>CM063108.1:4633682-6066808 GCA_031841125.1 Acanthococcus lagerstroemiae
ATAAAAATGACCCTTTACGTGGTGGGACTTATATTCAATTACCCAAATTTATTCAATCAAAAAAGTGTTGTATTAATGTGAAAAATATTCAAAATAGAAATTTTAAGTGTCTCAAGCAAGAAGATCTTAGATGCTTTGAATATGCGTTGGAAAGTATTTTGAATTCAGTTACAATTAATACAGATCGAGTTTCAAATTATGATATCACGAAATATGAAGAACTGAAAATGGAATATCCAGTCAATTTAATTCCAGAAAATATTAAAAAATATGAAAAATTTCTAGGTATATCTATCAATATTTATAAGTATGAGGAAGATGAAGAGGGTATTGGTCAATTTTCTTTAATTTATAAACCAATTAGTAGTGAAAACCATGTAAATTTACTACAGTATAAGGATCATATTGTTGGGATAAAAAACTTGAGTGCTCTATTAAAAGGAAAAATACATAAATATACACATCATGTAGAAATTTGTATGAAATGCCATAAAAGATTTAAAGATAAATTAAAATATGAGGAACATTTAAAAAATTGTATAAATGATGAGCAAAATATAGAAATGCCAAATGAAGAGAAGAAATTTCGAAAATATTGCACAAATGGGGCAGAACAATATCATCCATACACAGTGACGTTGGATTTTGAATGTCTATTGGAAAAAATGCAAAAAGAAACTAAATCAACAAAATATCTCCAGAAACATATTGCTAACAGTTTTTGTTTCTATTCTGACCAACAAGGAACACAGCTGGTTAGAGACTCGAATGTACAAAACTTGATGAATCAATTCAATTCTTGGTTAATAGAACATGCTCGCGCATACAACAAGATAAGAAGAATTAATAAGCCAATGATTTGGGGACAAGATGAAGATATCAAATTCAAAGAAACTTCTCACTGTCATTTATGTAACAAGATTCTTGCAGAAAATGAAAAAGTTAGAGATCATGATCATTATACAGGAAAATTTCGTGGTGTAGCCTGTGGAGAGTGCAACTCGCATTTAAGAATGCCAAGATTCATTCCAATTTTGATTCATAATTTAAAATACGATTCCAAAATATTTTTACAATGGTTGTTAAAATTATTTAGTGGGAATGAGAGGAAGCCTTCTGAGAAACATGATGTGAAAATTATTGCAGAAAATTGTGAAAATTATAAAACATTTTCCAAAAAGGTGGTGATAGATCATTGTGAAGTAAAACGAGATTCCACTTATTGCTGCACTTGTAAAAGAAAATATTGGGACAAAATATTAAAAAAATGTTCCTCTTGTCAAGGAGAAAAACTGAAAATAAGTAGGAAAGGAGATAAAATACCTATAGAAATGGAATTTAGATTTATTGACACATTAAATTTTGTGGGAATTAGTTTAGATCAAGCAGTAAAAAATCTAGCAGAAGTGAATGACTGTTTTTGTGCTAGGTGTAAAAAAGTACAGAAAATTAGGAAAGGACAATTTTTACCAATAAATGAGAATGGCATTTTAAAATATGCAGCAAAATGTGAAATTTGTGATTCTGAATTGACAAAACCAATTAATTATAATAAATTTCAAAATATATTGAGAGAATTTAAAAAAGAAGACCTACATTTGGTTTTACAGAAGGGGATTTATCCTTATGACTGGGTTAGTACTTATGATAAATTCTCTGAGCAATTACCATTAGATAAAAAGGCGTGGTATTCGATGTTAAATAATAAACATATATCTGATGACGATTTATCAAAAGCAAAAAAAGTTTACAAATATTTTGGATGTAAAAATTTTGGAGATTATCATGATTTATACTTGAAACTAGATACAATTCTCACAAAAGATATTTTTGATAATTTTAGGGAAATGTGTTATAAACATTATGGACTAGATCCTGTATATTATATTTCAGCACCACATTTATCAGATAGTGCTTCTTTAAAATTCACGAAACAATCGCTTGAGCTAATTACTGATCAAGAAAATTATGAAATTTATGAGAAAGGAATAAGAGGAGGGATTTCCAACATTCCTCATAGACACGCTCTTGCTAATAATTGTTACTTTTACGATGAGAAAGAAAGAAAAACGATAAAATTAAGCAAAGAAAAAGCCAAAGAGAAAGGAATTTGGGATAGTAAAAAGCATATCAGTTATATTCTATATTTAGATTGTAATAATTTATATGGGTGGGCTCTGAGTCAACCATTACCAATAGGTGAATTCTTGAACTATAATTTGCTAGCCCATCAAATTGAAGATGCGCAAGCAAAAAATTCCGAAGCAAAGAAATCTTTAGAAAGCAAATTTGAAAAATTGACTTATAAACCATCAGACTTTACTCAAGATGTAATTCTTACTCTAGATGACAATGGTGAGTATGGATATACTTTTATAGCTGATCTTGAGATTCCTTCAGAATTACACGAAAAATTTAAAGATTATCCCATGCTTCCAGAACAATATGTACCTAGAGAATCAGAATTGTCAGATTTTCAAAAAATTTTGATTGAACAAAAAATAGGTAATAAACCAAAAATGAGTAAATTAATAAGTACGCTACACCCAAAACATAATTATCTCATTGATTACAGAATGTTGAAAGAATGCTTGAAACAAGGTATAGTTTTAAAGAGTATAAATAATTACATAAGATTCAAACAAAAAGCTTGGATGAAACCATATATTGATAAGAATACAAGCTTAAGACAAAAAGCAAAAAATGATTATGAGAAAGATCTCTATAAATTACTCAATAATAGTGTCTATGGAAAACAAATGGAGAACGTTAGAAAAAGATGTACAGTACAAATAGTGACTACTTTAGACTCATTTCTTAAACAGAATGAGTTTGAAACAAGAGTTGTTCTTGATGAAGAAACTGTTTTACTTCACATTCAAAATAAGAAAGTAAAGTTGAATAAACCAATATTTGGGGGGTTTGTTGTTCTGGAGTTGTCAAAATTATTAATGTTCCAGTTCTACTACAATGTTTTAAAAACGAAATATGGAGACAAAATAAGATTATTAGGAACTGATACAGATTCATTGATTGTTTATATAGAATGTGATGATGTTTATGAGGACATAAAAGAGAATCTAGATTATTACGACACTTCAGATTATTTAATGGATTGGATGCCTCAAGTAAACAAAAAAGTTCCAGGATTATTCAAGGATGAATACTTAGGAATCCCAATAAGAGAGTGGGTAGGACTAAGATCAAAAATGTACTCCTTCAGAAACGACACATCGAAAGAGAAAAAAGTGTGTAAGGGAATTAAAAGATTGAATATAGAAAGAATGAAATTTGAAATGTACAAAAACTGTTTGTTCAATAGCAAGCAAACTAAGGAAATTGTGCATGGAATTGTTTCCAAAAAGCTGAAATTGTATACTATATCAATCAATAAAATTGCACTATCTCCTTATGATGATAAAAGATACTTAATTGATGAAATGAATACACTTCCATATGGCTATAAAAAATATTGTATAATAAATGAAACGAACTAAAATAAAGAATAAGACTGAAGTTTTAAACTTTGATAATAGTGTTCCAACTTGTAGATTGAAGGAAGTGTTTCCTAATATAATGAGATGTTGTATATGTGGTCCTAGTGGGTCTGGAAAAACGAATGTTTTATTGACTATATTAGTGGATAGACCATTACCTGATAATGTATATTTATGTTCAAATACTTCTAATCAACCAAAGTATGAAAAGTTTCGCCAAATATTGCAAAACGAGAAACTTAAAAACAAAAAATTTCATACAGTATCACTCGAGGATTTACCAGACCCTAATAAAATAGAAAAAGGATCAGTAGTAATCTTTGATGATATCTACACAGAAAACCATGATAAAATAGGTAAATATTATTCATGGAGTCGTCATAATGATATTTCATGCTACTATTTATCCCAAACATATTCAAAAATTCCAAAACAACAGATTAGAGATAATTTTAATTACTTAATTCTTTTTGAACAAGATCTTACCAATCTGACACATATTTATAACGAATATGCTAGGACCATAACATTTAATCAGTTCAAATCAATATGTAATGATTGCTGGCAAAAACCGTATGACTTTGTAGTTATAGATAAAGAATGTGATCAGAAAAATGGTAGGTTCAAATACAAATTTGAGGAAAATTTTATATTATAAATGAGAAAGCTAACAGATTATAATTCAAATGATATTGATTTTGTTGTAAAACAACGTGCACTTCTACAAAAAAATATTGAATGTGCAAAGTTAGGTCAAGTGAATAGAAAACTAGAAATGGAAGAAAACTATAAACCAATCATTGATACAATAAAAGACCTTAAGCCTGTAATACAACAACCAGTATTACCTATGATTGCTGACAAACCAAGAGAAATTACCTATGAACGGTCAGAGGAAACACCAGGATTTGATATGTCTCAAAGTCTTGCATGTAGATATTTGTCTTACTATACTAATAAAAAAATACCTACTGATTCAACTTTTGGTATTAGATACGAAAATAAAGATTATTATATAGGAAATGCACGACTCATGGAAGTTCATCATTATGCTGATAATGATCGTGCTGATATTAAGCTAAGTAATGACACTACCCTTTATCCAGGAACACAAGGACTATGGGAATTACTAACTATGCAAAAACCTGAAAATTATACTGATGAAGACCTGAAAAATTATCAAAAAATTATTCTCAGTACAGAATCTTATCGTTCTGAGAATGGACAAATTAAAAGTAGTCGTGGGTACAAATATTTAAATTTCATCCAACCTATGTTGATTGAGAAGGAACTCATACTTTCACATCGTGGCTCTGGTCTTAAGAAAATTTATACCAATCAGACTGATTATAAATACTGGAACGATCCTAAAGAATTAATTGATCGATTTACAATACTGAAAGGTATGTGGGAAGCAGGTAATCATAATCCACAAATATTCAATGAAATGACCAACATTCGGGAGGAACTGATAGAAGCCAAAAAAAATTTAAAAACCTTATAATAAATGTTTACTAGAAAAAATCATCATTATTTGTATGAATCAGTTGAAAAAATTCAGAATAACACGGGGAAAATCTTAGAGTCTGTTCTGAAAATTGTCATAAAAGATGTTGGCGAAATTTCAGATATGATAATACAATGTATAAAAAATGTCATTAATAATGAAAATTATACTGTTGGTATAATAGAGTATGCTAATGGTGTGAAAGAGTACATAAACAATATAAAGGATAACACAAGCAGTATTTTACCACAACTGAAAAAGATTACTGAACATGATCAATCAGCTGTAACTGAACTGAAAAATATTACGCGGCAGGTAGTTGGATTGGCTACCACCTGCGAGAATTCACTTTTCAATATTACCCAATTAGGAGCAATTTTAACAGAATTGAAAAATATATCAAAAACAAATCAAAATATTCAGAAAATATTGGAGGAAAATGTTCAAGAAATATTGGAGGGAAATTTACCACAAAAAATTGAAAATATTCAGAAAATATTGGAGAAAAATTCACAAACAACTGAAAATATTCAAGAAATATTGGAGGAAAATTTACCACAAACAAATGAAAATGTTCAAGAAATATTGGAGGAAAATTTACCACAAACAACTGAAAATATTCAGAAAATATTGGAGAAAAATTCACAAAAAACTGGAAATATTCAGAAAATATTGCAGGAAAATTTACCACAAACAAATGAAAATGTTCAAAAAATATTAGAGGAAAAGACAGAAATGTTCAAAATGTAGGTTATCATGAAGGTCAATAGAAAATGTCAAGTAATATAAAAAATGCAGTCATTAGTTGAACTTGAAGCCAAAGAACTTCATAAACCTGTGATAAAAAAATTTCAGAAAAGAAAAATTATCACAAATGAAATCAATGAAATCTGGGCAGGTGATTTATTAATTATGTCCCAGTATTCAAAAGAAAATAGGGGTTATAAGTATATGTTAGTAGTTATTGACACCTTCTCAAAAGTACTCAGGATAAAACCCCTCAAGGAAAAAACAGGGAAAGAGGTTTCTCAAGCTTTTGAGAAAATTATTGAAGAAAGCGAATATGGTCCACCTAAAAAATTACATGTCGACAAAGGTACAGAATTTGTAAATTCAGTTTTTAAAAAATTAATGGGAAAATATAATATTCATATGTATCACACAGAGAATGAGGAAAAATCAGCAATTGGTGAGAGAGTAAACAGAACCATTAATGGGATGTTGAGAATAATTTTTGAGATTCATAAGAATCATAAATGGGTTCCATTTATACCAGAGATATTGCACGAATATAATAATGTGAGGGTACATAGAACAATAGGAATGCGTCCTTGTGATGTGAATAAAACAAATGAACAAGAAATTTTTCATAGAATGTATTCTTCAAGTTTCTCCACGCGACCAAAATTCAAGGAAGGAGATCGTGTGAGAATACCCAAAAAGAAAGAAACTTTTGAGAACAAGTATAAGAACAACTGGACAAGAGAAATATTTGTAGTTGACAAAGTATTCCACACAAACCCTCCCGTCTATTCTATTAAAGATTTGAAGGGTGAAGAAATTTTAGGTAAATTTTATCGCCAGGAACTTCAAAAAACAGTTTTCTAAAATTTTCTACTATAAATATGAGTAAAAACTGTGGATTATCTAAAAGAGGTGGTGATATTGTGGATACAATTGGTAAATATGTACCATTTCCACTTCACTGGCCCGGATATAAAGCTCTTGGTCCTGGTTCGAATACAGACCTCGATATTCAAAAAGGTGTAAAACTGAAAAATAAATTAGATGAAATAGCTATGGATCATGATGTAGATTATGCAAATACAGATGATCCTAATGAACGTGATTATGCTGATAACAGATTCACATGGCGAGCCTGGGAGCGTGTCAAAGATCCTAATGCTAAATTAGATGAAAAAAATTCCAGCATATGTAGCAGTAAATTTAATGAAATTAAAACAGAAGTTAGGTTTAGGAATTTATAAAAAATTTTATAATATAAATAATATGAGTAAAAACTGTGGATTAGGACAACATTTGCGATTACCTAATGAAATATTACCTAAAAAAGGTGAAGGATTTTATATTGATCGAAAAACCATAACCAATAATAATCAGAAAACAGAAGGCAAAGGATTTTATATTGATCGAAAAACAACCACTAATGATCTCCAGAAATAATGAATTATTTGAATAATTTATATGTTAACAAACAGGAAAAAAAAGGTAAAGGATTTTATATTTATCGGGAAACAGCTATCAATGGTCGAAACAAAAAAGGGGAGGGTATCAAAGTAAGTAGATACATTAAATATCCTATCAATCCAGATAAGGAACAACTTGACAAAATTAATATTGGTGTTGAAAAAGGGGTACCTGTTGTACTAAATTTAGGATACGAAAATTTAATCAGAACTAAAAATAGCACACAGAACGAAACATATTTACCTCTAACAAAAGCACAAGTGAATCAAATTGAGACAGCAAAAACCAAGGGAAAAGGTTTAAAGCTAAAACTGAACAAAACACAACTGAAGCAGGTTAAAAATGGTGGATTCTTCCCACCAGCTATCCTAGCAGGATTGGCTGCTATTGCAGCAGCTAAACCTGCTGTAGAAGTAGGTACTAAAATAGTAGAAACTGTAGGTAATTTAATATCAACCGCCAAGCAAGCAATTGATAATAAGAAAGCCAATGACGAGTTAGTAGAAGAGAGAAAACGTCGTAATGAAAAGTTGGAGTACAAGTCTGGTGAAGGCATAGGACAATATCTACAAATACCTAACGAAGTTCTAAAGAAAAAGAGCGTTAAAAAAATAAAAAATGGCGTTAAAAAATAAAAAATGGCGTTAAAAAAAAATGCGATGGCGTTAATGGTAGTATTCAAAAAGACTGTTTAGGTGCTGAGAAAAATAAAAGAGGCGTTAAAAAAATAAAAAATGGCGTTAAAAAAATAAAAAATGGCGTTAAAAAAAAAATGCGATGGCGTTAAAAAAAGAAAAATTGGGGGTGACATGATCACTCAACAAGTAATTAAAAAAATCTTAGATAATGAAAAAAAAAAAAAATAACCATCAAGAATGACGCATTAACTAATTTTGAAATAGAAGCATATGCTGAAAAATTGCAAATACCTCATTTCAGAGGAGTTTTTATGCTTGATGAGCTACCACCAAAAATCAAAAAATATGAATGTGGAATTGTAAATTTAGACACTTCAGACCACTCTGGAACTCATTGGACTGCTTACTGTAAGAATGATTCACAAGTTGATTTTTATGAACCGTTTGGTAACATTCCACCACCAGAATTAGTGAAATATTTTGGACAGTCTAGAATTACTTATAATTATACGCAGGATCAAAAACTTGATGAAACAAATTGTGGTAGACGGTGCATAGAATATTTATTAAAAATTAAAAAAAAATACTATAAATGAAATATATAAATGGTTCTTACAGTATGCTTATGAGCGGTACAGATTCTGTTCTTTATCATGATTTTAGTGGAGTTGATGACATTATTAGACTCAACCCTAATAAAGAATGGGAAATTGGGTTAGAATCTTTCCACACATCTTATCGTTTTTTCAATATAACTGTAACTAAAAACAATTCACTTACTTTTTATAAGGAGGTGAACGAATTACCTACAACTATAGTACTTGATCCTGGTATTTATGAAGTAGCTGATATTATTAAATGTATACATGAAAGTAAACATGCTAGGGCTGCTAATATAACCTTGAAAATAAATAAATACGCTCATACCATAATAATGGGGAGTCCATCACATATAATAGATTTAAGAGATGTGACTTCTGTTGGTAATATATTGGGTTTTACTAAGCAAATTATACCAGCTGGAAAAGAAGTTGAATCTGATAGCCACGTTAAAATTTTTCCTATTGAAAGCATTAAGGGGATATGTAATGAATGTAATAACGGTAATGAAAAAATACTTTTTTATTTTCCTATATCATCACTACCCGGAGAAAAAATAATCTATACACCAAATGAAACTCAATATTATAGAGTGAGAAATAAAGAAATAAGCGAGATTGTATTAAACCTTTATGATCAGAATGGCAATCCACTTGAAAATAATGGTGAAACATATTGGGCATTTTTAATCATACGTGAAGTACGATAATTAAAAAAAAAAAAAAAAAATACTATAAATGAATGGTTACGAAAGTTTTGAATTAATAGAATTCTCCACTGCTAATAATATTGATATAAATAAAAAAGATGAGGAAATTATAATTGAAATAAATACTCCTAATATTTGTACTTTACCTTGGAAAAGCGAGGTAGTTATAGCTGGTCGTCTGATAGTACGTGATAAAGACAAAAAAATTGCGAGTTTCGATCGTAGTACAGTACAAGTAATTAATAATGGGTTTCTCCATATTTTTAGGCAAATTATTTATAGAATTTCTGATGTTCAGGTAGATATATTGGAGTATCCAGGTGTAGCCAGCACCATTAATGGTCTCGTTTCACTGTCCAAAACCACCAAGTATTCTAATGCAGGATGGAATCTAAATAATGATTACATGAATGTTGATGCGAATGGTTACTTCAAAGTTGCATTACCTTTCGATATGTTTCTAGGTTTTGGAACTTATAAAGAAATTCTCTTTAATGTTAGTCAATCCTTGATACTAGCAAGAGAACAACATGGTGTTACAAATATGCTACAAGTTGACCCAAATTTAAAAGATTATACTGTGGAATTGAATCTGAAGTATATAACTTGGAGAATGCCAGTGGTGAAGCTTTCATTACAACTTGAAAAAGAAGTTTTACCATTGTTAAATAAAGACATACCAATTCGTATGAATTTTGAGCATTGGCAATGTTTAAAGAAACCTGCTGGTAGTGTATCAGGAAAAGAATTTAGGTGGTCAATTCCTACAGATATTACATCACAATATGCTTTTGTAGTTTTCCAAAATAAAAGGAACAATGATCTCTTTGCTGATAAAAGTAAATTTGATCATTGTAATCCTTATGATGTACGTTTCAATGTCAATGGTTATGAATATCCTCGTCAGCAAATGCGATTAAATTTTAATGAAAAGGATTCAGGAGCTTTATATACATATTTTAAAAATTACAATGGAAAAGACGATGTTTTAATTGATCTTGTGCAATTTGAAAAAGAATATACTATCTTTTGCTTTGATCTTACAGGACAACCTGACGCTCTACAAACAGATGTAGCCAATGTACAAATTATATTCTCATGGCGTGATGATTTTCCTAATACAGCTGAAATATTTGTTCTTTTGAAACAACCTGTTTGTTATGAATACAAACCTATATCTAGAGCGGTTAGACCTGCTCCTAAAAACTAAAAAAAAAAAAAAAAAAATATTCTTATAAATAGGTATGCAATCAGAAAACAATTCAGAGAACAATTCAGAAAATAAATTCAACTGGATGTGTATTATAATTTTCTGTTGGAATATTATCGAACAGGTGTTTAAAAAAATGAGAAAAAAGAAAAAGAAAAAAAAGACAGTCAAATAAGTATTATTTTTATATGAAAAATCATATAAAAATACATTATTCATTTTCTTGAACTAATGTGGTTATGAAAGGTTTACTATTTTCAGCTTTCCATTTTTCAGAATCATTAAACATAGCTTCAACAATTTTTGAGACTTCTTTATCTCTACCTACACATAAAGAGTTCAAATTAGATTCTGTTGGAACAATATAATTTTCAATACAACATGCTCTACTCTTTTTTAAAGAACCTACTACGTTTGATACAAAAGTAGGACAGAACACAAGCATAGAATACCATAAATCTGACATTACACCTCGTGTTTTACTATAAACTGTTTTAAATTCTTTTCTAAACTTTAATAAATTCTTATCAAATTCTACCTGAAATACACCTCTAGCTGTAAGTTGGATTGGTTCTTTATGTAGTGGATGATTCTTTTCATCTAGAAACACTAAGAGATACTTACGTGCTGAAATATAGTCTGTATCTCCTTTTACCCAATAACCAGCAAAAGAGTAATCATTTCGAGAAAGTCTGATAAGTTTAAGTTGGCGTCTAATGATTAAAATACGATTTTTATCAATAATCCTACCTTGAATTGATCCATCTCGAGTCTCAATTGTGTGCGGTTTTGTATTTACAAAATGTTCTACACAGCTGGCATCTGAACATGACTCGTTGCAACTTTTTCTCCACTCACAAGACATCAAATTTTCATTAGACATCCAGAGGCCTACAGGTTCTTGATTAATCACTTTCACTGATGGTATCTTTTTAGATACACAGTGTGTAGAGTCATCAAAATTAAAGTTATTGCTTTTACTTTCAATCATTTCCATTTTATAATATATAATATTTTTATTTTTTTTTTAAACTAGGTTATCAATTTTCGATTTTTTTAAATTTTTTTTATTATTTTTTTTTATTTATTTTTTTTATTATTTTTTTTTTAAACTAGGTTATCAATATCAATTTTCGATTTTTTTTTTAATTATTTTTTTTAGTATTAAGATTTCAAACCAAAATCACTTGAAATCCAAGTTAGAAAAAAAAAAGTGGTCTGATAAAAAAAATGGAAACTCGACCACTTTATATTACAATATCAATTCTTTTAACACCAACACAAAAATGTGAACTTGGTTACAGAGAACAGAACTTACACAAATGTGTTTTCAACAGCGAATGTACAAAAATGTGTTTTCAACATCGAATGTACAAAAATGTGAACTCGGTCTAGGATTGTACAAAACTTACACAGAAAAGTGTTTTCAACAGCGAATGTACAAAAATGTGACTTCAACAGTGAATGCCCAGAAAAGTGTTTTCAACAGTGAATGTACAAAAATGTGAACTCGATTCAGAGAGAACAATACTTACACAGAAATATGAACTCGGTCTAGGATTGTACAGAACTTACACAGAAAAATGTTTTCAACAGTGAATGCTCAGAAATGTGAACTCGAGCCAGAGAGAACAGAACTCACTCAGAAAAATGTTTTCAACAGAAAATTTACAGAAATGTGAACTCGAGCCAGAGAGAACAGAATTCACTCAGAAAAATGTTTTCAACAGAAAATTTACAGAAATGTGAACTTGGTCCAGAGAGAACAGAATTCACTCAGAAAAATGTTTTCAACAGAAAATTTACAGAAATGTGAACTTGGTCCAGAGAGAACAGAATTCACTCAGAAAAATGTTTTCAACAGAAAATTTACAGAAATGTGAACTCGAGCCAGGATCGTACCTTTCTATACTACTTGTACTTGTACGACTATAGAGGACATTGGAGCAATCAGGACCGAAGATATGGAAAATTTCTTGGTACAGCTTACTTATTCTTCGCAATCGTTACTCTACTTACCAATAATGAAATACTTTTTCACTTATCCTAGTAACTAGTATTCTTATGTGCGGTAAAGGGTTTCTACTTCCGATGAAATTACAACACATGCAACAACATACCGAAGAATTTTTCCAGAGGAGGGGGGAGAAAATTGTGAAAGTCCCGACTGACTCGACTCAAAATTCACAAAAATCAAAGCAAAAAAAAAAAGAAGCTTTTTGACTTGTTGAATTCTTCCAACTCCGCCTGACTGAAATGGTAAATATTCCCAACTTCTGAGTAAAATATTTTCCTACGGGGGGAAGGAGTAAACCCCAAATATTAAAACAATGTTTGTATAGATATTATTTAGACTTTAACATTTCCATTAGGTGTGGGGCATGCCGACGAGATGCCATTACTTTTTAAGAAGCCGTCAGAAGAGGGAATCAACCAATTATTGACTGAAGACGATTACGCATTTGGAGACGAAATCATAACGAGATGGGTGAATTTTGCATATACAGAGTGAATATATATATATATATATATATTTTTTACAACTTATAGTTACAAGGGTAGGAAAATGAATAATTGTTCGTGTATTCTTAATTGTACATATATCAAATATCTAGAAAGCAGAATGTAGTGAGAACTCACTCACATGATGTTGCTGGCATTATGCTAGGTTTTATCCTCTTCTGTACCTACCTAATCAGATGAATGAAATGATTCTTTTTGTTGTGTTTTTTTCAAAATATTCTGACAAATAATTTATTTTGGCAGAAATCCGAATGAACCGTACCCGATAAATACGACCGTCTTTGGTTCTTGGACCCCGATGATATCTTCTCGCATAGAATTTCTCCGTATAACAAAGAATGGTTCCATGGAGGCGGACTATTTCAAGCGGAAATACGAATTTTGGAATAAGTTAACCGTTTTCAGCAAGTACCGATGATCGCTCTACTCTTGTTCTTCTGCCGGGCATAATCCCAATGCGGAATCAGATACCCTCAAACTACCCGCGGAAAAGATACCCTTTTGCAACCCTCAGATACCCTCAGATTACTTTCCATAAATTGTCATGAACCCTCCGTTTACGCTGACGGATCACGTGTGGTAGAGGTAACTGGTTACCCTCTGGTTACCCGTGAAACCCTACAGATACCTCTTAGTTACCCTGACTGATCACGTGGGTAGGTAACTGGTAACCCTGTGATTACCCTCTAAATACCTTTTAGTTACCCTGGTGAATCACGTGTTGTAGGTTGCTGGTAACCCTCTAGTTACCCACCTAGTATCCTTCTGGTTCCCCTACTGTAAGCCTACAGTTTCCCTTACGATAAATGCTATAAATAATGATAATAATAATAATAATGCTAACTTTTAAGAAAAAACTGAAAATTATATTTTACAATAACAGAACTTGTACAAATAGGTACAAAATACAATTAACGCGACAGAATAGGTTCATGCATTTTTTTCAGAAGAAAGAAATATGATTGAAAAATTGGTAACGAGCTTAAATGTGAGTGCGAGCTTTTACTTTCAACGGCGCTGAACGTGTTTGCACGTGTTCTTGAGGTCGTCCTTCTCTTTAACTTCAAAATGTCCATTATTGATGTGTATTGCGGCTTGCAAATTATGTTTCTTAACTGGACCAGACTTCACACAGTAAGAAATGAAAATAGCGACGTCATTGTCTTGCTTACTGGCATATATGTAATATGCTCACATGTTCATGAAAATAATTCAGTATACTACTTACGTAAATCCGCAATAGAATAGTAAAATTTCTGTCAAGAGTTTCTTAAATGCTACATAAGCCGAAATTTTGCGATGTCCATCTTGTGTAGCATATTCTCTTGAGTTCCATGGGTTTCACAGGATTGACCAATTTTTGTAGCTCAATGAACATGGAATATATTGAGATTCCCAAATTCCGACAAATGCCTTCCCATTTACTGCATTTTTACATAATTTTACTAAAATTAGATTCCACCTATTGTTGAAACCTTGAAACATGAACATATAGAGCTACGGAATCGTGCTTGCATGCCCCTTACATTGCCACTTATCACACTTGCACCATCCTAAAGTACGTCTACGCGATGCATTTACTCATATCATCAGCTAAACATTTCTTAAGTTTGCCTTCAATATACGTACATAATGATTCAGCATCTAAACTTTGTGCTGGTTGAAAACTAAGGAATCTTTTATAAATGGTGTCTTCCAACCAGGGCCGCACTTAGCTTCTTTCCACTTTTAGGCTATGAAATTCTGTGCGCTTTTTTTCCGTAAATTTTTCTCTTTTTTTCAAGCAAGGTTTAGGAGATCACAAAGTATGCAAAAATGTAAGTGGTGATTAACGTGTTTTGGAAATTAAAAATCCCTACTTCCTGGTAATCATTTATTAAAAAGAAGTTTTCAACTTTCTCATCTATCCATGAGAGGAAATACAGTCATTTAGCTACTTGTATTCGTCCATTTTTTGATTTTTTTTAGTCAAACGTAAAACTGCAAAGTCTGCTTCATTTATCGTTTTGCTCATTTCGAGTGAACTATACGCTTTAAAAAAATCGTCTTTCGTTTGCCGCCCCGGGCCGCCTCTAAAAATCTGCTGCCTTGGGCTGAAACCCTTTCAACTCATGCCTAAATACGGATCTGCTTTCAAGTAATACCTAACTTTAACGGATATTTGTTTCGTCTTTGAAACGTCCTTAGACTCATCAGCTATCACTGTAAACCACAAAGTTTTCTTCAATTCTTCACTTATTTTTTTACAAAAATGAGTCTGCCATTATTTCGAAAAATTCGTTCTGTATTTCAGGACTCAAGTATTTTGCATTAAGAATTTTATTTTTCAAAAAATCATAATTTTCGCCACAAGATCTAAAGATTCAAGGAAGTTAACTTCATTTAGGCTATCAGCTCTTTCATCATGACCCCTCTGATCTATATACCTTGATTGATTGTGAAAATTAGAACTCGAACTATAAGTAGTTGGCAAGTACAATCGATTTTCCTTCACCAAACGAGCGTGTCTTTCATTCATTATAGCAGCAACTGATGTTCTGTCATCTTTACTTTCTGACAAATCTTGAAAACACTGCCATTTAGTAAAGCTATATTTAAATGATCTGCACTGCGTGCGTGCTGTTGAAAACCGAACAGTTTCAACAAAGGTTCTTTCAGCCATATTGACTCCAAAAAATCGACAACCAAAACAAAACGCTGCATCAGCCGTGACACTGTATTCTAATCTTGAGTATTTTTCGTACCACTTTGAAGTGAAAGGCCGCAACCTTTGGCCATAATATGTAGTTTATTTAGGATAAGATCTCATTACCGGCTGTTTTTTGGCCCTTCATTGATTGATTGAAACGGATCTGATAGACCATAAGCAACAGGTAATGGTATAATGATTCAGGAAACGAAGGCCCTGCCACATCTGCAATGGAAGACATTCCATCATCCTCGTCCTCATCTTCGAAAGTATCACTGCCACTATCATCTACTTCAATGTTTTCATACTTCTCTCTCATTGTAGTACACGTACGATTGTTCCTTCCTCAGGGGAATTTTTTTCAGCACCTCAAAAACCGGGTGGGCCAACCGCATGGGCCTAATTTTTTTAGCATGGGTCAAGACCCATGTGGCCCATGCGTGCCCAGGCCCAGCTCCGCCACTGTATGTAAAGGCTCATTATCACCACTAGCAAAAATAGTTCATAATCTGGTGATAGTGCGATTCTACTGATTAGCTTATCGCAATAAAATTTGTTTCCGTGTGCGTACCTATGTAAAAATATTTTTCGTTGCAAAACGTATTCACGCTCATTTTAACACTAGTGAACTAACTGCGAAGTTTGATAATCGTATCCGATATCTGTAGACTGACATCAAATTTTGTTTGCTCGTTTATGGAAATAATAAATAAATCTTGGAAAATAAGTGTTGTTCTCGAAATCTGTGGTGTAAACTAATAAGAAATAAACACAATTTTTTCTAGAACTACTGTAGACGTGCGTTACTTTCGCTTTAGTGTCACTGAGTGATAGACATGGCTTCTGTTATTTTTTCATTGTTTTGTGTGGCTACGGGTAAGTAACGAAATTTTTATTATATATGCTTATACTGTTGAAATGAAACGGAAGATGTTCTTGAGAAAAATTGACGAAACAGTGACGTTTGTTGCAATCGCAGCCTCTCGTCAGTAATTTTTCTTTTTTCTACATTCATATTCTTTACCCCTTATCGTTTCCGATAACAGTGCACTTTGATATTCATATATTACGTTTGTCAGCTCTCGTGAGGTATGATTCCATCATTTTTTCGCATAACCGACGTTATAGTAGATTATGTAATTTTAGTTTAGAGGTATTCAATGTTCTTATGTTTACGGTACGCACTCTCTGCGTTACTCGCTTCCGTACTTTTCATTTTCAATATACGTGCATAACACTTTGATTACTTGATGTCCACTTGGAACTAAGGGGTTTTCGAAACCAGCGGACGCCTCGCGCCAGGGTGCTCGCAACATGTTTTATCACATTTTAGTTTGTCATCTATCTGCGTTTTCATAGAACAGCATAAGCCAAAAAAATGGTTTAGAGTTTTATTTTTCGCCCTTATACATAGACACTGGGTGCCAACTGATGAATAATTCAAGGTAGTATTTATTAAAAAATGATACTTCAACTATTTTTCGTCACTTTTTTACGGTTCAAATTTACTTTTATCTTCCAATACTTTTCGGCCTTATTATAGACACAGGAACCGGAACGATATTGAACAAAAAAAAAAAAAAAAAATCCGCGACGGTAGAACAAATTTTACTAACTTCGAAACTACAGTCGATGAAAAATTGTGTAGGACACTGTTCGTACAATTTAAATGGTTCCAATTTCTAATGATGTAATTTTCTGAGCAGGTCCGAGAATTTCAGAAAAAATTAAATAAAGAGCAACGATTCTAAAAATTACGTTTTCTCCTGAATCCGCGAGAAAAAACCCGCCTGGAAATCATAGGGCCAGCGTCAAATTTACGCCAGTTTGGCGCTAGCGCGCTCCCATTTGAAACACATGCAAGCGCTGTTGCCGGAATTTTCGGCCAGTTGGCGCCGGCGTATATTTGGCACGACTATAGCGCCTGGCGCCAATCCAGCGCCAATTGTCGATTGGTGCTCGATTTGCGCCAGAATCGAGGGTAAATTTGGCGTATATCTGGCGCCGATGCCGGAATTCGGGCTGGCCCCACGATTTCCAGACGGGTAATGAGCTGAATTATAAAAAAGGCACCAGCGCGTATACAGTGGGAGATATAGGGGCCCGTGTTTTTTCCGAAATGTCAAGAAAAGTACTTTTTTGTCTTTAATATGGTTGAAAATTAAAAAAATGTTTGCTTGCCCAGTTCGAGATTGAAATTTAGTGTTAAAAATTTTCTATGTACCTACCCTGTTCCCAAAAAGTTCCAGATATCTGCCTGAAAGAGCATACTGGTTGTAATTGATTATTTTAAGCTAAAGATTTACAGTAGACTTAAGAGACATAAAAATAATAAATTAGTTTCATTTAAACTCTTATTGCCAATAGGTATGGCCATGTTTATAGGAACTGGAATTTACTTTGTCAAATGCGGCCACAGTGGTGATCACATTTAGCTTTTCATCGAACCATTTGTGGCCACTTGGAAAATGTTCAAGTTATTACATTTTTTTCTTTTTCTTTTTCTAATTATCTCCTCTGTTTTACCTTTTCTACTTTTCTCAAGGAAAGTGAGAAAAATCATCCCGTCTCATTTCAGAACGAGCAGAACTTGAATTTTTCTCTTCGAGGAAAGGAAACCTGCCAAGTTAGCTTAGCTCTACTACTACTACTACTACTACACAAAGCTACTGCAGGACAATGGTGGAGATGCTAGGAAGTACTGGGGAATAATTAAGGAGGTCTCAAATCGTAAAGTTGAGAAGCTAAAAACCATACTCATAGACGGTATTACCATAGATGTTAAGGGTAGTGAAAAGGTAGTGGCGAATGTATTTGCGAATTATTTCTCTGAAATAACTGGCGAAGAGGAAATAATCAATGTACATTCCAAAAACAGAGACCTCCAGTCACAGGTGAATTCATTTTGGTACTCACCCATTACAAGTGGGGAAGTAGTCAAAGAGATCAAGGCGTTAGCTGGGAAGCCAAGTGTGGGAATAGATGAGATCCCGATTACTGCACTGAAAACTGTGCCAAAGGAACTAGCCTCCACACTCAGCAGTTGCTTCAACAGCTCAGTTGCTGAAGGGATCTTTCCGGAGGAACTGAAAGTTGCGAAAGTAGTACCTATACATAAAAACGGAGATAATAAACTAGTAGAAAATTACCGCCCAATCTCCAAGTTATTGGAAAAACTGATGCATAAAAGAATTGTGAGCTATCTACATAAAAACAACTTTCTCGCAACCAATCAGTATGGATTTTTGGAGGGAAAAGGGACGACCGAAGCACTTGTTCACCACATAAGGAGTATTAGTGAGGGGGTGGAATGTAACCTGATCACAATAGGGATTTATATTGATATTAAAAAAGCATTCGACACGGTGAATCATACGAAACTGTTGGAAAAACTTGAGAGTATTGGTATTAGAGGTTTCACAAAACAGTGGTTTGACTCCTACCTTAAAAATCGAGAAATGAGAGTAGAGATAGCGGGGGTCCTCAGTGAGCCCAAGAACATTCTCAGAGGTGTCCCACAAGGCAGTTGCCTGGGACCTCCTCTGTTTACCATCTATGTGAACGACCTATGCAAACTTAAACTGAAGGGTAAATTGTTCTGCTTTGCAGACGATACTGCGATCGTGCTTAAGGGCATGGATAAAACTAAGTTAGTTAAAGAAATCAACGCGGACCTCACAAAAATTGCAGAATGGTACAGGGACAATGGCCTAGAAATAAACGTGAAAAAAACCAGCTATGTTATATATGGTCATAGGTACTTTACACCTTCCGAAATCTGTAAGCTATGTCCCTAATCTTGTTTTTATCTTTTAGCCAAATCCTCAGAATGCTATATAGCATGGAGTTATGAGTGTTTATCAATTGTTTCAGTTGATTTTGTGTCAGAAGTTTGGGCGCCGTAGCAGGTTAATACTTGGTTCACTAAGCTTTATAATATTTTTATTTTAATTGAACGTATCAATTTGCTCCTAAAGATATACTTTTATAGTCTTAAAAAGCTTTCCAAAAGCACTGGATATTCTTGTGTCCACTGCTTTCCTCATATGTTTGCAGACAAAATGATTCATAACCCAAGTACCGACACACATTTACTCTTAAAGCTTTTGCCCCATCGATTAGTATTTCGTTGATCGATTCATTGTTAGTCCAAAGTCCTCACTTCTTTTTTTTTTTCATTCCTAAACCATTTTCCCCACTTCTTCGAAAATTTTAACCACTCTATTACGATATCATCAGCGAACCTTAAGTTTACAAAACCTCGGTATCCGTAAAGCACCGCAGGGTATGACCTTATCACGGGACAAATAGTAAAGAATTTACCATGCTGCGTGCTGAGACTACTTACCATTATCATCAACCGCTCTATGGAGTTAGGATACTTTCCACAGCAATGGAAGGCTGCAACAGTTGTTACCATTCTAAAGCCGAGCAAGCCACCTGATGATCCAGCCTCCTGCCAATCTTTTCCAAGATCTACGAAAAAGTCATCATCGTTAGACTCAACAAAACAATTGTAGATAAGCAAATAATTCCCGATCACCAGTTTGGATTCAGACTAAAGCACTCAGCAATCGAACAAGTCCACAGAATTGCAAATACTATTACCATGTCCCTAGAAAAACGTGAATACTGTTGTGCAGCATTCTTAGATGTCCAAGCCGCATTCGACAAAGTCTGGCTGGAGGGACTTCTGTTCAAGTTGAATCGATTCGCAACTAAGGGAATGTTCAAACTAATTAAATCCTATCTTAGCCAACGGTACTTCTAAGTCAAAATTGGAAACGACTACTCGGAACTTAAATTAATTCAAGCTGGAGTTCCACAGGGCTCAATTCTTGGCCCAACACTGTATTCGATCTACACCTCCGATATTCCAGAACCAGATGATGTACTACTTGGAACCTTTGCGGATGACACTGCGGCTATCTCTCCTCAGACAAAGACCCGGGCATCGCTGTCAACAGACTGCAGGAAGCACTCAACGAACTGGAAACCTGGCTAAACAAATGGAGAATCATCAAAGTTGACCCTGCGAAATCCACAAACGTAACATTTTCATTTTAAACAAGCAGCCGACGGCTCCTGTCTTTCTGAACAACGTCAGGATTCCAGAGAAAGCAACAGTGAGATATCTTGGCTTGCACTTCAACTCCAAATTAACCTGGAAAGCTCTTATCGACACAAAACTCAGTGAGTTGCTTATCAAGCTACATCGAATGCACTGGCTGTTAAACCGAGAATTATCACTCACCTTCGAGAACAAAATGCTGTTATACAAAACAGTGTGTTATTACCAGTATGGAATTATGGATCTCAAGTCTGGGGAACGTCTAAATCATCAAATATAAAAAGAGTTCAGACGTTCCAAAACAAAGTGTGGCGGCTGATAACAGGCGCTCCGATCTTCACCACGATAACGGAGATACATAAGTAGTATGCTGATATGCCAACAGTAACCGAATACATCGAAAAACATGCCGATAAACACCATGGTCGACTGCAGAACCATCCGAACACACTAGCACTACAAATCCTAGACAACACCGGCCCAAGAAGACTGAATCCTAAGCACTTCGTTGACCTGCTGAGCTAACTTTCCTCTTAAACCGCGACACACAGATGATTGCAAAAATAAAGAGGGCTCAGCACTGGCTGAGAATCCCTCTACCAAATTATTGTAAATAGTACACATATATTTAATTTGTACCATTATGTAAATTTTTAGAGCTCCGATAGCTGGTAAAATTGTATAATAAAAAAAACCTTTTAAAAAAAACCTTAAGTTGTTGAGCCATACACGCAGAACTTTAATACCTTTATCCTCTCATTCCATGTTTCTGAAAATAATTTCTATTCACAGTTAAAACGATTTGGGAATGTTGGTCGCCCTTAACATTCCTTGGGATTAGAAGTCAATGGAATTCAATATAACAAAATCATCTTCACTTTTGTTTCAGGGAGTTTGTTGCTCGTAGTAGTTCAGTCAAATACAGTCGAAATAAATCAGGGGAGTGTAGAGGGCACAACACTAGTTGCCAGGAACGGTAAAATATTTAATGCGTTTTATGGAATCCCGTATGCGAAAGCACCGAATGGAAATCTACGATTCCAGGTTAGACATTCGAACAGATACCTAATTATAATTTATCAGAAAATATGGTAGGTAATTAATAAGATACCTAATGATAATTTTGATGAATAATTTCATCATCTACTCTGAAAAATTGTGCATTTGTGCAAAATGCATATAAATTCATCACCAGATGATTGGAGCTGCATATATTGATACCACTTACTACAGCTCCTACCTTTCTCTGTGTACCCGAATTTACGTGATTACTTGAAACTGAGAGTGAATGATCGCATATACTTCGCGTTTCATCATTGTGCATATTCCTGAATCCGAACTGCTTTTTCAGTTACAGTTACTGACAGTCAAGAAAAAATTTGCCATAGTGGCTAACAGAAGGTTGAAAGGGACTATTCAGAACCGTAGCAACAAGAAAACTTATGTATAGGCAAATTACTCTCATGTGAGCGTAATGAGTTTTAATCATGCACAACGTTTCGGCAATAACTGTCATTTTTTACATTTTATACATTGGACCAACTTGTCTTCAATTTGATCACGAATCGTTCTCCTCTGCTTTATTAGTGGTCCTCATTTACTTCTGATGAAAAAAATCATATTTTCTTTCGAGCCACACCCCAGATCGATTTTATGGGTTGGAAAAGTATTTTCTGGTAGGTTTGAGAAAAATTGGGAAAGGTTAACTCGTGTCACATGAGGGGAGGGGGGAAAGTTCTTAGAAAAATTAAGGCTGATTTTTGAGATTGGAGCTTCAGTTGCTGAAAAAACTTCCCCATGTGCACCCAAAAATTATTTTCCTTCCAAAATGGAGAAGTTAATAGTCATTAAATTCACTTTTGGGGTTACCCCTCTCCCTCCTAAACAATTTAAGTCCAACGGAAGGCTAATTTCCAGTTACTACAATTTTTCTCAGTTGTCGTGTTCTTTACATCGATAGTAGGGCTTTTCGGATTGCTTAACCCACTTTAAAAAGTTCCCTTCCCCAACTGGTGGTTAATTTTCATTTACATACTCCACTTTCTCTGATTTTCAAGATCTTTACGTCGATAGAGCGGTTTTCTAGGTCGCTGAACCCATTTCAGGGTAATTTTTCTCTCCCACTCCACCTCTAAGGTTCTACAGGAGACTAACTCACAATTACTCCGATTTCCCCATATTTTAAATGCTCTCTATTGTTAGTATAGGATTTTCTTCTTCTAAATCACTACTTCCTCTTTCCATCGGCTTGTTTCCAGCCCCCCATTCCGGCTGCAGGATGGAATGGCACCTTCGATGCCACACGGACACCACCAGTATGTCCACAAGTAGTCGAAAACACGGATAATTATACTGGTAGTGAAGATTGCTTATACGTGAACTTATACACTCCTCAGGTTTGCTAACAAGTTCTTTATTTTGCTGCAATAAAAGTTACTTTGACAAGGTATTACGCACTCCGATAACAATTTATCCCCGATAAGATAATACACTTTTATAGTTAAGACAGATTTTACAGTAAAGTATTTCTCTGAACAACACAGACACCAATGCCCTCCTTGCAGACAATTCATTATACATTAATTTTTTATCCATAATGTAAGTAGGGTGTAGTTCCTATTTACACCTATACATCTGCAACAGATACGAATTAATAGTCATCTATAGGAACAACATGCAGCAAATGTTAAAAATTTTTTTCAACTTTTCAGAATGCAACACCAGGCTCCAATTTTCCGGTGATTGTATATTTTTTTGGAGGTCAATTCAAATATGGTAACCCAACAAAAGAGGGTCCCGAGTACTACATGAGTAGAGATATAATTCTAGTAATGGTTAGTTATAGAATTGGGGTTTTTGGCTTTCTCAGCACTGGTGACTCGGTTATTCCCGGCAACATGGGACTAAAGGATCAAACATTATCGATGCAGTGGGTTAGGAATAATATTTATAAATTTGGCGGCGATCCTAACAGAATAACATTGCAGGGGCATAGCTCGGGTGCTATGTGCGCACACCTGCATACGCTATCACCCTTGAGTAAAGGTAAGTCCACCAGTTCACCTCAATACTATTATGCGCATTGTAAGTTACATAACGAGAACGAACTGAAGGTCAATAATAAATCCTACGAATGCACGTTGCCCTTCATACATGTAGTGCACATACAATACACCCTTTTCATTTTTGGAAAAAAGCGAATGAACACATATACACATGCTGACCTTTTACCTAGTTCACGTTATCTAGGATCCACCATGCCCATTCGTCTATTGTTTTAACTTAGGACTATTTAATCGAGTTATACTGCAGAGTGGCTTGGGAACATGTCCACATCTTTTTATTGACAAGGATACAGCCAAGGGATTAACCTACGAACTGGCACGCAAAGTTAATTGTGCCTTCAATACATCGGAGGAATTGTTGAGTTGCTTGCTAGCGAAAGATGGAGAGGATCTGGTTCGAACAAGTGAAACACTGAGGGTACGTCAGTACATACTGTATACTTAAATACATATAGGTAGTATTATTTCTTACGATTTTTGTAGATCAATTAGGTCACTTACAGATTCGTAGTTAACTATACATGTAAGTACCTATATGACATAAGTGGCATTAATTTTGGAGATCAGATTTGGCAAACAGAACCAAATTACGGATTCAGACCTACTGTAGAAGACAAAGATGTTGAAAACGCATTTTTAACTGAAATCTCTATACATGCTCCCTATCAATCTACGGAGCCCTCTTGGTTGATTGGTATGACGAGCGGCGAAGGGGCATCGTATGTGTCTGGTACTTCGAACTTTTATGTACTTTATTCGCTAGCATCATAATGCTTGTGGTGATGTAATGCTCGTGCAAACAACGCCATTTGTGGAACTGTTCTGTTTTCAGCATATTTCGCCAGCCCTGAGCTGTTTCGCGATATCACTACGCTAAGTCCTTCGCTCATTCTGCCCATAATTGCTGCTTTCCTGTGGAACACAAAACCAGCGCATGTCAATTATATTGCGCACACTATTATGACACGTTTTTTTGATGACGAGGGGATAAGTCCAGCTACAGACACTGCGTTAGTTGATGTAAGGCAGCTTTAAACTCGTAAATGATACTAGTTTTTAAGCGCACGTGTCAAAAGTTCTCTAGCTTGTGATTCATTCGTAAGTGTAGGAAAAATTCTTAAGGTTGAATAAAAGTGTGTAACTTTTTTTTTTTTCAGCTGCTGACTGGTGCCTATCATGGCATGAGTGTACTCAACGAAGTCCAGAAGTACACTGGAGTTAAATATGTGTACTTGTATGACTATAGAGCCAATTGGAATAATCAAGACCCGAGATATGTTAAATTTCTTGGTACAGCTTACTTGTTCTTAGCGATCGTTGCTGTACTTACCAATAATGAAATACCTTTCCACTTGTCCTAGTATTCCTATGCGCAGTAACGGATTTCTACTTTCGATAAAACTACAACTACAACGCATGCAGGGACGTACCGAATAAGTTATTCCTGGGGTAGGGGGGAGAAAGAATTGTAATAGTCCCACCTGACTCAACACAAAATTCCAACGTATCACAGCAAAAAATTAAGAAAAAGGAAAGAAAACCTTTTGCCTTGTTGGATTTTTCCAACTGACTCAACTCAAAATTCCCAAATATCGAAGCAAAATAAAAAACTTTGACTTGAATTTTCCCAACTTCTCAACTCAATTCTCAAGTATAAAAAAAAACAAAAAAAACCTTTTGACTTGTTGGATTCTTCCAACTCCGCCTGACTGAAATGGTAAATTTTCTCAACTGCTAAGCAAAAAATTCCTGGGGGTAAACATCCATGAACACCTAGTTACCCCAAATATTAAAACAATGTTTGTATAGGTATTATTTAGATTTTAACATTTCCCTTAGGTGTGGGGCATGCCGACGAGATGCCATTACTTTTTAAGAATCCGTCAGATGAGCGAAGCAGCCAGCTTTTGACTGAAGACGATTACGCATTTGGAGACGAAATCATAACGAGATGGGTGAATTTTGCATATACAGGGTGAATATATATTTTATTTTTTTTCAACTTATGGTTACAATGATAGGAAAATGAATAATTATTCGAACTTTTTTTTAACGGGAGTGGTTATAAGGCGTTCTGTGAAACATACTGCGGTAAGATTTCGCGGGAGGTGAGGGGATTCTGTATTTTGGCATGGCAATCAAAATGATGAATGCCATGCCGAAGGACACATGGGAAAGTTCATACCGAAAGACAATAGTGAACAAAAAGTGTTCTGCCGTCGAATTAATAGATTCCAAACAGAAAATTATATGGAGAGTTGATAAAGGCACACTAACCCATTAATTGGACGTAATTATTTTTGGACGATGATTGCCTATCGTTGCATAAAGATGACCATGCCGAAGGACGCATTTTTTTTAAACTCTTAATTTTAGACAATAACATGTGAATGCACGAGTCCTTTCACAAAAAAACTGGATTCGATGTGCGGACCGTATTGCTCTAATAAGAATATACAACTTGACCATTAATTGCGTCGAAAAAATATTTAAATGCCTGTTCTGTGATTGGTTCAAAAAGAACCATGCCGACGGACAAAAAATTGAGGGACAATTTTCAGAGGTGACTATATATACCTACTCCCACCAGTGAAGATGCGATTTCAATGTTCCCTTGTGATTCCTTCAACCATTTGAAGTAGCACCACGTTGTTAGTTTGTCCTAATATACAGCTTGAAAATTTGGGAAAAAATAATAAAAATCGTTCGAGGGACAGCCATGACGACGGACATTTGAGCATATTTAGTCCAATTTTGACCCATTAAAAGTGGATCAAATTTTCTTCTGAAAACTTGCAAACGTGTAGAACTGAGTCATATCTATTAAAAAAAAAAAACACACTAATTAGCCGTATCATTAATAGCTTGTGAGATAACTGCTGGGGACTAAAATATCAACATTTTCGAAGAATAACGCAAATAATGTATTTTTAATTGTACATTTATCAAACGTCTAGAAAGCATGATGAACTGAGAACTCACTCACATGATGTTGGTATTATGCTAGGTTTATCCTCTCCTGTACCTACCTAATCAGATGAACAAAATGAATCTATTTGATTTTTTCCAAAATATTCTGACAAATAATTTATTTTGGCAGAAATCCGAACGAACCGTTCCCGATAAATACAACTGTCTTCGGTTCCTGGATCCCGATGACATCTTCCCGCATAGAATTTCTCCGTCTACGAAGGAATGGTTCCATGGAGGCGGACTATTTCAGACGGAAATACGAATTTTGGAATAAGTTACCCGTTTTCAGCAAGTACCGATAATCGCTGTATCCCTGTTCTTCTACCGGGCGTAACAAAAATAAGAAACAGCTGCCGGAGATAAGAAGATTGCGAGAGGTCCCCTCTAAAGCGCTCGCGTTAAGAAGTCTGTTCAATGGTTCCAGTGTTGCCAGATGTACGATAATAGTCGTATTTGTACGGTTTTGAATTTCTGGAAATCATGTACGGTTGTGCAAGGTACCGTACGTCTGAAATGTTATTCCTTGAAATATTAGCAAGAAATTGGTCTCCTAAGAAATGAAGACAAAAAAAAAAATCGGAAAATTAATAATAGGGGCTTTTAATATTCTAAAAATGTTATTTTTTATTGGTAGTCCCGATTGTGTTCACCCGCGGGTTCGTGTACGGTAATGGACTTCAAAATATGGTAATTTTCAGATTCATTTACGACTAAACTGTTATCAGAATCTGGCAACACTGAATGGTTCTTTCCCTGCCATATGGATGATGCCACTGGATGTGTTAATCAGGTTTTTCAACAAAGTATGCGTGTACCAATAACCGCTTCTATGAGTTTGTTTCTTTCACCAATCGGTGGACAGAGACCGGTACCAAGAAAGAGACCAAAACGAACAGTTGAAAAGCCTGAAGACATGGCCCAATGACATAGAGGCTATGATGCGGAGAAGCAGTGTTTCTCTTCCAGTTTTCATATAAATTGGTGGACAGGTAATTGGAAAATTACACCATGTCATTGTAAAAAACTCGTATTCCATTTCTATACAATAAAATTAATTTGAAATCTTTGGGATTTGCACCCGCAAACCCATTATTTTTATACTCGCCTATCCTGCAAAAGTGTAAAAAACCATATACACGCAGAATTGCAAATAATTAAAGGTGGTATCTACAAACAGTTTGGTTCAGTTTTATTGTAATTTTCAAGTAGGCAGTTGTTATGCTATTTTTCCCGTTTTCACTTGAATAGTGCCCCATCAAAAGGGAGTGGATTCAACTCCGCACCATTTTCTCCGTCAGCATTATTCGTGTTTCAGCATATTCAGATACTTATCAACCAGCATAATCGTATTCGCAGGGGCAAACCAATAGGGGGTGTAGGGTTTGACGACCCCTCCCCCAATAATTTGGCAGTCGGCCAATTTTGAAACTGTTCATTTGAATTTTTCATTTTTTGTGAATGTTTGTTTGTTTGTTTGTTTTTTGTTTTTTTGTTTTTTCAAGTAAAAAATATTTCGATTAAGAAATCGGCAAATTATTAATTATCTGAAAATTTGCCGGCGAATTTTTAGTTTGCAAAAAATATTTATCGAAAATTGTTCTTCTCCACCTCCCAGAACTGAAATTTCTGAAAATGGAGTACTGTGGACCCCTGTCAGAGACTATTCAGTCAGCCGAAGGTTTCAAGCTGAGTATCGAACGTTATCTGAAAGGTTGAAATTAAGCTGAAATGTGGAAAACGTTTCGAAAATCTGAAAATCGGTAGTAAACGGTGAATTTTGAATTTCAAAGAATATTCTGTTTTTGCTTTCTCTGTTTGACCTATAGAGCCTGAAATCTGAGAAAGTTGAACATTTTATTAAAATCTGAAAGTTGAAAGCAAAAGACTTATTTTCTAATTTCACAAGCTGAATCCGATAGCAAATGTTCTATTGTTTAATTAACGGGCTTTGGTCCTGGTGAATATAGGAGGGAAATTTAGCCTGGAACAAAAGTCAAAACTCTATGTGTTTTTTTCCATAAGAACGAAAGGGAGTTTGTGGCACGAATTCCCTGAATTCAATCGACCTGAAACTTTGTAGTTTTTTATTTTATTTTATTTTATTTTATTGGAACCAATTTAGGAGATAAATCGTAGGAAATTCAGAAAAAAATATCACTACGAGTAAATTACGACCATCTTAATGAGTAAAGAAAGTTGTGTGTTCCTCTCAAGTATTCCTAACATCCTTCCAGCTTACCTTTCCAGACTAGGGTACGCTCATGTGCGCAAATGTGAGTGCTTGGGGATGAGGTTCTAATCTGTACTGGCAGTGACGAAACTATTGGGGGGAGGTGAAACACTCCCCAATAATTTAGCAATCGGCAAATTTTGAAACTGCTCATTTGAATTTTTAATTTTCTAAGAACGTTTGTTTGTTTGTTTGTTTTTTTTTTAAATATTATTTTGATTAAAAAATCGGCAAATTTTAAAATTTTAAAGAAATTTTATCGGTAAATTTTTAGGTCTCAAAAATATTTGTCGACAAATTTTCCTTCTCCACCCCCCCCCTCCTCCGAACTGAAAGTCAAGTTTCGTCTCTGCGTATTCGGCAAAATCGTGTGAAGTTGTTTTATTCGGCATTCTTCGAGCTACCAAATCGAAATGCACCCTCTCCCCATCTTAAATGTCTACGAAACCTTTGATATTGAAGAGTGGGAACAGAAATATACATTTGTAGTTTATATTCCCCCACCATGGTAGTCGAAAATATCCGAGCCTAGAATCCGCCCTTTCGAGCATTACTTCAGAGACGTCGTGGAGACTGTTTAGGGCAGCCTTAGCCCTCTTCTCGTCTTGCCGAAAAACCGGCCTAGGTAGAAATGTATACGTGGCCTCGAATCCGGGACCTCCGGATTCTGAGACCAGCGCGCTATCCACTCGGCCAACCAAACCCCTCGAAAATATGCAATACGACAGATGTGATAAATAATGCAGCTGCTTGTCCGACTGAGTCCACTTTGAAAATTATGACACACAGTAAATTGTAAAAAAAAAAAAAAAAGTGAGAAATTATAGGAATGGCTCTCTACTATATTTATTTCAGTTTCAAACAGTAAAATA
The DNA here is from genome assembly GCA_031841125.1 of Acanthococcus lagerstroemiae. Classification (NCBI taxonomy): domain Eukaryota; kingdom Metazoa; phylum Arthropoda; class Insecta; order Hemiptera; family Eriococcidae; genus Acanthococcus; species Acanthococcus lagerstroemiae. The sequence goes on from CM063108.1 coordinate 4,663,475, forward strand.
TTCTCAGCAGCAGTTATGTAGATAAATTTCAGAAGGAAAGATAAGTCAAATGCTGAAATTTTACGTTTGGATCGTGGGAGTTTTCACTTACATTTTACGGGCATTACTTCGCATAGGGATACAAGAAGGAAGGTATGGTTGATACCAGTTACTGTTTTGCAATTTATTGGATGAAGGGAATGAGTAAAATAACTTTTTATGTCTTTTTATTGTTATTCATAAATTTATTTTTGGGGAAAAAATATATAAGTTAGAAAATAATTGGTCTATAAGATATTAGCTCTTCTTAACACGCTTGAATTTTACGAGTTTAGGAGTACCTTTTTATATTCTTTATTTACGTACAAAATTTTTTCCATCAGGTTATCAAATTCATATGGTTGATTAGTTATCATCAGGAATAGAATCCCATTATCCTATTGCTTTTCAGCAAAATTGATTAGGTATGGAGAGGAGAGGAAGGAGGGAACTCGTGACATCAAGTTGAGTCTAATTACCAGATTTTGTAATTTTATCTAATTTCAAAATTGCTTCATAATTTTCATCATTAGGTAGTATGATGTTCATAAGGTGACTGCAATTTTCCATAAATTTGGCTGAAAGATAAGTAGATTTTTCACTTTTGTCAAATTTTTGAATTCTGAAACTGTTTTTAAAATTCTTGTTTTCAAAATTCTTATCATCACTAGTTGATTATCTTTCCAAGGTGACTAAGATTTTCGAAGAATTAAACTAAATTCCATGTCAGAAGTCTTTTTAATCGACTTATTGTTTTTGTGTTCTTTTTATTTATTTTTTTTATTTTTTTTTTTAATTCAGCTACTTTTATGTAAAATAGTAATCACCTTGAAAAACTGTTCAAAAACTGAGAAAAAAACCTAAACATGAGAAAAATTGAAAATCGAACCTAATTAAATATCAGAAGTCTTCAAACAACTTATACGAAAGCTGAGTGAGATTTATGGAAAATTGTAGTCACCTTGGAAAAATAATGGAAGAATTATATAAATTTAAAGAAAAAAAAATTGGAAGAAACTTGAGGAATTTAACAAAACTGAAAATTGAGTTTTTAACCAACTTGAAAACAAAAAATCCAGCTGAATTCAAGAATAACTGTAATCATTTTAAATAAATAATCAAGAAATCGAAAAAAACATTAAAGAATTTCAAAATTTGAAAATTTTGATAACATTGAAAATTAAATCGAACTTTAAATAATTCGTGTTCAAAAACTTAGCGAGTTTCACAGAAAAGGTTGGTTTCCTCAAATAACTGATCAGAGAGTCATAACAGAAATAATTTTAAAATGGGGAAAATTCGAAACTTGAACTGGATTCGGTATGTCAAGTATTTAGGGTAAGGAAGGGCGGATATTGCGTTCTGGTCATGCCAAAATTTGGCTCACTATACCAATTTTCTGTAGTTTCCCGCTGAGACCCACTTACATGGTATATTTTTCTTTCACACTGTGCCCTAAATATTCGAGGAGCGTATTTTCAGTAAATGCGTTTTTTTTCTTTCTGGAATTGGACGATTAGCCTCCTAACTAACTAATCTTTTCGTCGACTAGCAAAACATCATTTTCTTTCATGTTATCACAATATATGGTAGTTGTATAGAATTGTAGAGAGTCCTGTCTAGATACTGTATCCAAAGACACTGTTTAAAATTTCAAACTTCGGACGTGACCGTTCTATGGAAGCGGACTACTTTAGACTAAATATGACTTCTGGCGAAAATTACCTATCTACAGTAAATACCTTCACTGATTTCATATTGTACCTTTTAAATTATCCTTCATTCTGTAATTACAAATAAAATGGTCCATTTTTGCCAAAAATTTGTCTCGCCTTTTTTAGCCTTTGATTTTCCACATAGAAAGACATTCACATAAGTAGAATCCTAGGTGAGCTGACCCTACTGTAATGCAAGAAACACATTTTATCGACTTTCTCCGATCTTCTTGGCTTGTTACGAGCGCTATGGGGTTCACCTGCGTAATTTTAAAAAGTCTGAGCTATACGGAACGAATTTTCCTGTATTCGAAGCGAGCAGCACCGAGCCACCCAAAGCATAAAAAAGGCTTCGATTATAAATGTAATACATGAATATCCGACAGAGGCTACACGAGCATGTCACAATCCTTGGGTGACAAAACCGACAGTTAAATATTTGATTTCTTTGGAACTTGAATCTCGATATGGTTAACTTTCAGAATTGCAGACCTTTTTGGAGCGATTGCAGCGCGACCTGGTTTCACTTGGATTGCCAATAGAGGTGTTTTTAGATTGGAACACTTCTTGATGTACCCATTTTATAAGCTTCTGGCACAATTTTATCTGGCCGAAAACTTTTGAATCGGACATTGTCGTGCTAAAATACCGTGTGTATGTTTTAGACGCCTGAACAGAGGTCAAGGTATTGCAGTCGCAACGCTTCTCAAGCCGGTAGGTCTAATCAAGAGAGATGAAAGGAAAGAAAAGGAAAAGAAGAAACAAGATACCTAGAAGAAAGAGAAAAAAATAATAGAAAGAAAAGAAAACTTTTCAAAATATGAGTGAGCGAATGGATACTTTTCCTATTATATAAGGTACGAGCTTGTATCACCTCTCACAAGTACTTCAGACTGAACACTGCTGATAGAAATTGAAAAAAGGAGAATCTTTCTTCTTTGAACTAATAAAAATATTTGTGAGATAATTAATAAGGAAGGAATCGATTTCAATACAAATTTTCATCACAACTGATCAACAAATAAGGAAAATAAATTAAAAAATGAAATTAAGATCGAAAAAAGTTGAAAATTGTTTTGTGTCAGAACACATTTATGAAGGTCAGTATAATATTTAAATAATTTATTTAGGACAGAACTTCCGACTTTTATTTATAACCTCCGATGGGAGCAAAAAATCGGTACTTCTGCTATAACTTGATGATCGGTTCTGAAGATTACCTTGATCTAAGTTTCGTTAATATTTATTGGCTGTTCAGACCGATTTGATCATTTCAACGAATTTTGGCACGGTTAAATAGTGTTAAAAAATGAGCTTCCTCAGAATTTTTAATTTAAAAAGATTGCGAAGTGTGAAAATTAAAGATTAGATGTTGAGGTTCGATGACGGCATAATATAAAGTTAGAAACGGGAAATTTGGCGGAAAAAGATAACATACACTGCATTTTCAAATAGAAAAAGAACTACTGATCTTGTCGGAAATAATAATAAAAAACTATTCCAAATTACTCAGTTCAAGTAGTTTCGAGTAGTTCTTCACCAGTATCTTCAACAAGCTCAAAACTACTTCTTTATGAAGGAAAAAGGGTGTACATGACAGATGTTGTAGTTTGATTTGTCCATAAGTTTTATCTTTTCTAGTAACGGAATTCACTCAAAATACAATTTTAGAGAAATGGGAGGAGCAGTTGTTCATATTTTTTTAAATTATAACAAAATTCACTGACCCCTAAATTCTATTGAAAAAATTCTTCAGTATTATCCCGAGGAAAACAAATTTTTGTAGAACCAGATTTTTTGACCTACTAAGCGCAATTGCAGATTTTCTTATTCGAAATCATATGACACATATAATATATTAACCTTTTAAAGATGGCATAAAATAATGCACATAAATTATTTCATGGTGAGGGCGGGGATTCCCTCACCATGCCTTCTTTACTGGGTTCAGTACCTACAAGATGTGTGAAGTACGTGACCCCCTTCAATTAGGTAAGTAAACAATGTATTCTGACAATGTGTAGATATGTTTGCGCATCTTCACATCTGAAGGGGCAAATATATTCATGAATGTACAATATTGATGGATTTTTTTTTCAGCATTGCTGGTAAATAAACTGGTGGAACATTTTGGTAATAATAGAAGACAGTTGCGAAACTACTGACCAAAAAAAAATGGAATCCTATATACAAGGTGTTCACGAAATCAATTCGGCAAAAAACTGCAGCACAACTCCCGCGAAGCCACAGTTTTCAACTTGAAGTTAAACTGATTTATAATGAACTGAACGACCTTGAAAACCTACATTTTATAATACGCAAATTATATTTTTCAAGAAATACTGTCAACTCTAGGTACCTCGTCGAGCCTTTCCAGTGGATTTTAGGTTCCTTTTTTTCAGTTTCTCCTCAATAACTTCTCAATAATAAGTTGCGCTACAAAAGTGTAAACTACAAAACAATCCATACAAATTTTCACGAAAAAGATGTGTTTCAATCTTTCGTATCTGCGTCTTGAAACTCCCCGAAACGGGGGGTATAAAATGAACCCATATAACACCACATTTCAATACCGGTTTTATAGGAAAAGACCAGAGTTTTCGACATTTTCGTGGTCTCACAAACTTCAGTGAACCGAAGGAATACAAATCCTTCTCGACTCGTTTCTGTACATCCCTACCTACCGATCCCTGGATTTCTTTCTTTCTCTCCCCTCCTGCCCTTAAACATCACATTTTGAAATTTTTTTCTTTATATAGTTTTGTAGCGTTATACATGACTTTCGAATTACAAATTTTTACCCCCTTCACTGGTTCGAATTACCAAATCGACGGCTGTGGAGGATTCAAGATCGAAGAATTCGATTTTGATGATGATTTGACTGTAAAGTAAAAATATAGCTCCTAGAAGGGAGCTACAGTTCAAAATCTTCATGAAATACAATGTGGATGTCCTTTCCGGGGTTCTAAAAGGGTCGCTGAACTCGTTTCTGATCACGAATTTCCCTAATTAGCAAGCTATGGTGCCTGGAAGGGGCGGGATCGACCTCAAAATTTGTATAAACTGCAATAGGGATGTCCTCTTAGGGGTTTGAAAGGTCGCTGAATTCGTTTCTGAATACGATTTGCTTTTAATTTTCAAGCTGTGACACTTAATTGGGGGCAGAAGATGACGCCCTCACTTGGAGATTGTGGCTGAACATGTAGAGTGTCTGGAGGGGAAGTACATGAGAATCATCGGCAAAAATAATATACTTGTTTCAAATGATATGATTGTTATCAGTTTGCCTCCCATTTAAATAAGAACACATGCACGTAGATATTATATGAAGTACTTAGCAATCATCTTCACAGTAACACCGCTCCATGCCAGGGCCGGCTTAACACGTAGGCATGGGAAGCATCTGCTTAGAGCAAAAAGAAACAGGCGCCATCAGGGAGCGAACATTTTTTTTTTTCAACACAAACGCCAAGGCGCCAATTTAATCTTGCTTCCTACCCCATAAAGGTTTTATCCGCCGCGGCTCAGGGCACTTCATTTCCCTCATCTATAGCCACAGCACAGACTCGTGTTACATTTTTTCTTACACACGCAGCGAACGAGTTCCATGTGAGGGTAAAATCCATAATATTGAAATTAAATTCAGCAACCGTGAAAACCTGTAAATGACATTAATATTATATCTACTTAATACCGCTATTTCACCATCACGTACTCCACTCGTATTCTAAAATGTCATAATTTTCAGGTTCGTATGATACTAATATGGAGATCCGAAAGTCTGTGAAATTTACCCCCTTCCCTAGCCTCCTACATGCCATAATTATCAATGTAGAATCACACTGATGCTGAAATAAAATTTAGCAATCCTAATAACCAAAGACCGGAAGTTATGACTACTATTTCTGGTTAATAGAGAGTTTTGATTCATTCGTTATTCGATCTATATATTTCAGAAGATTTTGCAAAGTTTTATTTTTCCAAAAATTATCTAAATGGACATTAATGCCAAAAATAGCGCCGAACATACCTTTCAAGAGCCAAGAATGACTTTTTGGTGCCGAGAAAACATTTTCAGCGTCATAAATGCTTTTTTAAGTTACCGAAATTTCCAAATTACTTTTCTCCATCGAAATTAAACAGCCGACCTTTTCCACTCGGGATAGAACATGTCACAGTTCTTATAGGTACACGTAACTGTATATTGTATCCGACCCGTGCCTTCTCATTCGAAGAAGAAGAAAAAAAAAAAAATTAAAAAACAGACTAAGGATGCGAAAACGAAAGCACAGCTGTAATCGGCTCAATGAGCTGTTGTGGAAGGGCTTAATAAATTCTTCAATCAATCAATCAATCAATCAAGAATATCTTCGATGTGCGATTTAGTTAATCCTCCAACTTGAGTAACTATGGTAGTTTGCTTTATAAAAGAAGAATTCAGTTATGTTCACCACTGGCTTTATAAAGAAAAAGGACAAAAATGCAAAATAATGATTTGAAAGGAGAACGGAGACAGAACCAAAGAAAAGTTTCTAAAAATTTTTAGTCGTTAGTTTTCCCGAATGTACTTTTTTTTCCTCTTTTGTAATCTTTGTAGCAACACAATCAATTTCATCACGGAATTGATCAAAAAGCACTAAGGCACCTACACATTTTCAAAGGGGGGGGGGGAGTTTTTTTTTAATTGACTCGTGTTTCCCAAGCAAAATGAAAAATAATTCTCATGAATTGAGCAGGAGATGAAAACGAAATATACTGCCCGACTACGATTGTACGACAAAAAAGAAAAGAGCCAACTCGAAAGCGCTTCCACTCGCTCACAATCACTAAATTAGAATTTAAATATTTTAAATTCCGAACAAAACCTATATGTTTTTGCGAGCAGAAAAATTCCGGAATCACTGTTTTTAAAAGCTGAAAATGCGATTTGTTACAACCAGAACTATAGTCTTTGCTAATAAAACCTACAAAACGACAACCATGTTGTAGTTCATTGAAAATTTGACCCCCCCCCCCGCCCGCGCTCTCTCTCAGGGGCCAATGTTTCTAAATTGGGGACAAACCGTTAACAAAAATAAATTCAGCGATCCTTACAACCCCGAAAAGGACATCAATAGTGCACATGTCATGAATATCATTAGTCTCTGTCCCCTCCCAGGTGCTACAATTTTGAGTTTACAGCCAAACGATCATCGAAATCGAATTATGCGACCTTGAAACCTCCGCAGCTGGTATTTAAATACGATGATTTGAGTCAATGAAAAGTGTAAGAAGTTGTAATGAGAAAATAATTTATGATGCTAAAGCAATAAAAACACAAATTTCAAAATATGGTATCTAATGAGAAGAAGAGAGAGGGAGAAAAAATTCTGCAGATCGGTAGATAGAAATGTATAGAAACCGATCCGAGGAAGATTCGCGCCCCTTTGGTTCGTTGAAGTAGGTGAGACGACAAAAATATCAAAAACTTTAGACATATTCCCGTAAGAGACTTTTTTCTTATTTCTTTCATCCAGTCTTTTTTCTAATTTTACTCTCAACCCAAGCCCTGAAATCCGCCCTTTCGAGCGTTATCTCAGATACGTCGGGGGGGCTGTTAGGGCTGTTTGGCCCTCTTCTCATCTTGCTGAAAAATCGGCCTAGATCGAAATGTAGTGAGTTGCTACGTGGCCTCGAACCCGTGACCTCCAGATTCCGGGACCAGCGCGCTATCCACTCGGCCAACCGCACCCCTCTCGTAAGGCCTATTTTAAAGTCTGCCATTTTATGAGCTCATTCTTGACCTCTCATTTTGGGGGAAGGGGTTTAAAAGTAGATATGATAAACTGCAACAGATCATTTTTATTTTACGTGAAGTTGAGTGTACATTAGTTTTGCCGTATACACTTTTGCAAAATAACTTACGGTTGAGAAGCTATTGAGAAGAAACTGAGAAAGGGAACACTATGGAAGGGCTCAACGTAGGGTCTGAGGCTGGTAACATTTCTTAAAATATTCTTTAAAATTTTCCTTACCGTCTGAACAGCAAATATGTTACAAATGGCAGCAGTGCATCAAACAATGCAGCTTACTGTGCATCTTATACAGTTAGCATCCCTACTACACCTAAAACCCGCAATCCATTTTAAACTCGAGAGGGAAAACCTTAACGACATTGAGTACGCATCCTGAGTGGCACTGATGCATGAGCACAATATCAGTATGGAGGTCTGAAATAATGACCTAATAAGGTTTCAAGCAGGTTCAGATAAGTTTCGTCCGAGTAATAGCCTGTGAGGTATGTAGAGCAGTGATAAGGAGCGATTACGAATGCATCATGAACTACAATAAATTAATTAGGCTCTTCTCTGTAAAGAAGCGCTGCACAATGACTGTTGAGAATATTTCCATGCATCGTTACCACTTTCATTACGTCATCGATAGCTTACGTAATAATTGTTTTAAAAAAAATTACTTATTCAGGTGATATCAAAACACAATAAATGGTAGTCTGCTGATGATGGTCAGTATGAACTTCAGAAACCTGCTTACACCCCCTACACCTCGACAAGCAGATCTTACTGTTTTCTTTGTATTTCGTTTCTTCGTTAGAAATAACTCGTTATTCAAGAAAGTGCATCTTTGTGTTGCGCAAGTGGTGCTGCTCGCAGAAAAGCCGGACTAAGCTCGATAATGACACCTTGGATCAGTGTTTCTTGACTACCATGCTAGTGCCTTGCATTTCAGATTACTCCGAGTGGTGAAAAGCTTCCTGTCCTCCTCACAGTGTGTTAATATTACGCGAAAAGTAAGGTCGTATTAATTTATTCGAAAAAATTTTACACCCAATTCTCGCGAGTGCACGAAAAACAAACTCGATTTGTATCTCATCTAAAAATATGAAAGAATGGGTGTACTGGTCGCTGTTTTATTATTTAGTGTTCTGTGCGCGAAGATCGTTCATACAAAAGTGATTGTGACTCAGCTCGGTAATGTGGAGGGCATCACACTGACCGCTAGAAATGGTAGACCATTCGAGGCGTACTATGGCATTCCATACGCCAAACCACCTGTTGGAGATTTACGGTTTCAGGTACACATAGGACTTATAACTGAATTACGTACAATAATTTATTACTAGATAGGTGCATTCGCAAACCCGATGTACGTATAATATGCAGAATATGTTCCAGTTTAGAGGACAGAAGCTATGTGCAGCATGGATGGGGGGGGGGGCATGCTTCTTTCAAAATTTGTCTGGCCCTCCACTTACAGTCAAAAAAATAAATGACCGTCCTTAAAGACTGTTTCCACCCGAACCCTCCTAGCCACGAGTACGGTACTACTATGAGGTGTTTTGTCCCTCCGCCAACCCGAGTATTCCCTGATGTCTATCTTTATACACACACATCTCCTCCCATAGCCCATTTCTTCGCCTATCTTTTTAGGCTCCAGACCACAGTGACGGAGACCCGGCTTGTAAATTCAAAACCCCAGTGTTCTGTAAATTTAGCGACCACCCTGGCCTTTTTGGCGGTCTTTACGGTCTTCGCCGGACCGGGTATAGGTATACTCAACTTCCCATTAAAAATAAGGGTGGCGTTAAATATTTTTTTGTTTCCTCCATGCTCTCCACGCTATGCCTATGGTATAGCGTCAAGGAAATCGATAAACAACTGCCGTTTTTACAACAAAAAAAATGGATTTAGTGTTTTTGAAATGCAAGTAACTGTAAACTAACAGGAAGAAAGGGACCTCGGGACAAAAAAAACATTTTTGTGATAACAACTGTTCTTGATTAATTTCTGGCCGCTCTTTCATCTGGTGTTGTCGAAAAAATGTGAAAACGTTTTATCAATTTTGTTTAACCGTTCTACTGTAAAATTTACACTTTTGCGCTGAGGTCCCTTTTTCCTGTCAGCTCACATACTGCTTTCATTAAAACCACCTAAGCGACAAAATTAAAAATTTTGAGATACTAATTTTCTCTGATTGTTGTAACAGTAAAGATAAAATAGTGTAAAAATATGAACCCAAAACCCTGAAAAAATGTAATAAATGAAACATCGAAAAAATATTTGTGTGCTGAATTGACTGATGTTCAACTTTCAACGAGTGAAAGTGTCGCTTGGGCGGTTTTGACTATGAACGGTCCATTTGGTCTCTGTCGTCCGCAACGTTCAAATTTTCTAGAAAATGTAATTTTTACCCCAATTCAACGTAAACCATTCACCTTTGAATTGACTTTTTCTTAAAATTCTCGGAGGTACTCCATCCTCACATTAAAATGAGAACAGTTACTTAAAGAGAAACCAATATTTTGGATCAAACTTGATGTTTCAATAGCTTCAAAGCGGAATTGCAGTTTTTCTTCTGGGGAATCCTATCTCAAACTTGATGCACCTGGCGAGATCCGTTAAAATTGTTTATTTTAAAAAAGAAAATTGAATGGTGGGTTTTCAAATCAAAAGAAACATGTTCAGCTACTAGGAGCAAACATTTCAAAAGTCGCTAAATTTTGGACCACTCCAATGGTTACGGATTAAATTTTCCCTTAAGTTTATGACTCAAATTTTCAAAATCGCATTGTTATAATCCTTAGTCCCTCGATTAGTAGGTTGCGTCTCCACTTTTTTCTCTCCTGCCCTAATCTTTTCATCACTGAGAAGAATTTACGTTTTGTATCCTTTATTATCTGCTCTTCATAGCTCATTCTTTGCCTTCCTTTCCGGTTCTTCCCCTCAACCATTGCCTCTAGCAATAATAACAATGTCCTTGAATGTCTTCTGACCTATCATTATAACTCTTGTTTTTACGATTGTATTCCAAATGTCTCTTTTCCTTCCTATTTGTCTCAACGCCTCCTTTTATTCCTGATATTTTCTGACCATTTGATTTTCAACATTCTCCGATACCTCATTTTAAAAGTTTCTATCTTTTTTCTTTCTTGTATTCCTACTCTCAGGGTCTCAAATCCATACAATGCTATAGGTACTCCAAATACACGTTTGAAGAAATCACAGTCTTACTCGTACTTTTAAATCAATGTATATTTGTACTCTTTATTTCTACCATCTTGCGTTATTAAGCAACCTAAGTATTTAAATTCCTTTAGCTCCAGTATTTTTTCTAAGAAAAGCCTCAAACATAAAATTGCTTCCCTAGTTCCTCTACCTTGTCTGAATCCAAACTGATCTTCTCCCAGCCCTTTCCTCTAGCTCGGTACTAATTAGTTATGTAAGTTTTTGTTGTCTTTACGCTATTCTCTCTCTTGCGGCAATTGGAAAATGTTTCAAATAAGAACTATGCGATCAAATTTTCATGGAGATCTTTGTTTTTTCCAATTCCAACGGCCTTCAGCCTTTTGTGCACTACTGAGTCCCTTATTCAAAAATTTTTTGAAACTTGAATGAGCCATCCCCGGAAGTTTTCCCTTATTTTATGAAAGTGATATCACCAAATTGTCAAATTTTTACTGTAATTTTAACATACTTCTCCCTCCGGAGTGTTGATGTTTAACAAAGGATTTGCATAAAGGATTTGTCATCAACCACTTCATTGCCAGAAATCGTTTTTACTAAAGAAGATGAGGCAAATGCCACAGACATGTCCTAAAAGTAGAAGATATTTGAAGCAATTTACAAAATTAAAAGAATTTCTAGGTTGAAAATTACATATCTAAAATTAGAATACCTATTGAAAAAATGAAATATGAAAAATATAAAAATTACCTACACAAAAATGAGCAAGCGAACATTCCATTTCTAGACTAATTTTTTGCGCTGATTCTGAATGTATGGTTTAAATGGCCTCTCCAACCATTTTCTCATAATTGGCATTCTAAAGTTACAAAAATCATAATTCGTATGAGCTATAAGTATATGATGAATAATTTTGAGGTTTTCACATCCCTGTCCCTGTAGACTATATTGTTGGTAGGGGTTACAGTCAAAATAACTTAAAAAAAAAAAAAATCAGATAATTTAAAAACCCTATTATCGTATTATCAATACTCGAAGCAACTGCAACATGAAAAAACAGTAGGCACCAACAAAGGAGCTTTTGAAGACCTTTATTGATAGAAGTTACTCTCAAAAACAGATTCTGCCCCCTCAGTAGAACCTTCAGAATGGAAGTTTGGACCATAAAAACCCATAAATGGATTTATCAACTTTTATGACATCCGAGAAGGCAATTGTTTTCACGTTTTTATATGGTTTCTGTGGTTTGTATAATGTTCGCATTTTAAAATTTTGTACTTTTCCCCGAATTCAACAGGGACCATTCACCTTTGAATTAACTTTTTCTCAAAATTCTTGGTATTAGGTACTTCACTCATACAGTAATTTGTTAACCAATTTATTTGACCAAACTCGATGTTTTGGAAATTCCAGAGCAAAATTACGAATTTCTTTATGGGGAATCCCACGTTAAACTTGCTTTCTCCCCCAACTGGACCCCTTAAGATTGTTCGATTCCAGAAAAATTTTAGCTGATGAGTTTTTAGACCACAAGGAATAGTTTCAGTCACTGAGAGCAAAATATGTCAAAAACTGACAAATTTTAATTCAGCTTAGTAATTAGCCTAGGTCTCTCGGAAGAGTGAAATGGGGCAAAATTTTCCCTACGTACATTTACTCCTCAATTTTCAAAGCCTGCAACTGAATTCGGTTGTCAGAATTATATTACTGTGGAGGGGGGAGACGGTTCTAATGTAACCTTTTATCAACTCAGTGACGCGCATGTTTTTAACAGCAGTAAAAAAGAATGGAACTTGTCAAGGGGACAAAACTGTTCTCAGAGGGAGGCAATAGTCTAGTGCTTTAGTAACGCTAGGAATTGAAAATACGCGTTTTTGGAGTAATAGATGGATGTAAATGACGCCATGTTTTGAAAGAATACATTTCTATATACTTAACAAAATTCACGTCAGTAAATGATCATTTACAACATATTAGGCAATTTGGTCGCTTTATGCAATGTGTACCACCACATACAAAACCGGTTCACTTTATTTATAATTCTAAAATGGTTTTCACGGGCAGAATATTTTAATTCTAGTAACATAAATAAAAAGTTGTTTCGGATGAGGTGGTCGAGGATAAGTTAATTTTCTGAGTGTAATCCAGCACGAACAAATTTTTTTTTTTTTCAATTATTTGAGCCGGAAGATTAGTAATTTCCGATATTTTCTCGAACTCTGGAGACATATTCGTGTATCCCTATCACACTATTTACGCCACTATCTTACTAATCCGCCAAATAGTAAATTAAATTTCGAAAATGCGAGCTTTTGTTTTCTTTTTATAGTATAACTCTTATGTGTTTTTCTTCAACTAGCCTCCAGTTCCGGTTGAGAGATGGAATGATACTCTGAACGCGAAAAATGCAGCGCCGGCGTGTTCACAGTTGCTGAAAGGTACAACAATATATGATGGGGAGGAAAATTGCTTGCATTTGAATGTTTACACACCTCAAGTACGTATATTATTTCCTGGAATATAGTCTCGACGAATAAGGAAATTTAGAGGAATAACGAGGTAACATACAACTCTATGCGGGAAATTATCGAGGGTAGTGCCTTCACCGAAATTTTGGAATTTGATTTGTTGAGGAATTTGCGCCCTTTCCTCCACATAAATCTGTTTTTCAGAAATTATTGCAGTTAGCGTATGAGAATATTTGCAAATAAAAATTATTCTTCACCGTTTCTTTACCTCAAAAAATTTTATTTCCGACTTAAAATATTTTTCCTATTGAACCGAAAACAAGCTTCATCACTGCTCCTATCTCAATCCATAGGAGCTAAAAATAAAAACTGTTAGGGTTGCTTCAAAAAGAGCCTAAAGACACATAATGTTGATTCGAAAAGATTGTTTGAAATTTCAGAATGATATAATTAAAATATGAGACAAATGGGCGCCGTAAACTGAATTGTATCAAAATATTCTATGTTTCTTCTTTTTTTAGGTACACAAATACGCTTTTCTCCTTTTTGTACGAGTTGAAAAATATTTAATATGATTTGATAAACACATTTTTTTCTATTCATACCGCGAAGCCCGACATTCTATGTATTAAAATTTCAATGTTTTGCGTAGCCAAAAAAATCGCGTTTTTCAACATTTGAATTGCTGCTGTGGCAATATACCGGCGAATATAAATAAATAAAACTTTGCATGCCAAATTTACCGACCCCGACAAGTCATCCGAGTTTCATCAAAATTGGTAAGTTTTTTTTTTTTAATTAGGTATTTTTATTCAAAAGGCCAATTTTGACCGAAAAAGCTGAACTTGGACTCACATAGGGCATCGGTTACTATTATACAATTCAGCTCAAACTTTTTAAGATTTTTCTTTTCAATTATTTGGAACAACTTTCGGGAGTGGGGGCAATTTTTAGAAAAGATTTGTAAAATAAGGATCACCCTAACGTGTATTCATAAAATAAAAATTTCTAATGTTGGAGGAAGCAGTCAAAGTATATTATCCGGCAAATAAGTAGGTAAGTACAATGAGAGCTACTCGTATACAGTGTTGGATCCAGGGGAGCACGGGGTACATGCCCCCCCTTTGGTTGAAATTTTTAACGAAATAACAGAAAAAAAGGAATAAAAATGATGACTTGTACCCTCATTACATGCCACAACTGTATAATAACGCATCTATACATTCGTCATTACGGATCCCACAATATATAGAATATTTTTCTGGGAGCACCCCCGCCCCACACCCCTGCCAACATAAAAGCAACAGCTAATTAATATGCATCGCCTCGACAGTATCCCCCATCTCCTTTTTCTAAATCCGCGCCTGCTCGTACATATATCGTAACCTTGCCGAATCGCTTCATTTTTTTTCTAAACTGTGCATGTGAAAAGCTCATTCTCTTGCCTGTGTAGTATTAGTGTGCTGTAAATTGACCAATTTGAGCTTGCATCCACCTAGTCGCAAAGTTCTTGGAGGTCTTCGGCAGTGAAATAAAAGAATAATAAAGAATGTATTTTTTACCATACTGGATCAGTCCAGAAGTTGCTAATGTCGAATGACACCATGTATAGTACTAGGCTTTTTTCGAAATATTTTTCTATCAAGGGTTACAAGTGTTCAAGTTCATGTAAGAACACACCGTCTAATTTTTCTTCAACCAAACAATTTTGTGGAATCACTCAACGGGGTTGAAGTTTAAATGGGATTTTCCATGAGGAAGTTTGCACTTTTATTTTTTTTAAATCCTAAAAACAAAGTTTTGTAAAACCCAGTTGTTCTCAGTACTGTAGCAAAGAAGTACATGCCAAGAATTAGAGGAAAATTTTTCCGACGGTCACTGATCTCGGCTTCATGCCAGGATGAAAGGGAACTATGTTCAATAAATCTCACGAAAATAAGATGGAGATGAATAAAAATTGGTTTGCACGGTTTTCAAACACGTTACCTCCTTTCTTTAAATGTTTTTTTGGTCCCAGTCCACACCCAAGCGGGCTGCATTGGGGTCATTACCTATTAAAACGGAGTTTTCTGAGTCACGAAATTCATCATTTCCTCGGTCATCTCCAACCATATTTCTGCACGAGTGAAACGTAGAATATTGAAAGTACAATATGCTGTTATATTTATTTATTAGCGAGCCAGTACATAATGTCCTTGAATATAATTCTGCGGTAAAAGAAGGGGGGCTCTCTTTCCCGTACTGTCTAAGCCCAGGATTGGGCAATACGCCTCTCCTTTAATTGCCCAGGTCTGTCGATCCGCAGTCATTCTCCTCCAGAGTGGTCCTAGGTGCTTTGTGAACTCGTCCCTCCATCTTGTTAGTGGTCTCTCTTGTGATCTTTTTGCCCCATATGGTACCCATTCTTCGACTTTCCTCTCCCATCTTTCTGTTTTGTATCTAGTCACATGTCCCCCATACTTTCATTTTAGTCGTTTTATCGAATATCCTATGTCCTTTAACCTAGTTTTTTGTCTAGTTTTGTTTGTTACTAATTCTTGTTTCCTAATTCCTGACATACTCCTTTCCATTGTGCTTTGTGTGTTCTGTAGTTTTTGTACATCTTTTTTGGTTAGAGACCATATCTGGGCACCATATGTAAGTACCGAGTGGACGCAGCTTTCCCAGATTAGCGATTTTGTTTTTTGCTGTTTTCCCTTTAAATATTTCTTTCAATTCCCAATATTTTTCCACCCCTTCAAAATTCGTGTTCTTAGCTCTCTCGTTCTTTTGTTTTGGTGCCACAGATTGTCCAAGATAAGTGAATTCTTCTTCCCACTCTACTTCTTATCCCTCTATTTCAACCCTTTCCTTGGCTTGGTTAGATAGAATTCTTGTTTTTTCCCAGTTGATCTCTAATCCCGCTTCTTTACTCTTATGGGAAAGTTCTATGCTAAGTTGTTCTATTTCTTCCTTTGTATTCCCCATAATTACCACGTTGTCGGCAAATCCTAAGTTATTCAAGTATTCTCCATTTATTTTTATTCCTTTCCCCTCCCATTTTAATCCCCTAAGAACTTCTTCCAAAGCACAATTGAACAAGTTGGGGGAGAGTGGGTCTCCTTGTCTTATCCCTTACCAATTTTGAATTTACTTCCTACTTGATCTAGGCTTATATATGCTTCAGCATCTCGGTACATCATTTGTATTACTTTTATGTATTTTTGGTTGATACCTTGCTTTCTTAGTGCCTCCCATAGATATCCGTGTTTAACTGTGTCAAACGCCTTTTTAAAGTCAACAAACAGGAAGTAGGTTTTCAAGTTGTATTCTGTTGTCTTTTTAATTATCTGATTAATTATAAAGTGGCAGTTTCTATAAAAAGGGGTAACTTTGTCGATCGATCAAAGTCTCAGAAAACGCGAAAAAAGAAAAACAAAACTTTTTGGTCAAAAAATCAATTTTGAGATTTTAGTTGATTTCTATAGAAAACGCATCGCAATAACAATGAAACAAAATTCACGCGCATAAGAGAGAAGAGGGAGAGAGAGAAAGAGAATTATGAAAGAGAATGAGAAAAGAATGCGAATGTCTGCGTTTGCTTCTTCGTGGTTTTTCGGAGCTCACGAATAAATCCGATGTTCTGAATTGTTACCACGCAGAAGAGCGAAAAATTACCTTTCCAACAAGCCCTCGTCGAGGCAGGTAACGTGATTCCGCGGCGAGTTAGGGCCGCTTGACGGAGTGGGAGAAAAAGGTGTGTCTAACTTTAAACGCGTTTCCCCAAAAACATGTTTTCGCGCGTTCTTGTTACACTCATCTTTGTCCGCTTGTATCTCCGGAACAAAAAACGCTACAAATCTCGTCGATTGGGATTTAAACCTGCGCTAAGGTGCGCTGCAAAATTGCCTGCGCGGGTGTTAGCGGGTGAAAATGAGTGAATGACCATGTGTACTTTCAAATAGAAACACTGCTATCTGTAGTAGGGTAAAAAAACTAGTAAAAATTATTCTGCCAGTAGAACTGATTATAATTTAATTTTTTGGTGATGATGCAGTCGAATTTAGGACAAATTTTCTTTGAAAGTGAATTTCTAATCGACTTAATGATAGTTGAAGTTTGCTACACGCTTACAGTAAATCATAAGTGATCACTCACACATATTGCAGGGTTGCCAACACTTGAAACTCCAAATTTAAATCCCAATAGCTCGTTGGAGTGAACATTCATTCCTCTATTATGTGCTGTCTGTAACTCAAAATTTGTCGGATCGACAAAGTTACCCCTTTTTATAGAAACTGCCACAAATATTTGATCAATAGTGGACCTATCTTTCCTAGACCTTACTTGATTACTTGCTTGGTTGAATTCCAACATCTCGTTTATTCTGCCTTTAATTATTTTTGAAAACACTTTACTTCAAGTGGCAATTAGGCTGATTGGGCGGTAATTATTTATTTGGTTGCGGTTACCTTTTTTACAGATTACAATAATTTCTGCAAGTTTCCATTGTTTAGGGATAATTTCTTCTTGGATAATTCGGTTAAACAGATTTGTGAGTATGCCTGTTAATTCCTCATTAAACATTTTTAGTATCGCATTTTCAATTCCATTGGGGCCTGCTGCTTTAGAGTTAATGTAAATTCGACTTCCCTTCTCATGATTTTAGGGGTTTCATCATCAACTTCTGTTTGGGATGGGTCCCTTAGTGTGTTCCTCCCTTCTCTTCCCTTGCATAGGTTTTCGTAGAATTCAGTTGCTTCTTCTACAATTCCTAATCTGTTTGTAATTATTTTCCCTTTTACGTTTACTATTGCTGTTAGTAAGTTTTTACCTCTTTAGCGCTCCTTTCTTACTTTTTTAATAGCCTCATTCTCCCCTATTAGCTCTCTAGTAGTCGTTGATGATCAAAGTTTTGGATGTCATTTCGTATGTGTTTTTTTTGTTCATCTTTTTATCAACAGTAGCTCAATTTTCTCTTTCCTTGTGAGCTGAGGTTTTCCTGCTAGCGTATTCCTTTTTTGTATCAGGTCTTTGGTTTCTTGCCTTAGTTTGTCATCTGATTTCACTCTTTTTACTTTCCTTCCAAAGTCGCTAACCAGTTGTTTTATAGTCTTCTTTATAAAGTCATAGAGTTCTTGTACCGAGTATTTCTCATTATTTCTAAGTAGTCTTTCCATTTCGTCCTTTAACTTGTTTTGATGACTAGTCTTCTCGTCTTAGCTTGTTTGATCGTCTCAATTTTCTTATCATTTTCGTTCAGTTTAACAATAATATTTGGGATTTCTGTTCATGCAGCTGGTAGTCGATGGGCAGCACAAATGTGACCTGGCCGTAGATCGACCTGCATCTCCTCTGCCAATCCAAATACTAAGTCACGTACCTTTTCATCGCGTTCATATGGAATTCCACTTATTATTAGGTTGTTTTTGCGGCTGTATTTTTCTAAATCGTCTCTATTCTCTTCTCCCGGTTTTGATTAATCTACCTTACTGTTTCCAGCTCTGTTTTTAGTAATTCCCGTTCCTCCTGGTCCTTGTTCATTTGGTTTTTTATTTCCGATACAGTCTTGTTTATAGCTGAAACTTCCTCGAACAGCCTCCGCCAATCGGGTGTAAACTTATCGTTTTGTTCTGATTCGTTCGACCTTGTAAAGATATTAACACGAATTAACAAGTTTGCCTAAGTTGCACGCGTATTATTGCATAGAACTCGGTCAATATACGTAGAACACTACAAAACACAACTTTCTCGTTTACCTATCTTATCCGGACTTCCATGCTGTTATTGCATCAAAAATAGAGGGCTCCTTGAGTCGGTGACATCGTCTCAACCTTTTTTCGGACGTACATCTTACCCATGATTGTCCATAGACAGTTGATCCGTGCCAGTACGGTGAACTTTTCTGAGAGATAACATTTAAATTTCATAAAACTTTCATTTTACAACCAACTTACCTACTCCTCGTCCTCATCCACAGCTTAAATAACCTCGAAGATGAACTCAACGACCCAGAACAAAACGATTATTGGATATATTTGACAATAGCACATGCACATTTTAATATGTCCCGCGTTAGCCCCGATGGACCATTATGGATGGTGCGTACTTCCAAAAAACAAAAAAAAAAAAAAAAAAGGTTAGAAATAATCTCACTGATTCAAGAAGCCCAATTTTGGATAAATTAGACACCAGCATATTTTACTTTGAATCTTACGCAGTTGAGCTTCCTGTGTATCAATTTGGGTGAAGATGACGGAGCAAAAATGGTGACTAAAGAAATAACCCTGAAATTGAATTCAGCGACTCAGAAAATCCTGTTTTCAATATACCTATTTGAAATACTCACCCTTAATTTTTAGTTATGATTCTCAGCGGAGCCTGTTGGGGGGGGGGGGCGGGCAAAATAATATCAAATATGGATGTAACGTGTTTGAAAGTATTTTCGTGATCTGTAATGAAACTAGTTTACCCTAAAATTGAAACAGCGAGTTCAGTGGTCTTCAGAAATTTTTTTTAAACTTTGTCACAGCATAGAGAACAATTTTTTTTAGTCAAACGATTGTTTTTATAACGTCAATTTTTGGGATTTTTTAAAACAGAAGTAAAAATTTCCTAATTTGGAAACCTCATGTTAAACGTTAACCCCGCTTAGCAACCCCTAATCAGTTTTTGATTTCAAAATAATTTCATCTGATGTTTTTTTATTTTTTTTTTTGTTTTACCAACTAGCGCACGTCTAGCTATAGAGTGTAAGGCATTTCGAAAAATGCCGTTTTGTGAAGTACCCTGATATACACTATGCTCTTTTTTTTTTTTAGAATGCCACACCAGGAGATAACATACCGGTGATAGTGTACATTTTCGGAGGCTCACTCAAGTTCGGTACTACAGAGCGAGAAGGTCCATTGTTCATGATGGAAAGGAACATCATCATAGTGATGGTTAATTTTAGACAGGGTGTCCTGGGATTCCTCAGCACCGGAGACAAAGTGGTCCCAGGCAATATGGCGTTGAAGGATCAAAATTTAGCACTGCGATGGACGAAAGATAATATTTTTAATTTCGGCGGCGACCCGGATAGAATAACGTTACAAGGTCACAGTTCCGGCGCCGTTTGTGTTCATCTGCATACATTATCTCCGCTTAGCAATGGTTAATAATTAATTTTACGACACCGTTATAAAAAATATTCCACCGTTTTCGTCAGACTCCGGTCCATTTCGTTCACGATCAGCGCTGAAACGTGAATTTAAAATCCAAAACAACTCATTTTAAGAATGTAGGGTTCACTCGCTATCTGCACGTGTTGTGAACAGCGGATAAACGCATCCAGACAACTCGAAAAGTATGAGATCTAGTGGAATAGTTCGTCGGATCGAAAATACATATCGTTCCTCAAAATTCCGTACAAAACGATAGGTACCAAACATAGCGCTTTTGACTCAAAGGGGAACACCGCAGGTTATGCGAGACAAGGGAAACATGTATCATACTGAAAAGATTTTGCTTATAATTCCCTACGAAATGATAACAAATACGATGCCCTTAAAATAATGGGTGCTGCCACAGAGGGCCGCTGAAAAAAGACGATTTGCTGAAATACTTCGTAATTTATAAGATATGTACATAAATGAAGAGAAAAAACGAACTTTTTCAATAGCCCCTACGTTGGTTCCCATTTTGTGAGAGACATCATATTTGATATCATTTAGTAGAAAATTGTACACAGAATTTTAATTTAATAAACGTTCCTCGTATCTCACATAATTTTCCACTTATTTGAAAAGAATACAAAAATGAAAAAATGAAAGAAAAAAAATCGGTAAAACCACGTTTTGAGTGACCCTCTGGGACTCCTCTTCGAGTGAAAGGGGTCATATTTGATATCATTTTTAGAGAATTTTAAAGAGCGTATTCTCGATCCGATGAACCATTCCGATATTCTTCATAGTGAGTATTCGACTAATTTGGAAAAAACTAACGAGGGGGGCGCTTTTATGTGGATCATTCAGGGAACCAATCCGCACAATAATCCACAAAGAGGCTTTGATCGCAATTTTTTCCCATTTGGATTAGATTTCTTGTTACTTTGACAGGATTACAAAACCTAATTCGGGCAAATTTGTACACCTTAAGCTCTGTTTTTTCCCTTTGCTGCGACCCTGATTGCCTGGTTACTAATTCCAGTATTTAGGGGAAACACTTTTTGCATAGTAAAATAAATCTTTTTCTTTTAGGACTTTTTAACCGCGTTATCATCCAAAGCGGTCTAGCAGAATCCCCTCTCAATTTCTATGACAAAGATACTGCCAGAAAACTGGCCGCAGCACTGGCCGCGAAAGTCAACTGTACTTCAGCATCATCAGAAGAACTGCTCGAGTGCCTGCTGACGAAAGAGGCGAAAGAATTGGTTACAGTTGCCAATACACTTCACGTAAGTCAGTCAGGTGAAACTGTCGTAAGGTACCTGCCCTAATTAACGCCACGCTAAGGGAGAATGACGATGGTCGATAAAGTAATTATCCTACGAAGTTTTCGACTGGTAAGGGTGAAAAAGGAAAGATTAAAGTACGTATTTTTGACCTCACTTATGGGGATTCTTGATCTAGTGTCCAGCTATAGGCTCATAAAATTGGCTGGCGGAATTTGGAGTCCCCACTTGATGTGTTCCTAACAACGCCAGATCGTGTTTTTTGTTTTTAAGGGATATTTTGGTAGGGGTTTGGAGTGCTTTTGGGGAATAAATTGGAGACAGGTGGAGCGGGGAGGACGGGGGACAATTAACCACCCAATAATGACAAAATTCCATTTTTAATCCGGAGTTTTATTAAGGTTATTCCTTTCGAAATATAATCTTGCAAAGTCCGACGCGGTATGTTATACCTAATACGGACAGCATTTTCGTTGATAACTTTCCTTCACCAATTTCATTTAGTTCAATTCGGAATACTCGTTCACTCCATAATCGTCGCTTATTTTCCTTTCTGAAATAAAAAACAACAGTTAGGGTTATTAGGAGAAAGTACTAAACTTTAATCGTATAATTAAGTTTGAACAAATCTTTATTTTGAGTATTCTATAGGTGTAATGTGAAGAAAAAAAGGGTCAATTTACGATATACGAGTATAATAAAAGAACTTAGTTGAGAGATTTTTTTTTCATCAAAATTTCATTTTGCGCAATAAGTCGTTAAAAAAGCTAAAACATCAGGGAAAAATTCCTTATCACTTTTTTTAGATTTCAATGTGCGAGATTTCTATTACATCGAGCTACACAAAATGATAACACATTCAGCGTATCTGGATAAAGTTTTGACTTGGTATCTATGTTACCCACCAAGAAATAAGTAGGTGGCCTTATTAGAAACCTGGCGTTATTCGGGACAGGTACCTTATGATTCATTTTCTTAATATAGTTTTACGAACGAGTAATAACGGTCTTCTCGTGTTCTCCGAATCAGTTATGGAAAGACCAGCCCGTTATAATTTTCAGACCCACTGCCGAAGACAAGGAGGTGGAAAATGCCTTCTTGACGGAGTTACCCATTTCTGCTCGCTATCCATCAAACAACGAATCTTGGTTAATTGGCATGACAACCGGTGAAGGATTGAGTTATATAGAAGGTGAGAGTACTGATAATGTCTCGAGTTCTTTCGAGATGTCTTCCATTGAAGAATGCTGAAGAAAATACGAATAAAAATACATCATAAGGGCTGTAGTTGAAATTTTGCAAAACAGGATCTTCGATACCATCCGAATTGAAATCGAGCATTATGTAATCTCAGTATTTACTGAGGCAGATATTTTTAGATGCATTTGTTGGTTCTATACCATTTCACTACGCTATATTTTTCTCATAAACATTCAATAAGAACTATACAGACAATCACTTTAGGCGATGAATGATACAAGAATGTAGGGCAATCGGGAAGCCCTGTAAAACATTTTTGATTCAGTGAAGGAGTTTTCCCAAAGGCCTCCGTAAGTTTTTATCTTTCTCTTGTGGAGAAATGATTCCAAACAACTAGAACCTTTTAATGAAGGAATTTATCCTGATTTCGATAGTTACAGTTACTTCTTATTTCACTTGGCAGCTGATTGAAAATAATTCCTGTGTTTAGGTTACTCCAACGCCCCATCGCTGTCAACGGATGATCCCAACTTCTTGATTCCGATACTCGATGGCTTTCTGTGGACTGTGAAGCTGAGCCACGTGAACTATATGGCAAAATTAATCAAAACACATTTTTTCGGTGATGAAAAAATAGGTCCCTGTACGGGACTTATACAGGTGGGATTTCAAAATTAATTTTATATACGTATTTCGGTAATCACTTCGTAATTTTAGATAAAGAAGATACCCGCAATCGAGGTCAAGTATTCTGAAACAGACTTCTCCACATTTTTAGATGTTGACTGGAATCATGCACGGAAGGGGTATGGTAGATGTTCTCCAGAAATACACCGGCACAAAATATGTATATTTATACGACTACCAATCCAAAACAAGTAGAGCGGCAGAAATCTGTGGAAAGGACTTTGGTAAGACTAATTATAAATCCCTACAAATCATCTCTAGGCGCAGTCAGGTTTCCCTTTATTTTTCGACCTTTCTCAGATCTTTCGGGACTGCATGAAAATTGGCGCCAAAAAATTCGGAAAGACCTGAAAATTTCAGTTCGATCTGAAAACCGATAAATAGAATACCAACTCGAGAAAATGACAAATGTTTGCTCTCAATCTCCTTAGTGGCATTACGGAAGGTCGTATACAAAAAATAATTCCAGAATCGAATTCGGTGACCTTGAAACCTACTCGAGTATAATATCCAAATATGTCTATTATTCTACCGTAACATCCCTTTCGATGACACCTAAGAGGATTAGATCAAAAAGTTAACCCAAAAATCGGAAGCATTAGCGACCTTGAAAATCTAGAAATTAAGATCAGTTTTGAATTTCAAACCTGATGAAAACAGAGAGTTGTCGAAATATTGTGTTCCTCTTTTAGCGAATGATCAAAATAATTTTGGGTGTTTTCGGCTTCGATATTTACTATACTTATTTACACTCTTTCACTGTTTGTTAATTTGTTAGACCTCCTTACCCCATTTTGGAGCTCCTCCCAGCCATCAATTCAGATCGTGGAGTCCAACAAATTCATATTTAAAGTATATCCAAACTCCTATCCAAAATTTGTATCCCAATATTTTTAGCGTTATTACAGGCTATGAAAAAATAATTATCATAAGACATCAAAACTTCACGTTATCCCATAACTGGGAACAGGGCCTCGTAGCACTTATTCGAGAAAAGTCACAAAATAAGGGACATCCTAATGTATATGCTAAGTATTTAACCCAAAATTGCTCCATTTTTATACGATCTGTGAAGTGAACAGGTTATTTGGGGGCGAGGGGGGGGAGATCGAAATCTCGCGCTTATATACAACAGTTTCTGTGCAATTCGTGATACGTACTTCAGTTTTGTGATGACCTGAGAATTTAGACAAGATGGTACTACAAGCGATTTTGTAACAAGCCTAAAATCGTGAGTTTTTCTACAAATTCATTAGCTAGTCTATTTCGTGAATGGTACGAAAATGGTAGTACAATTTGCGAAGAATAGGAACAATTTTGGACTTGGTACGTCACACATATAGTTCTTGTGCATTAAGGTCGATTATATTTCACTGTAAGCATCTGTCTTTGGTGTATGGGCGTCGCCAAAATATTCTAGTACGGAATAACTATATTCTACAAGAGCAATCCATTTTCCTAGGAGTAAAAATGACTGTTTTTGGTCAAATAATGAGAGCCATCAACCGATATATTTTCAAGATTTAATTATTTTTATTCAGGCGTCACTCACGCGGAAGAGTTGAATATAATGTATAACGTCGAAGGTCAAGATGAAAATCCAGAAGACTACGAATTTGGAGAAGAAATGATAACCAGATGGATTAATTTCGTATATAGCGGGTAAATATGACTTTTGACGATGCACAATGTAGACAATATTCACGCGCCCTTTTCTCCAAATTTGATCGACTAAAAAAGGATTCCAACTGATGCTTTGAATATTAAGTTACTGGGTGTCCACAGCTTAGAAAAGTGGGTTAGTGGCGGTTAGAACCTTTGGTTTAAAACAAGCACCATTCTTTTGGAAAATCGAAAACCAAAAAATAAATAAAAACGACAAAGTTACTAAATTACGAGTACATCGGTTTTTAATCTGGTATGCTTAAATGAATATAATATGTGGTTCTGACCCAGAGAAGAAAAAAACGTAGAGCGTTTAAACTGTACTTACGAGTTTGCATTGTTTCAAAAGGGATCCGGAAAAACCTTTTCCAATCAACACGACCGTTTTTGGTTCTTGGAAACCTATGACTTCATCACGGATGGAATACCTTCATATAAAGAAAAATGGCTCAATGGAAGCAGATTACTTTAGAAATAATTACGAATTTTGGAAGAAGATACCGATTTATAGTAAATATGCGTGATTTATTTCATCATAAGTGTCTCTACATCACTTGTTGATAAATGTTAGTACTACAGGTATCTACATACACCTTGTTCAAGTTGAACGAAATTTGCAAGAGGCACTTTTATTCACTGTAGCAGCTAAGTACATCAAAACTGGATTTCTAAGCGACCTTACAGAGTATTAGTCGAAATACTTCGTCTTGAAGAAACATTTAAACCTTATTATAACGTAATAATCATTCGATAATTTCACGAATTACTTAGTGTCAGCCTGTATTGTAAACATGCTCGTCGCTTGTCTTATAGACCCGCATAATTGCAATTTCAAAATAAAAATACATATTTTCATAAATACTTTAGTGGAGAAATTTGATAAAAAATTTCTTAACAACGAACAGAATTTCGAAGAAAATGCCGAAGTAAACTTCCTGATTAACTAAGGAGAAAGGTTATAACACCTCCTCAATGGTTTATTTCTCCCAAAATCTTGAACACTATTAAAATATGAAATAAGTTTCAAATGAAAATTCGTCAAACCGGAATTTTGGTATATACCAGAGAGCTTAGCCCCCTGGCAGCTGCCACTTTGCGGGCTGACCCCCATCAACTAACACAAGTGAAGCGAGTGTCGGTTCCCTACTCGATGCCACGCACCACTGAATCACTGAACCAGTTCAGTGGCGCAACCAGGATTTTCCCAAAGGGGAGGCAACGTAAGATTTTCAAGGGGGAAAAAGTCAAAAATTGAGGGTTTTTTAAAAATCGCCAATATTAGAGGCCTATTTTATAAAAATGAAGGTAAAATTACTGCTCGAGCGAAAGTTTTTTGGAAAAACGTGTTTGAAAGTCGAAAAATTGCTCATTCTTGCATATTTTACATTCAATGTCAAATGCCTTGGGGGAGGCATTCGCCCCCTTCGCCCCCCCCCCTGGCTACGCCACTGAACCAGTTTATGTTGTTTCCATCCCGTAAGATAACATCGTTGCTAGGCAAAATTACGATTTACAAAACTGATGATGATGTCATAGCTAAGCAACCCAGGGAAAATAATGATAATGATGCCATAAAAAAGTCAGCGTTGATGACGTCATCACACAGCTGGGGAGATTATAGCTAGAAAAGCATGGAATGCTCTATTTAAAAATAAAAATGAATAACAAAAATACTAAGAGCTACAGTTTTAGACTCCAAGGTAACAACATGCCCTTGCTGTATTTATCGGGTAAGTAACCTCTGTCACGTGCGTTTTAATTGATCTTATATGTTTGTCTCCATATGGAGATGAGAAATATACCTACGTCTCAAGACTCGTGTCTATCTTTATCAGTCGGGAAGGAAAGGTATAGCGGTCAGTAATATTCATATCGAGTACCTACATCCCAAATCTCATGACTATCTTATGTTTATTTCAGTGTCTTTATATCTTATCAGTAGGGAAGGAGAAGGTAGCTATCAGTAATATTTTTATGGAGTATGTCTTAAGTTTCATGTCTATTTTTTGTCTGTCTCCATGTCTATGTGTGTTATCAGCAATATTTAGATGTCTCATGTCTGCCTTTATGCCTCATTAATAGAAGAGGAGAATTTCAGGCTGTCTTAATATCGTATCAGTGGGAAAGGAAAGCAGCTATCGGTGATACTTATACTAGGTACGCCCGAAGTCTTATGTCTATCTTTATGTCTTATTAGCAGTGATGAAGATGGTAACTCGTCAGCCCCTGCAATTTTTTGAATTTTTCAAGTAGGCAACATGCTGGACGTTTTTTCCGTTGGAGGAGGAGGCGCAGACAGATATCATCTCTCTAACTGGAAACGTATTTTCCTCCTCAGGCAGACCAGTTATCTTCTCATTCACTACTGATAAGACATAAAGACTGACATAAGACTTATCATATTAGTGTCCATGTTGGAGTGTGAGTGAACTTAGTGAATTCTGTATGTAAGCTGTACCAATTCACAATTTCTTCCTTCTGTAGTCTAGAGCGCTTTCGGCTGTTACATAACGACATTGATGTGGAGACAGATATAGAATAGGTATGAGACTTGAAGACTATCCGATATGAATATTAATTAAGACATTAAGACAACCTGAAATTCTCCTTCCCTATGATAAAACATAAGGACAGACATAAGACTTGTCAATATATTGCTGGTATAAGCGGAGGGGGGAATTTCAGGTGGAGATCAGCTACCTTCTCCTTCGTTACTAATCCTACAAAAGATTTATTAGAAAATACCTAGCATAATGGTAATTAGAATAAGATCCTTTTTAATTTTACCAATAAGAGACAAATTAAGTTTGTATTTTACGGAAGTAAAACAGAAAAGACTTTTCAACCACCTATTTGCATCACAGGCGAAGTTCTTTCTACTCTAATCTTCACATCTTTTATTACTTTACAAAGAACGATTCTTGTATTAATATAATGAAATTTAGAAATATCATAAAACATCATTAAAACAAAATACTGTTCGCTGATTACTATGTTTTCAAGAAAATAATAAGAATAATAAAAATAGAAAGGAGACTCAACAGGGTATTTGCTTATCATAAAAACCCTAATGATGATGTTCTTGTTTGTCATATCATATCTGCTCCATAAACATTATAAAAAATTAGGAGGGAAAATAACCCTTTACAGGACCATATAAACATAGACCTTGTAGGGAGAAAAATAGTGTTTTCACATATTTGCTTCATTCACAAAGTAAACAAGAGATCCGAAATTTGGAGTGACTTCCCTGCAACCATGAAAGAACGTTCTGGCCCTTAATAAAATTATACTCTCCTGAAATTCTAAATTATGCAATTCACCTTTCGGGTTGTCTAAATAGTATTATTCGGGAGACATACGGTCGTCTCATTTTGAAACTAAAAGGTGCATTTCGCTGTACCCCCCCATTTGAGGTACGGGGCTGAAACTTTTGTATTCGTTTGTATATCGTTTGTATACGTTTGTATAGCCCAAATTTTCGTTTGTATACATCCCCCTCCCCCGCTATATTGAAAAAACGTTGGGGGGGTACAGGGAAATGGTATACCCCCCCATTTGAGGTACGGGGCTGAAACTTTTGTATTCGTTTGTATATCGTTTGTATACGTTTGTATAGCCCAAATTTTCGTTTGTATACATCCCCCTCTCCCGCTATATTGAAAAAACGTTGGGGGGGTACAGGGAAATGGTATACCCCCCCATTTGAGGTACGGGGCTGAAACTTTTGTATTCGTTTGTATATCGTTTGTATACGTTTGTATAGCCCAAATTTTCGTTTGTATACATCCCCCTCCCCCGCTACATTGAAAAAACGTTGGGGGGGTACAGGGAAATGGTATACCCCCCCTTTTGAGGTACGGGGCTGAAACTTTTGTATTCGTTTGTATATCGTTTGTATACGTTTGTATAGCCCAAATTTTCGTTTGTATACATCCCCCTCCCTCGATACATCGAAAAAACCTTGGGGTACAGGGAAATGGTCTACACTTATTTCCAATATTTAAGATACAGTGCTGAAACTTTTGTATTTGTTTGCATATGATTTGTATACGTTCCCGAAGTTTCGTTTGTATACATCCCCTCGTCCCGCTATATTAACAAAACGTTGGAGGGGGGGGGGGTACAGGTAAAGTGTGTCACCCATTTGAGGTAGGTAACTGAAACTTTGTGTATTCGTTTGTAGATCGTTTATTTACGTTTGTATATCCCACATTTTTGTTTGTATACATCTCTATCCCCCGCTAAATCGAAAAAACGTTAGGGGGCAGAAAGTGCACCCCCGCCCCATTTGAGGCCCAACTCCAAAAATATAACATTCGATTCTTCAAACTTCTAAATTATTTTGTGAATCCGAGGAATGGAATCCCACCTCTAACCCCGAAAATCGAATCCTCATTTTTTTGGCCTGTAGAAATCTTTTTAGTGACCTTTTGCGTTTTTCAGTTGTAATCATTTGTGGGGTCTAATGGTTGAGTCCCGATGAGCTGACCCCGCCCTCAACTCTGCAAATCAAACTCTCGATATTTCTGACGTGAAAAATGATTTTCGATTGTTTAAGTCTGTTGTGGTACCGAGGGTGGACCATCACCTCAACTCCGGAAGTCTAATTATCGATTTTTCAGGCTTGAACAATAATTTTCCGCGAACCCCTTATTTTGTTGATCGAAGTATTTTGTGGATTCGACATGTGGACCCTCAACCCCAACTCCGAAAATCAAATTCTCGAATCTTCGGACTTCAATATTCATTTTTCGTGAACCTTTAATTTTTTTGAATAAAATCTATTGTGGACTTGAGGGGTGAAGCCCGTCCTGAACTCTGAAAATCTAATTCTCGATTCTTCAAATTTCTGAATTATTTTACGTAAGCCTTCCCTTTTTTCAACTGATACATTTTCTACACGGGAAAAGTAGAGTCGCGCCCCCAACACCAAAAGAGTATATTTTCGAGTTTTCGTTGGTGAACTTTTTATTTATTTATTTATTGAAATAATTCGTGGATCCGTGCGGTAGACCACACCCCACCTCCGGAAATCAAATTCTCGATTATAGATGTTGAAAAACAATTTTCCATAAACCCCTTATTTTTAATCGAGATCTTTTGTGGATCAAGGAATAACTCTCCTACCCACGACGAAAATCAAAAAAACTCGATTTTTCAGCTTCTCAAAGTTATTCTTGGAGAACGACTTATTTTTTCAATTCAAATAATACGTTAATCCTCTTTTAATAATTTACATTTGTTTTAATAATAGTTTGATTATAGCAGCAAGGCAATAACACTCTCAGTAAATAAAAATAATAATATAGTATTGTGGACCCGATGGACTGTCTCCGCCCCCAACTCCGGAAATTGAATTCTCTATTTTGTCGGCTTAAGAAATAATTTTCCATGCTTATTTCTTTGTTCGCAGTATTTTGTGGACCCGAGGACGAGTGATCCGCCGCCCACAACTTCGAAAATCTAATTCTTGATTTTTCGATCGTCAGAAATATTTTTGGTGACCATTTTTGTATTTCAATTGAAATCTTTTATGGGGCCGGGGGGTCGACCACACCCCCAACTTGGAAGTCCAATTCTCGAATATTCAGGCTTTATAAATAATTTTCCGCGAACCTCTCATTTTGTTGATCGAAGCTTTTTGTGGATCAGACGGGTGCCCCCTCCCCATCCCCAACCCCCAATCACAAAAATATTATTTTCGATATTTTGGCCTTTAAAAGTAGGTATTGTTGCTATAATTTATTTTTCGGTTGAAATCTAATGTGGATTTGAGAGGTAAAACGCATCCCGAATTCCTGAAAATCTATCTCTCGATGCTTCAAACTTTGCAATTGTATTTAACTTCTTTTTGCGATTGATACATTCTGTAGACTTAAAAAGTAGACCCGTCCAAACCCTGAAAGTGTAATTATTGATTTTTCGGCCTTTAAAAAATTACTTTCGATGAACTGTTCATGTTTTCTATAGGACCAAAGGATTGACACTGCTCCCAACTCCGGAAGTCTAATTCTTGATTCTTCAGTCTTCAACAATAGTTTTCTTTGGACCCTTTACTTTGTTAATCGATGTATTATGTGGATCAGAGGGCAGGATTCCTCGCCCCCAACTCCGGTCATGAAATTCTTGTTTGGTAGGTATTGAAAGCTGATTTTCCATAACTCTTCTATTGTTCGATCGAAATCATATGTAGACCCAAGGGATAGACCCCCCCCCCCCCCGTTGCCTGCTAAAATATAAATCTCGATTTTCCGGGCTTTCAGATTTATTCTTGATGAAATGTTTATTTTTTCGATTCAAATCTATTGTGGTCCCGATGTGTTAACCCCACCTCCAACTCTGGAAATCAAATTCTCGATTTTTCTGACGTGAAAAATAATTTTCGATGAACCCCCTTATTTTTCTGATCGAAGTCTTTGGTGGAGCCGCGGGGTGGTACCCCACCCGAACTCCGAAAATCTAATTCTCGATTTTTTGGCCTTTAGAAATATTTTTAGTGACCTTCTCCATTTTTCAGTTGTTATCATTTGCGGGGTCAAATGGTTCAGTTCCGATGGGTTAACCCGGCCCCAACCCTGGAAATCTAATACTCGATTTTTCTGACGTGAAAGATAATTTTCGGCGATCCCCTTATTTTTCTGATCGAAGTCTTTGTTGGACCCGAGGAGTGGAATCCCACCCCAATTCCGAAAATCTAATTTTCGATTTTTTGCCCTTTAAAAATATTTTTCGCCTCTGGGAGTCTACTTCTCGATTTTTCAGTCTTGAACAATAATGTTCCGTGAACCTCTGTTTCGTTGGTCGAAGTATTTTGTGGATCTGATAGGTAAACCTACACCCGCAACTCCGAAAGTCTAATTTTCGATTTTGAATTATTAAATTTTTTTTTTTTTTTTATAAAATCTATTGCGGACTTGAGGGGTGGAGCCCATCCTGAACTCCGGAAATCTAATTCTCGATTTTTCAACGTCTGAATTATCTTTCATAAACCTCCTCTCATTTCGATTGCCACATTTTTTAGACTCGAAAGGTGGATTCTTGCCCTCAACAATTCTTGATTTTTCGGCCTTTAAAATTATTTTTGATGAACGCTTCATTTCTCCGAGGGGTTGACCACACTCCCAACTTCGGACATTTGTCTCGATTTTTCAGGCTTGAACGACGATTGTCTGTGAACCTCTTATTTTGTTAATCGAAGTGTTTTGTGGATCTGAGGGGTAAACCCTCACCCTAACCCCAGAAATCTAATTCTCGATTTTCAG
Source organism: Acanthococcus lagerstroemiae (assembly GCA_031841125.1). Lineage (NCBI taxonomy): Eukaryota > Metazoa > Arthropoda > Insecta > Hemiptera > Eriococcidae > Acanthococcus > Acanthococcus lagerstroemiae. The sequence goes on from CM063108.1 coordinate 4,695,866, forward strand.
CCTCTCAAATTTATTCCTGGTGATTGTTTATTTTTTCAATTGAAATCTTATGTGAGACCGAAGAGTTGACCCCACCCCAGACTTGGAAATTAAAATCTCGATTTTTCAGGCTTAAAAATCATTTTTTGCTAAACTTATATTTATGTTGGATCAGAGTCTTTTATGGATCCAAGGGGTGGACCCCCACTTACACGCCGAAAATCTACAGGCTTGAAAAATTGTTTTCCGTAAAACCATAGTTGTTGTATTAAGCCTCCTGTGGACTCGAAGGGTGGTGCCCCCACCCACAAGTCCGAACATTCTAATTCACGAATTTTCGGCCTATAAAAATATTTTTGGTAACCTTTTTATTTTTTCAATTCGTAGATTTTTGGGGGCTGAGGAGTGCACCCCGCTCCCAATTCTGTGAATCTAATTCATGATTTTCCGTCTTGAACAGTACTTTTCCGCGAACCCCTTATTTTGTCGATCTAACTAATTTGTGCATCTAAGGGGTGGACCCCACTCCCAACTCCGAAAATCAAATTCTCGATTTTTCAGACTTAAGAAATAATTCTCCTTGAAACTCTTTTGTTCTGATCGGAAGTGTTTTGTGGACCCGAGGAGTAGAATTCTCAATTTTTCGGTCTTTAAAAATATTTTTGGAGACCTTTTTATTTTTTCAATTGGGATCTTTCGTGCAGCCGTTTATCTACTTTAAACACTATTTTTCGATAAATGTGACCGTCCAAATTAAAAGGGCACGTCGGTCCAAAACATTAATTTTACAGGAGACACTTAAAGATTCAAACGGGAATCTCGAGAACGCGATAGCCTATAGACGTCCACTCTTGCGCTCTATCACTTTTGCTTTTTCGAGTTCAGAGACTCACAGTGTTAAACAGTACTCTTTGACCTACCAAAATCGAACATAATCTCAAAGTCGATTTTTTTTTGGACCGAAGTGCCCTTTCAGTATGGACAGTCACAAATTTTTTTTTCCATCTAATTGTTTTGGTGATCCGATGGTGGACACCCGCCTCAGGCGTTGAAAATTTAATTCTCGATTCTTCAGAATTTAATGCTTATTCTTCGAGTAGTTTTTATTTTCACGATCTGAATCTTTTGTGGACTCGAGAGGTGACCCCTTTTTTCCCGGTTGTTCGAATTTTGAAACTTATGTTTCATAAACTTGATTATTTGTTTCGATCAGTAGTTTTGTGAAGCCAAGAGATAGATTGTCGCCCCAGCTTTGAAAATTTAACTATAGATTTTTCGGATCTGGTTGAACTTTTTATTTTTCCTATTTCATCTTTCATGAGTTGGATGGGTGTCCCCCACCTCCAACTTCGAAAATCTGTTTCTCAATTTTCGAGACTTTATTGGCGACCCTCTGTGAATTGAAATCTCATGTGGATAAGTAATTGAGCATCCCGGCGCAGTGAGTCCAGTATGAAAATCACAGGAAGGGTAAAGGGAGAAGAAGGCGGATTATCCCAGTCAGAAAGGAAGAGGACGCACGCCAGAAACTAAAATCAGTGCAAGAGGAAATGAAAGTCGAGGAAAATTTTTACGACAGTATGGATCAAGCTTTAAAAAACACGGTTGAAGAGTTTGGAGTGACGAGGGTTAAAGAGAAAACCAGGGATAAACTTTCAAAATAGACTCTCGAATCAGGAAGAATAACCTTTGGAAAAATAGAAATAAAACACCATTGGACAAACCTGAGCGAACTAAAATACAAAAATTGGTGAAGAAAAATGTTAGAGAACATATTAAGAAATATGATTAGGAAAAAATTCAAGATATTTTGGAAGAAAGTTGGTCCACCAAAAAAGTTAGGCTCGAACTCGATGGCGGGAGAGACGTTATGCTGAAGCTAAAAGATCAGACAGGAAAAGTGACTCAGAATCAAGAACAAATTCTAGAGGCAGCAACAATTTTTTACGAGGACTTATACCGCGAGCAAAACGAGCTCATGAAAATAGCAAAAACTGGAGGGTGAAAGGAGGAAGAAATCCCGGAAATAATGGAGAGAGAAGTGGAATACGTACTAAATATGTAGACTGAAAAATGACATAGCCCCAGGACCGGATGGAATTACGAACGAAATGCTGAAAAGGTTTGGCGATCAGAGAGTGCCACACCAGATTAAAATATTTAACAAAATCAGAATTATGAAAACATGTCCAAAACAGTGGAACTTGGCGAACATCTTTAAAGCATGTATGGCAGTCTTAAAAAGACGTATGTATAACCATCTGGATTCAAATCATCAGGGGAGTGAACAGGCGAGATTCAGAAAAGGCTTCTCAACTGTAAAGAATATTTTCGTTGTGAGCCAAATTATTGAAAAAACACACGAATATGATGTAGAAATTGAAATATTTTGCATAGGCTTTCATGAGGCAGTTGATTCAGTGGATCATAAGTATATGTTAAAAGCACTGGAAAATAAGGGAATTGAAAGTGGGTTTATTAAAGTCATATACAGAATTACTATGCAAATTCGAGTGCAAGAGCTAGCCTTAAAAGCAAAGGGAGGGAATTCAAAATTAGGAGCGGAGTTCAACAAGGGGATACCTTGTAGCCAAACCTCTTCAACTGCATTTTGGAAGATGTATTTCGCAATCTGAAGTGGAAAAGAAGGGGACTAAAAATAAATGGAGAATTTCTAAGTAATTTAAGGTACGCAAACTATATTATCTTATTTACAGAAAATAGTAAGGAGTTGAAGAAAATGGCAGAAAAGCTATTGAGGGAATGCAAAAAAGCTGGCCTCAAACTGAATGGTAGCAAATCAAAAATAATCGGAAGAGTGGAAAGAAAAAATTTAATAATCGATGGGCAAGAGATAGAAGAGGTAACAGAATCGAATATCTGTGGGACAGATTATTAGTTTCGATGAAAGAGATAAAGGAATTATGAGGCGTATTAAAAAGGGGTGGAACAACCTCTGGGCATTAAAATGTATTTTTTGCCGGAATTCTAACACCTTCCTCAAAATGGAAACACTAAATAGCTGAACGGTACCAGCCCTCAAGTATGGAGTATAAACCTGGTCCCTTACAGGAGACAAATCGTGAAGCTACAAATTACGTTCAGATCTATGTTGAGGAAACTTCTAGGACTGCGATGGGTAGACAAAATCTCAAATGGAAAACTGTACGAAATGGCTGGAGGCGAGGATATAGGATATAATGTCGAACAATTTAAGTGGAAATATGTGGGGCATCTGGCGAGGGCAGATAGCAACAAATAGGGAGTAAAAGTACTCAACTATGGATACGCTGCAAAGAAAAAGAACGATAGGTAGGCCAGTAACTTGAAAACCTGCTGAAATCAACTACTCCTTTGCAATGCATTATGGTTTCAAACACAAATATTTATTTTCTGAATGAGGCCTCGGTTTCATTACACGGGGCATCCAGAAGATGCTACTTACATCTGAAGGTTCTTTGGTACACTGTGGGCCTCCTAATTTCGTCACAGTGCATCAGTGCATAAATCTTTATGTTTGTACTGTATTACAAAGCACATACATGTATTTTTTACAGTCTACTCAATGAAAGTGGACCTATCACCTTGAGCCTCTTCCAGGGGCGGATAAGTCATAGGGCGATTCGGGCAAATGCCCGGTGCGCCGCCGCCTGCATTTATAAAATACTTACAAAAATGAAAGAAGCGTATGTTGCGACGACAATCGAAAAGCGTGCGGCGGCGATGATCAATTTAGAGAGAAATAATGAGATTGAAAAATTTTAATGGGCAGACACATTTTGCGCCGTTTGTCGACCAAACGTGTGTGTGTGTGAGTACCTCCGCCCATTTTTGGGCATACGCCTGCACGTAGCTTTTCCATTTTTTTTTAATCCTGCGCTTATCTTTGCCACCCAGGGCCCCAGTTCTCGGACGAGAACGTGGAACTGAAAGACGGAAGCTATTGTGGATTTGAGGGGTGAAGCCCGCCCTGAACTCTGGAAATCTAATTCTCGATTCTTCAAATTTCTGAATTCTTTTACGTAAACCTCCCCTTTTTTCAACTGCTACATTTTGTACACTGGAAACGTGGACTCGCGCCCCCAACACCAAAAGAGTATACTTTCGAGTTTTTGTAGGTGAACTTTTTTTTTCTTGATTGAAATAATTTGTGATTCCGAGGGGTTGACCGCACCCCAACTCCGATAGTCAGATTCTTGATTGTAGATGTTGAAAAACAATTTTCCATAAGCCCCTTATTTTTAATCGAGATCTTTTGTGGATCAAGGAATAACTCTCCCACCTACGACGAAAATCTAAAACTCGATTTTCCGGCTTCTCAATGTTATTCTTGGTGAACGTCTTACTTTTTCAATTCAAATAATACATTAACCCTCTTCTAATAATTTACGTTTGTTTTAATAATAGTTAGATTATAGCAGCAAAAGGCAATAACACTCTCAGTAAATAAAAATAATAATATAATATTGTGGACCCGATGGATTGTCTCCACCCCAATTCCGCAAATCTAATTCTCGATCTTTCAGCCTCTCAAGATTATTCATGGTTAACTTATTTCGATTCAGATCTATTGTGGATCCGTTGGGTTGACCCCGACCCCAACTTCGGAAATTGAATTCTTCATTTAGGCTATATTGTTTTTCAAATGTAAAGTAGATAAACTCACTTCTGAATAATATTAATACATTTGTTATGACATAAACTGTCATATTTAAAATCCATAATTAGAACTGTGCAGGTAGAAAAATGAAGTTTTACTTGATTTCTTTAGCCTTTGTTTAACATTTCCAATGTGTCTCCCTTGAAACAGTAAACTTGATGTGAAGTCGAAAAAATACATGTTTTGATTAAAACTGCTTTTTTCTCTCGGACAGTATGAGAACATCTATCTCTATGTATCAACGACTTTACCTGCAGTGGACACTTCTAAATTTGAAATAGTTACAGTATATGCATATACTGTAGTTTGATATTTACATAAGGTGTATCTCTGTGTAATGATAATAGGTGCATCCTCATAGAGGTTAACTTTTTTTCCTATATACATAAAATAAATTCTGTGTTTCTATAGTGCAAATTAACCTATATTTCATTAACTCCGGGGGTGGGCCCGCGAAGCGGGCAGGGGGCGGAGCCCCCTAGTAATAAATATAAAAAAATTTTGTTTCCTATCTTTTGCCAGGGGAGGCAAATGCTCCTGTATATCCGGGACGTCAAAATCTCTAGCGTCAGGGCTGCCTACAGAGCGATTCCGATTCCTCATCTCTTTGGATCAGGCCCTCTCCTTGCGAATCGCTTCACAGTACATCGTGGGCACGTATGGTTGGATAGGTGTAGATGAGGGAACAATAAGAACCAAGAACAATTCGGGGACGAATCGCAATTATGTCGAAAGTTCGCACATAAGGACCACTTACACCCAACACATAAGTCCACATTTTCGGCCAATGCTTTTTCAAATACCCATTGATGATAGATTGTGGTGTGCATATTCGAGAACAGATGAGAACAAATGAGAACAAAAAGAGAACAAACAGTAGTGGGCAAAAAATCATATTTACCCGAAAACATAGGACTTGAAGGGCACTTAAGCCCCCCCCCCCCCGGATTTCTACTGACTTCAAATGCACAGTGATGACGGATTGTGGTGCGTAGATTCGAGAAAAAATTAGAACAAATAGAGAACAAATTTTAGTGTCTGAAAAACGGCCAATATGTGGGAAATTCGCGCATTAGGGCCACCTACCACCACCACATAAGTTCATATTGTTGGCCAATGCTTTGCGGCGGCAAATTATAGGGTGTAGATGAGAGTACAAATTAGAACAAATAGAGAACAAATTATAGTTGGCAAAAAATCACATGTACATGGGAACATAGGACTTAAGAGCCGCTTAATATCACTCCCTGAATTACGATTGACTTGATATACACATTGATGATGGATTGTGGTGTGTAGATTCGAAAATAAATTGGAACAAATAAAGAACCAATTGTAGTGCGCAAAAAATCACATTTACATGGAAACTTAAGATTTAAGGGCCACTTAAGCCCACCCCTGAATTTTTTATTGACTTCAAATGCACATTGATGATGGTTCGAGAACAAATCAGAACAAACAGAGAAGAAATTCGTAGTGCCTGAAAAATGACCAGTATGTGGGAAACTCGTGCATTAGGCCCACCTACCCCCACCACATATGTTCATATTGTCGGCCAATGCTTTTTGGCGACGACGGATTTTAGTGTGTAGATGAGAGTACATATTAGAACAAATAGAGAACAAATTGTAGTGGGCAGAATATCACATTTACCTGGAAACTTAGGACTTAAGGGCCACCTAAGCCCACCTCCTGAATTTCAATTGACTTCAAATACACATTGATGATGGATTGTGGTGTGTAGATTCGAGAAGAAATCAGAACAAATAGAAACAAATTTTAGTGCCCGAGAAATCGTCATTATTTGGGAAATTCGCGCATAAGGGCCAGTTACCCCCACCACATAAGTTCATATTGTCGCAATGTAGCGACGGATTTTTGTTTGTACATGCATGGGCGTCGCTGAGGGGGTATACGGGTAATTTCTACCTCCCCCCCCCAGAAAATTTAGGGGGTAGAAATGATCAAAATTACCCCCTCCCCCGTCAAATTCAAAGGCCAATAATTATATTTATAGGTACCTGCAGGTATCAAAAATTTGTAAACAAATTAGTGTCGTGTGATACCGCAATTAATAGTACCGTGATAGAGCTAAATATACTTCTTCGTCTATAATACTACATTTTCAGGGGGGGGGGCCGAATTTTATTGCATAAGATACATGAGCCCGATAAGGCCTGGATCCACAATATAAGGCCCAATGTACCGATTTTGACTGCTGTGTTTTAGACTGCATTAAAACGTACAGCAAAGTTGTTCCTTCATGATATAGCAACACTGTCCAATCGTTTTTATCAAGATATTAATCCACTGGTGGTGCGAGATATGCCAGTTGATGATTTTCCAATAATGTAAAAAGTGCTCCGATATGTTTTTTGTGTAACTTGGAGGATTTACGAGTATTATGTTAAGTCAAATGGAATCTATCCAGAAATCAAACATTGGATAGTTGTTGTAGTGGTAGTTGGTTAACGATCGACGCCAGAAAAGTGAAATTTGAGCAATTTAGAACTGAGGTACGCGATACTCACGAAAAATAATGTTATGTAACCTAATAAGGCCCAGCCTGGGAAGATCAATTGATTATCATTTCAGGTATAACTTACTCATAAATTTCTAGTTGAACCACGCTTAACTTTTTATTTATCGAATTTCAGGTCAGGCTTATTAGGTATTAGGTTGGGTCGTATTAGGTTATAGGCCCAGCCTTCGTTGGTGCGCTGGACTTATCAAGTTTTGAAAAAGGGGTATTTTTATTAGAAGATCTGAGGAACGTGGAGCAGTCTAGAAAAATTTCAAGCTAGCCAATTTTTAAATATTGCAATCGACGACTATAACACAAAAAAGGAAAAACATGAAATCACTTACATGAAAGTCTGGAGAGCCAAGACCTTAAATTAGGGCCTTATTGAGCTCACCTACCTTAATACGCGCATGATGTTCACGTCTCACACGACTCACATGAGCATGTCATAGATGCGAAGACTCTTGTAAGCTGATATTTCGATTTATCGTAATTATCAGGGCTGCAGTTTTTACGCACAAAATATAACGAAATATGCGCATATTTTATGCATTGAATTCAGTCTAAATAATATACCGAAAATATGCGCCAAAATTGTAAAATATGTGTAAATATGTAAATACAATATGGGTATTGGGTAACAAACTATATCGTTTCAAAAGAAAAATTGAGTTGGCTACACTGCGGCAATTTTTATCATATTTTAAAATGATCCAGCAAAGTATCTCCTTAAGAGTCCAATCTTCTTTTAATCGGAGATGCACCCAGGAGATAATGCACCTATTCGTAATTTCTTTATGATTGTTGAATGTGATGCGGGCAAGAGAAAGGTTATCTCACTTGCAAAAGAACATATTTTTCTAAAAGCTTTTCTACTGATTCATTGACCATTAAGTCTTCACAATTTTTTTTGGAGTCGGACATCATTCTCAACACTTTTTTTTTGGAGGGGGGGGGGGGGGGGAGGAATTCAAAAATAAGCAGAATTGGTGCAAAATATACGGCAAATGCCAAAATATGTGAAATATGCAGGATTAAGTGCTGCTCATTTGACTTAGTTTTTTGAAACTTATACCTATACGCCATAGATAAAAATATGCATTCGCATAAAAATTGCAGCCCTGGTCATTATAATAGAATTTTCCTATTCTAAATTCTTTGTTTCTCTTTCATGATATAATTTGCTGATTCTTAAATTTTTAAATGACCATAACTGAAAATAAATTACAAATGACTGTTAGACACTTTGATCCCCCCCCCACCGAAAAATCTACGAACGTCGATGAATGTAGGTGAACACTACTGAAAAAATTACCCCCTTATAAATTTTTCCAGGGACGCCCATGTGTAGATGAAAGTACAAATTAGAACAAATAGAGAACAAATTTTAGTGCCCGAAAAATCGCCATCATATGGAAAATTCGCGCATTAGGGCCACCTACCCCCACCACATAAATTCATATTGTGGGCCGATGCTTTGAGGCGACGGATTTTAGTGTGTAGATGAGCGAACAAATTAAAATGAGTAGAGAACCAATTGCAGTCGGTAGCAAATCGTATTTGTGTGGAAAATTCATATATAAGTGTCACGTACCCCCATCCCCTAGTTCAAATAGTCGGCAAATGTATGATTTTGAGAGTCCGAGGTGCGGGGTAGAGAGCAAACTAGAACGTATGTAGAACAAATTGCAGAGTGCAACAAATCGTATTCATATGGAATCTTAAGAGTTAAGGATCACCAAGTCACCTACCTCCGCCCCTGAGCTCGAATAGTCGGCAAATGCAGAGTGGTGATGGACGCAGGTGTGTAGATGAGAGAAGGAATTAGAACGAATGTAGAACAAATTTTAGTGTGCCGCAAATAGTATTCATGTGGGCTTATAGCTATTACTTGTTCCTGTCACTCTTTTTGGTGGCTGTAAATAGGGTGGGTGGCAGAACAAATTCTGAAAACTGGGGAACAAATTAGAACAAATTAAGAACCAATGTCGAGACTTGTTACAATCCCGAATTCGAATGTCAGGGGCTAGCATGTTGCCAGCCCCTCAAACTAAGTTGCTAATTTTTGGGGGTGGGGGTAAGAACACATTCTAAACATGGCTGAACCAATTAGAACGAATGAAGAACAAATTATTGACAATATTTTTTCCCTCATATCCACAATGAGGGGGCTGGCAACATGCACCTACTTTATTGCAAAACCAGTAGGTATATACGAACAATATTGTTGACGGGGAAGAAAAAAGAAAAGAAAAAAGAGTATATTTAAACGACACATAAATGAAACCATAAACTCCTCAACCACGGACACGAACAAACAGGAAGAACACTATTCTCCTGCAGCGCACCCAAAATTTAGAGTTTAGAGTATTTAGGCATACACGAACGAAAATTTGGCTTATACAAACGTATACAAACGATCTACAAACGAATACCTACACAAAGTTTCAGCCCCGTACCTCAAATGGGGCGGGGGTGCACTTTCTGCCCTCTAACGGTTTTTCGATTTAGCGGGGATAGAGATGTATACAAACAAAAATGTGGGATATACAAACGTAAATAAACGATCTACAAACGAATACACAAAGTTTCAGTTACCTACCTCAAATGGGGGATACACTTTCCCTGTACCCCCCCCCCCTCCAACGTTTTGTTAATATAGCGGGACGAGGGGATGTATACAAACGAAACTTCGGGAACGTATACAAATCATATGCAAACAAATACAAAAGTTTCAGCACTGTATCTTAAATATTGGAAATAAGTGTAGACCATTTCCCTGTACCCCAAGGTTTTTTCGATGTAGCGGGGGAGGGGGATGTATACAAACGAAAATTTGGGCTATACAAACGTATACAAACGATATACCAACGAATACAAAAGTTTCAGCCCCGTACCTCAAATGGGGGGGTATACCATTTCCCTGTACCCCCCCAACGTTTTTTCAATGTAGCGGGGGAGGGGGATGTATACAAACGAAAATTTGGGCTATACAAACGTATACAAACGATATACAAACGAATACAAAAGTTTCAGCCCCGTACCTCAAATGGGGGGGTATACCATTTCCCTGTACCCCCCCAACGTTTTTTCAATATAGCGGGGGAGGGGGATGTATACAAACGAAAATTTGGGCTATACAAACGTATACAAACGATATACAAACGAATACAAAAGTTTCAGCCCCGTACCTCAAATGGGGGGGTACAGCGAAATGCACCTGAAACTAAATGGTCATTGACAAGATCGTCGATATTCCCCGTTAAAAATAATTCCATTCTACTCGAAATCGGCGAATATCATTTTTTAATACTGTCAACTCAGGGAAACGATGAATTAGGCTGGTCTACGATGACACTCATCACGGCTGTAGCAAGAACTTGGTTTAGCTCACTCGACAAAGGTATACCAAAAGTTGGGTTTCAAACCTTCTTCACGTACTGGATGTTACTTCTTTTAAGCAGGCCCGTAGCCAGAGGGGTGCTACGTGCCGGAGCCCCCCCGGCAAAATTTCGTAGCTGAAAATAACGAATTCCTCATACTTTTCTCGGTAGTTTTGTTCAAACTTTTCTTTCCACTACATTTTAATGTTTATAAGCTTGGCAACACTGATTTTGCTTTGTAAGATAGATGAATCGTGTATTTGTCGGTCTTTATATGTGACGTATCACTAGATAAAAGGCCTTAGTGTTAGTATCCAACCAGCAGTTTCAGACACACAGGCCTTTTTCTTGTGTCACATTACAATTCACAAACACAGTGGTAGACTCGCGATCCAGTTCACATTGAATATCGATGGCTAACTGATAACTTGATAAAAGTCCACAGAAATATAATTTTTTTACTTCCAAAAATTCGAAAATTTGATCGTTATAAAAATGTTAATATTTTTTTCACGCGATATATTATTCAATTTTTTTTTTTCAATGTGTTGTGGGTAAAGGCACCAGCACACCGGCGCGTTTTACTACGCGATCTACAGAGACCGCGGATCGCACGCGGGCGCAATCAGATATGCCGTGGCATATTTGACCACGCGCGGTCTCCGAGAACACGTCGGTGTGCTGGGGCCTCAAGTTAAATCACCAGGTTTTATTATTTTGAGACCAAATTCAATCAGTGGTGTAGCCCGAATTTTCCCAAGGAGAGAGGGTGGGGCAAAGTAAGATTTTCAAGGAAGAAAAAGTCGAAAATGGAGGTATTTTCTAAAACTCGCTGATATTCGAGGACCATTTTATGAAAATGAAGGTAAAATTGCTGTTCGAGCGAAAATTAGAAAAAAAAGAACGTGTTTTAAAGGCGAAAAATTCCTCATTTTGCATATTTTACATTTCAACTTCAGGTGCCCTGGGGGGATTAGCCCCCTTCCTTTGGCTACACCATTGCCTCGTAGAAATCTTCACATTATATACTATGTGTATCCTCAAGCTCCCCGCCCCCTGGAAAACAGTCAGCAACCCCTATCGCAAATTGCTGGCTACTGGCCTGCTTTTAGGTAGACTTCTAGTTTATAATGTATCGAGCCTGACAGTCATAGTTGTAACGTAGTGAAACTTGAAATAGAATTGCCTATATATAGCATATTGAGCAGAAGGAATGCTCAAAATTTTACCTTTAAATATATTCCCAATTTGCTAATACTACCTGTTTTAGGTTTGATTGAGACTTTTCAAACATCCTGACTCGTTTTACAACCCTTTGAGACTCTTTAAGACCACTTTGAAACTTGGGGTGACTTTTTTAAGATCTCTTCGCAGGCCTGTTTAAGATACTTTAATCTTCTTGAATGCCAATTAGAAAAGCAGTTTAAAATAAAATACCTGCATAATAGGTCCAAATTGACCGCATGTAATATCAAAATTAATTTAATCCCAATTCTACGAAAAATCGCGGATTTTAATCTCATTTCCGCGATGCAAAGCTAACATGCCTTTTGCCAGTAGACCAAATTTCGCTAACCAAGTATTCAATACACACGATCAACAATTCACTGATTAACACCTGAAAACCTTTTACCTACAGAGCGTTCAAAAACAAAAATACCGAATTCTTCTGATAACAAAATCTTGGGAATTAAAAGATGCTGTACACGGTAGTTTGGATGGATACAATACAATCAATCGATTCCCTCCAGAGCATGCATGCTCAATACAGCGCGAAATTTAGGAGGGGTCCAAATTACTTTCAGGGGTCCAAATTTGAACCTCTTCCTGTGTACAAAAATAAAATAAGAAAATCGTCAGAGGATACAGATTTTCCTTTCAATTTTTGAGAAGAGCTAGTTCATCCAACGTTCGTTTTGAAATGAAAATAATGTTTCACCAATTCCCGCAAGCGGAGTAAGCGCCAACCCCCCCCCCCCCATACATTGAAGTTAAGAAATCGGACAGCTTTGCACTCATTCAGTCAGATGGTCCCAACTCGAAGAAACCTCTCTTATTTCTTTCCAACTGGCTGATCTACGAAAGGGGCTTCCTCTAGTCGTTGCGCCCCTGCATGGAGATTTAAAGCCAAAATTCCTCTATGCTCAGACTTATATTCTCTTCGGAGAGAATTCTTTCTCATTAATGAAAGAGAATCACTTATTTTTCTCAGACCTCAATAAAAATACGAAATTTTACCCAATAAGAAAAAGAAAAGAAATAGTGTCTGTGTTTCTATTCCTCAGAAAAAAAGTATTTTATTTTGGGGAAAGAAGAATTTTCTTCTTTCCTTGAAGAACAGAATACAGTTCACAGGATCCAAAAGATGAGGATTTTTATCTTGGCGTTACCAAGGACAATTAATCTCTTGACCGCTGAGAAGAAAGAAAGAAAATTATTCTCGTTTCTCAAAACACAACATATGCATTTCTTTCTCTTTTCCACAAAAATTGAAAGTGTATTGTCCTTTGGTGAAAAAAATGTTCTTATTTAGAACAAACGGAAACTTACTCTTTTCTTTTTATTGAGACGTTGGGTGGAACGTTTTCCCCTTCCTGAAAGTGAGAGAAGAAAATTAATTTTTTTTTTTTTGCTTGATAGAAATTTTTGCTGTGAGAGGCTTTCTCCATTTCTGAGAATCAGAAAAAAATGATTTCCGTTTCTAAATGAGGAGGATTTCCATTGGTTTCCTAGGTTTCAAGGAGCAAATCGAAGATCACCAAGAAGGAGCTCACTGTCCCATCAGGTGAAGGACGGTGCCCACCTCTTCTCAACACTATATATTATGGTCTTGATCATTTTTTCTTCTTCTCAATTTAAGAGGACCCTCCTAGATTCTGAGGGACCCCTTTATCAATTGGTACAGCGACTGCTGTACTTGATCATGGGGTCTTATGCCCCTGATGGGGGGAGGGATTGAATTGAAACTTCCTCTAGGCTGAGAAGGCTCCATATTTAAATTCGAGAGTGAAATGTTACAACTTTGGAATAAAAGTTCCTTTTTCACTAGAGTAGTAGATATATTTCGCAAAACGTATTCGAATGAAATAAATGTAAAGCACTGAAAATAGGTTAACTCTCGAAAACGTTTTCCTAGGTATACCAACTACTTGAATAAAAACTTTACTTTTATTCAAAAGTTTGAGGGTATTTAGCGTTCTCATTTGGTTCAATACTTGGTGAAATTATAAAAACACCTAAAATTTTCTACTTTTCTCTATTCATATGAAATTTTCAAGCAGTTTTATTAGGAGCACAATAGGTATAGATAAATTATACCATAAAATATAGTTGCCATTTAAAGATGCCACCAATATTTATTTTTTGACTCGACTGTAGTGGATCATCACGTCAATTACAAAACACTCAGGTAAGTACAAAATACATCTGAATGTCACTTCGTTCAGGTTTCTGTTTCACGAGCCTGTAAACTCAGAGAAAGCAGTCATGGAGCACCCCTCCTCTTTCATTAATCCTATTCTACCGCGTTCGAGCGAAAATATCAGAATGAAGCTTTCTTGTAAGTCAACTACAATAATTGAGAAAGAAATGCCATTATCGATACTACATTACGATATCGAGACACTTCACCGATATGTTGCACTTAACAGCTGACATTGAAATTCCTTCGATTTCAGAGTCCATCAGTACCACCCAAATCCTGGCAAGGAATCAGAGACGCGACTGCATTACCTCCACCTTGCATGTACATACACGAGAACGAAGGGATCGTAGGTGAAGAAGACTGTTTATACTTGAACGTGTACACTCCTAAAGTGAGTTTCATGCTTGATTCTGCACGAACATAATGAACAGTTTTTTCAATGAGCAAATATAATTTAAGAAGTGGTAACTCATCAATTCGACAGATATTTAAATTATAGCTGTTGGAAAAACCGGATTTTAGATTTCGCAATGTTACGTCAGTCGTTTTTCATTAGAGTTTTGAAGTAAGCAAAATTGCCAGGAAATACTTCAAATTTATTTTCAACTCATAATTTACAATCTTTCGGGAGCAATTACGAAAAATTCGTTAGAAATTTTTCTTCTTTGGAAACCTAGAGAAATTTAATTTTTGTTTAAGATAGTTAAAATTTTGGTCATATATCAGCAAAAATGGCGATAGCTTTTGCGAGATCTTATATCAGATACATACGAAGCCTTTTTTATAGCACTAAAATACGGGCTAAAATGAGAAGTGGAGCTTAACACCCCCCATTTCTTGCTATCATGATTTTCGAATTTTGTTGCATGAATACCTTACCAAGAGAGAGCAAGAAGAAAATTTTCTGAACTCTGATGGTGACCCCAACAAGAATTTTGCATTTTCGCATAAGAATTAAATTTTATTGAATATTGAAAAAATAATATTGATGGTTGGGTTTAGCTTGATAAAGTAATTATTTGGACGTTTAAGTGCGCCATTCAGTTTCCCTAGCTTAGTTTGATAAATCAGGAATGGATCCGAGGGTTGTGTTCTTGGAGGGGTTAAAAACTTGATAAAACATATCTAGAGGGGAACTATCTGCAAAATACCTATTTCTTTTCGAATTTTCAGCGTGGTTATGAAAATGGTATTTTCCTGAAATACAATCAAATTTTCGTTGTATCTCGTGAAATGATCGAATACAAAGGTGCATGAGAATTCTCGGAGAGGTTTTAACATTTACGTAAATTCTTAAAAAAAAAAAAGTGATTTAACATTATGAAGATACGGTTTCCAAACTGCCCTTAGTTAAAAAAAATCGAAATGCGGTTTTCAGCGCTACCTAGTGGCCAATGCGAGCACTACAAAAGTAACTTTATAGAATCTCGATACCTCGTTCGATGGTCGAATTACGCGCATTCAAAGAGCAGCGCCGGTGCAGGCAGCGTTTCGTTTTTTTCTTGTATTACGTCCAGTGCCAAACTGCCCTTTGTCCACGACTTTCGACTTCTTTTCCTTCAATAATTCTAGATAGGCTGCATTCTCATTTTTGTGCGTCTTTGGTAGTATGGTAGAGGATTCAGGCTACTCGCTTGCACTATTTACAGAAGTTTTAAATGAACTGGTACAGGTGTAGCACATAGTTTTTATCGATTTCCCAAAAAAATAATGTTTGGACTAAGGGCAGTTTAGAAACCGTGTCTTCATTTATATTTAGTCTTATTTTCTACAGATTATAGTCGAAAACTTCGTCAACACTTTGTCAAAATTTTACGGAGGAGTTTTTTTTTCAAAAAAGAAGTAACGTTTTGAAAATATGCATATTACAGTGTCAAAAAATTATTCTGGGAGCATGAAATTATGGCACACTTGGGGTGATTCTTATTTTAACAAGGGTGGGAATTTTTTTCGTCCCATCCCCCTCCAAAACAAACAGTCTCAATTAGAATATTTCTGATTTTTATAAAATTTGATGAGTTGCTATCAAAGGATAATGTTTTATTTGTGATTTTCGGGAAATCGACTACTATTAATTCTCAGCACCCTTTGGTAGGACCCTCAAAAACTAGATTTAAAAACTAATTTCAAAATTAAATTAAGTGACCTCAAAAATCTACAAATCAACTCCCGAGTCGAATTATTATTCATCCTACCTTCTCTATTTTGAACCTTTCTGCGAAAGGTCAAGAGAGTCCAGAGACGTTTTATGCTCTGTAATGGAAAGGGAAACCTTTTGAACTTTTTTCTACCTAAATTGGTACTTTGCAGATTCTTTTTTCTTTCTTACTTCCAGTTATCACGAATTTGAGCCCAAACCCTTACGTAAATTACGTGTTAAACATCACCCGGTGGGAGGGATCCTTAAAATGTAATAAAAATCGGAAGTTAACGGAAAAAGTTATTCTGCAGCGAAAACAAATCAGAGGTGGTCTAGGAAAAATTTCCATTTTGCGAAAATAAGAACTACCTCAACAGATATGCAAGTTTCTGTACTGATCAACATACTAGAATTCCTCATCAGCTTGAAAAGTCCATTATCTCTCGAAAACTGACTATTGACTCAAACTCGGGTTTATGCTATCAGTAAAACTTTTCTGCATCAAATTTTTGAAAAATTTCTGGGAGACACATTGTATTATATATTCGATAAAAATTGAAATACATATAGTAAGAGAATTCGATTTTGGGTTATTATTTGGTTCCTAGGGTGCTGAGGTACGACGTATCGCTCAGATTGGTAGAGATTTTCAGAATGTTAATCAGTATATAGTAATTTGACCAACGGTACTAATTTTTAGCCCTCGCCAATCTTTCCAACCTTGCTATCAATCTTCAAAATATCATGTCTTTCTCAAGCAGAAAATTACGTTTACCAAAATTTGAGAGAGTTGGCAAAGTCTTTGACATTAATCCATGAAAAATTAAGCCAAATCCAATTATTGAATATTTTGGGAAACACTGAGCACTAAATTTAAAAATAAAATTCAAATAAAATTCATTTAATCCTCAAAATAATAGAACAGAAATCTCGCAGTATTTCGGGACCTTCTCCCACCTCAATTGGTTACAGTAAAAAATACTGGAGGAAAAGAATTACTACAAAATTTCAGATCTATCGAATGAGCAGAACATGTGCTACACGCTCCCTCTTTCCATCTTACGGAAATATACAGGAAATTTTTACACAACTACGGTTGTGAAGTCCTTAATTAGCTTAAAAGGGTTGTAAATGTGTCTGAATGAGTATAGTTTTGAACAAGTCTAAACGAGCCCTAAACAAATGTGAATCAGTTTTAAGAGTTACTACGCGAGTCTGAAGGAAATCTTACAGGACCGCAAACAAAATTGCTGTCAGGAAATGTTCTATAAGATTTGAATGAGACCTGCGAATATTCTTGAACGAGTACGGGTAAAGTGTTAGACAGTTTTAAACACGTCTGCAATACTGTTACAGAGTATTCAACATTACTTTAAGAAGACGGAAGAGTCTAAGACACCGCTATAAGAGTCTTAATGAAGTTTCAAAGAGTCATAAACAAGTCTGGGAATTTAAAAGATTTTGAATTAAAACTGTCGTTTTACACCATACAATATTTAAATCCTCTTAAAGTTGCAGCCTTTGGGGTGAAACCCAAAACATTAGTACTGTTCACTAAAATCCAGCGCGTATTATTTTCGATTTTTATACTCAAATACAACTTTCTAGTTGGGGTCATCATAATTTTCTCTTTTTACAAGGCTTCACACTGTCCTGTAATTGGCAGCTTCTAAGGCCGCTACATATCTGCAAACTTTCAAGTAAGTATCATTTGTGCAAGGCCTAATATTCCTTCCTTGAGCGTAAGGATTTATGCGGAGGCATACTTTAACTACCCGTAACGTCGCCTCCGCATATTAGACTAGCAATAGCTTCAATTCCGTTTTTTATTCCCATTTCTTGTCTAATTGTAGACCTGAAGTTTGATGACTCGATCATGGCATCAAACCATGAGCCATTCAGAAGTTGTATACTAAACTTCGTGCATTCGTGTTTCCACCAATACTATAATTATTTTATATTGAATGAAATTTACGTGATAGCAGACCAGTAGATCAGCTGACCGAAAATTTACTACATTGCGACGCGAATTTTCCCGTCCTGTTTCTTATTTTACTTCTATTTGTACGCGAATCGGTCTTCGCACATATAAATATGTGTATAAGTATATCTGTAGGTAGGATGTTTAAAAATTTTCAAGGGCGAGGCAAGAACTAGAGAACATAATGTCGAAACTTCATCGGCAACGTCGGCAACTTCATTCCGTGTTATGTAACTCAGCTATAAGGCAAATTAAATTAGAGTCAATGAGATACGTTATTTCACGTTCTCCTTTCAACGATTTTTATAAAACTATTAACTGACATCGATACTAGAAAAATGTTTCCGAGCATGCAGCAATTTGAATAATAATTGATTTAGATGAAATTTATAATCCCAACACAGAATCTGATTTTACCGCCTTTGGGTTACGCATGCTCATTATTCATAAGTAAACCTGTTCAAGAACAGAGTTACCTTATGACAAAACTCAATATGTCCGTTATCGTCGCACCCAATTTACTCACGAGAAATAGCGATGGTAAAATGCTCAAACATTCAACATTCGCGCTCAAAAATCTGAATAATTCTAATTTCCAAATATTTTTGTATAGTTTTTCGTTTTTATTAGAAATTAGACACTATCTAGCAGCAACAGGCGCGTCAACATACGTACTTCACGCTACACACTTAAATTTAATTTTACTTCATGAAATAGAAGAATATAAAATGAAAATTACTACGATCACAACGGCTTAGAGATAGGTAAAATCATATGATTTTAAGATCAATAGGGTGGAAAAGATTCGTGATCTTAGATCATGAAAAGATTATCAGATTTTTCATCTGAATGATCAAGATATTTTACCTAATCTGATGATCTGAGATTGTGACCAAGATCAAAAATATCAGAAGTGGGGGATGGGAGGTGGAAGAATCGATCTGAAGATTAAAAGAATCGCAACATTAGAAGGTTCTAGATTATTTTCCGCAGTCTAAGATCTTTTTCTTTTGATCTAAATGTTTAAATTTTTCATTTTCTTTTCCAAATTCAGAATCACAATTTCTTCAGGTTCTTCCCTTCCACTTTCTATTCCAATGAAAAACATTAGACGAATGTACGTTCAAGTGCTTTTCTTCAGGACTTTTGCTGGTTGACAGCAAAAAACTGAATTAATTTCTGATATTTGCTGTTTGTTAACTGTTATCATTTCTAAATGAAAATAGGCAGAATAAAAATTTTCAAAAAGATTCAAATTAATCTGCCTTTTTGATTTTGAAATCATAATTTCGAAAGCCCATTGATTTTCGATTATATTTTGACTTTGGGATTCAAATAATTTTTTTACGATTTTTTAGATTTTTTAATATCTTGAAATCATAGCAAATAATTTAAAAATAGTTTTCGTCGTACCTTTTAATCATTTTTGAAAAAATAATTTTTTTGATTTTCAAATCATGATTTAGAAAAAATTTTAGAATAATTATTTTGAAATCATAATTTTCAATTATTAGCGTTTTGTTTTGCCATTCTCTGTTTCTGAATCATTTCGTCACGTAAGCGCTAATAGCCTACCTTATCATGGGGGAGGGGGCAGACATACGAATATGCCAAAATAATGTTCAAGATGCTTTCACTTGTATATTTCTGCAGTATTTTCGGAGGGCTTTCAGCAGATTTGTGGGCTAAGCCCTCAACTCAAGCCCCCTCTATTTTAGTCTCAAAAACAGAATTTAGAAAAATTTTAAGCAAATGCTTCCCAGTTGAGAGACTTGATTCAGGGCCGAATTTACGAATAGGCAAAGTAGGCAATTGCCTACGACGAAAGCTCATGAGTGGCGCCAATAGGCGCCACTCGTTTCATTGGCGCTATTCGAATTCTCACGAAATTTTGAAATTGATTTTTAAAAATACATACGAATGGATATTCCTCTCTAGTTTCGGTTTTAAAAGAGATTAAGAATGATGAGAGAGCCAGGATAAGGAGACCCAATTTCAAAATAATAATATTCTAAAGAAGCTCCTTTTTCCAACAACTCACCTTATGATTATTTTGTGGACAAAAATACTGAAAAGACTGAATGAGACGAATATAACTTTATAAAAAGTCAAAATATCTCTGATTGAACTTATATTTACAAGACTTGAGAGGACGATACAATGAGTAAATTTCAGAGATGAACACAACATTCCACACTTCTCTATATATGACTGTGCCGGATGTAGGTGATTCTCATCAGGGTGGAACTAGGGTGCCTAGAATTCGAAGGACTAAGAGATTTCATGATGAAACTCAGACTCCTGAGGTCATACTGACCGGGGTAAAAAAAAATGGAAGTGGAAGGTTTCAACGTGATATTATTGATAATTTGGTCAACGAGATGGAGCGGAGGAAGACAGCTTACAATGATATAAATGATAACTTTGAATTTCTTTTTCGGAAAAAGTGATGAACATAACGAGGAATTAAGGAAAAGTGCGAAACAATTTTCAGAATTTTATGACGTCGATGTATCCAATGACATAATTGAGGAAGCAATTCAATTCAAGTATTTTTTGCAGAGTCAAAATTTCCAAAGTCCTCTTAAATCGGATCCCTTGGAAAATTTCCAGTGTATCACAAAAAATAATTTGATGTCCACCTTTCCAAACATATTTATTGCTTATCAAATCTTCTTAACATTACCGGCCAGCAATTATTCTGGGGAAATGAGTTTTTCAGTTTTAAGACGTATCAGCAATTACCTAAGGAATACGCTGAGTCAGATTAAAACTTCATATCTCTCGTTTTGTTGCACGGTGAGTCTGAATTGACCAAAGAATATGATTTTAATCAGATTATTGATGCATTTGCGGCCAAAAAAAGTTAGAAATAAATCTTTCTAGAGTGTTTTGCACCATATTTCAAAGTAATAATACGGTTGGCCGTTTTTATTATTCCTAATTCCTAATACATGATCATACAATCCATATTTCAATGATTAATCAGGGGAGGAAGGGAGAGAGGGGGGAGGGAGGGGGGGAGAGAGAGAGAGAGACGCGCGCGCGAAAAGACTGCGGAAATTTTCTCCCACGAAAAAAATGTTAAAGGGAAAGGGGGGATTTCAGGGTGAAAATTCATAGGCGCCACCTTCCGTTTTGCCTACGACACCACAGAAGGTAAATCCGGCCCTGACTTGATTCTTGAGAATTTCCAAAACCTAAGCATTAAAATATCAGCATTTGTTCGCTGAACGCTTGAAATGCTCGAGCATTTGATTGTTACTATCACTGATGATTAGTGATAGTAATTATTGCACATTACCCATTGGGCTGTTGAAAGAAAAGAACAAAACTTCCAATGCCGATGTGCGTTGATTTGGCGTCTAAGCATTTTTCAATTTGCAGTTACCGAATGGAACATTGCTACCGGTAATGGTATTCGTTTTTGGAGGACGTTTCATGTTCGGACACGCTCATCCTAATCGAATTGGCGCTCATTTTATCATGGATCAAGACATAATTTTGGTTACCTTTCACTACAGAATGGGAGCTCTTGGTAGGCCACAAAACCTTCGTAAATCTACATTGTATTTGCGTTACCACATATTATTGACACCGAAATTCTGCTTTCAGGATTTCTTAGTACTGAGGATAATGTTCTACCCGGAAACTATGGTCTGAAAGATTTTGCAGCTGTACTCGAGTGGATACAAAATAATATAAATTCATTCGGTGGAGATAAAGATAAAGTCACTGCATGGGGAACTAGTACTGGCGGCATTTCCTCTTCATTAGCATTAGTTTCTCCTCTCACGAAAGGTAAATCAAAATTAACTCACCGCATTCATCGAATAAATGAAAATCTATTTTCCAAAGTAAGTAACTAACTTTCTCGATCTAGAATTAGAGCCTGGTTTTTCCATCGAGAGGAAAATACGCTGCACTGAATGAGTAGTGTGTCTGGGAACCAAAAAAGTGTCATCGTTATCATCTATCACAAGATCTACAGCCAGCTAGATCGAAGGACAAACTGGGATTGTTAGACAGCTAGAGCTGACCGTTCGACAGAGACAAGGAGATAGGTAGTAGATAAATAGACAGCCAGTGAGGCAAACAGAAAGCACGCCACAGCCACCCCACGTGAAAAAATACCGTTCAAAGTCAAAATCCATAAACTGAGAGCCGAAATTTCAGCTCTCTGTACTTTGTATCCAGAATGTGTCTTTCTCTGTCCCAAAGACAATTATAGGACCAAAAACGTAAGATCTAGGATCTGAAAACCACAATCTTCCCCGCTCTCTAAGCCTTATCTTCTGACCATCTTATAACCCAACTCCCGGTAAAATTTCATTGAAGTTTAATAAGGGGTTTTCTCCAATCTGTGTTGTTTCATACTGAAATATTTTTGATTTTGGACCTTTCTATGAATTCTATTAATAACTTCGGTTCTACCTGAGCATTTCTCATAATTTCTACTATTAGTCATTTCATTACCGGCGTCATTTCCATCTTTGCTGTCGTATTCGACATTTTTATCATTTCTGTCATTTTTGTGATTTTCTTCATTTTTATTATTTTAGTCACTTTTCACCTTCCAGTTTTGTAATTTGTATTTTTCGAAATATTTTGTAATTTTTGTCAAGTTTTTCATTTTGGTCCTCTACCATTTCGATTTTTTCTTTTTTACGTATTTCTATCTTAATTTATCTATCATTTAGGTCATTACCGACAATATCTTACTATTTTTTTTTCAACTTTTGCATTTTCTGTTTCCTGTATCACGACAATTTTCTTTGTTCTTACGCATTTTTTGTCTGCCTTCCTTGGCGCTGGCTGTCTACCTGCTCTTTACATTCTACGCTGGAAGAGATTTTCTAAGGTAAAATGTACTAGAATTCTAGTAACTCTCTGACAATGGCGCCGAGCCCATATGGAGTGGGCAGCTGCTCCACATGAGAGTTTCCATATAGAGTGCGGCTCCATATGAAAAAAATAGCACAAAACAAATAAAACTAGCAACGGAAAAAATTAGATTTTTTCGAAATTTCTTTTTACTGCTTTTACAAAAAAGTACGATATTAACTTGAACTCGCTCCATATGGGATTTATAAACTTTGGCACCCTTGGTCTCTGACGTGCAGCAATTTCACGTACACTTCAGCTGAAAATTCAGCAAGTTTTTACCAGATTCAGGCAACAGATACTATAATTTTACTAAATTTTGCAAGAATTACCGTAACTGTCATCAGAACCTGGTACAAATTTTACCAACATTTTGACTTGACCTAGGCGTTAAATCGTTGAACGTCAAAAACTTACCAAAATTCTGATAACTTTTTCCATAAAATGTAGCTCAATGATACCTTTCTACCAGTCTGTCGGTTCTTTTTGTGTCTCTATCTTTCTTCCCATTGTTTGTCCGTACATTCGCAACCTTTTCTCTCTTTTTTGAAGGTAAATGAGAAGTGCCCTTTCAAAACACAATAAGTACATACTTCTAAATTGTTCAGGAGGCACAAGAAACTGTCTACAAATCCCAATTTTGATTTCTTTTCTTCTTCAACTTTTGACAAAAGCTAGCCTCGCTTTTAACAAATACAATAATGTTTGTAGGTTTATTTCACCGCTGTATATCTCAAAGCGGATTCCCATTTTTGATACTACCAGCTGGAGAGGCACGGAAGGTAGCCTGGAAATTAGCTTCACAAGTGGGCTGTGATGACAATGTGTCAAATTCTCAGGACCTCTTGGCATGTCTCAAGAAATTGCCTGCTGAGACCATAGTGAGCAAACAGCTCGAAATGAAAGTGAGTTTTATCTCTCTTTATAGAAAATTGAACTACATTGCCCATTCCTCAACAGAGAACAAACTCCGGATGGGTTGCCGGCCGGAAATTCGGAAGACTATGGGCGAATCTGTTATTCCAAGATTAGCGAACGAGCTGAGGCAGGCGGGCAGACAGGCAGAGATCTTACTCGTATTAATATACAAGATTTCCAGGAGAACTAGAGGGATCTTGACTCTCAGATCCTGAATCTTGGGTTTGGCTCGATACCTAGCTAGCACAGAGACAAGTTTCATTGAATTACTAGGGTACAGAAAGCTGGAGAGATTTTAGCTCGTAAAGTTCTCAGTTTAATTTCTGTGAAGGAGGGGGCCATATGCTGCACGTCTGTTCAAAATCTTGCTAGTCAGTGGGACAGGCAGCCCGTCAGCTATCACACCAGACCGACAGACAAATAAACTAATAGATGAATTGAGAACGAGATGCACAACACAAACATGTGACTGACCCAATCAAAATTTGGTCGGGCGGGAGCTGAAGGGGTATATCTGGGTAAGCCTCCCAAGCATGTCTTATAAAATCTTAGGATAGGGATTCTCACTTTATCATCATCAGATAATGATTTTTAAATATCCACCTATTCCCATAAATCATTGTGCGTTGGTATGTGACGTAGGTACACAGAATGCGAGTACACGTAAGTATATGCCATATAAAATGACAACAAATCTGGAAATTTGATGTGCAATTTGATGTGCGTGTGAAGCTGTATAAATAGGCCTGGGCTTAGAATATTAGAATTCATAGCGAACTCGTTTTACTAAAATCTGATTAATGACGAAGGTCGTGGGAGATTTAATTCCTCCTCTACCATTTGGACCAGTAATTGAAGACGAGAATGTGCCAGGGGCATTTTTAGTCGACGATACGGCTAAGCTGTTGTCACGAAATACGAATATCCCTTGGCTACTGGGAATCACCTCGGCAGAAGGAGGGATGATGGCAATAGGTAAGTAAAGTACATTTATGAGCAGTGGTGGATCGGAACCCGTAAAAAGCTGCCGAGAAAACACCATTTTACCAACTCAACTTCTTGTTTTCGTTGTTCCTCTACCAATCTCCCTTGCCGCCTCTCCCACTCGAGTCACTAAAACTAATGATAATACCGACCCATTTGGAAATTCTCGGCGACGAACATGGCTCATCCGCCGATATTTATAAATGGTAAATACCCACTCTTGGTGGCCATTTTCGTAGGAACTCATGCAATTTTGAAATTTTTCTAATAGTATACAGGCTATATGCTTTCGTTGGGAAATTTTCCAGTATTTTTTCATTTAACTAGACACAAGGATCCCGGAGCCTTAGCTAACAAGGTGTTTTAGTGGGAACAGGAGGGGGATGTAGACTGCAAGAATGCCGACTAAAATATAAAAAATTTCTGTTAAGACCAATTAAAGGAAGTTCTCTTTCTCAATTTTGGCGACTAAAATTTGCCGGGGATCGCCTTTCCAAACAACACGGGGACGGGTGAGCACCAATCCTCCCCGCCTTTACGGTCCTGCACAAATACTAAACTTTTATCGGTAATTACGATTTTTGGGAAATCTGCCGCCATGAGGGCCACTGGATATCAAATTTATTACTCTGGTATCGTCTTCGGGTAAGCGCCATCAAGTTCTCTGGAAGCCTACTGACGAGAATCTTATTTAAATAGCGAGTAATAAATCTGAGCTCAAAAGTGAATGTATTTTTTGGAAACGGAAATAAATTTTTGGGAACAAACATAAAATTGTCTACATGAAAAGTATGTTTCTAGTCTTCTCATTCCAATCCAGATAACTC
Source organism: Acanthococcus lagerstroemiae (assembly GCA_031841125.1). Classification (NCBI taxonomy): domain Eukaryota; kingdom Metazoa; phylum Arthropoda; class Insecta; order Hemiptera; family Eriococcidae; genus Acanthococcus; species Acanthococcus lagerstroemiae. Next base: position 4,721,570 of record CM063108.1, read on the forward strand.
ATTAACATTGATGTCTCAAAGTATTCTTAAGCTATCTGACACATTTTATAACGTGTCACCGTCTCACAAATAGATGCAACCATTATAGAAATCACTTAGGCGCATTAAAAAGGATGTAATTAAACATTTTCAGCCACATACTACAACACTCACACAGCATGTGCCGAGGAATTAGCCGCTCAGTATCAGATGATTTTCCCGATTTTATCCGGATTCATTAGTCGACCAGACAACGCTACCAAACTGCGACAGATCACAGAAGAAATAAGAGAACACTATTTTGGAGACACTGACATTAGTACGAATGCTCAAGGATTTTCAAAAGTAAGGTAATTTAATGAAAATTGTAAAGAATGTATTTACGCAACTATATTCTAAATATGTATAACCTAAGTGATCCTGAGAGATTTAGAGCGATACCACCCCCGCCCCCGCCAAAAAACATTGGCACGAAGGAATCTTTGATGTTTTTTACAAAAAAAATAAACTGTAAAAAAGTGTAGTTTGAATACAAAAAAGAAAAAACTATCACTGTTATTGCATGTAATAGATTTTACATGAAAAAAGAGAAATATTTTAGCAGTCACCTATGTCGACATGATATTATGAAGAAAATGGGCTACTTTCCCCCCTTCAGTACAGTCGTGGCTTTTGGTTTCTGAGAGAACTCTTTAATGTTCGAGACCCGCACCTATATAAGAAATGCTCTTCAACAGCGACCTAGCCAAGCCCCCCATTAGCATCCTAACTACGCTAATTTTTTTTTTTTTTTTTTTTTTTTGCTACAGTAAATTTTTATGGCAACTCGTTAAAAAAAGAAGGATATTTAATTGCCTGAACTCTGAGGGATCCAACCAAATTGGAATGAAAAGTCAAATATCTTTCTAACTTACTACTCTATCCTTACTTTTATCTGACTCAGAATTATCATAATTATCCACTGTGTTTGAAATATAGATGTTGTCGACGTTGATATTCACTTCAGCGATGAAAGATAGTGTTGAACTATACAAAGGTCCGCTGTACGCTTACTATTTCGATCATAAGAATGCAGAATCGATAGCCCACTTTTTTGGCGATCCGAAGGAAGACATGGGTTGGTGCCAATATACCAGATATCCCAAAATAAACAGTCAATCGCTAATATTGACTAATTGAAAATTATTTCACTATGCATTTTACGCAGGTGTAGTACACGGAGACGAGTTACATAGCCTGTTCAATAGGTCTGAACATTTTAAACCCATAACGGAAGGAGTTGATTTGGTTGTTTCAAAACAGTTATTAACATTATGGACTAATTTCGCAGCTTATGGGTAAGTAATTTATTGAATCACTTTGAAAAATAAATCCCAGTGTGTGGTTGTGCAATTAGGGGTGCCCTGATAGTTTGTCCACAGACATTTTGTCCATGAGACATTCCGTCCAGTAAGACGGTTGGTCCACGAGAGTTTTCGTCCAGAGATTGTTTGCCCACAAAAAAGTTCGTCCAAAAACAGATCAAATGTAGTACGTGAAGAGACAAATTTAACGAAAACATTGGCAACTTATACGAAAAAAGACGAATACCTATACATAAAACGGACATTTCTGTACTGTTTTATAAAAATTGATAGTGATTATAATGTACATCTAAGAAATTGAAAGGGGTGTACCAATACGGTATTACGCATATACAGGGTGTCCGAGTTTCGGTTGCTAAGCGGGGAGGAATGAATAGCACTTGAGTAGACAAAGCAAAAGTGTTATTATCACCTTTTGCCTAATCACAAAATTGAAGGCGCCGCATCTTTGTAAAAATCGAAAAATTCACCAATTTTGACCCATTATAAAAATCACGAGTAATGATGTTGCCCAGTCTACAATGATGCCATGTTACAGCACTCACTTAGAGTAACAAAACAAGTTATTACGATATCCGACCTGCTCTGAAAATTTAAGCAGGTAAATGGCATCCAAAATTCAGAAATTTCAATTTTTTACAAAATTGTGCAAAAAGCCTACTTTTACTGAATCCCAACATGAATAACCAAAGGCCGGCGTACAGTTCTCACTATCAAAACTGGTAGCCCTGATTCAGATGAACAAAAAATCATACCACTATCTCCTTCCAGTTTTCAGAATTTAAAAAGTTATGTCGCGTTGAAGTACTTTCAAATTTCAAAAAAACAGAAAATTTAACTCGCCCTAAAAATTAAACTGTTAGGGAGAAAGCTATTTGGTTTCTAGGCTCCGCTCAAAAGTAAGTTTCCCTAAATTCGTAAGCAGAAACAAAAATAAAATAAAACGAAATGAAAGGGAAATGTAAATCTTGAGTTTTGCACACTCTGGAATAGAACTGGAGTTGCTATCAGTGCTACAAAAATGAGCCAACATTTCGACGTGCGTTGCTTGTGAATTACAAAGTGTAATACATTTCTATACCGCGTAACCGACGTTCGACGGAAATTCACGAGAAATTATGTCATACAGTCAATGGCGCAGCTAGGGGTTGGGGGGGGGGCACAATAAGGTTTTCAAGGGAGAAAAAGTCGAAAATTGTAGTTTTTTTTTTTAATCGCCGATATTAGAGGACTATGTAAAAATATTGAGAGGGCATGACCCCCCCCCCCCCGACACTACACCACTGCATACAGTGGCGAATTTCAGAAGAAAAGTCAAGTCTCTTGCTTCCAGGTTTCAAATTTTTGCAAGAAAACGTCGAGTTTGCAGACATCCTAACAGAAGATAAAAGTAAAGCGCACTTTTAATCGGAGGGATAACTGGTACATTCAGTAAGAGCTGATACATTTTTTGAAATAATTTACTTAAAAAATTTATTCACAATCTGGTAACGTCTCAAATTGTTAGATTTCTTTTATAATGTGGGGAAATCAGTTAGTGTACAGAAGACAAATGCTGCTAAAAAACTGAACAGAATTAAAGCCTGTTGTTAATTTGCAGCGAAAGTGCACAAACCATAACAATGGCTTGTCATAAAATGAATCAAGTTTCATTCATCTACTTTCAGCGAGAGGTCTTCTTGTATTCCAGTGCCTATTTTATGGTGGTTAGACAACTAGTTCAACAGATGGAGTCTTCATGTAACGCCAGTCATTCATTCAGGCATAACGACTATTGAAAGTTACAATAAATTAGAAGCGTTTGTTATTTTTCTTTTTTTTCTTTTTCTTCTTTAATCATAAGGTTCATTTTTCGATCATTTCAGAAGCTTCATGAACTTCAACGCGACATAACTTTTTAAATTCTGAAAACTGGAAGGAGATAGTGGTATGATTTTTTGTTCATCTGAATCAGGGCTACCAGTTTTGATAGTGAGAACTGTACGCCGGCCTTTGGTTATTCATGTTGGGATTCAGTAAAAGTAGGCTTTTTGCACAATTTTGTAAAAAATTGAAATTTCTGAATTTTGGATGCCATTTACCTGCTTAAATTTTCAGAGCAGGCCGGATATCGTAATAACTTGTTTTGTTACTCTAAGTGAGTGCTGTAACATGGCATCATTGTAGACTGGGCAACATCATTACTCGTGATTTTTATAATGGGTCAAAATTGGTGAATTTTTCGATTTTTACAAAGATGCGGCGCCTTCAATTTTGTGATTAGGCAAAAGGTGATAATAACACTTTTGCTTTGTCTACTCAAGTGCTATTCATTCCTCCCCGCTTAGCAACCGAAACTCGGACACCCTGTATATGCTTCCTCCATTTCAGTATTTTCACTGATATTACGCAATTTCAAATTGTACGATACAGCTCTTAAGTACTGGAACACATTACGATCAATCTGCCATTGCAAATATTACGCAGCTCACATCTCCAATATTTACGTGTTTTTTTTTTTTTCACGTTCGAGTAATGAAAATGGTATACGTGTGACAACGTCTCGACCCTTTGTCAACCGCAAAAGAAAAGCCATTCTGATAAATTTCAGTTAACGAATGCTAATGATGAACAATTATGATAACTGGCGAGCATCAAAACCAGAACTGAATAAATTGTGGTAGAGCGGCGCCTGAAGTACACGACAAGGAGTCATTAGTAAGCGTACAAGTATTGACCAGCGTCTGACGTATACATATACAGTGGTGTTCTCGAAGGGTATACTAAGGTATACGCCGCTACTTTCAGAAAATTTTCCAAAAATCGAGGGTATACGACGTATACTCTCAGAAATATTCAAAAAAATTAAAAATATAAGGAATAATAGAAAAATTTGACGAAAAAAGAGATGTTTTTTTGCAAATTTATTTAGATAATGTTCAAATGAATAATAATATGATAGGCCTAAGTAATGTTCGAGTTTCAGCTGATTTGATGTTTTATTTAATATGTACTTTGAGAAATAATTAATTAAATATGGACTTTTTATTATTATTTTCTTTTGAATTCTGTAATGTGTGCAACTTTTTATGCATATATGGGAGGGGGGCGGTAGGGGAGAATGGTAGGGGGATAATCATTTTCTATACCCCTCAAGAATTTTTTTGAGAACACCACTGCATATACATATAAGATTGGCAAACATCTCGAAAGAAGCGGCAAAGAAACTAAAAAAATCGATGTTTAATTCGTGAATACAAAAAAAAAAATCGAAAATAAAAGTAGCTTTGCGAACTACGAAGATTGAGCCGGACTAAACGTCCGTGGACTCGTGAGTGTAACATTAAAAATCGAATAACTTGAAACGGTTCATATTTTGACACGATTATCAGTTACCTACACTATTATCGTAATTGGCGTAAATGCGACTGACTTTCCCCGAGTCATCTATTGAGACGATCAGATTAATGATGGTTAATCTTACATAGACTGGGTATGAAGGGGGAGGGGGGTTCATTTCACTTTTACAACATTACAGGTGTAATCAGAATAAATTTTAATTTTTTCACATTGTCGGTCGATGCCAAGGGGGAGGGTCCAGACCCCAAACCCCCACCCCGTAGCTACGCCCCTGCATACATGATAACATGAATCATACGAATGTAAGAGCGGTTCACGTTTTAATCTACGTCTTCTATTGCACATGGCGGCAACTAATGCAGCACTGAACACGCCATATTTCCATGCATGTAAGCAGATTGGACCAAATTGGACGAAAAAAGCTGGACCAATTGTCCCTGGACAAAATATTTTAGACGAACTGTCGCTGAACAAAACTTCTCTGGACGAACAATCGTGGAACCAATTATGGTGACACTTATTCGTACCAGAAATATAAAATGTTCGAATTTTTTGTTCCCTTCAGCTAAAGTTTTTGCTTTAGGTGTGAAAATGAACCCCTGAAAATCTCAGCCAAATCGGATAATATTAACCCGCGCCGACTTGAGTTTGAAGTTCGAAAAACGTGTGCCCGTGAACGCCAGTAGACGTCACGGTTACCATTGCCTGGCGCTCCGCGTCACGCAGTGATAAACCTACGCGCGCGACACTAAAACAAAAACGGTTATTTCTTGCCAGCGTTCAATCATCTTGCATTCTAAATCAACAGATTTTTCTTTTATTACCATTGTTATTCTATTTAATATTGATTCATTCATCTATACGCAGAGTTTCAGCTTAAAAGTGATGAGATTTTTGTAAAAAATATGCGTTAAATCTTTGATTAATGATCCAGAGCATCTACCAATTTATTGTTTTGGAGTATTCAGTACTCACAGTATAAAAATGCAAGGAAAAACGACAGGTCAACAGTCACAAATTTTCAATATGTTTCCAACATGGATGTAGTGACAATAAGTGTACATCGTAGATTGAAAAAAAAAAATACTAATTAACAGAGAGCTTGGTTATATGATTCTAAAATTCATATAAAAACTTTGAATAAATGGGATTGACTGACTGTAGGTATATCCAAAGCCGGATTTGGTATATTTGACGGGACCCGAGCTTAGTGGAGTCTTCTCCCCTCCCCCGGCAGGAAAAACTCATATGTCAAGTATATACCCATTTAAAAGAAAAAAGGAAATCTGATTTTAATGATTTTATTGGTTGGTATAATGGTACTTAATGTTAATTTTTTAGGATTTGTAATTTTCAGGAGGGAGACGTGCATGTTTTCATAGTCGGCATTTCTGATCGGCAATCGGCAAACAATTTACGTTTTTCTTCCTATTTTTTCATTTCTCTCATTTGGTGGAGCCCTCTATCGGTAGGGGCCCCGGGGTACAGGCTCTGTGTACACTAAATCCAATGTACTTCACATTTATTGAGTGTTCCTGTCTGCCAAAAGGCAGTAATACAAAAAGCAATTTAGGTATCGAATACCAATAAAATGTATATGGGTGAAGATAGACATCTTGGAGTCAGTGCCTCTTGACCTTGAACGTGATCGAATGCTTTGGTGACGCAGAATAATTACAATTATTTGTTTCAGAGAGTCATGCGCGTAAGATCGTTGATGATGCGTTACGCGGAGCACAAAACGATGACAACCGCGTCGCTTACGGGCGTGCTCGGGCATATATATTTTTTGAACTTTGAGCGCAAGTTAGCACGGGTTAATATCATTGGACTTGATTGAAATCTCGAGTTCATTTTCACATCTAAAGAAAAAAATGTAAGGGACGGACGATTAAAAAAAAAAGTGGCACCCTACTGGGTACACCTACTTTCAGACGTGGCCATAGAGAGAAAAACTTTTTATTTATGAGGAGCGGAAAGCGAGCCAAAATGCTGACTCCTTTGAATCCGTTGCTTTTGATTCGAATCCCTGAAGAAGCGCTCTCAACATATCATGGTCATGAAGAATCCTCCCTAACTCTCTCTTACTCATCAGGCCTGTTTTCGTGCAAGCTTTTACTATCCTCAACCCACTATCAACGAATTTTATCTGACACCTTGGACGCAGCGGTTACACATGTAACATACGAGTACTTATCAAACTATAAATTGAAATTTGTGCGATATGTTTCAGAGATCCTAATGGAAAAGATGCTAAAATCTGGGAACCCGTCAAATCCGCCAAGATAGAACATCTGTACATAAAAAATGGTGTCTTGGAAATGAGGGACGAACTTCTGAAAGAGGAAATTGAATTTCTGAGGAAACTGTCAGCAATGGCTTCGGATCACAGTTAAAGCAGTCGAACAGTATGTTTACTCCTGAGTGGACGCTGTTACTTTCGCATCCTACGTCAAATCAATTCGAGTCATTTGTGCTGCTGATCGGGCCAGAGGACAGAAACGTTGAGTGAGCCCGAATGTATGAGAAAATGAAAGGAAACAAAGTTGTTTCGATTTCTCGTTCTATTTTGTGTACTATCTAAACGTACGATATGTCATTAGTCTTACTTAATTTACTTTTACACAAATTAATTGATCTCCGTACAAAAATCAAATTATTTTTACACGATTTCTTGTACATCATTCCGAGTGTACATGTACACTTAACCTGAGTGACATTTTGACGAAAAATGAGTTTAATACATATCAGAGATTTCGATGCGCTCTATCGGGCTACACTCGCTAAAGACGAATTACTCCCTTTTTTTAGCCCGCTAGATGACGTAAATCATTTGAGCCACGTATATAACACAACGTTATTTATAAAATTTTCAAATCGCTTTCCTGAAAAAAATTTTTTTTGTCACTTAGATCAAGTGTGCATAAGATACTCGATTCTTAAATTATGTAATTTGGATGTTCGGCGGAAATACGTTCGAACTGTTAAGAATTTTGGGCGTCCAACTCCCTGCATTTGCAAGGTCCTGTGTCTGCTAATAACGCGTGTCGTCATGGTGCATCTTGACCGATGCCTCCTCTTTGGTAGCACCATAATGAGGAAAGGTGGTTGAAGAAAGAATGGGAGTTGGAGGTTAATTTATAGGTTTTTGGGGTAACTGAATTTAATCGTGAAAATATTTTTCGGATCAGAACCTTCTGGATGCCATCTAAACGGGCTCGGACCACGTTACAATCATTCATTTAAAATGGTATTAAATTTCAAGAAGAGGGGCTCTGGCTCATGGGACCCCACGCTATCGGTATGAAATTTGGCGGTAATTTTATTCTACCTCACTGGAACCGATCGGAGGGGGAGTTCCCAACAAAATGGGTCCACTTAGAGGTGAGAGGGGCACTTTATTTTTTATCTGTCAAGTCTTGAACTTCAAATTTCAAATCAAGGTCGTTGTAAAGTTTTCAATATTTTTCGCTCAAATTTGCACACATTGGTTTTAGATCAAAAGGCAACAAAAAATCACCCTACCTGTCGAAAAAATAACGAAATACTTTTTTCGCTCCACCCTACCTTGTAATTATTTTAGCGCCATTAGCATCAAATATTTTATCCGGTCATGGCTCAGGATTCGGATCATCTACACTGAGACTTCTAATTATTCATTATACAGGTACTCTTATCTAATATTGAGATTAGATCGTTTTTAGATACAGGCGGCAACGTTTTTGAAGCAATTCTAGCATGTGTGCTACACATGAAAAAATGATGTGTGAGCCATGAAACACATGTATACAGGTATTTTTATTTCATAGGTATTTGTTGAATTGGGTACTGATAAAGAGGCAAAGAATGGATCATTGCGTCATAAACATAGAAAGTTTCGAACTAATTCTTGTTACATGGGTTATTAGTAAATTTACTTTGCTAACTCTATTTCAGATAATCATAGAGACGCAGATAAAAGCGACTGATTTGGAGCAAAGAAGTGTATTCTGAATGTCTCCAACAACAAAATAATTCTGATTTTGTAAACTGAAAAGGACTTAAGGACTGCTAGCGAAATTAGTTCCATTCTTGAGACGATTTGGTCATTTTATACAAAATAAATCATTATGTCATTCAAATTTGTCCACTTACAATCCCGAGTTTTCCCAGGAGAGCTGATTTTCCAAATGATAAATGTACCGGTGGAAGGAGCTTCCCCTCCCTTGGCTATTCCCCGGTGTAACACACCATTTATTTACCAGATCAATGCGCTTCCTAGCGACATTAGAACGCTTATAGACAGCCATTGAAAAGAATGATCTTAAATATGACCTTTATCAAAACCCGTCTATAGGAATCGCATGAGTATTCAGCATAAATTTTTAGCCACTAATATTAATGGTAACTTAAGATCTGTTATCAAGTGATTCTTTCCGTCAATGCAGAGAGAGTAAAAACAATATAAATTATTAAGTAATTGAAGTAGCCATACTTTTCAGTTCGCAAGGGTAGTGTGTGATTGGGTAACAAGATCACAGAATCACTTTCAATCATTCGTTGTAGGTAGTGAAAACAGGAGTTACTGTTTACATTATCTTGCGGAGGAAATTTCACCTTTAGTTTTTCCGACGTCTACGACCCTTCAAGCTTTGATGCACTCGTACCGGAACTGGGGGTGAGGTAAATCAGTTGAGGTGAAATTGATCAACTGTGAAGGAAAATATATCTCCTAAGATACACTTTCTCACAACTGATCCACTCCACCACGAGTGCCGCTGCTCAAGAGATGTCACTCGGTACCCTTTTTTACAATCATGTTATGGAACATCTAAAACTGATATGACTTTATTATCTACTTGTAGTTTTTTTTGTGTTTTTTTTCTAACACCCCCTCCCCCTAGAATCGACCTAACTACGGCTATCCGACAGTTAGATAAATTTAGTATTCGCAAAGTCGGCAGTTCCAGCTTCTGTATTAAATTAATATTAAGGGCCAGTATTAAAAAACGTGGTTAAAAATAATCGACGGTTAACCGATGGTTAAAATGCGACTCCGGTATTATACCCTTCGATTTAGCGGTAACCGCGATTCAACCGAAGTGTTTTTTAACTCACTGAAATTGGCGGGTTAATCGCGTCAGTGGATTGCTAAACAGAAACCCGTTAACCAGACTTTATGATAGTGACTTCAAGTGATGCGTGACAGATGTGTTTAAACTTTGTATGCCTAACCCATCATTAATGAACTGAGATATGCTCCAAGTTCATACACGGGATAAGATATCACAGAAACAGGAACACTGTGTAGGATATTATTTTGCCTAAAACTCATTTAGTACGCTAGCTTGTTATTATTTATGCTCGTGTTGAAAATTTAACTAGTTCACGAAGATGGTTCGTCTTTTACTGGCGATTTGTTTCATCCTATCAGGTAAATGTCTGCTTCAATCGCTCACGTATTTTTTCCATAAGTTAGAACGCGATCATGTTTCGAGTTATATAGTTTACCCTATTTTCGTACCTCAACTATCTGTGACTCCTTTCTCGATCTTGATTTTGGTGCAGAAAGTGTTCGTTCAGCAGTGATTGAAACGAAGCTGGGAAAAGTCGAAGGCACCACACTGACCGCCAGAAATGGTAGACCATTCAACGCATATTATGCGATTCCATATGCTAAGGCTCCAATTGGAAATCTCCGATTTCAGGTAATAAGGTACCAGAGGGTAATCACGCCACTCGGCTAATTATGCCAGGAAGCCAGAAATGATACTAGTACATGATTTAACCGCTAGGTGGCGCTCGTATCTTCTAGATAATACCTATGATAAGAAGTGCCTTGAATTTCAAGCTCGAAAAGTCATTGTTGACTGGTGTGAAAAATAAAATGTGAATATCAGTGTTGGGTAATGACGGTATTGTCATTTTCCACGGCCGGAAAGATGAAGTAAAAAAAAAAAAAAAAAATGAAAATCTCATTCGTCCGAAAACAGAAGTACAAAGTATTTTATATCATTGAAAAGGGTTTTCAAAGAACTAACAGATTATGTACAGACATTGTCGATTGCATTTAGAATAAAGATGGTACGGTAGTAAATGTGTATGCTAAAAGTGATAAAACTGATTTCAGCGATGGAGGGTAAATATACGCCACCAAAGAGATTGGCTAATAACGCCATTTAGAATGAGGAAGAATTTCAAGTTTTCAAAGCTCTTACTGTACTAATTTTCATTTGCATATATTGAATCAAGTTTCCCGGGCTTTTGTATAATTAGATTGCTCCTTCTGCATCAAAACTGTTTGTCTCATTCCTAGTCTTACTGTTACTGAGTATGAGTATGCTCAACTCAAAATCTCATTTAACTTTATGCGTTCAATTTTTTGTCAAAGAGTTTTCTTACTTACCTCATGTTTAATACTTATTTGATATGTTACAAAGTTTTCAAATACTAAACAGTAATTTTTTTTCAATAAAAAAGGAAAATTTTGTAGATGAGTGTCATGAATTATGAGATATCTCCAAAAAATGTGCATTTGAAAAAAGCTTTCATTTTTTACTAACTTATAAAGTAAGGTTACCATACATATCATTCTTTGTAAAATTCTAATCAATTTTCATTGGTTTTCAAAAAAGGTGCTTTCATAAATTAAGTACTTTTTCAATTTCTATTTTCTCCAGGGAAAAAAAAAACTTTCAAAAGTGGCATTTTTTCGTTACCGGTAGCAAGAAAGAGAAGGGGACTGAGGACGAGACATTCCTAAAATTAATTTCCTTTGATCACAGATGTTACACAATACTGAGTTATTTCAAAATCCGAGAATCAATGTTCGAACCACTATAACACTTGCATATTAGAACATGGCATTATTACCCATCAAAGGTATGGCGTTATTACCCACTTATGGTCGGGAAAATACGCCACCATGGACCTTTTTTATTTCGGCACTGAGTGTCTATCATGAGGTCTATCCTTCGTTCAAAGGCTATTGTATTATCCTAATTGAGTTCCTCTGTGAGATGTGCTATTTGAATTCACTAGTTAGACTGCGTGATATATCAATGCCCGCTTAGCATGGCGTAATTAGCCTCCGGTACCTTATGAAAAGTATGTACCTATACAGGTTTTAATCAAGCATGGAGAGTAGAGTAGCCCTTATTCTGAAACTGAAGTGACAATCCTCCTAGATCTTTTTCTTTCGATTATAAAGTGCCACTCCCAAATTTTCGGATTTTTTGCATTGAAGTTCAAAATGGAATTTGAATACGGATTTCTTCGACATCTCACGGTCTAAAAACGCCTTTACCATAACTACTGAATGGATTGTCATCAACACATCTTAACATAAGATAACATTTCAAATATTTTCAACAAACGAAAAAAAAAAGTTTCGCGAACTAAAAATCGAAATTTTGAAGCCTCTGAAACCTGGGGTATCAAAGAACTGAACTTTGAAAACATTTATTCTTAAAGTCAATACATCTTTCCTAAATGGAATTTTTGCGCTGATTCGGAAACTGAATTTTAAATTCCCCTGCCTCTGACGGTTATTTCAAATCAGAGGCGAAGTTATGAGTAGCTGAGGTATACGCCCCCCACCCTCACATAAGGCCTCGCGCTAAGGGAAAGAATATTAGATGTCGTAGAGAGGCTAGGCTTAATCTCTATCTTCTTTTCTTTCTTCTATCTATCTATCTCTATCTTCTCTTCTTCTCTTCTCTCTTCTATGTTATAAATGGGTCGATGAAATGCCATCACGCTCGATAGGCTGAACAGATTCTTTTGAAAAATGTCTCAAATGAAAGCTTGGGTTCCCTAGGATTTTTTTTTTTTTTAACATTGCAGAGAAGTGCATTCGGTAAGCTGTAATTAAGTTTTAAAGTCGTTTTGCATCTGTGTCTATGTGTGAGTGTTCCGCGCGCTTACCCCGTCATTGTAAACGTATGTTAAAGTGATCAGTGTGACAACATGTAACACATCGTGAATATAGAACGATCAGGGTTTCTTTCATCTAAAAGCGTCTCAGTGTACATACTGCGGTTGATCAGGCCATGTTGCGTTTTTTTATTATTGAACTTTTACTTCACAAATCCTTTTGTAGGGCTTCATGTGTTCAAAACTTAGGCCATGTGTCGTTTTTTTTACTATCGAATTTTCATTTTACAAATACTTTTTTGCTTCATTTTTCATTTATTAAAGAGATTAATGTAATATATAAAGACAAGTCTCGATTTTTCCTTACCAGTGTTCTCAGGTATTACTGAAGGAAATCTTTTTAAAAATGTCTCATCTAGAAGTAAGTATTCCCTAGCAAGCTTATGGCGTGAAAATTTTTTGATAACTGTAACGTAAAACGTACTGACTTTCCGATGCGCAGAATCCCGCCAGTTGCCCAAGTAACTGAAAGGGAACTAAGGGTAACTGACAGGTTTCTGGGTAATCTGAGGGTATAACTGGACGCTGTTAAGCATTAGGGAACCAACCAGTAAAATCTGTCGTTTGAGAACACGTGATTCAAAGTTCACGAACCATGTAGAAACTATGTGACATAGCGTTTACGGATAAGATTTGTTCAACGTGAGTGCACATTTTTGAATCGGGAGGGCCAATTTTGAAAAATGATGCTTTTTATGCACTTACCAATAACGATACTAATAAATCATTCTGTTTACAAATGTCAGCTGGTTCCCTTGCGCTTAACAGCGTCCAACTGACGGCTGCAAATGGATGACTTTTCCGCGGGTAACTAGGGTAACTGATTGCGGTAACTGATTGCCCATCCAGTTGGGAGACAGATATACCAAGTTCAAAACTCAGTTCATGTTGCGTTTTTTTGCTATAGATCTTTCATTTTACAAACATTTTTTTGCTTCATTTTTCATTTATTGAGAAGATTAAAGAGATGTAAGTAGATGTTTCATGTTGCGTCTTTTTACTATCGAACTTTTATATTTTACAAATAATACTTTTTTTTTTTTATTTCATCTGACTGGGACTGGGCAAATTGTAAAAGCGCTAGCGTCGTATCTTTTAGTGCGTTTGTTATTATACAATGATAAGGAGAATATACATATTATAGTGCGGTATACCTGTGACATAAATGTACAAACTGTTATCAAAGCCGATATCTTTAACGTTTTTGAGAGCCTCTGACTGAGACTGTGCAAACTGTAGAAGCACTATAGCGTCGAATCTTTTAGTACGTTTTTCTTTTTACTATCAAACTTTTATTTTACAAATACTTTTTTGCTTCATTTTTCATTTATTGAAGAGATAAAAGAGATTTAGATGATAAGTAAAGTATACCGGCTACCTAGGTATTTTCAAAGTGCGAAGTTACAATCGTACTGCATACAATGATAAGAAGAACATATAGCGCGACCTGTGACACAAACATACAGAACTTTTATCCTCTGAGGTCTATTCTGAAATATTTTATTAAAATTAATAATAGTAAGGTAAGCTACCTATTCTGAGCCTAGCATCAATTGTGAGTCCTTTTTTTGAAAACGCGTTTTCTCGCTAGATCGAGGCATTGGACAACCGTGAAACCTCTTCCATTCGAAGGACCAACATGTTTTACACTATCCATGTTGGTTTCAAGTTCATAACTTAATGTGTTTGTTGTGATGGATTTTTTTTTTCAAAGTTTTTATCAAAACATGCCTTATCTTTCATGTGTGTGAAATATCAATTCTGTGAAAAACGATCGATAAGTACTTTAAATTAATATTTTCTCAACGTATTATATATGGTTGTGTAGAGCAGAGTCTAGGGAACATTTTTCCGCTTGAGTTTTCGATTTTGGTCCACATATATGTGTGTGCGGAAAAAATAAAGGAATTCAAAAAATGGGGGAAATAGTTTGCAAAAATCGCAAAAAATCAAAGTGAATAATCGGGTAATCGAATGAAAAGTGTAGTACACACAAGTGGTACTTTAACTTATAAAACTAAATTTTACGTTTTTTCAGTTACTTTTTCTAATCAAACTTTAGCCCGACCCACAATTAGTACTACCTTTTTTCAGACCCATAATTGGTACTGTGAATTTACTCGACTTTAATGCGTTTTTAAATTACTTAAAAGTCAAATAAGACGAGTCAACGTGTTTTTAAAATAAAATCTGAAATGCTTACTTAAGTAAACTACATCATTTTTCATTTGATTTATTATACTTACCAATTGTGGGTACATCAAAAAATTTCGTATCAATTATGGGTCGTTGCCAATTAATATGAGTCGACCCATAATTGGTATTTTCAAAAGTTGTTCGGATCGAGAAAATTCCACCTGGAATTTTGAACAACTTAGAAGGCCTCAGAGTGCTTTTTGAATTTCAATAGTTGTCCATGTACAGATTCTGTAGAGTCCTCAGTGTCATTTGCGAGGATATTGTATAGTGAAGGATATTTTATAGTGAATTGTTGGAGAATCAGAAAATACCCATAATTGGGAGCTGCACTCAATCTTGGGTTTTGAGAAGTTTTGGGAAAAAATTCACCAAAAATCCAAAAATGCTTAAAACTCAAAAGTAACTGTCACAAGTAGTAATAAGTTCTTTATGACAAGTAATATTTATTACTGTTGAAGCAGGGCGTGACAATGAACAAAAACACCCTCAATACTCCTATTGAGATTGTGAAATGTACAGGATAATTTGATCACTTCTAATTTTTTAGATAAAGAAGAACGGGTAATCCGATTTAATTTTCAAGGATTACAAAGCTTACACATTCATGAAAAAACAATTTCATGCTTCATTTTCTTTCATTAAAGAAAATTATCAAAACGTATAAGTATCAGCCTGTTTATTTCTATATGGGAATTTACATGTAATTTCGTTTCATACTATTGCATATGTTTGGGCAAAAGTACCGCTCAGTACTTCTAATGTACAGGATAATTCTATATCATATCTCATTTTGGAGATAGAGAAGAATGGGCAATTCTATTTAATTTCCAAAGATTACAAAGCTTATCCATTTTAGGAAAGAACAATGTCATGTTTCATTTTCTTTATTTTTTTCCAAACGCCTGTTTTTTTTTTTCTGTATGGGAATTTACATGTTATTTCGTTTCATATGTACTAATGCATATGTTTAAGCCCGTCCGAAGGACGGGTAATTCAGCTAGTTACAAATATATCAAAATATACTTGAACTTTCTACGTATTGAATAAGCTTGCAAAGACAGCGGTTTTAGGAGCTTTTAAAGTATGCGACCTCGTGAAGCCTAGTGACAAGAGAAAATGACTAGAAAGTTGCATTTGAGTACGACTTTTATTACCAATAAGGGTAGTGGAGGAGGAGACGGCCCCAAAATAATTCGGGGGAAAATGTTCAATAAGAGTAAATAAAGGCCACTATAGTGCATAGTAGAGGGTAATAAAGTGTTACAGTTTTATTATTTTTGAAATAAATAAATTTAATTTGAATTAGATTTTCAAATTTCGAACATAATGTTTCCGAAAGTACAACAATCAGATTGGACTTAATTTATCACAGATGAAAATGAAAGACCTTGCCAACTCTCTGTCGAACTTTAGAGAAAGTGATTTTTTGCTTAAGATATAAATAATATTTTGAAGATTGATGACAAGGTGGGAAAACCGAGGGAGGGAGTCTGAGAATTGTTGCAAGTAATCAAGTTACCATACTGATTAACAGTCTGATAATCACCAAACTAAATGATACAGAGTGATTCAAATAAAGGAGAGGTAGGGTGAAAAATAATTTGATTCGGGAGTTGATTTATATAGATTTTTGAGGTCACTGAATTCAATTTTTTGAATCCCATCTCTTTTATGGTGCCAACAAAGGGGCTGAGAACACATATTATTCAGTCTGTCGCAGTCTTCTCAGAATCACATATAGCTTCACATAATACTCAGTCTGTCAGTCTTCTCAGAATTGCATGTTAAACTCCATCTTTTGATTATAACTTATGAAATGTAATAAGAATCAGAAATATTTTTCATCAAACTGTTTCTTCTATTGCGAAAACAATAAACAGAATTCCTAGTCTACATGAGCCTTAAAAAGTCGTGAAGCCTTGAACAAAAGCTCTAAGGAGTCTCAAAGAGTCTTAAACCCATCTGCTGAGGGTCAAAAATTCTGAATCATCGAGTCTGAAAGGGTTTCAAATAGGTAACAGTTTCAAAAACAAAAATGTTTTAGCGAGTCTGAAAGAAGTTACAGAGATCTACAAGAGTGTCCAACAAATCTAAAACGTCTTCAGAAAATACAACCTAAATTAGTCTTAAGCAAGTCCAGAAGAGTGTTAGAGGATATGTATAGGGTGTTAAACGTATTTTCAACAACCTGAAATATTACTACAAGAGGATTAAATAAGTCTTGAAGAGCCTAAACAAAAGCTTGTACGAGCTCTGAAATTATTTGACTATCCACTAGGACTCTAAACAGTACTTCGTCTCCCGAAACAATCAACTCATCAGGCGAAACTTGAACATCAAAATAATTGTTCAATATTTAATAAAATTCTACGTACGTTATGCTTATGCGTAAGTACAAAATTTTTGTTAGGTCATCCTCAAACTTCAGAAAACTTTTCTTCCTATTACATCTTGGCACTCGGGCAATGAAGTTCGAAAATTATGATATCAAAAGAAAGGGAAGGACGAGTAAGTCCAACTCCTCACTAGTGCCTATCTTTTTATGCCACAAAATAGTCCTTGCATGTAATATTTGGCACATAAGTATAAGGCCTCACACACGCTAACACCGTCTCTGCTGGTAAATAGCCTGTAGCTTCGCAAAAACTACAATTTTAGAATTTTCCCAGTGATTTCTACGTTATCAAAGTCGCTGATGAGTTCGATTTAGATGGTAATTTATGGATCCGATCCCCCATGGGTCAAACGAGAGGGGTTCTGACTAAATAATGGTCAATTTTTGAACTTGTATTCAATGTATAAGTTTAGTAGATTGCCGAATTCTAATTTAGTAGCAGTTTTTGGATACAACCATGTCTTTTTGATTGGATCACAAAGAATCAAATGAAAAATTCTCTCAAAATTGATTTTATTGACCACAAAATCTCGTAAATTGAATAATGGCTGTTGTTTGTTCGGGAACCACCTTTTGTGAACCCTATAGGAGATGGGCAACCCTGTCGGGGGGGGGGGAATACCTCGGGCCCGCACTTCAAGGGGGCCCGATATTTTTAAAAGGCCTGAATTTCAATCATACTGTACAAATCAGCAATCACTCCTTACACCATGAAAGAAACCTCTTATTCCGTAGCTTATAATTTTTTCCCATCGAACAAAAGAACAAACTGAACTGGAAGGAGAGGGGGCCCGTGAAAATTCTTCCACGCCCTCTTTTTCTCTCTACGAGGCTGGAGATGGGTTCCAAAAACAACTATCAAAATCGAGCACCTGTAGGTTGAGTAACTCTTTCTTCATTCCCTCTCCCTCCACCACAACTAATTTTCCCGCGAAGTCTCTGAAAACATGTTTTTTTCTGGCAGTCTTCACAATTCAACAGTGGAGTTGTTTTTTTGAAGAGTAAGGGGGCGCGCTATATTCGTTGAACATGTTTGCGAACATCACTGCACTGTACGCAACAGGGCAAAAAGCTGACTGTTTTTGCGAACATAATCTCATATTCGCAAGCTAAAAACATGGCGACTATCCAATCGGAACCCAGTTTTGGTGGACCTCAAGAGGGTCGGATCTGAAAACTGCCAATTAAATTAAACTCACGACCTCCAATACGCAAAAATCGACTACCATGTTGAATAGCGCTAGAAAAATGTCTAAGGTTAGCTTTTGGACGCTGTAGATCATTTATGAGAGAAGTGTCAGAGAGAGAAACATTTAGAAAGTAGAAATATATAGCACAAAAATTTCATTTAAGAATTTGCAGTTTTAAATGAATAGGGATTTTTTCAAAATTTAGTCGTTTAGTACTCAAATTTTGAAAATCTCTCAAAATTTCAATTTTGAATCTGGGAAATTCTTTGTTAAAACTATTCAGAATTTCATCTACTTTTAGGACACGTTGGTTTCAACGCTCTTATTTTCTGTGGTAAAGACGTTTTCGGGCCAGAAACTGATTTCGGGAAAACCCCTCGTCTCAATTCCATGTGAAACTTCAAGGTCCTTGGGGCACAGGTAAATATTTTTCAAAAATTCCAAAAACTAGGTAGCGGTACTTTTAGGTTATAACGGAAAGATCTAAGTGGATCTTCACTATAATTTAAAAAATGTTAGAAAAAGGGCCACTGTAGGGCAGAACCTTCCGCTCGATAATTATAAATTGGGTTACTAGATTCCTTCAACCAAGGGCATCTATTGATATCTTATCATCTCATATCACCTGATCATTTTCGGGTGAATTAATCTCAATGAGAGTTTCCGCTTATCAGCAGTCGTTAACTAATTTCCTTTATATTACATATGCAGCCTCCCGAACCAGTAGAAAAATGGAATGGTACGTACAAGGCCAAAGAGGCAGGACCACGTTGCCCACAGATAGTGCAGAATACTGCGATATACGCCGGCGTTGAAGACTGTTTGCACCTAAACGTATTTACACCCCAGGTTCGTCGAACCTCTAAAAATTTATAACTCCGCATCAATAATTAAATTTACATTTGCTTTTTATCCACGTTATCAGCACGCAAAACCAGGAGACAATATACCAGTGATAGTTTACATTTTCGGAGGCGCGTTCAATTTTGGCAGTACAGAGCGAGAAGGCCCACTCTTCATGATGGACAGAGACATTATCTTGGTAATGGTTAATTACAGACTGAGTACGCTGGGATTCCTCAGCACCGGAGACACGGTGGTCCCGGGCAATATGGGACTTAAAGATCAACGAATGGCATTGCTGTGGACGAGGGAAAATATTGACAAGTTCGGAGGAGATCCAAATCGAGTTACGTTACAAGGTCACAGCTCGGGTGCTGCGAGTGTACACTTTCATACGCTATCGCCCCTCAGCAAAGGTTAACATGCACTGATTTTTTTTCTTGGTCAGCAGGGTGCGGCATGGAAACCTATTGTATTTCAATCGCTGTTGTAGTGAAACATTTGATGTGGGGGGAGCGAGATATCAGCTAGTGGCAGTCTAGTTCATCAAGTTTTGGCTATCAAATCCTATTTCAAATCGCGGTTGTAGTGAAACAAATGGAGTGGGGGAGCGATTCATCAGCTGGTGGCAGTCTAGTTTATCAAGTTTTGAATATCCCACCATATCTCGAATCATTGTTATAGTGAAACGAATGGAGTGGAGGAGCAAGATAACAGCTGGTGGCAGTCTAGGTTATCAAGTTTCGGCTATCCGACTGTATTTCAAATTGCGGTTGTAGAGAAACAAATGGAGTGGGGGAGCAAGATATCAGCTGGTGGCAGTCGAGTTTATCAAGTTTTGGTTATCCGTAATATTTAGCAAATATGAGCGAGTGTGGAACACAGAACACCGCACCATTGCGGATCATTTGATTTTTTAAAGCCAAAAGAATCTTACACTTCTACTATTTGCTTTTTTCGAAAACATCTTTCCATTCAGCCGTGTAGACCATGGAGTGCCCACTGGAGTAACTGTTCCGCTATGGGTTAAAAACTTTTGCAAAAAAGAGAATATTTTTATAAAACAAAGCCTCTAGCGCCTTGAAGATTATTAGAATATTATGCTCGAAAAAGTGATCCGAAATTTCAAGAAGCGAGCTGAGAATGTTGTTAAAAAAATAGGGGTGGTCATTTAAGCGATGTTGTTTTTAAAACGAAGGAATGCTGTAACACGTGTTCATTTAAAATTAAAATTGATAAAATTTGATATATTTTTGTACAAAAAAATTCTCTATATTTATTTTTTAATTCCCGAGTTATGGTTATTTTGAAATGTGATAGGTTCCCATACCGCGCCCTCTATATTCTTATCGGAGTCCTGAAGAGCATATAGCTGCAGCATTGAACGCATATCATATGTGCATCCTCCTCATAATCTGTAACAATAAATTTTCTCTTCAAGAATAAGGGATACATGCATACTTGTGTGTCCAAGGATGCACGCATAAGATACACGTTGTATACCTGTATACCGAGTATAACCTCAAGAGTTTTAGAGAATTTTCAGGATGTGCTATGTACGCTCCCCAATCTTCTCAGATGTTTTTATTGATGCAAATCTCTCTATAATATTGAAAATTTGATCATCCCCTCAACCCACCCTCCCTTCAAAAAAAAATTAAGTTGATTACTGATTAGACACAACGACACAGTAATCAACTATCTACTTACGTCTGTATTATGTCTTATTAGGTCTTTATCATGTCTTTTGTCTCTATTGTTTATATATTTCAGAATGTCGTAGTACATCTGACAAACTTATAATCTCCTTTTTCCCCCACTGACATAAACGTATAAAACTCATGTGTCTTTCTGTCTTCTCTTCCGTCCCAAATGTACCCCTCCTCCTTCCCCTCTCACGGCCCTTCTTCATTAAAAAACTTCAGCTGTTAAAACATAAGGACATAATTTATTAATCATTCATCATGCTTTACTGTATTATGACTACAGACCTGGATTCTTTGGCACCTAAAAACTGAGAATGTAGCGCTGAAAGTAGTACTTTCGGCATTATTCGGCAAAAACCCAAAACTGTCCCACAAATTCGAAGAAAAATCAAAAAAAGGGTGGGGAAATGCTACTTTTATTTATTTTAGGCATCCAAGAATTTCGCATTTTAGTACATTAGATGACGTAACGTTCTAAATTTTGCCAGTACATTTACGCAAACTCCTGAAAAAAGCGCGACTATCATTACAAACATATTTCTTGTTTTTTCTTCATTTGGTTTGAAATAGCGTTTTCGGTTCTTTTCGGCGTTTTTGACTGTCTTTGGCATTTACACCATTTTTGGCGTTTCTCGGCAAAATAAAATATTTTTTTCATCCAGCCCCCCCCCCTCTGCACTCTAAAACGTATTTATTATACATCAGTGGCACTTCTCTATCGTCGAGCACATGGAAGTTATAAATGCCGAGGAATTCGGTCTCCAATTATGACTTTATCATGTCTTATTATGTCTCTATGTTTTATTATGCCTTTATTATATTCTATATCTTCATAGTGTCTTAATCAATCAGTTGAGGACATGAGATTTCATATGACAAACCGATCTTTTCCTCTCCCTTCAAAGAACTAATATTTTCGACCACATTCAGCCAAAAAATGACCAAAAATCAAATATATTCGACTATTTTTAATTTTTTTTTAAACGAGATTTTTTGACCATTATCAATTAAAACAAATATTTTCGACTACCTTCAGTAAAAAAACTACGATAAACCAAATATTTTCGATCAAAAACAAACATTTTCGACCATTCTCAGTTAAAAAACTACCAAAAATCAAACAACTAATAAAGTAAAAAAACAGGAAAAGTTGGTTAAATAATCAGACTCATGTTTGGGCTCTTTCAAGTCATTCACAATCGGTTCATGTTCATTCAGACAACTTATTGTAACTTCCAAGACTTATTCAGTTTCCGGAATTATTTAAGTCAACATTTCAGTCTGTTTTTCCTTTTTCTGTATTTTTGTATTTCTCTTCTGTTTCTCATTATTAGTTATTTTCTGCTTTGTAGTGTATTTCCATGTTTTTCGGTAGTTTTTCCATTCCCTCTTTTTGTCTATTTCATTCTACCCTTTCCTCTCGTTTCACTGCTGTTTTTGTAGTTTTTCTTTTTACTTTCTTCACGTTTTTTCAACCTCTTTTTTTCCCATTTGTGTCTCCTTTGTTTTTTGTTTTTTATTTTGGTACTAGCTGCACATTAAATAATATAGAGTTCATGAAGAAATAGAAAGTGATAGGCAGAAAGTGAAAGCGAGTCACATTTAAAATAATAATAATAATACTGAATGAAAAGGAGGAAAAATTATTCATAAAAGTCAGTAGGCATACTTCCATTTTTCGATAACTGCGGCTCCAAGTTAGTCGAATTCGCCAAGTGACAAAGATACGTGTACAGTAGAACGTCGATTATCCGGATTAATTGGGACCAGAGGCTTTCCGGATAACCGTTTTTCCGAATAACCGAAACATGTGCTTATTTTATAGAGGAAAACACATTTTGAAGGAAAATAGTCCAAAAAATTAGCTCATCGGTTTCAGAATTTCCTGATTTATTCAGGAAACATTAATAGACTGAATAAGTTAGACTAGTAGACTATAGAAAGAAGAAAAAAAAAAAAAAAGGTTTTGCCTAAAAATCGGGGCCCTGATTATAGTTTTTTTTTTCTTTCCGGCATTCCGGATAGTTGGCGTCCGGTTAATCAGCGTTTTACTGTATTTAGAAGCTTATTACGATTTCGATACGACTCTCATCTACAATACAAATAGCCAAATATACATATGAGAATTTGATGGGATGCTTAATTTTCGCATTGAGGGTTAGATGAAAAAATTGATCAAGGAAAGTACCTTGGTCCTCATCAAAAATGAGTTCAGCCCTTTAAACATCCATGTTGCATCATATAAAATCTCTAATTCTAAATCCCCTCCCCTTGATCCTGTGTACCACACTTTGCAAATTAGCGGGTTGATTTGCCATCAAAAACGAGTTTAGGATCCTTGAAACGTGTAGAATAATACCTACATCGCCGTCATCAAAATCTCGTATTTCGAACCCCACTTCCTTCCAGACACCACAATTTACAAATACACAAACCATGGACGTCCCCGACTTTTTTCCAGGAACAAAAGTCATTTCCAGATGGGGGACGACCTTTTTTTTTTATATGAAAAAATGTGCTTCTTTGGGTAAAACAATGCATTTTTTGAAAATCATCCACAACGAAAACTTTTTTTATAGGACTTTATCATCGCGCGATAATGCAAAGTGGACAGGCGACATCACCTCACCTCTTCTCCGATAAAGACTACGCCAGAAGTTTAACCATAAACTTAGCCCGCAAAGTCAACTGTACCTTCAAAACTTCCAAGCAACTTGTGGAGTGTCTCCTTACAAAAGAGCCGGAGGTCCTCATTAGAATGTCTGAAGCAATGAAGGTAAATCGGCGTAGGCTATTTTTGAATTTTTTAACGTCGTTAAACAACAGATTAACGAAAGCGTCGAGACAAAACTCTCACGGGGTGTATTTGACGAAGGGCTAAAGGTAGTCATCAGATCTAATGGACATGCAGGGAGTCGCGACTTCTCTGCGACAAGAAAGCTCTCACAATACCAGAATCTCTCGACTAAAATAAAGTTCTTGAATTAGTCGGAAGTGTACTGTCAGTGAACGCAACCGTTTCAAGTAAATGTCGAGTACCTACGTAATGTTTATTTAACTAATGTAGGTATGGCAACAATGTCCAGTGCCGATATTTAGGCCTACTGTCGAAGATACGAACGTGGAAGGCGCCTTCCTAACCGAAGTCTCAGTACTTGCTCACTATCCGTCAACCAACGAATCTTGGTTAATCGGTATGACAAGTGGCGAAGCAGTATACTACATCGACAGTATAGGTAAGTATTTTAAAATCATATTAAATGGTAGACAATGACTAGAAAAAATTACGAGTGACCTTTCACTAATTTACGAACCGTGTCTCCAGGATTGAATACTGCTGATCTTAAACAACCGGAAATTGATGTCAAACTTCTTATTCCTATGCTGGACTATTTCCTATGGACGGCGAAACCTAATCAATTGAATTACATCACACAAATGATTGTGAAACATATTTTCGGAGATGAAGAGATTGGCCCTTGTACAGGCATAGTTCAGGTATATGCTGACTTGAATTTTTTTGTTGAATAAAACTAGATCGCAAACCAGTCTAATGGAGGGGAAATCAAATTTCGATGAACATGTTTCAGCAAGGAGAAGGGGAAAAATAGATTTTATCCTTTTATAGAGGTGCAAAGGTTATCAATACGGCAGTAATGCCTCTATTTGCTCTCCTTGGTTATGATGCTGGTATGAAATTCACAAAAAACAAATCAGAATTAGCAATAATTATTGGTAAGCGTCCACTGTCACGTAGATCTTATCCCTCACTGCGCTTTCAGATGATGACTGGGATAATGCATGGTATGCCTGTTCTCAACGTTCTCCAGAAGTATAAAGGCACCAAATACGTGTACTTGTACGACTATGAAGCTAAAATATCCAAAGAAATGAGACTATGTGGAAAATACTTGGGTATGTACAGCCCATCACTTATAAAAGAACATCGTTTTTGTATTTTCTTCCTCTAATGGTAGGTGAATTACTCGTTGTAGGCGTCCCTCATTCCCACGAACTGAATATAATTTTCAACATAAAAGATACGAATGAAACGGAAGAAGATTATGAATTTGGAGAAGAGCTGATCACACGATGGATTAATTTCGCATACAGCGGGTAATGATTTCTGAAGTTATTTCAATGTAGTCGCTTTTCGAGAAGTAAAAATAGAAACGAGGGTTCACGGCTCTATTGCGGTCAGGTGCGGATTTAGAAAAAGGAGGGGGGGGGGTTACAGTAGCGGCGATGCATATTGATTAGCTTTTGCTTTTACATTGGCAGGGGTGTGCTCCCGGAAAAATATTTTATCCAATGTGGGATGCATAATGACGAATGTATAGATGCGTTATTATACATTAGTGGCGTGTAATGAGCGTAAATTCATCATTTTTATTATTTCTTTCCTATTATTGCATTAAAAATTTCAACCAAGGAGGGCCATGTACCCCATGCCCCCTTGGATCCGCCACTGTTGCGGTGCTGTTGCTTATACGTGAAAATGTACCTCGATAGAGAGACACCAGATTTTTTTTTTTTACAGAAAGAGAAGGAGCAAAAATGAGAGATTTGAGCCAACAGCAAAAAACAAAATATCCTATAAATTTCTTTTCTGGAATCTCTCATAGCGCCTTTTCATCAACTTGCTGAATAGTTTTCAAATTTTTTCATTTTCTGAGGGAACACGATGATAATACTTTGCATCCCTTCCCGATTTTAAAATAAGTGTTTTATATTTTATTTATTTTTTTCTTAGGGGATGGATACAATGTAACCCTGTACACCCCCCCCCCCCCGTTCCGACACTATTGCCCAGGTAATGATTCAGAAACCCACCTGCAGCCGATTGATTTTGACAAATCGAATGTAGGTAGTGAAGGTTTAATGTAACTAGCTGGATCAAAATCTGCTTACATGTGTGCAGAAATCCAAACGAGCCATTTCCTATCAACAAGGACTTCTTTGGTCCGTGGAGTCCCATGACGTCACCTCATATGGAATATCTTCTCATAAAAAAAGGCGGTTCCATGCAAGCGGACTATTTCAGAAAAACATTCGGATTTTGGACGAAGTTACCTATTTTTAGTAAATACCAGTGATTGGCAGGCTGTAGTTTTCTCAGTCCTTATCTAAGTTCAAGTAATTTTGTAATGGTGTTGTACCTACATATAATATAAATAATCTTGAGAAAAAATTTTGTGCATTTTAATGTATATTTAGTAGCACAATGCTGTTCGCTTTGATACCAGGTAAGACAAGTCAACCTTGTTTCGTAAAGACTCGATTACCATCCGTAATTAAGGTCCACTAACATGTTTATAGTTCAGTAGTGTTTTCATTTTGAACGGGCACGGGAATTTACGAACGTCTGGTAGGCACCATCTGCAATTGTTACCGTTATTATTTAGGAAACCGATCTAATTTACACGTATTTTCTAAAATAGTTTCCAATTTTCCGAGCATATACCATGTTAAGAGCAAGCCCCTCCCCCATGACCGCGCAAAATACAATTTTTTCATAAAAATTCTTATAAAAAATGAGACGGTTTTGCTCGTTCTACTCGCTATTAGGTAAGTGTTAATCATCATTGTTCAAGTTTTTTAATACAATGAAATCTAGTCACCGATAATGGTCGGGCCCAATCATACATAGAAAGGCCTGGTGGTAAAAATTAAAAACCGACAATGGAATTAAGCGCTTTTGAAATGAATAGGTCAGTAAAAGCTTTCAGAGTCAGCTGGTATAACTATACTATAGAGGGACCGAATTGTAAGCAATATTAAGGCGCCAGAAAGTGTAAGTCCAACTTTGATACTAACATTACTGTTAATATTAGAAGCAAGAGTATAATGGGCAGCTACAGCTACCCGAGTTCAAGAGAGTTCTGTGGTTGGAACCAAGTACATATACATATTGTACACTACTGCATGCATTATTTCTACGCCATCCGCAAACATAAAATTAACTTAGAGATAAAGTATTGTACGCTGAAAGCTGCTTCACTCAAAATCACAGTCACGTTACCAGCACACTTTGCCTTCCATTCGCATTAATTGTAATGGTATAACTGAAGTATTTTTCAAAAAAAAATTAGCAATTATCATGAGCGTCCAGCACATTTCCCTGTCACATATCAATTCGGGTGAATTCTTACTCTTAAAAGTTCTTTTGTTACAATGGAGGGGGAGGCAAAATGATATTACTGCCCCATCACCATCACGAGTGACGATCAAGTGCCCCCCCCCCCTGATCTCTGGCTCTGACGCCACTGTACCTGTACGTCAAACGTGTTTCTATCCCCTAAATGAGGAAGAGGCGGTCAGATCTTCAGAAAATGTATACAAAGATACTCTTCAGACTTCAAGCATCTAATGATACGGGAGACATCTACCCCTGAAGAATCACCGACTTGCACATTTCATGACACATAATCGTTCACTCGTTCTTCGAAAATAAGAAACAGCAATACGATTAACGTACGAGATTTTAATCAGTTATCAAAATAATTCAATAAATACAATAAATTAATAAAAACGTAAAGATACTATCGAAAATTTCATTCCGGATAAACATCAACACATTCATCCGTAAATGCGAATTATTATTCAGTTACCAAAAGGCACAGCTAGTACGGTAAATCAATACTTGCGTGCCAGTAATGTGCTCGTATTTACAAATATGGGCAAGTAGAGACGAGAAGACCAGACAGAGACTCATTCAGCCTAATCCAACAGATTTTGAAATTAACATTCTCTCTTGCCAGAGGGCCTAATCAAGATTTTCGCATCAAATTACTGGAAAAGTGCACAGGTTCAAAAAAAAAATACACCCTGAAAATGCCACTGAACTGACAAAAAATTACGATTTAATTAATTGTAAGCACTTCCTTAATGACGAACTGAGTCATCCTCACAATAATTCATGTTTGATAAAGGAGGAAGATCATTTGAACACTTACGAAGAAAATATTATATAAAACATCTGAATATTAAATGACAGAAATATCGGTTAGTTTAGTATTATTCTATCATTCGATTTTCATGACGAAACACTGTTCATAAGTGTCCACTCACATCAAGTGCCTATTACAAAAGTTAAACGGAAAGCGCAGAGGGTAAGATGTAGGTTATTTTCATGCAATAACAAACGTCAGCGAACATCCAGCAAGATTTCAATTACCTTAGTCTGTCAGTTCGAACAAATTTGACCACTTCTTACTTCCAGCTGTGAATATCTTATCAGAGAGAAAACCTCAGAGTACAAGACAAAGGTCTAACTACTTGGAGATCTAAACTCTCGAGCAAGGGGTTTCATTTTCAAGAACTTATAATTTTCATTCAAGGTCAATTAAATCATCTTTTCGATTACTAACAATTTGTGAGGATAAATGAACATGGACCTGTACAACAGACCAGAAAGGGACCATCTAAAAACGTTCATCGTGAAAGGGAAAAAACTGTCGTCCTGGATGATTTTCTCAAAACCACACTCATACTACAATTTAGCTAATTACATACTTACACACAAGTATCTCGAGAAGTTCTTTATCCAGTTGAAGTCAAGGGTCCCACAAGTTCACCTCCCACACAGCTCTTTTTGAAGATAGAGAGCTATTCGTGACTGGTGCTAGCGTCTAAATTAAATTTAATAATAGATTCGTGGTAAACGAAAGTGGAGGCTTCTTTTTTATCACAGGGGGCCACCAAGGCGGTAAATAAAATATTTGGCTTTTTCGAACAGCCACAATCAGACTAAAATTAGGCTTTATTTCAATCCAATAAACACGCTATCGCGAAGAAATGAACAACGAAATCATACGTCAAATCTAGTGCCAAAGTGTCTCGCTGCAATCTGTACTTAGTCAATTCCCACATCCACTCGCGTTCCTTGCAAACCGTATTGGCATCATTAGACTACCACCGAAAGAACGTTCGAATTCTACCAACGGGGTCTGCCAATTCCCAGTGCTATCCCACCAACCCCAGTCCTCACCAGGTGCTCGTGATTTCGAGTCTACCGGTTTTGCGACGAACTCAGAAAAACGATGACTAAAAAATAAACAACCAACTTAAAATACTTACAACACTAACACAAGCTACAAAAGAAACACGCACACAGCGCTATTCTGAAAGTTGCACGCTGAGAATGGCTCACAACACACGAGATCGACAATCCAAACCTCTTAATGCCTGAAAGTTTTTTGATATTGAAACGAAGTAAAATTACGGGTCACCAAATTCAGAAAGACAGAGAAAGAAACCAGGTCTTGATACTGGTATTCGTACAACTGTGAACGTACCAAACGTGATGTGTTCCTTATGGATTAATTTCGGTGTATTAACGATTAACTTGCTTTTAGACACATTAAAATTAAGTAAACGCAGCATCTCACCGACCATCACCATCGGGAGAGCTAAGTGCGCTCGAGACTGACTATAAACCGCTGTACAAAAAGATTAATTATCGTCTCCATGACGCATTGAGACGTTAATTGACAGTTTCATTACAAAATCGAGAGAAGCCAGGCTACAATGCTGAATATTAAAAAAGTAAAAAAAAAAAAAAAAAAAAAAAGTATCTCTGTACATTACAGAAAATAAGTACACACACACACAAAAAAACGAAACCAAGATATGGAGTTCATTCGTCCATCGAATTGACGGTGACTATTTAATCGGCTTTCCGGGCTGGTCGCCTCTTTCGGGCCGGAGGACTAGCTGTTTTCTCGGACTCGTCCACAATTTCGTCTTCTACCTCATCCTGCAATGATAAAGAAAAGTTGAACGCAAGCTAGTAAGCACACGTCTTTGGTTAACAGAAGGAAATATTCCAACGCAACTAATCGTGAAGAAAGTAAGGACATACTTGAATACCATGCAAGTTAGTCAAACAACATGATCGCAACGGTCACCGATTTCCAGACATGGATGTGGTACCAAAAGAAGAATACTTTCACCATTTCAAACATTCGCTTGCAGATCTCCGAAGTACTGATTCCTACTTCCAAATTGGCTAGCAGATCTCCGAAGTACTAACTCCCACTTTCAAATGGGTGCCCAATTTTTTCCTATGCATACACATTTTTCCTCTACATATTTCTTTCTTGCTTTCGCAAGTTCAAGAAAGAGTTTTTAAACGACAAGGAAGACACAACTCACTAAAGAGACATAGAAAACTAGGAAGACTAAAAAAAACTTAAGACTGATATTACGAGATAATAAGATCATTTTTGTGAGTTCTTAGTTTTTTATCGGTTCAGTATTTTTTCCGAGGCTGTTTGTGTTTGTGCTGTTTTTGTGAGTAAGCTGAGGTTCATCCCAGTTGGTTGCCAGCCAAAAGGGATATATTACGGTGGTAGCTGTGCTACCTGCGCTTCCGTACCTGTGTGGTTTCATTTTGGAGTGCCTTCTCCTAGGCCAGTGGCGTTCCTCCGCTATCGAGCCTGTCCTGCCCTGGATTCTGCTTTTGAGACGACAGTTCTCGCCTTGACACAGTGTCATTCTTGAGTTTTGAAGTATTTCTTAGGATAAGCTTATCCAAGGCCTACCCACTTCACGCTGCTAACACTGCCGCTCATTGTCCGCGACTGCTTATTAGCTGAAGTTTATTCGCAGCTGACCCCCATTTCTGAAGGTCGTTACTCGATCCGTAACCCAGAGGACGCGCCTGGTAGCCTGAGCTCGGCCCCAGAATGA
Organism: Acanthococcus lagerstroemiae; assembly: GCA_031841125.1. Taxonomy (NCBI): domain Eukaryota; kingdom Metazoa; phylum Arthropoda; class Insecta; order Hemiptera; family Eriococcidae; genus Acanthococcus; species Acanthococcus lagerstroemiae. Next base: position 4,752,192 of record CM063108.1, read on the forward strand.
TTGGAAATTACACCCCACTTTGAAAAAGGAATCAAGGAAGACCGCGAAGAAGAGTAGACGATACGACATCGGGCTCATCAAGCGCATCAACACCGCAAACAGGCCAATAGGCCTATTCGCGTATCGGCAATGATGATGACGACTATTTTATCCAGTGTTTTCAGCCTACCTGATCTACTTTTTCAGTCTTCTAAGCTTTTTCATCTGTATTTTAATGTTCCCACTTTTTATATTATTTTTCTTTTTTTCCAGCCTTTTTAGTTTTTTCGATGTTCCCTATCTTTTTAGACGTTTCAACCTTGTTTAGTTTTCACGGTGTCTTTCTTCTTGCTTGGTCTTTCTTACTTTTTTTAATTTCTTCAGAAGTTGCTTTTCCTTTTTTCAATATCTTCAGTCTTCTAAAGTTTTTCAAGACCTTTACAAATTTCGGTCTCCTTAGTAATGTCTTTTCACAAATGAGTGCAAAAGGAGGAACAAACAACCAAACAAGAAAATCATTTGAAATAAGAACTAACAAGGCACTCCACAGAAGTATGATTAGATATGAGTTTTTATCTACATTGCAAGTGCCTGCTGATAATTATGGGTATTTTCATTCTATCATCGCACATTGAAGAAAAGGAAAGAAGAACACTTTCCTACTAATCAGAGCCAAAACATTGAAAAAAGTGAAAGAACCCCAATCTGAACTAAAATAAACGAGATAAAGAAAGAGAAAACAGGAAATTAAGGATACCAAGATGATTAAAAATAGCAATAATGCGGAAACCCCCGCTATAACTCCATCCACAGGGAATCGGAAACCGTGCTTCTCATTCTACTACACCCCCGCTGGAAACGGTATTCGATCGAGGAGACGACGTAAAAACTGTGTATTAATTTGATACACACATACACATAGCAGTAATGAGTATGAATATTCAAAATTCAAGACTAGATGAACTTACCTCTTCGTCTCCACTGTCTTTACTTTGTTTATACGGAGGACTTCCTTCACTACTACCAGTGCCAAATGATACCTTAGGAGGATAGAAGAAGTCTATGCAGAAGACAATTATCTGAAATTAAACACGTAAATCAATGAAATCGTAATACTCGAATCTAATACCCAGTACCCAAAAAATGACAGCGTGAAATAACGACGCTCAACTACATACCAAACCAAGCAGAGCTCCGAAGAATATGGTAGCGACGGCGAAGATGAGGTACGAACCCCACGTCGGTAATCCGTAGTCTTCCATTAACCTGGAATGTATATTCTGGAAAAGAGAAAGCGAATTTGAGTAACAGATCACCAGTAAACTGGAGTAACAGATCACCTGTATTGGCATATTCCATGAATATTCGTTGAATTGTGAATCTGATGTATCGAGGAATTCTGAAGGTCGTTGATTACATTATTTAGGTTTCCAATTCTATTTCATTTCCAGCATAAGCAACGACAGGAGGGCTTCCGCCCTTTCCCTCGGATTTCGAATTCTACACATAATTAAAGCTGATGTGAAAGCATCGCTCTTGTGTGTTCACTCTTCATTTAAATTTTTCTTCTGGGGCTCAGTAATTAGGTGCTTCAGGTATAGACCACATAAGATACGTAGTTTGTAACACGTACTGCTGCATTTCTCGACGAAGGCCTGAGGATGTCACCAGCGGTTCTACCTGCCTTCCTACTCTCTAGCTGTAATAATAACTTCATTTTTCGCATTGTTACAAACTGTACTTTGCATTTCCATTTTTAAAAATAATAATATATATTTATCTGATTGCGCCGACTTCGTTTTTCAACTTTTCCTAGGTTTCTTTGCACCTTGGCATTCACTTTCGTTTCTTCACATTTTAAAGAACTTCTTCGCTTTTCGTCTCATCGAAATTGGTAACCTTCAGTTCTCTGAGGAACTGATCATCACGTGCCCACTACTGAGCAGCAGCTGATTCTCATCCCCGAATTCCTGGGGCGAAGGATGATCGTTTATTTCAAGTCCAATAAAGATGCCAAATATTCAATAACTGTCATATTTCAAGAACCGACAGTAATGTGCTGACTTCCATTCCGTGACGGAAGAATGAGATAGACACGGGTATGTGGCAGCACTTTCACTTTTCTTTTTAGAGCTCAGGTATACAGACTAAAAGACTGTTTTTCTGGAGGGGCCTCTTCAGACATAGCAAACTTTCGCGCTCTTGCTCTATTTTTCTGAGCTAGCTGGAACCATGGTTTTTGTGTTTTTCGTCTTCGTAGGGCTTCTTTTGCCTTGAAAACGTCATTTCGATTAAGGCAGTACCCTGCGATTATCATGGATGTTACCAAGCCAAATGTTCACGTTTTAGGCATGATGTTAGGTTGATCGGTTCAACATATGAACTTTTTTTTGCTGGGATGTTGCTCCAGCTCAACTGACTATTTCAAACGTAACAGTATTCACAAAGTGCTACTATGTAACTATTCTGCATTTTCTTTCTTTCTTCAGTAATCTTTCTAGTAGCGGAAGAAAAGCCTGAGGTATAGTGGTTGTTCATTCTGAAGTTGTTCTCTCATTATTATCAATCACTTGGGTTGAAACAGATTGAATGATCTGTTGCATTGTCACTGTTTCAAGCAACGAAGTGTACTAATCGACATTTTTGCGTTTTGTTCCCTGTAACTCAGCAAACTAATTCATTTGCTCATCATAATATTACCTCTCTTGAAAGTTGTTTTCAACTTTGATATGAATATTTATGATTACGGAAATAGAAAATGAACATCATAAAACTGAAAGCTGTAAACTATGACTCGTTCACTCTTGTGACATATGATCGTTCAATCTTTTAGATCTCAATATTCCATCTTTTGTAACACAAAAACGCTCTTGCAATGAAGAAAACAGCTTACAGCTTGTCTTGCTGTTCGCTGTCAGCTTTCATAGAGACAAGGAATTGACAGCCTTTTGCATTACACGATTAATGAAAAGCTTGTTACCTGATTTACACTAGATAAAATGGCTTCAATGCTAGCTTTAAACAAGATAAAACGTCATGATATTCCAACTTTACCTCCCTCATTTTCCTTCAGAAAAGATAGGAATGACGCCGCTAATTTTTAAACTTTTTTTTTTTTTACTAATGAAAGAACCGCTGGCATGCTTAAAAAAGCTAATCAAATCAGAAACTTAATTCATCGTTAATTAATCAAGTTTCTGACTTGTAACTAACACTCACTCTCAAAGTTTGAGATAACTTGAAGAAATACGCCACAGCAGTCATTTGATAAGATGCTGGCGATTTCCATGATGGCACTGGCTGGATTTCTTTCCATTTTGCTTCTTTTAGGAACGATAAAAATGACTGGATATCCCTGGAGCCTCGATATTGTCTGAATTCGCCATTCATAACACTGTAAACAAATTAAGAAAACACAAAGTATCAGCATTGCATTGCAATTTAAAAAAACTGTATCGCCGTACCAGAACTTTTGAATACTGTTGTTTCAAACATATTCATTGTTGGATTATCAACATAAGTGCATCATTATCTCAAGTGGTACGGATAACTCATCAAAATTTTCATATTTTAGCACTTCGATATTTTAGAGCATCCGTAGCTCAGTATGTTTACGGCAGTGCGCTTTAATACTGGGTACACAACGTCAGTTCAGGGGCAGATGTTCATTAAAATTATCTAATAAAAAGCCAACTGCTTTTCCACTTCTTTCTATTGCTAACAAGCTACAAAAATTATTTATGCGATTTATCAAAATGAAATTCTGAAATACTTCTGCAGTCTTCTCAACACTTCACTGCACCAGTAAACTGTTACAGTTTTCAAAATGAACTTGTCGACTTACTGAAAGATTGTCGGTAACGCGGTTACCATAAATCTGCCACTAAGGCCGGGAGATACTGTAACGTCCACTTGGCCAATTGACACAGCATATTCTTGACTCACCGACGCCAAATCTTCCCATGTTGATTGCAAAGCTTTGCAGGCTGGACACCAAGGAGCAAAACTGAAACAGCAATCAGGGAATAAACACCGAGCTATAACCAGCATTACCCATGAGTGAATAAAACTTACAATTCAACCATCCATTCTCCTTCTAGGATCGAATCCCAGTTATTTTCATTCAGAGATCGTATCTCGGACTGACGTGCCGCTACTAGCGGAATAAGCAGTAGTAGAATATTAAATGCGAACATGACGACTAAACGAAACAGTATTTAATAGTGAAATACACGAGGAATGATTCGATTTAAGACAGAATATTTATCTTAAATACTTGTGATCGACTGCGAAATTACAACTGCATAAAAAACAAAACCGCATTATACGAGTCTTTGTTCAGTGAACAAAAATCACATTTCCGGATCAGCTTCTGAAGAACAGAATCGACTAAACTGAGACTCACGATGGCGATGAGTAACTGCGTATTTAAATTTGTAATTTTTAGCGAAAAACAACAGTAAAGTGAGGAAAAAACATGAAATCACAAAGTCGAACACCGAAAAATTTTGTGCGAAACGCAACCGCACCGTCAGTACAACCACAAGCATAGGACCGTATCTTTAACTAGATTGAGCTACCGTAGAACAAGATCCTTGTCTATGTATTCAATAATGACCAGGAAGAAAGGCCTTAAATTCGAGTGTTTTAAGTCCTATTTTTAGAACATGCATTCAAAAAAAGTCGAAAATCTATTAACTTTTAGTTCTAAGATGTCCGGCAACTGACGAACTGAAGAATTTTTGTTACCACAATGAGCAATCAAAAATTCTCACTGAGAAATCATCTGAATCCGGTCTTTCAATTTTGAACTGAACAGAACGAGTTTATTGAACTTTATGGAGGATATTGTATTGTTCCATTATTATCGTCTAATGTTAAATCACTTTTAATAATTATTTTATTGAAGACAAACGTGGTCATTCAAAATTTACAAAATATGTACAAAAAACTAAATGGAATTTGATCGAAAGCAATTTTTGGATTGCTTTCTACTGCAACGTGAAAGTTTCTCTCTTCATGTGTGTGCTTGTGTACGTTCGTTTGTGTATTTTGTAATTTACATGTTATTTCATTTTGTATTTCTGTTACTCGAGTTTTTGTTTGAAAGAAAGTAATATTGATGATTTGATCTATGTTTTCCGCATATTTTTGCTTGAATATTCGAATCCATGTACCTTTAATTTCCCGTGTTTTCTTGAAACAAAATTGCCGCTGTGATTCAAGAACTAACGACAGTTCTGCAACCATGAATTGAGCCCTGCCTACTCGTATGTCGGTCTATTCGGAGTTTACTGCACTACATTTTTTCGCATCTGCATTCGCGAATTGCAGTTAGAACTGGTATTAGGTACGTTGGAAAACTTCTTTCCTTGATACATAACTTCTCGTTGATAAAGAAATTCGTGATGGACCGCCCTCTCATGGGTTGATACTTGATCGATTGTAAACGTAAGACATTTGAATTTCGTTTCAATGACCTGTGCTGCAACTTCAAAGTTATCTTGTCCGTGCTCTAGTTTTAATTACTATCATCGGATCTCATCACTAGCTGCGATGAAACTGTCAGCCGTTGGTCGCTGATTAAAGTGATGATTCGTATCCGTAATTTTCAGAAAGCGAGTGTTTTTCATATATTGTATTTCCACCAAGTTGATCAGTGCCTTGTTACTCGTTTACTGATTCATCGACGTTCTAGTTTCTTATACTGCCACTATACATCTCAGAGTACATTATGCATGTAGTTTGGTGTCCATCGAGTAATAACTGGAACTTTATTACGTTTTTTCAGTGAAAATGAAACGGAGAGCTTTAGCTTTCGAAATTCCAAGCAAGAAACTATGTTTGGCGAAAAGCATTCCCGAGGGAGAAGTTCTGACCGATTTGATGGATAATAAATGGAAATTAGGATCTGCTATCGGGATCGGCGGTTTCGGAGAGATTTATCTTGGTAAGTACCTGACTGTAGATACAGCAGTGGTTGCATTGTTTGTGATAATATTAACACTGTTCTTTGAATTTGATTATCTCTGTTCCAGCGTCTAATGACCTATCAAAACCTGTTCCTTATCAAAGTGATTTCGTCGTAAAAATGGTATGTCACATCCCCGATACAATATTTGAATGTATAACTGTTGGTTTTAAAGGAATACTGTGTTGTATTAACTCTGTCATGGTTTTTAGGAACCGTTTATGAGTGGCCCGTTGTTCGTAGAGATTCACGTTTATGCTAAAATCGGCAAGAAAGAACTTAGTAAGTATGGTATTGACACGAATTAAATGTAAACTTGATATAATTGATCTCATCACGATTGATGATAGTTATTGAATGATATACACAATACTGATGAAATTAATTGTGATTCTCTTTATAGTTGAGCATTACATGGCTACACGTAAACTGAAAACGTTAGGAATGCCTCATTTTCTCGGCTGTGGGTCTCATTATTTCAATAACGAGCGTTATCGTTTCATCGTGTTACCAAAATATGGAATCGACTTACAAACCGTATTTTTGAACAGCGGCAAACGTTTTAGTGTGAAGACTGCATTTACTCTAGCAGCTTATGTGGTATGTCAAAATTGTTTTTTGTTCTAACTCGCATTTGAATTTATTGGTCTCCCTGAGTAATTCGAATAATACTGAGTGTTTCAACATCATCGTTGTGTTTTTCGCTTGAGATGAAATTTTTTGTGTGAATGTATTGTGTAGCTGTATATTGAGGGAAGTAAATGTGTATGAACCTAGGAATCGCACCTTCGGTGGAAATTGGATTTACATTGAAAGGAGGGCTTACCCTGGCACCCTAAGTTGGAAGGAGTGCTTGAAGTAAAGGAGGTAAAGGAAACCCGAGTTTTTGAAAAGAGTAGTTTCCACTGGTTTGCTCGCGCGTTTCGTTGTCTTGAAAAGTTGTCAGAATTTGATAACGTCTGAAATTAGTCTGGAGTAGACTATAAGAGTCTTGAAAACGTCTAGAAATGTGTTGGGAAAATGTTAAACTAGCCTTGAAGAATTATGGAACGTCTAGACCCAGTTTCGAAGAGCCTTAAACTAGTTCAGAACAGTACTGCAAATTTTCAGAGAGTTTTAAAGAAATCAGGAAAAGTCTTACGAATCTCAACTAAATTACAACAATCGTAAATGGGTCTTGAAAAGATTTTAAGGGTCTTTAAGAAAGCTAAAAGAATTTTAAGAATCCTTGAAAAATCTCAGCGATTCTGAATAAGTCTTGAACAAGTTTAAATGAGCGTTTGAGTTCTTAACTAGCTGGCAAGTCTGAACATTGTTGGATTTACGAGAGAGGCAAAATGAGCCGAATGTCCTCAGGGTTCAGGTAAAAAGCTATAAGAACAGAAAGAACAAAGGAAAAGAATTGCAAAGGCTTGTTGGATGCTCTATGCTAGAGAAGACACCAACATCTGGGAAAACTCGAAAGATCAGAAAGTAAACCTTTGGCCAAATATTCTGGAAAAGAACTATGTTATCAGTTTATCTTGCTGCGTTATGTACAGTTTCTTGTATCATTCATGACTCAAATGGGTTGACTTGCAAATTTAGATTGCCCATCCCATTCACAAAAAAGACTACATAGTAGTAAAAACCAGGGTCGTGTTTGTAATTGATGAAAATGTGTGCAACATTTTTATATGCTCCCGAGGAGAATGATAAAGTTGCCCATATCAGTTTTCGAGACAAAAAATTTTGATGCTGTCCATTGAAAGCCCTCGCCTGGTAAAGTATTTTTTGGTTACGCTGAAACACTCTGTATCGTTCTTGTGAATACGAATTGTGGCATTGTGGGGCGTCGATGCATTGTTTAGAGTAATCTGTGGATTGAATATTCAACTGTGTATTGTCGAAAAGTGTAAGATTCTCATTCTCCTGATTGAGGGACGCTTCAAGATGAGCCAGAAATTTCCACATATGTGTAGTCTCCAGGAAACAAGACCTTAAACTTACCTACAATTAGGTCCCTGTTTCGGAGTTATCCCATATACCCAAAATCTGCTGCAGAACTGATGTGACCGGTATACTGTTTGGTAGAGCGTATGGCGATGCGTGCAAGCCAAAGTGGCTCCCCAGACACCTCATCCCTGGCCCCGGAAACTGCCCTTTCGATATCGCGTTGGCGAACTGTAGTGGCCGGTAACAGAAGACAAACCTATCGACATTGAGATCCATTTTTTAGGACCGTTGGTAACCGGGGAGCTGATTTTTTGTTAATCTCATTCTAAGACCTGTTGCACACTGGAGCTGTGGAATGCATTCTGTTTATTTGTTAGTTAAGCCAGTACTTTTTGTAATTTGAGGACAAATTTTAAAACCAGTTCGCATAGCCGAACTCTGATTGGCTATTATCAGTGATTTCCAGTGGGGGGGGGGGCATCAACCTTTTCCCAGGAATTTAAGTTTACTTACCTTCGTCAGAAAGTGTGATATAAAGCTATGTTTTTCACATAGCTTAGCTCAAGTGTGCAACGGGTTTAAAATTATTTCTGAGAATTACTTTCAGCGTCATTTTTGACGACCCGAAACCGTTTAAAACGAGAACCACTCGAGCCTGGTTCCTGCTCCAGTAACTAACTTTCTCCGGGTTTCGGCTCCAGTTCAGTTTCCAATCAACACTATTCTTATGGCTCTGACTCTGGTTCTAGCGAACAAATGTTTATAATTTTTCCAGGCTCTGCCTTTAGCTTCCCTGAAAAATTGTCGTCTCTGAAGCTCACTCTCCAACTCCATGTCTTTGTAATGTGAAAACTTGCTTTCAGATTGACGTTTTAGAATACATCCATAGCAACGGTTACGTTCACGCGGACATCAAAGCTTCTAACTTGGTACTCGACAAAGAAAACCGAACTCCCGTTTATCTGCTGGATTACGGTTTATCCTGTAAGTTTTATGACGATATCGGCAACCATAAGAAATTGGAAACCGATCAACGAAAAGCGCACAATGGTACCTTAGTATTCACATCCCGAGATGCTCACTTCGGAGGTAATTTTTGTTGTATTCTTTATTTTCCTTTTTCATTATTTTATGCGAAATGAATTCGCGTGGTATAATCGTCTCGAATCTTTCACAGCTCATTCCCGAAGAGGAGATCTTGAGGTGCTTGGTTACAACCTGATTCAATGGTTCACCGGGTCTTTACCGTGGGAAGGTAACAACGATGCTGAAATGGTGGCCGAATACAAAAAGAAAATGATGAGCAATCTGAACACGTTCTTGGATGAGTGTTTCGGCTCGAAAAATATCGTAGTACCCGATGCGCTCGTTCAGTACTTGAAGTATGTGAACAAGTTGAAGTTCAAATCGAAACCGGATTATCAGTATTGTAGGAATCTGTTCAAGCAAGCTGTCCGAGATGCTGGCTACACTTTCAACGGCGATCTTTCATTAAATGTTAACTGGTTGCAAGTTCCGAGAAAGGTTTGTTGTGTTATTCTCAAATAATTCAGTGATGATTCGAATCATTTAAGCCTCGTTTTCTCATTCGCAAATTTGATTTTGAATATTGTTAAACGATTACATTATTTTCATGTTTTTGTTTCGTGCGCAGCGTTACAGATGTAACAGTGACAGGGAAAACAATGACAAACGTAAAATACAGAAGCCTTGTGCAATACCGGTCAACGTGAGGAAACCATGTGCTGTTCGTAACTATAATCCTAGGTATTTGTCATATTGTTCTTCCTACGTTTTTGTAGTAATTTGCGAGAGTTTCCTAGTGAAATGATTTCGGATTTTTATCCAACATTTTTTACTTCTTACGTAGGTTAACCAGAAAATCTACTCACTCCACGGTGCAGTTCGACTGGCCTAAGATACTGGCAGGACATCCAGAGAAACCTACTGGAGATCTTTCCATGTATGATGTTCCTCAGGAGCCACTATCTGGGTAAAGTCTTCACATAATTTTGGTATTTTTTCAATATTTCTTAATGATTAGTAACAGCGTCTGAACCTATGCTTTAGATTTCACGCTGAATTTTGTAGAATTATAACCTGTCTTTAAGTTTTGAAAGTTATAGCGTGGTCTCAGTGGTGTAGGGCGAACATAGCCAGGTTGAAGGATATGACCGCGGATGTTCAGAACCAGTTATGACACTAAAGGGGGAAAAAACAAGCTGGCTTCCTGAATTTCCTCAAATCTTATAGTCAGAGGATTTTCTGAAATTTATCATAAGTTGTCTTAAGAATCCTCACAAGATATCTGGAGTCTGCCACAAACCTTTCCACGTCTGGGCGAGTCTTTTGCAGTATCCCCAGAGTTTCTAGAATATATCATTAGTTATAATTAATCTTTGATTTCTGAGATGGTGATATTATGTAAAAGCTAGCTTCTAACGCTGGTCGATATCATTGTATATTCATTTTAAATTCGAATGTCACTATTTTTTAAATTTCATTCTTTTGTTGCAGGATTAGTGCGAACTCGGATAGTACTGACTCAACCAATTCGGAAGCATTGTATACACGAGGTCTGGATAATCCAACTCCGCACATGAAATTGATTTTGGAGAGGGAAAAACGTAAAGAGAAAACGAACATTTGGAATGATAATAACTGTAATGCTGTTATGGCGAAGGTGCTACGAAGTAAAAAGTAAGTTTTCTTGCTACCCAGTTCCTTGCCCTGAAAGAACCGCCACATTCATTTTGATTGTATCTTGTATATGCATTTATACAAGTCCAACGTTTTAGCATCGAACACCATTTTTAAGAAATTCTGTGAGGAGAGTACGCTGAACAAGAAGACTGTTCTTTGATTTTCATGATTCTTTAGGCGCTTTGTAATAGTGTCCAATTTAATGGAAACTCGCTTACCGGGTTTTGGTTATTTAAAAAAGCTATCTTGTGTGTATTGCTCTCCACCTCGTAATTGGCCTTAATCTTGCTTAATGCCTTTTATTTCCGTGCATTGCAGAAATTCGTCGCCCGTGGCTGTCGATTGCGATAAAATAAATATTAATAAAGAAAAGACTAATAAAAAAGAGAATAAGTCAAAGAAAAAGTGAGTACACTCGATGCTATCTATTCGCACAGCTTATTTTAATATTGCCGCGGTCGTTTTGCGGAACAAAAGCACTTTCCACTTCCTTTTTCGTAGTTCGGAAAAGTAACGATCAGCTTTTCTAGATGAAGATATGGCAGCGGAATGAGAGGGAACTTCTCTCGCCAAATGTTTCAGGATGGAAATGGATAAAACGTTATTGATTGGCAAATCGTCATTTTTACAACCTGCTATTCGTTCGCCATAACAGAATTTTGTTTTTATCGACAGAAAAATTTTAAGCGGCTAAAGGAAATGAAAATATTATGATGACAAGCCGTTAATATTTTGTAACCTGGAGAACTGTAAGAGTAAGGTGTTCCAGTTTGAAGGCCGAGATTAATCTGCAGCGGAAATCGAAAAATAAAAGGTTTTCTTATCCGTTGCGAACTAGTTGCAAGAGAATTTCCTTATTCAAAAATTGCTAGACGGTTTCGTTACTTGAATTTCTCAGTGACACTCGCTTTGCTCCTATCACCCCCTGTCACTTCGCTGGCGTCTGTCTTTGTTAGGCTCAGACAAACAAGAAGAGTAATTGGGACATTGCTCCTCTCAGGGGGAAATATTTGATTCTGAAATAGTCGACCTATTGGGATTTAAACTTGGAGTTTCAAGTGTTGGCAGCCCTTTATATGTGTGAGTAATCACGTATGATTTGCCATAAGCGTTTAGCAAACTTCGACTACCATTAAGTCGATTAGAAATTCACGTTCAAAGAAAATTTGTCCTAATTACTGCATCATCGCCAAAAAATTAAATTATTATCAGTTCTACTGATAGAATAACTTTCACTCGTTTTTCTACCCTCCTGAAGATAGCAGCGTTTCTATTTGAAAGTACACATGATCACTCATTCATTTCCACCCGCATAGTTGATATTGCAGCGCACTGTGGTGCAAGTTTAAACCCCAATAGGAATCGGAATAATTCAACAGCACCTGAATAATTTCGTTCTATTATCAAAAGAAGAAATGGTTAACTGAAATTGTTAGAAATCTTGGATGTTTTCCCACTCGTCGTGCCCCTTTTTTTAAGAAAGAAAATTGAATCCGATTCTATGAATGATGGACATATTTGAACCCTATTCTACGAATGTTGGAAATATTTCAAAAATTATCGCCCCATTAAATTTAATAATACTCTGTATGTTTTCAATATTGAAGACATAAACATGATCTGAACTCGAGGTATAAGAGGTTGGAGAGAAGGTACCAAAACTACTGCATATCTTTACATTTAATAGTGTTTTTAGTCCTAGTTTGGATCGGGAATTTAAATTACGAGTACAATATTTAGATTCGGAGTTATGAAATCCGATGGAGGATTTGAAATTGACGACCTTTAAGAAACCTGTATCGATTTCTACAATTTCTTGAATTTCCATAGTTAAGTCGCTCGTATATGAACTTGGAATTTTAAGACTCTAGTCGAGACGAATCAAAAATCTAAAGGGATATTCGAAATCACCTACTCGGAACGCTTCTATTCCGATATTTTGTTTGGTTTCTAAAGGCAAGTACTTTTGCCTCCTCAGGTGTAAAATTTCCATTTTGGAGTCCAAATCAAGACTAGATCGAAAATCTTTTGGCAAATTTTAAATTAACTACCCCAAGAACCTCTATTCCGATGTGTAAGTCTATTCTTAGCCAAATTAATTTTGCTTATTTCTGATTAGAAATTGGAATTTTGGTAACCGAATTGAAATAACATTGAAAATCTAATGAAATATCTGAAATCAGCAACCCATCCAATGCCGACAGTTTATTGTATACCTTCTCTCGAAATTAAACACTAGTACTACGTCCTGGTCTCCCTCCTCCTACTTAATGAGAAAGAGAAATTATTTCTATACCGAAAAAGGGACTAGACCTTGCCACTGAGGATCCTTTTCAGTTAGTCTGATGAAAAGCCGACTGACAAGCAAACCTTGCTGTCATTTGTTTTGAGTCCTTTATTTTTCCCTCTGTGGCTGGAAGGGCGATGGCAAATTCTTACTGATAGACATGCTAGGTTCTCCCACTGTTGATCTGTCTGTGGGTTTCTAGGTCTCGACAGTTTCATGTTTGACTCTCATTGTTGCCTTTTACTCGTGTTAATGTTACTTCCCAGACCAAAACTTCAATTGGTGCAATCGATTATGCCTTTACATTGGTGTGCAAATCCGTAACCGGTATATATTTGGCTGATGCGGATACTATTTTATTTGTTCGCAGAAATATCCAAGCCATCGAAGAGCAAACAACGTTCAAGAATTATTCGCGTAAAAAAGTTACGGTTAGCACGATTGCCGGAAAACGGACGGCGACCAGAAGAACAGGTAAATTTACAGCTTGTGCACATTTACCCCGCATTTACTTTTGGTCTCGTGGTGTAGTCATGAGAATAATAATCATTCTCTTTGTGCTTTAATTTCAGTTTCCACATTTCCAGGCAAAACAACCAGAAAAAAATCCATAGTTAAACGATGGTAGAACATGTTGTGGACTTGTTGAATTGTTGCATTAAAATAACCATTACTTGTTTTGACGACGACGCGTGTGAGAAGTGAGTGGCTTCGCGTTTCGTTTTCGTGTTACGATTTTTTTTTTTTTTAAATAAGATTTTAATTTATTTGAATCTGTTGCACAGGCGTAATTTTTATACTTTCTTCCTTTTTCTAATTTTTGAATCGTATGCGTTAATGTTTTGTATTATTTTGAATTAGTTTTTATTAAGCGGACTAGTATTTGAAGCGTGTTTTGTACCAGTTGTAATTCAGGTCTTGTTGAAAACATCTGAAACATTTAGAACAGGTACCAAACAAAAATTGTGATAATGTTGCGGATTTCACAGATACATAACGGAGAGAGTTTTCCGCTTCTGATCAAGGTAGTGTACGTGGAGTAAATATGGGAACGGGGTAGTTTAATAACGATTATTGTGACGTAGTTCAATAATGACTGGAAATGTTTGGGTATAAACTAACCGTACGGATTTTTCGTGTGGCCTCTCCTACCGAGTTTCGTCTAGTCTGCCGTACGAATCAGCTGACCAGATTGTGCAGGTCGCGGCTCCGACATTTTCAGATTTCAGGAAACCTAGAATAACTAAACCTTAGTACATATTTGTTCATTCTGAAAAGGGGAAGTTGGATTTTTTTTTCCTAGTTGAAATTCCGGGGTACAGTGCTTATGTACCTAAGTGCATTGCTCATGAAGTATTATCTTTTCCTCTTGTCAGCCATTCCTCGTATATAGCACATTTGCTAGGATGAAATTCACTATGGAGGTACAATTGATCTAGAACTCAGCTAGGGAATAGGAAACATATTTCGAGAATGGAGTTGGATGTGCACTCTCAAATATGAAAAACAACTGACATCGCATGAATATTCAACTTGCTAATGGTGCTTGATGGAAGCGACGTGAGTTGTGTGTAAATAATTTTGTTTATCGATATTGATGTTTATTCGATGTCAAATGTTGCCATTTTCTCAGGTTTTCGAATAATCGCTTTAATGGTCCAGTCATTGGGACTTGGAATAATGAACAAATGAATGCCGTAGACTCAGTGGCGGATATTATTCTGGTTTCTGCTTTCAAACTTTCATATTTCTGAGCTGGCATACTTACATTGTTTGGTTTTTACGGAAAAGACATGTCCTGAAATGTTGCCTCGAGGGAATTACTCGGTTCACAAGGATCCGAATGGGAACCAAACTAACTTTCGGTTTTTCGCTTTTAACTCGTTTCTTTATCAGTTCCAACACTAGAGTAGTTCTTGTCTAAATGAAAATATACCTTTAATTCTTACGAATTTTTTCTACGAAATACGGGTGTCCCGAAAAACGAATATATTTACCAATTTTCGTTTTCATCTCTTGTTTTAGATCAACCCAATGGATATTTATACCTTCTTGCGAAAATCAAGTCCTTGTCGTTATTATTTATGATTGTTGGGTGGGGACCTAGGCACCGGCAAACTTTTCCAAAGGGACCAAATCTCTTTCTAGAGAAAAGAACATAAGATTTTTAAACTATTAAAAGGTGATCGCTGACCCTTTACCCTCTCCTGGTAGCATCCATGAGTGGACATTTTAAGTGTGTACGTTATATGGGTCGATCTGGGCAGTAGAAGTCTAGATGTACCAAATGGCTGTGCGCGGAGTTTTTTTGACTATACTTCCCGAAATGACTGGACCATTATTATAAGGCGACCGCGGTGATCGCTAATTTAATTAGCGGTAGGAAGCGGAAGGGGCAAATTCACCCTGGTCTTTCCAATGTAGTACCCAATTTTTTCAGGTGTTCGAAGTATCCGTGTATTTCGAATCGAGTGTATGTTTAAGTTAGTCAACTATTTAGGAGTACGTGATTTAAGTTTGACCTATTAAATTTAACCAATGAATAGCGCGCGGTACGTTTCGCGTTTTCTTCTCGACGATTTCCTATTTTTTAAATATTGAAATTATTTCACCGTCTGGCCTCGTGTGCGGTATTATCATAGTGAAAATTCGAAAGCCACAAATAACGACCACCTTGATACGAGTAATTACGGTAGTGATGGTAAAATGCTCGAGTTAAGCGAGCAAAGTTCGGAATAATTGCTCGCGCGTCTACCAACCATCAGTGAGTATCAACAATGCTCGAACAAATGCTCCAAAGCTGACAGTCACCCATTTTATAAAGATTTAAGTAGCAACTCGGTCACATGAATGCTGGAGCATGGCAAGTATACAACTGATCCAGCATTTATGTTCATGAAAGCATGCTCAAGTACAAAACTGTAAGTATAGTATACCGAGCATTTACTTTTTCTGTAAGGAGAGGGAGAGGAAACATAATTTTCCTTGAGGATCAGATTTTGGTTACTGATGGAAATTTTTTGAATTGAAGAGCACAAAAAAGTTCAGGTTTATAGCAGCTAGAGGTCGATTTCCGTTTCTCAGGTCTGGAAAATCTTTGGAGGGCAGCTTCTCTACCCTCTTCTCCTTTTTCGGTACGTTCCTGGAGTAAACATCCGGTCTTGACATGCTTTAGGAGCGTTTAAAAATGAGCATTTACGCTTTACCATCATTTCTAGAGATACTACATACAATTTCGAACAAAAATTTTAACCTTATGAAATGTTGAATCGTTAGTTTTTGTTTTTCTTCGTTTCGTTTTTTCGTGATTTTTTTTCGTACAACGAAAATGTTATCACCTACATTCGCCGAGAGGTTTACATTCCTCAGAACCGATAATATACAGATTGATTTTGTGTATTAATAAGTGTACAGTGTCTTAAAAAACAAAAAGTCTGATTCAAGTCTTTATAACGTATGCATTAAGTTAAATCTCTCCTCGAATTGCCTAGGTTATTATTATTTTTATGTTAGGTATTTGCGGTCGTATATTATTTTTGTATTAGCGTTTAAATATACTTCATACTCGACTTATGAGAGTGTTTTCAAACAAGTCTGGTGAAAGGGATGACATAGAGCGATTCGTCCGAGTCCGGATCTTCGAGAAAGAGCTTTATCTCGGCCCCCTTCAGATCCGCCTGCACACCACACAAGAACGGGGCCTGTATGTTACTCCTTCCCCGAGACAGGAGTTCTTTCTCACGACCCTTCCAAGTGTACTTCGGTCTGATTGAGCATTCGCCATGTATGCTCCAGCGCCCGAGCGCAAGTGCCGGTCGGTGTGGAAGTTTTAATCGAATTAAATGGCTACTTTTCTCGTCACGCCGAAGTTACTGGCGAAAGTTTACGCCGAATGGAGAGTGCGAGAATTCACGTGTAATTCGATTGTCAGTTTTCGTGTTACATCCGAGTCGGGTATACCATCTCACTATCTCAGTCAGATCTTTTACGTTATTATATCGCGTCGCCTGGTTTCTGTTTCGTTTTGCGATGCGCTAGCACCGCCATACGCCAGCGCCGGTAAGTGAATTGCATTAAACGAAGGAAACCTCTCCGAGTCGTATCTAATGGAATATTGTTTATTGCTAAGAACGGGAAAATAACGGATACGAATGTTGAATGCGGTGCGTACTGTGAGGTCGTGAACCGACGCGATGATGTTGCGGTACGTGTGTTACGATGCGGACGAAGTCACTCCAAATGTATACCAGACCGTGTGACTGTATCGGTCTCCGGGTTTCAGTATCGAACTGGGAAATGTATTCTGTGGAAAGAAAACCATCTCGTTATACATTACGTGGGTTTTATTTCCGATACATTGTTTTCTGTTCTTTGAGAAGGAAACGTGATTATGTAAGCAACGACGACGAGAGCTCGGAGTGCATCGCGTGGCACTTGAGAATAGGATGAAACCCTCCTCAAAAAATTGGTTAGAGAATGAAACGAATCGCCGCGTATTGGTCCGAGCCCCGGAAACGCCGCAAATCGAAGACCTCGAAATCGAGAATTATCTTGATAAAAGTGTGGCCCTTCGTATCAATGAATTAGGAAGTACCATAAAACGGTCTGTTGCGTTAAAGTTTTTCTTTTTCTGTGCCAAAGACTGTGCAGACGCAGTTCGCTTACTAGCTACGTATTTTCATAACGTTGAGTCAGCCGTCTACGACGTGCACACGCACAGTACCGAATCTTTCCGGTACTGGTGGTAACACTAAAAGAAAAGTACGGGCGGTAAACCTAGAAGCTAGTCGTAAAAGTTGCCGTTTGCCTGCAACTTACTATGTTGACACTGTTGGGAAAATTCTGTGTCTCCAAGCAAAACGCAGCATGTTTGGCAAACTTGGTGCCCTTTTTTCCTTTTCCGTCTGGTAACGCGTTGCCGGTGTAGAACTGAACCCCGGCTTGGTCTGTGTGCACCTCTAGATAGCGTCCACTGTGAGGCTCGACTACCCTATAAGCAGAAAATTTATTAGTTGAGGCAAAGTACTGGAGCGGTAGAGTTTGGTATTAAGCGAAGTTTTGTCTTCAGGGAGATCAAACATGAACTTAATTTTAGGGTTTTTGGTGGATGGAGTTCCAAAATGTATTTCTGAAGAATTTTAATAATATTTTTATAAGACGATCTACATCCCCATGGACAGTTTTCTGTATACAAAAACGATGCAGCGATTCATTTATTCATTTTAGGGAAATGGAAGAATTAAACAGAAGATATAAAAGTCACAAAATTTGAAGGAAAAATTCATAATTTATAAAATAATTTAAAAACTGAAAAATATTTTAAGAAAATTAAAATTTGAAAGAACATAAGAAACTATTAGAATTTGATTTTACTAAAATTTTCCAACTTGAAACCCAAGATTCGGTATTATAGACTAATCAAAGAGAGTAGTCCGTCAAGTATTTATGAAAATACCACCACACTCTTCGATTCCATTTCTCTTTTTTTTGGGTGGGGGGGGGGGAGAAACCCCCATCCCAGATTGAAATTTATGAACAAAATGTTGAATTCGAATAGCTTTTCACCGAATTCTGTATAAAATTAGCTCCTTATGCATTATTCGTATTCGTTCCCCATGAAATCAGGGGGGGCGAGGAAAATAACCCTCCACATTACGATACATTAACACATGCCTTATGGGAGGATAGTAAAATTTTTGACATTGTCTCAGTTACAAGGTGGAAGGCCCCAACCCCTACATATACAACCGTATCAACACATCCCCGATTTTTTTGCTCTCCTCCTCACCTTTTTTCTTAGATATCACACACTTAAAAAATGTGATTATGCTATCAAAGGAAAGGGGGTAATGGGATAAAATAATTTCAAAGGATGGATTGCTAAGTGGCAGGGAAGTTACTGCATAAAAAATGCACATCCCTACTTTTCTCGAAAACTTGTAAAATAAGAGGGGAAAGAATGAATGAACGGACGAATGAAGAACGAAATGAAAGGAATCGATGAATGAATAAAATATAGATTGATAAAATAAATGAATAACACAAGAAATGAGTGAGAAAATGAAATAAATAATGGAATACATGATGACAAAATACGCGAATAATGAAATAAATAAATGCCAATAGAAATGAATAACAAAAATAATAAATAACATAATAATTTTTTTTTTTTTAATTTCTTTATTATTATATTGCACTGCCAAATGGCATACACGAATATTCTTGAAAATGGAGAAGGACATAGATGAAACAAAATAACAAAATGATAAAAGAGAAATTGATTACAGTTCGGCCAGTGCCTAACCCCGCTTGGAAATCGTGGAGCCAGCCCGAATAACGGCATCGGCGCCAGATATACGCCAAATTTACCCTCGATTCTGGCGCAAATTAAGCACCAATCAAAAATTGGCGCCAGGTGCCGTAGTTCGGCCAAATATACGCCGGCCCCAACTGACTCAAAATTCCGGCAACGGCGCTTGCATGTATTTCAAATGGGAAGGCGCTAGCGCTAAACTGGCGTAAATTTGACGCTGGCCCCACGATTTCCAGGCGGGGCTGTAATTTACGTTAAGCAGAGTTGTATCTTTAATTATACATCAATTCGTGTGGTTTGGTCCTCTTCAACCTTCTGGTGTCGAATTCAGCGTCGAGTATCCGAACAGCCAGGGCATTGGGATGACTGGAGAGCTTGGTTGCATATTTGGTTGCAGCAGCTTTTATGGCTTCGTCGATCGACTGGATCTGGAGATCGCGATGTAGTAGCGCGTTTGGAAGAAACCATGGTGCTTTCGCGATTTGCCGCAAAGCTTTATTTTGAAAACGTTGGATAACGAGACGATTAGAAGCGTTTGTTGTTCCCCAAAGCTGTAGGCGATAGCACCATACTGGCTTTAGAGTAGTCATATTGTATATGAGTCGTTTGTTGTATATACTGATGGGCGATCGATAGCCCAGTAGCCAATACAACTTACGCATCTTCAGGTTGAGCTCGTTGCATTTCAACTTGACGTGAGCCTTCCAGTTGAGACGTTTGTCTAGAAGCATCTCTAGATACTTCGCCGAGTCGCTTCTTGGGATGAATTTTCCGTTGATCATTGTGGATATATAGCTGCAGTGTCGTAGAGTGAAGTCTACTCTAATAGTTTTGTTTTGATTGAGCTTGATTTTCCAAGTTTGCGCCCAACGGCAAACTTTGTCGGAGATTTTTTGTAGATTGGATACCGCTTGATCATAAGAACTGTCGATGGATAGTAGAGCCGTGGCTATTGTTGTTGTTGTTGGAGACGGCGAATTGCTAGGAATATCAGCTGCGAAGATCAAGTATAACAGGGGACCGACCGCCGGAATACCTGCTTTTATTGTGCAAGCTCTCGAGACGGCTTCGTTTGATTGGACAACAAAGCTTCTGTTGTGCAAATAGGATTTGAAGATTTCGCAAAAGTTTCCAGGCATAAAACGGCTCATCTTATGCAGCAAGCCTTCATGCCATACTTTGTCAAAGGCCTTCTCCACATCAAGGAATAAGGCTGGGCAGAATTTCTTATCCTCCATGGCGCGGTCGATAACTTGTGTTACACGGTGAACTTGTTCGATTGTTCCGTGCTTGCGACGAAAACCGAATTGCATTTCAGGAATAACCTTGTGCCGCGCAATAATTGGTTTGAGCCTTTTCAGTAACAGCTTTTCAAATACTTTCGCGAGGATGGGCAGTAACGAGATCGGCCTATACGACTGAACTTCAGATGGAGGTTTACCGGGTTTCCAGTACTCTGGGAAATACTGGAGTCTGAACATACCGTTGAGTATGTTGACCAGAAGGACGATAGCTTTTCTTGGTAGCTCTTTAAGTATCCCTGCCGAGATATCGACACCAGGAGCTTTTTTGGACTTCAGGTTATCAATTACATTAGCGACCTCTACTGGAGTAAAAAGAGCAATGTTTTCAAACTCTTTCGACTGGATATGTTGATTTTTGCGTCGGAAGTGATTTCGTTGGGTTGGAAAATATGTTCGAGATACGATGCGAACGCTTCGACATTCTCGGAGTTATTTCGGAGCCAGCGCCCACTTTCGTCACGGATAAGAGCGTCTATGACTTTTGGCTGCTTGAGCCTTCGGGTAGCTTTCCGCAGCGAATAGTCGGTTTCTTTATTTGGGGAAAGACTGAGCAGGTACTTCTCTAGATCAGATTGGTTGAGTTCGCGGATCAAACTCGTGGTAGCTTCGCTTAATCTGTTGAAGATCGTTTTGTCAGCTGGTAGGCGCATTCGTTGCCAGCGTTTGCGCGCCAGTCTTCTTTTCCTCACCATTTCTCGGATGTGAGGAGGGTACAGGATATCCCTATTTGATACAGTACCTGCAGTGGAAGTTGCTTCTGCGGCTGCTTCAGTGACTACCGACGTGAAGGTCTGTACTGCCGAGTCGAGATCAGCCGGTGACTTGATGCTTATTTGTAGAGTGATTCTGGTATTTATGAGGTTTCTCATTTTTTCCCAGTCAGTTAGCCGATTTGTCAATCCTGCGGTTACCTTCTTAAACTGAACCTTTTCATAAAACGATAGAACCACCCGAGAATGGTCTGAAGAAAGATCCGTGTTGTCGTGAACCTCAGTATACCTCGAGGATACGTTTCTAGTAATAAATAGGTCGATTAGGTCAGGAGTTTTTCCTATATCCGTTGGCCAATAAGTGGGTTTGGAACCGGATAGAAATGAACCGTTGATGAGTGTCACCGCTTTGTACACTTCGCGGCCTCGAGCGTTGGTAACTCTAGAGCCTCAAAATTCGCGCTTTGCGTTAAGATCTCCACCAGCGATCCATTTGGAGCCTAGGGTAGAGAATAAATCGTCGAAGACAGCCTTCTCAATCTTCTTATTCGGTGAGCAGTAGACGGAAGCAATAACTGTGGTTGTATTATGTAGGTGAATACTAATACTACCAGCTTGGATTGCACCGGACTGTAGTTTGTGTTCCGTTGTGAACTTGACTCCGTCTTTTACTATTACAGCACTTCCCCCTTGAGCTTTGTTTCTGGGGTGGTTACAGGAGTGTATGGAGTAGCCACGTATTCTACTTAGATAATTTCTACTGGTGAAGTGGGTTTCCGTGATCAGTGCTATGCAGATGTTTTCGGAATGGAGAAAATTTTCGAGTTCTTCTTTCCTCGAAGGAAGGCCGCTTGCGTTCCAGAGAAGAATAATTGTTGGTAGGGACGTCATGCTTTTTTCGTTTTGCGTTTCGGCGAGGGGCCAGAAGAGTTTTCTAGAACTTCGACTCGTTTGACTAGGTTGTCAAATCTTTTAACGAGGGATTCGTTAGATTCGATTAGGCTTTGGATTTTCGATAGTATTTGTGAAATATCATTATGAGTATCACTTTCAGTTGAGATGGAAGAGGGAGCTGGAGCGTTCCCAGTAAGTCGTCGAGTAGCAGAACTGTATGGGCGAGAGTTTGTTGCTGCGGCATACGATGTCCCGGAAGTGATCTGCGTCCAGTTTACAGTAGTCGGAGCTGAGGCGCCCGAGGCTAGGGTGCTCAGTTTCGTCTTTACTCGTTCGGTGGTGGTAACTTTTGAGCCCTGAGTTTTGGCTTGATAATACCAACACCCTTTGTAGTTGGCCGTGTGCTCTTCGCCGCAGTTGGCACATTTGCATTTAGCCGATCTCGGCTTCTTGCATTCGGTGGATAAATGTTCGCCTCCACATTTTACGCATCGGGGGGATTTTGTGCAAGAATTTTTTGAACGACCAACTGCCTGGCAGCGCTTACATTGAGGGACGTCATTTTTCCGTCGAGGAAGTTCGGTTTTAATTTTCACGTACAGCATGCGCGTGATGTCGAGCGCTTCTGAGTTATTAGCACGCGTTTCAATCTCTATTCGAAAAAGCGGGAGACTTACTAACGTGCTTTTATCGTTAATTTTCTTTTTAATTTGTACGTTTGTTATACGTCGGGCCACATGGCCTAGGTTAGATAATTCTTGGGCTATTTCGTCGATGTTTGTGGTCGGGTGAAGCGTGAAGGTATCGTATAAAGAATACGAATGGCTTATCGCTCTTCAGTTGATATGTGTGATACTGCAACTTGCCCAGCTGCGGTACCATATCGCTACTATTAACAGAATTTTCAAGCACTGACCTGAGTTTTCGATATCCATCCGGTGACTTAGGTAGCATTTTCTGTTCATGGCTCGCAAGTGCCTTTCTTTCGCAGGTGGACAGCTGGTTCGCTTCCAGTAGCTTGTCAAAAGCTGAAATGTTTTGGACACCATTCACGAAGATGGGTGGTGGTTTGGGCGATTTCATCTGTTCGGAAGATGATGACTTACTCTGCTGAGTACGAGAGTTGCTGCTAGTGGTTTTCGCGAAGTTGGAGACCGTTGGACCGGAAGCCGGGGTCACTTTCAGTTTCAATCGAAGCTGGTTGTTTTCTTCTTTAAGAGCGGCAAGTGATCTAGTCAGTTCGTCGATTTTCTTAGTGAGCTCATCGACAGAGCCCATGGCTCTGTACTACGTTAAACGAACTTATAGTAAAACGGTGGAAGTTGACGTATTGTATAAATACACGAAGGAACTGGACAGTAGATAACATGGAGCGGTATATTTCATGGACAATAAAAACACGTCTTTATAGTCGCTCGTTAACTGCAGCACTGAACATAATAAATAAATAATAAATTAATGATGTATGAGTGAATTATGAAATATGTGAATGATGAAATAAATGAAAATCAAAATAAATTAATGAATGAGAAAATAAAATTGATAAAATACATGAATGATGAACTGAATGAATGAGACAATAAAATAAATGATGAAATATATTGACGACAAAATAGGTGAATGCCAGAAATAAATGCATGCCAAAAATAAATGAATAATAAAGTTAATGAAGGATGAAGTAAATAAATGACAAAATAAATTAATAACACTACTGAACAAAATGAAATTTTTGTTTGCACAATGCATTTAAGGAGGTGATTCGCGTGAGTACTTTTCAACGCTGAATACAGTGCCGTCGGCCGTTCTTCTCTATCACATCTATTTTTTCTGATCAAAAACTATAAAAAATTCAACTAAATGTGTTCAAAAAGAGGTTTAGGAACGGAATGTGGTCATACTGATTCCTGTTGTTGTGTGTTGTGGCCGTGTGTAGTGGTGTGTATTGCGTCTGCTTGTTTTCTGTTATTGTGGTCTGATAACACTGATAATATCAGTCAGTGGTACCGCTTATTCCAATGCAAAAACAAAATGGAAACGAATTTCAGTCGTTCAGAACTCCAAATTGTGACGTGATAGAGAAAAATGGGTCGCAGTATCGTGTTGGGCGTTAAAAAGTACCTCAGAATCACCTATCAAAATGCATTGTGCAAAATAGTTGTTCAGTAGTGTAATGAAATAGGTGAATGATAGTCAAATGATATAATCAAATTGAATTAGCAAGAAAATGAAATAAACTGACGACAAAATAAAAGAACGATGAAATAAATGAATGTTGAAATAAGTAAATGATGAAGCATAGGTGAATGATCAAATAAGTGAATGCTGGAACAAATAAAAGAAATGAAATAAGTAAACAGACAAAAGATTATGGTGACGTCTTGTGGGTACTCCTGAGTTTATTCCCAAAATTTTCAAAAAATTTTCTACACCCATTAATCTTTTGCAATTTCCTAATTTGTCTGGTATACAAGACTCATTAATGAATTACCAAAGTATTAAAAATTTTGAGAAAATAAATATTCTGTGAAAATATAAAAAAAAAAAAATAACATCTAACTTCTAACTATACGAGTACAAGTTGGTAATTTGTTTTTTTCAATCTTAGATAAAACAATAATAAAAAATGGAAAATGAATAAAAAGAAGGTTGAAATAATTAAATACTGAAAACACTTTATCCAAGTTGTAGCACCGATTATGTTGACTACACGATTTATCAATCAAAATCCTCAACTAATTACGTTCAGTTCCGGAGGAATTACCTCCGATTTGATGTTCGTGACTGAAAACTACAACTTGTATACATTACACGCTGGTTTCAATAAACTCACCTCGCCGCGAATGTAACGGAGTTCTCGTGCGCCTCGGGCTTGTTGAGGCAGTAATTAAAATCGTATCCACCCTGTTTCAACCCTCGTATACCTTGGCCCAGGTTTTTCGGGATGCGTAAATCGTATTCGGTGCCGCCGACATTTTTCAGCTCGCCTACGTACAATAATTAGTCGCGATTACTGTTATAGTTCCTGAACACACGCTATTGCATGTCGAATTAGCATACTACATATTATGGCTGCAAAAAAAGCTCGTTATTTCCTGCCACCAGGTTTTACCCTCTTCTGTGAACCTTGTAATTTCGCGATTACGTCAAACCCATTTACCAATAACGAAAGAGAGCATTTACGAGAGTGTAATTAATGTACGGATTCGCAGGGACCGGCGAATGGGCGGGCTGCACTGAGCACAGTGCAAATTGCAGAATGTACACGAATGCTCGTTGAAATAATCATCGTGCAGTCGGAAACAGGGATGCGATGCTGTGGCAGTGCCTACAGCAAAATGCCAATACAGCCCGATGATGATAACTTTTTCTATCCAGTCGGGGGAAAAATTAAAAAACTGTCAAGAAAACGATGATGCATTTCCCGATAGCTGAATCTCATTTCGATGCGACCGCGATTACTCCCCGATTTTAATTTCGTGCATATTTCACAGTTCGAAAAATACGAATGAAAAAAAAAAGTTTGTACGTCGATGGGTAAATAATATTCAACGTATGCGGTCGCTGTGTAGGCTCGTCACTGCTCAAGTGCGCCGTCAAAAGATACCGAACTGTTTTCAGCGAGTAAATTCGATAAAATTCGCTTAATAGGGAACAATACGATGAAAATCAGATTGTAATACCCGGATTTTTTTTTCTTTTTCAATTACAATATTCGATTGCGCAGAAGCTAACGCAGAATATCTCAAATTTGGAGAAAAGACATTCCCACCACCATATCTGTAGAATCGAAGGTAAAGGAATATGGACGCCATATACACTTGAACTTTCGAACCAGCGGACAGCTCGTCTCTGTCCACCCTTGTATCGGAGTACGCTCATCAAAATTTCAAAACAGCCGTCTTCTCGGCAAAGCCTCGAGCTTGGCCCACGCCTCACCGCATACCTGGTCTATCTGTGTGCCCACTCAGTCAGACGTACTGAATTATATACGCTTCAGAAAACTCAATCACTCGTCGTTCTGGCCTTCAATTGTATCTCTTTCCAGATTCGGTCAAACTGAACTCATTATGGAAGCGCTTACTCCAGCAGCGTGGTAGGTAGGCTAACGAAAAGGCAGGAACCCTAATTAAACGGATCCAAAAAACTATACGCCAATGAAGCAAGCGACAATTTTCTTAATTTTTATGGGAAAATTCGACGTTCCCATTTATATTTATTTTGGCATACGCCGGCAATCCAGGTGAACGAAACGAAGTGCTCAGTAATTTGCCCCTAGGTATACGTTTCAGGTAATATCTTCTTCATGGTCTTGACCGGTCAGGACCGTGCTGACCGCCGATGAATTCTCTCCACTCTTCTCGTTCTTGCGCCATAACCACTGCCGCTGCTATCGACCCCGTACGCTTTCGAACAGCGTCTGTCCAGCGGGTCGGGGATCTTCCTCGTCCTCTCGTTCCAGGCACTTTGCCGAAGAGTATCTTTTTCTCCAAGTTATTCCCGTCTCTGCGCGCCACGTGGCCAAAGTATCGGAGTATCCTGTCCTCGCAGTTATCGCTTTATAGTGTTCTACCAGCTCGTCTACAACTGACTTCTTTGTTCGTCGTCCCGTGCAGGGGATCCTCAGCATCCGTCGCCATACCCACGTTTCAAATGCGTCGATCCTGCGCTTATCCTCCTTCAAGGTCCATTTTCTGCCGCATACAGGAACACCGATAACACGAGTGACTTGATCCGTCTTTTTCTCGTACTTAGGGAAATTTCCCGGTTACTTGTGACGGTGCGTAACTTCATCATCGCTGCCTCAGGACGATCCGTCGTCTAATTTCTCCTGAAGAGCCTCCATCTGTTTCTAGGAGTGCGCCCAAGTACACGAATTTCTGCACTTTTTCGAAATCCCGCATCGCTTTTGAGTTAGGTAAATATCCAGCCCTGTCAATGACCATTATTTTTGTTTTCGCCACGTTGATGTGCAGGCCCAGTTGCTCGCTTGTGCGCTTAACTTGCTGGATTAGTGCGGCCATCTTTTCTTCATCTGCTGCTACAAGGCTGGTATCATCAGCATACCGGAGATTGAAGATTTTATTCCCTCCGATTGTTACTCCACTTTTCCAACCTTCACGAGCCTGTCTCATTATGTATTCTCCATAAATGTTATAAAATTGTGGTGACAGCATGCACCCCTGTCTCACTCCACGCTCTGTGCGGAAAACCACTGGGATTTGCCGTCGCACGTTCTCATTACCATTCCGTTTGTTTCGTAATATGAGGCCGGATAAAAGATACATTTCGCTGTAGCCCTCACTCCTGAGGTTTTGGCCGAACTATACAGGGTGTACCAAATTTTTCGAACACTAAAAATGTGCTATGGGAAAATCGTGTCCTCTTTTTTTTGGTACACCCTGTATGTAGCAGGGGTGTACAAAAGAAGTGGTACAGGAGGAGCCTCCATGCAAAAGTAAAAGTGTAAAAATTGGCATTAGTTGGAAAGTCAGTGGCTTTCAGTCGGAAAATTCAAGATTCTTTGAGCCTTTTTTCTTGCCTTTTTCTCCCACTCAGATCATCAAAGAAAGCTCGAACATTTTTTCACCGTTCCGCTTGCGAAATTGGGCGCTTCGCAGTTCAGGAATTTTGAATTTCGCAGCTCCCTTCCTAGCGACTTCCATTCAATACACCCGTGTATATTCGTTTGTACTTTGTTTTTACATGTTGCATACACAATTTTGAGTTGATTGATGGCATGCCACTTACACTCCTGACTTTAGGCCTAAAAACGATTGTATCTGGTTGTACTATGTATGCATACAATTATTTTGTTCGTAAACAATCTTGTGCCGAGGTCTCAATTTTATTTTTGGAGGGGAGCTGATTGAATTGGATTTCATTAAAAAATCTCCAAATAACTGAATTCGTGTGCATTTCACTGGTATTAATATAGAGATTCTATTTGATGTACTTACACATGAACTTAGTGTATCTGTACTAAGGTGTCTCTTCATTACTCTTCATGGGGAAAAATAATTTTTTGGTTGGCATACCTCCTAGATCGATTCCAAATGCTGAGAAAAACAGTCTGTCGAGTTTGGGGAAATAGGTAAAGCCCCCCTCCCCATCTGCTTGGAAATTACTTTCTTTCTCAAATTAGAGTTTTCAGGATCACAGAATCCATTTCTGGAATTCTTTTTCCCTTTCTCGTCCTCCTTCCTCAGTTATTTGAATTTTGGTTCAACTTCTCCATAATGTATGTCTGAATAAGGTTTTATTGGGTCGCTAAATTTACCCCTCGTCTTTGCCCTCTAGTCTTCACGGGAGAGCTAATCTTCAATTATTTTAATTTCATGATCAGCTCCCTGTGGAAACCAGAGAAGAAGGAGAAGAGAAGGAACTCCAAAAATGAATTCAGCGACCCACAATACCTTATTTGAACATGAAAAACTTAAAATTTTGAATAACTGAAAATCAACCCCGTATGGAGCCAGAAGGAAGATAGAGAATGGACCCGAGGAATGGATTTCGTGACCCTGAAAACATCAATTTGAGAAAAAACTTCTAAGCTCATAACGGGGACTCCCCCTTGACTAAAACTCAAATTCCAAAAATTAATGTTAATATTCATGAGAGCTTATGGCCAAAATAATTGTGAAATATATACACCTCTAGACTAACTTAAAGAATGCTAATCAAGACCAGACGAGCCTAAAACAATTTTATACAAGTTTTTAGTAGCCTCAAGGTAGCCGATTTCAAGGCGTGGAGAAATTCGGAGAATAATCCTCTCCTTCCACGAAAAAGGAAAAAACTGTTTATAATAATTCCCCCCCCCCCCCCAAAAAAAAAACTGAGTTTTTATCACTTTTGTTTTTCGATTTAAAATGGTTTACGAGTCCGAAAATTTCCGCTTACGATCAAAAATATCAGCTTATTCCCCTCTCCCTGAACTCGATCCATATTCACCATTATCATATCACCAACAAAAAGAAAGGAAAATTGCCAGGTGTTGCCGGGTGCATTACCGAGTCCATAGAAGGAATGCCGGGTTGTCGAAGATATGCCGAAAATTTTTCAAAAGGCCGGGTAAACTAGGGAATTACCGGGTGGTTGGCAACGCTGCACCCTATTTATGGAATTGAACCCCTTTTCGATAGATATGGTCCAGTCATACAGTGAGATGGTGCATGCTAAAAATCTCGTAAGCGTAACATGTGCAGAACAAACCGTATGCCCACAACCAAAACTGTCAATTGAGAAAATTGACGCTGCGAGAATTACATTTCTGTTTTCTTTTTTTAGCCAATAGATCTAAAGGTTCTAATCTAGGACGTGCCGACGTACTTTGTCTTTGGGAGCAAGTTGACACTGTCAACTGACGGGCATTTTCTCAAATTGTCATAAAAAAAATAATTATAAAATAGATAAGAAAAAAAGTCGACGAATTTCAGATTTTGTCAGCTGCGGATCCGATGTAACCTGCTGAGGAATAATTTCACCAGCCGACTAAACTGTTTGGAGGACACCCGTCGGTACGTCCTTGAATTTGATTGAGGCTTTGATGAGCAGAGGAGGCTTATTCTTATGTTAGGTTCTTACCAGTCGCCGTCATATTCTCATCTAAAATGGTTATTTTATCTGCATTGATGCTGATAACATGATTATACAGTCCTTTAGATCCGCAACCCTGTGAATATTCATAATCCGCGATATAAGTTCATTAATTAACTTAATAATCCGCGATATAAGCAGCGAAATTAAAACTCAAGATGATAAAATTACATGTTAATTCTGAACATTTCGATAACGAATAACGCTCGGACCAAGAATACCTAATACTTCTATTACATCGTAAGTACACTAGCTTTTCAAAACAGTCAGACACTTCACTTGGAATATATTCGTCATCAAAGAGGTATTACTTTTAGGACACGTTTTCAATCAAGTCAGACATACTTAATATTAAGGAGGCACTTAGTCCACATTAAGCCTTTCAAGGAGCCTGTGTCGGTGGGTATTTTCGTTTTATAGTTGTATGCACGCATGTCAAAGTGGCCCCTACAACCCCGGCTCCGGAAACTACCCTTTTGAGTATTGCATCAATGGCCGGAGGGACGCTTCGAGGCCGGCTCGATCCCCCATTTCACGGTGCCACTTCTGGTGCACGCATCCTGCCAAAGCCACCATGGGGTTCCCTACTGACCGAGGTTCGCGCTCCCCAGGAGCACTAGCCTGGAATTCAGGTCCCCCACAGCCGGACACGCTTCCTCTTCACTCACCCCCTCACCTCCTCGTCTTGATATGCGTGGCAGCGCAGGCCTGCCGGGGGGTCCGCAGCAGCTGCAGCAGCTCTCCTAGATTCAGTATAGTATCACAGTTTTCTGCACACGTAGGCTATTTGTCTCTGGTAGTGCCTACCGCATCCCTTCATCTTCGCCCAATGCATAGTAAGTCTTAGAAACAACGTCTTCGTTATGTTTATTTTAAAATAATATACCTTCTTGTTTGTTCAAACTGACAATGGGCCCTACTATCGGCATACCTACATTCTGTCACTGCGAACTAACGAACACTCAGGTAATTTAGGTTCCCACTAAATATTGATTACCGTGGTAGATTGTGTTATTTCTATCGAGTATAACTTCGTTTCCATCTTCTTTTGTTCCACTGAAAATGACTACTAATCACGTACGATTGCAGCGAAACATGAAGTTGTGTAGAAATGCCCCCTCACTTCGTACACAGGTAACACTTACTTGGCCGGCCAAATTAAAATATGAATGGTTAGTCAAATTGACGACCGTCGTTTTGGAGCAGACAGCATTGAACGTAACCTTCAGTCGATTTTCGTTTACAATCTCGTACGTGACCGTTGTCAGCAGATCACCTGGATAGCCTTCTTCTCCATCAACACTGAGATAAGTGAACACGACCCGGCCATCTTCGACGCAGCTGTTCCAGTTCACCTGCAAATTAGCAAAATGGGGTGAAGTCTTCCATTTCTTGATACGTCCACTTTGAGTGATAATAGGTCTTCACAAGTTCTGTGAACTGAAGTAATATCAAAACCCTGAGCTCGAATCTGTGTCGTGTGTCCTCAACACCATAACTTCGCAACTCACAGATGGAAAATTTTCTTCCTCCTAAGCTCGAATCTGTGTCCCCAGCACCATAACTTTGCAACCCACAGATGGAAAATCTCTTACCACCCGTTCTTATTACCTGGGCATAGGAATAAGTGGGAAGGATAAGGAAAGAATTCGCACTCCAATACCCGATCTGCGAATTTTTCAGAAAAAGTGCTCAAATGTGACATGATAATTTCAGCACTTTTTTGTACAATTTGTGACAATTAATTCCACCAATCAGAGACGAGAACGGGTTTTTGTCAGTCTGCTGCCACCAGTGTCACAACTGGGCAGTTTTTAATACCATTTGTGACAGAAATGTGCTCATTTGTGTCAATTAAAAAAATGTCACGTTTGAGCAGTTTTTTGCTTACTGGGCAGTTTTTAATGCCACTTGTGACAGAAATGTGCTCATTTGTGCCATTTTAATAAGTGTCACATTTACGCAGTTTTTTGCTCGCCTCTGCAGGCGCTGGTTATAGCCCCCGCTGCACCCTCAATTGTGAGCATCGCATAGGTATATTACATATATTACAGAAATATATTTCTGCCATAAGAATAAATAAATACACGATACCGCAAAGCGAGTGTGGTAGGAGCGCGATAACAATGTAAATAATGTAGTCAATATTTACAAAAAGCACGTAGAAAATGTATATTTTACATACATACAACAAAATAATAATTATAGATAGGTACTAAAAATAAAGTAGGTACAGGACTAAAAACAACCCCTGACTAAGTTGTTCAACTTAATTGGACGCTATATTCAGCGTCAAGGAACCAACCAACATTTGTAAACAAAATGAGTTATTAGTATGTTTGGAAAGAGCGTAAAAAGTAGAATTTTTCAAAATTGGGCTGCCGATTCAAAAATGTGTACTCACATTGAAAAATGCTTATCAGTAAACGCTATGTCATATAGTTTCTACCAAAATATTGAGTTCTTATTTATATGCACTTTTGGTTTTGGTTGATGTTGGAGCGCTCCTTCTCAGAATACAAACTGCCAGCAATTCCAAAATGCACGGATATTATTCTCTCAGCGCAGTGCAATCACAAAATACAGGTATCATGCAGCTATGTTGATTCCAGCTTATCTATCAGGTGCACAAGCGTAGATACTTATAAAGGATGTTATTCTACAGAAAAATTCCGCCAGCAAAGATCATCCGGAGGAAGATTATTATATACTTATCCTGTGTATTTTTTCCTCTTTCAGCCTGTTCTGTTATTTGGAGAGCTTCATCGTCTATATACGATCGAGTATATTTTGAAATCACTGGTGAACAGCGTGAGGAACATACACGCGCTGTTTACCAGTGATTTTGAAATATATACTCGTATATATACTAAGAAGCTCCAAATAACAGAACAGACTGAAAGAGGAAAAATACACAGGATAATAATTATAATTAGGTAACTTACTCGTTTTCATTGTAGCCATGTATTTCATTCGCACACGTGGTGGTCAAGGAGCACAGCAACACACGAACGAAATATATTTAAATATAAAATCATAAATTATAAGTAGTCGTCAAATTTCAAATTAAAACACAGAAATGAGAGCACAATCACAATCCCAGTTAGTACAAGACAATATATGTTCAAAGTTGAATTTAAGTATAACGATTAATTATTTAATTTCTAGGTTCTCTCAAATTGCCACAAATAAGCAGTTTTCTGCTTAAATATGACAACATAAACTGTCACACATAAGCATATTTGTAACACTTTAATGTCACGGAGGCCGTGTGACATATTTCCAGTGATAAAAGGGGCGGATCTAAATATTTGCCACACTTTTACCACAAATTTGCGAAATTTACAGACTTGAGCACTTTTTTTTGCCACAGATAGTGTCACAAGCTTAAAAACGCAGATCGGGTAAGGTCGATGAGTTCGCAACAGTTGAAGAAATATCGTTCAAGTTGACCACAGATAAATAAGGTCCAATTTCTGTCGTTAATTATCAGTACAACACAGGAGCGCTAGAGCGGCCCGCCGGACTATTGGGTGAATTCCCGGTGGCCTGGCACAAGTATGGTTTAGCCAAACCAAAGTGACTTAATCATTCCAGAAAGTAATGGGTTAACAATCTATTACAAAACGTGTGCAAAGTTTATTTCGAATTCAGGTTTCGCCAGAAGGGTTGAATATATGGAAAGATTTAACCTTCCAGGCTTGGTTAACTACCCAAACTTCTTTAGAACTTTTCAAAGCTTCTTTAAGGCTCTTGCTATGTTTTAAATCATTAGACTTTAAAACGCTTACTGATTAAGTCAAAACTATCCCAAGTTTCAAATCTTCTACAAAACTTTCAAGATTCTTTGAAAGTTGCAAAACTTTTATAAGATTCCCTCAGATATATTTTCATAACTATTACCTGTGTTTAAGACACTTTTAGACTGGTTTCAGACTTCTGGAAACTATCCAGACGGGTTCAGTACTCTTTGAACTCTTTTCCGCTTTTTCAAGCTTTTTTTAAACTTCTCAAGACTCTTCTAGACGTAATTTAGATCATAAGTAAGGCTCTTCCAGATTCATTTCAAGGCTATTTTAAGTTTTATTGAGAGTTTTACAGACTATACTACACATTGGTAAAACTTCTTGAGACATGAATGACCGCAACCCTCTCAATGTTTTCACTTTACTATATTTTTTGCCAGATGCGCTATCAAGCTTCCGTGCTCCTGGAAAAGAACATGTTTTGTTTTACTCTTGTTTCTGATACTTATCAAGGGACGACTGCTCTGTAGCTCTTTGGAGCTATAAAGCAAATACCGATCGCGTATCCTGCCACTACTGGACCAATTTTCCAGTCACTTACTTATACATCTATGTATACTCAATAGAATCGACCTGTAAGTACATGTAACAATACAACCATCTTTGTCTAAATACCTTATTGAATCCGATATTGCCGCCGTGCAGGTGACTAGTCCCGGCATTTTTAGCTAATTGGTAAGCTTTGCCTTCCAACTGGAAACTACCATTGCTGATTCGATTCGCGTATCTGCCAACCACAGCACCAAAGTACGGATTCGAAGAGCTTTCGTATCCTGCGGGCGTAAATTCAGCCGGCTGTTAATAGAGTCTCGTTAATCGTGTCGAGGTTGCAGTCGATAAAACATTATTTGCACGATAGCTGAAGGCGAGCAAGGGGTTCGCATCGTAAAACAAATTTTCTCGTGGGATTTGCGTGGTGGTAAATAGAAGCAAACAGAATTCGTGAACGAGCAAACACACATCAGGTTCTCGGTCTAACGCCATCGCTAGCCATGTATTTAGCGTAATTTTTGCTTACGTAATGGTTTTCTCTTTTTTCTCCCTTGTTTTTTAATTTTATGGTTCCTGATGGTGTATAGTAAGTACGGAAATGATATCAGATAATGTGACGGTGTGCTGGTGAGCTTCAATCAAGAGATGCATGTGGTTTCAAATTCATTGCACCAACTACGAACATAGGAAAAACTGGCTACATCTCATCAACAAGAGGTCGCTCTTCGACCTTTTTCATGGAAATTAAAATCTGAAAATACCTAGCAGATCAGCTGACTACTTGTAAGGCTGGATGGGGTAACAATGTCAGCTGAGTTTTTACATTCATCAACGCTACAGAGCTCGTAAAAAACTTCATCGGTCAGATTTTCGATCAGGTGGGAGATCTCTGAGAATGGGGACCTTTGAAAAGCCACGTCAAATGGAAGCGCCCCCATCCAGAAGTATCAAATGTATCCCTAAACGCGAAAATGTATTGTCCGACTAGCGTTCATTCCGCGACTGGAAAAAAGAAAATTAAACGTGTAAAACTTAAATCCCGGTTCTTCTTCTTCAGGCGCTGTATCCGATGCCACACGTTGGTGGTCGCGGTTTCTGACGCGTGACTCCTGGGTAGGTTAGTCAGTAAGTATGCCGTTGCTTTATCTACGGTTTTATAGCGTTAGAGTTTTCCTTCTTTGTGCCGAAGACTGTGCAGTCGCAGTTCACTTACTAACCACGTGTTTCACGACGATTGATTAAGCTGTCCACGAGGTGCACACGCACAGTGCCAGTCTTTCTGATCTGGTGGTGATATGCCCTACGATTATAATGCCGCGTTCGTGTGAACTGGCGGGGATTTCAGGACGCGCCATGTTTCCACCTCAATTTGTGTGCGTGATACTGTAGTCGCTGTGTTCGCTAAGAGGTTAGTGGGGGGTATATTCGAATATCACTAGCTTTCCGACACTGGGTGGACTCGAACCCGAGACGCAAGGATTGCGAAGTGTGCATGTTACCACATGACTACACAGCGCAGCGACTCAAATCGTGGTTGTCGGATGTAAAAAAATAAGACAGAAACTTGACACAGATTTACGATTGTTTGTTAATTTATATCAATGTTCTCAAACAGAGTGGCACATCTATCTCTGGGATATGCGAACACATTCTGGAGATACGCGAGAAGATTGGGGGGGGGGGAAGAGGGGAACAACTTTGGAAACACACAGCTCTCAATAATCCAGTGCGCGAGACGTCATGGACATTGAAAACAAATTAATACCATAAAATTATAACAATACGTATGAGAGTTATGTTTAATTCCTACTAAGTAACGATAAAGTACATGTTGTTTTATTAATTCTGCCCAATAGGAGTCGATTTCCGACTCATTGTACAACAAAAGAGAGAGGCATTCCGCACTTTTTTCCACGGATTCGCAATCTACAATTCGGTATCTCAAAGTTGGCGGACCCCTTCTCCATTTAATGGGTGGCACACAGTGGGAGATTTCAAAATTTGAAGCTGCCAAAATCGGATTCCTGAAACTATTAACAACAATGTGTCAATTTAGGAGTATTTTGGCTCGCTGAGTTCATCTTTGAGCTTATTTTTACCCCATCTGGTAACCTACCCCCTTTATTGGGGGATGAAAATTCAAACATTTTTAAGAAATCAAGTTGGGTATTTAAAAATATGTTAGTTGAGACGCTGAATTCGTTTTTGAGCTCATTTTTACCCGATTTGGCGACCTATCCCCTTTATAGGGGGATGAAAAGCCAAAATTTTTGAGAAAATCAAGTTAGGTGTCCAAATATATGTTTTTTAAGGCGCTGAATTCGGGTTTGAGCTTATATTCACTCCATCTGGTAACCTAACCCCTTTATTAGGGGTTGAAAATTCAAAATGTTTGAAAAAATTGAATTATATACCTAAATGTATGTTTTTTGAGACGCTGAATTCGTTTTTGAGATTACATTAGCCCATACAGTAACCTCCCCCAGTATTGGGGGGAAAATATTCAAGATTTTTGAAATAATCGAATTGGGTGTCTAAACATTTTTGATTTTTGAGACGCTGAATTCGTTTTTGGGCCTATTTTTACTCCATGTGGTAACCTACTCCATTTAAAAAGGATGAAAGTACAAAATTTTTGAAGAAAATCGAGTTGGGTGTCTAGACATATGTTTTTTGACGCGCTCAATTCATTTTTGAGCTTATATGCAGGTACTCCATCTGTTGGGGTGGGGTAAAATTCAAGATTTTTGACAAAATCGAGGAATGAAGGCAGTAAGTACCTACAGCTAACGATCAAAAGGAATCAAGTGGTCGAGGACTGCCTGTACAGACACGCTGCACAGATATTATAGATACCAGTATTATCCATTCCAGGGCCGCCGAGAGGGTGGAAGGGTACTTTTCCCCCGGGCCCGGGTTTTTTGAGCGGGGGGGGGGGCGCAGAGTCACAGAAATTATAATTATCAAATAGACAATATGTCTTTTTACGAGCAAATAATTTCAGTGTAGGCCTGCAGATTTTTCCCCCGGGCCCGGTTTGGCTCTTGGCGGCCCTGATCCATTCACTACCGTTCGATTTCTGTACAAGTCATGTTCGAGGATGATATACGAGTTAGTGCAATGTATTGAAACCTGGGGGAAACTCGTGAATCTGATATTGTCTGATAATTATCAACTTTCACTTCAAGCTTCTAGCGATTATCGATAATCACTAGTTCATGTACACAATACCTAGCTCATAAAAATATTTAAATTATCAACTTTAACTGCCTCTCATAGGTATTATCGATAATGACTATAGTGATTATATCGATAATACCTAATTATCGACTTTCACGGTAACACAATAATATGAATTTGGCTATAACTGTTTGTACAACAGTTTTGCTTAATTCATTCAAGAAAGAAAGAAAGAAAAAAAAAAGTGGATAAATATGAAAATTTGAGAAAACCCATCAATGTATTCACTCGAGGTTGTCATATTTTCATCAATCTGATAAATACCAACAACAAACTATGGACTCATACCTGGACAAAGTTCAATTTACCAGAGGAAATGTTATGCGTGCTTTCGAACGAAACCGGACTGATAACAGCCATGAAACATATCATCGAATTATGCGCGCATAAAGGTCTTAATTGGCCAATGTAATGGGATAGATCGAATTAACGGCCACTGAACCCACCTCGTACATTATCGAAACCCAAAACGATGTCCTCGAAATCGCCATTTTTATCAGCAGATTCTATACTGGTTACCGTTGCCCCGTATGATATAACCTGTACGACCAGTTCGTGGCTCCGTAGAGTATAGGAGAACACCGGCTCCATTTTCTGTGTCTTCGGGTTGGTGATCTCGTCGAATATAGCCGCCGATATTCGAGTAGTTGAATTCGCCATCTCAAGCACTTCTTAATGGGTTACCGAGTATAATGATAATTGAAACCGCACTCACTTATGTTATGTTCACGTTCGAAGTTACGTCGGATAACCGTTCATTTGAACTTCGACTGATTACTTTTGCCGGCCTGGTATACGGCGATGCGTCGCTCTGGTGCCGCCTAGCGCCTAAATTAACACGTACGTAGTTGATAACATAGCAGTGTTACTACATATGCCGCCAAAAAAAAACCATTTCTGAAAGGTGCGTCCAAGTAGTAATACCGGGTCTTTGACCCAAAGACCCGTATTACTACTATTCTCCTTTTTTATATCCCATTCCTATTAGAAATGAGTAATTTATTTTACCTAGTTTTTTTTAGAGCGCATAAGCGTTCAGAAAACGTGCAGGCAAACAAAGTGATTATTTACTTATATTTCAGACCTTTTTTAGGGAAATCTTCTTTACGTCATTTTCACCAAGGTAGGTACCCAGTAAAATCCATTATCCAAGGTAGGTACCCAATAAAATTCATCATCCAAGGTAGGTACACAGTAAAATTCATCACCCCAGAATTTTACAGATTTTTCCAAGTATTGTAATACGTGATGGATACAACTCACCTATAGTAGACAAACTTTTTAAAAAGGTGTACAAGCATGCTAATTTCCTTCGAAGACGGTTGTTCACCCAATCGCTTATTTAACCAAAAAATCAAGAACATACAAGCATGCTAATTTTTTCATTTAGTGATGTCAAACTCTCCTAAACGGAGAGTCCATATGAAATTCATACTGTATATGAACTCTCCTTGAAGGAGAGCTCGAGATATAGTGTATACGATTAATACTTCTACTTGTATGTATGGTACCAGTTGTTCAGGTGACGTCCAACTCTCCTAAACGGAGAGTCCATATTCTACTGTACATACTGTATACAGACTGAACTAAAATGAGAGTTCATAAGACACCTTTAGTTAGAGAGAAAAGAATGAAAGAGAAAAAGATATGATGTAGGTATTTTTTGTGTATAAGCCTATGGTTCAACTACTCATTGAACGTATTTACTTGTATACAATTTTCATACTTTGTAATGATGACTGAAAACAAGTCTATGATTCAACTACTCGTTGAACGTATATGCGTTTGTATATTTTCGAAGGCGGTTGTTCCTTACTCAGTATTTTCAAAGACGCACAAACATTCTCACTCGAAAGTCTCGGCATAGTTCTCATGTTGTTTTTGTAATCTTAAATCATGTTTCCTAAAATACACATCTTAAACATTTATAGCATATTTGATTTCATTAAGTCTCCGTTCAACTGCTCGTTAAATAGCAAGGGTTGTGATCGTCGAATTCAAATAATGTTGCATGCTCAAAAAAGGAAAATGTAATTAACGAATGAATAAACGAAACAATATTATATAAATCCTGCTCCGCTATCTTCGATCCATTTTTCTTTCCTTTCACAGATGAAAATATAAAAAAGTAAATTATTTACAATACTGAATCGAAGGACATTGAATCATTCTAGAGTAAAGTTAAGGAATTATTCATTTTATGGAACGAATAATTCGTATGTTCCGATAACACGTCTCAAGTTGATAATTCAGGAACTCATGGTATTTACGAAAAAGAAGCAGCGAGCTCAATTTTTTGATACAATTCTCAACACGCTAAATTGAATAGACGTTCATTTCACGAAGAAAGACAAGTAATTATTCATTTTACAGGACGAATAATATTTGTACGTTTCGATCATGCGTCTTGAAATGTAAATTGAGTCCAAAAATCAATTCACGAACTCATAGTAAATTAGAAATTAAAAGAACAAAAGAGCAAATCATTTTCCTGAACGAGTTCATCCGTATATTGAGCTCCTTCAACGTAAAGTTATGCCCCAATGGCTACTGAATGATGATGATTTAACGTGGGTGAGCAAATGGGAATTTTCTTTACAAATTGGCGTCTCACGAACAGCCAGAATACTTCAGATGCGCATCAGTACCCTCAAATTTAAAATAAGTATCGAAGACGTTGCTATCCTTCTTGCCAATTCGTATGAGACTTTCTCTAATGTTTGGAACACAAGAAAAAAGTACGCCCGCTAAAATTGGATAATGATGAATGGCAGTCCTTTTTCAAGAAGGTTGGAATTGATGATGAAATTCAACAAGATGCGTTCAAGTTGCTTGTTCAGCCATTCTCAGAGAATGAATTCGGTATGTTATGCTTATATCACTACAGATGGTTGATACAATTATATGATACTCAAATATTTTATTTATGTCGTAGCTCAAGTTGGCTCAGGTAAAGATGGAAAACAGAAATTCATGTTTTTGGTCAAATACCTCAACATTGATTTGAAAGATGGAGAAAATGAAACGAATGAACGAATTAAACAGGTACTGAACTTCATCATAATTGTGATACTTTATTGAGATATGAATGTGATATTTTTATCAATTTTATTTCAGATGTTTCCTGCGTACAATTTTGTCGAGTTTTATTATCCAAGAAACAACAATGGAATATACACGAACATGGTCATATTTTTGTTGGACGAATGTTCTCGAAAGGACGCTTCTGATGTGAGATAATAATGAAAATTTAGTGTGAAATGAATACTTGAATGAAAACTAATTCAAAGAAAAATATTGATTGTTTCAGATGTTTAATCTACTGAAAGGCCAGCCGAAACTTGGTTGTACTGTAAATATAAAGTACGATCTGTACAACCCAGATGTGTAGACTATATAGATGTACCGTGAAAAGTACAAATATGAATTTGGTTCGTACGTAGACATTAATTCTGCCTTTAGATGATCCTAAAATAAAATAAAAACTCAGTAAAACGAATGAAAAATCAGAAAAAAATTGACACACGAATAATTTTTACCTCAGTAGAGGTCTTGAAAATACTATCTCGATAGACGGATTTTTTATACAAAGATTATTATTAATCTGAAAGTGGCTTTCGTATTAAACTCATTACAACTCAGAAATAACTCGTACTAGAAAAAACTAAAACCTCATTATCAACTACGAATTTTCATAAGCATTGAAACGAGTAAGTCAACATTCAATCATACATTCCGAAAATGAAAAGAATCGAAGGACATTGAATCATTCTAGAGTAAAGTTAAGGAATTATTCATTTTATGGAACGAATAATTCGTATGTTCCGATAACACGTCTCAAGTTGATAATTCAGGAACTCATGGTATTTACGAAAAAGAAGCAGCGAGCTCAATTTTTTGATACAATTCTCAACACGCTAAATTGAATAGACGTTCATTTCACGAAGAAAGACAAGTAATTATTCATTTTACAGGACGAATAATATTCGTACGTTTCGATCATGCGTCTTGAAATGTAAATTGAGTCCAAAAATCAATTCACGAACTCATAGTAAATTAGAAATTAAAAGAACAAAAGAGCAAATCATTTTCCTGAACGAGTTCATTATATCTCGATTTAGTGTTCTACGATAAAGATTTTCTCTACATTTTAAGAAGACTATTGAAAGTTCAAATCAATCGACACATGGTCTCGAGAAAATTTGAATGAATTTCGTAATTTAAAAAATACTTATCACACAATATTCGTCGACAAAGGGGAAAACGATACGATTCGATAAATAAATTTGTGACACGAGGAATCTGAAATGACTTTCGTATTCACGGTGTATTAACAACTCGATAAGCGAATCTGTTTTACGAAACTAAGAAGTAGGGAAGCTTAATTCTGAATCGTACGTCGATTTCGTGAAAAAGTCGAGTTTACAGAACTAGTGAACTAGAAAACGAATCTAATTTTACATTGTTCGAGGAATAACACATAAAAATGTTGAGTACAAATGAATTACCAAATCCTTCCTCAGGTCCCGCTTTTCGTCGCGCACAATACCATATTTAGATCGGTAGACCAATTTATCTCTTATTTTTGATCTCAACGCGCTTCTTGCTACTATTTGCGTCTGCTTTACACACGCATTCAATCTTCCTAGGATTTCTTCTCGCAACTTTTCATCAGGCACCAAGTCACTAATGCAAATTACTGCAAGTTCTTCTATATCTGTCATTGCTTCTTCCAATTCCTTTAAAAAATCGATATATAAAATATTAGTGAAGGTGACATACTATATTTTGACATAATTTTACTTTAGACCATGTTTGCTTACAATTCGAAAGTCTTTAGATACTTCATCCTCATTGACTATGGGGGAAACATTCCTCTTCGGTTCCTTCCGAGTTTCACAGGTTTCTAATTGACAAAACATAAATAATCTGGTGAATAACACACAACGTTCATCATTTCAAATGAAGTCTAGCTATTATTTTCGATACTGAAAACTAAAACGTTCAATATTTCAGGTGAAGCGTAACTGTTATTTCTATGCTCAAAATAATGGTAATTTATATTTCTCATCCGTTACGTACTTCATGAATCATTTCATGAATCATAATAATCGAACATACTCATCTCATGAATGAACTCGAACAGCAATTGAGTACGTCTTTCAAAGTGAATTACGAAAAGTTTACGAATACGTCAGAAAAATCGTTCTTAACTAGATATCGAATCAAGTACTCGAACTCAATAAATAAATTCCAAATACATACAGCTGCGTACAAACATGACTGCCATTTTTGTATTCGTGTTGTCTTACTAGATTGTACGGACTCGACTACCAGTGAGTGGAATAATGAAAAAATGAAAACGTAATAATTTGAAAAATGGAACTTTATCCAACATGTAATTGATAAAATAGTTATTTTCGTTACAAGTGGGTAAAGTGAGCAATTTTACCTGCGAGTGCAAAGTTAACAAAACGAGCCGCAGGCGAGTTTCGTTAATTGCACGAGCAGTGTTGGCTCACTTTTCCACGAGTGACGAACGTAACTTTATCCAACATAAATAATCAAAAAAGGATTCGAGAGTGGGAAATGCAACTTGCGAGTTTAATACACGATTACACGAATCGTCAACATGTGCACATTCTCGCATCGAGATAATGAGTATAGACGTTAATTATGCTTCAAGTTTTGTAATATATTATTATCCGTATCGGTATTACTTAAATATTTTAACAAAAAAATCCTATTTTAAAATTCAAAAAATGTGC
Source organism: Acanthococcus lagerstroemiae (assembly GCA_031841125.1). Classification (NCBI taxonomy): domain Eukaryota; kingdom Metazoa; phylum Arthropoda; class Insecta; order Hemiptera; family Eriococcidae; genus Acanthococcus; species Acanthococcus lagerstroemiae. The sequence goes on from CM063108.1 coordinate 4,795,190, forward strand.
CGAATCATAATCGCCTACATTATTTCTCCAAGAGTTATACGCATATTCACATCACACATTTTGTGGAAATTATGAATTCAAATGTAACTATTCGATTGAAAATAAAAACAATAAAAATATCGCGAATTAAGTATATCTACTTCTGAATATTAATTGTAATCGTGCACTGAGAGCAGTTATTCAGGGTTACTAAAGGACATGTAAAATCGAGAGTCGAACTAGCTTGTTGCAGCAAAGTAGAGGTAGAGGGTGTTACTATTTTTTCTTTTTTGTTTTCTTCTGTGAATTCGGTTACGAGAGGATAGCTGAAATCGAGGGTCGAACTTTTATTATTGTCAGGTTGTTGCAACGAAATCGAGGGTGTCACTATTTCTTCTTCGATCAATATAAAATCGTCAATATTGCTTTCATCTAAAAATTCAGGTATCGATGACGCTTGAACAGTATTACTAGAATCATTAGATGGCAGACTGAAATTAATTGGCAAAAATAACTCATCGTCGTCAGGAAAGACGAACGAGTTATTGGGTATTACTGATGAAGTCGATCTAGTAGAACTACTTGATGGTGTAGATTGCGGAACGAAATCACGATTAGAAGAAGAGGTAGGTAGTGAAGACGCTGAACTCATGTTCGGTACAATGAGATTTTCCGTTTTTCGTTTGTATGCTAGAGAATCGTCTATATAGCCTTCAGCTACTGTAGGTATTACTTTTCCATCGGCCATGTCGCTTAATTGTGAGCAAATCTGCACCGGAATTGGCGAGAAAAGTTGCCGAAGTTCGACGAAGACTGTGTCCTATTCAATACAATCAAAGGAATATAAACATCGTTTGGACCTATCAAAATTTTTGATTAAAATTTATAGCAATATTAAGCATACCAGTGTATGATTTTACATCGGGTAGTTTCAGATACGATGCAATGATCTGCGGTACTTTTGCAATTTTATTAACGCCAATAGGTTGCCTTGTCACTTTGCTACGTTGGTAATTCAAAAAAAATCTTCCTGATGTGGCCAGTTGTTTTGGTCTGAGATTCCAATATTTTTTGACAATATTGTAATTACTTCCACTGATAGTGAAATGACGTTCTACCTTGGTTTTAGTGTATGGAAGTCTCACTAACATTGTATTGCCTAAATCATTGATGCGTCTTCTACCATAACACTTTGAAGTTCGGCACTACGACAGGCACCGTGAACACCAAAGATAGTTATAGCCTACGTTTTAACAATCAAGAAGAAATGAAGTTGATGTTAGTAGGATAGTAGAAATAGGGTTGTTACATATCTAAATTTTAGGAATACCGGACATATTTGAAACAAGCAAAAAAAAATGTTTTATCCCTTTACTTTTTACCTATTTAAAAAATATAGAAAAGCGTACACAAGCATAGAAGAACTTACAAAAACGTAGAAAAATAAATGAGAGATACGTAAAAATACCAAAAACGTATTTCAAAACAGCAATTTATAATATCTAGGTACCTACTATTATCTTTTTTTTTTTTTTTTTTATTTTACGCTTTTTACGAATTTTTGAAAATACTGGACATTTTTATTGTCCAGGGTCCTTACTTCTCACCAGACAAGCCGACGAAATACTGGACAGTTTGGTAAAATACTGGACGTATAGCAACCCTGAGTAGAAAATGATGTCTAAATTTAGGTTAATAAGTACATAATAGATATTTACTTTCACGAGCAAGAAGATATCATCGGGTGCTTCGTTTAAGAACTTATTGAATTGTTCGGGAGTAAAAGTTCTGGCTTTTTTTGGTGTATAACCGTCGTTCTGTCTTTTTATATACGCAATCAGTTTAGCGTAGGAGTGAATGTTGACATTGTGGTTCATCTGAAGGGTCATCTTGAGCATCGAGTAGTTCGACCATAATGTAGGCGGTGCGTACTTTTTTACTTCAACAAAGTAATTGAAGTATGCTAATAAAACTCGTTCCGAAAATGAGGTCGTATTTTTCAATCTTCTCCATTCTAAAAACTTCCGGTACGTCCATTCATATTTTTCCTTTGATTTAGGAGGTAGTGTGGCAAACGTAGCTATATCGGCAGCAGCACATAGGTCAGGGGGTGTGCAAATTTCAGAAAATTCATCATTATCCTGATCCATTTTGAATTCAAATTTAGAGAGAGAAAAAAACGCGTATAAATAGCACAAGAATTCAAGTTACAACAAGCGGTCACTGAAATGGAAATTCAAAATCAGCAGTGTAATCAAAACCAGAGGGATACTCGTGTCACAAGATACAAATCGAACTGTTTTAAGAAAAAGGCCCTTAGTTGAATCCCACTAGGGGTTTTTTTTTTGACGGTCACATTTATGCAGTGCTGTCATGAGTGTTGTTTACTTCTCGTGTTTTTTCGTCACGGTCACGTGTATTGTAGGCAAGCCGTGAAGAAAAAATTTTTTCCTCACTCTCCGGTTTTTACCTCACTCTCCATTTCAGTCAAATAAAAAAGCCAGTTTACTCATTCGATGCTGTTTGGAAAAATAGTCTTTATCAATTACATGTTGGATAAAGACTATTTTTCCAAACAGCATCGAATGAGTAAACGGGCTTTTTTATTTGACTGAAATGGAGAGTGAGGTAAAAACCGGAGAGTGAGGAAAAAATTTTTTCCTCACGGCTTGCCTACAACACGTGACGAAAACACGAAAAGTCGCATTCGTGAATTACATGCCCTGTAGGAGTGCTACAATCACTGAACAAACGTGATCTGATAAGACTGGATGTAATCTTTTGATTTTGAGTAGATTTTTGAATTTTAATAGGTAATTTACATATTTGTCACGCAAAATTAATGTTTCTATCGATGTGGACGTTATATTTAACTTCATCGGTCAAAAACATCGGTAACCCATTCGTTTTAGCCATGCAGCTTATGAAAGCTAGTCACATTTTCAACGTAATGATAAAGCAGTAGCAAAGCCTTTGTCGAACACAACACCTTCCCGAAGATTACGTTTCTCGAGAATTTTGGAATCTCTGACTGTGAATTTATCGCACGCTTCTCTTCAAAACATTTTGCTCACAAATGTAGTGCCTTGGGAAGATGGAGCTCCTAGCATGAATTTCACTATATGTGGATTTCCTTATAACAAGAATACGTTCTAATGTTACAATTCAAATTTAAGTAAAATATAAGAATGCCGACTATAATTGATATATGTTGCAATTACAGAAATTGAAACATAAAAATTATCGTCCAGCTACTATTTTGATGCGAATGTGCACGTATGTCAATTCGTGTATTGACTCGCAATTCGCAACTACACTCCTCATTATTATGTTGGATAAAGCTACGTTCGTCACTCGTGGAAAAGTGAGCCAACACTGCTCACTTTACCCACTTGTAACGAAAATAACTATTACTGTCGCCCATCGTACAAAAATTCAAATTCGGAGAGAAAAAGAAAAATTGAAAAAGACGTGAATATACGAGTCTCAAAGCGTGAAGTGAACAAAATGCAAGTAAATATCAACACCACGTAATATACACAGACACAAGGTCGAACAATCCGAATAAGTGTGACGTCAGAACAAAAGCGAAAACATTTTCAGTTTCTCCACATGGAGCGCTATAATGTTGACAATTTTATGATTATTCAAAGTATCACGAGAAGCGCTAAGAGTATCAATTTTGCTTTCCTCATTCTTTAACAAATCTTGTTGTGAGTATTGTATATTATCAATTTTCAAGGCTATGAAAAAAACTTCTCATATTTTTTATTAAATTCAGTGAAATTTTTTACACTACCAGTACTCTTTTTATTTTGATGACTGTGGTTTACAGATTGCCCAGAAGATTGTTGTGTAGTCTTATTTTTATTTTTGATATCACTCTTAGGTTGACTTGAATTTTGACAGGATTTATGAGTAACCTTATTTGTATCATTTTTAAATGTATATTGACCTAGACAATTTCTACTCATTTCATAACTTATCTTCCTATTATTGTAGGGTATTTTATGTTCTTTCAAATATTTTAGAATAGTCTTCTCAGTAATTTTATATTTCAAAGAAAAGCTTCTCACACTATTTTTCTTAAAGTCATATTCTTTTAATATTTTAATTAATTCGTTAGGAGTCATTTATTTATATAAATTTTATTTATTTTACCATACCATACTTCCATACAATATTACCTTATTTCAATACCATATTACCTTACCTTACCATACCTCATTACCTTACCTTACCTCACCATAGAATATAAAAATATGAAATTTTATTATAATAAATGGAAAGTCAAATAAAAAGATACATGCCCTCCAAAGTTGAGCTAGAAGGTCTTGATAGAATAATTTCAAAAAATAAAGAATTGGAAGAATTGATAAGAGACGAGGAAAGTAATTTAGAGAGAATAATTCAAGCTATTGATGGATTAAAAAATATAAATACTAATATGAAGACTATTATGAAGCAGTTCCTTATAGCTCTACAGCAAACAAGCATGACTTCAGATATTTATAAATATGCCAACTTTAAAAATCAGGAATTGATTGAAACCTTACTTGAGAGGGAGGAGAAATATAAGAAAATCATAAAATCTTAAGCTGAAAAACATAATGATAATTCAGGGGTTGAAGAACTAAATAATGTCTTCTCAACTATAATTGTAGACTCTAAGGATAAGAAATTATCAAAATATATGAAGAAAACCTTGAAAGATATAAAATTTCATAATGATTTTAAACCTGCATTTTCAGAAGTAGGTACTAAAGAATTCACTCGTGATGAATTAAAACACATGAAATCTGACCCTAAAAAAGGACTTAGATTTAATAATATTAAGAAAATAATTACTGTGAATGTCCCCAGTATAAATAATGATGCAACTATCATACAACAATAGAAATAATGATTCTTTTTTAATAGATTTTGATTATTTGTCTATATTAGGATGGTTTTTCCTATTTTGACTAAGTTTTTATGTCTATTTTAAGAGAGAATGTCTTGGAAGGTTTTGGGAAGAATGTAAGTTGTTTTTGGGAAGGATTTATGTCGGTTTTGTGTCGATTTATATGTCTTGGAAGGTTTTATGTCGGTTTTGTGTCGGTTTTATGTCGATTTTATGTCGGCTTATATGTCTTGGAAGGTTTTGGGAAGGATTTTAGTTGCTTTTGGGAAGGATTTAAGTCGCTTTTGAGAAGGATTTATGTCGGTTTTGTATTGGTTTATATGTCTTGGAAGGTTTTTATGTCTAATTTTACGTCTATTTTTACATCTATTTTTTCCTTATTAAATTATTGGAAGGTTTTTTCCTTATTAAATTTTCATTAGAAATTTATTTTTCTTTAAATACTTAAGTTATATATTTATTAGTTAAAGTTCAAGATGGAATTTATTGATACACACACTTCAACTTTGTTAGATTTAGAGAATAGTAAAGTTATTAACAAAATGTTGACAAAAGAAGGATCAACTTTTAAAGAATATAATGTTGACGAATTTTTACAAAAGTTAATGTTTACAATACATTTGCTTGAAAATGGAAAATACTGCACTAAATGTAAGAAAAATAAAAATATAGAAGAATTTGCTAAAAATCAAAACTGGTGTAAAACATGTAAGAATACATCATTTAAAGAATACTATAACAGAAATCAAGAAAAAATGAAAGAAAATTTGAAAAAAGATTATGAAAAAAGAAAGAATCTAATGATATGTACCTGTGGTGCAGTTATAAATTCTGTATCTTACAAAGCATATTTAAAAACCAAATCTCACTATAATCTTCTCAATGAAAAATAAAAAAAAATTCTTATTAAATTTTTTTCCTTCTTAAATATAATAATAAAAAATGAATTCAACAAATCAAGTCTTAATAAGTGTTATAAAAAATGAGAGTGGAAAAAGAGATACAAGTGTTGCTCAATGGATTCAGTTTTTCAAAGTGCATGACTTCTATGCAAATAAAACTACAAAACAAATAGAAAACTATTTAAGAAAGTATAGAATTTATATAGCTTTTAGAGGAAGAGAAGTAGTAGAAAAGTTAAATGAATTATATTTCATATTATTACAAAAATTAACTCAATCCAAATTACCTCAACCAAATAAATGGCAAATTACTTTTACATTAACAAAAGAGGAAATAAATACTTGGTTAACTGGAACTCCATTCAAGTTTGATACAAATATTTTTAGTACTGATAAACTAGATCAAAGATTTAATCAATTCAAATTTCATAAAAATATTTTTAGTACTGATAAACCAGATCAAAGATATAATCAATTCAAATTTCATAAAGATATATTTAACTTAAGTAATGAGAATGATGAAGATATATCTGGAGTAAATGAGTTTAAAATTAGACCAAGGGTTGTAGATGAAAATTTTAGAAGCAGACATATACAATTTGAAATTCAAAATGAATGGGGAATTCAAGACTTTGAGGAGTTTTTAGATATTATGAAAAGACCTACTTTTGGACTTCTTAAAAAATGGATACATTTACATGATGGAATCAGAGCTAATTTTTGTGTAAGTGCAACCTATGAAAGAAGAGGTCATACAGAAACCATTGAGACTGATACAATGCATTTACAAACTACAAATTACATATTTCTTCGTGAATCTAACTTGGATGAGATGTATGATGATATTACTGACTATATAATAGAAAGACATGAAAATATACAGGATAATTTAGAGGGTACTCAATGGGTTTTAGTATCAATTAATAATTTCAGAATTAATATAAATAGGTATGATCCGCTTAGAGCTGGTTCTTACATTGAACTCCCCAAAATTCTAGCGAGTAAGAAAGCTATCATAAATATTAAAAATGAGGATGATAATAAATGTTATTTATGGTCTATTTTAGCTGGTCTATTTCCAGTGGATAAAGATCCACAAAGAGTTGCTAAATATAAAAAATATGAGAATATATTTAATAAAGCTTTAGAAGGGATGGAATTTCCAATGAAAGCTCAAAATAATAATAAATTTGTGAATAGAGTTAATAATCTCAATTTAATTGAAGGAGGATTATCAATTAATATATATCATCATAATAATCAATATAAAATTCAACCTTTATCAGATATAACAAAGGATGAAAAGAAAACTCATATTGATTTACTATTTCTTAAAGATAATTCAGACAATTCTCATTATTGTCTAATTAAAGATTTATGGAAATTAGTGGGAAAACAAACCACAAAAAATTGTAAAAAGAGGTATCTTTGTAAAATGTGTCTAAACAGTTTTCCTTGTGAAAAGATATTATCTGATCATAAGAACTATTGTGGACTAAATAAACCTGCTAAAGTGATTCTACCTAATAAAGCAGATAATATTGTTGAATTTAAAAATTATAATCATTTGATGAAAGCTCCATTTACTATATATGCCGATTTTGAAAGTCTTATAAAGAAGCTTAATCAAGCAAGAGAATTGAATAAAAAGATAGAAAAACTAAGTAAAAAATTAAATAAGACTAAAGAAGAAGTTGAAAAACATGAATCTTATACAACAAAGCTTCAGAGACATTTTCCAATTAGTTTTGTATATTATATTAAGTATGCTAATGGAGAAATTCAACAAAATCTATTTGAATATTTTGGTTTAGATGCTCCAAAGAAATTATATGAAAAACTAAAAGAAGACGCAATTTTCATCGCTAAGGAATATTTAGATAAGAAAATAAAAATGAAAGAATTATCTGAGACACAAAAAATAGAATTTAAAAATGCTAAAAAATGTCATATTTGTGAAAGAAAACTTGAAGATACTCCACCTCTTGTGGAAAAAGAAATTCGAGTATGGAATAAAAAAATTGATATCACTTGTAGTATTTTATTGAAGATTGAAGATGAAGATAGAAAAAAAGAACTCAATAATGAACTTTCAAAATTAAAACAGTTAGTTGATACTGCACAAGCGAGTGAGGTTTTAAATAAAATGAAAGTTCGAGATCATGATCATTTAACTGGGGAATATAGAGGAGCAGCTCATAGTAATTGTAATTTAAATTATAAAGTTCCCAGATTTATTCCTGTATATTTTCATAATTTTTCTGGATATGATGCACATTTATTTGTTAAAGAATTTGGAGAGGATTATGATAGCATAAAATTAATACCAAATAATGAAGAAAAATATATATCATTTTCTAAAATTGTAAAATATGATTCAGGTTTTACAAATAAAAAAGGTGAAATAATTAACTATAACATTGAGTTGAGATTTTTAGATTCTTATAAGTTCTTGCCAAGCTCATTATCTGAATTAGCTAAAAATTTGAAGAGATGTCACTTTAAAAATTTGAAGAAATGGTTCAATGAAAAAGTACCTAAGAATCTATCTGAAATGGAAAGAAAGTATTTATTTAAATTATTAAGTAAAAAATTAGCGTATCCATATGATTATATGAATTCATTAGAAAAATATAGTGAAACAAAATTACCCTCAAAAGAAAACTTTTATAATCTATTAAATGATGAACATGTTGATGATGGAGAATATCATTATGCGCAAGAAATTTGGAAGTATTTTAATATCAAAAATATGAAAGAATTCACAATGTTATACAATACAATAGATGTACTCCTACTAACTGATATTATGGAAAATTTTAGGGAAACATCTCTCAGAATATATAAATTAGACCCAGTTTGGTATTACACAACTCCTGGATTTGCTTGGGATTGTATGCTGAAAACAACTAAACAAAAGTTGGAATTATTAACTGATGTAGATATGTTATTAATGTTTGAAAGGGCTAAACGAGGAGGAATTTCTCAATGTTCAAATAGATATGCAAAGGCTAATAATAAATATATGGGAAAGAAATTTGATAAAACTAAGAATTCTGTATTTATCCAATATTTGGATGCAAATAATTTATATGGATGGGCTATGTGTAAACATCTACCATATGGTGGATTTGAATGGAGAAATCCAGAATATTTTGATGAAGAAAGGATTATGAAAATGAAAGATGATCAGAAACTTGGATATCTTTTTGAAGTGGATTTGAAATATCCTGAAGAATTATGGGAAAAACATTCTGATTTACCCTATTGTCCTGAAAATGTAATTGATGGTAAACAACTCCCTAAATTATTTACAACTTTGTATGATAATAAAAATTATGTGCTTCATTACTTAAATCTAAAACAAGCTCTTAAAGCTGGATTAAAATTGGAGAAAATACATAGAGTTATAAAATTTGATCAATCTGATTGGATGAAAGTATATATTGAAAAGAATACAAAATTAAGACAAGAAGCTAAGAATGATTTTGAAAAAGATTTCTTCAAGTTGATGAATAATTCTGTTTTTGGAAGAACAATGATGAATGTTAGGAAGCATGTGGATATAAAATTAATTTCAGAAGGTAATAAATATACTAAGTATGTTTCAAAGCCTAATTTTGAAAAATCAACATTTTTTGGAAAAAATCTTGCAGCTGTACAAATGAAAAGAACAATGATAAAATTCAACCAACCAATTTATGTAGGAGTAGCTATTTTAGATATTTCAAAAACATTGATGTATGATTTCTATTATAGACTAAAAGAAAGATATGGAAATAGAATAAAATTATTATATACTGATACTGATTCATTAATTATATCTATAAAAACAAAAGACTTTTATGAAGATATGAAAGGAATGATTAATGAATTTGATACATCCGATTACAAGAAAGATAATATTTATGACTTACCACAAGTTAATAAAAAGGTATTAGGTAAGTTTAAAGATGAAATGAATGGAAAAATTTTAGAGGAGTTTATAGGGTTAGCTTCAAAATTATATTCTAATAAAGTTTTTGCATCAAATAATGATGAAATGAAAAAAGCTAAAGGAGTTAAGAAGAATATTATCAAAAATCAAATAACTTATAATGATTATAAAATGTGTTTGGAAAAGAAAATATCAAAGACTATTAAACAAAAGATGATCAGGAGTACAAAACATAATATTTATACCATTGAACAGAATAAAAGAGGTTTATCTCCATTTGATGATAAAAGATGTTTAATTGATGGACAAATTGATACATTCCCTTGGGGTCATTATAAGGTTAATGTTGAAAGAAACAATTTTATCACACATCTTGAAACAATTGCAATAAGTACAAGGATTATGTTCTAGAGATGAAAGGATTTCTATAATAAAAAAGGGAGTTATTGAAAAGTGAATATAAAAAATAAAATGTCTCCCTATTGTACATAGACTGATTTATAAAAATGGAATCGTATGAGATCAATTTTAATGATAATCCTGAAGAATATAGAGAATTTATAAGAGTAATTAGAAAAGTAGAAATTCTTTTTGGGAGAAAATTTTTTGATGATATACGATTTTATGATCCTCAACCTGATCCTGATCTTGGGTATGAAACAATGGATGAATCAGAAAATGTTAATAATGTAGATAATAAATGTAATAAGGGAATAGAAAATAAATGAACATAATCTAGTCTATTTTATCTTCATATAAGTAACATGATGATATATTAGCCTACTTTTTTTATTAATTTTTAGAATATTTATTAATACTTTTTAAATATAAATAGTAATTAAGTTTCAAAAAATGGAGAATCATATTAATGATATTGAAATTGATCAATATTATGAACCTGAATATGAAGAATATTATCAAAAATGTAAGGACAGAGCAAGAGAGAGAATAAGAGAAAAAGATATAGGCACATAAGGAAGAGATACTTAGGTGATGATAAATATGATAAATCACCAATAAGAGTAGATAATAATTTAGAATCAGATCTTGACTCAGAAGAGGATGTTGAAAATAAAAAATAATTTTCTAATTTCTTTTATAGGTAAATAATAATCATTTGGCAAAAATTGAATTCCCTAAAATGGTTGAAATTGAAAAGAGGTATCCTAAAATTGTATGTGTAATGAAAAAAATAGAGAATTCTTATAATAATTCTACTGATAATGGAGATGAAAATTATCTTCAGCCCCGTGACACTGTACTAATACAAAACGAGGTTGTAGATTGGTATCAGCCTGATAGGGAAGAAGAATATGAAGAATATTATCGTCAACTAGGATATAATATGGATGGTCCCTGGGAACCAGCTGGTAGTATCAATATTAATGATCTTGAATCAGATCCTGAATCAGAAGCTGAACCTGATGAGGGAGTACAAGATGATATAAGTTAAATGATAAATAATTAATAAGTTTGTTTCTTTTACACAGATTTTGCCAGAATCTAAAATCTGGATTATGGCAGATTTTAATTTGATTATGCACGGATTTTCTGTTGCAAAATCCAAAAAACCAAAATCCATCTATAAAAATCCAGTAAAACGAACAACAAAATTCGTAAAGTTAGTTCTATGTGATAAGAAGAATCCACAATCCATTTTCAAAATCTACTACCCTAGTAGATTTTAGATTTTCATAATCTGGATTAAACTGTTCAGAATCTGGCAAAACGAACAAGGTGGATTTTCAAAATCCGATTTCGGATTTGTAAATAAAACAGAATTTTGTTGGATTTTCACAATCCGTAATCCAGATTATGCAAAATCCATGTAAAAGAAACATAGCTATTGTGTACACTTGATTTCAATATCTGATTCTAAATCATTTTCTGATATATTAAGACCTTTTATTTCTTTTTCTACTGAGATTATTGACGTACATTTGGCACACATGTTTTTTATTCATAATTATTGATAAAATCTATAAAATTCTGAGATGATGAATTTTATTGGGTACCTACCTTGATCAAAATGACGTGTTCTAAGTTGATGATTTTTATTATAAAACTAAGGGAGGAGAAATAGAAAAAATCTTCAACTGCGCCAGAAATCTTCCTCACCTTCGAACTAATTAATGAAAAATTGATACAATAATTCAAAAATTTTGTTACTTGACTTGATGAAAAATTATGAGAAAATGATTTGATTTTGCTTTAAAAATTGGTAAATATTGTTTGCCGACTTTTAATGAAAGTTTAGGACCTTTACAAGTGATAAAAATATGGGGTAAAAATGAAGAATCTTCAACTGCGCCAGAACATACATTACCTATCTAAGAAATAGCGGAAATTACTTAAAAAGGATACAAAAATTTATAAATTTTTTGTCATAACTTGATTAAAAATTAAGAGAAAAAAGATTAATTTTTGTTTAAAAAAAGACAAAAATATAAGAAAGGGAAAAATAAATTTTTTATAGGGAGGAAGATCCGATAAAATATAAATTAAGGGGGAAGATCCGATAAAAAAAGAAAAGTAGGCAGGAGAAATAGAAAAATCTCCAACTGCGCCAGAAGGAATATCTTATATCTACTCGTCCACACTATGTCGAATAGAGTCGATCGAGTCTGTTCGATTCCAGGATTCCACTGACCTGGTCGACACGGGCGATTCGTCAGTCGTCCAAATGGACGCTGTTCAGCAAAAGGGAACCAACTAGCAAAATCTGTTTTTTGAGAACACTTGATTCGAAGTTCAAGAGCCATGTAGAAACTATATATGACATAGCGTTGACTGATAAGCTTTGTTCAACGTGAGTACACATTTTTGAATCGGGGGAGCTAATTTTGAAAAATTCTAATTTTTACGCTCTTTCCAACCCGTTGAACATTTTGACACTACAAAAATGAGAAATGTAGTGGCAAACCCGCAGCGCAGAAGAGTGACTTGCCAGTACGAATACATGGTATTTTTTGGTTCTGCCACTGTTCGCGGACTACGCAAAACAGTAAACTTGCGCTTCCTTGAAGGTCGGTGGGTTGGGGCTGAACTGTGACTATGCGCTTCCTCTACCACTACCAGATTCGTATATTCCTGATACACCACCGTTTTACGTGTATGTAAGGACTGCGTTGAACAGTAGAGTTGCGTGTACAAGAGAATCATTGTACAGTAATTATGCGCTTGCTTTACTACTGCAAATAGGCGTACGTTTCTCATATACCACAGCTCTCCGCTCACGTAAAGCCTACGTAAAGTATTTTTCCGCGTATGCGTCAAGCATATTCTCCACGTATGCGTGCGTAAAGAATACGTAAAGCATATGTAGAACATAATACACAATTGGAAAATATTTTAAAATCTGCACAGGTTCATTTTGTGCATAAAACCATATCCTGATGTTACATAAAATACAAACAATTCTGAAAATATAATGTAATAATTATGTCATACATACTACAGTAAAATATTCAAACATCAATTTTTATGAGTCTTCTCTTTTTGAGGGAGCCGAGATGCTTGTCTTCTTTCAGTGAGGACGTCTCGACCTCGTTAATTTTCTCCTCACTTTCTCGCCACGTTCTCTTTCATACCTTATTTTGTACACCCTTCTATTTGTGATCCATTCCTGAATCGTATGTAAGGCCTGGGCTTCATTGCGCGGGACCAGATTTGCTTGTTCTGAAAGAAAAAGGTGCAGTTTTCAAAATAACTGTTGAACGATTTTTGTTTCAAGAAAATATAAAAAACTAACAACTGATTGTCCACAGAAAAACAAAGACTACTGTTTTTTTTTTGTTGTTTTTTTTTGCATTCAAGTTGCTTATGTAGATTCCATATATCTTTGACGAACTTGACAGTCTACACAAACAACTAACAACTGCACCTCAAAAACCAGCACAGACTTTGTTTTTCTGTGAGCAATCAACTTGGTGATTACCTACTAAAATGTTAAAAGGAATGGTGGGTAACCGCCAAATTACAAATGACTCTGCTCTCCTAAACAGCTCTTAAAAATATTTTTTTGGTGCAGTATCAAGGACGCAACTAGGGTGTTTTTTGAACGGGGTGCCGATTAAAAATTTTCCGACGAATATTTTTCATTTCTTGGTTCAGCATTCGTCAAATTTCGCATTTGCCGATTGCCGATTGGCCGAATCTGAATTCTATATGACTTTGGAATTTACCGAAAATTTACCGAACTTGTCGATTATTGGGGGGGGGGGGGGGAAGACAAGCATATTTGAGAAAATGACAAATGATTTTCCTTGGATTTTCTGAAAGTGGCAACCCTGATAAATCATCAAGTAGGTAGTTCAATAGTATTAAAACAAACTTACCAAGTTGAGGTCTTAAGGTCTGCGAATCAACACGTTCATAATGATCATCGACATATTTTTTCCTTTTAAGGTTACGTTCTTTAAGAAGTTCCGACTGTTTCTTACTTTTCATTTTTGAAGGCGGTTTTTCTGGAGATGAACTAGGTATCACTCATTGCTTTCCAAGTACTAACAATAATTTATCTGCAATACAGAAGTAAACGCTAGCAAATCCGATTTTATAACATATCTGCCAACAATAATTGTTCCATCAGAATATAATCATTACACACGCCTGCTTGTGGTGGTCCATCTTGAGAGATTAATGAAACATTCAGTTACATTCATTTCCATCCCCTCGGCACTGATGCCAGAGACGAAACTTGACTTTCAGTTGGGGGGGGGGGGGCAAAGAAGGAATATTTGCCTACAAACATTTTTTTAAACTGAAACTTAGCCGATTTTTCATCAAAATATTTTTTAATTGAAAAAATAAAAATAAATAAACAAACAAACGTTCTTAGAAAATGAAAAATTCAAATGAACAGTATCAAAATTTGCCGAGTTTCAAATTGTTGGGAGTGTTTCCCCTCCCCCCATAGATTCTTTCCTGCAAATACAGATTGGAACCTTATCCTTCAAGTACTTTTTTCACGAAGAATGAAGATGAGCCCATTCTGAATGGGAAAAGAATGAAAGTGTTTTCCCTTAATTCGGCATCTCTGACGGCAAGGTCTCGTTTCTTTTTCGGGGAAAAAAAATCGCTCCCATTAAGCAAGACCAGAGCTAAACTTGAAATTTTTTATGGAAAGATCACTAAAATAGAAGTTTTTGGGTCGTTGATTTCGAAAATTTCACCAGAAGATTCTTCTTTCAACCCGGAATTGACTTTTAGAGTTTTCTATTCTTGGAAAATTGAGTAACGAATCAAAATACGAGCAGTTTTTCGCATCGCTGAATTCGAAAGCTTCTATGAGCTTTCTTATTAAACTGCGATTTGGGCCCCAAAATTCAAGTGATTTCTAGGAAATCGAATAAAATATTAGAATCTTCTGGGTTGCTGAATTTGAAAATTTCATCAGATTCCTCTTGGATTCCCGATTTACGCTTCAAAGGCCAAAACTGATCTCCAGAAGAGATTAAAATTGACTTCCCGGTAACCGAATCAAATATCGAAATTGGGAAGGGGAGAGGAGAGGTCGCCTAATTTGGAAATTCCATCAACGCGATAAATTTTAGATATTGACTCTCTGGTAGGCCCCAAACACCAAAATGAGAGTCGAAATTGAACGAACTTGATTTAATCTTTCAACATTTTCATAACCATCAAATTACCAAAATTTAAATTGGAGGAAAAATTTCAAAATTATCCAAGTATGACTTATTATAAGTGGAACATTCATCATGTCTTTAAAAATCAAAAACTATAAAATTGGACCAAAATTAGGAATTACAATAGTCGTTGTTTCAATAGATTACTTGGGTTTTCAATGTCAATTAATTTTTGTCAATCTTTGGACTTCAAATGTTGGCTGGTAAAGATGCAAGCTTTAATGAGTTTTCTCTTCAACATTACGCGCAAAAATTGCTTAACCTAAGAATGATGAAGTCCAATCAAAGGTCCCAGTGTCATTACTAAATTTGTAACAGCCCCTCTCCCCCAACCTCAAACAAGAAAATGGAAATAAAACAACTTTCACTTCGATAGTACAATCATTTTTTATAAAATCATATATGCTGCTTGTGAAAATTCGGATTTGACGATTTACCCCTTTCTCAAGAGATTAGGACGTTTGTAATGATGAAAATGAATCAGCAATTTTTAGCATTTTCAAAAACAGTCTGTTAGTTTGAATTTAAGATCGTAAGAACTCTCCACTTCAATAGTCTACTTGATTCGTAAAAACTAATTAGTGCTCGTCCATTTCGATTTATGGGGTCTCTTAAGCTTGAATCAGATTCAAAATTTAGCGCATGTTCGAATTCAACTACCCTTAAGGTCAGTAATTAATGTCGATAGTCTATCCACTTTGGGATCCCATTCTGAGTTCTGGAGTCCAGGGACGTACCGAAGAGTTTTTCTTGATGGAAGGGGGGGGGGGGGGGTAGAAATTGTGAAAGTCCCAACTGACTCAACTCAAAATTCCCAAGTATCAATGTAAAAGAAGAAAAACCTTTTGACTTGTTGGATTTTCCCAACCTCTCAACTCAATTCCCAAATATCAAAGCAAAAAAAAAAAAAAACAAAAAAAAACAACTCGCCTGACTGCAATGGTAAATTTTCCCGTTGCCCCTGCCCCCTTATCGGTACGTCCGTGCCTCCAATAATTTGGCAGTTGGCAAATTTTGAAACTGTTCATTTGAATTTTTCATTTTCTAAGAACGTTTGTTCGTTTTTTTGTTTATTATTATTTTTTCAATTAAAAAATATTTTAACTAAAAAATCGGCAAATTTTATTTTTAGTTAAAGTAAAAAATGTTTGTCTGCAAATTTTCCTTCTCCACACCCCCCCCCCCCCCAACTGAAACTCGTTTCGTCTCTGTATACCAGAGCACAGTGAGAAACAAACATACGAAGGAAGAATTTCCAATGTTAATTTCTTGAAAGGTGAATCTTCAATGTAAGATACAAACAGGGCTTTTGAAACTATTTGCGCGCTGTAACCTTTACTCAAAATTAGATTCAGCTGTAACTTACCAGTCTGGAAGGCGATACAGTGGAATGAAATAAAGCTTCCGCGATTTGTGGTTTACAGGATCATCTGCAACAGTGATTCGATACCGCTGTGTTCACTGTATTATTTGATTCCTCCTCCTCAGCTTCAACACCGCTGTATATCTAATTCAATTATACAGAAACAGATCAGCTAAAAGTATTTTATTATCACTCGGTGTTTGTTCATGAAAATATCAACAGGTGCTCACCAAAGAGGAAATAGAATTATCGTTTTGTTCGTCCTCGTTATCACGGAATGCTGTCGTTATATCTTCTTGGATTTCTTCTCATCCCTCCATGTTCATAAGTAAATTGTTTTTCACTCGCCTCATCGATTTCTTTTACTTGAAGATTGCTCGTCGTCGGCTGCTCCTTCCTTTGCGGAATGTTATGCTATAATATAACCAAATGTCCTCAAATTGGTACTTGTCTCACGAATACACATGATGTAAGTGCCGGTATTTTACATGAAAATAAACTTTGGAAGTTTTCTAATAGGGTGATGAGAATTGTAGTGAATGGTATATTCGTATATTTTGTTATATTGGGAAACATGGCAACACTGTCAAGAGTAGTTAGCTTAGTGTGTCATTGCAGTCTAAATGTAATGTATTGTATGGAACCTGATTACCGTTTTTGTTAAGAATAAAATGTGAAATTAGAAAATGTGTTTCTGAACGTAAGTCGAGTATGTGAAGATACAACAATGGCGACGAGGAAACTCAAAGAACCGCGTAGAGGTTAAATCTATACCTCAAGTAAAATCGTATAAACGAAACGGAGGAAAACGAAGGATCAGGTGTGTTCGAAAACGTGTTCCCACACCAAGACCAAGAATCAGAACCAACAATGCCGGTAGAAAGAAAGCAGCTGGAAATATCCGGATTAATCGGTACGTTGAAAGAATTTAATGAAAAAGATGATGATTTCGATGCATGGATCGAAATATTCGAACTGTACTGCGAAACAAATGATATAGAAGATGAGAAAAAGTTGTCAGCATTTTTAACGTTGATCGGAATGAAAATGTACTTAACGCTACGGGCATTAACGACGCCCAAAAAGCCGAAAGAAGTGACTTTTGAAGAGGCGACGAAATTATTAAGAGCCTATTTGAAACCGCAGCCATCGGTTACGGCTGAACGTAGTCGATTTCGAGCCAGAACGCAGAAGGAAAATGAGAGCGTGAATCAATACATCACGGATCTCAAACGCCTCAGTGAAACGTGTGACTTTAAAGAAAATCTCCAAGACAACTTGAAGGATCAAATTGTGCATGGCCTTCGTGAAAATAATCTGAAGAGGAAGCTTTTTCAGGAACCTAACCTGGATTACGCGAAAACTCTGGCGATAATCGAAGCGTGGGAAGGAACGCGAATCAGTATGGAAACTGAGCAGAAATTGGCGCCGCAGAACGTAAATTTTTTCCAACGACAGAAGCCGAAAGACTTCAAAAAAGATAATAATAGTAGTTCTAGTAAATGTACGTGTTGTGGTTACACAAATCATGTCTTTCGTGATTGTAAGTATAAAAATTATGATTGTAGAATTTGTAAACGCACGGGTCATTTAGCGAATGTTTGTTTTCGAAATAAGGAACGTAATTACGATCAAAACGTTAACGTAAAGAAATCAAATGACGATTACAAGAATGATCCTAAGAGTACAAAGGGTAACGTAAAGGAACGGGACAATAATCGTAAGTTTACGAATGATAACAATCAAAACGAAAGAAAATGGAATAACGATAATAAAAATTATTCGAAAGGTAAAGCTAACGTAAATAAAATTGAAGGGGAGGTACCCTTGGAAGATTTGTTTCTTGGATCGTTTTTCAATATTAATACTGAGGGAGATCAACCAGTATTCTGTAACGTAAAAATTAACGAGAAGTATTATAAAATGGAAGTTGATTCAGGTTCTAAGATATCAGCCATAAGCTTGCAGTTGTACGAAAAAGAATTTAAAGAATTTTATTTGAAAACTATCGAGAGTAATTTTGCTTCGTATGACGGTTCTATGATTAAAGTAATCGGATTTATCACGGTGCCGGTAATGGTAGATACTATCGAACACAAATTACGTCTATATATCGTGAAAAATGGTAAAAACCCGTTGCTAGGGCGAGATTGGTTCGTGCCTTTAGGAATAAAAATTAGTATCGAAAATCAGAACGAATCTATGTTCGTCGTTCACAGTCTAGAAACAATTAAAAATGACTTAATTAAGGAATTTCCGACTGTATGCACGGAAAAATTAGGTACATATAAGAATGCAGAATGTACGTTGACTTTTAAAGATACTCTGAAACCTATTTTTTTTCGTCCGAGACCTTTACCGTTAGTGTTGAAAGATAAAGTTTCTAAAGAAATTGATCGTTTAGTTTTGGAAGGTATTTTAGTTCCAGTACAGACTAGTGAGTACGGAACACCAATAGTACCTGTGCCAAAACCGAATAATGGTGTTCGAATATGCGGAGATTATAAAGTTACTATTAATCCACAAATTGTTACAGATCGTTATCCGCTACCGCTCATTGAAGAACTAATTAACAAGATTGCCGGTTCCGCTTATTATACGCATATTGACTTGTCTCATGCTTATCAGCAGTTATGTTTAAAGAAAGAAACTCGTAAATATTTAACGTTATCAACTCATAAGGGATTATTTGAACCGACTAGAGTTATGTATGGTATTTCCTCTGGTCCAGGGATGTTTCAAAGAGAAATTGAAAAAATTTTGCTTGGGTTGGATAACGTAGTTTCGTATATTGATGATATATTAATTGGTGGAAAAACTTGGGAAGAGCATATTGCCCTAGTTAAAGAAGTTTTAAAACGTTTACGTGATTGTGGAATCACTATTAATGTTGGTAAAAGTAAATTTTTTGAAAAAGAAACTACTTTTGTAGGAAATAGAATAACAGCTGAAGGAATCTTTACAGATCCAGAAAAAATAAAAAGTATTGTAGAATGTGAAATTCCTAAAAATGTAAAGGAACTTCAAGCCTGGTTAGGATTGATTTCTCATTTGTCGAAGTTTTTGCCTAATATCTCGATGGAATTAGGTCCTATTTATAGATTGTTGAGAAAAAGAGTTAAATTTAATTGGTCGAATGAATGTCAAGATATTTTTGAAAATGTTAAAAAGGTAGTTCAAGAATCAAATTTTTTGGTACATTTTAACAATCAACTACCTATCAAAGTAAAATGTGATGCAAGTCCTTCAGGACTTGGTGCTGTATTAATGCATGTAATTGAAGGAGAAGAAAAACCAGTAGCTTATGCTTCACGTACTTTGACTGCTAGCGAAAGTAATTATTCGCAAATTGATAAAGAAGCTCTAGGGATCATTTTCAGCTTACAAAAATTTCATAAATACTTATATGGTACAAAGTTTATCTTGCAAACGGATCATCGACCGTTAACTTTTATTTTTGGTCCGAAACGTGATTTAGGAACTGTAGTGGCTAACCGCTTACAAAGGTACGCCTTATTTTTGCGAAGTTATGAGTATGAGATAGAATACATATCTTCCAAGCGTAATTATATCGCGGACAGCTTGTCTCGCTTGAAAAATAAAGTAAGTACTAATTCAGAAAAAGAGAGTTCAGAAAATAACTGTATACAATTAGTATCTGAAGTTTTTCAGTAAAATTAATAAGAAAATTATAGCTGAAAAAACTGACTTAGATCCGGTTTTAAGTAAAGTAAAAGAATTTGTGTTGAAAGGATGGCCATATAAGAGTCTCAAAAAAGTACCAGCAGAATTCACATCCTTTTTCATGAAACGTTTTGAGTTAGCTGTAGAAAACGATTGTGTATTTTACTTGCATAAACTTATAATACCAGAAGAATTACGAGAAAATTGTTTAGCAGCACTGCATGATACGCATCAAGGTGTATCACGGATGAAGAGTGTCGCGCGGAGTTACTGGTGGTGGCCAAAAATGGACCATGAAATTGAACACATCACTAATAACTGCCAGTCTTGTTTGAAATATCGTAAAGAACCTCGAATGTCCGTTCTACACAAGTGGACATACCCGCAAAAGCCAGGTGAAAGAATTCATGCAGATTTTGGAGAATGGCGAGGGAAGAAATTTTTGTTGATTATTGATGCCTTCTCCAAATGGATCGAAATTTATGAAATGTCGTCCACTACAGCAACCGCAACCATCGCGAAGTTCAAGGATTACATGGCTCGCTGGGGACTCTGTATGGTGTTGGTCACAGACAATGGACCGCCATTTGATTCTATGGAAATGAAAGAATTCCTCAATAGAGTGGGGACAAATCACCTAAAAACTGCACCTTATCATCCGAAGAGCGATGGCCAAGCAGAAAACGCGATTGGAAATGTGAAAGACAAGATTCAGAAAATGATCGATTCCTCTAGAGATAGTCTCGATAACATTTTGTATCGTTTTCTATTGGATTACAGAACAACGCCACATGCTACAACAGCAAGACCGCCATGTGAGCTTCAGTTAAACAGACCGCTTGTGACGAGATATGAAATGATGTTAAAAAGGAAGTTCGAAAAAGAATGCGCTACATATCCTGGTACAAGAGCCCTAGAATTAGAAGAAGGGGATATGGTAATGGCGAGAGACTATACGCGGGCCCCAGAAAAGTGGGTTCCAGGAACAGTTCTTGAAAAGAATGGGGAGACAATGGTCAAGTTGGAAACGGAGAACGGAATCATCCGACGTCATGAAGAACAAATCATAACGTTACCGCAGACGAAACAATCAACTGCTCCCGCTCCAACTGAAACAGTTATACCAGAAGCTCCAATGTTAAGAAGATCGGAAAGGATTCGAAAACCAGTCGATCGTTTGAATTTATAATTTTTGTTAATATTCTTATATTATGATTATCATTTTTTAATTTTGAGGGGAAAATTGTAGTGAATGGTATATTCGTATATTTTGTTATATTGGGAAACATGGCAACACTGTCAAGAGTAGTTAGCTTAGTGTGTCATTGCAGTCTAAATGTAATGTATTGTATGGAACCTGATTACCGTTTTTGTAAGAATAAAATGTGAAATTAGAAAATGTGTTTCTGAACGTAAGTCGAGTATGTGAAGATACAACAAGAATATACGCTTAAGATAGGATCTAGCAACTTACCAGTAAAGATCGAGTTGTCCGTTTAATAAATTTTCCACTTCTGGAATCGTAATACAATTCTTCTCTTCTCGTCTCTTGGTCCATTTTTTTCCACCATCCATCTCTGCAATGGAGCACCAAGAATTACCAACATATATGCCGCGTACCATAAATCGAAAAATGCCAAACAATAATAACACGTAACTGAGATTAACTTACCTATTCACAAATAATTAATTTGTAGTTTCAGAGAGATGACACAAGACGAACGTTATACGTTAATCGTGCCGACCTGCCGAACTGATCGTTATTTTTAAAAGTTGTAAACACAAACAGAAACGACAAATCTTTTAACTTTACACGGCAGGTGGCAGCTGTGTAGGCGTTGAATCGGGATTCACGGGTACTGTACGCTCATAAGCGCAAATTATGATATTTACATTCGTTTTAGGGATACGTAGAACTGTGGTATTACAACTACGAAAATTAGTTCGCGGACCTTACCACTACTCCTGCATAATATTTTCGTATAATTTGTACATGTAGTAGTTCAGTGGACTTGCGCATATTCACACCAGCTCTGCGCCGACGTAAAACAGTTTTGGTAATGAAAAATGTTCAACGGGAACGATACTAATAACTCATTTTGTTTACAGATGTTGGTTAATTCCTTTTTGCTGAATAGCGTCCCAATTAACATGGGACGAAGAAGTCGAAAGCATCTCGTCAATCGTCAGGAGGAACATCGAACATATTTTTAATCTCGTAGTGGCTTATGTTAGTAAAGGAAATCTTCCAGTCCATTTCGAACCTGTAGTGGTTCAAGAATAAAATCTGTAGTGTCGAGGAAAAGTAACGGGAGCATTGTCCCCTGAGCTGATGGTTCTCCCCCTGGGTGATTTCATCTTCCACAGTCAACGGCCAAATCGAAATCAGGAATTTTGTTCGTTTACTGAAATTTTGATGCTAAAATTGTATCTTAGCTTCAGTTTTCCTCCTCGTAGGCTTCAGGATGCTGTACCGCGAAACTGAGTCTAACTGCGTCACTCCACGACTGTAAAAACAAGTAGTGCGAGTGACAAAACTATGTGAATCAAAGGATGACTAAGGCTAATAGGCACCTAAAGGTGGGTAGACGCTTGATGTTTCGATCGACAATTTGAAATGTTTGATACCGTGGTTTCCGGAGGACAAGCAAAGCAACAAAGATTACTCAACGATTTTGCAACCATACTTCGTTGAGTATATGGATTTACTCTGCAATCGTTTCGTTACAAATTATTTGAAAATCGATTTTATGAATAAAATAATTTATTATACTTTGATATGATTTCTTAGCATTCGTCCTCTCATTCTGAATATTTGTCATGTACCTGTTTAGATATGATTTCAAACTTAATCTATCCTCTCCTGCCAGTTTTCAACAATGTAAATTTTGTATAGAGGTCTCAACCACCTTGATTCTTCACCAGTGGTAGAGTTTTGCTAGTACCAACATTACTTCTATAATTAGACTGCCACAAGGTTTGCATCCAGTATCCAAAAATTACAGTTTTTACAATGCCTGTATTTCGCATTTCTTATTTCCAAAAATTTTGCTTAGCGGCAGCACAAATCGTATCAGTACCGATAAAATATCGCCGACTGATTAATTTGCTGCAGGAGGTTCAGTAAATCGACAAGACTTCCGACGCTCGGCGACATAAACAGATATTTTTTGCGAGCTAGTAAAATGTTCGACAATTTGTATCTATCTATAGTTCTAGCAGCATTAGGTACTTCGAAATCTGTCCTTCGCTTTTATATTTCAGCCGATAAAACCAACTTCTTTCTTTCACCTTTACATTACCCTTTACGACGCTATATTTGTCTTCACTGTATTCAGCTCCCCAATGTTCCCTGTAACGTGAAAAGGTATTCTGTCACGTCGAGCAGAAATGAATGTTAAAAGACGGGTGAGCGTGGCTTCGTTTTTATGATTAATGCGTTTAACTTTTTTCGTCCTATCGTTTTCTTCGACATGGGCGGCTTTTCATGTAATATCGATTTCAGGGCGAAGAATGAATCAAAAGAGGATTGAGTAGTGATAGACCCAGCCCAGCAGAATATCAGATCCGAATGCGTGTATCACATCATGAGAAGCATAAGTATTGTTTCATCTCTCAAAATTGAATTTCTTTTTTTCGTAATCGAATTGTGGAAGTTCTATCGGTGGAATACTGCTGGTTACTGATGCGATAATCGAAAATATAGTTTCCGGGGCCAGGGGTACCGAGTCTGGGGAGCCAATCTGGCATGCCACCAATGGAAGTATCTTCTGAGCACTTGGGAATTTACTCACGGACGTACCGAAGAGTTTTTCCTTGGGGGGGGGGGGGTAGAAATTGTGGAAGTCTCAACGGACTTAACTCAAAATTCTCAAATATCAAAGCCAAAAAAAAACCCTTCAACTTGCTGGATTTTCCAACTTCTCAACTCAATTCACAAGTATCAAAGCAGAAGAAAAAAAAGTTTTGACTTGTTTGATTTCCCCAATTCCGCCTGACTGAAATGGTAAATTTTCCCAACTGCTGATGAGTGAAAACTTCCTACAGGGATGGTATTCTACTGATAATATAGACCCACGCACAAATAATCGATTTGTAGACGAGGTCTCATGGAGGACTTATCAAAATCATGTTAAAAATTCTTTCGCTCATATAATTTTTCAGTTTTCTTGGGTGGGGGGGGGCTGTTGAAGAATTTGGGGTAAAGTCATTAAGAGTCCCCATATTTATGCCCATGAGGATAGAACTCCCAAAATCCGGTTGCGAAGATTCGAAAATAACGATTTTTTCTGGAAGTTACGATAGAGTTCTTTCAGATCTATATCTGTACAGACAGTCAATCGGCTATTAAGGCACTATTGTCACACCAAACTACATCTCTGGTGGTGGCGGAGTGTGTTAACAAACTATACACCCTTGTTCAGGAGAACCGTGTCACTATACTATGGACACTGGCACACTGCGGCATAAAAGAGAACATGAACGCTGACAAGCTAGCGAAGAAGGAGGGCATAAAAAAGGAACTGGCAACTCAAAGGCCGTGTCTTCCTGTAGCATACAGCGTCATAAAATCCAAAGTAAAGGCTTGGATAAGCAAGTAGACGGAAATGCACTGGCGGTTGGCCAGTGGCATGAACGTCAGCAAAATACTGATGGGGACGCCCCCAATAAGTATGCCGAGTTTCTATTAGGGCTTGACAGGAATCATGCAAGGCTCATGGTCGAACTACTAACCAGTCATGGGGCCACAATACAAATGTGGTATAAAATAGGAGTGGTAAAAATCAGCTCCTGTAGGTACTGTGGAGAAGACGAAGAAACCTCGATCCATATCATATGTCAATGTCCAGCAATAGCCGGGACACGACGCGAAGCATCGGAACTAGAGTATCCAGCACCCAGTGAAGTCAAAGGGAAAGTAAAATTCTCACTTTGGCTATAAAAGTGAGGCTACTGAGCTGATCCTTAACAGCAACTTTGGGAATAGTGCAATAGACTGCAAAGTCTGAGCACTCGGCGCATACAGCACCACCTCACACACAAATGAAAAATGATAATGGTGCAGTTGGTACCCATATTTGCGCTACTCTAAAATATTCCTGTATGAGAAAAGTTAAGCCAGGAAAATTTATAGACTGTCCATCTGTACAGAAGAGGGGGCTCATCACTTCAATACGGCCAAATAAGACTAGTCGGCCGAGTGTGAAACAAAAAAAATGAAGGTCCCTACTTTTACAGTTTAGCTGACTGGTTACTGGAATTTGCCGACCGGGGGTGCTTTTTAGAGTTAATATCAGAATGGAATTGAATCGACGGTGGCAAGACATATTATTGGATTGCGTAAGCGACTGAGTGTGAAGGTTCCCAAACGAGCCAAAGACGAGTGAGGAAAACCTAAGAGTTGCCTTGTATTCATGGAACCTTTTCTGAATGGCAACAAATCATTTAGGGACCAAGGCACAGACAAGTGACAGAAACACACGATTTGCGATGAGATTCATTCGCTATTGTTCATAGAACTAGCCCCGGGCAACTGATGGACACATGTGCCTATTGCATTTTGTTCCTAGAACCCTCCCACTCGTGCACTCGTTGCTAGTTCAGCAAATAGATCAGTGAGCGACTCGTTTCGGAAACAAAAACTGCGTTCTGTTCTAAAACATTCCCGTCCTGTTCTTTCTATCGATTACAAAACGAGCTCAAGGCGATTTGGATTATTCCAGAACACACGAGTATAGGCTCTTATTTGTGAAATCTTCCCACTCGTCCCTGTCGAAGGCGAGTGATAGAAACAAATGGTATATTCTGTTCCTAAAACCTTCCCACGTATCTTTAATTATTTAGGGAAGAAGCTGACAGCGAGTGACGAGTGACGAAACAGGCCATTTGTTTTTTGTTTTTGTTTTTCTCTAGGAACCTTCTCACTCTTTGCTATTATTGAGTGATGGAAACATGCTGTGTTGCGTTCTTTTCTTGAAACCTTCTCATGTCACTGATCATTCAGGGAACAAGCTAAATACAAGTGATGAGTGATGTTGCATTTTGTTCCCGGAATTTTCCAGCTCGGCGGTAGGTATTAATTATATGAATATGGAACTAGTCGGCTCAATCGGAAAACTTGTGAGTTGTGTTCTATTCCTGGAACTTTTTCCCACTCGTCCTGTCTATTGTTTATGGAATGTGCAGAAAATGAGTGACAAACGCGAGAGTTGAGCTTAATTCCAGAAACCTATATTTATCGATACTCATTCATCTGTAGCTAGCCTCCTGTAGTCGGACATACAGTGTGTCTGTACTTACGTATATATCAGCCATGTCAGATAATAATATGCGCTGTCGACTCGATAGGAATTAGGTGAGCACAATACCTTCATTAGCAGCAAATGTTGTTAAAATCAGAAACAGCATACTTGGGGGTTAAGGCCGTTGAAGGGAGAGACGTGCGGTGATACTCATCCAGATTTATGCCTTTGTATGGAAAAACCAAAAAATACACAGAAATTCCAGCACTTAGGCAGGAAAATAGGGATTCTTTTGCATCTACTCATTAAGTGACAGTTGTAAAGTTGCAATCAGGATTTTTTTTGTCTTCACCCCCCCCCCCCCCCCCCCCCCCCCCCCCGCACCAGTTTAGCTTAATGGTGAACGACAGGGAAATCTAGGTAGATGTCAAACAAGAATGTACTTAAATTACCGTCTTCTTTGGTAAGAAACCTCCTATCTATTGCTGTAGTCTCTTTTAATTTGAATAAACTGACTGAATATTATAATCAGGCCGCTTTAAAGTGGAACATCGGCACCGTTTGTGCGACACAGATCTTTCAAGTATTATTATCATTATAAAAGGCAAAGGCGTAGTTTGCTAAATGTGCCGAATAGAAAGACAAGGAAGAAGTACGTGGCTCTATACGGTGCTCTTCCATTTTCATCTTCGCCATATCGACACGGCAGATTAGAGGAGACACTATGGCTGTTAAATGTTCGACGTAATCGCGTTAACTCGAGGAAGCGTATCTCCGTAATTATTAATTCGTACGATTCATCGGTAGTTGGAAATAACGAGCAAAATTTACGACGCCAAGTTTCAGAAAGTCACGTGCACATTCAGGTAAAACGCTTTAAAAACTCCCAAGTCAACGTAAATTCGCCGCTCTATTCTCAGATTACGCTTTGATCGACCATAAAATGAGCTTTTATTCCCGACACAGTTTTACTCGAACTCGCTAAGATATTATACCCTTGACGTTAATTGAAAAGATTAATGCTCCGCACGTCTTTACTTAGCCCCCAAAAATCAGATTTAATAAATAAACGTTTATTTACACTCAGCTCTTTTTAAACTCACGATCGCGCACAATTTTCGATTTTTTCCGGCTTAGTTTCTACGTTTTCTGTATACGAATAATAGTTTCGAACATATTTTTTATTCCTCTGAAATAAGAGAATGAAAACTAGGGGGGGGGGGGCGTTTCACTTTCGTCGAGATTTTTAATATGCAAAATTTAATCATTTTAACTCGATTATTGCTGCTTTCGCGCAGAATACTTTAGGTCGGTTTTTATAAAAATGGTATTTTTAAATACGCGTATACATCTCTCCCTTTCTATTTCTTTTTCTCATTTTCTTTGTTTGTTCGAAGCTATGTTTAACAGCAATGACTTGATACACGTGTATTTTAAATCTTCAGAAAAGTACTTTGTATTCACGAGGAATATCAGAGAATCCTTCTGGATTTTCATAATACATTCAGAGAGAGAGAGAGAGAGCAAGACACGGATACGATTCGCGAAATACTGAAAAGCGATTTTTAAGCATTACAGACGAAAAAGATTTTGGGAAGCTTCGGCTTTACTGGGAGATCAAGTATAAAACCTTCAGTGGCACTAAGTGCACAGAATCGAATGGGACACGCTCATTACACCTATACTATCTCGTTCACGTATCAGAACATTTTGTCGAAATTTTATGTAGCAAAGAGAGAGCGCTTATTAGTAAGTGCTCCAGTTGGCTAACATAACTACGCATATTGTGTACCTTTGAAGCTGTGTGGCCGAGTGGTTAACACGTCCGCTTCGCAATCCTTGCGTCTCGGGTTGGAGTCCCACCAACGCCGGAAAACTATTTCGAATACACCCCCACTATCACCCTAGCGAACACAGGTGGAAAGATAACGCGTCCTGTAACTCCGCCAATTCGAACGAGCAAGGCATTACAATCACAGAGCGTGTTACCACCAGGTCTGAAAGATTGATACTGTCGGGTGCACGTCATGGATAGCTTTTACTTACGTTATGAAAACACGTGGCCGCAGTAAGCGAACTGCGGCTATACACTCTTTGGCATAGAGAAGGAAAACTCTAACACAACAACCCGTGCGGAAAGCAACGCCAAACTACCCCGACTAACCCAGCTCAAGAAAGTCGCGCGTCAGAAACTGTGCGACCACCAATATTCCACGACGGATACGGCATCTGATTGATTTTTTTTTT
This sequence comes from Acanthococcus lagerstroemiae, assembly GCA_031841125.1. NCBI lineage: Eukaryota > Metazoa > Arthropoda > Insecta > Hemiptera > Eriococcidae > Acanthococcus > Acanthococcus lagerstroemiae. Next base: position 4,824,095 of record CM063108.1, read on the forward strand.
TTGATTGAAGAATACTAGAAAGTTCTGAAAAATTACTCAAATCTAGAGTTTTTTCTACAGCTTGATTATAATTGTGCATTCTGATAGATTCTCAGCGACACAAACATCCATATTCCTGTTGCCGAAGAAAAAAGTGTGTCAAAAAGTCCAATAAGGGTTCGTTGGCTGGAAAATAAAATTTAAGTGTGAATACCGCATTATAATGAATAGACGAATTCTTGTGTTTTAACTTGAAAATTTCTAGTGAAAAGAGCCTAAACTTTGTTAAAATCAAATAATTTGTTGAAATTTTTGATTATCTTTGTTTTGTCTAGTCGTTATGCATGCTACAGTGTTAAGTTATTCACTCTGATTCTCAAATATCAGCACGTAGAGGAGGTAGATCTACAGCGTGTAACTTTGGTTGAAGCATTTCTGTATCTGGAGAGGTTGGAAGTAAGAAGGCACGAGCTTGTCTGAAGTACTTCGTCCGCTAGAGATTGGAGATGACTGAGACATTTACTTCTCTAATGACAAGAGGTCCAGTTTCAGGTGGTTGAATGTGGCACATGGTAGCTAAGTAAGTTAGTGCTCGTCTGCAGCATGCGATCGACAGAATCGTGTGTAGACAGCCTAACATTTGCTAATGCGAAGAAGATAGATAAAGTAATGAAGTATGGTGGCTGGTTCAAACACGTAACTGTCTGAAGAAGATGGTGGTATGAAACATATACTTATTCAAAGCATACACTCTTGTTCCATGTGGTCAGATGGCTCGTTTTATTGGCTTAGGTACTTGTTTGTACGTCTGTATCTGAAAAAGAAAGCGCAATGAAGCGTATACTTGTCTAAAGCATATGCTCGTTTGATCCACATGGTCGACTAGATCACGTTATTGGCTCAGATACGTTTCTGTGTCTAAAGAAGAGGCAGTATCACAATAAAGAGGTTTCTCAAGGTATTTGATTATCTCAAGAAAATTAAGGTGTGAAGACGTGCCCGTCTGACGCACAGGCTTATCGAGAACTACGTGTTGCAGATATCTTTATTTTTCACATAGGCAAACGCCTGAGTATACTTCAGCCAAATACGTTCTTCAAACATTCTCTTCTTCACACAGCCGAATACCTCCACTAAATCCATGTTTCTAACCTCCCACTCCTTCTAACTGCGGCAAATGACTAAGCTAACAATAGATCATTTCCAAGCTCGTGCTCATACCTACATCATGTGCATATGGATAAATGAATCTGCGAAGTAAGTGATCACCTGAAGCCGGCGATCTTCCAACGAATATGTTGGACTACGGCAGATGGTCGGCTAAAGCATGGGTACTTCGAAGCACGCAATTGATATTGGTTGAGACCTTTAGCTATGTGAAGATGATGGAAATATATATATATATATGTGCTCTCCTGGGGCATATACTCGTCTGAAATGCGCAGTCGACTGAAATCGGTGTGATTTGTTCAGACTTTTACCCATCTAAGGACGTCAGAGGTATGTAACATTGGCTCGTCTGAAACTCATGGTTGGTAGAAGCATGTGATTATGGCGCAAGAATATTCTTGTCTGTAAAGAAAGATTTGCTCTTACTTCAGAAGAGCATAGTGCTTCGACTGATCACATAATTCAGTCAGTTGTGTGCTTCAGGCTTCTAGAAGATTCTGAAATGCCTCAATCAACCTCATGTTTTAGTTGCCCACATTATTTTGACGTGCCTCATTTACGGCTCAAATAACTCTAAATGTACTTCCACGTAGTGAGTCCACTAACCTCAAACGTATACATTTCCGCAGTATCCGAGCTATCTTTTTCCTACCTTAAACTCAAATATTGTATTCCTGAGGTACCCCAGAAGCCGTAGTTTCTCATTTCCTTCAAGTTTAAGCTGTGGGGAAAGTCATCAAATCCTCCTCCTACGCTACCTTCGCCAATAAACTCTCCGTGCCAGAATCTACGTGATGCGATCAGATGTGCCAGGAATCGAAGAATATAGTACGTAACCTCTTGATGCAAGAGAAGCGACTAATACGACGACGACGGCCTTAGAAAATAATGATAAGTGAAATTCCAAAACAGCAGGAAGAACGTTTATTCAACTAGCGCCGGGAAGCCGAAAATACACAAAATCCGGAAATGGCATTCACTCGCCCTCGTAATTCTCCATTATCTCAGGTCGAAATTTTCCGATAAGTCAAATTACATTAGGCCAGGTGCAGACGATGAACATCGCAGGTGCGGCACTGTATACCCACAGCGAAGATCCGAGTAAACAAATTATATAACAAGCTCATGAATAACGTTAGCCCCCGCAAGGAGTCATGCCGTTATCCCAAAATCTACATACCTCATTTGATGTCGAAGGATGGAAAACTTCGTTTTTGTTTTGGCTGAAAAAACCGAATAATAAAAACCACCTGCTTCCGCGGAAAATGCGCAACCAAGTTAATCGTAGTGGAGATTTCGCTGACGACACTTGACAAATAAATTCTCAAATGTGGGATGATTAAGATTATTGGGCTATTTATGAAGTTGCCCGAGATGGGGTCGAGTGAATTCAGCTAAGTAGTTCAGACAGCGACAATTTGGGTCGGAGGTACGTAAAAAGGGCACATAGAAGACAAGGCACCATGGTTCTCCCTATCACCTTGCGTACAGTGTTTTCTGGTTATTTTTGTAGTACGAGTACATATATAGATTTGCTATGAGTAATTCTTAAAGCTAGTTGTTTAAGATCCGTTTAAGGTGATCTTGTAGAAATCGGACAAAAATTACTTAGATTACTAAGTCACTGGGAACTACATAAACCCCGTACGTAGATAAAGAGGAACAGAGTACACGAAAGAACTTGACTCAGTATTTTTGAAGACATTTTCCCGCATGAAATACTCGTGGTTTCGGCTCCTTCTTCCACAAACTTTTTTAGAGGGAGTAACCACTATTTATATCTGGATCATTGTTCTCAGATCCTGGGTCTTGTGTAGTCGCACATATGTGATGTGGAACGAGAAGACCGACCTTACGTAAGAGAACGAGGTTTCGAGAAAAACGCGTATAAGGTAGTTTGTACAAACCCCGGTTCCAGAGCTATCTAACGTCACTTTTAAGAAATATAGTAATGGTCTTACATGAAAGAGTGCGATCCTTCTTTTCTAATTTGTTCTCAACCCGAGCCCTGGAATCCGCTATTTCGAGCATTACTTCAGAGGCGTCGGGGAGGCTGTTAGGGCTGTCTTAGCCCTCTTCCCTTCTGGCCGAAAAACCGGCCTAGGTCGAATTCTGACGAGTTGCTACGTGGGCTCGAACCCGAGACCTCCGGATTCTGAGACAAACGCGCTATCCACTCGGCCAACCAGACCCCATATGAAAAAGTGATACATTTCCAACAAATTTATGTCAAACTCGAAACTGAATTTTCTGACCTCTTTCTCATTCCACATCACATGTAAATTAATACAAGAAAAGAATTACGGGCATCTGACTTACCTTTAGAAAGAATTCAGGTACTCAGCCTTTGTTGATCAATGCGGAACAAGCATAGTTCGGATGATGAGTCTATTTTGGAAGAAATCTTCGTTTCAAGTCCTCTGGTTCCAGTTCCACAATAAACTGTAAACAAAATCGTTAACATATATTTATTCAGTATTAATCACCAAGTGCATAGGAATCATTATGTAGTATTGTGGATTAAGTCTCTAAATTCCGTCGCCGGACTATTTTTTTTCTATTCAACTATTTATCTTACATACTCGTTCCCCGAAACAGAATGAACCTGATGTAATACATTTTTTAAGTTGCAATTTTCAGTGCTAATTATTACTTGATTTTCTAGTTTTCCCAAAACTCTCCTCTCTCAGAATATATCAGGATGATATGTGCTTCGAACTAGTTTCTGATAAATAACTCAAAAAATCTGCACGATCAGGGAAAAAGCGACATTCTACTAAACTTTTTTCCAACTCTGGAATAGAAGCTCCTCGCACACATTGCCATCAGTGCGTCTTTGCGGGGGGTGCGTAGGAAAGAACTACTGATGGACAGAAATGAAGAATTTTGGACAATTTTCTTATTCCCGACAGTTCTACGAACACGACAGATGCTATATCTACCTACAGGAACCATTCGCTGATTCCCCATCAGATTTTCAAAGTTTACGGATTAGTTACCCTTTTATTTGTAATAGACACAAAAGTTGGTTCGGAAACATATTTCACTTTATTCATTATGCAAATTTACAAACTGTAAAAATTTTGAAAATGGAAAAAATTAATGTAAGATTGAAATGAGGCAGTGTAGCCACATTACATTAATTTTGAAAACAAGAAAAAAACGCCATGCCATTGGGCTAACTCCTACAATTATTCAAGTAGAGATGACTGTCTTATACAATTTTTTTCAGATTCTTAATGTATGGCACTCATTACATACTGCTAGGCTACCGAAATGTTTAAATTTGTTTCCATGCATTGAACTGAAACATTACTCGCACAGTATAATGGCTAAACGATTTTTGAAAATTACACTTCCTTCCAAATTTTGGAATAACTACGCCACTGAATCACTAATAAGATAAAATAGCAAGAAACAAGCTCATAATTGGTGGCAATGAATGTAGAAACAGAAGCAAATTGCATGGCTCCTATTGCTCTTTCCTATCTGTACTATTTGTAGTTCCGAAAATAAGAGACTTTGAAATTGATAATATTTCAAAAATGTAAAATTTCTACCATCCCCCCCATGCGCTTCAAATTTAGATAGAAATGAGTGGAAGCTTCGAAAGTTTCAAAAAAGTGTAAATAATCCGTAAAATCTGAAAAGAATTTGGCGACTCCACATTCAAAACTGAGCTGATTTTATATAGATTGACCTTCCATACACATTTGGAGCAGCTCTCCTACCCCTTGCTCGAATTTTATTCGCAAATTAGCCGAATCTATTCAGAAACAGACTTTCACTGTTGTGATTTTTGACTTTCCTTGGGCCTTATAACTTTACTAACAGAACTTTTCAAACCCTCATCAGTGAAGAAAATGAAATCGAGGTTTTCAAGTCGATTTTGATATTAGTTTGACCTTGACCCTACCGAATGTAGAGCACGGGTATACTGACAGTCAGACGAATGGAAAGCGAGAAGTGCAACGCGGAACTGAGGCCCATCAGAGCAACCACAGGAGGGCGTTAAATTTGAATTTAATTGCTGGAAGATTCAAACGACCAGAATATCGTTGCATAAAATCGAATGACATCGAGAATACACAAAGTTTCGACGACTCTCGGCGCTCGAACTGAAACACGTCATTTATTTTTTTTTTTTCTTTCTTGTTTTTTCAACTTCGACCCGTAACTTATCGAACTAATTAAACGTTTCTGAAAAAGCAAACTCAATTATCCCCCGGTTAACGGATAAAAAGGCACGCTTGTCGGGGGAAAAACACGAAGGGCACTTTCGAAACAGGCTGCAAATTTGCGGCTCTCTCTCTCTCTCTCTCTCTCTCTCTCTCTCTCGGTAACGGTACGGATTTTCGAAAAAGAGGAAGTTGTCGAAGAGAAAAACATTTTCGGCGTGAAACCGATAAACGTAACGAGCTCGATAACGGACGTTTCAGGAGCCGATGGTATCGCAGGCTCGGCAAAATTACTTTTAAATATTCGCGTTTGTTTTCCGGAAAATTCGGCGGCATTCCCTTCGACGTTATATACCGGAACTGATGCCATGACGGTGTTTCTGGTAGCTCTTCTTCGTCGAATTTGGCAAGCGCATAGCGGGGCGCTGAGATTTCTCTAATTACGAATGCGGAACGAAGTCTTTTTCCGCAACGTGTATTGGGGGTATGTTGAAGATAGCAATCGGAAGTATCGTTATACACGTTTTTACAATTTACACAGCATCTGCTTCTAGCGTATGGTGGCAAAAGCTACGATACTGAACCTGTATACTGATTAAAGTACCCGTGGTATGACTGGAGAACGTTTAAAGTAGAAACGACTTTTGTGGAAAGTTAGAACAATAGAGAATGTAGAAGTAAACGTGGGGATAAAATCTTACAGGTCGAAACTAGAAAAACCTTTGTTCTTCTGAAATATTATTTTCATGTCCTGGCCCTAAACGCCGGTACACTAAGGTCATTTGCGCCTCTCAGCTCATCATTTGTCCCTTAGCGTTTTTTATTCTCACCTACCCGCGGATACTCTTACTTCACCTTTTATTATTAACTTTTTTTTAAAACTAACTTATGAAATAATTTGCTCAGCGTTGCCCCACCCCCTCCAAAAATGTGGCCACATCCCATCATCTTGAGGTGCAAAACATGGACATTGGAGTGGGGTCAGAAAGATCTATGTATCGCCAGGACCACCCATTCCCGAGACCATTGCTGTGCTCAAGCCCAATTCCACAGTCTTCACATGGTGACCCAAGCCAAGCGACATAATTGGCCGGCGACTGATATAGATAGACGCAGGAGAAATAAAATTTCAAGATTAAAACCATTCTAGGAAAAGGACAACTCCGATAAATGAACGCGACCAAAGTCGTTATCAAAAAAGATTTCTACTTTTTCCCTCGCTTACAAGTGCTAGTACCTATGAGGCAGAAGAGCTGAGGAATAGTAATGGAGAGAGTAGGTCAAAACCACTATTCTGCCCTCTAGGGGAGGTTACCCCAAGGGTTAAGGGAGTAAATCTCTATAGATAATCCGATGGAAGGCAAGAGGGAAACCACCATCGTATGTTTCCCTAGAATCGTTGCCATGGATATAAACAATCTCTCACCTCCTCATCTTGGTACGTGTGGCGACGCAGGAAGGTGGTGACGGCGGGGTGAACCCTGTCAGGGGGTCTGCAGCAGTTGCAGCAGCTTTAGGATGGTACAGAGTCATTGGGGCCTCGATCATTCTGTCGCCATCTTTTTCCTCATGATGGTCTAGACGAAGACCGACACACGGTTCCATCCGCTTCTGCTCCTCAGCATTTCCGAAACCAAGATGTCCGGTGCGAGACGGTTGATCAAGTCGTCATCGGTGTTGCTGTCGTTGCTGGGATCGATCATTCTTACCATCCAGCGCATCTCCTGCTCTCAGGCCTCACACGCGAATCGGAATCCAACCAGTGCATTTCACTTATAACCAATGAATGTACGTCAAGCCGTTCCGTTTCATGTATCAAGCTATGAGTTTTACCGGCTTCATATAAAGTTCGTACATTCCACGTGGCAATTCTTAGGATCGTTGCCATTTCAAGCTGGGATATTCTTCGGATCCCTGCCCGATTTAAGGAGTCGCCAGGACACTTCCTCGAGTCCTGGGCACTCCTTAAATCGGGCAGGGATGCGAAGAATATCCCAGCTTGAAATGGCAACGATCCTAAGAACTGGCACGTGGAATGTACGAACTTTATATGAAGCCGGTAAAACTCACAGCTTGATACATGAAACGGAACGGCTTGACGTACATTCATTGGTTATAAGTGAAATGCACTGGTTGGATTCCGATTCGCGTGTGAGGCCTGAGAGCAGGAGATGCGCTGGATGGTAAGAATGATCGATCCCAGCAACGACAGCAACACCGATGACGACTTGATCAACCGTCTCGCACCGGACACCTTGGTTTCGGAAAAATGCTGAGGAGCAGAAGCGGATGGAACCGGGTGTCGGTTTTCGTCTAGACCATCATGAGGAAAAAGATGGCGACGGAATGATCGAGGCCCCAATGACTCTGTACCAGCAGACCCCCTGACAGGGTTCACCCCGCCGTCACCACCTTCCTGCGTCGCCACACGTACCAAGATGAGGAGGTGAGAGATGATGGAAGGAAGTGCAGTCCGGCTACGGACCACCCGAATTCCAGATTAACGCTACTGGGTGCTCACCTCTCGAATTTTATTGACTGGATATTCTAATTTAACGGCTTTTCAGTATAATATTAGGAATGTGGGATGGAGGGGATTTCATTCTCGTAGTGTGCAAGAAATAGAGTTAGTGATTATAATGTTCGAACAGATTCGAAAAATATTATGAAGAGCCAGGCCCGAGCGCAAGGGGGTTCTCCCCCCCCCCATTGACCTTCGGTGATATGTAGATAATATAATAATTTATGGCCATCACTGCCCTTTATAACCTAACTAACATGAAATATATGATCAATCCCCCCCCTTGTATAATTTCTGCGCACGGGCCTGCGAAAAGCTGTTCTTCAAAGGGACCAACAAAAATATCGAAGGGATGTCATACCCAAAATTAATGACGTCACTGTATTGCGAGTTGCATTTCGAGTAGACTAACCTTTTTAGGAACCCTGATCTCCTCTGCTCAGAGTCTCAAGGTAACTCTAATTGCAAGCTAGAGTAAAAGCGACGCACACAATTTGGGGAACAATATCTTTATTGTAATTTATAAAATTACGAACACTCCCCTCTCCTATTAATGATTCTATTTTCACTTTCGACCAAATATAAAAATCGATTTCACAGTTAATATCCCATACCCGTATTACATTTATTTGCTTCTTCAGTTCTTATCTTTATTCCCTCCCCTGCATATAGACCCAATATTTCAAACTTAAAAACACATAATATCGAAGCCGGGTTCAGCGACCTTTAAAAGTGTAAACTCTAGATTCAATACCTATTTCGTAATTTATGACATTTCTGTCTCTGATACCCCCTCTCCCCAACTTGGTGCCATAGTTCTCGACTTGAGGTAAAAATAATATCCGGAATAAATTTAACGACCTCCGAATCCTAATGTTTGATGTTCTCACGTTGTATTTTTGCTCTTATGGTTTTACCCTTTGCCTTTTCTCTCATTCCACAGAAACCCAATTTTTCAACTCATGATCAAAATGTTATGATTGAAAACAAATTCAGCAGCATTTGAAACTTTATACCCGATACCTGTATTGTAATTTATGGGATTTTTGCCCCTGATTCCCTCTCCTCCAACTTGGTGCCTCAGTTTTAAAGATTGATGGTCCCTAATACATGTGGAGTTTCAACGAGTTTTAACGAACTTGAATCCTCTCCAGAAACCATAACATCCATATTGGTTCTGACTAAGTAATTTCGCGGAATACTAGCCCATTTGAGAGGTACAGAACATATGGCAATGATGAAATTCAATATACGGGGAAAAAAAAATTTGACCAACATTTGGTCTGACCAATATTTGGCTCCATTTTTTTTTTTCTTGACCCATGACTGGCTAATTTTTTCTCTCTCTTGTTATTAGTCTGTCGAATAAAATGACGTCCGACGAAGGAAATTCCGACTCATCATCCGGAGAAGCAAACTCATCTTGAACTTTATTTTCTTCTTTTCATTCTGTCAATTTCAGGTAATTTTTCTCAGATTGTGTCAAACACTGGTCGACCAATGATTGGAAAATTTTAACATAATCATTTTCAAAAATTCACAGAAAATTGCACCTGAGCTTGACGTCGGCGCGTATAAGTGAAACTCATTCCTGATAGCATACACTACCATATGCTATGATTAAAAAATGGAAAATCCTGCAGATCAATAATTGGCAACAGTTGTCAAATTTTGGTTTTTGGACTCTTCGTCAGATGTCTGTAGATAATTCGGAGGCGTGATAGTAGTGCCATTTTGTCATATGTTGCAGAGGAAAGATGAACATATCCTTCGATTCCAAAATCAACTCCCCCATGTAATTAGAGCTCGAGATATGACCGTCCAAAAAAACCTGACTAATAAGGGGCGCTTTACCTTACAGCTAGAATTGTTTTCGTGTATCGTTCATTGCTCCAAATACAGAGTGTGGGGTGGCGGAACTAGTTTGACTTTCACGTCCGATCTGAAATATTTCCGACCTGCACGAAAAGCGTTTTGAACATAATTTCCCGACTCGTTTAGAACTACTCGTACCGAATTAAATTCCGCTTTCGTATCTTAAATGAAGGGGAAAATTCAATCTAGTTTTACCGCTGTTCTCAATTATTTTTAATCGAGCTTTTTAACTTACGGAGGGTCATTTCGTGTAATGGTTATCATTTTTATCGCTCGTGCTCTACGGTTTTCTCTAGCAAAAATTATACGCCCCAACTTCACTTAGAGGACACGAGACAGATTCGGAGATTCGATTCTCAAGGTAACGCTGTAAAAAAACACAACAATGCGAGTGAGAACTTTCTTTCTGAAAGGCGTTTATTATAAAAATTTTCGGCGGAAAGTGATCGGTATTCATTTTTGATTCACTCGCCAATCCTCCGTTGTTAATTTAGTCGCAAAGTACGGTCCCACATTTTCTACTTGAATTCGAAACAACTTTAACAATTGTATTCCTTCCCTTGGTAAGCATAAACTTTCCTTCACATTTTTCATTTTTTTTTTTTCGCGTCCTAAATTTGTTTGAGCCACATAGCACTGGCAGCCTTTCTTACGTTCAACGCTTATGATTTACAAAAATTCACCTCGACGATTTTTCCCCAACAAATGAAAATTTGAAAAACGATGCTGACTTCGTACGGGGAACGTTGCTCGTCTGTTACGGACGTTATTAGAGCGTGCAAAATCTCATGGACCACATTTTTAACGCCACTATCTCTTCGTCAAAGGAAATATGAAAAAGTTGTATTATACTAAAAATAAAATGTAAAAATGGGAAGTAATAAAGCGAGCATTTGCGTTGAATAATATTTTCTTTTAGATTACGATAAGAATACCACGCAGAGCGAGAACAAGTGTTGCTCATTTTTCCAGAACAGAAATCTTCGCTTTCAGGTTGCTTTTTCGTTCTAAAACGAGATCGTCAGACAGACGCATTTTGAACACCTCGCCGCTTTACCTATTTCCTTTTCGGAAACAAACTTTCTTGATTACCTTCTTATCTCGGGTTTGTTTATGTGGGAAGCGAATGGGTTATTTAGTTTTTCTGTAGGGTAGCCTGGCGAACCGCGAAGAATAAGTAAAAGAGCGTTTGAAATCGATGCTGGAAAATCGGAATTTGAAAAGGTTCTAAACCATTGGAGTTGTGAGCAATGATAAGAGAACGCCTATTCAGCATCTACATTCTACCTTAATTACTGAAGTACGGTCAAAGTTTTTTTCCCGTTATACTGAAGGAGATGCCACTTGCACAGATGAAATAAACGGCCTAGAGTTGGTAATCATGCAAAAAGAGGCATAGAAATGGAATTATGGAACAATATGCTTCAACTTCTCTGAAAGGGAACTGAGTAGACAAATACTAAATCGCAACGGCACCTCGAAATCAAATTTTTATTTGTAAAACTGAAAAAGGCGGTGCCTACCTACTTAGTGAACGCCAGAGGTACAGATGGTACTTATTCACAAATTTGGACCGCCTGTGATAACAGAAACGACAAAATGCTACAAAAACCGATCTTGCAAAAAGGGTGAAATCAGGAGTGGAAAACATAATTCTTTTTCAGAATTGGCTGCATCAACGTTCTGCAAACGCATCAGGGTTCTTTTATTTTTCTTCCTAAAAATTAATTTGTAAATACGATACCTGTATGACGAATACCGCTAAAACGGTTCTGAAATTTGTCTCTACTTTTCAACTTCATCCTCATTCAACTTTGACGTCGTTAGTAACATCAATCTACTTTAATGAAAGAACGATAGAGCCATCAGATGAATACATGTCTACTTGTCTTTTATTTCCATGTTATAACAGTGTGCAACCTTAGTGTAGTTCTTCGTTTCTCTTGGTGGAAAAAAAAGTTCATATTCTCGGTTGGTATACCCCATAAATCGGTTCAGGGCTGGATTTAGAAAGCTGGACGGAGGCCTCTTTTCCTCCGGCAGAAGAAAGAGAAAAAGAAAACACCAGGGCTAAAGTAATATAACCTATAAAAAGGAGGGGGAAATTAATGAAATTTGATTTTTTTAAATGATTATTCTATTGTTTGGTAGAGGTATACTTAATGGTAATTTTTTAGGATTTGTTATTTCCAGGTAGTGGAGGAGGGGAAGGGAGGGGGGCACGTGTCTTTTCACAGTCACCTTTTTTCGTGTATATGAGTGACCGATTAGCGATCGACAAATAATTTGTTTTTTATTCCTATTCATTTTTTATTTGCTGGAATCCCTTGTTTCTGGGGGTCTCGGGGCGGACCATCATCAGCTATTCCGCAATGAACCAGAAGTGGCCCAGGGTTGCCAGCTGACTGGTATTTGCATATTTTGCTCCGTGAGAAGTGTAATGCAATAATGGACGTGCAAATGTCCGATAGTTCAGTATTTTTTTTTCATATGTTCTCAAAAAATAACATTTTAAAATTTAAGCCAATACACAAAATACTGAGAATAAATGTTACATGAGAATAAAATCTCATAATTTTTGTACTTCCTTATTGTTAATAACTTAGTTTATCAGTTGTTAGTATAATGTTCTCAAAAGAAGACCAGGGATAGAGCGAACCAGTTAACACTATAACTTATCAGATGGTTATTGTTAATTTTGATAAACAGAGGGTCAACAATTAACAGTTATCAGTTGATTAAATTACCTAGGAAATACAGTTAACGATTTTTGGTTGGTTAGGTTTACAAACTGGATGTTTCTTAGTTACAGTTAGTGATGATATCATTCGGTTAACCGAATAAAATAACAGAACTGACAAAAATGTAGAGGGGAAGGGTACATAGAAGCTTTTTTGGTACCCATGCTATCCTGAAAGAAGAAAACAGACCATATCATCATCACCTCTTGACAAGTCTCTTTCCCAGGATACAGAAACCAGAAATTTCAAACTTCCAATTTGGAATACACTAGAGCAAGGGTTGTATTGTGAGATACAAACATTCATTCCATTATAACTCGGATAGTTTCAAGTGAAATAACTAATGTTGGGTACCATTCAAAAGAGAATAGAAAACTGTACACGTTGCCATGCACCACAGCTTCTGAAAGTTGATAGGAACTAAGAAATCGAAAAAAGAAAAAAAATGAAATGCGTCACTTTATAAGTTATAACACAGGTTTGTGAAGTGACACGCCATAGTATAAGTGCAAAGTCGTGCCTTCTGGACTTTTTTTTTCAAATTTCAATACAAGTTTTGGAATTCAAGAGTAGCGTCAGGAACGTGAATAACTCATCTATTCTGTTGTGAAGTGGAACCAACATGCATTGGGCTTTTTCGGTAATACTTGTTTGTAAAATTGATGCAATATCCTCGATGACGGGGAACACGTCCCCGCTTCTTCATTTGGTACTGTAGGTCAATATACCTATATTTTCAGCCATTTTACTTAATCCACAGGGAAAATGCACTCAAATAGTTCAATTCTAGGGATTTTTCTTCCTGAGTCACTTTACAACACCTGCACTCCTCATCTTCGAAACCAACAGTTGCCACTATAATTATTTTGTATTACACATGCATCGAAACAACGATTTAACAGTATCATTTTGCAAATTGAAAGTTCACATTATCACAATAGATCGCAGCTGCGTTTGTAAATGCTACGGCACATGCGCAGAAGACTCTTTTCAGTCCTAGGACTTGTAAAAGGACTGAAAAAAGATGACGTTACGTATTTTGTATTACACATGCATCGAAACAACGGTTTAACAGTCTCAGTTTGCAAATTGAAAGTTCACGTTTTCACGATAGATCGCAGCTGCATTTGTAAACGCTACGGCACGTGCGCAGAAGACTCTTTTCAGTCCTAGGACTTGCAAAAGGACTGAAAAGAGATGACGTCACATATTTTTCTTTCACAGATGTGTACAATCTAGGTACAATTAGCTGTTCGATGCATTTGTAATACAAAATATCTTACAATGCAAGGATTGAAGCGAGTTATCACGCCTCCGCATGACTAGCTTCACTCGCCTTCGGCTCGCTCCGCTGACAGTCGCACTCGGCGTGATAAAGCTCGCTTTCAATCCTTGCAGTGTAATATACTATTGTTTTACACATGCATTGAAACAACGGTTTAACAGTCTCATTTTGCAGATTGAAAGTTCACGTTATCATGATAGATCGCAGCTGCGTTTGTAAATGCTACGGCACATGCGCAGAAGACTCTTTGCAGTCCTAGGACTTGTAAAAGGACTGAAAAAAGATGACGTCACGTATTTTTCTTTCACAGATGTGTACAATCAGCTGTCTCTATCAAAATGCGAAATTCAATGCATTTGTAATATAAAATATCTTACAATGCAAGGATTGAAGCGAGTTATCACTCCTCCGCAGGACTAGCTTCACTCGCCTTCAGCTCGCTCCGCTAACAGTCGCACTTGGCGTGATAAAGCTCGCTTTCAATCCTTGCAGTGTAATATACTATTGTTTTCTTATTAAAACTGATGTTACCATTCGGTTTATCGTTGAAAATATTACTAGAATGGTTATAATTTTAGTTACTTCTTTGGTTCTTTCAATTCCGGATACACGAAAAAATAAATTCAAGAATTTTTTAGAACCTACTTATGGCATGATATGAAAACTGTGGTGGAAACACACTACGACATTACAACTGATTCTGCTGGTGTGATAACAATAGGCGGCGTAACTGTGACCAGGTTTGCTAGTGTCGACCTCCTGCAAAGGTGATCAAGGTTGATGTTCCCATAAGAAGACGAGTAAAGTTGGTATACTTTAAAGCTTCCGTAATTGCTGAAAATAGATGTTTTTGGGTCATATAACATGTCAAATTTAAGCTTGAAGTCTCTAGTTCATACTGGAAGGTAATTTAATCACTCCCCGATCTGACAAAATTAGTGTCGTTCGACAGTTCGACATGTGTCGAACTATCGAAATCTTCGACTAAAGCTTTCTAATTGGCTGAAAATAAAGGGGCGGGACGAATAAATTTGATTGCTGTCGAATTATTGTCGAACAGTGTCGGAAGTTCGACTGAGTGGAACGAGTAAATTTGATTGCTGTCGAACTACTATCGAAGAGTGTCCGAAGTTAGGCTGATCATCGAATATTCGTCAGCCGCATAGTGATGTGCAAAAGAATTGAGCTTTGAAGGTTGTCGTCGCGTCGGCGCCTTTACACGTTTGCGAATATTCCCACGATCCTGTTCGGTAATAGGTACGAGTGTGTTATCTCGACTCCCGGAGTCTGGAAGTGCGGAATAAGTGGTTTCAGTTAAAATTTCATGCGTCGCTGAGTGGTTCAGTGGTTTAATATTCGTGAAGCGGATTTGCATGCACTGTTATTTATCGGTAAGTTATGTCACATTTTTGTCATTTAATGGAATATTCAGTTACTAATTATTCTAGGAGTGGATCAATGAGGGAGGATAGGGGAAAAATTGCCCCTAGCCGGTCCACCGGCCGTTTAAACAGTTTTTGCTTGACCCCTCAGACCCTATGTTTTTTCATTAAAATGTATGTACCTAATTTTGCGTCTGTGCATTTCTAGCGCCCTAATTGGGGAGGGGCAGATTTTACATTGTAGAACCAGGAATTTCCCAGTCAAAGCTTGAAGCTGTATTCAGTTATTCCTTGAACTCGAAATTCTTCTCCACATCGAAGGAGGATATAATTTGTAAGCGAATTATAAGATGATACGTCGATCAAAGTATATCAATTGGGTACATCTTGGAAACAGTAGACTGTTTCAGAGTGAGAGGGGTGTCCTAGAAGTCTGGTCCCACTATCTGATCATTTCGATTTCAGCAACTAAACCCGCAAACTGCACAGTTTGCAGAACGGCAAGAAGGTACACAAAAATGTTCCATGTGTCTGCCGTGGTCACATTGAGAGTCTGGTCTCGAGACGCATGAAGACGGGCGAGAATCAGGCAGTATGTGTAGTGTACCGAGCAAAATTGGAACCTGACTTTTGGGCAGTGTTGTAGTCAGGATTTTCTCAAGGGGAGGGGGGAGTAAGACTTTCAAGGGGAAAAAAAGTCGAAAATTGTGGTATTTTTTGAAAATTGCCAATATAATATGTATTAGGGGACTATTTTATAAAAAATGAAGGTAAAATTACTGCTCAAGCAAAATTAAAAAAAAAACACGTGTTTTAAAGGCAAAAAATTGCTCATTCTTGCATATTTTTACGTTCAATTTCAGGTTTTCCTCTTCGCCCCCCCCCCTCGGCTATGCTCATTCTTTTGGGACACCCTGTACTCGCAAATTTTGTTCAAGAATGTACACAGTAACTGATGCCACATGTGTTCCCGTCATCACTAATTGTCAGTTAGTTATCATTTCCTATACCTATGCCTGTTCGATTATTTTAATTAGGTAGACTAAGTAGAGATCGGATTGGGATTCTATTAATTTCTTCAATAGCATTATTGTGGAAATCATGAAGCCGGATTAAGATTAAAGTCGCTTACAAGCACTTGGGCCCCCAGGCACCTAGCTGGAAATTTTTTTGTATCTGTTCAATAGTTTTTTATTTACAGCACCGTGTCTGGCTGGTGGCCCGCCAAAATGTGCTGAATACAAAAATGCTCAAAATTCGGCTGCCTCTCAAAATTGGCCGCTCCGAGCTGGTGCTTGTTGTAGTGCCTGTAGGTAAATCTGGTGCTGTACAACACAGAAAATTCTGTTTTTCTTGAGTGGGGCAAAACCTTATTGTCTGTAACCCCGCGCGGTGACTAGCAGCAGCTTGAATGGGAATTGGGAATGGAATGGAATTCCTTGTCATTGTACGTCTACCATTATGAATTTAACATCGACGATGCAATCTTTAATTGATACATATGATAGAGTGTATGCTCGAGTCGTATTATCTCATTAATAATTTTAGCGATGAAATCCTTTCATACATCATTATTCTGACGCCTGGATTCCCCATTCATATATGAACAGGGTTCTAACTGTCATTTAAGACATTGAAAGTCATTTATTTTGAAAAAAGATCATGAAGTCATTTAAAGTCATTCATTTTCAATCATGGTCATTTAAAAATTTAAAAGTTAGCAAATTATACCTTGAGAGAGAGAACAAAGGACTTAGAATTGGAAAACTCTGTCATAATGACCAGGACTGCAATTTTTGTTTGAATTGGGCACGACTCACTAAATTTCTTGAAACTTGAAAATTATATGTACATAGAGGAATTGACATTTCATAGCATACTTGTGGGTAGGATCGACGCTCGGAAACCGAAGTCAAATTTTTTGTCGAGAATGAAGGGAAAATTCTTCTATAATTGAAAACAACGCATCACCTTCTTGGATTTTCAGTATTTTGTTCAATTTCTATTTTCGGCATGAAACGGAGGCGGAAATATAGGGGGCTAGGGGGATAAGCCCTCCAGTTTCGAAATTGTCGCCCCTAAGTGAAAAATATAAAACTATACGAGTATCGCTATTATCGTTTGTGATGTCATGCTGTTTTGTTTTTTTTTTCTTCTTCTTACAAAGGAAGTATTACAGTGAAAAATCTACTTTTTGTAGTTTTTTTTATTTTTTAATTTTTTTTTGGGGGGGGGGGGAGGCTATGACTGTTTTGGATTTTTATTACCCTTGACCGTGGGCTTAAGTGAGTTGGCTAAAGTAAGTTGGTTTAAGTGAGTTCAGTATTATCGCCCTCCAATTTCAAGGGATAAAGAGTGTAGAGGAGACCAATTGTGATCCCACTGATAACGAAAAAGACCAAGGTAGATGTGTGTGAGTGCCCAAAGCAAGTAAACTACAAAGTTCAAAGCTGTTTGAGAACCTTTTTTTCCAATGCATTAGTCACAAGAAAATACCTACGTAAATCCACAGTTTGCTCCTTACATTCCACGTAATAATGACTATAGATCTTTCTACAAATTCAGAAGAAAACCAGAAATGTTACAATATATGTCACTGCAGGAGACACATGCAGTTTGCAGCTGTGTTGTTAAAAGAAATTTCCATGGAAATGTCAACCACCACTAAGAGGCACAGTTTTCGCTCAGATATACTCAGATGATGTCATAGTAACAGGAGCGTGTCGGGGGCGCACACCCCTCACTACTGCCCCCAAACCTTCGCGGGAGTGCATTGAACAACTTCCTAAAGTTTGATAACAACTTCCCAAAGTTTCATGGCGATCAGATGAACAGTGTAGTAAAGTCTGCAGCTGTGTTGTTTATAGAAATTTCCATGGAAATATGAAGGACATACACAGACAGACAGACAGACATACATTCATGTTTATGTGTATAGAATATTTTAGGCACTGGGGCTTCAGCCCCCCCCCCCCCAAAAAAAAACGCTCTATTTCCGCCCCTGTATGAAACCTATTTGAAGAAAATTAGATTTTTGCAAAAACGTTTGTTCGAAACACAATACAGGTATAAGGACATGAATGGGTACCTTTATTTTATTTTATTTTTTCACGAGACCAGCCCTCGACATTTTTTTCCCCTTTTTCTTATACCATAAAATCTATGATGATGCTTTCGCAATTTTCTATTCATCGAACGTTATTGTTTTCTCTGTAGATCCTTTCAGAGGTCGCAAAATTAGATTGTATATTTATCTATTTTGAATATATTTTAGGATATAGACCTTAACTCGTGGTGTGAATACTTAATATTTCAGTAACTTAGCATTGAAATCTTACACTTTCTTCTAGGTGTGGCTCCGACGGTGATTACTCTCGGTATATGGACGGCGGAATACTTCCACAGTACGCAGTGTATCACGCTTCGCATGTGTAATAATTTATAAAAAATTGTTTTCAATTTTCTCAAAAATATATATAGGTGAAATTCTGAATTTTCTATTCTTTCCAGTATTCGAATGACTTTAATAATCCGTCTGTCTGACGCGAAACATTTATACCTATTCTGAAAAGAAATGCTTCAGGTTCACAGAAGTGAAGGACACATATCTATTAATAGTAAAAATGAGAGAGAACGCGCTCAGCCAGTAAAAATTGGGAGAATGGGGTGGGTAAATGAAAAATGAAATACTCAGCTTGTAATTTTTAGCTTAAAATTCCTTGCTCAGGTCTTTTAAAGGAGGGGCTATAGCCCGTACCTCCCCCAGGTTGCGCCTATGAAAGGATCCCTGGACGAAAAGGGAGGAAGGATTAATTTCTAGGGTGAGAAAATATCGAAATAGTGTCGAACGCCCTGTCGAAAAAACGCCGAAATACTATCGAAGGAATGGCCAAACTATCGAAATATTGTCGAACGCGCCGTCGGAATGTCGAAAAAAAGACGCCGAAATAGTATCGAAGGAATAGCCGAAATGTCGAAATGTTGAACTGATGTCGAAAAAAACGCCGAAATAGTATCGAAGGAATAGCCGAAATGTCGAAATGCTGTCGAACAAACAATCGAAACATCGAATCGAAAATTGTCGAACTGTCGAAAAATTGTCGAGAAAGTATCGAACTTCCGAACTTCTGTCGACAAACGGGGCGTTTCCGATACAAAATGCTGACTTCTGATTGGTTGTAATTTCTGCCGAACTGCCGATATTTCAGTCGAAATTAGCAAGATCGATAGTGTCGAAATAACTGTCGCTGACGACCGATCGGGTCGCCTTCGGCTCGCTCCACTGACAGTCGCACTCGGCGTGATAAAGCTCGCTTTCAATCCTTGCAGTGTAATATACTATTTCTTTCACAGATGTGTACAATCAGCTGTTCGATGCATTATTTGTAATACAAAATATCTTACAATGCAAGGATTGAAGCGAGTTATCACGCCTCTGCACGACTAGCTTCACTCGCCTTCGGCTCGCTCCGCTAACAGTCGCACTCGGCATGATAAAGCTCGCTTTCAATCCTTGCAGTGTCATATACTATTGTATACCAGAATTAGCAACTTTTGTCAATGCCATTTTTTTGCCGCATTTTTGCAGACGGGGTAGTTTGTACTCGTATTATCGATATGCGTGAAATTGATAATACTTTATAGGTGGTGTAACCGAGAGATCGCACAAAGGCGAGTGAAGCTAGTCGTGCAGAGGCGTGATAACTCGCTTCAATCCTTGCATTGTAAGATATTTTGTATTACAAATGCATCAAACAGCTGATTGTACACATCTGTGAAAGAAAAATACGTGACGTCATCTTTTTTCAGTCCTTTTACAAGTCCTAGGACTGAAAAGAGTCTTCTGCGCGTGTGCCGTCCCGATCTGACAAAATTAGTGTCGTTCGACAGTTCGACATGTGTCGAACTATCGAAATCTTCGATTAAAGCTTTCTAATTGGCTGAAAATAAAGGGGCGGGACGAATACATTTGATTGCTGTCGAATTATTGTCGAACAGTGTCGGAAGTTCGACTGAGTGGAACGAGTAAATTTGATTGCTGTCGAATTACTATCGAACAGTGTCCGAAGTTAGGCTGATCATCGAATATTCGTCAGCCGCATAGTGATGTGCAAAAGAATTGAGCTGTGAAGGTTGTCGTCGCGTCGGCGCCTTTACACGTTTGCGAATATTCCCACGATCCTGTTCGGTAATAGGTACGAGTGTGTTATCTCGACTCCGGAGTCTGGAAGTGAGGAATAAGTGGTTTCAGTTACAAATTTCATGCGTCGCTGAGTGGTTCAGTGGTTTAATATTCGTGAAACGGATTTGCATGCACTGTTATTTATCGGTAAGTTATGTCACATTTTTGTAATTTAATGGAGTATTCAGTTACTAATTATTCTAGGAGTGGATCAATGAGGGAGGATAGGGGGAAAATTGCCCCTAGCCGGTCCACCGGCCGTTTAAACAGTTTTTGCTAGACCCCTCAGACCCTATGTTTTTTCATTAAAATGTATGTACCTAATTTTGCGTCTGTGCATTTCTAGCGCCCTAATTGGGGAGGGGCAGATTTTACATTGTAGAACCAGGAATTTCCCAGTCAAAGCTTGAAGCTGTATTCAGTTATTCCTTGAACTCGAAATTCTTCTCCACATCGAAGGAGGATATAATTTGTAAGCGAATTATAAGATGATACGTCGATCAAAGTATATCAATTGGGTACATCTTGGAAACAGTAGACTGTTTCAGAGTGAGAGGGGTGGCCTAGAAGTCTGGTTCCACTATCTGATTATTTCGATTTCAGCAACTTATCCCGCGAACCGCACAGTTTGCAGAACGGCAAGAAGGTACACAAAAATGTTCCATGTATCTGCCATGGTCAAATTGAGAGTCTGGTCTCGAGACGCATGAAGACGGGTGAGAATCAGGCAGTATGTGTAGTGTACCGAGCAAAATTGGAACCTGACTTTTGGGCAGTGTTGTAGTCAGGATTTTCTCAAGGGAAGGGGAGAGTAAGACTTTCAAGGGGAAAAAAAGTCGAAAATTGTGGTATTTTTTGAAAATTGCCAATATAATAAGTATTAGGGGACTATTTTATAAAAATGAAGGTAAAATTACTGCTCAAGCAAAATTAAAAAAAAACACGTGTTTTAAAGGCGAAAAATTGCTCATTCTTGCATATTTTTACAATTTCAGGTTCCACCCCCCCCCCTCTTGGCTATGCTCATTCTTTTGGGACACCCTGTACTCGCAAATTTTGTTCAAGAATGTACACAGTAACTGATGCCACATGTGTTCCCGTTATCACTAATTGTCAATTAGTTATCATTTCCTATAGGTACCTATGCCTGTTCGATTATTTTAATTAGGTAGACTAAGTAGAGATCGGACTGGGATTTTATTAATTTCTTCTATAGCATTATTGTGGAAATCATGAAGCCGGATTAAGATTAAAGTCGCTTATAAGCACTTGGGCCCCCAGGCACCTAGCTGGAAATTTTTTTGTATCTGTTCAGTAGCTTTTTATTTACAGTACCGTGTCTGGCTGGTGGCCTGCCAAAATGTGCTGAAAACAAAAATGCTCAAAATTCGGCTGCCTCTCAAAATTGGCCGCTCCGAGCTGGTGCATGTTGTAGTGCCTATAGGTAAATCTGGTACTGTATCACACAGAAAATTCTGTTTTTCTTGAGTGGGGCAAAACCTTATTGTCTGTAACCCCGCGCGATGACTAGCAGCAGCTTGAATGGGAATTAGGAATGGAATGGAATTCCTTGTCATTGTATGTCTACCATTATGAATTTAACATCGACGATGCAATCTTTAATTGATACATATGATAGAGTGTATGCTCGAGTCGTATTATCTCATTAATAATTTTAGCGATGAAATCCTTTCATACATCATTTTTCTGACGCCTGAATTCCCCATTCATATATGAACAGGGTTCTAACTGTCATTTAAGACACTGAAAGTCATATATTTTGAAAAAAGGTCATGAAGTCATTTAAAGTCATTCATTTTCAATCATGGTCATTTAAAAATTTAAAAGTTAGCGAATTATACCTTGAGAGAGAGAGAGAGAGAACAAAGGACTTAGAATTGGAAAACTCTGTCATAATGACCAGGACTGCAATTTTTGTTTGAATTGGGCACGACTCACTAAATTTCTTGAAACTTGAAAATTATATGTACATAGAGGAATTGACATTTCATAGCATACTTGTGGGTAGGATCGACGCTCGGAAACCGAAGTCAAATTTTTTGTCGAGAATGAAGGGAAAATTTTTCTATAATTGAAGACAACGCATAACCTTCTTGGATTTTCAGTCTTTTGTTCAATTTTTATTTTCGGCATGAAACAGGGGTGGAAATATAGGGGGATAGGGGGGATAAGCCCTCCAGTTTCGAAATTGTCCCTCCTAAGTGAAAAATATAAAACTATACGAGTATCGCTATTATCGTTTGTGATGTCATGCTTTTTTTCCTTTTTTTTTTCTTCTTACAAAGAAAGTATTACAGTGAAAAATCTACTTTTTGTAGTTTTTTATTATTTTTTTTTTGGAGGGGCTATGATTTTTTTGGATTTTTATTGCCCTTGACCGTGGGCTTAAGTGAGTTGGCTAAAGTAAGTTGGTTTAAGTGAGTTCAGTATTATCGCCCTCCAATTTCAAGGGATAAAGAATGTAGAGGAGACCAATCGTGATCCCACTGATAACGAAAAAGACCAACGTAGATGTGTGTGAGTGCCCAAAGCAAGTAAACTACAAAGTTCAAAGCTGTTTGAGAACCTTTTTTTCCAATGCATTAGTCACAAGAAAATACCTACGTAAATCCACAGTTTGCTCCTTACATTCCACGTAATAATACTATAGATCTTTCTACAAATTCAGAAGAAAACCAGAAATGTTACAATATATGTCACTGCAGGAGACACGTGCAGTTTGCAGCTGTTGTTAAAAGAAATTTCCATGGAAATGTCAACCACCACTAAGAGGCACGGTTTTCGCTCAGATATACTCAGATGATGTCATAGTAACAGGAGCGTGTCGGGGGAGCACACCCCTCACTACTGCCCCCAAACCTTCGCGGGAGTGCATTGAACAACTTCCCAAAGTTTGATAACAACTTCCCAAAGTTTCATGGCGATCAGATGAACAGTGTAGTAAAGTCTGCAGCTGTGTTGTTTATAGAAATTTCCATGGAAATATGAAGGACATACACAGACAGACAGACAGATATACATTCATGTTTATGTGTATAGAAGATTTTAGGCACTGGGGCTTCAGCCCCCCCTCCCCCTAAAAAAATCGCTCTATTTCCGCCCCTGTATGAAACCTATTTGAAGAAAATTAGATTTTTGCAAAAAAGTTTGTTCGAAACACAATACAGATATAAGGACATGAATGGGTACCTTTATTTTATTTTTTCACGAGACCAGCCCTCGACATTTTTTTTGCCTTTTTCTTATACCATAAAATCTATGATGATGCTTTCGCAATTTTCTATTAATCGAACGTTATTGTTTTCTCTGTAGATCCTTTCAGAGGTCGCAAAATTAGATTGTATATTTATCTATTTTGAATATATTTTAGGATATAGACCTTCACTCGTGGTGTGAATACTTAATATTTCAGTAACTTAGCATTGAAATCTTACACTTTCTTCTAGGTGTGGCCCCAACGGTGATTACTCTCGGTATATGGACGGCGGAATACTTCCACAGTACGCAGTGTATCACGCTTCGCATGTATAATAATTTATAAAAAATTGTTTTCAATTTTCTCAAAAATATATATAGGTGAAATTCTGAATTTTCTATTCTTTCCAGTATTCGAATGACTTTAATAATCCGTCTGTCTGACGCGAAACATTTATACCTATTCTAAAAGGAAATGCTTCAGGTCCACAGAAGTGAAGGACACATATCTATTAATATTAAAAATGAGAGAGAACGCGCTCAGCCAGTAAAAATTGGGAGAATGGAGTGGGTAAATGAAAAATGATATACTCAGCTTGTAATTTTTAGCTTAAAATTCCTTGCTCAGGTCTTTTAAGGGAGGGGCTATAGCTCGTACCCCCCCCCAGGTTGCGCCTACGAAAGGATCCCTGGACGAAAAGAGAGGAGGGATTAATTTCTAGGGTGAGAAAATATCGAAATAGTGTCGAACGCCCTGTCGAAAAAACGTCGAAATACTATCGAAGGAATGGCCAAACTATCGAAATATTGTCGAACGCGCCGTCGGAATGTCGAAAAAAAGACGCCGAAATAGTATCGAAGGAATAGCCGAAATGTCGAAATGTCGAACTGATGTCGAAAAAAACGTCGAAATAGTATCGAAGGAATAGCCGAAATGTCGAAATGCTGTCGAACAAACAATCGAAACATCGAATCAAAAATTGTCGAACTGTCGAAAAATTGTCCAGAAAGTATCGAACTTCCGAACTTCTGTCGACAGACGGGGCGTTTCCGATACAAAATGCTGACTTCTGATTGGTTGTAATTTCTGCCGAACTGCCGATTTTTCAGTCGAAATGAGCAAGATCGATAGTGTCGAAAAAACTGTCGCTGACGACCGATCGGGGTAGCATTTACAAACGCAGCTGCGATCTATCGTGATAACGTGAACTTTCAATCTGCAAAATGAGACTGTTAAACCGTTGTTTCGATGCATGTGTAATACAAAAGTATTTAAGCTGGCAATTCTTCGACCGCTTTGACCAATCAGAACACAGCACTACTAAGTTCCCAAACAATTACCTGTTCAGGAAATTTTTAAATTGCCTGAGAGGCAATACTTTTCAGACGGGACACCATTGAACATACCGGGTGATGAACGAGAAGTCGCACCATAGGCAAACATGTAGTAACGTGCAACGTGTAAGTAATGCATGTAGCAGAGATTGTGTTATCGTGTCGGCGCTGTTGCGCCTTATCGCGTGTTGGCCCTATGGTGCGACTTCTCGTTCATCACCCTGTAGATACAAATCACTGATATGAGTTTCTAGTAGGTAGCGCTACTAGTGCACGTGTTAAATCGTGCGTAGTAAATTGGACGCTGTTAAGCCTAGTTCACACGACGCTGGTTCGCTGGCGTGCGAAGCTATGAGCTGGTGCGCGAGCTGGTATGCTAGTCAAATTTATGTTCAGACGGAGCGTGTCAAGTTACTGATAAGAGCCAAAACAGCTTACCAGCTCAAAAGTTGAAAATTTTCAACTTCCATGCTAGGCTGGTAGGCTGGTAAACTTCATGCTGGTTCTCTATTCACACGAAGCTGGTTCTCTATTCACACAAAGCTGGTTCGCGCACTTACTAGCCCACGCTTCTTGTACCAGCGTTGTGTGAACTAGGCTTTAAGTGTAAGGGAACCAACCAGCAAAATCGGTTTTTTGAGAACACGTGATTTGAAGTTCAAGAGCCATGTAGAAACTATATGGCATAGCAGTTACTGATAAGCTTTTTTCAACGCGAGTACACATTTTTGAATTGGGAATTCAATTTTGAAGAATTCCAATTTTTACCCTCTTTCCAACAATTTTAAGCGGTACTTAACTCATTTTGTTTACAAATGTTAATTGGTTCCCTTACGCTTAACAGCGTCCATATACTAACAATATAATGGGAAAGAGAAAATTTGTCATCAGTTCAGGGCTGTGATAACGGAACGGATTAGTTAAGTTAACATGGTATTATTACCGCTTCATCCCGGTAAACGGTTCCGGTAAATAACGTTACAACTGGTTACGGTATTGTTTCGGTAACGTTATGTTAAGGTATCCGTTATCAATGTTAAACTTCGTTGCTTCGTTCTATACGTTTATATTTCACTGAAGAACAAGGAACTAATAGTTAAATATTGTAGAGCTTCCTAATTTTTTATTTGTATAGATGCGCCGATTTGGTAAACATATGCGGTGGGGGGGGGGGCGAAAAAGTAAAGTTGTTCATTTTTTAGTCACGATAGATGAGAGGACGTTGAACATGTATGCTACTGACACAGGTGTTGATCAGATTACATAAATTATATAAGTAGTGAAATAGGTCTTATATACACTGTACCCTACAGTATTTCCAGTGTCTGTTATACACTTTTTATCTTAGCAATCTACAAATCAAAATTCAAAAGGGGCTTTAGTTCACTATACATTAGGGTTAAACTGAGAACTTCTATTGTTATCTACTGATAGACTGATACTGAGTCTAAGGCCCGTTTCACACTATGCCGTGTTGCCGGAACGGCAGTCCTGAAGGCGGTCAAATTATCACACAAAAGTCGGGTCTTCACCCTTCACCCACAGTGCGTCCTCTTGTTCAATCTGAACGCACCCCAAGATTTACCCATTTACTGGGTAAAAAGGTTTCCGGTATTCCGTGACTGATTCTTTTCATTACGTTCCGTTCCGTTCCGTTAATTATGTTCTGGTAACGTTATCTTTCCGTTAATCCGTTAAGTTAATTATTCCGGTTCACAGCCCTGCATCAGTTAGCTGTTATTAATTTGGTTCCAGTTTTTTTCCATGAGTATTACTTATGTAGTTAATGGTTATTTACTACTAATTTCACTTTCAGTTACATATACAGTTAAACATGCTGGCATTATTGATTTTTTTCAACTGTTATCATAATAGTTACTGATAATAGGTTGCCAGCCCTGAACAAGTCTCACAGTGGATTTGCATTCGAGTTGGCAACATGTCGCAGACAGATTTTTAAATGTTAAGAGTTTGTCCGCGACATGTCACTGACTCGAATGTAAATCCACCATTAATGTAGATGCTCAGAACCATTAGATTTCATATTTGGATGATAGAGGTACTAAGCAGAAAGCACCCAAGTGACAAAAAATATGTTTTTTGAAAAAACGTAACATCCAGAAATAATACTGGTTTAGAGACAAGGTTGGCATGTTTTAAACACATTTTAAGCATGTTTTAAAACAATGAAAAAAAAACAATCATTGTTTTAAAACAAATGTGTTTTAAAACTTTTTTAACTTGTTTTTTTAACCATGTTTTTTTTTTCATTTTCTTTGAGATTTTCTCACTCAGAACTTACAGGGACCAAAATAATTTGTGAAGTACAAATAAATTTCAGAATTTCACGTAAAAATTTACAGAATGATTATATATCAGTGATAATTATATTTTATATCAATACATTTGTTAGCCCAACAACGGGTATTCTTGCTAACATTAACTCACTGTGTGATGTCAGATTTGAAGGTCGAATAATGGAACAAAAAGGTAAGACAAAAGGTCAGAAATAAGAAAGAAACACAAAAAAAAGTTTTACAGCAATGTTTTCAAACGTTTTAAAACAAGGGAATAAAAAAACATTGATAACAACATGTTTTACAACCAAAAAAAAAAGTTTTTTTTTTCAACCCTGATTACAGACATAGTGTTTACTGATGGTGGATTTACATTCGAGTCGGCGACATGTCGCGAACAAACTTTTAAATAATGTCAGCGACCACTACGGATTTACATTCCTTTCCAACTTTGTTGCAGACCTATCAGCTATCACAGACATGTAACGGATAACTTTTCCCCAAACCAACAAATGTCAGTTTGAGAAGGATATTGCCTGACTTGAATGTAAATCCATCATGATAAGCAGGGTTAGCACGTCTTAAAACAAATTGTGTTAAAACATATTTTAAAACAAATACGCGTTTTAAAACTTTTTTTTGTTTAAAAAGTGTTTTTAACACTGTTTTTTTTGTTTAAAAAGTGTTTTTAACACTGTTTTTTTCTCTTTTTTTCTCTTTGAGATTTTCTCAATCAGAAACCTTACAGGGACCAAAATGATTTGTCAAGTACTAATAAATTTCAGAATTTCACACAAAAATTTACAGAATGATTCGATATCAGTGATAATTAAATTATCAATACATTGGTTGGCCCAATGACGGGTATTCTTGTTAGAACAGCTACTCACTGTGTGACGTCAGAGTTGAAAGTCAAATAATGGACTAACAAGCTTAAGACAGAAGGTCGGAAATAGGGAAACCAATAAAAAAAACTCGTTTTAAAACAACAAAAAAAAAACATTAATAACAACATGTTTTGAATGAAAAAATCTTTTTAAAAAAACATTTGTTTGGTTCTTTTTTTTACTTCTTTTTTTTTTAACCCTGCTGATAAGCGTTTTTCAACATGGATACACATGTACCGGAGGCCCAATAGGTGGCATAACTGAGAGTTTCCAAAGTTGGCAGCCCTGCGCTGCAAAGGTGATCATGGACGTTATCACCATAAGAATGCATATAGGTAACTACTTGAATTCGCTTTTTCTAATCAATGAAATGTTTTCTTGCGGCTTATAATAGGTGAATTTAGATATTGATGTTTCCAGTTTTCCTTTACAAACTTGAAACGGCTCCATTTTCTATGTATTAGTTGTTTACAAGCTCGTTTTGTACTAATGGTAAACTTCCATAAGAAAAACAGTAATTTGGAAACAAACTGATTCATCCAACTAGAGCGAATAAAGTGTATTAAATTACCTTCCAGCATGAACTAGAGACTTCAAGCTTGAATTTGACATATGTTATATGACTCAAAAAAATCTATTTTCAGCAATACAGAAGCTTTAAAGTATACCAACTTTACACATACGGTATTCT
This sequence comes from Acanthococcus lagerstroemiae, assembly GCA_031841125.1. Lineage (NCBI taxonomy): Eukaryota > Metazoa > Arthropoda > Insecta > Hemiptera > Eriococcidae > Acanthococcus > Acanthococcus lagerstroemiae. The sequence goes on from CM063108.1 coordinate 4,852,834, forward strand.
TATGGGAACATCAACCTTGATCACCTTTTCAGGAGGTGGACACTAGCAAACCTGGTCACGGGTACACCGCCTATTAAAATAAATTCTATATTTTACACTCTTGCCAGTGATAGTTAATAAATAATAACTCATTATATTTTGTCAACAAATGTTGCTTTTGCCTCCCTTTTGCTTAACAGCGGCCATTTAAAAAAAAAAAAAAAGTTGACCCGAAACAAGTTTTTTAAACTGTCTTTTTGCAACCCTAATGTATACAGTGTCAATATTTTGAAAATCAGAAGTTGGCAACCCTAAGAATGGCCTCACTAACATTAATTTATTGTGTACTATGTTCACTTAATTAAATACTCGAACTTCAATAATAATGACCAAATAACTAATAATCTACAATCTAAAATGATGGAATGGTTTTAGTTTTGCCGATTAGCCGTTTGGTTTTACAAAAACAAACTACAGTTGGATAATTTTATAGTTTCATAGGAGGCAGCACTGATGCATGGCTCAACGTTTACCTAATTAATTATTCTTGGCGTTGTCTTCTCGTCGGCTTTAGGCTGTGTCCGTTGTGTGGATCATGTTGTGTGTCGTGAAATGATTAATTGTTTGTGCTACATCACATGGACATGTGAGGTCCTAAATAATTAAATGCGAGTATGGTTCTAATTATAACGTACTAACATCAGAAGTTACTAGTGCACTGATAAGCGATGTGATTTTGGTAATATCGTTTGGTGTAATATGGATTGACTATTAGTTCAGTTCGGCTTCTGTTTCACCCCGCAGCTCTGTGGTGTTCCTCTAACACTAAATCACGATCGGTCATTGGTTCGTCTATGAGCAACAGCAAAATGCCTCTACTTTCCATATATCTTATGCAGTTTGCAATGGATATGGAATCTGCGGTATGTACGTCACTTCTTCTCTTGTCAGTGTTCTGGAGTGCAGCGATAACAAGCGCGTATATTCCTCATGGCTAATGGATGAAATTTTGATTCACAGATCTGAGAACTAGAACTAATGCTGCTATGATACAGACGGAAATTGTACGACGCTAGGCTACCGTATTTCCAGGTTACAGATCACCCAGTTGGTACCTGGACAACTCAGTGAGTAGAATTTCAGATTTTTGATTAATTTGAACTGCTTGTACGTATATACTTTCAAAAACTTGAATCTTTGAAAATACGCCACCGGTTATCAAGATCCAACTGATCCAGGTAGACTATCTGAAAAATTTGAAGAATCTTGGTATTTTATTAGTGTTAAGGTTGTTGCATTAACTAATTACGAGTATTTACTGCGACGAAATGGGTTTCTTATTGAAGTAGCTTCTACATACATACAAATAGTAAATCTCCGTTGCTAGCTGCGGTTTCAGAAGTACAGATGACCAAGTGAATAAGTTTGAAGTGTGTGGGGAGCTGGTGACTCGATAGCATTATGTTATGAAAGTCTGATGACTGCGGTGATTAGGGCTTGTAACCGAAAAGATGAATATAAATGTAACCCCATACGTGACAGCTGAAAGAGGTTGGTTTTGTGGTTGCTATTCCAAAAATTGTTGGTTCGGTTTATCAATTGTGATTACAATTACGGACACGGTTTCAATCGGTTATTGGTTGCTATTGGTTGCAGTTTTGCTATTATCAGTTATCGATTATTGCGCGTATTTCAATTATAGTTATCGGTGAAACTTCGTGGATTGTATAACTTGACCACGCTCAGCAAAATATTATAAATTAGTGAAACGCTTTGGTTATGGTTATTCACGGTGATATAATATTTCATTTCGTTATACGGGTTGATGCGGTCGTAATGTTTGATATGTAATGATTCGTGTACTTCAGTTGCAACCTGTGTCAAGATCGATTGGTTTGATGAGGTTATGGTTCGTTATGCTGGTAACAGCTGTTACTGACGGTATTGATTGTGACTTGACGTCAGTTTTTCTGATAGTCCTGGTGGTATCCTGAAATCATTTTTCCGTAAATGAATACTTGTCCATCACTATACTTACCATTCAGAGGCAATCACTGATAGCGAGGTACGTACGTTTTACGTTTTCGCTTATACAACTGACCTGTTTTAAAAGCACGATTGTGATCAAGTGACATATAGTATCCTAATTTCCTCAGCAAAATTAAGAATCTTTTCAATTTCAGTTGTTCTCTAGTTAAGCTGTGATTTCACATAGATTAACCTCAATGCACTTTACAATCTAATAAGTTGATTAATTAATAAGATTGATCTAAGACAGTGTCAGTTTAATGGAGGTAATTGGAGAATAATTGAAATTGAAACGAGTGTAACTTGTTACTTTTTTAGGATAGGTACTCTATACTTGATTGCAAAAATGGCTCCAGTAGTACTGAGATGCACTTCTACTGAAGGGGAGGGGAGGGGGTTGATGATAATATCCCCAACAGTTTTTGTCTAGCCAAAAAAAAAAACACGTTTTTTATTTATTTACATTGGGTATGGGAAGCTGAGGTGATCCAAATGATAACTTTGTACCCGTTATTCCTCTACTCTCTCAGACCAACACCATTGGTATTTAGAGTATTAACGAATACTAGGATGCAATCTTATAGCGGGTGTTGTCCCTTCCCTACCCCAGAATCGCCTCCACTGAATGGTACTTTTTAGCTGTCATATATGCGATGAAGTAGATTTATATGATTTAGAAAACTGATACATATTGATGTAAAGTTCAGTTTTCTCATGATACCGAAATTCTTATTAATTTTTATTCATGTCATGTATCTTCAGTTCCTCACAGAACCTTTCCAACTCGGCTTCCATTAGTAAAAATCTCAGGTTGAATGAAAAACTTTTTGAACCCTATACATATACCACATCAACTAGCGATAAACGTTTTAACTACTCACGTGTACGAAACGCAGTTACGCCCTTTGAAGAAACGTTGGTAGGTAGTTCTATGTAGGATAACCTGACAATATCGTCATTAATCACGAGAAGAAGGCGGATAGCGTCGCACGATGCGAAATTAAGGAAATAACAAGAAGTATAAACGTCTCAAAAGGTTAATAAGGCCTCTTTTGTGCCGGGGGTAGGTATATTGGAGGTATATAGTGTATGTACCCCTTTTATTCGTCGGATAGATCTCGCCGCCAATAGGGTTTCAATTTATTGCAGGGGTGTTGACAGGTAACACCGTCGGTGGGACATTGTGGGTTTCGTTGTTCAGTTTGAAACGGTGTGTCACTTTTTTAAGCCTCAAAAGAGATATCTGACGTGCGATGAAAGCTGCGAAACAGGACTCCCGAAAACGTAACGGAGTCGAATTTCTTCGTCCTCGAGGGAAATAAAGTCGCGAGGAGAGGTTACCGTTGATCGACGGAGACGTCACTCTCGAGGAACGTTTTGATGTTCATCGGGTGGGTGTTCGAGCTTCGAGCGTTGATGTTATTTATCGTGCGGAGCTGCGGGGGAACGCCAATGACACTTTTCGCTTCATCATTTCAGGTTATGCGCCGCGATCAGGTGTACGTGTGGAGTGTGGTTCATTTCTTGGAGGTCAATTTCATAGAATGCGATGGAAATAACGGTGAGGAATCTTCTTGAGGAAAGGGGTGGTAATTTTCACGGAATGAAATGATATAGGTAACTTTTCAGAAATATTAAGTAATCTGTCATTCAATTTTCACTTTTCTCGAAGGGGGATTCGTCTACGCACCCGTCAAAGTCATATCAGACAGTTTGACAACCTATAATATGATTCTCGAATTCCGTGCTGTCGCCTCGTGTAACGTACGTGTGTGTTTTATTACGAGTATTTCATTTTGCTGAGCACTTGGGTTTCAACTGCAGCAGAATAATGCCGAGGGAGTTCGTTAAATTAAATGTACCTACTGTGTGAGATGTGACACCCTTATCAAACACCTAACTACTGCTACAACAGTCCGTGAAAGAGGTAACTGTAACTGTTTTTTTTTTTTTTTTTGGTTCCGTGTTCGCGATAATCCCGACTCTTATTGATGATCTGTCTTCGCTTAGTTGTCCTTTTTAATGTCCATGTTGTGAGTGAACTTGGTAAATTCTATATTTAGGGAGTGCCAGTTCACAATTTCTTCCTTCGTAATCCACTGAAGATGGCATAGCAGCCAAAAGTGCTCTGGTCTACAGAAAGAAGAAATTGTGAATTGGCACACCCTAAATACAGAAGAGAATACTCGTCCTTTACCTCATTTTAAATCTGGTCTGATTTCCAGGCTAGTAACTTATTTACAATTGATGGCGAAACATACAAAGAGGTCATCAACAGTCTTTACTTTTCAGTCAAGAAATGAACCCATCAGTTGCTGTATGTGAATCAAAACCACTACCCAGATGAACTTCCCCTTGGTCATTTGTATCATAAAATACGCAGTCTTACTTCATGAACCTTCTGGCCGCTCACCGTCCGTATCTAATAAATTTACTGTGAATTGAGGTAACCCAAAAGTAGTGGTCTCACGGTTGCAAATGGTGTAGTTTTCTTAGAGTGAATGTAACAGATATCAAATATATGAACTTCTCCCTGACAGTTAAAGATGAACATGGGCTAAACTCACCTTTATAACGTATAGTCATCACTCTCGGTTAAGTTTCTGATATTTGCGGCTGAGTGGGAAGACAGTTTTGAACAATGTATCATTTTGATCCGTGCTTTGATTTTATCAAAATGGAGCACGATGTTTTGGAGATAAAAACACTCAGATAACCTCGTTAGACATGTGTCACAGTGCTTTTTAACTACTTTCCTTTTACCTTTACTTCTCTCTCATTATTTACCGTGAAATGATTATGTATAATCATCATCACTTAATTCAAATTGAGTAGTATAAGTATGCCTGTAACTCGAGTGTGAAACAAATCTAATGACCTACCCCTCCTTGAATCATACTATGAGGGGTCAAGGCAGCTTATAATCGTTGAATGAGGCCCTTTGAAACAATTCTGTATTAAAACGATGTAACATTTCTTATTTTCTGCCTTTTTCTCCTTTTTCTTTACCGTTTCCAGTTCTCGAACCTTTCTCTATCTTTACCAAAGTATTTTTCTTCAGTATTTGTTAAATTGTTTTTGTATGTCATTTTCTTTCTCTTACCATATTTTTAATGATTTTTCTTGTGTTTTCGAATTTTCCTATCTTCCTGCTTCTTAGTTTCAGTCGCTTCCCCTGCGAATTAATGTTAAATTCAGTCATACGTTTGGACTCACGTTTACTCTAAATAAGAATCACTCAGAATCGATTCGGATTTACTAAGACAATCTGTTATAACTTTGAGAACTAATTCCTGTTCTGTCATGAGAATTTCATTGTAATATCTTCCTTTTTCTGTTATTTTTTTTATTCCTCTGTGCCGGTTTTTGGTTGTTTTTTCTCTTTCCTACCCTATCTTCTACGTTTTTTGTGTCTTTTTTCGTTTCCTCTTTTTTTAAGGTTTTTGCGAAGCAAAAACCCGATTTTATTCATTTTTGGCTATTTGCATGTTTTTATTTTGAAGACGTAGTCAATGAGCGAATAAAATTTTGCTTACATGAAGATTTGTTGGTTCAGTACATTAAAAGAATGTACTAAGCGACAGCTGTGTTCATATTCTATTATCATAGTATGTCATGATATTGTCTTCGATATGATTCATTGTTCGGATATAGAACGTTTGGAGCGCTATAATTCGAAGATCGAAAAGCGATAAGAGATGTTTTAATTAGAAAGGACTTGGCGTTCATTAAATAGCGGTGGACTTGTAGCTTCTAGGTAAATAGTTTTTGTTTTCGAATTGTTGTTGAATTCGTCGTTTAGTAATTTATCCAATTTATGATGGGCTATACTAGATGACACGAGAATAAAATGACAAAATATACGCGAAGGGACATTAGCTCCTTAGTTACTTAGTATACTCTCTCCCTTAATTTTCAATACCAACATCATAGTATTTCAACTATGAAAATACAAGTACATAGTTACTTATAAGTTAGAAAACAGGAAGCTGTTCTGTGAAATAGGCTGACTTTCATAGGGCCGTAGCCATAACGTGTCTTTTATTTATTTTTTATTTTGGCACTATTTATGTTATCTTTCTGCTTTATCCACTTCAGTTTCCATGGAAATTTATATGTAATTGAAAAATACAGCTGCTGTGGAAATTAATGATAAGGGGGATGCTGATGATAACGATGATGATCTCATGTCTTTATATCTTTATATTTGTACACCTTATGTCTTTATTTATTGTATCTTATCGGTTCATTTCTTCAGTGAGTAATAACGGGGGGAGGGGGCGTTCAAGTTTTTGATAGAGAGAAAGGGTCTGTATTTAACCATGGTGGCAACCGCATTCAACCAGGATCTTTTTTTTCCTTTTCTTTCACCGTATTTAAAAGGCTAATAAATAAAAGTTCATACTCGTATTTTTAATATGATGTCTTCATGTCTGTGTTTTTATGGTAGACGAGGAGAGAGAGGTTCGGTTTTCAATATGATATATTATGTCACGATATTTCCCTTCTTTTAGAAATGAGGTAAAGGAAAAGAAAGAAAACACAGAAATTCGACGCTTCTGTGTCAGGAAAAGGGGAGAACTAACTTATAGTGTTTAGAAAGAAGAAATTTAATAATATGTTCCCCGGAGCCATTGACATGCGTATTAATTTGATATAATTTCCCTAGAGACTGTATTATGTATAAGCATCATGTGTTTCGCCTCGCTAAAAATTTGGAGTGGGGTACTTAATTCTGATCATGATTCGGCCTTTGACCCGAAGTAAATTTTTATGAAAATTTATATACGTTAGTGAATGCATTAGTTATTTTTACTTTTGTGCGTCGCTGTCTGTATAAGTCGTATAATACTGATACAGTGAAAAGGAGATTCCCATCATTTTCCTTGTATATTCAAGGTGACTAGACTTTAAGGTGACTCTTTCATCTTTCATTTGTAACGTCTTGGGAGTGTACTTTGAATTTTAGTATTTTTCTTTCGTCCTTCTTATAGATGGTGGTGTGGTGGGACGTATGGCGATGCACGCATGCCAAAGTGGCCCCTATGACACCGTACCCCCGGCCACAGGAACTACCCTTTCGAGTATCGCATCAGTCACCGGACTCGCATCAGTGTTCGTCCTTAATTTCCAACTTATTTTTCCAAGCTCTCCTTTCTGGCCGAGCATTCTGGCGTATTTCCCCATTTTGACCACAGTACAAAAAAATGTTCCCGTCCGTCAAATTTCAGAGGACATCACGCGTGAACGAAAAAAAAAATGATCGAGTTTTCTACATTTTCAGAATAATGAAAGTCTCACCAATTGAACTTACCTGTGACCAAATGAATGTCATATTGATTGTACAGTTTTTCGAACCCAGATATGAACTTTAGAAACTTTATACGTTTCCTTGCCATGTAGGCTCTAGCCAGGTCAAATTATCCATTCGTGAGCCGCAAACGAAACTTGTGACCGAGTAACGAAATAACCCTTATTCGACTATAGGTCGTATTTCAAATTCCTGTAATCGCGGGCTCGTAAATTAATCGGCATTCGTCGCCCTAGCGAATGTCGCGTGCATGAAAATCCGGACTGAATCGATGGGCCGCGAGTTTGGAAATAGCAACTTTATATACCGATTCCTCTTCATGATATCCCAGTGGATCAGGGAAGCATTAGATAACAACTTTTAACCTGCAAGCAAAAGTGGTCACATTCGACCGGCTTGCATCATGTACGTCCAACTATGGGAAACACTTCCTGTTAACGATCAGTATAATTATTCATTCTACTTAGGTACCTACTTATTTTCTACATTGTTAGTTAACGTGTCAAAAGATAATTTTCTTTCTTTTAATTGCCTAGGTCGATAGTACATTTACTTTTCACAGAAACATTCTGGCGTAAACGATTTGAATAATTTTGCGAAAAAGTCACCAGCTTTTGCAGAACTAAAATTCTGATGTTTATAAGCCCTCTTCCCCCTTCTAGAAATGTAATTCTATCTCTTCTTAGACCGAGTTGGTATTTATTATTCCCTCCTGTCCCTTTGTCCAACTGCTTGACATATTTGACAGATTAGACTTATTCATCCAATTAAATGGCTTTTTCGCAAATATTAAATGAAGATCCATTAGACGCATTAGTTCAAATGTCGATCGCATTCGACTAGAGCTTATGCTCCGAGGTTTCAATCGACGGTGGCAAAAATTTCTAAATTATCAGCGGCTGTGCCGCTGTCGGCGTCGGTCAGATTTGGTAATTAGGGTGCGAATTTTTTTTCTACCGAAAAAAATTAGTTTAAAAATTCCTTTCCAAGTTCAAAAAAGTAAGTTTCGAACAAAAAAAAAAGTTCGCTGTCAGTTAGTTATAAGTCAAGAATGCATTCTTCCTCACTTCCTCAATTTCCGTTAAATAGGAGCGAAAGATTTGATTCAGTTAACTCCCATGTGTCAAATGTAAGACAGGGTGTCTAGCGACTAGGAAATCGGGAAAAAACCGGGAAATTAAATCACCGGGAATAACCGAGAAAAAGCCGGAAATTTGTCAAATGAGTGCATTCACGACAACAAATTAGACGGCCTACATGATAATCAGTTCGCTTATCGAAAAGGGAAATCAACTGAAGGCGCAGTGAGCAAAGTCATGAGTACAATTGACAAAATGAAGCAGGAACATAGGCACGTACTCTTGTTAAGTTACGACGTGAGCGGGGCATTCGATCGTATTCTCTGGTCTGCCATTATTAATAATCTCTATCGACTTGGAATCCCAAATAACATAATCGGAATAGTAACAAAATATCTCAGGAACAGGGAAATACAGGTAATAAAAAACGACGAGATATTAACGGGAAAAATCTTAACGAGTGGTGTCCCTCAGGGCTCTGTGATCGGCCCTACCCTTTTTAACTTAACGATAAGTCAGCTGCACAAACTTAAATCGTTCACAAATCTCGAACTAATCAGCTACGCTGACGACTTTCTTCTTATTGCCGGAATCACATCGAACGCAGACATAAGCAAAGCAGCAAAGTTAAACACGAGTCTAGAGGAATCGATTAAAAAAATGGGACTTAAATTTAATGAAAATAAAGTTATGGGGCTATTGATCTCCAGGAAACACGATAGGGAAGAAATCAAAAGTAAAATCAAATCTTTAATCAAAACTAATGGAAAAGAAATTAAGATGGAGACTAGCATAAAATACTTAGGCGTCTTTATTGATGAAAAGTTGAACTTCTCTGAACACGTACAGTATATCAGTAAAAAGATTCAAACATACTACAACGCGTTTAGGGCCCTATATGGCAGAACTTTCGGTCTCAACTTTAAAAACAGAATTATTTTATACAAAGCTATCTTTGACTCCATCACGGAATACTGTTCAATTGCCTACTTCACTAGGTTATCTCTGACCAATATAGATAAGCTTGTAAGACTACAACGTGGGATTCTTATCGGAACAATTAGTGCTTACAGGACGGTCTCTTATGCCGCAGTCTACGCAGTGTCAGGGATTATGCCCCTTGATCTAAAAATCAAAATGCGAAACGAAATTAAAACGCTAAAGCAAGAAGAGGATAATGACCCAAAAACAAAAGCCGAAAGGATGCACGAAATTAAATTCAAATACATCGACCTCTGGCAGTCTAGGTACTCCGGGTCGGCGACAGGTCGCAAAACCTATAGGTTCATTTCTGATTTAGAACTAAGACAGAAAATGAAGCATTTCAACACTAACTTTTATTTCACCCAAATCCTAACAGGCCACGGGAATTTCGCGGAATACCTAAATCGTTTCAGTATTATTCAAGGGGCACACTGCAGACAGTGTAATTTTGGTAACAAAATTGACGACGTTAATCACACGCTCTTCGAATGTACAAACAACATTATAAATGTGAGAAGGAATAACATAAAAATTAATTCGGAAAATGTAAACCTCACTGAACTAATGAAAGAGAAATTTGTTGAGGTACACAATTTCGCAAGTGAGAAAATGTCTAGAAAAGTCAAGTTATAAAAAAAAAAAATTATTATAAGCTTACACTCGTACCTTAGTAATGCATATTTGTATACTTGTTTAATGTTATGTATAACAGGTGACCTACGGGTACAGCTGAAAAACAGATGTAACGGCTGCCCATAGGTCAACCTAAGCCCTGTTGAACAAACAATAAAGTACCTTTTGACGGGGGGGGGGGGGCGGGAAATTTTCCAAATCGCCGAGTAGTTTGGGAGCCCTGAATTTTTTTTTGTAAAAGAATTAAAGATTAGGCCTGTTTGTCTTATAATTAGTAAAAAAATCACTCTTTCGAATGGAAAAGTCGTTAAGCATTTATTCTTAGTGCGGGTTGTCGAAAATTAAGAATATAAGTAGAAAAATTTGCGAATATCTCAGCAACAACTTTTCAAAGTGCATTATAACTTTATGGAGTAAGTAGGTCCTTACCCGATTGAAGCTAGCGTCTCGGAAGACGCCATTTTACTCTCTCGGACTCGCTGCCGTCGCGTTTTTAATATTAATTACATATTACTAATCAATTATTCCACGGATTTCAATCGGGTAAAAACCTACTTATTCCTTTTTTTATTTGCAGTCAGGACTTGAGCAGTGTGAATTTCTCAGTGTAGGATTCGGTGATACTCTTAAGTTAATTTTGCCAAAAGCAGCAAACGGATGTCATGGTTAGATTTTGGAACAAATTAGTCGATCAAGTTGTCACTATGACATCAATTTTTCTTCAAGGTGCAAAGTCGTGCGATCTTCGTACTGGTCAAAAAAAAAAAAAAAAAAAAAACCCGCTGGAAGTAATGAGGAAAAGGTGACCTAAGTATCGATGGATGGGCCTGCTGTATGCTGTAAATCTTAAGATGCTGCGAGAACTCCAAACAGAATTTAAGAAAGATCGAGGTACTGACCTCCTTGAATTAGGAAGTTGTGGGATTCATGTAGTTCATGGTTTACTGAAGACAGAGTTTACATCAATCTCGTGGGGCCCAAAGAGTTTTTGATTGCCTTATATTACGTTTTCAAAGATTCTCCGGCACGACGTGGCCATTTTACCAAAATAATTGAATCAGACGTCTTTCCTCTGTCATTTTACTTTACCCTATGGACGAAGAATGAGAAGCCAACCACGCGAACAATCAGTCTTCTCCCTCATCTATGCAAGTGGGTACGTGAAGTTCAGAACGAGAGCTCCAAGAATCCTTTAAACAAAAATCATCGAAATTTTTGCAGAGTTGTTTAATGTCTTCCAGATCCTCTCCTAGTTGCTAAGTTTGTACTTTTTGCTTCTATTGCTTCTGTCGTCGAACTATGTCTGACAATGTTTCAGTCAGAAAAGCCTATGGCCTATGGCCCTACTGCTCTTCGAGCAATTAACTTCTCTTACCACGGCTCTTATGGAGCGTGTAGTAGAAAAAACTGTTCTCGAGAAAGAATTGACGGTGAATCTATCTTACTAAAAAGGAAAATCTTATTCCAAGCAAAAACATTTATTTAGGTTTCTCTGTCAAAACGGCTCTTTAAAATGATTCATCATGGGAGAAAATTCCTGATGCAAAGGTTCAAGGATCCCGCAGTGATTATCAGCACAGGTCCTTGTTACAATGATCCGCAAGATCCAGGAACGGTCTCCTTTAACTCACAAAATTGTTTGAGGAATTTCTTGTCTGGATCCGGTAGCAGTTGTTGAAACTCTTAATCTCGCAACGGAAATACTCACGTCCAAAAATATTCTAACAGGCTCCGAAGCAGACCGCATTAAAAGCGCCTTCGTCGCTTTGGTGAAGCATCCGTCGACGATTAAAATACTTGAATCGTCTGACCACAGTATGTCACGGCTTGATTCTTTGTGGATGGATCTTGTAGAAACAGCATCCTCCGTTATGACTTCCAAAGATGACTTAGAAGACTTTATTAAGATGTCGTTGGCACTGTTTCATGGCAATCCATCATTAGAACGTGGTTTTTCATTGAACGCCGCTTGATTTGTTGTGAACCAACATGAGGAATCTCTGATCGGTATTCGTGCTGTTTACATGGGCATCGCTGAGCGGAGGTAGACGGGCAATACTTACCCCCAATTTCTTTCTTTCTTTCTTTCTTTCTCTCTTTCTTTTTTTTCGGGGGGGGGGGAGGGTAGAAATAATCAAAATTCCCCTCACCCTCACCTAAATTCAAAGGCTAATAATTATATTTATACTTGTAGTTATAAAAAATTTGCAAACGAATTAGTGCCATGTGATACCGCAATTAGTAGTACCGTACCATACACTTAACTCGCAATACACATACTCAGGGTGTCTAACAAAATTGAAATCTGAAAATAAATGACCCCTCCCCCCTCCCATTTACTATGAATGCGCTAAAATAATAAATTAAAGCTAAATATACTTCTTCGTCTATAATACTACATTTTCATGGGGGGAAAAACTAATTTTATTGCATAAGGTAGATGAGACCAATACGGCCCGGATCCTCAATATAAGGCCCAATGTACCGATCTTGACTGCTATGCTTTAGACCGCATTAAAACGGCCAGCAAAGTTGTTCCTTCATGATATGGCAACACTGTCCAATTGTTTGTATCAAGATATTAGTCCACTGGTGTGAGATATGCCGGTTGATGATTTTCCTGTAACGTAAAAAGTGCTCCGATATGTGTTTTGTGTAACTTGGAGGATTTACGAGTATTATGTTAGTCAAATGGAATTTATTCAGGAATCAGACATCGGATAGTTGTTGTAGTGGTAGTTAGTTAACGATCGACGCCAGAAAAGTAAAATTTGAGCAGTTTGGAACCGAGGTATACGATACTCACGAAAAATAGTGTTATGTAACCTAATAAGGCCCAACCTGCTGAGATCAATTGATTATCATTTCAGTTATACCTAACTTACTCATAAATTTCTATTTGAACCACGCTTAACTTTTTATTTACCGAATTTCGGGTCAGGCTTCTTAGGTATTAGGTTGAGTCTTATTAGCAATGTGTCTACAGGTTTGGAAAATTTGGAAAGTTTGTAAAAAGTCAGGAATTTGCAAAGTAGGTCAGAAAGTTTGTAAATAGTCAGGAAATTCAACAATATTTTTAAGAAGTTTGGGGGAAAAAAAAAAACAAGGAATGAACTCATGGAAAACTTTTTTTCGTCATTTAATTTTACTTCAGCACTCTATATGTATATCTGTGAACACCTTCCTAATACTTTCACCCAAAAATCAACTTCAAATTTCAGTTCATTTTAACCATAGCGTCTAGTAGTATAAACATAAATATATACTGTCTATACTGTAAAGGCTTAAAGAAGAGAAAAAAAAAAGTTTGGAAAAAGTTAGAAATTTATATTTTTCCATTCTTGTAGACACCTTGATTAGGTTATAGGCCCAGCCTTCTTTGTTGCGCAGGCCTTATCAAGTTTTGAAAAAGGGGTATTATTATTAGAAGATCTGAGAAACGTGGAGCAGTATAGAAAATTTTCAAGTTAGCCAATTTTTAAATATTTTAGTCGACTACTATAACACGAAAAAAGAAAAACATGAAACCACTTACATGAAAATATGGAAAGCCAAGACCTTAAATTAGAGCCTTATGAGCTCACACCTACTTTAATACGCGCATGGTGATCACGTCTTACACAATTCACATGCGCATGTCATACATGTGAAGACTCTTGTAAGCTGACATTTCGATTGATCGTCATTATCAGGGCTGCAATTTTTATACACAAAAAATAGCGAAATATGCGCATATTTTATGCATTGAATTCAGTCTAAATAATAAGCCGAAAATATGCGCCAAAATTGTAAAATATGCATAAATATGCAAGTACAATATGAGTATATAATTTAAATGAAAAATTATGTTGGATACACTGAGACAATTTTTATCATATTTTCAAATGATCCAGTAAAGTATCTCCTTAAGAGTCCAATCTTCTTTTAATAGGAGATGCACCCAGGAGATGATGCACCTATTCGTAATTTCTTGATGATTGATTAATGTGATGCAGGCAAGAGGAAGGTTATCCCACGTGCAAAAGAACATAGTTTTCTAAAAGCTTTTCTACTGATTTATTAATCATAAAGTCTTCTCATTTTTTTTTATTTTTTTTGGAAGCAGACATCATTCTTAGAACTAAAAATAAAAAAATAATAACTTTTTGGGGAAAAAACTGAAAAATGAGCAGAACTGGTGGGGTGCAAAATATGCGGTAAATGTTAAACTATTATGCAAAATATGCAGGATGAAGTGCTGCTCATTTGACTCACAATTCTGTGATTCGTGAAGATTTGAAACTCATACCTATACGCCATTGATAAAAATATGCATTCACATAAAAATTTAGGGGGGGGGGTAATTTTGATTCACAAAGTATACTGGACTAAAACAATATAACCGGGAAATTTAGCTGGCGTTATACACCGTGGTAAGAGTTGAAACGAGCATTCATTCACTCTTTATACAGTGCAGAGTTGGGCGTTATTCGAATAATAATCATGAATAAAAATCCAATCGTTATTTGTTAGGTATTCATTATTCGACATTCATTATTCGTCAACACGTAAAATTATTCATCAATCATTATTCAGTAAAATGAAGATGTGAATAATATTCGTCAATCATCGTTATTCGTTATTCATTGCGGACCCAGTAAAAAAACAAAAAATTTAACGAGGATCAGTGGCGAAGCCAGGATTTTCCGAAAGGGGGCCGGGGACAAAATAAGATTTTCAAGGGAGAAAAAGTCGAAAATCGGAGTATTTTCTAAAAATCGCCAATATCAGAGGACTATGTAAAAATATTGGGGAGGGGGGTAAAAATTATTTGGGGGAGAGTATTTTTTCTTGGGGCAAATATATATAATATATATATTTTTTTTGGGGGGGGGGATAGAATATTATTTTTTAGGGGTATGGGTCTCCTCTTACGACACGCTACGCCACTGACGAGGATTGTTCTTCAACTAGGTAAGTAGTCTCATGTCTTTCCTCATTCCGGTACTTGGTAACGGCGAAAACTAGGTACCTATACACAATATAAAATTTTTATCTCCCCCCCCCCCCCACCCCAAGAAAAAGTTTAGAATAGTCATTCATTCTATTTTTAAAAAAATATATATATTATCAAGGCTATCTTAATTCTTTATAATATATTATTACATCTTAAAAATTAAATTATCCTTATTTTTCATTTTTTACTTGACATGAGTGAGGTAACGGTCCAGTGACCGGCCCCCTAAATGACTACCATATTGTAACTATTTATAACGCTAGTTCATGTGGTTTCCTTCGCTTCAGTCATCTGGTGTCATGGTGCACGTCTAACAATTGGATGGCCTCATCTATGTTGGTGTGCCTGTGCAGCAGTCGTTGTTCATATTTGAGCGCCCGCTTCTGAATGATTTCGTCGACGGTTTCCACTTTCAAGTCCCTGTGGAGGTCTGCGTTTGGTGTGTAGCGATAGGCTTTGGTGATCGTTCGCAGGTATTTGTTTTGAACTCTTTGGATAATCAATCTGTTAGATGGCTTGGCGCATCCCCACAGTTCACGGCCGTACATCCATATTGGCCTTATAATTGACTGGTATATGAGCAGTTTGCTTTTGAGTTTGAGTTTCGAGTGCTTCCCTATGAGCCATTTCATTTCCCGAGTCTTTTGGCTTATTTGGGACGCTTTTTGTCGCAGATGAGTTCTCCAAGTAAGTTTAGCATCGAGATGTAGGTCATAGGTCTAGGTACTTGGTCGATTCTTTTTGTTCCACTGGCACGCCATTTAGGTGGATTCGGTATTGCATATCTTTGTTACGATTCAAATAATGAATAACGCAACCGTTATTTGTCATTCATGAATAATGAATAATTTATTCGTTATTCATATGCGCATGAATAACAAATAACGAATATTGTATTCGTTAGTTGTAAGTATGAATAACGAGTAGTCATTCATTATTCAGTAATCAGTATTCAATAACATCAATCACGCGAATAATGAAATCAGACCCATAACCAGAGTGGGGCCAGGGGGCGTTGCCCTCCCTTGGCGCAGTCATTTCCCCCCTCCGAGAAAATCGGAAAAACTGTATACTTTATTTACTTTCTAATTACCCCAGTAAGATTAGGGAAAAAAATATCCCCACCAAAAATATTTTCACTCCCCAAAAGAATTCCCAAAAAGTATATAAATTTTTACACCCTCCCCTCCTAACAAAATATTTTCACCCCTGCCCCCAAAAAAATATTCCCCCAAAAATACCCCCTCCCAAAGAATTTTTACCCCCAAAATAATACCCCACAAAAAAAGAATATTTTCATCCAGAAAAATACCCCCTCCCCATCCCAAAAAATATTTTACACCCCCCCCCAACACACACACACGCGCATACACAAAATCCCCCCACTCCACCCTTCCAATATTTTTACATAGTCCTCTAATATTGGCAATTTAAAAAAAATGCTTTAATTTTCGATTTTTTTCCCTTGAAAATCTTATTTTGTCCCCATTCTGGCTACGCCACTGATCCTCGTTAAATTTTTTGTTTTGTTACTGCGTCCGCAATGAATAACGAATAACGATGATTGACGAATATTATTCACATCTTCATTTTACTGAATGATGATTGATGAATAATTTTACGTGTTGACGAATAATGAATAACGAATAATGATTGATCCTGTTATTCGTGATCATTATTCGAATAACGCCAAACTCTGATTATGGATGGCAGAAGATAACTTCAAAATTATAATGAAAAAATTAAAAAGAAAATGAAACGAAAAGAAGCATATTCTGTAGACTGTACTGCACATGACGATGATGATAAGGATCATCATCATCATCATGTACAGTACAGTCTACAGAATATGCTTTTTTTCGTGTATCTTGTGTGAGTTTTAATCATTTCTGGGACTGTTGTTTTTGCCACTTTTATTCGGCTAGATTTTCATTCTGTTTCACTGTGCACCGACAGCTGTAGTAACGAAAATGATTGCTGGCTCGCGTCGATATGGTCTTAAATTTCGACGACAATAATTACCATCGTCGAGAAAGATTCCTCACTCCGTCGATTGTCGCGCAAACGCGACGCCGATGACGAGACGTGACGAGTCGAGTCACGTCGAGACACGAAATATTTTGTCGAAAAGTGTACGGGGATGTGTGTGCGGTACTGCGGTGTGAAAGCGGAAAGATGCCGAGGAAAATGCGTTCGCGTTTCTACCTGAACGGTAGTAGCGTTCGCGTTTAACCATCGAAAGGGTGTCTCCTCTGCGTTTCGTGTGCGCTCGCTCTCGCAAAATACGCGCGTCGATCTCGTGTACACGAGCGGCAACGAATAACGGATAAACTTCATTCGCCGGCGATGAAGGAAATTTAATCATTTTCGGTAGGATATTTACGCATAAATGTGTGTTTGTCCATCCTAAATAAATAACGAAGCTTTACGAGTCCGGCCCGTGTCGAATTGGTACATATTTTGTTTGTTCGAAGTTCGCGTTAGAGGGTAGGGAAAAGGTACTACCTACTTGTGTAGGTGTAGAATCGTTTGGACAACAGGTTATTTACTTCGGATTTAACGAAATTCGTGAATTTATTCACGCTTCGTGCGGACCAGAGAGTTGGGTCAGTTTTTAACGATTTCGAAGAGAAATTCGACTTCGAAGGTGTTTTGTTTTGTACGTGCAGTTGATTCGTGAAATTATGTTCGAACGAGAACTGGACGAGTCTGGACTTCAAGCCCAGGTAAAGATCGGTTGTATCAACCGTAAGACTAGCTAAAACCCAAGTTTTTAAAGAAGGAGAAACATGCCGACGACGCTTAAGTATGATATAAAAAGGATTGTCGTCGTTTAGCGTGGTTGTTACTGCAGACAACAGTTGGTGAAGTCTTGGTTTAAAGGAAAAAGATCAGTGCTGAGGATGTTTTCAGTGTCACTGAATATGATCTGCTGAAAACATTGAGGATTTAGTGGTGTGACGCACATATTTGTTTCTGTAGTTATGGTCTAATCGAGTCATGACAAATAATTATACCGATGTACAGCGCTTTTTTTGAATTTTTTCGAAAAAATCTTGCTGTGTTCCTATGCTAAGGTTTATGAGTACTTGTTGCCTTGTAGCAACTTGGTATTGGAAAATGACAGACGTGGAATATAAAATGCTGGAAACCGAAATCAGAAAAGATAACAGTTTGATATTTTAGTGTTGTTGTGGCGTGTTAATTTTGTTTTGTTACACTGTTTATGGTGTATCCCCCCTCCATATATCTTTCGGGCATGCTCTGATTCTTTGGTGCAACGATTAACATTTTTATTCAATTTAATTCTGCAGACCTGTGTTTTTCCGGATGTATGGAAAATAGCAAAAATCATCCCCATTCCCAAATCCGAAAAATCTGGTAACATAAAGGAGCATAGACTAATATCACTATTACCACTTCCGTGCAAAATATTTCAGACATTAGTTTATAGGAAATTGAATGAAAAATTGGAAGTGAATCTATCCCCTACTCAGCACGGATTTACTGGGGGGTAGATCCGTACAAAAAAACCTTCTTAACTTGACTAATAATGTAGGAAATAACTAGATGTCATTTACATGAACTTTTCCGAAACATTTGACCCAGTCAATCATTACCTTTCAATTCAAAAACTAGATATACTGGGCTCATCTGATGAATTGGTCTGAGAACATGTGATTCGAAGTTCAAGAGCCGTGTAGAAACTATATGACATAGCGTTTACTGATGAGCTTTTTTCAACATGAGTACATACACATTTTTGAATCGGGAGCCCTACTATTTCAGTCATACTTAGAACAGCCTGTCCATTCTCTGGAAATCCGGGAAAAGTCAGGGAATTTTGTCCGTCTGGAAAAGTCAGGAAATTTTGGAGTTTTCAGCATTTTTCACCTAAAAGTCAGGGAATTTCGTTTAGAAAATCGACTGCGAAATTCTGTAGTATTTCAAACAGATTTTACCCTATTTCTTATAAAAAAAATTCTCCTTCGCTTCACTCAGGCAATTTTTTATCTTTTTTTCTTTCATAGGAGAAGAGCGGGGTAATACAACCCCCTCTCCATCGCAGTAGTAGATACAGAGTGTATTAGTGTGATGAAATCGTTTTCATGGCATTCGTTTCGCGTCTACATATTTTTATTAAGACTGCTATACACTTAACGTAATTCGTGTTTCGTGACTTTTCACGAACCATTTCACGGAAAATATGACCAGGGAAAATTATTTTATGTTTCGACTTATTTTTTCTATTGATTCATATAGTAGAGAATATCCATCATATATTTATGATTTATGTACTGTAATATGCAGTCAGTTGGACCCAACTTGATGGGACATATTTTGACATATTTTGCTATTAATAGCATATAAATGCATATTTGTATTATTTTCCTCGGTTTTTGGGCATATTTTGGAGAACTTTTCGGGAATATTTCTACTTTTCTGCTGGAAAAAAATAAAAACATCTGAAAATTCGATAGGAAATGAAATAACAGAAACTGGTTGGTTGTACATTAGCGCTCCTACATTTTTTCATGGTTCAAATCCGAATGCGGATGTGAAGTTGTACTTCTGAATTATGTTATATGTGGCATGTGTTGATTTCTTTATCTGTGATGGACTAAGTTTTTGTGTTTGTAATTTTTGACCATAGACATGGTGTCACAATTATTCAGCTCGAAAAGTCCAGCATTTTGATACCCATACTGCGTTACTGAATATTTTGAGCATGTTTTACACGTGAAGAAATATTTTGACATATTTCGGCCTTTTTTTGGGGAATATTATATGCGCATATTTCATTGATTTTAGAACATAATATAATTTTCTCTGAATTTGACGAAACGCGAACCAATCCCTATACACTTCTCCCAATATCAGCTGTTTCGTGTTTTCATCTCATCCTGTTCGCGAGAATTTGAAAATCGACGCGAAAAGACGCGAAAATGAAAAAATATTCGGTTTAGCTTCTTTCCCCTGTGTAAGGAATTTTTTGAGAAAGTCGTAATGAAACGAAAATTTGAAAACCAATGAATTCACCTTTTTTGACATCCTGCCATCGGGGTTTGCTTCGGTTCTTCTCTCCTTCGCAAATGTAGATAAGTATGAATGAAAGAGACTTCCGAGGTTTTGGGGGGAAGAGCAGTGGTCAGCTAGGATTTTCCCAAGGGGGAGGGGGCAAAATAAGATTTTCAAGGGGGAAAAAGTCGGAAACTGAGGTATTTTGTAAGGCATGCATTTATCACCACAGGAATGAAAAATTAAATTCACAGGAACAATAAACTCTCTCCACAGGAAAAATTTATATACAGCAAGAAAATAAATATTTCCCGGAAAAAAAAGAAGAAAAAAACATGAACAGGAAAAGTGACGAATGAACTGTAGAAAGACAAATAATCCGGAGAAAAAAAATCACGAACCATGTTTAGAACGTTCGTGATTTGTCAGGAATTTAATGTTTACGGCAAATGAAAAATTTAGCATTATGGACTAAATCCCTCAATTTGATATTTTAGGGCAGGCTGAGTGGGTTAGATCTCTTAAAAGTCTCGGATCGTCGGTAGGTTTTTTCTTTCAGAAGGTGCATTGGTAAAAGAGGAGGCGAAAACGCCGCCATTCCTTATCATTTTCGAATAGGAATCTGAAATGGAGAAGACACTAATCACCACCCTCAGCCCTTTCCCCCACATCAGTCATCCTCCTTCATCACAAGACCTCACCTTCCGAGCCTCCATCTCCAACACGTACACCTTCTCCCCCACACCGTGCCTCTTCTCCCGCACGAGTCCTCTCGTCCAACACAACCCTCACAACGAAGTTTTTCTTCACTTTCCCCTTTTCCAATAAGACCCCCTCTCTAACCATAAATTCCCTTCCCAGCTACAACCTCCTTCTCCACCAAGAATTCGAACATATTCCGGGCCTCCCTCACTATGACCCCCTTACCCAATCACATCCCCATCTCAAGCCTCTCCTCAATCACCACCTTCACGAGATCCTCCCCTCCTGTGAAAAAAATCTCGTTCGTACACCTATAAATGCTGTGTGTGATGGATTTCATGATTTTCATTTTAAATGTGTGGGATTTCTAATTATTTTCCTGTGTACTTTATCCCTGTGCAAATTTCATACTTTCCTGAGCTATTATGTATTCCCCATTTTTTAAGGATCGCCGATATTAGAGAACTATGTAAAAATATTGAGGGCACGTCCCCCCCCCTGACGATACGTCACTGGGGAAGAATAAGTAATCCACAAAATTTGAAAAAATCTAAAGACCGCATAATAATTATTATCTCGTTACGAAAGAGTCCATTGTTTTCAAATGTATGACCTTTTATTGTATCTGTCGATACTCTTAAATTGAAGCCTCTTCCGCCTCCCCTGGTGCCATAATTTTCCAGATCCTAACCACCTTTTTACTTTTATAGCAATTGTCGTTAGATATGCTTCAGCTTTTTTACCTGGGTTCCAGAATTCATTTTTATAGTTATGTTCCCTCACCCTAAGCCATTCAGTCTCCATAAAGGAAGGGATAATTCCGGTTACTCTAGTTTTCCTCAAGTTCCAAATTCTTTACAAGATTCTAAAGTCAATTTTTTGGACAGGATAGCCAACCGAGCTCTAGTCGCTGATTTTGAATATCGCCTCAGATTTTTATCCGACCCCTTCCGAAGCACTGTCGCAATACGAATTCAGCTTCTCCGGCGAAAAATTGCACGAAGCATCGAAATAGGGGTGATTTTGTGTGGCTGATTTCGAATATCGCCGCCGATTTTTAATCTGGACCAAATTTAAGCTCCCGTGCTTTTTCAGTTGAGAAATTTTTACGACGTTATTTTCTATTAGCAACACTTTGAATAAATAAAACTGTATTTTTACCCTGTTCGGTGGCTTTAATTAGAAAGGGTGAATTCCGAGTCGACCGTTGCTTGTTCTACCGCTCTTGCCATCTCATTGGTCGCACCAGAAGGGACAGGATCCAAAAATTACCCCTAAAATCGAATACAGCAACCTAGAAAACCTATAAATCAATTTTAGAATTTTATTCTTTCAGCAACCCCCCCTTCACGGTCGGCATTAAGTTACACAAAAAAACAATCTATGAAGTCTTTAATTGACATTGCACCATGCTGCACCCTATAGAACGCGTTTTCATTTCCATCATTAAATGGTTACACCCCCTCTGCCACAGATTCATAAGCACACGGTAGTAAAAAAAAAAGTTTATGGAGTGATTGACGATATTCGCCGCTCACGATGTTCGAAAAAATGTTGACCCCCCCCCCCCGTGTAATTTGTATTTGAAGGGTCTGGAAAACTGGAAAAATTGGCCTGGAAAACCTGGAAAAGTCAGGGAAAATCATTTCGGAACAAGAATGGACACCCTGTAGAAGGAAGAAGGCAGTTTGTGGAGTATCATGGTACCAGATCTCATACTTACTTATGTCCTTCAGGGGTTCCTCAAGGATCAGTCTTGGGTTCCCTTTCTTATTTCTCATATTTGTAAATGATGTTACTTTTGAAGTAGAGAGACCAAATTACTGATATATGCAGATGACATAAAAATATTTGAAAAGATAACTTCCTTTTCAGACTGTATTGAGCTTCATGCAGATCTGAATTCTGTTGTTTGTTGGAGCGATCGGAATCTACTGCCCTTCATTAAATCCGAATTCCAGAGCAGTACTTTTAGTTGTATAAAAGAGCCCCTACTCTACACCAGTATACAATAGGAGATGATAGATTGCCAAGTATTCAGGAAGTAAGGGACCTGGATGTACTACTTGATAGTAAATTATCATTTTCCAGTCACATAGACCTCATCACCTCAAAATGTAAAAGAATAGCCGGTTTTATCGAAAGGAACAGCGTTAATTTCAAGAAATATGAAACTGAGAAACTATTATTCTTTGCTTTGGTAAGATCAATTTTGGAATTTAGCGCAATTATCTGGGACTAACGTGATGAAGGTAAAATTGAAAAAATCCAAAAGACATTTTTGAAATATTTATGTCATGATTTGTTATCATATTACCCATACAAACTGAAATATACTGAACTATTGCAGGGGTTTGAGGTAACGAGTCTGAGTAATAGACGAAAATTATTAGTTATGTTATTCTTTTGGGACATTATTAATGGAAGAGTCAAGGATAGTGAACTTTTAGGTATTGTAAATGTCCGAATCCCAACATTTAATAGCAGGTACAATGCTCTTTTTGTTTCCCCAAAGGGATGTAACTCCGGCTTCTACTGTATACTATGTCTTTACAATGAGGTAGTTGGGGCAAATGCAGAGGTGGATATTGCTTTATGAATCGTAAAATATTTAGTAACATCATTCGAAGGATTTATCGGCCTCTTAGCCAGCTTGATTCCAATGACTTCCTCCCTCTATCTCCATTTCCTTACACTCTCACGCTTCTCTTCGTTTTCATTTTTTTCTTCCTCAACACGTTCCATTTGCTCCTAGTATTTTCCGGGTACCCCTCCCTTCAAACCTCCAGCGAGATTATTTCCCTTAATCCCCCCCCCCCCCAGTATACTCAGTCATTGGTTGGGTTATTCGCTCCCCTACGCCCAACATGTTTCCTCTTTTTTTATGTTTTTTGTTTTTTCTTGTTCTTCAATCAGTAGTGGAAAAACTATAATACTGTATTTTGTCCCCTTCTAATCTGGTCAGTTATGGCCGTAGAAGGGGACATTAATATTGAGTTAATAAATTAATAAAATGTTGAAAATTATCATGAATAATTACCAAAAATATCGACGGTAGAAAGATGCAAGTTGTATAACCAGGCTGGAACTCTCATTTCAGATATCCCGGGAAAGAGAACTAACATTCAAGAACTGTTCCAAACTACTTTGTGCTTTCAAATTTACAGACAATGTAAAAATATGTAATTTTTTCTAATTAACTAATGCTGATGATACTTCGTAATAAAGTCCTTACAACTATTTTCGGATCCTGTTGAAAAGTACTAAAGTAGGTGAACCCAATATAAGGCCCTAATTCAAGATTTGGGCTCTTCAGGCTTTTCTTTTTTCTCCGATATCAAGAGAAAAGTTAGGCTCAAAGATACCACCACTTTTGGAATTTCGAATGGAAAGGTACCGAGTGAACTAGAATAGCTT
This sequence comes from Acanthococcus lagerstroemiae, assembly GCA_031841125.1. Taxonomy (NCBI): domain Eukaryota; kingdom Metazoa; phylum Arthropoda; class Insecta; order Hemiptera; family Eriococcidae; genus Acanthococcus; species Acanthococcus lagerstroemiae. The sequence goes on from CM063108.1 coordinate 4,876,982, forward strand.
TGAGGTTGTTTGTCCCGCGTTAAGTTTTTGACCGTACTTCACCTGGAGCCCCAGAAACCAAAACAGGAGCTTAAAATGGACAAACGTTGACTAATTTTTAAAGATAAGGCGTTTTGGGTCACTAAGTTAGAATATCGCAGCCGATTCCATTTAGTGCTCGGAGTCCAAAATTTGAAAACGAGAAATGTGGCATATTTATCACCGCAACATTCTAATACATTAAGAGAAGAGGTCAAAAATTGTCAAAATGTCATGTTATCTAACAAACCGTTCGAAAATTGAATTTCTTGAAAGAATTGAACACCAAATGTAGGGTCAAGATTTCACGATTTTCTTTGAAAAGTGCACTCTGAAGCTTGAAGAACGGTTGCAACCGGTTAGCTCTTGTTTCTGGCTTGCTTTATGTTCAGGAATAAGAAGGAAGAGGGAAATCTTTGGTCTAAACTTACACGGATCGCTAAGACTCTTGTGAGATTATTTCATTTCTTTTCAGGATTCTTTTAGATTTGTTCAAGGCTTTAAGATTCATGCAGACAGATTTAAGACATTTTAAAACTCTCTAAGTTTTGTCCTTACTGCATAAAAAATTCAAGATTTTGTTAAGACTTTCAAATTTAAAAAAAATCAATTTCATTAATAATTTTAAATTAATTAATTTAAAATCAAAAACTGATACAATTTCTTAAATTATTATAAATATCATAAGAATTCCACCTTTTTTCATGTTTTTAATTAAATGATTATTAATTACAGTTACCTTTAATTAATAAAATAATATTTTTATTGATCAATTCATTTAATTTTTCAGACACACTTTAAATTATTCGAAATTTTTCCAAGTTTCTTAAGACTATCTTTGAAACTTTTCCGGACTATATTAAAACTGAGTATTTTAAGCTCGACCGGAATATTTTGATTATTCCCCGACTTTTTTCCTCGTATGTAAGACTTTCCAAAACTCGTCTAAACGCTAAAAAACTATTAAAAGAATCTTTAGGAACTCTTGAAATGTCGTATGCGAGTATTGAAATGCCCATGAGTCTTGGAGGAGTCTTGGTCAAGCTTGAAAGAGTCAAACAGTCGCTCGTTAATGAAGCCTAGGATAGTTTCGGAAAACCTTCATTCAAACCTGGAGTAATCTTGAACGAAGCTGGATGAGATTGAAAGGTACTAAGAACCCAAAACATGTATGGAACCGTATTGAAGAAGTTTTTGTGCATGTTAACAATTTTGGGGATCGCAGCCCGGCTGAATGAGTTTCGAATATTCTTACAGTCTTAAATAGGTCAGAAATGATCATGAAAGGGTCTGAGCCGGCATAAAAGAAGTTGAGGAGCGTCTCAAACAAGTATAGAAAAAGCAATATGAAATCTCATTCAGTCCTGAAATAATGTGAAATGGGTCCCAAAATAGTGGTAAAGAGCCTTCTGGGTGAATGTTTGACCGTCTGCAAGAATCGTGAAGTGGTCAAGAAGAGTCTCAATGTTCTTATTTTTGACTCCTGAGTATGTGATGGATTATTTTTGAGGAATGTCAAATCTGAAATCAGCGCGAAGAGTACGGCTGAAAACCTTTTTCCTTTTCTTTGTTTTCAACTACAGAACCTCCACTTTTCTCTATTTTGTAAGATAACTTCCAGAATAAAATTGAGGAGTAAACCAGTAAAATTTAGCAAATTGTTATGAAATTTTGAATACGCTACTTTGAGATTGAATTGGCCCAGCAGAAGGAGGTAAAAATCGGGGGAGGGGAACTTTTTCACTTGATCTATTATGAGGGCTGTCCCTTGAGAATTCTGTGGATATTAACTAAAATTTAACTGTATTAGATTGGTCGGTCAACTGGAAATCTTCATTTAATTGATCTGCTTTCTTCGGATTTTGTCGTATTTGGCTGAGAAATGGCCTTAGGTAAGCCGCTGTGGGAACTGTAAGCGATTGTGTTTTTCTTCTGCAGTTGAACGATTATTTGTCTCGATTTGATAGCGCACTCGATATTTTTGTCAAAGACACGCGAATGTCATTAATAACGAACAAGTCGGCCTACGCGTGTGCACTGTACCGGAAACGATTTCTTTTTTGGAAACCGAATTTTCATCGGGTTGTTCCGTTCGTATGCAGACCTGTCTGAAATCTCAGATTTCCGCAAACGTTAATTTTTAAGATCGTTGTCACTACGGCTTGAATCGTCGACTCAGAATCATGATTTCTTAAGCTATTGGAAGGAGAAAACAGGATTGGTTTGAGGTGAAGAAGACACACCATTTAGGCCCCTGTTTTCCAACGGGGCTGGAGACGAGTCATCGGTGAACACTTTTTTAGCGTGTAACAGTTAGCTAGTGAAACGTAACATAACTTTTTTAAATCATTTGTTTTCCTTGCTCTATCCCCTCTTACAATATCTGTCATCAGCATCTATTTTGTAAGGGGCTGGTAATTTGACTTTCTGAGGTACGGTTTCGAACTAGATACATGAGAACGAAGGGGATCCTCCGAACCGGACTTCCGATATCATATGAAGGTGGAAGTCTGCAACAGTTGGTTTTTGGGTTATAACTCGCTTCCTACCGCCTTTATAAAAAAAGAATAATAAAAAAATGAAACAATTTACTCTTGACTCGATTTTGTATAAAAGTGGTTCGTTATAATTTTTTCGTTACTGCTTGACAAACATCGTCGGGGTGGGATGTTGAAAATAACCCTTTACATGGCCATACATAAACACATGCTTCCTGGGGCAAGGGGTAGAATTTTCGAAATTTTATCAGTCTCAGTCACTTGTGCCAATAGAAATGACTTGAATTCACTAACCCATTTCTGCGCATCGGTGCCATCAATGAGAACTATTTCCGTTCCCTTATCCTCCACCCTTTGCATGCAGCACATATAAAATTTTATTTTCTGAGTGTTTCACTGGTCTCATGAAGGATTTTTGAAAGGAGTTCTTCGAACTTTCATTTGTGCGACTAACGCAATCAAGGAACCTTCTAGGGGTGTTTCGAACTCGATTCAGTTTTGATATAGTTGTGATGCTAGGTCCGAAACTGTTTCTCCAAAAGAGCGAGAGAAGGACAAAAATGGGATGAAATGTAATATCGATTTCAATTTATAGTTTTTGTGGCCCCGAATTCAGTTTTGCTCAAATTGGTCTTTCCCCCTCTTGTTTTACGATCGCCAAGCTGGATCTTCATAAAACGAACCTGGATCTCTCTCCTCCAAGACGGGAGCGCGAACGTATCACCAAACCTCGCAATCTTGAATACAAAGGAATTGAACAAACTATCGGAATAGGGTTGGGTCACTTATTCTGAATATCGCGTTAAATTTCTCATTCGGCTCCGATTTGAGCCCAAAAATCCGAATTTCGGACCCAAAATTGATCAAATAAATTGCCTTACAAATTTGAAACAGTATTAGAATAGGAGTTTTGTGGTTTGCATATTTCGAAATATCGCATCAGATTTTTTATCTGGCCATGGTGTGATCTGAAAAATTCAAATCTTGAACCTAGAAAGAGTCAAAATTAATTAGCGCGAGGAATTGCATTATGTTTCGAAGTAGGTTTTTTTTTAGATCGCTAACTTCAAATATTTCATCTTATTTTGATCCGATTTATTTGAAGGGTAGTGAAACAAGCAGGTAAGTTATTTTTTGGCGAAATTGAGTCATTAATTCCCTTGGAACGGGAGTAATGAGTAGAAGTAGCTGAGCTTTGGTAAAATGCCTGAAAGGATGCTACAGTCCAGAAAAACGGGTTTCAGAATTCACGTACAAGTAAAAAACCACGTATGTAAACAAATTGTTTTTCATTTTTCTCGCTTCGCCACAAAAATGACTACCTGCTTCTCTCCCTGTATCCTTCATTTGGTCTCGAAAATCCAAATTTCGAACTCAAAAAAAAGGGTCACAATCAAATTGGCCTCAGGAATTGAACAAAGTATCGTGATCGAGAATTTTTGGTCGATTTATGATTTGGCTCGGTATGGGCCTGAATTGACTTGGATTAATAATCAAATAAATGATTGAAATTGTATTTTTTTTGTAGGGGCGGAAAGGGGAACTGATTTTGAGTATCAGATCAGATTTTTGATCCGACTCTGATTTGACTTCCAAAAATTTAGCCATTTTCGGAATCCGGATTTCTCGCGTCACTTATTTTGATAATTCATTCTATATGTGTATGCCATTCGGCAGTTCTTATAAATCAAATCTCAAATGGAAAAAAAAAAAATTCCATTTGGGCCCAATATTGGTTATAATGTCAAAATCGAATACTCTTTTCAAGTAGCTAAAATCAACTTAGCACAAAAAATTGAGCGATGTATCGAAATCAGGATTTCTCGGAACTTTTTGTTTTTGACAGAATGTAATCAGATTTTCCATCGGATACCAATTTACTGGATATTTTATTTTGAAATGAAGCGAAATACAATGGCTTGAAAAGGTGAGCGAAGTTTTGAAAGAGGTTTTTCCTTATAGTAAGGGTTGTTAATTTCGAATATCGCGTTAGACAATTGGGCGTAGATTTAGCTCTAAGATCATCAATATACGTACATTGAATTAATGAGCAAAATTTAGTTGATTCTGAAAATTATTGCAGTACGGTTTTCGGATACCAGAATTCTACGTAGTATCTCGTATTATTCGGTATATAGCCTCAATATATGGGGTTCGAAGTCGTAATCACAATGAAAATTGACCAATTTTACTAAGTAATTCAGGGAAATTTTCGCAAATATTGTTTACAAGTTGGTATGAGATAATATGCAGCAAAATTGAAAATTCTTGGAAAAGCTCGACTTCTCGCATTCCTTCGTCACTGTTGTGGCGCAAATAAGACTGATAAGCTCTTTAATGACCCAGATTCATAATAAAAATTATAATTTTAATAATCTCCTAATTTTAGAGTAGATAATATCCGCGTTGAATCATGAGAAAGTTAGGAAGGTGTAGAATCACAAATTCATTTTGAAAAAACTTAAAAGCCTCCTTGTTCCGCCGCACAGTAGATTGGAAGGCGAATTGAGATGAAATAAAAGTAGCTATTAGGGATAAATAAAATTGTAGAAAGCTGTAACGAATTTATGAGTGCTATTAATTGTTCAGCATACTAGTGCAAGTTTGGCAGAAGGAAAATGCGTGTAGAGAACGATTATCGCGACAAATATCAATTTATTATCCTATTATTGCAGGACAAGTAAACTTTACTGATTCAAAGTCATTCTTTCGACGCCATGTGCGGCACAGAGGCAAGAATTTTTACTTTACCAAACACATTTGTTATTCCGTCTTTCACAAGCTTTCTAATCACGTTAGTGAAGATAATTTTCAACTGAAATTGGAAAAAATGTGTTTCAAGAATCTGTTCATTTACCCGCCTTGTTTTTTGATCTCAAGAGATCTTCACGGGACGAAAACGGATCTTAAAGAAAACACCGAAAAACACAAACTTCATAAATTCAAAAACCAAACACAATAAGCATCAATAATTCATTAACATTATGAAAAAATGACCTAAGCTACTCGAAGACCCAACATTATAAACCAAGGAGAAATTAAATTAAGACCAAGAATACGAAATCACGACCAGCCTCCAGTTCTTATTATTCAACTGAACCGAATGGCGTATTTACGGGGCATTGAGTATACAATTGTATATGCATACAAGCGTACAAATGATGACGATGAATAATGAAGGAGGTACCCCATCTTTTTTTCTGAATGTGAAGTCGAATATCGACGCGGAGTAGAGGAGGAATTTCAAGGGAATGGATCTAGTTTCTTCTTCTTCTTCTTTTTTTGAGTGACAAGTTTTCCCTTCAAAAAAAAAAAAAAAAAAAAAAAAGGACTCGAATGTACCACCAACTTAGGAGTCTTGAATGGAAAGGTAAAAAAAAAATATATCTAAATAGGTGATTTGATAAATTATTGTTGCTTTTGTTCTAAAAATTGGACATAGTGACTTCACTTGTAACCTGATACAAAATCTAATGAAATAATTATTCAAACTTTAGTAATCCGAAAAATGTATTAGGATTTTTCTCTTATTTCCCAAGTCGAATTGATTTTCTTTCAACCTTGAAGATAAAATTTGGATTGTAGGGACTCAACTTTGCGACGTTGTTCAGTTTTTCAAGTTGGATCAGTCTTGCTCTTTCGTGTGAAAATTGTTGACTTTATGGTCTAATGCGATTAAATAAAAAAATTGATGCAGCATTAGAAATCAGAGTAACCTTCTTCGTCTCCAAAAATTAATGTTATTCACCAATTTTGCCCATTTGAGTTCAAAATTTGGATTCTTGAACCCAAATTGGAGCTGAATGAAAAATCTAATGTGATATTTGAAATCAATGACTCGAGAAACCGGGTCCGTTACCCTGCCCCCCCCTCTAATTGGATTTTAGACCCGATTTTGGGGTAGGGGAAATGTACCCGAAATGTACCCAAATGTACCGCTAATATTACAAAATGTACCTCCTCCTCTTGCGAAGGTGGAACAAAAGTACTTTGGTGGGGCAAGGGTAACGGTAGCCCCCAAATTGTCTGATTTCGCCATATTTCGGTTGAATGAAATATATCCCCTTCATCACAGCAAGGGGTAGGGTTAAGTTTGGTGGTGCTGGGTTTACGTTAGGCCCCCCCCCACCCGAAAAATAATAATTGTCTGATTCAGTGTCAAATTTGGTTCGAATGAAATGTGTACCCCCTTCATCGCCGCAGGGGGGAGAATTAAATTGGTGAATTCGAGTCCCTTTTTTTGATAGGATTCTTTATCTCTCTCACCCTCTCCACACTCGCACAAATAGGTACATAGGGGAGGGGGTAATGTACTAACTGCAATATAAAAATGAATAAATAAATTCTTTCTCACTTTCTCAAAAAAAAACCACTAGACCCCTTGAAGTTTCTCCCTTACTCCGCATCGATTCTCTGTTGGTCTCGTAAATTTGTCGAGTGACGTTTGCTTCCGTTGAGGATTCCCTTTCTTTTCTGATTTCTTTCTTTGTTCCTCTGTCTGTCCTTCGTCTTGATGCCTTTCTTTCGCCTCGGTGCTGCTCTCTTCCTCCCTCCACCTGTTTCGTCTTCTCCAATTGTTCTGGGCTTCTTATCTCTTCTACCGACGAGTTGTCGTTGCTCCTAATGAGAATACGTCCTTGTTTTACCCAGGCGTACTTTATATCGTTCCTCATCGTGGCCTTTTTCAGTAGGATTTCGTTGTACCTGGTAAGGTGTTCTTTTTTAAACACTACCTTGTTTGAGTCCTCGCTACTTCTGTTACATTTTGACCATCTGACAGTTCTTTCTTTTTCTCTTTTCTCCATGCTGTTTAGACATACGCTGAGAGGCCTCTTCTGGTCGGCAGTCTGTGGACAGAATTTATATCGTATTCGTTCAGTTTCACTACTTGTATTCTCGATGCAAACCCTAGCACTCCCGTCTTTATCTTTTCTCTTTTCGCGAATGGAATTCCACCTATTATAACGTTTCTCTTTCGACTATACTGTTCCATTTCGTTCATTCGGACAGGCAGTAACTCGTTTTCCCGTTTCACATCTTTCAGCTCCGATTTTATATTTGCGTTTTTTGTCTCGATTTTTATAACCTTTTCCGATAGTTGATTTACCTTTTCGAACATTGTATCGAATTACTTAAGGAATTCTTCGTTCATTTTTCAGTCTATGATTCGCTGTCTTCTCGTAAATATGCGGGCACCCAATAATCTGCTACTGCTTCCCGTTAGGTTACTTCACGTAAGAAGTATGAACCATACCGTATCGTGTAGGACAATCCGTTCGAGGTCACTCAGTTTGAATATCATTTCGGCTCTTGTTTTGATACCTAGAGGGTCGGGATAGTGAGAAAAAAGGAGCTTAGTTATGAACGAAGAGTGAATTTTGCCATTCTAAGACCCTCATTTGTCCCGTGTCTATCCGACTTGCCATTCAGGAAGAAAGGGGGATGTCGTGCCATATTATTTATTTAGGTCCCTCCAACAGCCGAAGCCAATTATAGGAGGGACCGTTACAATAAAAAATAAAAAAGAGAAATCAAAAAAATGGAATGAAACTAATAGAAGTAAAAAATCATAAAAAATGAAAAAGGAAATAAAAGTAGAAGTAAAAAATAATAAAAAATGAAAAAGTAAATAAAATTAAAAGTAAATAATAGTAATAATAAACGAAGGAAAAACTGATAATAATAATAATAATAATAATAATAAAACAATATATGTATAATATAAATGTAATAAATGTGCCGCACGTCCGCTATATCACAGCTCCCCATCCCTCCACTAACCGCTTAAACGCTGATCTAGGCATACTATACATGTCAGCGCAAGTACACTCTGTCAAAAAATCATTCGTAATTTTCATGATGTTGTTTAATGGCGAAAATTCCATTTTAGTGGTGCGATATTTTTTCAGAGAGAAGTATTTTTTGTATCTAGATTGTATTTTTGGGGCCCAAATATTTATTTCTATAAGCAGTTTTTCATCGTTAATGTTACCATTGCTGTTTTTTCTCTTCGTTTTCTTAGAGATACAATTTCATATCCAGCCAGAATTTCAGAATAGGGTATGTTTTCAGGGTCAGGGTAGTATTCAAAATCTTTAAAATAAACGTACCTCAGAAATCTATTTTGTATTTTTTCTATTTTTTCAATGACTTTGAGGGTATGTGGATACCAAACTAAAACTCCGAATTCCAGAAGTGATCTAACAAAAGAAAAATATAGTATTTTCAAGGTGCTAGTTTTTTTGAAGTTCGCAGAGTTCCTGACAATGAAGTACGCCATTCTCCTCGCCCTAGACATAACACTTTCAATGTGATCGTGAAAGGTCAACTCCCTGTCCAAAAGGATGCCCAAATCTCTGATCTTATCTGACCTAGTTAGTTTTTTCCCCAATATAGCGTACTCGTATTCGATGTATTGCTTTTTTCGAGTGAAAGTAGTATAAGTGCATTTCCCAACGTTTAACGAAAGCCTATTTTCAATGCTCCAGCGCGCGAGTCTATCTAAATCTTTTTGCAGGATTTCAAAATCTGTGTGGTGTTTTATTGAACGGTACATTTTTACATCATCAGCGTACATCAGTATTTCCGAGTCTTGGATCACTGAAGGCAAATCGTTAACGAATAGTAAAGATAGCAAGGGACCAAGATTTGAGCCTTGTGGCACTCCAGCCGGGCATGCAAATTTTTCCGATGTACGACCCCTGTACGAAACATACTGTACCCTACCAGTAAGATACGACCAAAAGAAGTCACATAAATTATCTGAAAATCCTGAATCATTGAGTTTTTTCTTCAGAATCTTATGATTTACAGAATCGAATGCTTTTTGAAAATCAGTATAAATAACATCTACTGATATACCTTCGTCCATACTTCGATTTATATATTCTATAAAATTTATTAGGTTCGTATTTATCGATCTTCCTCCTACAAAACCATGCTGACTAGATGATATAAGGCATTTCAATTTGGGGTATAGATAGTTGTAAATGATCATTTCGAAAACTTTCGCTGGCATTGGGATTAAGGATATTGGTCTGTAGTTGGTTACGTTTTCATATGGTTCTTTCTTTGGGTTTGGGACTACTTTAGAACATTTCCATGCTGTAGGGAAGACACAGTTCGATATACTGAGGTTGTACAAGTAGATTAGGGGTTCTATCAGAAATTCTCCGATCCCATTATAAACATATGAAGGAACATTGTCCGGGTCTAGGGAGTGTTTTACTTTTAATTGTGAAATTGCCATCTTTACGTCTTTTGGCAAAATACGGGTAATGAAGATTGGGGCGCAAGAGGGGGGACATGGTGCAACTGTGACTGGGGACCCTACATCTTCCAACACGTATACAGAATGAAAAAATTCAGCGAATGCTGAAGTCATTTCATCTCCCTCTCTTACTATTCCCTTCATATCCTTGAGGAAATTAGAACTCCCAGTTTTTGACTTTTTTTTATTGATCTCTTTCCAGAAATGTTGTGGGTTTTTATTGTAATTGTTTTCCAGGTCAGTACCATGCCTAATTTCAGCCTCTTTAATCATTTTCTTCGTCTCTTTCCTGAGATCCTGAAACCTGTTTAAATAAGTATTTATACCGGTTTTCTTATACATTTGCCTAGCGCGTTCCTTATGTTTTAGCTTACAAATTATTTCTTTATTAAACCACGGAGGGCATTTCGCTTTCTTCGTTTTTATTGTGTTGCAGTAATTTGGTACATGCGTATGGATGATTTAATTTACTACCCCGCTGAAATGCTTCTCTGCTTCATCTACATTTTTTATGAGGTACAGTGGGCTCCAGTCAGTGTCTCTGAAGGCATAATAAAGACTTAGAAAATCGGCTTTAGCGTAGTTTAAAAATGACGAGTCTGAGGCATGATACCAATCAGAAAAGCCCTTACATGCTGGTAATGGTATATGGATAGTGAGAGGGGGATGGAAGGCGTCTTCTTTCAGAAGAAGGGACTCTCCACGCTGGACCTGTAAGTTGGGTTGATTTGTTAATACAAGATCGAGCATTTTCCCTTGAAAGTTCAAAATATTATTTAACTGCCCCAGTTGACAAGATTGCATGAAATCAAGAAGATCATTGATTTTGCCGTTCATGTGTACCTACTCAGTGCCCGATTTGTTTGGGGAAGATGCGCCCCTGGGCAAACATCTTGTTCGCTTGTCTCGCCTTTCTTTCTTTCCTTCTCCTTTTCCCTTATTTTCATTCATTTTAGGAACCCCCGGTGCAAAGGCCTGTTTTGGCCCTTTATATAAATCCAGCGCTGTACCTTGTATTTTCGTCATTAGCTGTTTTTCAGGCCAATATTACTGAACTGGAAAGCATACTGGGCTAATTTTGATGTATCAGTTTGCTTTTCGTGTCACGGCCACCAATCGAAAGCACCGCTGGTTATGTGTAATATAGAAAAAATCGCGCGCGCTTAAAACTTCCGCCCGCGATTTTTGGTACACAGCCGCTGGCGAACAATGGATAAAGACGGGCGGAGGGAATAAACTTGTGTAATTTGTATACGATTTCGTCTATATCGGTTATTTATATACGAAGGGGTCTATATATATATTTTAAAAGAAATATCGATTTGAAACGCAACCACGCTGATTTCCGTCGAATGGTTATTTGCGTTCAAATATTGGGCGAAGAATCAACATTTTTCCACAGAAGCCCATCAGCCATCAGGCAGGAGGCAAATGAAATGTACGCGACATCCTGAATATCGAGCTCGGCGTATATTTTCTCAACGAAAACAACGCACGACCGTATAAAGTACGATTCGTTGTTTGCACACTGGTAACACAATGACAAAGCCGAGGCGAGCGTCTCGAGGTTTTTCCGCGAACTCGCTCAGATTTTTGTCGTTTCTCCACCTGAGACTCGAAAATGCTTACGGCGAAGTCTATTCAGCATTCGCCAAACGTTATACCAAATTACCTGCCCGCTTTGCGGCTTATCTAGACCGTAGGCTGAAGCTAAGTTGGATAAAGTGAGTTAGATAAAGTGAGATTCATAGAGAAACAAGGGGATCTAGCTCTATTTGTATGACTAATCGAACGGATTATTTGGTACTCATTTTCCCTCGCATCTGGTTTCCAGATTTGAGGCTGGCTAAGTCTTATCTTACGCAGGTATCCCTTGTTTTATAACCCTAGGTATAGATATCTACTTAATGTTGGGTAGATACATGTTTTTTTGGAATGGGTAGGTAAACTTGTACACCAAATTAAAAGTTTAATTAGCAATAATGCGTGTACTTATGTCAATTAGCGATATTTTTAGCTGTAGTTGTTTCATATTTTCATATGTGAAACACATGACACATTTTTACATATGGACAAAAAATAACAACTGGTTTCTGTTCTGCGTGTGTTTATGGATCGGTAGCAGTACAGCGCCGGTTGCTTAGAGATCCCGTACTCACCGTTACTTGAACCTGCGGAAGTTTACAATAGGAAATAGTTTTGAGGCGATTCTCTCCTCCCTAATGTATATATTTGGGTATGCAGTGTGGAACAGATCATCACGCAACATAGGAAAGTCCCATACAGCGCACGTTGATGTGTACCACTGTGGAAAACGTCGTACTGGTGCAAATCAACACGCAACGTTACGCTAGTTTGGAATAATTTCATCGAAAATGTTTGAAAAAAATATACCGATAATTTCCGAAGAATCTCAACGGAAATCTTTATAAAAAATTTGCAGTGTTTCCCAAAGAATTTTATGAAAATGTTTCGAGAAAATCTTTCGCTAATTTTGAAGAATATGTAATAGGAATTGGGAAAAAACCACGACGGTTTTTAAATGATTTTATCAACAAATTTCTAGTAAAATGTTCTCCGAAGAATAATCGAAAATGTTTGGAGAAAAAAATTCCGATACTTTCCGAAGAATCTCTTCGAACATCTTTTGGGAAAATGTCCAATGTTTTTCAAAGAATTTTTTTGAAAATCTTCGGGTATCTTCGAGAAAATTCCTAATAATTTTAAAGGAATTTTGTAGGAAATTTTTAGAAAAAATTTCCAATAATTTCCGAAGAATCTCATAGGAAGTCTTTGTAAAAATTACCAATGTTTTCCAAAAAATGTCATCAAAATCCTTCAAGAAAATTTCCCGATGATTTTTGAAGAATTTCATGAAAATATTCGGGGTGAAGAATTTTTATTGGACAATCTTAAGGAAAAATATTCGATGATCTCCGAAGAATCTCGTCGAGAATCTTCGGGAAATTTCAGTTATTTTTAAAGATTTCCGATAAAAATCTTCGGAAATTAACGGAATTTTTTTCCAAAACTTTCCGATTAAATTTCTTAAAATCATCGGATATTGTTCCCGAAGATTCTCGATGTGATTCTTCGGAGATCATCGAACATTTTTACTGAAGATTGTCTAATAAAAATTCTTCAAAAACCATCGGAGTTTTCCCCCGAATATTTCCATGAAATTCTTCAAAAACAATCGGAAAATTTTCTCGAAGGATTTTGATGACATTTTTTTTGGTAAACATTGGAAATTTTCCCCAAGATTTCTCATGAGATTTTTTGGAAATCATCGGAAATTTTTTCTGAAAGTTTCCTAAGAAATTCCTTAAACTTTCCCGAAGATATTTGATGAAATTCTTCGGAGATCATCGAATATTCTTTCTGATAATTTTTCATAAAATTCTTCAAACCATCAGAGTTCCCCCGAATATTTCCTACGAAATTCTTCGAAAATCATCGGAAAATTCTCCCGAAGATTTTTAAAGAAATTCTTTGGAAAACATTGGACATTTTTTCCTAAAGATGTTCGAAAAGATTCTTCGGAAATTATCGGAATTTTTTTCTCCAAAAAGTTTAGATAAAATTCCTGGTCATCAAAGAATTTTTCCGAAGATTTTTCTCGATTTTCGATTAAATTCTTCGGAGAACATTTTACCTGAAATTTGTTGATAATAGCCTAGATGCTGAGCGACAAAAAATAAACGTATTTAATAATTTAAAAAAATCCTTTAAAAACCGTCGTAGTTTTTTCCCAATTCCTATTATTTTTCAAAAATTAGCGAAGATTTTCTCGAAAAATTTTCATGAAATTCTTTGGGAAACATTGGAAATTTTTTATAAAGATTTCCGTTGAGATTCTTCGAAAATTATCGTTTTTTTTTTTTCCAAACATTTTCGATGAAATTATCCCAAACTAGCGTAATATTGCGTGTTGATTTGCACCAGTTCGACGTCTTCCACAGTGGTACACATCAACGTGCGCTTTATATGGGACTTTCCTATGTTGCGTGATGATCTGTTCCACACTGTATGTCGTCTAGTCGTCCGGCCTGACCACGGATGCAAACCCTTTTGTCTCCCGCATTTCTATACCTTCATGCAGGGCGTGACCTTTTCCGTACCAAGATTCTTTTTTCAGTACCACATTCTCCTTCTTACCTATTGTCCTTCCCTGTTGTTGTCCTCCTTTTCTTCCTTCCTTCAATGGCCAGGCTGGACCATTCGTTTTTTAGTTGTATTCAGTTCGATTTCGGTTTTATCACAATTTCGTACGTTTCAGTTCTCACATAAAATTCTGCTTTTTCTACACGCTCTCGTCTCTTTTTTATTTCGTATGCCTTTACTGCGGCCCCGACTAAACTCTTCACGTACAAACCCCACAATAGCCGCAGTTTCAGCTCGTATTGCATTCAGTCGGATGGTTCTGATTCATTTGCAGTTGATCGCTTCATGTTTGTATTATTCGGACGAGAATCTTAGTGTTTTCAAAAATTCAATCGGATAATTAGAAGAAATGCTGAAGATGTTTCCAAAACCCCTTTCAGAGATAATACGGGGCTGAAAATGGGCCGTGTGGTGTATACATGAGTACTAAATAATATCCTAGTATATTGTGGTCGCGTTAAATCAGATATAAAAAATGTAATAATAAGGTACTTTAAGCTGGTTTTGGAAATTTCAGATTTTCAACCATCTAATAATTTTTGAAGGAGGACAGTTACAACCACCAAATTTTAACATGATGTGAAGAAGTTCAATATAAAACTCTATCGAAAAGTTCAAGTCGAAAAAAATCGGGGTCCAGAGGAGGCAAAAGTTTGTAGCTCCTCTCCTGATAAAAGTACCGATTTTTTTAGCCGAAAACTTTTCTACATTTTATACCTCCCAGCTTTTACAATTCACTCGCCAACCTCGAGCAAACAAACAAACACTTTTATACATATTGTGTATCAGAGGTATTACTTATCTGCGAGGCCTCTTATGTAGCGCAAAAGAATGAGCACAAACAAGGAGTGACCTGGCAATGAAATTTTCTAATATTCCTGCTCGAGTACCCAAACGAGGAAAGAGGAAAGGTTTTCTAAACTTGGACGATGGCCTCAACAAGGATTTTACATTTTGCCATGAAAATAATAAGCGTAAAATTTTATCCTGTGTATTAAAATGCAGTCTCTGTTTGTCCTTCCGGAAAACTCCCGATGTCCTGGATTTGGGAACACTGTTTTGTTTAGCTGTCGCGAAAAACGTGGAAACCCGCATCAAAATGGGATAGTAAACCACAGCCGATTAAATTATTTTTATTTAAACAGCACACACGGACTGTATGGTACATCGGACTTGAAGTTTAGATAACAGGTTAGGGCTAAAGAAAATGCAAAAACAGAATATATCGTAAGGCTTCCCAAAAAGCTCGTGCCAGCGCAAAGAGCCGCCCTGAGGTACCCCTCTAACGTCCCCCGCTGTCTGCAGCCCACGTGTGCGGGCCCATTCTTCCCCACTTACACGCCATTTCTTCCCATCTTGAGCATCTTGGCTCCATTTTATTCTCGCCTCCCTTCTTATTTTATCTATCCACCTCATCCACGGCGCAGCCGTATCCGCTCCGTAATTTTTTACCCCACTTCCCCTCCTGTTTGGCTATCCGACCTGCAAAATTCCATTTCATCATGCCTCATGCATATCCGTATATGGTAGGTACGTTCTCTTTCTCGAAAAGAAATGACAAAAATTTGATCGCATAACTACTGTGTTGCGTGCGCTCAGTATTTTCAGAAGTCGCGAAAGGGAGAGGTGAAAAGTCCTGTGGTGGAATATACAAAATTAATGGAAATGAATCGTCAGTTGCTACAA
The DNA here is from genome assembly GCA_031841125.1 of Acanthococcus lagerstroemiae. NCBI lineage: Eukaryota > Metazoa > Arthropoda > Insecta > Hemiptera > Eriococcidae > Acanthococcus > Acanthococcus lagerstroemiae. Next base: position 4,892,618 of record CM063108.1, read on the forward strand.
GAAATTAAGAAATGGAAAATGTCGCAAATTATCCCAAAATAGAAATGGGTTATCCTAAGTTATGTAACCAATAAACGTAGTACAGATAGGGCAGCAAACAAAAACAGCCAGAAAAATTGATGAAACAAAATGAAAGTTTAAAAAAAAGAATAATTTTGACACCATGAACGCTAAGTACGTACTTTCTAATCTTCACACTTCTGGTCACGTTCTGATGTTTGAACTGTAGCGCTCCTAGTGTTCGTCTTGAAATTTAGAAGTATCAGAAAACATTATCACGATCTACGATTCTAACAGAGTGTGAAGACAACTCTCGCTTGACATGGTCTATCAATGTACTGAACTGGCAGGTCATAATATGAACAAAATATTCTTCGCTGATCGGCTATGTCTTCAAAAAGTGATTATTAAACAAAAATGGATGCAACATAGTATTTACTTCGCAAAAACTCTGAAAATACACAATATTTGTTGCCAATCCCTTTTGGCGGTAGTAGGGGGGGGGGAGGGATGTCTGGCGTAGAAATTACCCTCAAATTCATATTTAGTCAACTCAAGAACCTATAAGTCAACCCTTTTCTCAAAACTTGTTTTATGAAGTTTTGCGTCAGTCATTCAGTCAGTCATTTTGTGGGTTTTTGGTTTGTAAATGTTCAAGACTTTGAAAAGAAAAGTAATAAAGATCAAGTTGAAGAAATGAGAAAAATAGAAAACATTGAGAAAACCCGAAGAAAATTGTAAGATATTGGGGTACAGATACAATAATTTTTTTTTTTTTTTTTTTAAATGAGTTTTATTTGAACTGTACAGAGTACATTTACAAATAGAGCTAGGTACAATAGAACGAGTAGAACGAAATACATTACTAGACGATCGTGCAATCACGACGCCAAGAGGATGAAGAGGGTTGACAATAGCAGTAGTTGGGTAAAGAGAGAAGAGACGATTAATTACAACTTAAAAGTATCGTGAGAAATCAACGTACGAAAAAGTAAAATTAAAATTAGAGTGAAAAATATGAGATTAAGAGTAGATTAACAGTAATTTTAGCTATGGAGGAGCAGCGATGTCCAGGAAGTGTCGACAGCGGAGGCGAAGCAATGGTGGTGGGAGAAGGAGTTGGAGAGCGAGTTGATTAGGGTGCCGGTGGAGGCGTTGTTCGTAGGACGTGGCAAGGTGAGAAAGCAGCTCGCGCACTGTGGGGAGGTGGAGATCCGCGTGAAGTTGCCAGTTTGACAAGAACTGAGGGGCACCAGTGATCTTCCGGAGAATCGTGTTTTGAAGAACCTGAAGTTTCTCAATGTTGGTGGGCGCTGCACAACCCCAGACCTGGGCTCCGTAGGACCAAACAGGCCTGAGAACTGCCAGGTATAGTAGGCGCTTGTTGGGTAACGAGATATTGGTTCGAGAGCGCAGCATCCAGAATAAGGATCGAAAGCGGAGTTTGACTTCTCTGATCTTTGCAGTGTTGTGAGGACGCCAAGTGAGGCGGGAGTCGATCAGAATGCCAAGATACTTGGCCTTCGGAACTGGGTGAAGAGTTTGGGCGGCAAGGTGGAGGGAGAGGGGTTGACACACGCGGAGCGCGAACTGGACGTACTGTGATTTCGCCGCGTTTAGCCCAATGCGCCAGCGAATGGTCTACCTGACGATTTTATTGACCGCAGTCTGCAGCTTAGCAGTAGCGACAGTTTGATTAGGATCGGCTGCGAGGAGGGCTGTATCATCAGCGAACGTGGCCACCAGTACTCCAGGGGTTTTGGGAACATCAGCCGTAAATAAAAGGTACAATAAAGGGCCCAGCACACTGCCTTGGGGCACACCTGCAGCAATGGGTCGCGGAGAAGAAATTGCTTCGCCGAAGTGGACCTCGAAACGACGATCGGAGAGGTACGACTTTAGGAATTCCACGAAGGAGTGCGGAAGATATTGACTGATCTTGTGCAGAAGACCAGCGTGCCATACTTTGTCAAATGCCTGCCGAACATCTAGGAAGACTGCCGGACAATACTGTTTGGCCTCTAGGGCATTACGAATATAGTTGACGACCCTGTAAGCCTGCTCCAGCGTGGAATGTTTCGGTCGGAACCCGAACTGGTGCAATGGTAGGATGCCCAGGTCTTGGATAACAGCGAACAATCTGGCATGTAGCAACTTTTCGAGAATTTTAGAGAAGGTGCTGAGTAAAGATATGGGTCGGTATGACGAAACTTCATCAGGAGGCTTTCCAGGCTTAGGAATTAGGATGACCTTAGCCGTTTTCCAGTCGCTAGGGAAGTACTTCAACCGGAACGAGGCGTTAAAGATATAGGTCAGAAGAACAAACACTTTCATTGGACAGTGCTGTAAAATCTGTGCGGTGACGAGGTCTAAGCTCGGCCTTTTACGAGGTTTGAGTTTCTTCACTACCGCCGCAATTTCTTTGGGCGAGGTGAGTCGAATCGGTGGCCCCGGCAAGGCGGTGACATCTGGGGTGATGTCCGAGGGAAGTGTATTAGGTTGAAAAACCTGCTCGAGATGGTCTGCGAAGGCTGCAGCTTTCTCGGTATCACTATAAGCGCGGAGAGTGGGTGAAAGACGGAGTGGGGGAACTACCACTTTGGGTTGCCGTGTCGCCTTAGCTACCCGCCTGAGGGAGTAGCTTGCTGCCGTAGTGGTATCGAGAGAGGAGAGATAGTCTTCGAAGGAGCGGTTAGTAACTTGTGCCGTCATCTTCTTAGTCTCAGTATCTTGGAGGAAGCGAATAGCAGCACCAACGTCTGCGGCAGTTTTTAAACGAACGCGAAGGTTGATTTTTGACTCGACCAGTTCGCAGAAATAGTCCCAATCTGTGTGTTTAGAGCAAATCTGCGGGCGAAGAGTAGTATGGAGCACCGAAGTGCTTACGGTTAGTATGAGCGGAGAGTGGTCCGAAGAGAGATCACTAACGTTTTGGACATCTACGTAAGCAGATGAAACGTTTTTGGCGAGAAAAAAGTCGATGCAATCAGGACGCTTGGTTATGTCCGCGGGCCAATACGTAGGGAGGTGCGCGGAGAAACATTCAGCACCAGAGGCCCGTACAACCGAGAACAGCTTTTTGCCCTTAGGACTGTCGAGGCGAGATCCCCAGAGGCGGTGCTTCGCATTGAAGTCGCCTCCGAGGATCCATTTTGAATCGAGGGATTGAATGAATACTTCATATTCATCGAGGGAGATATCATGCCGCGGGGGGCTGTAGATGGAGGCAAGTTTAAGGAGCGTACCATTAGAGAGACGAATGACAATAGACGCTGACTGAATGCTGGGGGTACAGTAGGATTCCGCTTGATAGTGCCGGAGAGACTTTTTAACGTAGACAGCTGATCCACCGTGCGTTACGTCACCCGGGTGGTGGCAGGAGTAACAGGTATACCCGTAAATGTCGGCTCGGTGGCGAGAGGTAAGATGCGTTTCCGAGATGAGTGCAACGTCGATGTCTTCTGCTCGCAAGAAGATTGCGAGTTCTGATTTCCGGGCCAGGAGTCCATTACAATTCCATGCTAAGACGTGGATGTTTTGATAGGGAGAAGGAGCAGGAAGAGAGTTCATTTTAACAGTTTCTCAACCAGACGAGTGAGGAGGAGAAGAATTTGCGAGTTTTGATCAGCTAACCGTTGAAACTGGTCACACATCTTGTGAATAATAGCCTCTAGTTGAGCAGTAGGAGAGGAAAACGAAGATTGAGCTTTTTGACTGGCATGGGCATAGGTGGGTTGAGGATTTGAAGGATCGGAGGTATTATTGTGAGCAGTCGTCGATGTGGAGCGATTGGTCGGTTGAGCAGGTTATAGTGGTTGCAAGCGAGCACCTTGCAGGCGAGAATTACGAAGCTTAAGATACTCCGGGCAGCCACGGTAGTTCGCCGTGTGTTCACCGCCACACAAACCGCAGTGAGGTTTTTCTTCCGTAGTTTTGGTACATTTGCGGGTGTCGTGTTCCGCCCCACACTTTACGCAGACGGGGGGGGGGGAGCGTGCAGTAGGCTCTGGAATGACCGTACTGTTGACATCTCATGCACTGCAGAATGTCTCGACGAGGCCGTGGAGATTCAACGGTAACCGACTGATGTAGAAGTGCTTTAATAGTGAAGATTTCTCGAGCGTTATCCGTCGGCTCTAGATCTAGGAAAAATAGAGGCAGCGGCTCTTTGGTTTTGTGATGTAAGATATTAGTAATATTCCGCACCTCGAATCCATCCTTAGATAGCGTTTCTTTGATATCGGCGGTAGAAGTGGAGTGGTGCAGATTTCGAATCACAACACGGAATGCTCTTTCGGATTTAATTTGATACGTGTAAAATGCTATTTTTTGCTTACGGAATTCTTTAACGAGTGCTCTGAATCCATCGACGTTATTAATAGAGATTTTAATTACATCGTTTGCTAGTGCTTTAGTAATAAACGACTCTCTAGGAATGACTTTTAGAATGTTCACGACCATGAGTTTAAAGTTGGATACACCTTGAACAAAGATCGGAGGAACTTTAACCTTAGATATTTGCACCGTTTCAGCCTGCGTTTGTTGACTTGTTTCCGTATCGGCATCCGCGGAAACCTCGTTGGCACTTAACAGATCGAATTTCTTACGTGTTAAGATACCTGGTTGACTAGCCTGCGAGTTTTCCCGGTGTTTTTGACTCGAATTTGGACTGGACGGTGAGGTAGAAATCTTCCGTTTCTTTGACTGGATTTGCCATCCTGAGCAAGCGTACTGGGTAATAGGTGTTTGGATTTGCTGTACAGTTGCACTTTTTTCCACCGTTTTTTGGAGGTTCTCCATTTCCGGAGCCCCTGCACTATCGACACGGCCGAATTTCCGAGAGGTTTATTCCGACTTTTATTCACAAAAGGAACACTCTTTCGAGTAGAAGCGAAAATAAACGTGTAAAATGCACCGCTTTATTGCCGTTAGGCAGGAACAGGTTTGCATGAACGATAAGATTATTAGCGTTAACAACAACACCCGAGCGACACACCGCAATACGTGTACTTACGACGGCTATTAGATAAGAACTGAGATACAATAATAACATAAAATATTGAAAATACCGAAAAACGAACGAAAGACATGAAATCTACTCGTACAACCGAAAATGAAACCAAGTGAAAAAGGAAACTTTCGGTGAACGGAAACCCAACCAAAATGGAATCATGAATAACAGTTGAGAAAATACAGAGGCTCAATCCTAAAAACTAAAAAAAAAATCATTTATTCGTTTCGCACTTCCGCACTGTAGCACCGGCACCATCTCATGCATTATCATGCATTTCAAGTTCCAAAAATAATGTGAAATTCGACACCCTGTGTCTCTCCCCATCAGTTTAAGGTACGTGATGATGGCGCTACTTATGCAAATTTATTAACATCTCAATCTTGTAGAAAAATACGACGAAACAGTTATGCAATTTGTATAACACGTGCGTACTGTAGCAGTACTTGTGTTTTTGAGACGGCGTTCGCGTTGACGAAGCCCCATACCGAATATTGCATACAAGGCCTTTTTTGTAGCACAAAAGAATGGGCACAAGCGAGAAGTGAAGTTAACACTCCCTTCCCCCTCTTTGCATCCAAAGTTTCGATACCAAGACGGGAAAATATGTAAAAAGTTTTCTGAACTTCAGTGATGGCATAATAAAAATTTTGCGTTTTAACATAAAAAAAGTGCGCAAAAGTTTATTTGATATTGAAAAATAATACTGATGTTTAGATGTCGCTTGATGAGCTGGTTTTTTCCGGAAGATGTAAACAGTTTAGACTCTCTCTGGCTTAGTTAAATAAATTCAAGAATCTTACCGACTTGCTTAAAATTCTTCAAGACTTACGTAATATTTCTTGTAGCAATGTTTCAGATTTGTTAAGATATGTTTAAGATCGTCTATCACTCTTTCGGAGTCTTTCAAGACTTGAGTCTGTGACGAATTTTTAAGACGTTTTAGATTTGTTGAACGCTATCTGAGACCTTTGAATCTTCTTTCAGACTCGCTAAGACATTTTTTTAAAAGGGTTTCCGTTTTAAAAACTCTTTTAGACTCATTTTAGGCTTTCTAAGATTCGTCAGTTGGGTTTAGGACTCATGGAGACTCCTCAGTTCATTTCTAAACTTGTTTAAGACTTTTTACGACTAGTTTGAGATTTATCTGGACAAGCTTCAGCCTACCCCTAATGCTCTTCCAGGCTCGATTTTATCTGGTGTAGAATAATCTCGAAAATTCTCATCAACCCTAGAATGGCAAGTCCAAGACCTTCGAAGCACGTTGCAAATTATCAACAATGACTGGCAATTTCACAACTACAACCAGCGAGTACGTATGCAAAATACCGAAAATACACTATTCAGTGACTATTGCCGTGGAACTACCGGTCTATTTTTAGTTCGAAGAAATTCCTCCAGAAAGCGACTACTTGACTTCGATTTGCGAACAGTCTCAAGGCTCTTTGAGAATCTTTCGGACTTAGAGACTTTTCTAGACATGTATCGAACCAAGCTTATTGAGACTTTTGAGATTGCCTCAAACTTATTCAAGGCTATTCAAGACTGCTCGTCACAGACTTAATAATCTCGTAGACTTTTACCAACTGGTCTAGTGGCTATATGAGGCCCAAAGACTTTCAGATAGGTCTGAAGAAGTCATGCCAGAGTCTTGCACAAGTGTCAGTTACTTTGGCAGCTCCTAAAACCGCTCCGTTTTTGCGAACTCGTTCAGTGTGTTGGAAGTTCGATGAATTTGGAAACTCACATGGCCAGTAGAAATCAGATCTCGTGATTAAATAAACTTCACGCTGACAGATCTTGCACAATGGCATAACCTAGCTATCCGTAAAAATATTTTTGAAGGAGCAGACCACCGAGATCTGGTCTTAGTAGAGATGTTTGCATCTGGTAAAAAACGTTTGAAACCTTTTGGCTGATTTTTGTTGATCGAAATTGTCCCAATGTTCCATGTGCCATTGTAATCTAATTTATGACTTTTTCAAAGCACTTCTTTTCAGATTATTCATACGTACGAGTATAAAACGAAGGGAAAAAAATCACCAATTTTACTCCACCTCCATCATTGTCTGGCTGGATCCACCACTGATATTAAAAACAGCCGAGTGGGCACTGTGCAGTGAATACTGAGTGGGAATTTATGGAGTTTTCCTAAATGCTGATATTTCTTTATAGTGTAGGGTGGTCCTCATTTTCTAAGATAAGAATTTTCATGAAACACCGCCCCCCCCCCACCACATTGGTTCCGAATGGAATGAATAAATAAAAATCCATTGAAAGTGTTAGCTCAGTTGGATAAAAGGGACATGTGCCGCATGCTTTCTCCTTTTCATATAGAAAAATTAGTTGAGATTTCATTTTTTTCAGTCTGTAATAACGGTAAAGATGTACGGGTACAAGTTCTGAATTGGTGTTTCAGCACTCTTTGGGCGCAAATTTGGTTTGAAACGCTTTGAGATAATATCTCCTGTGGAGAGGAGCTGAAAATGCGTCCAAAAATGTTCGACTATTTTTCCCAGTGTTGGATTTTAATTGTAAGTTTGTAGGATTACTGGTGTCACTGGAGGGGGGTTGGACTCCCTTTTCGGTCTTTTCCCGAATGATAATCGATGTATAGATTTTGAAGGTTTCTGAATCCGTTTCTGAAGTTAACTTTTAATTCAGACTTCCCATAAGTACCACTGGAGGGTTATTCCTTTGATATAGTGGTCGATTTATAGGATTTCAGGGTCGCTGAATCCGTTTATTGTATTTTTTTCTTTGTTTAAACTCCCTGGAGTACCGCTAGAGGGAATTGCACCCTCATTTGAGTCCTTTCTATGAGGTAATAGTCGGTTTATATGTGTTCAAGGTCACGACATCCAAATCCGAGATTAGTTCTTTAATAATGCTTCCTCAAGTATCGCTGGAGGAAGCGGATTCGAGTTGACATTCAATATACCCGTAGAAAGCATTGAAACAAATTACCTATTTTGAATGTAACTTTTGAACCCAGGCTCTTGAAATGATGCAAGGTGGTTTTTATTTGCATGTATGTGTAATATGCAAAACAGTCGCCAATAGGTCTATAATGTGTATTAATCCAGCGTTGGGCGGATGGAGAGCTCAAAAAGAAACCAAATTCCCAATTTTCTTCGAACCAAAAATGAAAGAAAGAAAAACAAAAGACCAAATCGAACTTTTTGGCGTAAAATAGCATCTCTTATGTCATGGATCAGTGTTACCAAAAGAGGTGTGCAAAAGACACAAAAGAGTAGTTAATTTTTGGACTCTGTAATGTTAATGTCGCTAGCAGGAGTCGCAGTTGGTGGTTGAATTCTGTGGTTTGCAGCCACACAGTTCAAACTTTCATTTGCAGAATATTTTGAAAAAATATGAGATTTGGATGCTTAAAATTTCATACGACAAAATTCTGTAGGTAACCTTCTCTGTTTACCGAGATGTTGCCTCCTGAGTCTAGTTATAAAGCGGACCAATGAAAGGATCAAAAACAGTAAAAGAACCAAAAAAAGGACCAAATTCTTCAAAAATAGTGGAAAGAACCACATTTGATCATTTTGGACCAAATCTGGCAACGCTGTGAATCTATCCTTTTCTTTACAGTAAATATTGTTTCTTACAAAACTTGGTTCTCTTACAGAAGTGGGAACTCACGCTGCTTGCAGGTCTGCGTTTGTCCTCTCTTGTGGAGTGGTCTGAAAATGGACTCCGCCCAGTAATTCTCAGGTGGACCAAATCTTATTGCACATTTCCCATAGAGCTTCCACACATTTCTTTTCAGCCATCTTCAACATGTCTGCTGGGTAAACCATCGGGGCCTGGAGCCTTATTGTTTCTCAGCTCCCAAATGTTTTTTTTTTGACATGGATATGTTTACTTGGTGGCCTTCCATCCTATTTCCGACCGACATGGAACTTGATTCGTTCAGTGGTCACATTTCCATGGAAATTATTTTTCCTTCTAGCCATGTGCTCATTGATTTTGATCCTTTCTACACGGCTGCAATCTGCAACCGATTAATTCCCTCCCCTCTCCCCACACGCCGTCTTGTTAATACAGATTTCCATGGAAACTTCTAATTACTATAATGATGACCGATAGCTGCTGCGCTCAGTTGATCGAGATCGACATTCTTATGTTGACTGAATGCGTAGAACAGACATATCCATGTATCAATGTATCTGCTTGCAGTGTAGATACTCGTTATCAGTTTACTGATGATTTCCTTTCTCCTGACGTTTGGGAATTTTAATACTAATCTGTATTTTCGTTTGTCTGTTTCTAGGTAAGTGATGAATATTGTGTATCTAACAGTCGATACACCGGATTTTGCTTTTCCTATCGCATCGTCCATAGTGGCTAGTAAATGTACGTATATTTTATTTATAATCTCAAATACAACTCAAGGTCATTTAAGGAGGATGGAAGACCCTCCCCCCTCACGTACACACACAGCAAGAGAAAAATCTGAATTTGTCAAGTGGTAGGATTAAAACCATAGCTAATTTCTTACAGTCCTTGACAGTATTCGAGTCGGCGATATTTACTTTTTTTCTGTTAGGATATCTGGTTCCTGCTCTGCTGATATTGATGTATTTCGAGGAATTTTATCGGGGTCTGCGTGGAATTTTGACAATAATATCTCCCGCATTTTAAAATGTCAGCTGGATTTGACTGCTCTACTCCACTTTCATTTTCAATTGCTAACATTTTCATTTTGAATGTCCCTGTCAACTTCATGATTTCCTGGAACAGTTTTCGTGATTGGTTCTTGTCCGCATACTTTTCTATTCGGTCATATGTTCCTTGGCTAGTCTGATTCTTGTCCCTTCGGATTTCTCTTCTTGTCTGGGGTGAGACTTGATTGTATTGAGGGCTGCACTAGATGCCTTTCTGTTTTGTAGCTCTGCGGTTTTCTATGAGGTCAATGGTTTCAGCGGAGAACCCACAGTTCTTTTTCAGTTTTTTTTTGGTTCTTTCTTTCATAACTAGTCTCTAGTTTCTTGAACGATTTGCTGCTGAAGTCCATACCAGCTGTTGGTGGTGTCTTGGTTAGTTTTTTCAAGTTTCTCTTGTAGGATTGTTCCAAAATTCTTCCGCTTAGCGTTACCATAGATGCGCGTACTCGGTTTTTACTAACGTTTATTTGTGTTCTTGAGTTGTAGCCTCATTTTCGCTACAAGTAGGTAACTGGTGGTCTGCACCTGGTCTAGTTTTAACTTTTTTCAATGTTTGATCTCCACTTAGCTTAGATAAGACAGTAATCTATCTAGTTTCTGTATTCTCCATTGGGGGAAGTCCAAGTGTAACGTCTCCTGTTGGATGGTGCTTAAGGAAGCAGCCTTTCTCGCCGCGGAACATGCGTGGGCGACATCACAGATGCAGAGGGTCTGTTTATCGCAGAGCGTTCGAGGGAATGCTACGACCCACGGCGTAGACTCCGGATTAACATCCGAAGCTCTGCTGAGCGCACAGCTGGAGAAAAAAGGAGGGCTTCAACTGCCCCTAAAAAACTTAGCGAGCCAGTTGCGGCTACGGGTTTTCTTTACCTGGCGCCGTTGAAATGATAAAACGCTTCACGCAATCCGCTCTTCGACAGTCTCGCGCTAATAACGTTCCACGTTTCGGCGGCTGTAATATTATTTTGCTCAAAATAACGCTCATGTTCCTCTTTCGGCTCAGCTATCCGGCACGCCATATTGCGATCAAATCAGCCGGCAAACGGGCCGAACGCAACACTGCGAACGTAATAACACGATCGGGTGTATAGAAAAAAGTAAAAACAAAAGTTGCAGCGCTAGAAAAGGCGAGTCGATAACGATATTTCGGGAATGTACGAAAAACTGCTGCTCTTATTTCATACGTATTACGTGACCCTTTTTGCTCTTTCTCTTTTTCTTCCATTTTTATAATATATATATAAGTATACGTACACGTACTTTTAAGAACGCGGACGACGAACTATGTACGCCGAGTAATACCGCGCAAAGAAAACCCGTACGCCAAAGGGGAAAATAGTAAAATAAACTACTTAAGTATCGACGAGAAGAGCGAAAGGGAGGTGAACGCAGTAAAAATAATATGGGAAGATAATAACGAACGAAAATAAGCTTCCTGGTACAATAAATAAAAAAGTTGTTTTTTTTCTTTGCTTGTCTCCCCCCCCCCCTTAGGCGGTCGGTTCTACGAGTACGACGACCGACGGCGAGGAACTAAAAGGTATCCACACTATATGAACGGCAATGGTTTAATTGTGGAAAGAAATTGATTTCGAACGTGAAAAAATATTGTCAACTAAATGGGACTGCGATGGTCGCGGGTACGTCGGGGGTGGTGCCCAAAAACAAAGAAAGAAAAAAAACATTATTTTATTTATACCGACGGTTGCGACGAGAAAGCGCTGGCGCTTCCCGCGTTTATTCGTCGGTTCTCTCGACGCGGCGTTTGAAAAATGGAGATTAATGATTAATAGGTCGTCGATGGTGTTCAGCCGGCTGCTGTTGCTTTTTCAGCGGATTTCCAAAAACGTGGCTCCTTCGCACGCGCTTTAAAAATTATTTCTCCTAGCTAGAGGCGGACTGGGGCAGAAAGACTTTTTAGGGAACGCCTAGAAATGGAACTTAAAAACCAACCCCAAAAAGACTTACTGAACCAAAAACTTATTATAACGAAAATTTAGAAATCGTCTGGAGGAAAATTCTATAGAAATCTCGAACCTAAATAATGACACTAATGAATACTATGTCACGTCAGGATGAGTAGGCCAAAGTACTGGTTCAGCTGGCAGGACCCAGGATAGTTCATTCAACCTGGTACACTGTGTAAAAACCAAAAGATAGCGCTCTTGTCCACCTATCTGAACCACTAAGATATCATATCTAAGATCATACACCTGATCTCACATTTTTGCACAGCCAGCCATGGCGCATCTCAAAACACAGGCTTCGAGTTCCTGGACAATCACACCAGGTACCAATCTGACCCGTCTGGCCAACCCTGCTCTGCCCCTCGGGCAAAGCTAACTTAAGGCGCAACGCAATGTCCCTGACAGTGGCAGAAGTACTTCTGCTCCACCTGTCAGCTGTAGATCCCCGCAGGGTATGCCCCGCAGAAGCATCCTATCCACAGTGTGCACAACATTGAGCAAGACGATCTCACTGCCCCCAGCGCCAGCTGCCACATGCAATGGGTGTTTTCCCAACTGCGAGTGCGATACCCCTGAGCTCCTGTTCAAGTCGTCCCAGCTCCGCACTTCAGCCCACCCAACTGGTAGTGCGAGGTGTCACTCACCTCCTCAGGTTGACTTGGCGAGATGGAGCCCTACAGGTTCCAATCCCAGCACCGAGGGTATCCCCCTCCAGTGCCGCCCAAGAGCATGCCCGGGTGGTCCTACTGACCACCCGTCCTTAGCGCCATCAATGCATGACAGTAGACCACCCCCAGCATTGACGCATCAACGCTGGCTGTGACGTGCAATGGAGGCTAGCACCTGACTCAGCCGTCGACCGGATGCTCCCCACCTCCGTGACACAGTGCTCCCTGACCAGGCCGCAGTCCCCAGTGCTACTGTATTGGCCACAGGTTCTGGAAGGCGCGACCCTCCCCCGTGGTGTCCCTAGACAAGTGAATGAAGTCCATCTTACTTACCCTGACTCCGATCAGGATCCACTGATCCGCACACGAAGCCAACTGCAGGAGTGCAATGGACATCCCGCAGAACTGTCCCCCCAACAGTGTCCACCTTTGACCACACAAGACAACCGTTCGCCCCAACTTCCGTTGGCTACAGGACTGCAGCGGGTGCTCAAGCTGAACTCCGAGACACCCCCTTGTAGTTTTCACTATCTGACAACGCAGACGAGCAAAGCCTCTCTAAAGAGAAACCCTATCTAGCGAACATCACACCCGATTCGCTCGCTCTGCTTTGTTCGTTTTTCTCTCGTGCGTCAGGTTGCTTCACGCCTCTAAGTGCACGCACATAGCTATATAAGTACATAACCTAAGGTATTCTAAGGACAAGAAATGCTCAATGAAACTCACCAGGTTCTCGAATTGGCTCAACAAACAACGTGACGCGAAAACGCACCAGATTTCACGAACAACCAAACGGCACCAAAGACGCAGTGTCGCTAATCACCGACAAATAACAGAATGACAGCCCTTGTGAGACCTAGAACAGCCTCGATTGCTTTCACCAAGGATCATTCATTCCCTTCTCCTTTTTTTTAGCTAATGCGGTGTTTTTTTGTAAAACCATGGCATTCTGCCTAATTCTAAGACCGTTGTTCAAGTCACGTTTCCCGTCACATTTCCCATACCCAGTACAGGGGTGATATAATGCAGTTCCGTAACTGACCTTCAACTATTCTTTTATTTTGTAAACTATTCCAAGCAAATGGATGGTACCGGCGAGCGCATCGCTGCACTCATAAAACGCTAAATTAAATTCAACAGAACAACCTTTTCTTACACTATAAATCAAATCCGATATCAAGAAAAATTGACTGACTGACTGACTCACTCAACACTTCATTTGGCTGCGAATACCACACTCCTTGTATCAATCTGTATTCTCTTGCGAGCATCACGTTCCTTGTACTAGCCTGCAAACACTACGCTCTGCTAGTACATCATCTTGCGGACGAGTTTGCATCCACGGAAGAGTATTTTCATGTCTGCTTCGCGGACTCCGTTGACACCAGAATGTCGTCATCCGCTACGCTGCTCATTTCTTGGACGCTACGTTCGCTGGACAATGACATTCTCATGTCGGCGCAGTCCGCGAAACAGACATGAAAATGCTTTCCCGTGGTTGCAGACTCGTCTGTAAAATGACGCACTAGCGGAGCGTAGTGCTCGCAGGCTGGTACAAGGAACGTGATGCTTACAAGGGAATACAGGCGGATACAGGGAGTGTGGTACTCGCAGGCAAATGAAGTGTTGAGTCAGTCAGTCAGACAGTCAGTAGTTTTATCATTATTATTTTTTCATGTTCTTTTCGTCACGCTCCAAAGTAACGTTTTTTTCCGTTGTGTGCCAAAGTAAACACATAGAAAGGTCAAAATGAATTTCCATGGAATTGATAGTTCCTTTTCGTTCCTCCTCAGATGTAACGTTTTTCCCGTTTGTGTTGTATCCATGACTGGAATGTGTCAAAATAAAGAAAGACAAGAAAAAGTCGAAATAAATTTCCATGAAAATGATTATTTCATTCCTCCTCAAATGTAACGCGTAAAAGTAACGTCTTTCCGGTTTGTGTGCCAAAGTAAAAACACGAAAATGTTAAAAGGCCTCAGTTGGCATTTGGAGTTCCTTCGAGACATATAAAGGCTGTAGCCCGGTATGATAGATGAATTGGCCTAAGTCAATTTTCCATTTTTTTTTTAAAGCATGTTATATGCTTATTCTACTGGGTATAGTTGGGCGAAAACCATGACGCTCCCCCCGTAACGCTCCTATTACTATGACGTCATACCACTGAGTATACTTGAGCGAAAACTGTAACGGTCCCTTGTAACGCTCCTGTTACTATGACATCATACTAGTAAGTGTATTTGAGCGAAGATTATGTTCATACATCTCCATGGAAGTTTATTTCTTCCAGCCAGGAGTATACTTGAGCAAATACCGTAACGCTCCCCCCCCCCCTTTGACACGGCCCCCCGACACGAAGCCAGTGCTTTTTTGATCATTACCTCAGAGACGTCGGGGTTCTCTTTTCATTTCCAGCTCAGTTCAGCTCACAGTTCTTTAGCTGTTCATGGTGACAATTCAGTTCAGTGATAGACAGAGTTGAACAGATGCTGGAATTTTCTGCACGACATCATTGATCAGTAGCAAGAAACAGTAGACATTAATTTGATACGATGTCTTGGGAACCTCAGTCCGTTATTTCCAGAGGTAAAAGAAAATTTCAGGGCCCATCGTCACAATCCTGCCCATTTTTAGGGGGGGGGGGGTGGACCCCAAAATACATGACTTTTACCTTTTCAGCTCAATCTTGGTCATCTTTTGGTCAAGTAGTACGAGATTTGACGTGTAAATAAAGGCTCCCAGTATAAATATAACCAATTTTTTGTTTTTAATTTCCTCGTCATTATTTTTTGATCTTTATTCGTTCGCGTCACGGCGATGGAGCGCTAGTGTATTTCATCCCGTTTCGGTAGCTTCTGCATTTGTCCACCAGATGTTAGCCACTTTGCTGACGCGTCCCAATAATCGATTTTGAAATTTTCAAAATGGCGCCCACGCCGTCATTTTTGAGCTGGTAAAAAATATTAATTTGCAAATATTCTCCACCTTCATGCCAATTTTCAGCATTTCTAGAGAGGTGGCATTTACTCTAGATGTTCAGAAAACCCTTTGATTTTGACCCATGAAGCTCAAAAACCAGATCCAACACCAATTTCTTCTCAAGTAAGAACTATATGAAGGGTAAACCTATGCTAAAACTTGTAGCTGTCTACATACGTTTTAACTGGAGATATGAGATTTCTCTATTTTCACATCAGATTAATGAACGATCAAAATTGAAAAAATAAATAGATAAATAAAGCAAAAACGTAATCGAATTCAAACTGATTGATTCACTGGCTCATTCGCATGAATGCCGTTGAAATTTATCGCATAATGTGATGTCACAACAGTGACAAAATCTTATTGTCTTTTTCCTGTTTTAAATGTCCTGTCCGGACATCTGCGTGCTTCTTTCTATGTATCCGGCAGGATTTATAAATATACTCCAAAATCTATGTAAAAATACTAAAGTCTGTGTTAAGTAGAAAAAAAAAAGAATTCGCACTTAATAGGGGTGTAAGGCAGAAGGATCCTCTACCTTATCATCTTCAAAGTTGTGCTGAAACACACATGGGAATAGGGATAAACAGCTAATACCCTAATAACTTGAGATCCGCGAACGTTGTACTATTGAATGGAAAAATAGAGGACTGAGTGTGCGAACTGAAGATAGAGAGATATTCCTCAACTTGTATTCAGTGATAAACCGCCATCCGGATGCATGTATAACCGGTTTCCTGCCCATACGTTTGGACATTTTAATTCTGAAAAATGAAAAAAATTGATGTTGAGAAATAGTAACAAAAAAAAAAAAATATATACTAAAAAGAATTTTAAAAGTGACGAAAGTGAATACTTGTCCACTCGAAAATTATTTTATTTCAAAAAAAGCTTTTGGTGTGTTTCTAGAACAAAAGGAACGGGTTCAGCCTTTGGGAACAAAACATTTCAAAAATCGCCAAATTCTGGACCATGCTAGTAGTCTGCACCCTCCATGCTTCACTAAAGTAAAGAGACAGGCTGAAAATGAAGTTCGTTGTGATTTTTATGAGTCTCATCCACGCAACCCCCTTTTCGCGGGCTAAGTGAAATACTTCTGGCCGTTGAGAATACGCCACAGTAACTCTGTGCTTCTGGTTTATTAATAATAAAAATACATCCGAAGGAGAAAGTTAATGGTCAGACTATTATAACGTCGTTAACAGCGTCACGACTCCTTGGCGGAGGTTTTCAGCATTCCCGACGCTAGCGCGCCGCATCGGAGTGGGCGACTTAAGCCTCATTTTTATTACATTCAAATTCCTTTTGTTCCAATTGAATAATGAATTTTAATAAGATCGTTATTCCTTCCATTTAGCGTTTACTTTTCGTCATTTCTGCGCCATAATAATCTCCTCTCGGACGCTTTTTAGCCGGAATTAATTCTGCTCGACACGAGTATTTTAAATCTCTGTCTCTCCCCGCCTCCCCACTTGGTCACTGTTTTATTCGCCGAATTTGAATATATCCGGTCGTCGCCGGGAGTAGACACTCGTGCAAATCAGCAGCAAAACCGGCAAACAGGCTTTCATGATTCGCGGCGGATAACGAGGCAACGTTATGAGTAGCCTAAGTATGGCCTCGCGTAAGTCTTGCGCCAAGAAAAGAAATATAAGGCTTTGCCTTTCGCGAAGTCTAATATCAAATATACTACATTCGATAATATTTTTATTGTATTTCCCCCAATTTTAGTCGGTTATTTACTTACTTTCTTAGAGAGCACTCGAAGGGTTCAAATTAGTTTTGAACTATCCTCTCATTGAGCGAACACGAACAAGACCCGTGCGCCTCTGGAAGATATATCATTTGATCCAATCGAAATTTAATACATTCCCTTGTGTCCATGTTCGAGTGTGAGTGAACTTAGTAATATTCTGTTTTTAGGGTGTGCCAATTCACTTTTTTGTTTTTGTTGTCCATAGCGCTTTCGGCTGTTACGCCATCTTCAGTGGAGTTCCCTGCCATTTCTTTTTGTTGGTCTTGTATTTATAGTAATGTGTAATACCGTATGGTAAACCTATTGGTGTGTGTTCATATTGATTGTCTGCGGTTGTGTAGTCTGTCCAGTCAACAGGGAGTGTTATGTTGTTGATTTGAATAGGTTCTCGCTCTGGAAGTTAGTTGTTGTGTTTATTAGGTCGTTGTGTCTCGTGTTTGCCTGCATTGTTCTTTTAATTTTCTTTTCACTGTGTTGTTTTCTATATGTAGAAGTCTGTCAACTTGTGGTTGTTGTGTCCCTGGTTGTTGCAGTGTTTTCCAAAAAGTGATTTGTCATCCTTTAGCTTCTGTGATTTTTCATGCTCTTTTATTTTAGTTCTGAAGTTTCTGCCTGTTTTTCCTATGTATGTCATGTCATAGTGTTCGAAGTCTAGTCTGTATACTCCGTTGCTGTTGTTCATGTCCTTTGTTTCTGTCTTGAGAGGATCTAATTGTCTAGTCTATAAAAACCGGTGGCCCATTTTGTGAAAGTTGGTTGTCACAAATTAAGCGTGAACTTCTTTATCTTTAAAATTATTCATAATATTGGACTCCTCTTGAGAACTTGGCTTTAGTGGCAAAATAAAATGTTTACTGAAACTCAAAATAAATTTTTGGCAAAAAGACAGTCTATCGGCCTATTTTGTAGAAGTTGGCTGTCGCAAATGAACCAGAAGGACGTCCTCTCTCATGTTTAATTATTTGGGCTCTAGAAACAAACAAAAAAGCACAAGTTCCTTTTATAATTTTATAATTGTTTGATTGCAGTTGAATTTCTTTATTTTATACATCTGTCTGGCCAACAATCTCTCAGTTGTTTCTTATGATCCCACTGACTGTTTTGTTTCTAAGCATCACCCAACGTCGATTCTCCTATAATCTCGTATGAAAGGGAAAAAAAAGAAGATATTTCAGTACACGAATTGTAGTCGAGTACATAATTCAAGTAATTCGAACTTATTATACTGGTACGAGTATCTTGACGTTTTTCATACATCGCGTTATGTCGATGAGACGATGAATAATACTTCTAATTTTTCTCGACAATTTGATTTTTCAGTTGAAACTTTCCAACGATATCGAGCTGAGCTACACTAATATCGCTCCTGTAGAAGTTGAAAAAGTTTCTTCGTACGAACTCTGTGCTCGTTGAAACTTCTCTCCGTTTTTACCCGTATTAAATACAGCGTGTGTATAAAGAAGAAAAAAAAAAAGAAATCGAAAGTTGGATGCACCCTTCCCCCCCCCAAAAAAAAAGTAATTATAACGAATATTTATATCTACAGTTTGGTTGAGTGTTCTGGGGATGTTAAGAAACTGATCTCATCGCAGTCCCCGAAGGTGTACAAGATATTTACTTGCACGTGACGATTTGATACTTTCTTTGTGAACTTTCCCTCGTGTACTTACTTGGCTCATGTACATTCCCCATGTATTTGCGTATACGATACTTGGCCCCATAATACACTTTCCTTGCTCGTATACTATCCCCGTATACTTTCCCCATCTATTTACTCTATATACCCTCCGTGGACTCCTAATTGCGACTGACCCGAAGAAGCTGGCATCAAAACTGAAGCTACTTCGACTTGGTTCAGCTCCGAAACAAATTTGAATTCAATTTCGGTCCGCCTGTAATGACCAGCTCTAAGAAAAATGCGCCCCTTTGCTTCGGCTCTGATCGTTTCTAGAAGAAGAGAAAGAATCGTGGGGTATCCGGGAAATAATGGGGTAGAGGACGTGGGAGGGGGAGGTTGAAGGAGCGGACAGTGTGAGCTGGAGCCGGAAATTATCTTCAGATCTAGTTCTGATTCCAGTAAAATTCTGGAATTGGCTCGGACTCCAGTTAATAAATTTCTCAGGCTTCGGCTTAGTTATGAGGCTCCAAGCTCCCGCACTTACTCGGGATCTCCGTTACTAATATTCTGCTTATCTCTGCGAATAGTTTAGTCATGCACCTTTTCCGTATTCTTTCCTCATTTGCCCCCCCCCCCCTTGTTCTTAGTCCTAAGGTCAGATCTTCACGGGATAGAAATCGATCTTCAGTTGAAAAGGTCTAGTTTCTTTTTTACTAAAAAACATTCTCTCTGTTAAAAGGCAAGCTCGAACGTACCGCCAATTTCGGATTCTTAAATAGAAAGGTGCCGAACATAATATCGCTTATTTCCAATATCGTATCCGATTTTTGATCAGGTCTCGATTTGAAACCCAACAATTCAAACATTGCACCAAAGAGGGTCAAAATTAAATTGACTTGAGGAATTGAATAGATTTTCGAAGTAGAATTCCTTGTAGCTGCTGATTTCAGTGTTGCATCAGACTTTTGATCCAGCGTCAACTTAGCACAAAAATCGAAATTTCGTACCCAAGAATGGTGAAAATTGATGTTACTCGACTCGAAAGATTGAATAAATTAACAATTTTGAAAGGGGAAGGTCGGTAATTGAAAATCGTGAACGAGGTGTTGACCTGTCAGCTTCGCTTACAAAAGGCATACTGCGTGTTTTAAGATCTGTTCCTCCACCCCCTTGTTTCTTGATCGCAAAGTGAGATCTTCACGCTCCAAGGAAAGCGGCGAAAACACAAAAATTACAAAATCAAAGACTAAATACCATAGGCATCAAAAATTCCCAAAACATTACGAAAAAATGACCTAAGCTACTTGAAAATCCAAAATTAAACGAAGCAAAAATAAATAAATGAAAACTAATGAGACAAAATCGCGACCTTCTATTAATGTCGCTGTCCTTATTCAGCGTGCGCTCTACTGATTGTTGAACCGAATTGCGTATTTACGGGAAATTGAGTATGCAATTTCATACGCATACAAGCATACAAATAGTGACGATGAACAGTGAAGGATGTATGCCATCTTTTTTTCTGAATGTAAGTCGGATATCAACGCGGGGTAAAGGAGGAACTTCAAGGAAATGGTGTGGTGGGACGTATGGCGATGCACGCATTCCAAAGTGGCCTCTATGACACCGGATCCCCGGCCTCGGAAACTACCCTTTCGAGTATCGCATCAGTGGCCGGGGGACGCTTTGGAGCCGGGCCCGAGCCCCCTTTCCACCGTGCCACAACCGGTGCGCGTGTCCTGCAAAGGCCACCATGGGGTTCCCCACTGACCGAGGTTCACGCTCCTCGAGCACTCGCCTGGAATTCAGTTCCCCCACAGCCGGACGCGCTACCTCTTCACTTGTCCCTCACCTCCTCGTCTTGGTACGCGTGGCGACATCGGCAGGTGAGGGATACTTTTAGCCGTATTTAAACTCGAATAATAGTCCATCGAATTCCGTTACGATTCATTCAAACCTTCGTTACAACTAATACTCGTAAAACATTTCTCATTCAAAAATGAACGAGAAAGTAGTTGGAAATTGGAAATTTTTAAAACACGCAACGCAGCCAGGGTACATAGAATTTCGTTGTTCAAAAATAATAAGTCAGGATGGGTTGGATTTTATGATTTGATATGATGAGTAGTATCACTATAAACTATGTACAATGCTTGAGCAGACGGATAGCTGGACGGGAACGCTGGCTAAATACCTATAACAGATTTTAAAATCACCATTGAGTATAGGCACAAAACGCTACTGCACCGTAGCCCAAAACTAATAATATATCAAAGCATGGAAGGGATCCTGTTCTCTGACCCAGTATCCACCCAGCACTAACATACCAGGAGGTCAACACCTGGCCCGCGCGAATGCCTATAGGTACCCTGATAGTGCCGGCTCTGAAGCTGTGCGGCAAGCTGAGTATGCTGTTCGGAGACTCGACCGAATCTCTGGACCACAGCCGGATCCACATTGTCGCCTGGGTAGGGAAACATCTACCCTGCATAGTGGAGAGACTGGGGCGTCAGCTGCACTCCCGCCGGCGAGATAGTATAGCGAGCAAGCGTAAATATAGAAGGAGTTTAAAAATCCATGACAATATGTGCGCTCAGTGAGCAAAACTCACCCAAATTGGCGTTTTTCACCCATCACAACTAATTCGACAACAATACCGAAATACGGATTAACACGAGTCGATCTCCACTAACAGACTTTTGCCACAGTCATTCACTAAATGCCACGAGGCACGAGCTCGCGAACGCGAGAATCTCGGCACGAGGGATGCGTTTCTCGCCCTCCAGCAGGTTCTCCAGGCGAACCAGTCATGCAGACAAGCGGGTGAAAGCGGAGGGAAATGAAGCGACAAGCGCGTAAAATTCGACTTTATAAGGGGTGTATTAGACAGAAATTTACCCTTACACTTGCAACTAACGTTTCGCAAAATGTATACCTCCTGCGATTCTTAAAGTAGTCCCGGTAAAAATGTGGTCAACTGGGGTGATGGTCCCGCGTAGTTCCCCGCATCTGTCACTTCCACGACTGTTCTTACCTCCGTTGTGCTAATGGTGCTCCATCCATGTTCGCAGGTCGTCGACTCCATTCGTTCTGGACTCCTTCGCAGTGGCGGCGCCATAACAGCACATCGACCCTAAGTCGCCGGTTCGCGGCGCGGACCGCAGACGTAGGTGAACATCAGCCGGTGTCGTACGATGTTGTTGGCGGCCGCGTTGAGCACATGCATCCTTTTGGCGACGACGGCGGGCCGATTGGTCGCCGGCAACCGGTTGAGCTGCGTGTGCAGTCTGTCCGAGTGCGAAAACGTGAACGAATCGGACTGCCCGAACGGCGCGGGCACCGTGTGGGACTCGTGTCGGTGTTGCCGCATCTGCGCTCGCGTTGAGAACGAACCGTGCGGCGGACCGTTCGGCTTCTCGGGCTCGTGCGCGGCCGGCTTGGAGTGCGTGGTCAGCGACTTCTCGGACCGGAACGCGGTCGGAGTGTGCACGCGTGAGTATTTTGATCATTTTATTCGCTCTCGCGCCGCGGTCGTCATAGATAGAATGGGCGTGTGAAGGGGGGAAGGGGCAGAAAAGGCACGGACTGACGCGAGAGATGCCGGAAGACTCGGCGAATCTTTCGCGAATTGATTCGTTTGTATCCGCGGGGTAAGTTGTGCACGCCCGCGAAACGCAATTACCTTGCGAACAAAAGTGTTATGGCACGTGACGTCTAACCGAATTAACATCATTATTATCGAATGATGTACGGCGTGTAAAGGAAGTCGTCGACGCAGACACACGCGTAAACATTGTGCGATCCTTTGAGGAAGACGAGGCGAGCGCGCGGTTTCAAATGAAACCCACCTCCGGATAAATAAACGCGTAACCTGGCGAAAAGGGGAAGGCAGGGTGAAATCTTGACAAATTGCGAAGTTAGTGTAACAAGTTCACCTCTTTCTTCTTCTTCTTCTTCGCGTGCCCGAAAATGGTCTCTTTTAGTCGTTCTCACGCGAACTTTTTGTATATATGGTGTATAGCCTTTGTATATGTATGTGAGAGCCCGGAGGACTATTCGCGTACTTCTCCTTTCCGCGTGTGTATACGAGTATAGAGGTGACAATTTAAATCTGACCAAAATATATCGCGTATTTGGTAAGAGGAAATGAAAATATATTACGCTTGTTGCTCTCTTGCTGCGTATCTAAAGCTCTTTTTCGTTCAGGTTAAATGTTGAAACGGTGGCAATTTGGCGGCGAGTTTATGTACTGAGGTGTTAGAGAAATAAGTGCTGGTATGGGTGTTTGTTTCAACTGAATCACAAGAAAAGGTTCAAAAATACCGATTAGACAGCCAGGATCTGGATAGCATTTATTTAGTGTCTGGGAAGTAGTTGTCGGTTTGGCATATCTTTGGATAGCATTCCATGTTGAGAGGCGTAAGAGATGATTCATAAATTAACAGATGCAACGATCTGACCTTCTTTAGGGTGGGGCAATTTTTCACCATCGCCCCTCTCATAAGAGGTGTTAATCAAATTCTTCCATTCCTCTACCCTCCAAAGTACCATATTAACTTTCTTTTTTAATTAACGTGAACGTAATGCAAATATTCGATGTCGTGTTGACCATTCTGTATATTTCGTGTCCTCACTTACCGCAGAAAATTTGGGACACCTGTTTTCTTTTCTATTCTTGGTGCCAAACCTCACCTGGAAATGGTTGTACAAAGTCTTCGGTAGTTTACTCAGACAGGTATTCTAAGTGCTCCGATTTATTCATCTTTCGTTCGTTATTTCAACAATGTGTAGGAGTTGACGGATATTGCTTCTTTTCATGGAATAAAAATTTGAACTTGATTCGACCTCAGTGCGAGCTGCATCTTGACGCAGTTGGTGAAATCCGGCAAAGAAAAAATTGATTTCGAAAAAATTTTCTCATTCGTATTATTACAGCGCAAAAAAATCTTTCTTATTTTCCAGCTTATTATTACCAGCACTGTACAGGGTATTACTTATTTCCTGATGACATCGCTGCGGATTCCGCCACAGTCTTCGCGTGTGTCGTGGACGGCAGAGGCGGCTGGTCTCCACCTTGCCTTTGTGATTTCTTTACCCGCATTTCCAGTAAAGAGCCACTTAACTCAGTGTAGACTCGTTCATTAATGATCAAATTTTCAATTATTGATCGGGAAGGGAAAAAAAAGATTTCCTATCCGCCCGGATGTTCGTGACTTCGAACCAAGACGTCACATCATAAAAAATAATATTTATTGTACTTCGAATTCGAATGCAGCAACAACATTGCTGGAGTGTTAATATAATTGCATAATTGCAACGCCGCGAATATTCCACAAATACTGAAATTACCTCGAAAAGTTAATAAAATTGCATACTCAAAACGCCGTAAATCTATCATAACGCAGTTTCGGTTCATTCCAATTGTTAACGGAGATGGAGTGTGATCAGGAACCTTTCAGGATGAGCCACAGGTGTCAAACCCCATTGATTTTTTTAGGACCTGTTTCGGTTCAACAGTGGCCGAGTTAGGGTACTTCTTTTTTCAGTTTCCAGAGTTCGGGTTCTTTTAAAACAGGGTTTCAGGCGTATAGGGTTCGACTGTACTTGCGTTTTTGAAGATCGAGTTAGGATTCGAGGCAGAGTTCGAGATCGGTTTTACATTCAGATTTTTGAGATTCGAGTTTTCTCAGTTGTGCATGGGAAAACGTGAACCAGAATTTGAAAGGTAGTTGCCCAGCAAAATGTAACTAGGAAGTTCCATAAACTTATTATTGCGCTGGCAAATTACTAGGATAAATCAGTTACCGCCTCAAGGGAAAGACACGAATCCAGACAACTCTAACTTAATTTTTACGTGATCGGGAAAGAAAGAAAAAATATTGTCATCAGTAAACTGGTGACTAGTATCTACACTGCATGCAGATACATTGGCATATGGATATGTCTTATGGCTATGGAACACGTTTCACTTATTCAGTCGACATATGAATGTCAACGTCGATTAACCCTTGGCAGTAACTGCAAATGGATTCGAGAAAATATACAGGAAATCGAAATTCTGCCATATACAAAAACGTGCACATTGAAACATTACAATCATACAAAAATATTCGGCAAGAGTCGGCCATTCTCGGCATCCGTCGGCATTCCGTGGTGTCCGTCATGTCGTTTGATTGTGTCGCTCGATCGTGTCGGTCAGTAAAGAGTGACATACATTTTTCGTAGAGGGCCAGAGATAAGACACATCCATGTCAAAAAAAATGCAAGGTATTTTCGTGCTGAATCAACGTAGAATATTTCTATGGCAATATTCACCCGCTGAACATACTAGGGAAAAGTGGAAAAACTGATTCCTGGCTGTGTTCTGTCTCCTGGAGAGCTTGGGACTACTCGAATTTGTAGACATTTTTAGTGACTGATTAACAGTCATCATCCACCCTCTACAGTTCCTAGTCCGCACAATTTTTTCATGTATTATGCGTTATTGTACTGAACTCGGTCGTATTCTAGTAACATGTCTATCGTTTCTGCATTATTCTTCACTGTTCGTCTGTCAGGTTCACTGCAGCTATTGTGAAGAAACCTTAAATCCGCCGCTGTACCACGAGTCTGGTTATTTCAGCCACAAGAA
This sequence comes from Acanthococcus lagerstroemiae, assembly GCA_031841125.1. NCBI lineage: Eukaryota > Metazoa > Arthropoda > Insecta > Hemiptera > Eriococcidae > Acanthococcus > Acanthococcus lagerstroemiae. Next base: position 4,917,930 of record CM063108.1, read on the forward strand.
AAGCACATGCTTCCTGAAGCACGTTAATATTTGAAAATTCTCGCTTATAATCCAATTATGACGATACTCGGAGTAAATTAAGCCCTCGGTAGTTCACCATCTCATATGGCTGACCACATATAAGCATAATAGGGTCAGTAGTGGTAAATATATAATACTCTCGTAACAACCCGGCTAAACGATGAAATAATTACGACGCTTATTCGTGCATTACACCACCGATGCGGTAAAATCGCACGAACACAAAAACCCTTCGACGATCGTAAAGCTCTTCCAGTGAATTAGTTTTTAATTCCATCAGAACAGATAAAGCTTAATCAACGAAATGAATGGAGGGAAAGAGAAACAGACAGACAGAGACAGAGCGAAACGAGAACCAGAAAGAGTTGATGAAAGTAGAAGTAGCATTTGAAAGTTAAACCAAGCACCTAGTATTAAAAGTTTTTTACGAGCTTAACTTTTATTTTTAGTGCTCTCTTTCACTCTGTCTCTCTCTTCTTCTCTTTCTCTCTCGATCACTTCTTCTCTCCTCTCCCTGCAGCCATTTTCGTATTCGGCGTATTGACGTTTGAAATTACGGGTATTGGTGCGAGCAAGAGTCAAAAGTTTTTCGGCGTGAAGTCGAACATCGATTCCCGTACACACGTCCGTGCTCATCACAACTTTCGAAGAATGGCGAAAAGTGTTGGATTTGAAGGTTCACGGAAGGTCAAGTGATCTCAGAACGCGGTACGAACATACCGTATTCGAACATTCTGAGATCAGTTGATCTTCCGAGAACCTTCAAAGTCAAGACAAGAGCACAGGACATACATATTTCGTGCGGCTCTTACGGTCAATCCGTCGAAGGTACAACTCAACGTTTACTTAAAATGTAAGAACGTACCAGAGCATTGATTCTACATTGATAAAAACATTGCGGCTGCTACTGCTCTTATCTTCATAATAGGCTAAGCACGAATGCCAAATGTCGGGCCTTACACTGTCAGAGTAATATGGTGGGTGTCACTCAGTCCAAAGTTGTATAATATAAACGACGCAAGCGTGCTCTTTAGGAACCTCACTGACATAGAGAATGTACATGTTCGGATGTTTAAAGGACTTGAAAGAGCTAAAGTCGACATTTTTTGACCCGAAGATGGCCCATAAAATTGGTCCAAAACATTGTAATATTTTACAGTTTCCCCGATTATCTGCCTAATTTTCGGGTGTCTTCAAGATTGTTCGAGTGCTTTTTGAGATTCTGCCATTTGTTCAAGACTCATTAAGACTCTTCAAGGCCTGTTCAAGATTCTTCATACTTCATATAACTCATCAACATTCTCGAGGGCTCATAAACAGCTCTTAAGGATTTTTTGTCGGTTGTTTAGAGTTTTGAGACTGTTGAGGGCAAACTTGCAAAGGTTTTTTTTAAAGAAAAACCCAGTTTTCAGACTTGTTTAAACTCTTTGTTTTCTCTAGATTTACTTATAATGCGTCTATTTCCCATATTTTCAAATGAGTATCCATCTCGAACAAGAATCCAAGTCAACAAAAGGCCTATTTTCTCAGACAGAAGCGTTTCAAGACCTATAGATCTTTTTCTTTACAATTCACTTTTCTCACTTCACTGCGGGTACGGCTGAGCCTCCATTTTCATCTTTGCTTCAAGTGATACCAGAGATAACGAGTGATCAATGCAGGCACCTTTCTCTCTCTTCTCGGGCTTAATGGTTGAAGGCGTTGAACCACATTATTTCAAGCGCAAATACCTTTCTTTCTTCATTCTTTCCTTCCTCTTTCTTGTTCTTCACTCTTTTAGTTTCGTCGGCCTTTTCTGGCGCCTGTTTCCACTCGAGTACTTCACTACATTTGGCACTTTCACTCAGCCTTGGAAATGCAACTCTGTCAGCGACTCTACCGCGAGTTTAACAGAGCCTCAATAATCTATATCTAAGACAGCAGCGTCGGTACAAGTCTTCCACGAGGTTCTAACAAACGATTAGCAACATTAGCGGTCCAAATTTTCTGGAAAAGGAGCCAGCAATACAAACTTAGAAATATCACAAACTATATCCGTCTTTCTTTTCAGTTTCAAACAAAATACGAACATCACACGACGTAGATGTATCAATTTCAGGCCATCTCCACCTGCACAAAAGTCACCGCTGAAAAACGTCATTATCTTGAAAATCGGCATGGCAGCGTTCCGTAGATTGTTATCCGCGCAAACACAGCATCCGCTCTTAAAAGTCGAATACAAAGAAAGACGCATACAGAGCCAGCCGCTCATCAACCTGCCCCACACAATGGCGACGTCAAAAGACTTCCAACTTCCATATTATCCGGATCCAGTTGATTACGGTTTCGCTTCAAACATTCGCTGAAATTCGAGTTTCAAAGCAAAGAGACTTTCTTTTTCGCCATCTCTGTTTTATGCTCGGCTTTACCCGTTCCTCGTAACGAGATTGTAATTCGTTGCGAATGCGTCGCCGTCTTCCCCTCCTCGCCATCGGTGTGTTATTATTAGTCCTTTGACTTTTGTCGCCCACGATGTCTATCTCACCGCAAGGCAAGCGAATCACCTATCCGTACACGGTATTCTCCTCTCTCGTATCCAAAATCCAAATAGGTACGCCATACGGCATTCGTGAAGCCAGGCAGGTAAATTCGTCAAGCTCCGGCGTAATGGTAACGGGGCTACCATCATAAATACGAGAAACATTTCGGGAAACCGTAAGGCATAAGTCATAACGTGCTTATTGTATCTGAGCTACCATTTTGTAAAGCATAAAATATTTCTCATTATGTCGGCGCTACGCAGTACGCACGTTGCTTCTTGTCTACCTGTCTGTTTATCAGTCGGTCAGTCTGCCTGGACGGTTTGATTGTCAGGCTTAGTCTTAGGGTGAAGACTCTTCAAGACTCTTTCAGCTCCTCAAAAATTCACTTCAGATTCTTCCGAATTTAAATCGGATTCAATAAGGCTCATTATTCGACAATCAGCTCCCCTTAGGACTGCGTGAAAATCATTTTAGATTCTTTCAAACATGATTAATATCCCATAAGATTCTTCCAGACATGTTAAAAGTTTTTCCAGGCGTTTCTAGTCATTTCCAAACATGTCCAACACTCTTAATATTTTTCCAAGCTTGTTTAGAAATGGTTAATATTCAGTCAGGCTTGTTTATTCCAGTCCTGTTTAATAATCTGTAAGACTCTTGAAGGCTCTTTTGCGGTAATTTTAAACGTGTTAGATACTTCTAGCCTCTTACATACTTGTTTAAGACTGAAATTATCCATCTAAGGTTCTTTCAAGCTCTTGCTTAAAATTGTTGCAGATCTTGTAAACATTGATTCCAAAATTGTCAAATATTCTTAAAGAAACAGATTTTGGCCTTATGACCCGGCATCATTGAACAATAGGGTAAACTGCTTTTGAGATTTTTCTTGCCAATAAATAGGTCAAGTATTATTTTATTTCAATGAAATTTTTATAGAAAGAATTGATATTATTACCTTGATTTCCATTCGAATTACAAATTCTTCCTTACTCGGAATTAGAAATAAAGTCATTCAGAACAGAAAGAATGCAGACAGACAGGTCGCTGGTCAGTTATATAGACAGTTAGGCAGACTTTGACCTAGTTTATTTGAAGAGGACGAGGAACAAAACCTAGTACATAATAAATTTGAATTTACACACCTGCTGGCGAGAGCGAGAACCACCACTACTACGAAATACAAAAATACGCTCCCGTCAAAAAATTCAAAACACCTGTTTCCTCAGGTTATTTGAAAATTATTGCAAGAGATTTTAACCTTTGGTGGTCCGATCAGATAATATTATCAACTCTTCCCAGGGAATCTTCATCAGTTTACCTATCCGTTTATTCTTCGGAAGTTGTCGTTGAATAAGTCAATGGATATAAAATTCTTCATGAAGTTAAGATTTGGTTTTGACTCGATTCAGTGCGGACTGCATCACGGCACCGTTGAAGAAGCGCAGAAAAAGAGAAAGTCCAAATTCAAAAGATTTCCTGCATTAAAAAAGCAAATTATTCTGCGTTTAGTTGAGTTAATTCATTTAACTCATAACTCAAATAGGTAAATGAGAATTTCTTTCACAAACCGACAATTTAGCGTCTACTATCCCGGTCCACCGAATTTTGAATTTCACGTCCGAGCGTATTTGAATCGTTTGTATTTCAGTTGTGCATGCTGTATAAAGTCGCCCTTCATCTATATACCAATTCTTGTTCATCTACAGCTTAAGATCACAAATAAAGTACAAAATACCACAAGAAGATGAATATCAAATAACAGACAAACAGTAGTGAATATTACTGACTAGTTTTAGTGAGAAACCATTATTCCTTAGTTTTACTTGCCATCTTCAAAATATCATAATTTGCCTGAAAATTATGCGGACGTTCTAAATATCCCTAATTGCGTGATAATTTTCTGGTGACTTGCAAATTTACAAGTACAAAGGTTTGACCAGTTTACTCCTTTCCTGGTTTATTATTTATTTATTTATTATATCTGGCTTAGCTGGCGCCTCTGGTTTCATTCGGCGTATCTGCCCTGTCATATAGGCAGTTCCACAGAAAATCGGACGAAAAATGCGCTTTTTTGACTTTACGTACATATTTTGTACGCTTTAAACTTTTTTCTCGTGGTTAGATGATCGAGTGCAACATTTTGTTCCTCCAAAAAATACCCTGCGTACTTAGAGCTAGTGTGGTGATTTTCTACAAAATGCTTACTGATGCTGGAAACTGAATCAAACGTGACTCGAATGGGAAGGTATATTCCTTCCTGCGCCGTGGGACTTAATTGGGGGGGAAATGCAAATCCTAATTTTCGTGTCTTATTGAAATCAGCCACTTTCAAACTTTCGGAAACAGTGCAAATTGTTTTCCAGATGAAATTTAATACATTAAAAAAAATATGTAGCCCGAAAAAGTATTTGATATAAATGAGATAAAAACAGAAAAACTGAGCTAGAATTTCTTAATGTGCAATATCATTAAAAATGACCTTCAAATTAACTCTACTCCAAAAAGTATGCGGGGGAGGCTCAAATCTCATTTAAATCGGCCTTTGGCAAAATTTTCGATAACTATAGCATGTATGGAAAATGTTTCAAACGAACATTGTTTCTCGCTTAAATGTCTATAAATTCAGTTCTGTCACATTTCTACATGTAGGTCAAGACAGCAAAGGAAAAGGGCAGAAAGAAATTTTCGAGCGTTTTTGCTTGCTTTGTATTCGCTGCTGTGATGATTTATGGATACTAACTTCAAGAATAATTGTATTGATGATAATTTGAAGACAATATCTGCGCGTCTATCGGGAGATCTCTTTTTAATTTTTTACTCGAATTTCAACCGCATACGAAAACTGAGGCACTTGGCGAACGAAAAAATGCACAAGTTGGAAAAAACTTGAACGCTCAAAAGTATTGGTATCGTTATTTATATTTCGAGAATCTAGTAGTCCGTGTTGTGGAAGTTAATTCATGAGACATATCAGTTGAAAGCACGGAAAATTGGAACAGAAGCCCATCTATTTTTCTTCTTTAATTTTCTGCTTCAAGTTTACATCGATGAATATAATCAGCGAACATCAAACCAAGTTGTCACCCAGTGCGTACAGTGGTCAGCTTTTGTGCTGGATTTCGCTTTCCCAATATGCATACCTTGCTTTTCGTTCCTTTCAATTTTTTTCCTCCACCACTCCATAGAAACAACCAATAACCGTATCAATGTTGGCCACAGCAAAGCTACATGCGAATTCCTGCTCAACCGCCAACAGTCATCAATCTGCTCCAATTGCGACTGTCAACTTATAACTCGGCACGGAATGCCAGTTGTATACCATATAACGCCAGCTTTTACCATTCATCGTTTTCTCTGTAGTAGCCTAGCCACAGAGCCTGCAGAAACTAATAGACTTTATAAATGAAAAATAGAGATGCACGACAAATGCCTAGTGACGAAATAATAAATTACGAAGAAAGAAAAGTTTGCTCAAAGTGATCGATTGAATAAGTGAGAACAAATGGTCGAGTCTTTCTTGTGGAATATCGAATAAAATTTGAAACATGGAACAAGTCCAAAAGAATTTGAAAAAGTTTCAGGCTTGTTATAGTCGTGAACAAGTCTGGAAGAGTCTTAATGGTACAGTCGTGGTCGAGTCGGAAAATGTTGAGAGTATCTTAAATCGTAGATATGTTTGGAAGAAAGGGGTTTTAAAGACGTCGGGCAGGATTAAAAAAGCGTCGAAGAATTATTATACAGCAGTGGAAGTCCTAAGGATTTTCAGTCAAATCTGGTGGAGTCTTAGACACTTTAAAACTTCTAAAACTTTGAGCTCTTACGGTGAAACTTAAATTTCTCAGTGAATGACGGATTAATTTTAATTTTCAGATCGGTTACGTTTTTAATGTCGCGCGGATATTTTTCTGTCGTTCAAAACTTTGTTTCACAGTGCCCTTCTTTTTTTTAACTGCTGATTATATTTATTTGTCGTTGGACTTCAATCACAGCCGTTATTTTCTCATTTTCTGTCGGACTGCAAAATGCATGCCTAATGATAATTACAGATAAGTATTCGGAGGGCGATAGCCTATTGGCAATAAGCCATTCCAACCACACTTTTTTTTCTGGATTTATTATGAACTACCATAAATTTGTATTGACATAAGTTTTGAAATGTCAAGGACTACGTTAAGCTTAAGTAACTACGCTATGCTATGTCTAGGGGATATATTCGATTTAGCCTATGTTCGTTAATATAAGGAGTCAGCAGCATAATTGCTTCTACATTGTAGTGTCGATGTAATTTGTTCACGTATCTCCAAGTGAGCCTCGCATACTCTTGCTCGATGGTATCCAGTTTCAGGTCTCGGTGTAGCTGCTTGTTGGTTACATACCCCGGTGCTTTTGTTATAATGCGTAGGGCCTTGTTTTGAAAGATCTGCATTTTATTTCGACTTGAGGGCTTCGCTGCGCCCCAGAGTTCAATACCATACATTCATACTGGTTTGAATATGGCAGTGTAGATTGCGCGCTTGCTCTATAGAAATAGGGAAGAGTTACGTTCTATCAGCCAGGTATACTCACGGAGCTTCAGGTTCAGGAAGTCTCGCTTTTGGCGGATGTGCTCAGACCAATTTAACTTCTCGTCCAGGCGGAGGCCGCGGTACTGTGAAAAGTTTGACTGTGGTATAATTTCTCCATCTAGGTATGACGGGCAATATTTCAAATGTCGTAGAGTCAAATCCACTCACGTGGACTTTTATTGATGGCTATTTTCCACCTCTTCGCCCAGAGAGATATCTGATTGAGTGATGTCTGAAGTTTTTCGACAGCGTCGTTGTAGTTCTTGTGTCTGACTGCTACGGCTGTGTCGTCAGCAAACAAAGCTGTAAGGGAGTCGCTGCTCACAGACACGTCCGATGTGAATAACAGGTAGAGAGTGGGACCGATGACGCTGCCTTGCGGTACACCCGCTCTGACCGGTCTCGCTACAGAGTAGTTGTTTCCGACGTTAACGTTGAAGATCCTGTCAGTGAGGTAGGATTCAGTTGGGTTGCACATTGGTTCAGGAAAGTTTCGCTTCAACTTATACAGTAGCCCAGCATGCCAGACTTTGTCAAATACTTTTGATCCGTCTAGGAACATGACTGGGCAGTATTCGGAGTTTTCGAAGGCCTGATTGATTTGAAAGACTAGGCGGTGTGTTTGCTCGATGGTACTGTGCTTTTCTCTGATGCCAAATTGTTCGTCAGGCTGGAGATTCTATTCTTGGATAGTTTCTCTCAATCTGTCTCAGATTACTCTCTCCAAAATTTTAGAATCAATCGAGAGAATCGAGTTTTTTCCTAGGTTTGAGTATCATAATGATTTTCACCGTTTTCCAGGCTCTTGAGACGTGCTTAAATCTCAGTACTTCATTGATTAGTTAATAGGAGGATTCCCTTCCTCGGAAGTTCTTTTATCATCTCTGTTCTAATTCGATCAAATCCAGGCGATTTTTTTGGGTTCAAATTTGTAATGATTTCTGCTACCTCAAGAGGGGTTGCGTGTTTGATAGGATCCGTTCCTACAAATTTGCTATCTGGTAGTATATCATAGCAGATATTATTGGGCTGGAACACTTCCTCAAGGGATTTGGCGAACAGATCAGCTTTTCCTTGGTCGGAGGTTATTCTAGTACCGTCAGTTTGTACTAGCGTGTAGTTCGTCTGTGCTAGGTGACGAGTACGGTTAGCCACTTCCCTTAATGATTTGTCGTTGATACCGTTAGTATAGATAGAGCAGATACGTAGCGTTACTCTTTTACTGAGTTTATTGAACACTGCTTTGTCTGCAGGGAGCCGTGATCGCTGCCGTCTATGCTCCGCTTTTTTTTGCTCTTGCACTTTTGCAAGAATGCACAGGTGGTAGGAGGGGGAGTTCCTGACTTCCGTGGTATAGTGTGTAGATGCTGTGGCTGCGTTACTCAAAAGTTCGTTGAACTTACTCAAGTCATTGTCTATCTGTAGTCGGGAGGAGTTAATCTTGGTGTTTAGGTTAACTTCTTTTTCGATAATATCTCGGTACAGGTCCCAGCGTGTAAATTTGTTCGTCAGGCCAGGAATGATTTCAATTTTGCTAGGTGTCGCGTTCATCCTCATCTCAATGTGGAGGTGATCGGAGGTAAGGTCAGTGATGCAAGTGGTGGTCGCATAGTTCAAAGAGATGTTCTTTCCTATAAAGAAGTCCAGGACATCGGGTTGTTTATTCGCGTCGCTAGGCCAGTGAGTAGGCGAGTCTGGAGCTGCTATGCTGCATTTCTTCTCGTTAATTGCTTTGATCAGTTCTCGTCCTCGTGGAGAGGTTAGTCTGGACCCTCACATGGGATGTTTGGAGTTGTCGTCTCCGCCTATGAGCCACCTGTTACCGATGGAGTCGAAGGCTTCACAGAAGTCGGCTTCTTGGAGTAGATACGATGGGAGGCAGTAGACGCTACCGATGTGTATGTCCGCTCCGAATATGCGCGTCGTTATTGCTGAGAGCTGGATGCCTTCTGTGACGCATAGACACCCATGTCTGAATGGGCTAAACGTTTTTTGACTAGCACAAGGGAGCCGTCCCTAGGTTTGTCGCTTGGGTGACAGCATGCGTATGATTTGTAGTTGTTGATAGTGCGTAGCTGGTTTGCGTTAACTAAGTGTGTTTCAGTTATGAGCGCCACATCGTTGTCGGGAGAGTAAAGGAAATGTTCAAGTTTACGGCCTAGAATCCCGTTGGGCATTCCAGGATAATATACTAATGTGCTTAGCGATTATTTTTTCGATTTTTTCCTGGAAGGACGGGGAGAGCTTGGATTGGTCTCCAAGTTGGCAGCTCGGGTTTCCAGGTTAGTGATTGAAATATTGACTTTGCTTTGATTATTTTTTGTACGCGCCAGGGCTTCTAGAATCTTGCTTATGTTTCCTTGCTGAGTTTCGTGACTGGTTAGAGCGGCAGGTTTTGTTGACTTTGTCGGCTTAGTCGAGGAGGTGGCCACTCTGGCGTACGTGTATGTAGAGTTATCAACTTCGCCGGCGGAAGGCACAACTAGTTGCTTTATTCTGTCAACGGCTGTTAACTTCGTGGGGAGGGGGGTAGTTTTATCTTTGAACGCCGGGTAGCCCTTATAGTTGGCTGGGTGCGTTCCGCGACTGTTTGCACACTTCGGTTGGGGCATCCTTCTGCTTGTCACAATCCTTTGATAGGTGTTTTGTCTCCGCACTTCACACAACGCGGAATTGTATTTTGCAATAATTCTGCGATTGTCCTATTTTTTGGCACTTTTTGCGTTGCGCGATTACGCTCGTCTTCCTTGGGAGTTATACTGAGACACGGTAGTTCAGGAGAGAAGAGATCTTTAGTATATTGGTATTATTCTCATGGGGATGTATAGGTCGACTTTAAATAGAGGCAGCCTAATAATCGCGGGTGTATCGTTCACTTTCTTCTTAATTTGTACGTTGATAACGTCTATAACTTTTTATCCAAACTGTGCAAGCGCAGTCGTGATATCGTTTTGTCCAGTAGTCCTTTCAGCACAGATGTAGATTTGATACCGTTGAGGAAGCAGGGTGGGGGCTTTTTCTCGGTATGACGCGGAGGCTGTTGCTCCTTCTCACTGCTCTCCATTTCTTCAGCTAGATTTTGAGATTTAGGATTGAGATATTTTCTTATTCCTAAACTTTCACGCAGAGTAGCCGTGTCCTTCACTAGCTGATCTACGCGAGCTTCGAAGCGTCGAATATAATCATGAACTTCGGTCGGGAGCGATGCCAGGTCCATGCCTGCACGCTTTTGAGTGTATTTACACAATAACTTATTCCAAACCACCCAACCACGCATGAAGTAAAAAAATAAAAAATTGTATTACAAATATTTGTAGTACAGCTACAGACTTGCACCTAGCCTCATTTTGAAGTTTGAAGACAATTTCCTCTGATTGCATGCTCTGGTTGTACCTTCTTATCAACCTGTTGCACATGGTCTCTTATAATATGGATGTTCATTTATTGCGTTTTTTTGAACTTCTTAAACCTCCTCCGATCTTAAGGTCTGATCGACGTTTCGATGGAATTCGGTGGCCTTGAAAATTAGAATGTAAAAGTTGATTTCATCATTCTTACCATGAAAGGTCGCAGAGTTCCGCTAATAACCTTGCCTTTTAAGCCAGAAAAACAAAAGAAAAAATCTAGAGTCAGGCTCAGTACTACATTATATTACAAAAATGGGTCCTATAGTAATTATAGAAAAATGATTGAAGTTCTATGTTTCCCGTCATAAAGTGTGTGTCGATAAAGCAGTTAGAAGGGTTATGTCGAACTCAACCTTTGTGATGTTTCTTAGGCAAATACGGAAAAGATCATCATCATCATCATCATTATCTAGGTCCTATAGTCGCTAGCGACTGTTCTAACTTCCGATGGCATCTTTCACCTACCACGAGTCTGGGCTACGACCACCGCTGTCACCGCAGTTATAAACAAATTATCATTTTCGTGTTGAATTTGGAGCAGAATCTTTCTATGACAATATTTTTTTCACTGCGACGCCTGTAGAGAAAGTGGAAATTAGAAATTACTGAATTTACGGCACAATTTGTTTCCCCGGAGAGGCTTGAAAATGCTCAGATTCTCGGGAATTTTGATGAATACGTGCTATCATCCTATCCTTTGTACCCAAGTTCAGCTTCCGAAGTATTTTTTTATCTGTTCGACTTTCTTTTGCACAAGTATTCTGGACTACTGCTGCTGGTGCTGGATTTTAAAACATCAAACGAATTAATATAAATAAAATTTCGTACCGGAACATTTCAACGTCTGCGCCGCCTTTCCACTTCATCTCCCTCTAATTCTGTGTTCTAAAGCGTTCGTTTATAAAACGAATGCGAATGCTACGCGGGGGAGATTCAGTAATCTGTAAATCTGTGTACCTAGTCGAATGAAATATTCATTTCGATTTGCTCACCGCGGATGCACTTTTCGTATATACATATATATATATATATTTTGCCCATATTTGCCCTCGCGACACGCGCGGCCTTTACTTTGCCGACGCCTTCCTCGCGGCATAAAGCGAACAGCTTCGACCTCTCGACACCTTCCGGTGCGATCGCGAATTCGAATCCCGAAGCGATTTTAATTGTTGTCGAAAACAAAGCGGCGAAGATGAAAACGGGAAGTGGAAACGAAATTCGTTATTCTCGATCTTTTGCCTTTCTTTTTCGACTCCGTAGCAGACGTTAATTTATTTCGCGTGCACGAATCTTTCGTACTTATGTATACGGATTTGTAACAGAATTTATTTTCTCGATTGCGGGAGCCTTTTTTGTGTGTGCTTGTGCGGAACTGTCTCGGACGTGTATATTGATCGAGACCTGTCGGGCTGTCGGTGTTATTTTGCAATTTTATTTTTCTCGTGTCTCCGGCTGTACCTGATGTGCTCTTCCTACACTTTCCCACAGTGTCGGCTTAAGCCAGCCAATACTTCTAAACTTGAAACTCTCGTTAGTTTAGTAAGCCTCTCTATTTATGTACCGTATCCGTTGTCGACTCGATTGAAGCCGCTTTGGAAACCATTTCGGAGCCGTTGTACTTTATTATAAATCAGATCGCAGACTGGCTGGCAACTTGGGATTTTGGTCACCTCGAAGTATTTTTTATGAGAAGACGGATTATGTGAACGTGCGGGGTGGGTCACAATTAAATCTAATGAATGATACGGTTGTACCTGAATTGAGAGAATCACAATCTGGTGTACTGTTTGGGAAGTACAAAGTTCTGTGGGATATTCACGATGATATCCCGTCTCGATCCCATCACTGTGGTTTGCGGATAATGCATAGATCAATGATGGATGGATTGCGGTATTAAAACGTGTTACTGGCCAGAATCATGAACAAGTAGGAAACTTGCTTACGATTTCCCTACTGAGCACGATGTTCTGGAATAATTGAGGTTTTAAAAGCAGCTTAGATTTACATTGGACAAATCCTCTCAAGTTTCCGACGTTTGCTGGACATATTTGAAACAGTCTAAGTCAAGTATTGGTGAGCTTCGCTCATTGGTCGATTGGTGACCCCGAAGATTATCAGATTAACTGATTGTTGCGAAGCAGGGGCGGATTGCGATCCAAGACTCCATCCTTCATCTTTGTACACTCCAGTAACTCCGGCTCAGTGATAGTGTTCGTACCTGTGCTCATCAAATCGAGTATTTCTTCATCGCCAAAATGCTGTTGAATTAGCTCAACTTTTCACTTTCATTACTCTTCCGCTGGTGATAGCGATCTATCTGTATTTTTCTCAGGAGAAGGGAGGAGGAGGTAACATTCAAATTAACGCCCTCTAATCTTCTTTTGGGGAGGAAGGGCTACCAGGATCTTGTGACCTGTTTTTACATACAAATGGCCCTGTGGCAATTTTGAGACCTTTGCCAGACTTGTACTTTTTTGCGCACCTGCGGCCGTAGCACGAATGTCGTAAAATTTCATTTTTCTGTTAGAAACCCCTACCAGAATCGTGTTATACATATTATTTTTTTTACACTCAACGAGTCTTACAAAATAGTTTGATCTTTTGATCCTTTTTTCTTGGGGGAAGGGCGTCGCCTGACGTTTTTTCTTTCTTTGAAAACCCCTATTAGAGTAGCTGGACGTTTTGCTAAAGAGTCCTATCAAAATCGTCTGACTTTTTCTTGGAGAGGGGGAATTATGAAAATTGCTGTGACCTTTTTTACCCTTAAAAGTCGTTTGTTCTTCGGAACATATTTGCTGATTGAGACTTGCCGTAAGTGCATCCCTACCTTTTAGCCAGCTCTTATTCTTTTTTGCCTCTAGGCGCAAAATAGAAGCTAGAAAACGGTCCATTGTGGATTTTCGCTGATACACTTGAAGATTAAAATAAATTCATAAGAACTGGTTTCGCAGATATCTTACTGTCGAAGAAGTTTTGCTTGAAAAACTTTGTTATACATGCCGTACTTCTTGAAATGTTTGCTAAAAAGTGCTAGGAAATATTCAATTAACCTCTATCGCCTCCTAAACTCAGTTTTGGAAACTATCTCTCTGAGGCTACTGACCTGTGTTTTTCAATTTGTACCGTAAAATATTTTAAATTTTGTATCACGTGAAAAGAATTTTATACTATACGTACTCATTAGAGCTCCTGTTTACAACAATATTGATGTAATAACGATAAAATAGTGGGAAATATCCTAGAGAGAAAAGCAAAAAACCACGAAAATGTCATTGGGATTCAAACGGAATTTTTTAATGCCATAATCTGAGAAACCAACAAATCGTCGAGAGAAAAAAAAAATCTGACAGCGTTACTTGAGCAGATAAGAATTTTGTCGTAAACTATTTTATGTAAGAACTGTGTTGCAGTGATTCTGGTGAATGAAATTGTAATTTGTACAGAGTTTGAATTGGTTCGGACTTAAATTTTACAGTCAGATGTTGCATTCCAGTTACTCTAAATTTGTTCTGATGATCTGTGCATTTCCGACGTGCACACCATTGAACCGTTTATCAATTCATCTACTGTTCTGCAAATAGGTGGTATTTTATTATTAGAACGGGATGGAGGAGAGAGAGGGTATGAATTCTCACTACATAGAAAAATATGTGATCTTTTGTCATGCATTAAGTATTGGGAGAGGGCGGAGTAGGAAATTCTGATGCACATATATCGCGCAACGGATAGGTAAAATGAGAAAAGGGACGGGGTTATAAAATCTCATTGGGTAAAAAAAATGTGTTTTTTTTTCTCCATTAATAAACTATTATGGACGAAGGTGGTTGTGAAAGCTGATACGTATGCTGCAAGGGAAGGGATAAGCGGTGGGAAAAGGTGAGGTGAGTAAGAAGCACGAATGTCTGCTGTGCCCACTAACACTATTCTAATCAAAATTATCTGTACTGTAAGGAATGTAAAATTGAAAAAACAACTTTCTCAAAGAGTTTCCCCTTCAAACTGTACCATGAACAATTGTTCACGCACGCAACGCAATTAACATTGATTGCCTATTAATTTAACCCTATATACTGTGAAAATGACTATTTGTAGTATTCTAGGGCCAAAATTGATCATAAAAATGAAGAAAGTCAAGTATAAATGACTGGCATCCAAGTAGTGATATTGGTTACGTATAAGTCATTTCATTCATGTCAGTCTTCACCATGGTAATGGGTTGGATTGGTTAAGATTGGTCGGTGTTTCAAAAGTAACTTCATTGAGTATTACAAAAAACAAAAAAATAAAAAGTGGAAATAAGAGTATGCATAGAAAACGTGTATTTGTAAATGCGTGTGCTAAACCAACCTACTGTGCGAGTCGTCATGACAATGTAGTGGGGCATTTCGCAGTTCTCTACTTCTTTTCTGACATACGCACTATGGACAAAACCAATTTCACGACCGATGACAATCTTTCGTTCATCACTCGACTACACAACGTCTGAATCTAATAAAACTCCTCACACGTCTAGTGCATATATCGACCAATGATGTGGTGGGACGTATGGCGATGCACGCATGCTAAAGTGGCCGCTATGACACCGGACCTCCGGCCCCGGAAACTACCCTTTCGAGTATCGCATCAGTGGCCAGAAGAACGCTTTGAGGCTGGCCCGAGCTTCTATTTCGCCATATCGCTTCCGATGCGCGCGACCTGCCAGAGCCACCACGTGGTTCCCTACTGACTGAGGTTCGCGTTCCCCGAGTACTAGCCTGGAATTCAGGTCCCCCACAGCCGGAAGCGCTTCCTCTTCATCACCCCTTCCCTCCTCGTCTTCGTACGTGTGGCGACGCAGGCAGATGGTAACGGCGGGGGAGCCCGGTTGGGGGATCCGAGCAGCTGCAGCAGCTCTCCTAGGATGGTACAGAGTTCTCCTGTTTGATGGTGTGAGCCGAGCTTGGTTCGTCGTCGACCCTCTGCCTCGACCACTCCGTCTGCATCTTTCTCTTCGTGATGCCCGAGACAAAAGTCGACACCCGATTCCACCTGCTTCTTCCTAGAATGCTTGGCCACTTCTTTTCCCAAGCCTCCCGTGTGGGTATTAGCGCACGGTATGGCTTGTCAAAGAAGTGTTCCATCGCAATTCTGTCCTTTGGCATCCCAAAGCATTTGTCTATCGTCCCCGCCATCTCCCATATCCTTCTGTGCCCTGTTTTAGGGGCCTGAAGGTTTGGTTGACCCAGACGATAAGTTCCCAGTATCGCAGCTGCTTCTATAGCAGTGTGAAGTGGTGGCAAATTTAGGAGCCTTTCTAGTGCCTTCGTCGGCACCGTACTCATTGCCCCCGTTGTCATCACGCACGCGAGCCTTTGCAGGTGGTCTATTTCCTCTCTGACTTTGGCCAGGTGGACCCGGCCCCACCATACAATAGCCGCATATATAATTCTGGGACGTATTACACCGGTATATATCCAGTGCATCATTTTGGGAGAGAGTCCCCAGGTCCTGCCGACATAGGTGCGGAAAGCCCAAAGAGCCTCAATCCCTTTTCTTATTTTATCTGAGACGTGATCCCGCCTGGAGAGTTTTTCATCAAGATACACTCCTAAGTACTTCACCTTTCCTGCGAGGGCTAACGGTCTTCCTTTGTATTACACCTCGATCAACTCCTTGCCTTTCCTTTTACGGGTGAAAAGAGTGATCTCAGTTTTGTCCGGGCTTATGGATAACCCCTTTTTCACACACCATTTTTCCACACATCGGAGTCCTCGCTGCGTTAACTCCGCGATGGTTCCCGGAAATTTGCCGGTTACCACCACGCCAAATCATCAGCGTAGCCCTGTGTGTATATTTTTTTACCATTTAACTCCTCCAGTAAACTGTCCACCACGATGCTCCACAGTAGGGGAGAGAGTACTCCCCCTTGTAGGCAGCCCCTGATGGTCGTTGCATGGATCCGTTCTTGTTGGTATGTTATCCGGATCTCCCTGCTTTTTAGCATTGAAACAATCCAGTTTACTAAGCTTTCCTTCACTTCCCTTTCTCTTAGGGCTGTTTCTATTGATTCATGAGACGTCGCATCAAACGCTCCCTGTATATGCATGAATGTTGCCAGGACGTAATTACTGCCAGTCATCCCTCTCTCAATTGCTGTAACAAGCGAAGTGCAGTGATGAATCTACTGATTTGCCTGCCCTATATGCATGCTGGTTCTCATGTAGTGGGAACCTTTTCAGGGTAACCTCTCATAGGTGCCTGTCTATCATCCTTTCCATGGTTTTTAGAATGAATGATGAGAGACTTATCGGCCTATAGAATTTGGCCTTACATGGGTCTCTGCCTGGTTTAAGCAAAAACACCACTCTCACACCCCTCTTCGGTTATGGAATGTGCCCTAGGGCTAATGATGCCCTGAGGACCCTAATGAACGGTCCCATTACGGTCTCTAGTCCTGTCTGTATGCAGACTGGATAGATTCCATCTGGGCCCGGTGCTTTGTACGACGATAATGTGTTTACCGCCCAACATACCCCGTCTGGTGTAACCACCTCTTTCGTCGTTTCCCAATCCGTTCCGCTTTGCGCACAGTCGACTCCTGGCTGCGGCTGTGTGTTTTCCATGATTTCTGCTCCCGGAAAGTGCGTGTCAATGAGGTGCTCTATTGCCTCTCTCGGGGTGGTGGAAAAACCACCTGTCGGGAGTTCGAGCGGCCCCTCTTCAACCCTCCTTTCCTTACTGAGAAGTTTTTGCAGGCGTGCCGTCTCCAGTATCTTTTCTATAGATTCGCAGAAATGTTTCCACCCCTCTGTTTTGGCTTGTTTACCGCCTTTTTATATGCTTTTTGAGCCTCATAGTATAATTCCCAGTGAGCCGGTGTATTATTTTTCAATGCAGCCCTCAGCCTTTTTCGAGTGTCTTTCCTACGTTTCCCCAACTCCGCTGTCCACCAGATGGTTTTGCGTGATTTTATTATCTTAGGCTCACAGTTCTTCTCGTAGGCGTCCCTGAGTGCACTATCCAGTATGCTGGCTTGTGCTTCCAGGTCGTCTACGTTCTGAATCCGTTGCCAGTTGTACCTCGTCAGTCTTTCTAAATCATTTTGAAGCCTCCCCAGTTTGTTTTCCTAGGGTTTCTAATGGCTCTTTGTTCCTCCTTAGGTGCCCGAATCTGGTACTGGATGTATCGGTGATCCGATAAAGACGGTTCGTCCAATACTCTCCATCCCTGGACTTGGTCCCTAAGTTTGGAATTACAGAGTATTATGTCTATAACTTCTTGCCTTACTTTTGTGACAAACGTTGGTTTGCTTCCCTCATTCAGTACCAGCAGATCCTGTGTCGCAAGGTAGTCCACTAGCCCTTTCCCTCCCGGATTTGTGCCTGTACTCCCCCAAATAGTATGGTGCGAGTTGGCATCACATCCGACAAGAAGGTCCAGCTTTGCTCTCACACAGTATTCCACTAGTTCCCTGAGATCATCAGTTGGGGGAGGGTCCCGAGAGTCGGATGGGAAAATATGCTGAGCATATCACTATCTTCTTCTTGTTCCCTCCCTCCTCATATTCCAAAATGGCCGACACAAGATCCCGTAGGGTAAATTCTGGTATTGCTGTGCAGCTCACTTGATCGGATGGCGTGTAACATTCGGTCAGTCAGTCAGCTTGCCAGTCAATCAGCTAGTTAGCCGATCAATCACATTCTCAATCTGATATCTTTTCATAAAAGCTATAGGCAGTCTCTTCTGTTAATGATATCAGCGTCTTATCGGAGGATTGGGCCGGGAAGCAGCCATAGGGGATGGAGCCTCCGAATTGATATGTAATGAAAACTGAACCCGACTGAAAAAGGTTTCTCTATTCAGGCATATACCTCTTTCAATATTAGGCCCCGTATCGTTCAAAGTGTGCTAAATTAATATTAGCTCGAATCGTATAGGTTTCTGAGGCGATACCCGAAAGGGTGGATTCCAGGTCCTGAGGTGCGGTGTTGGCGTGGTCAATTCGGCGTGCGTGTGCATCGCCGTACCCTCTTCCCTTGTCAGATATTAGTGCTTCAGATAATCTGCGTTAACGGTGTGAGTGATTCGCAAAAGAAACGAATAAAATAGTGCCGGAGCTGAAACTTGCGTGGAAAACGGAAAAATTGAAGACGTCGTCGCCTGTTTAACGAAAATATCGCCCGATAATCGATTGGGTCGGCAGAGTCAACACGTATTATCCACGTAGCTGTTTTCTTACGCCCAATACGGTTAAAGTCGTTCGCCGATGCGGTTTCATTTTCTCGACGACGTTTTTTATTTTCTAGTCGTTACGCCAGCCAGCTCGATCCATCATTTTCCATCATCTTCCATCACGGGCACCGTACGGGGCGCGCGCGTATTCGCCGCCGTTTCTCCCGGAAGAACTGTGTACGTAGCCATAGGCTACGGCGGTACGATGCGATCTCCGGGCAAGTGAAAAATACTCGGCTCGACATTAAAACTTTTGCCGTTTCATTAACTCTCGCCATCGTCGTCGTCATCGTCCACCCGCATCGGCCTGGGCTCTGATGCCATCGTCGGTGGCGGCAGCGGCGGCGGCTTCGTGTAATGATCTCTCGTAATCCCAGGAAATGAATGCTGACATTTTCTCACGCTCTATCTTTCATATTATGTACATTTATAAGCGCCGCCGCCCGTTGGCAGATACGAGGTGCTGGCAGGATCAGGAGCGCACGGGGAAGAGGAGTCGGACCTCGTCGAGTTCGGGCCTTATCAGGGGCGTGTAATAATATTCGAATCGAGTCGAGCGAAATTGTACACATTTATTCGCCATGTCGAAATATGAAATCACAGAGAGCAACCGGCAAAACGCTCATTTCGTTAAGTGAAAACGGCGAAAGGGCAGAGGGCGCGAGGATGAGGGCGTAGTCGCGTGCGTATGTATATCTATAGTATAGTTATAGATGTATATAAAAACTTTTCCTAATTTCCTTTTTACGCTCGGGCGTCCTATCTGCAGAATATTAATTTTACATCAGCGCGAAGAACAAAACGACTATACACCGGCACGGCGGTGCGTTGTTCAGCACAGTTTCATAAATCATTTCGTAAAAATTGCTTTTATAAGAATAAGGGGGGAGGGGGGCTGAGGGAGTCGGCCAACGTGGTGCGTTCGTTTCACGTATTCCTACGCGAGAGACAGTGAATGAGCGACCGAGTGAAAGAGCCGGCGAGCAAGGGAGAGATTGAGAAAGAGTGAGCGAAGGGGGCCGATGGAGCGAGCGTGAGCAAAGGCACGCGTTCGCAGAATAACGAAAATAATATCAAGTATCGCGATTTGCGAACATCGCGGGGCCCGGTGTGATAAAATTTGGCGGGTGGGGGGAGGGGGTATATAGTTTTCCGCGCGCGTGTTTCCATCCGGGCGCTGACGCCGACGACAGGAGCACCGAAATACGCTCTGCTGCCGGCTTCGTATACGTGCCTAACAAATGGGCTCCATATAGTCTAGAAATGCCGATACGAGTCGGGAACTGAACTGCTTCCGGCTCAAAAGTACGCCCCTCTCCCGCCTCTATGCGATGTATTATTAAAAGATTATCGATTCGGTTCTCGAGAATTTGATTTATTGGCAAGCATCCTCGCGTATCACGAGTGGGATGGCGTGGTTGACTCTATAATGTTGTTGGCACTTCGGTCGTCGGTGACCCGAACCCTGAACTTGGACAAGAGGATTCCTCTAGCACTAGTGTTCTGTAGGGTGGTTTTTATTTTGTCGGTTTTCGTATTTTTTCTTGCTTGTCCCTCTATTCGTTCTCCACTTTCTAAAACTGACGTGTGCAGAATTTTTGCTCAATCGGATAATATTAACTCGTGACTAATCGCTCCCTCTCCTTCTTATAAGAAAGTACGCGGGATTTAACATTTTTACTTGTATAGCCTCCTCTTAGGTGATACCTTGCCGTGGTGAGGAGGTGTAAGCATAAAGGGGGAAAAACTCTATGAGGTTATGTATTGTTAAAATCGCGACCAAAAGCACCTACGAGAAGGCAAACTTCGACAGATAAACCCTGTTGAAAGCAATGAATAACTACACAATATCTCTTTCCAGGAAATGTAGCTTTTCCAAGTAATGATTACTGATGATGGCGTTCCAACAGGTATATAATTTTTCCGGACGTGAAAAGCTCTCCATTCGGATGTCCAGGAGGGAGCTACTTGAGGGAGCATCATCATCGGAAAGTTGTAACAAGAAAGGCGCAACTAAAGTAGGAACGTGGAATGTAAAAAGCTTGAATGGAGTTGGTAGATTAGAGAATCTTAAGAGAGAAATGAAGAGGCGTGACCTAGGAATAGTTGGAATAAGTGAAGTAAGGTGGAAAGAGGAGAATGATTTTTAGTCAGGAGACTTTAGAATAATAAATTCAAAGAAAATAAAAGAGCAAGCAGGCGTCGGAATTGTTACGAATAAACAAATAGGTAATAAAATTATGTATTATAAACAACAAAGTGAAAGGTTAATCGTGATAAAAATCAATATTAAACCACTATTTACAACTATAATACAAGTGTATATGCCTACTAATTCTCACGAGGACGAAGAAATTGAAGAGGTATATGAAGAATTAGAAGGAATTATAAAGCATGTTAAAGACGAAGGAAATCTTATTATTATGGGTGATTGGAATGCTAGAGTTGATGAAGGAAAAGAAGATAATATAGTCGGGGATTTTGTATTAGGAACGAGAAATGAAAGAGAAAAGTATATGATGCAGTTTTGTGCGACGTATAACTTAGTTATAGGAAATACTCAATTTAAAAATCATTATAGAAGAAGGTATACATGGAAGAGTCCAGGTAACGAAGATAGATACTAAATTGATTATATTATTACTAAACAACGTTTCAGGAATCAAATATTAGACTGTAAAACTTATCCGGGAGCCGATATTAACAGTGATCATAACTTGGTACTAATGAAATGCAGGCCTAAATTGAAGAAACTTGGTAGAAAAGAAGGGGTAAAAAGATGGAATCTGAAAAAGTTGGATAATATTAATATTAGAAGGAAATATCAAGAGGATATTGTATTAAAATTAATGGTTGAAAAAACACGATACATTAACAGCGTGGAGGAAGAATGAGGTAAAATAAAGGAGGGAATATTGAAGTCAGTAGAAGAAAATCTAAGTAAAACTACGAGTAGTAGAAACGAAAAGAAAGCATGGATGAAGGAGGAAATCCTCAGAAAGATGGATGAACGAAGAAAATATAAGAATGCAAACGTTAGGGAAGGTCGATTAGCTTATCAAAGGTTAAGGAACGAAATAAAGAGAGTGTAAAAAGGCGAAGGAAGAATGGATGAAAGAAAGAAGTGTTAAGGTAGAAGAGTTTATGAATAAAGGACAAATAGACTTGGCCTATTGAAAAGTAAAAATGGAGTTTGGAGAAAGAAGGAAGAAAGCAAATAATATAACAAATAAGGGGGGAGAGCCTATTTACACAGCTGAAGGAAAAGTGAGAAGGTAAGTAGAGTATGTAGAAGGACTATATAGTAATAATGGGGATGAAGAAATAAGAAAGGAGAAGGAGGAAGGTGTGGAAGATGAGAGGGGACACTCAATTTTAAGAGATGAATTTGACAAAGAATAATTGAGAGATTTAAAGACAGGAAAGCTCCAGTAGGGGATGAGATACCAGCTGAATTATTACAGAACTTAGGAGAATATGTACTTCATAAATTATACAAATTATTAGTATGTTACCTATATTTATGATAAAGAAGAAATGCCAGAGGACTTTAGAAAGAATGCTATTGTAACTAAACGAAAAAAAGCAAGAGCAGATAGGTGTGGAAATTATCGAACAATTAGTCTTCTTTCGCATGCTTCAAAAATATTAACTAGGAGAATTGAGAATAGAATAGATGCAGAACTAGGAGATGATCAGTTTGAATTTAGAAAAGGTAGAGGTTCTAGGGAAGCAGTGATAGCTTCGAAATAATTGTAGATGGAAGACTCAAAAAGAGGGAGGATACATATATGGCATTCGCTGATATTGAAAAAGCTTTTGATATTATGTTAAATGGGATAAAATGTTTGATATTCTAAAAAAGATAGGAATAAAATTTATAAAAAGATAAGTTATTTTAAACTTATATAAATGACAGAAAGTCACATTAAGAATAGAAGGAGAGAAAGGGGAGGTTAATATAAAGAAAGGTGTAAGGCAGGGGTGCTCCTCATCTCCAGTATTATTCAATCTGTATATGGAGTGGGCCATGAAAGAAAAATAAAAGAAAAATTTGAAGCAGGTTTCACATGGAAAGCAAGTAAAGATGCTCAGGTTTGCAGATGATATCGTCTTATTAGCCGAAAGTAGTTTTGATTCGGAAAACATTTTAAATGGAATGGAGGAGATTTTGAGTATAGAATACCGTATGAGAATAAATAAATATAAAACTAAAGTAATGGTATGTAATCGATGTGAACATGATAGCTTAAATAATAAATATAAATATTGGGCAGGAAAAGATTGAGAAAGTAAGCGAATTTTGCTATCTAGGGAGTAAAATAACAAAAGATGGAAGGAATAAAAGGGATATTAGCAGTAGAATAACACAAATCAAATTAGCATTTTATCGAAAAAGTAATCTTTTCAAATCAGAAATAAATTTGGAAATCAAAAAATTGGTCTTGAGAACTTATGTTTGGAGTATAGCCTTGTATGAATGTGAAACTTGGACCATAGAAAAACCAGAGAAGAGAAGGATCGGAGCTTTTGAGATGTGGTGTCACAGGTGGATACTTAACATCAAATGGACGGATAAGGTAAGGAATGAGAAAGTACTTAACAGAGTAGAAGGTAAAATGGATATTTAGAATTATCTGAAAAGAAGGAGAGATAAATTAATAAGGCATAATTTGAGGCACCCAGGAATAATATCATTTCTTCTAGAAGAAAGAGTGGAAGGGAAAAATTGGGTAGGTTGACAAAGATTCCAGTATGTTCAACACATAATCAAGGATGTCAAATGTAAGTTCTATTACGAAATGAAAAAACTCGCACAAGGTAGGAGAAACGGAGAGCTGCATCAAACTGGTCGTAAGACTGATAACCTTATCATCACTTGTTTAGCTTATGTAACGTTCTTTAAAAATGGAATAATGGACCATGCCTGCTGCTGAAAGTGGTGCCCCCTTGGTCCCATCGAGAAGCTGAGGAAATTAATACCTAATTTTTCAACACGTTACTCCATTGATAAGTTTTTAGGTTCATTGAATTCGAATTTCAAATCGGCCTTCGGGTCTAATCTGCCAGAATGGCAGCTGTAAGCGGCGGGGGTCAAATTTCGACCATTGTTGGACACGGTGCTTGAAATATCGGGATCCGATGTGACCCCCCCCCCCGTCACCGCAGTGGCACTCGAGAAGAGCTGGGACCGAATTTTCGTGATCTTTTTCAATGTTGAACTTCATTTACCAGGGTGCTAACCCAAGGCTCGGATCTATGAAACAGTGTCAAAATCAAATTCAGTGACTTGAACCCCATAAATCAAGTGCCATGGTCAAAAATAGCTGAAATGTAGCTCGGCTTTCCTCGAGCCTCACCGAAGCTATAACGAAGAAAATTCATTGAATGGGTGAGAATTAATAGTTTTCCAACTATTGAAACGAAAAACTCGAAAAAATTGAAAATTTCCTAGAGTTGCATATCCGTTATACTTTCATAGCAGGCCAAAATTAATTTCGTTATGAGATGAGTTTCGGGACATTAATCCGAAAATAATCTTTTTTGGTGCGTGATATTTTCGTTCTGTATTGTTCCGAAATTTTTTATGCTTGTTTTAGGATATTCCGAAATTAATTTCTTTAGTTGTCGGGCTAATGGAAAATGGACAAGATTTGAGGTTTGCACGTTTTTATTATAAATTATGCATCCGACTGACTTGCACAGTTTTTTTTTTTTAGTCCTTGTGAACCTCGTGTTGTGAATTGGTCGTTCCGTTCTCAGTAGAGAGTGAGAGCGGACAGTAGGTAGGCCGATCGCTAGCGAGCGTGTATGGCCGAAGTCGGGGGACGAATACTGAGAATGATAGCTTAAACTTATTCAGCGAAAAATAATTTTCCATGGGAATTTCGATGGTCTAGTCCAACAGCATACATTGCAGACAAATGTGATACATTGTCTGGCGTATGACTTACCAGGGATAGGATAGCCGCTTTCTGGAAACTGGAAACAGTTAGGTAATTTTGTCAGTCTGGAAAAGTCAGGGACTTGCTATACCTTTGATTTAAATCAGAAAACTTTTTGAGAATAATGAGAATTAATGATATACACTATTTGTCAAGAATAAATGTCAGCATAAAGCGTAACACAAAAATAGGAAAAATTTGGAAAATTTATCTGGAAAGCGAGAAAAAATCAGGGACAAACATTTCAAAAAAGAGGGTACCCTAAAATGTTAGTTTGGCCAGCAAAGAAAAATCTTGACTCACAATTTTGTCTAAAGTTTGAATTTGCAACCGAAACGGAGGTTTCAGGTTTGTTAGAAGGCAAGCTCTGAAATTCTAAGTAATATTCCTCAGGCTCTGTTGGGATATCTTCCCATCCCCTTTATTTACGTCACTCGGTCCATCCTGTAAATTTGGACCGCTTCATGAAAAGAAGATGTGTCAGATTTTTTACCGTAACTGCCTTGTATACCTCAGAATGCTTGCCGTCAGGGAACTTTTTAAGAATAATGAGAACTGAAGTTATAAACGATTTTTCAAAGATAAATGTCAGTCAAAAGCGTAATGACCTAATGACATTTCATTTCAAAGTATTCTCGAAACTGTGCACAATACTAGTTGGAAAATGTCATGGAAAATTTGGAAAACTGGTCTGGAAAACAGGGAAAAGTCAGGTAGAATCATTCTAAAAAAGTGGCTACCCTGAGGGATAAAGACAGAGCAAAAAGTGTAACAATTATAGTACAGCTAACGAAGGGTAAAACGAAGATGACGGCCTTGGAGATGCCTGTCTCAGAAATGATTACACCAGCTATAAGTGGGAAAATGTTTATTAAAAATAAACAGAATAAATCACACTTAATCTAGGATATGGTCGCGCAGCGGAGTATGCGGACTCTCGCTCATCGATTGCGGTTCTATTTTTCTGTGATTCAGGGAAAGAAGACACACGGCTGAGTATTTAGGTCTCTAACTAGCTTTTCGTACAACTAACGTAAATTAAGAGAGAGGTGAAACAAATGCAAGAGTACCTGCCCCCGGTCCAGCGTGCTGGTGGTTGTTTGCACTCATCCTTTTCACTGTAGAGAGACTATTCAGAGCTGAGTCTTTCTGATAATTCCGCTTTATAGAGGGGACAGTCAGCACGCCACTCTCAGTGTACACCTGAGAAAGCCTCAAAACCGGGAGATCAACAGAGGAACCTAATCGTCACCTGAGCCTAATCTTCCCCAAACTCAGCTACTCCTGAGTACCCCGTCGGGCTTCCAAGACAGTCTTGTTGATCGAGCACTGACCTAACTTATCAACTAATTAATGGACTTCTTCGTGCCTATCGCTGGCGAATACTCAGTAAGTGACCCGCTATGAGGTGAGCACACTTACCCAAGATACGGCCAACAGAATGCACCAATATCGCTGTACACTAAATACGAGAGAAATCAGGAGAAAACGCAGCTAAATATCAGTCCAAAAACCAGACTGATCATACGATTCTCTGGCCTCTGCCATCATGATGGAGGCGAAGATGATGCGTGCGTGTGTGTGAGTGTGCTCTGCGTATCGCTGAATCATCCCGATTGCATACACCCTCGAGGAACGAATACTGTATCTTCGGTTGGCCGAGCTAACAGCTTCGCGGTCTCGGCCAGTGCCAAGGGGTTCCTAGAATACGGAGGTTACCAAAAATCGGTTCTATAAACAGGTTTTACTGGGAATTAGATTGTTGCTTTTGGACCTACTCGGATTCTACTGAAGCTCTTTCAGCACATAGGAACTGCAGTTTTTACCGATCTCCCACAATTCTTACCAGTAGGAAGTTCTCCGGGAGAGAGGGAAAAGGTAAAGGATAGGAAAATTTTATAAGTAGAATACTGGCGCTGCTGCAACGTGTTTCGTTCAAATAGGGAAAATTCAGAGAATTGTGTCAGTGTGGAAAAGTTACGGAAATGTCGGGGAATTTCTGTAATTTTGGTCAACATCAGGAACTTTTTGAGAATAATGAGGATTAAAGAATATACACTATTTTGCAAAAATAAATGTCAGCGTAAAGCGTGGTGACTTATTGCTTTTACAATGCATTCTAAAAGTTGTGTGCCTCTGTAAAGCGGAGTTAGAAACCGAACCAGACATTTTAAAAGTAGTTCTGAACCCTAAAAGGTGATTTATCTCCGTGTGTGTAACGCCAAGCCAGTGTTCCCTTGCTTTCAGTGGCTCAAAGAACCCCCCCCCCCCGCTCCACCCACTTGAAAGCTAGTTTCGGCCAGTTCGCGTTCTTTCTGGATACGACCTCCTATAGGGGTGCCGTAATTACACTCAAAATAACATTAAAAACGAATTCAGTGGCCCGAAGAACCCCTATGTCGAAACAGTTGAATGCTAGTTTGGGCTGATTGATCATTCTTCGAGACTCGATTCCTTCTGATGCTTCATTCCATTTGCATTCGATTTTTTCAATTTTCTGACGTTGAGCCCCAACCACAACACACAGCGTAAGTCCCAGAGACAGCTGGCCGTTTAAGTGTCGGTGAAATTTTCCGCTAAGTGAAGGCAGCTCGTGAAAATTGGATGTGTGTATTGGTGAATTGCCAGCTCGAGGTCGAAGTACAAGCTGGAGAGGAGAGAAGTGGTAGATGAGACAGGCCAGAAAGGTAGCCAAAATGAAAATTTGGGTTCGGGCGATGGTAGAGTGCCTCGGTAGCTCTCCCAGTCTACCCCTGATGGAAGTTCTGCAGAAAATGTCGTTTCATCGTGTTCGATTATCGACGACGGTGATGTCTCTGGTGTTCTCGGAATTACGCGTCCGAGTAAATCGCGTACTACATCGCTAGCAATAAAACTCGCACAATTTGCACAAACCGAATCACAGTACCGCGCCCTATCATATCGGGGTCGTGTCGTTTGCATTCCCCTGTTGGGCTGCAAAACCAATATCACGCGTTTTTATTCGACACGAAATCCGGGTTAAAGGCAAACAGAAAAACATCTTTACATTTACATAGCTGGAGTACACGTATATGTTTCGCTATTATAAGTATCGAGTATGCTCGTTTTTATCATTTCCTCATCGTCTTTCCCCAGTTCGGTCGACCCTTGAGTATGGGTACGTTTAAGTACATTCGACGATCTTGTTCACCCTGTTCCGCATTTCGCCGCAAATACAACGTATAATCCGGTTTTAAAATACTCGTTTTGTCGAGTATCAGTGCGTATTAGTGAGCCTGATGTTTTTGCGTATTACTCGCCCCTCTCCTCCCCATTCGCAGACCCCGCGGAGCATCGGATCTGTGGTGGTTGTTTCGCTTTATCCGCGTAGTGTTGAGGTATTTACTATTGCTAAGAGTATGTACTCGTTACCCAGAAACAGGGCTGTCGTTTTGTAAGTCTGTGGGTAGGAAGGGTTTACGGACTCATAAAGAGATAAAGAAAAATTGTTCGCAATGGATGTGAGGATAAAATGTTTGAATTTTCGACAGCTGCCGTTACAATTTCTGGATGGGTAAGGATGTCAGTGGTAAACAGGGTATACAGGATGGGTCCGAGAGTACTTCCCTGTGGTACCCCTGCAGCAATGTTCCTAGTGTCAGTTTTGGCGTCCCCGTAGCGGATATTGAATTGTCTCGTATCAAAGTATGAAGCAAGTATCTCAACATATTATTGCGTTAGATAGTGGCTCATTTTGTGCAGTAGCCCAGGTATCCACACTCGATCGAACGCCTGGCTCACGTCCGGGACAGCGTTGGACAAAATTTTTTGTTCTCCAATGCATCATGTATAACAGATGTTAGCTTAGGATCGTTTTACGGTTTACCAGGCTTTGCAATCATTATTCTTTTCGAATCTTTCCATAATGAAGGTATGTGTCGTTTTTGAATTTATTGCATTGAAGATTTGGGTTAGCATCACTATAGCATTTCATTTTATATCTTGGTGTATGTATTTCACGAATATTATTTATCACTACTCCTTTTCTAGGCAATTCTTTTAACATATGTGCTGGGATGAGGTCGTAGCCAGGAGACTTATTAGGCTTCAACTCTCGATTAATGACCTTTCTTACTTCCTTTAGACTATAGAAGCGTGTAGGTTGCTTCTCTTTTTGCTTAAAATTTCGGTTAGGACTTTTATGTGAATGTCGTTTGACTGAAAGACTGCTTCCAGGTGGTCTGCAAAAACGTTCGCTTTTTCAGTGTCACTTCTGGTCCAACGTGCACCGCGTTTCAGCGGTGGGATGTACGCTTTAGGCTTACGATTAGCTCTTGCAACTTTCCATAATGAGTATTCGACCTTCTTTGTCGTGTCCAGTGTATGAATTAAGTCTCTAAATGTTTTATTATTTATCTTTTTTATTAGTTGCTTGGTTCTTGTACTAATCTTATTGAAGGCTGCTTTGTCCCGCGGATCTCTCGTGCTCGGTCATCTGTGTCTGGCTTCCCTACGAGCCCCAACCATTGGTACCACCTTCTGAGGGTAGGACGTTACCACAAGCTTGATGATCCCAGAAGGAGTAGCGACTTATCGGCATTGGTCAACACCTTAGTTCGCACTTCAACTGCATTCTCGATATCCTCAGCAGATTTTAATTAGACCTGCTTGTTTAAGGTCTATGATCCCAGTCAGTATGTTTGCTGGTGCGCTTAGATACCGTGGTTTTACAGAGCAACCGATTGCTCAGTTCTAGTCGAACCGGTATATGATCAGAGGGGAAGTCATAAACTGTTCGGATATTCATGTATTTTATGGAAATTCCTTTTTGAATACAAAAATGTAGTCCGGTATTTTGTCGGGTCTGTTGGCCAAGAAGGTGGAGTACCCTTGGACAAGCGGCAAGCTGCGACCTTTACAAAAGACCAGTTTTGTGAAGACGTCACACAGTGTGTCACTACTCTTGGTTACGGTTAGAAGAAGTACCCGTCTTTTTTCGTGCGAACGCATTGACTCCCATAAGAAAAACACACGGAGCAAAGATCATCATGTTATTATCTGAGAATAAGAAATTTGTTAGAAATCAGAAATTTATTAGCAAAAGCTAAGAACTTTCTAGATTAAAAATATATACCTCTGCTTTTTAACAAATTTCGTAGTCTCAGGTAGTAATATAATGATCTTTGCTCCATGTGTTTTTCTAATGGGAGTCAATACGTCCGCACGAAAAAATACGGGTACTTTTGCTAACAGTAATTCATTGGTGTGACGTCACACAAAACTGGTCTATTGCTTTGAAGTTTGAAGCGCAGTTCTCCTTGGTGATGTTAGCCGAGAGCCCCAT
Source organism: Acanthococcus lagerstroemiae (assembly GCA_031841125.1). Lineage (NCBI taxonomy): Eukaryota > Metazoa > Arthropoda > Insecta > Hemiptera > Eriococcidae > Acanthococcus > Acanthococcus lagerstroemiae. The sequence goes on from CM063108.1 coordinate 4,947,906, forward strand.
GATTGGTGCTTCGCGTTGAAGTCGCCGCCCATGATCCACTGGTCTCCATAATTCTGTAGAAAGGCGAGGTAGTCATCCATCTTCAGTTTATGTTTGGGGGGGGGGGGTAAGCGGACATAATATCTACTCTGGTACCGCAGTGTAGAATAGTATTTATACAGGTGGCGTGTATGTGCGGAGTGCAGTGGCTGCTGGCTTCGTGGTGTTGCAGATTTTCTCGGATGTAGATAGCGGATCCACCATGTGCTCTTCGACTTGGGTGGGTTGCTCATGTACATACAATTTGTAGCCTCTTTTTTCGACCTGTGTCCGCAACGTAAGATGTGTTTTCGTGATGAGCGCTGTATAGATCCTCTTCTGGGTGATAAATTGGGCTAGTTCCAGTTCGCGTTGGTGTAATCCATTGATGTTCCACGTCATTATCTTGATCATTTGGCTGGATGAGTTCATGGGTGTTGTCTGATTCATTTCAGCTTCTCATTTAGCGTGAGGACTTTATCTGTTAATAAAGTGAGGAGTGTCATCATTTGAGCATTTTGTTTTAGTGTCTTTTCGAACATTTGTTCGTTGCTACTAGTGCTGTTAGTGTCCCGCTGTGTAGTCGAGCTCTGTTGGTAATATCGATTGTGTTTTTGTTTTTTTTTTTTTTATTTATTTACGAGCCACTAGCTGCACCAAGGGCTATACATGATTCAACTGGTGGGAATGGTTAAAGTAATGGAAAGAGGTCTGTGTCGTGGAGGAAGGAGATGAGTTTATCTATTATCATTGGGTTGTTTTGGAGCATGCTTTTCGTTGTTAGTGGTAGTTGATGTTTTTAGTGGTGAGAGTTAAGTGAAGGGCAGTGAAGTATATGTTCGACAGTGAGTTCATTTGAGGAGCATTTAAGGCATTGCTGGGGAAAATGTATAGATTGAGGAGGTGCAGGTGAGTGAGGCAAATATGTCCAATTCTAAGTCGTGCTATTACTATTTCTTCGCGTCGTGATAAGGTATCGGCTTCTCTTTTATTGCACGGAGTTTGTCGTCAGATTTTTATGCCAAGATTGATGCCAAGAGGAGAGAGAAAGCATTCTTGATCGATAGATGATTGCAAGGTCTTCGGATGTTATAATTGTTGGTTTTTATACTTTTGGGCGGGATGTTGCTGTTCGAGTGGTTTCTTCGACTAAGTCAGCTTGTGCAGTGCCGATATTTCCTGGAATCCAGACGAATACTACCTGTTTTCCTAATGTGTTGAGTGCGTGGATTATGAGTTGTATGCGTGGTACTAATGGATAGATTGGAGGGCCGATAATGAGTCGGTTGCAATAATCGCTTTATTGGTTATATTAGGTAAATTTTGAATGCAGTAGAAAATGGCACGGAGTTTGGTGGTGTGAATAGATGCTGAATTGGGTAGTCTGTAAGCTTGGATTTTTGACCCGAAGGAACATAAACAACCTGTATGATTGTTTTTGTTTTTTCTTTTCCTTTGAGCCGTCTGCGTAGCATAATAAGTACTCGGGGTATTGTTCGAGGAGTTTGCCAAAGAGAAATTCGAAAGTATAGAGGGATGTTGATCTTTTGGGATGTAAAGATAGTTTAAGATGGAAAATTACTGCTATGAGTTTCCACGGTGGTGGGTCTGTGTATATCGGTTGTAGGGGTTTAACGGCCTTAGTTGCAGTTTCTGTATTGACAGATTCTGCTTGATTATCTGAATTTCTAAGAATATTAAATCTATCTTTAATGCTAATGAGTAATGATCTTATTAATTCTATATTTACTTTTACTGGTGTCTTAAGTTACCTGAGCCTGGGGTCGCTTCGTGAAAATGAATGCTAAAAAATTCGAAAAGGCTCCTCCCTAATACTGAAAATTTTAGCTCGGTGGGATGCGGAGGACACGTGCCACAAGACATGGGAAATAGCACAATGTCTTGACTCTTTTAACTGATTTTTTTTTCTTAATCGGTTATGAATCTGAAAGTATGAGTATTGAATACTGGTTGGGATGTACTTTGATTGTAAAATATTTTGACTTCACGATCTGGATCGATGACTCTTGGAAGAAGCTCAAAAATGAAGGAGGGTGGGTTGAAAAATAAATTTCGAGGCTGGTATTGATTTCTGGTCTTTCGAGGACGTTTACTCCGATTTTGGGATTAATGTTTTGATCTGACCCCTTAAGGCGCTATCAAGGCAAAAAGTTCACTGACCCAAAAAACCTTTAAACAGAATATCATCGTGAAACAATAACACATATTTGGTTTAAACTTACTTAGTGGCATCGCGGGGTAAGGAGGGATCGTATGTGAAAACTAACCTTAGAATCACATTCAGTGGCCTTGAAAACCTGTAGATGGAATACTACGGTACGAGTTAACCTTTCAGGGTTGCCACTTTCTGGAAAACCTGGAAAACCGGGAAAAGTCAGGGAATTTGGTCAGTCAGGGAAAAGTCAGGGAATTTTCATTTAAGTCAGGGAAATTTTCTGAAAATAACAAACGAGTTCGTATTTTATCAGAGTAAACTTTTTTTATTTGTATTGTAAAAAATTTCTGTGACTCTCCTCCCTCTGGGCTTTCTCGGAATCCTGTAAAAAAGGTCAGGAAAAATTGGAAAAGTTGGCCTGGAAAACCGGGAAAAGTCAGGGAAAACCAATCCTGAAAAAAAGTGGCAACCCTGCCTTTATCGATTTTGTTCAGACTTTGCAGAACATATTTTTCCAACCCGTGTAATTGATCTAGGAGGTGGGCCGACCGAAAATACTGAATTTTTCTTCATCAAGAGTAAATACATAAGAAACATACTATGTGTCGGTGTCTAAGGTAATGTTAGGTTTAACTATTTATCGACTAGTCTTGGAATATAATTACTCAGTGTGGCTAAAAATGCCGATTTTCTTATCAGTACGACAGCAAGATGAACTTTAGGTGGGTTAAAACCAGCCCTCTGACTCTGAACTACTACCGCACAACCAATTATATGCCACTTGCGTCGCCTGTCAGAATGCACTACATACAAACTGGGCGTTGTTATTTAAGAGCATTTTCAAAGAAAAGAAATAGCATTCGATTGTGAGTTTCGACAACTGCTCCCCTGATGCTGCACATTTATTCAGCGTCCATAAGCAGCTCGTAAATAACCTGAAACCCATACCCCACGTAGCCGTACCGGTTGAGTAAAGCTCTTTATCAACTTCCGCCGCTCTGTTTTTTTATCTGCTTCCACCGCGGAGTAAATTCTACAAGATACACACTTCGCAGAATACCTGAATTATATGTGTTCTATAGACGAAAATGTCTGTACCGTATTTAGCCGACAGACGGGCACGTGCACACGCCATAAATCTTCGACCGGTAATGTTTTGGCCGATCGTCATGATATAGCTGCTCAATCGAGGGAGAAAAATTATCAGGTCCTGCGTTCGATGGTTCGATATTTCGATTATTACTTCTACCGTTCGTGAAAAGTGAATCAGAAAATGAAAGAGGAACATGTGCATGCATCCCGAGGAAATGGGAACATTATTACAAATTCCGAGACACGACCCGACGCAACGAGACGAGTACGTCTTTCTCGATTTACGGCGTTCCGAGTAGGCAATATTATCAACACGTATCACGTTAGGTGGATCGGAGCAGGCGGGACACATGCAACGCAGCGCGAATACGTTTCATAGGAGTTCGAAATCAAAACGCTTTATACAGGGTAGGGCGGCATTTATTTCACCCTTTGTTTTCTTCCTTTCGATTCTCGCTTTTATACGAAAAATTTATGTACGTAAGTGTAAAAAGCTCGGTACCCAAAATTTCAACGAAAAATTTTTATTAAGGAGTCCCACGAACTGGGTGTAGTTTAATATAGGATTCCCCGTGAGGAAAGGTGTAATTTAACTTATTTCGCGGTTAAAAATCAAAATGATGTTCTCTGTGATGTCATCCTTAGCCCCAATGTAGATTTGTTCAAAAAAAAACTTGATTTAAGAGGGGGTAGTCGAAGATGAGGTTCTCAAGGGCTTATCAACGTTGTTATGAATGCGAGTAAAAATAATAATTAAGTGTATGTAATTACTCTTCTTCAAATTCACGGGTACGCTGAACTCATTTTTAAGGTCATTTTGGGCGTACTTCAACTACAACAAGGGCTCCACGGGGTTATAGCCTGAAAATTGAGATTAATAGTTTTAAGGATTTCGATTACAGAGTTTCTTACAATGCTGAGTTTTATTCTGAAATTATTTAAACTCTAACCCCTATCTATTAAAAAGGGGCCAGAACCTGAAACCTTGAACTTTACATTTTAATTTATTTTCTTTATTTATTTACAACTTCCGATTTTACAGTGTTCTCCTTACACTAGGTAGCGCCTACCCGATCAATGCGCCCATGACTTGGCATAGGTCTCTCCCACCATTGTCCATTGCTCCCTATCCCTAACTCCCCTTATCCAAAGCCTACCGCCTATACTTTTTAATTCGTCATGTCATCTTTTTAAGGGTCTTCCCGGGTTTTTTCTTCCCTCTCTTGGATACCAATTCAACACCCTTCTTCCCCACCATTCATCCCTCACTCTGACAACGTGCCCCGCTTAATCCAATTTCAATTTTTGGCTGTGTATTTACTGTGTTCTGCTCCGGTCATCCACCTTATTTCCAAGTTCTTTAGTCTATCGTTTCCCTTTACACCAAAAATCGAGCGCTCTATGACGATTTGTGTTACTTTTGTGCCTCAGTGGTTGCCCACGTCCGCGCACTGTAGCTCAAAACTGGTAGTGTACATCCTTTCAAAATCTTATTTTTGTTCTTAGCGGCATTTTGCTTTTATAAATCTTAGTGACCAAAAATTCCACCAAGCTTGTGTTCTTCTACTGAGCTCTTTTTCCGTGCTTTCCTTGAAAGATATTGTCTGACCTAAGTACAACGTGCCATCCTCTACTCTGATCTTCTCCGAGCCTAGTTTGATTATAGGAGCCACCTCCTGGTTTGTAACCAACCCCGTTTTGATCGTATTAATTTTTAGATCAACCTTGAGCCCTTCCAACACTAGCTCACCGGCCATTTTCTGGAGGCTCTCTCGATCCTGTGCAATCAAGGCGACCGACATCATCCACGAATCCTAAGTTGTTCAACCATACCCCGTCTACTTTCAAGCTCTCCCTTCCCAGTTTAATTTATAACAAATTTCTTCGAGCAAACAATTGAAAAGATTTGGAGATAACTGGTCCCCTTGTTTCACCCCTCTTCCAATTTTGAAGTGTTGCCCCTTCCCCTTGCATTTTTTACATTTCTTTTATTATCCTGATCATTTTGCCCGGAATACCTTGTTTCCGTAGTGCCACCCACTATACTGGAAGCGCTGTAGAGTCGGAAGCTCTGTGAAAATCTATCAGAAGTATACTCAGATTTTGGTTGAACTCTTTCGATTTTTCAATTACCTCGTTTATTACGAAAATTTGATCTATTGTTGAAAATCCTTTCAGAAAGCCAGCTTGCTCCGGGCGTTAGTTGAAGTCCAGGATGGGGTAAATTCGATTTTTGATCATTTTTGCCAAGATTTTCTCCAAAGCTGAGATGAGGCTAATAGGCCTATAATTATTAATATCCGTTTTTCACATTTTTTAAATATTAATACGATTTCCGATAATGTCCGCTGTGCAGGAATTACCTCTTGCTCAAGAATCAAATAAAAAATTTTTGTTAATACTAGTGCCAGCTAGTTGGCAAAAATTCTTAGTTCCTTGTTACCTATCCCATTCGGACCTGCGGCCTTGCCCACCTTCAATCCCTTCAAGATCGAGAGAACCTCCCTTTCCGAGAACGGAGGGATTTCTTCCTCCTCTGTATTCCTTTTGATTTCGTTAAAACCTTCGTCTCGTGTAGCTTTCGATAGGAATCCGTCGTTACCTAGACAGTCTTGTCCCTATCAAGTTCCAATTTCTCCGATTTATTTCTAATTTTTGGAGTCAGACTGATATCCTGGAAGATTTATTTCTTTGCTTTTTTCGCTGCTCCTGAAATTTTAATTAGTTCGTACCTCCTTTCCGTATCGTACTTCTGGATGTCCTCTCTAACTCTCTTTTTCACTGTTTTTCTAAGTTCAGTTGGTTAAATTTTTTCTAGCCATGATTTGTTTTTTGCTCTTGCCAAAAAATTATTTTCTCATAGAGTTTTTAGTTTCTTTCGAAGTTGTATCTTTTGTTTCTATCATTGACTCCTCTACCGCCAAAATTTTTATTTAAGTTAAATAAAATTTTTTCAAGTTTATCGTATGCCTTTAGACATTTCCTTCCTCCCCCCAGTCTTCTCTGCCAGTCTCATTGACTAACATCTTTTCAGCTTCCTGAATGTTAGATTCTGGACTTAATTTTTCTTAATTGTGTTATTTTTCCTGAAATTTTTTATTCTACCCCTTATTGAAATTTTTAACTTCATTTATAAAGCTCGTGATCAGAGGGGAATACAAATTTATAGCATCTTGTCAAGCATATCCTTAGGTCACTTATCAAAAAATAATCTATTTCGTTTCTCGTTCTACCATCTGGTGGAAACCAGGTCCACTTTTTAACTTTGCTCTTCTTGTAGGAGTTCACTATTTTCCAGGGTCCATTTTCTGTAAAATTTATCAAGTATTCCCCATTTTTAAATGAACTCGGTGACTCCTGACATGTTATGTTTGATATTGATAATGATGTTGGCCGATCCCATTATCACTCCTGCTGCTGCCATCTCACATTAAGGTTGCCAACCGTAAGAATTTATCCTCAAATATAAGGATATTTCAAGTATTGGAAAAATCTAAGAATGTTACTAAGGATTTTGGAAATGATAATTTTTTGAAGATTTTCTGTAAATTTATCAGCATTTTCTATGCTTGGCGGAAAAAGAACAACAAGAAAATGGCATAAAAAATGTAATGTAATATTTAATTTTCGTGATCCTTATTCTTTGATTCACGTTGGAAACTCATTAATATGATAATGAAATAATAACATTGATTTTCAGGGATCTCTCATGAAAATCGAGAGAAAAAAAAACAATTGACGAACCTCAAAAAGGCCACATTTTTCGGAACCTTAACTCCTTGAGTGGTACGAAAATTTTTGAATTTTGCACAGGTCATTTTTACATCGTTGTGCAGCTTTTAATTGGGGTCCATCGTAGAAATTTAAAAAAAAAAATCGTTCCTTCGTAACGCACGTTTACCCCATATTGTCTTTCTCAATTTTAATTTTGATCTCTAGCAGCTCAAAATTTAGCTGTCGAAAGTTCATTGTGAAGATCTTTGCAATCACAAAAGCATAAGGTCTGAATTTCAGAAAAGGTAAACTGGGATCAGGGAAGAGAGAAAACACTCGGTACCTTATAAGAAAAACCCTGTTTAAAACAGACTGACTACATGAGTGGTACAGACTTAATAAAAATATTAGTACATTACGGAAAACTTTATATCAACATATCATATGAGCAGCCTTAGCCTTTACTGATTTCGGGATCATCGAATTCCAGTAATCTAACGAGTGATGCATTTAAGGGGTTTTCAAAGTATTTCTTGTCCTCCTGTTATGTTATTTTAAGGGCTTTTTTTATTAATTTTAAGGGTTTTTAGTCGTAATTTTCCTAGAGACTTTTGATTGGGACAAACTAGAGATTTGTACCATTTTCGTTTGGCAACCCTGCCTCACATCTGCTGAAAATAAATTTTCCCAGCCTTATAAAAATTATCCTATATTCCAAAAAGTGTGGTTCTTCGCTTTACTTTGGCAAGAAGAAAAGAAGAGAAGAGAGAATGAGACAGAATGAACGGGAAAAAAAAACAGAAGATTTTTGTAATAAAATTTTAAAACCTTATAAAAATTTTCAGCATCTAGAAGCGAGATTGTATTAAAGCAGCCTCGAAATTTATCGCCGCTGGTGCAAAATAAAAAAATATAAAAAAGTCTTCCAGTTTATTCTTATTGTTGTCAATTTTAATGCCGAGATTTGCGACACAGAATATCAACGAGCGCGTGCCTACAATACAGTTTTTCAGTTGATATGAAATTTTCCTCTTCTCTCCCCTCACCTGATTTCCTTGTTCGCGTACGTCGTGACGTAAACGCGAGTTTTTGCGATCGAATAATGAAAATGTTTGACGTGAGACAAACAGCTCAGTTAATGCCGCAATATGTTGAATTTCATCAGTGAGAAAATCTGAATATTTCTTGTCTAATTTTCCGAGTTTGTGACCGGGAATCGATAAAAAATGGTCCCGGAAGACTTGGCTTTTCAGTTCAAGCGGAGATTCCGGGGTGCAAAATAGTGGCCCGGAATCCGTAATTAGGTAAACGAATCGTGTCGCTCGAGAATTCACCTCCCGCGCGTTACTTACCATAACTTCGCCTATGACCAATGGTTTAGCGTTTTCATCAAGTGCGAATAGTCTCGGGTGGAAGGATAGGGAAAAAATTCATTCAGGCTGGGTTGGAAATGAATCTCAAAAGGCCAGCTAATCAACTGGAAATTTCATTCAATCCCCTGGTACCTATAATCGAAGCTAAGAAGAGCGACCGAGTGAAAATATTCTGCGCTTAAGTTTAAATCCCAAAGTCTGCTCCTGCGAAAGTTACTTTTCGGGATACTTTTGGAGGCATGAGCTTTTGTGCTCTTCTTCCCTCCAGGTAGCCAGAAACTGAATAAACAGCTCAAAACTGGTGAATTAGGACAAACATTACGAAAAAGGGCTGAAGACGACCAACTAACGCGACCATAAAACGATTACATTTAACCAGACATGGCCTAACGAATTTGACCATGATTGGTAGCAAAAAAAAAAAAAATGGAAAGATATGATTGATCACGACGAAATCCAGCCAAAAATGACCATCGGCTTCTTATTTTTTTTCCCTTTAGTGGAGGTTTGCGAACCATGTAGACATCTGTGGGTATGTGATAGTGCCCCTTCAAATACATGAAAGGAAACCGTTATTCAGTCATCAACGTACTCCTAAATCATTCTCCTGTGGATTCTTTCTTCTTCATTTTGATCTTCAAATTACCTAAAATAATTGTCTTACCAAAATTGACAGTATTTGATCAAATTTAATCATATGTAAGTTCATTCAAAAATGACTGGGAACCGCCGAAAACGATCGAAAGTGACCCAAATTGGAAAACAGTCCAAACAGACAAGCAGTCCAAAACTGAAAACAACCAAATGAGAACGAATAATACCAAAAAATCTGTCTTGACCAAGAAAGACTGGAAATGACCAAAACTAATCGGAAACAACTAAAGGGACCTGAGCTGACGAAACTTGCCGAAAAAGACCAGAAACTATGAATATAAAATACGACTACACGCGACCAAGTCTAACGAAAGAACCGGCAAAGGATTCAGACTAACGAAAAATGTTGAGAAATGATTGAAATTGAATAATATCTCAAAAGTAATGAAAAGCCTTCGAAACTGGCAAAGCAACCCAAAACAGAAAAACAGCACGCGAGCAAAAAGCTCAAAATTGAAAAACAACAGAAAGTTGATACAAATTAATCAGTGGAGAAGCTCGCGAGAAGACTGCAATATGAGACGCGGCACAGAAATTAGTGCCTGTCGGCAATGTAAATTTTGTCAACAGAGTCGGAAGAACGTGGCGAAGGTCGAAATTATCAATTTTCTGACGAATGGTACAAGTTAAAGGTAACATCTGACAACCTTTTCCACTCTGAGTTAGCTGTTAGGTTATCATTGTCTCCCCCTACAGAGAGCTAAACTGTTCTGCCAACTGACGAATTTTGAATAGGAAGTTGTGGAGAAACCCGTTGAAATAGATGTTTATTCTGTCACTGATTGAATATTTCATCAAAATTGAAATCAGACTCTGATTTGGCCCAAAAAATCACATTTTAGATTTAAAATTGGCAAAACTGATTTGACTTCGAAAGGCAAACGAAGTACCTATTGAAATAGGTCTTTTTTTCTGTATCGCTGATCCCGAATACTTCACCTAATTTTCGGCTCAAAAGCCTAAATTGAAGCACGGAATTTAGATTTCTGGGACGGTGTAGAATCGGATTCCAAATGTGATAAAATGAGTCTATATATTTGAAATGAACGACCCTAAGAGGCGTGTATTCCGATACGTTTATCATCCCAGATGAATCAATTTTATCTCATTCGAGTTTCAAATTTGTATTGTAAAGGCTTGAAACGGGGAGGGAGGGATGGAATCTTCTAACTCAGCAAGCCGAAGCCTCTCTATTTCGTTACATTGTTCGATTTCTAAGGGAAATTCAAGTTTACTCCCTCTAAGGGTAAAATTTTGAGTATTGCTGTTCATGAATCAAATCGAATATGGGATGGGTTACTCTAAATTAGCAACCCGAAGGAGACTTCTATCTGGACACTTGTTCGATTTTCAAAATTATCAGTTTTGCCTATTTCAAACCTAAAACAGAGATCTTAGAGCTCAATAACATTCAGCAGAGTATTCGCAATTTGATCCCCTCCTTTTTTTTTCGTCGTTTGCAAAATTGGGTCGTTACAGAAAAATTTTACTTTTATTATTATTACTTCAACATAGGTTTAGATCAAATCTCCAGTCACCGATGCGATACTTGAAAAAGGTAATTTCCGGGGCCGGAAGTGTGGTGTTGTGGGATCCTAGGTGGCTCGCGTGCATTGCCATGCGCTCCACCAGGGGAGGTTTAGATCAGTATTAATATTTATAATTTCGATTGTATTTATACTTTTTCTACACACCTAATAATTGATCGCTACACCAACCCGCCTTCCTGACAAAATTCGTTCAGCGTTAACTGATTAAAAATGAACTATAGGAAACTTGGAAAACATCCCCAAAAATCAGATGACGAGGTTTTCCAAAGTCTCCAATTCCATTTCTCATAATACGTAGTTAAAAACCCTCACCCCCAACCCGTCGGCCTGCTCCTGGGGGGGGGCTGAAAATGAGATATTTCTATCTCTTATTCAACTATTTCGGCGTTTTTTCCGAAGAATGATGCATGTTATGGAAAAAATACATCAGACAAAAAATTTTACTCGTTAAATTGCGTAAAAAACGGTCCTCACAAAAAATTGCCTAAGTGGTGCAGATAGGCGCCAAATGTTCGCAGAAGAATGTTACATGTCGCTTGCTGCTGTTTTCCAGGCAATGTGCGTTCCTGATTGTTTCGGATTTGTGCGTATTTAATGCTGTATATGATGGTCTAAGATGAATACACGCAGGGGCGCAACCAGAACTTTTTTGGGGGGCGAGGGCTAGAATTTAGAAAAGTCATCTCCCTCCTTAAATTCTGATGTTCTTGCTCTGTATACTTGTTGAATATTCTTTACTGCATATTAACTAAATATTATTGGATAGTGAAAGGGTGGGGGTGGAAGGAAAAAACAAAAAGCTAACAGAATATGTCACTTTAATATTCTCAGTTTCTGGAGATTGACCCATAGTTCGAAGTAAAACTGGAGTGGTTTCGAACTAAAAGACTAAAGAGAATCCCTTTCCTCATCCCGCAGAAAATAGGTCTGAACCGATTTATACCATCAACCACAAACGATAGCATGAAACCCATATAAGGCGGAGGAAGAAGGAAGGGAGAAGGATGAAAAATTGATCTACTTCTTTTCAAAATGTGGAAGGAAAATTATTTCTAGGCCCTGTTATATTAGGAAACATTACGACCTTTGGCTGAAAAAATCATAAAAATTTCGCCAAGTTTTCAGTTTTAATGCGAAAATTATTTTAAAAAACAGTCTCCGCGAGTCGAATATTTTGACTTTGTTATCCTCTTAAAAGAACAGGATTCTGCGTATGTAACAAAACATAAAAATCTGAAATTTCAAAATTAAATGAAATCTACAGTAGGGTCCATTAGGAGGAGAATGAAAACGGAAGGAATTACTCGTATCAACATTGAAAATTTTTGTTCATCCCTGATATAAATTGTTGAAATAATTTTGAAATGGTTTGAAATTGAATTCGTAAACAGAGACCAGATCAAATGAGAGCGACAACCACCCATAATCATATAATTTGGCGTGAGGGGGGCACTGAAATAATATAAAGAAAATATGGGAGGAAGTTGACTAAAAATAATGGAAAACAAGTAGAATCTTACGTAAAAAAGAACTGTCTATATCTGCTCAAAATCAACCAAAATGACCGAAAACTACTAAGTCGAACCAAAAGTGATCAAAATCACTAGCACCTTGAAAACATGTCGCAACGGGAGAGCATTTTCATCTCTCGATTTTAATATCGACGCGACTACAGTCTGCAAGGCGTGTTGTTGCTGCGCGACTGCAGTCTGTAGCCATGTTGTTAATAGAAATTTCCATGAAAATGTCAACCACTGAACTGAATCGTCACCCTGAAGAGCAAATAATACGGACTGGCTTCGTGTCGGGGGGAGCGTTACGTTACGGTTTTCGAGCGTGTCGGAAGGAGCGTAACGGTTTTCGTTCAAGGTATACTTATAACTGGAAGAAAAATAAATTTCCATGGAAATGTCAACCACTGAACTGAATTGTCACCATGAAGAGCCTTGATTTCGATTCTCGCCTCAGAAGTAACGCTCAAAAAGAAACACTTTTTTCGTTTATGTGCCAAAGTTCTCGATTAGCTGTTTTTTTCGTGATGCTCCAAAGTAACGCTCAAAAAATAACGTTTTTTTCGTTGATGTGCCAAAGCAAAGACATGAAAATGTCAAAAAAAAAAACATGAACAAGGGTGAAAGCTCGACTTAGTACCTACCTGTTTTTATGAGCTGTAAATTTGTACAAACCTACGACGCAACGTAACCGCATCAGGCCATAGGCATCAACTTTTTTCCGTATCAAAATTGGGTTTGAAACAACGTTGACAAGTTTTTTGGTGGTGGAGGGCTAAACCCCAGCCTCCCCCTCCCTATGTTCTATGTTGCGCCCTTGGTTCTGACAGCCAGTTCTCAATGTGTATTTTAAACTTAGGCTAACATGTATGATGTGAAAAAGTATTTTTCTATAAAGATATTCAGCAGCAAGCGACATGTAACATTCTTGTGCAAGCATTTGGCGCCTATCTGTACCACTTACGCAATTTTTTGTGAAAACATGTTTTTTAGGCAATTTAACGAGCAACATTTTTTGTCTAATGTATTTTTTTCATAACATGCAGAGGAGACAGAAATAGAAGAATCTTACGATATTCTCGGGGACACAATAAGAAAACTTGAAAGGAAGAGAACGAACCTACTGATTATGGGTGACTGGAACAGCCAGGTGGGGCAAAGAGAGAAAGGAAAGGGAAGGACTATGGGGAAATTCGGCTACGGAAATCGTAATAAAACAGGGTGGAAACTAATACGGTTCTGCCAGGAGCGCAATCTAAAAATAACAAACAGTTAAAAAAAAAAAAAAAAGGATGGCTAGAAGATGGTCCTGGTTATCGCCAAATCAAAAGCACAGAACACTAATTGATTAGGTACTAACACCGGCGGACAACCGGACAATAACCAGCTACAACATCCCCGGGATGAACGAATTCAAATTTTACACAGACCATAGGCTAATAACCGTAACTCTTACAGTTAAGAAAAATAAAATAACAAGGCTCGGTTGCAACACGAATACGAACAAAATAAACACCCAAAAATACGAAGAAACAATCAACGAATGCCTAGGGAAACGAAAGCCAAACGAACCAGAGACTCACATTGACTTAGACGTGGACGAAATGAACAGAAAAATCCAAAACGCAATAAACATAGCCTTACAAAACTCCCTGGAAGAAAACTAGACACAAAGCACAACAGAACGGCGAACAGCCCCGAGGAATAAAAAACTTACGTAACTTACATGAGAAAAGAGCAAGACTCCTAAAAGTAAGAAGTAGAACACCCGGAGAGAAGATAGAGCTGAATCTAATATCAAAACTCATAAGAAACGAAATAAGGACGAGGGACCAAGTGGAAAGGGAAGAAATTATTAAAAAAACAATTGAAGGTAATAAAAATTTCGAGGAAATGAAAAAAAATTAAGACTAGGTACACAGTAGACCTCCCATTTCATAAACGAGAAGGGGGAAATGGTGTGTGATAGAAAAAAATTAACGAACTCGCTAGTAAATATTACGAAAACATATACGAAGACAAGAATGGCCGAATCGAAGGACCGGGGAAATAAACGTAACGGATTTTCACAAGGAACCAGAGTTTATTTTGGATGAAATTAAGAAAGTAGTTAAAGAATTGAAACCCAGAAAAACTCCAGAGTACGACAAAATAACAAACGAAAACATAAAGATGGGGGGAATGAAACTCATAGAATCTCTGACGGAATTCTTCAACATGATATTGAAAACAGGAAAAATACCAGCAGAATGGAAATGTCTGGATATAATATTACTGTTTAAAAAAGGAAATCGCCACAAAATTGAAAATTACCGACCCATCACACTGGGTCCAACAATAGCAAAAATATTTTCACAGCTACTTCAGAACAGAATACAACCTATACTAAACGAAAATCAGCCGGTAGAGCAAGCGGGATTCCGTAAACACTACTCAACAGTTGACCATTTACATTCAATGAACCAGATCATCGAAAAATGTATAGAATATCAAATCAGTCCTTACATCGCACTTATCGATTACAACAAAGCCTTTGAAAGCCTGAGACACGATTTCATTTTGGCAGCAGCGAGGAAGGGGTACCAGAAAACTATTTGATTCTAATCAGGGACATGTACCGAGGCTTGAAAGCAAGAATAAAAACTGATATAGAGAGCCAGTATTTTGATATAAAAAGAGGAGTAAGACAGGGGGACTCTCTATCACCTATACTATTCAACAGTGCCCTCGAAGAGATCTTCAAAAAATTGGAGTCGGAAGGAAAGGGAATAGATATAAGTGGAACTAAAATGACGAATCTCAGATTCGCCGACGATGTAATCCTCCTTTCTAACACACTAGAAGAGCTAAAGGAAATGATAGAGGAACTTATAGTAAAGGGAGAAGAATCAGGCTCAACTACTAACATCAACAAAACGAAAGTGCCGGTAAAAGACAGAAGCGCAAACATAGAGAAAGTCCTGATAAAAGGAAACGAAATCGAAACAGTAGAGAAAGCGACGTACTTGGGTCAGCAACTATCGTTCGCAAATCGAACGGAGAAGGAAGTCAACATACGGATAACTAAGCATGGGCCAAATATTGGTCACTGAAAAACATTTTCAAAGGTCCCTACAAGAACAAATACAAAAGTGAAGTCTTTAACATGTGTGTAGCGCCAACTTTGACATACGGATGCCAAACGTGGACACTGCCCTCCAAAATAACCAACAGAATAAAATTAACCCAGAACGCAATAGAAAGATCGATGCTTAACTACAAAAAGAAAGACCGTATAAAACTAACTGATATAAAAAGAAAACTAGGGGGTAACATGGATATAGTTAGATTTATTAGAAGACAGAAATGGGGATGGGCGGGACACGTGGCAAGGCTAAAGGATGAAAGATGGCCGTATAAAACAACGTTTTGGTACCTCTCACACCTGAAAAGGAATAAAGGGCGACAACTATGTAGATGGAAGGACGGCATTAACGACATTTTAAGTGACAAAAATTTTCAACGGATCGCGTCAGAGAGATTTGAATGGGAGTGACTACAGGAAACCTTTGCTCTGTACGGGCCGAGAAGAACAAGTTATATGTAGCTGATTCTCCTTAATAAAGGAATTTTGATTTGATTTGAACGAGCAACATTTTTTGTCTAATGTATTTTTTTCATAACATGCTTCATTCTTTGGAAAACCGCCGAAATAGTTGAATGAGCGATAGAAATTTCTCATTTTCTGCCCCCCCCCCAGGAGGAAGCCGTCGAGTTGGGGGTGAGGGCTTTTAACTACGTATTATAGACACCGTTCTAAACACATTCCGGCTGTAAAACCTTTGCTAACAATTTGTTCCTTCTCAATTCCGTATTCCTCGTGGGCTATTTTGGCCACTTCAAAAGCATTCTGCGGCAAACCTGTACCTGATGGAGCATTACTGATGCCACATTCGGATTTAGGTGAAACATGGAGAAGGAAATGAAATTGTTTTGATGTCTCGAAGTATAATTTCTTCGTAGATTTGGCACCTTGTTGCAAGTTGTTGACATACGAGGACGCACAAACGGTGCTGGTACGACATATCATTCGAACCTACTATGGAGAAACTATTCTCGAACGATGCGTGCTGCTCGTATACGTGTACCTGTGTACTAGGAAGAAGGTTCGATGGGCCACATTCAAATGCTTTCGCCTTTAGCCTTTATTCGCCACCACACCCTGGCAAGCCGTGTATATGAAAGCAGACAAAACGAGCGAACTCGAGTCATGAAATTACGTTCTTTCGCGAACGGCGTTTAATTGTCGCCGATAATACCTACATCGTTTTCACCCCTTCTCCCCCCTCGTCGGTCGATTGCCTTCACGTACCCTTTGCTATACCGAGCCGGGACGGCTTTCGGCCTTTTCTTCTCGTATAGCGTATTCGTCCGACTCTGCTGCCATTAAACCCGCACGGGTGGCCGCCTAGTTGGAGGAAACATTTAATTCAGTTTTCGGTATAGGGCGTCCCGTAATTCGATATTATTGAAAGTGAGAACGCGACGGAAATATTTAAAATATTCGGTTTGAGCGGGGGCGTTGCGACGCCGGCGGGGTCTCGTCGAATTTATCGTTTAAATTCTCGGCTCGTTTCCCAATTTTGGCCGCGTTTATTCTACATTTTTCGTTGGTTTCCTTTTTTTTTTGTTTTGGTTTTGTTTCTCTCTCCTACATTTTCTCTTATCTCTCTCTCTCTCGTTCTATTTTTTCTTTAACCTCCGTTTTGCCCAACCATCATCCAGCCGGCAGCAAGCAGTTGCTAGCTAGCCTCCTCGGATGTATTAATCTAACGACGTCGGCACCAGGTAGCGTATATTTTCGCGCTTAAATTAGTCGCGTCGTTCGACTAATTCAAATTAATCGTTCGACGGGTGTTGTATTCGTTCGAAAAAATACGATTACGTTAAACGAAGCGATAAACGAGGAGATTGACTTTGGTGTAAATTAGTTTGTTTTTTTTTTCTTTTTAAGGGCGGATTTAACGAGCCGTAAAAGCAATCATAAAAGCCGACTCAACTCGATTGCTCCGGCTCCGCTACCAGTTCGTCGTCGTACAGCTTTTTAGCTAATTTATGGAAGTGCCCGAAGCGATGTAGCTCTCGACTGATTTCGGTATTTTAAAAATTATGATTTGCGATTCATTGTTGCCCGTCGGAGAAACGGACATGCTGAGATGAGATGAGTAGCCTAGAATCAAAACTCACTTTTGCCATTTCACTTCGAGGGCGCAAATCGGCAAAATACTGTACACGGGTGCAGAAATATCATTGCTGTGCCTGTGAACGTGGAGTATGTTATACACACTCCCCGTTCACAGGCACAGCAAAGATATTCCTGCACCCGTGTACAGTATTTTGCCGATTTGCGCCCTCGAAGTGAAATGGCAAAAGTGAGTTTTGATTCTAGGCTACTCAGATGTATTTTGTATATGGAGGGCTATCGTTGTCAGATTTTCTTATACAGTAGAACCTCGATTATCCGACGATTAATTAACCAATCTTTCAATTAACCTAGATCAATTTTTGCCAACCGAGGATGCTTATCTGACACAAAAAACTCAGTTCATTTCTTTATCCGATTCATATATGTATTATTTTGCAAGTACTATGTACAATATTGTGTTAGCTGAAGCTGTACAAGCAAAGTAGGACGAGGAATACAGGACAGTGTACGAAGAATGTGTAGGTAGTCTGCCAGTAGCTTTGATCGAAATTAACCTTGAACACTGCAATAAGGGTACTACATAATATTGTGGTTTAGTGAAAATGTGATTTTATAATGTTGTGCTTCTTCTAATAAAACGTTCCTCGTGAGTTTTCATGGCTCAGGACCTTTTCACGGTGACGTCATGAAGAGAACAGTTGCGTAGCTGCTCCAGCCAGTCGTCGCCATCAGGGTCCAGCTTTTATTGTTTACATTCATATTACATTCCATGAACGAACATTCTTTCTTTCTTGTGAGTCCATAAATATGAAAGAGAGCATTTCATATAATGCTTCCGGACGCTTATTTATGATCTAAAAGCATTTAGTTTTGGTTTAAATCATCGTTCAATATTGAGAAATGTTCTCTTTCATATTTATGGACTCGCAAAGAAGAACGAATGTTCGCTCATGGAGTCTTACATGTAAAATGAATGTAAACAAAAAAAAAAAAAAAAAAAAAAAAACTGGACCCTGCAGGCTGCGAATTGCTGCGAATGCTGGAGCAGCTGCGCAGCAGTCCTCCTTATGACGTCGCCTATGAAAAGATGTATTACAGATTAAAATAAACATCTTAACACTCCTCAAATGAAATCCATGAATTTATGAGCATTCAAGAGTTTATTACTGTCAAAAAAAGGGCATTCGATTATCTGAGGTACCTTTACCCCCCCCCCCCCACCTACCTCGGATAATCGAGGTTCTACTGTAATACTATTATACAACTATTAACTTGCGTTTATATAGTATGAAAATATTAAGTTCAGTTTTAGAGGGTATCAGGTAGGTCCAAACCCGAGAAGCATGAGTGTTAAGGGAAGGGAGATGACGAGACCTATTGCCACCAAGAGTAGTTCCAAATAAGGGAAAGAGGGGAGGGGTTAGAGGGTCTGAGATGGTTCCATGTCCATGTCGACTAGCCCAACTGGGCTCAATCCTCTTTATGCTGTTCATGAGTTCCGGATCGTTTTCCAGTTATGGGCTCCTTATTTGTATAGAATTCTTATCAATTTTGGGTGGCTGGCCAATATTTGTCAGTTATCACTTCGATAGTTTTCTTCTCTTTTGAACTTTTCGTCAATTTTAGCGTGCCCATTCGGCCGCCTGTCGCGTCCTTAACGTCTGGCAGTGAGATTTGATGTTGATTCGGGCTCCAGTGATGACCTCAAAATAATTAAGTCAGCTTCGGATCTAGGTATTAAAATATTTGTTTGACGAGGAGCTCGAATTGGAATATGGTGAACGGGAAAGAAATTAGATAACTCGAGTTTCTTACCAACTGCGGAAATGAATAATGATGATGATGATAACAATAATAATAAGCCTTTATTGACGCAAATGTTTGTACGCTATATCTTTTCCTCGTCTAAAATACAAGTAAAGTAAAGGGCTACACTCCGGTTTTTTATTAATGAAAAATGGAATGTAAAATGAAAGATGTGTGTATCAATGTTGTGAAGTTATTGAGACGAGGAAACTTGGTTTACAAGGTTTTTGTTTTAGAATTTTAAAACAATCTTATGGGCTTCACAAGCCCTTGTCGCTGCTTGTGGGTAAAGGCCTTCTTAAGCCTATCCCATTTACCCATTTGGTTTTTAAGAAGTAGTCAGAATCGTCCGTCCATCTTATCCTCTGTCAACCCGGTTTTCTTTTATTTGTTGGTTCCCAGAAAGTTACTTTATAAGTCCATCGATTGAACCCGCCCAATTCTCCTTTGAGTTTTCTGTGTATAGTTACGATGTTGGCGTTATTACGAGTAGGTACTCAGTCGCGTATTATTTTTAGTGGTATTCTGTCTTTTAGTCTTGAGCATAGCTCTATTTTGTTCTGGGTTGTAGTAAGTGCGAGTAATTCTTCCTGTTTGTTAGTTAATGCCCACGTCTGGAAGCTGTAAGTTATCGCAATTACGATTTTAGAGTTGAAAATGTTGCTTTTTAATGAGTTATTACTTGTATTTTAGGTTCCAGTATTTGTTCCATACTTTGTGATTCTTATGTTAATTTCCTTATCAGTTCTATCTTCCTTGGTTACTGTTCGTCCTAGATAAATCGTTTCCTTAGTATTTTTAATCGTTTCGCCTCCTGTTCGTGTGGAAGTTAATTTCTGGTCGTTTATGATAAGATTATTCGTCTTATCAGTGTTTATCTCAAGACTTGCAGTTTCGCCTTTTTGATGGAGTTCTTTAGCCATTTCGTCAATTTGGTTTCGGTTGTTAGAGAGATCAGAGTGATATCATCCGCCAACCTTAGGTTGTTGAGATGTTCCCCATGGATATTTACCCCTTTTGTATCCCAATTTAATGCTCTAAAAACTTCTAATAGACAGTTGAATAAAATAAGGAAGAAGGGGTCGCCCTGTCAAACTCCATTTTCTATCTTGAAATATTAGCCCGAAACGTCAGTTACTATTCGTATTTTTAGGTCTGAACACTTATCTGCAATTATTTTGACGAGGCATTCTGACACCCTTCGGTTTCCCAGGGAGTGGAGAAGAAATTGGTTATTGATCGAATCAGTGGCTTTAGTATAACCGATGAGTAATAAGTGTAAGTTTAGTTAAAATTCGTTACATTTTTCGATTAGTTGGTTGATGACCTTCAGGTGATGAATCGTTGAGTAGTGTGACCGTGGAAATTATTCTGTAGCAAATAATATCTGTCCAGAGCTCACTAGAGCCGCTGGCGTCGGTAATTTCGGCACTTCTACAAAGAAAAAAAATCCGGAATGAGGTACATGCTGATAACAAACGTGGGAAGGGAACTTCAAATTCGATTTACGAAGATTTCAACGAAAAATGAAATTTTATAAATTACCGTAGGTATGTGAAATCGATCACTTTGTTCAAATAGGCAAATAGTTTCAGAAGGTAAAAAGTATTTCTGAACGACCAAAATACTGAAATACTCTGTAATCAGACTTGATCATTAAGCGTTTTCCGTGCGTACTTATCGGCTATCAGAATGATTTATTACGTACCTATCTATTTACAACGAATGCGACCCCCTCCCCCATCTGTGGGAAGAACAGAAATACCCTAAGCGCGCTTGATCCCGTTTTTGATACCATCTGAGCTGTTCATTTGTTGTTTGGCTTATCAGTTTTGAGTGGCTTGCCAATATTTGGGAGTTTTTCACTTGAGGGCTGTTCTTTCTCTTTTAAGCTGTTTATCAGTTTTAGTCTGTTTGTTCATTCGTAGGTATTGGTCAGTTATAGATCATTTTTCTGTAGTTATAGGCTGTTTGTTTATTTTTAATTGTCCATCTGTATTTGGCTGTTTACGTCCATCGGTTTTGGGCTACTTGCCTGCTATGGGGCAATTGTCGGTTTGGAGCGTTTTTCAGTTGCGAACTGTTTGTCTGGTTTAAGACTTATCCGTCTAGACTGCTTATCAGTATGTACCCGACCATTAGTTTTGGACCAATTTTCAGTTGCGAGCTGCTTGTCTACTTTTTGGATTTTTGTTTGAATGTTGAGTAATTTGCCAAAATTTGCCTGTTTGCCATTTTTGGATGCGAGAGCAGGGTAAAGGAGTGTGACTTCTCTTTACGAATCTCGGAGTCGGAATTTTCCGGCAAGTTTGATCATTTAGGTGGTAAAACAGGAAAATCGTTCATTCATTGACTTATTTTTTTGTTTGGATGAAAAATTATTGTATCATTGAGTGGCCTTTTCCGCGTGGATTTTATTTTTGTTTTCGAATTTATTTTCTCGAGAGACTGAAAAAAATCGCGTAGCAATTAAGAATGATCATTAAATCACCAAATGAATAAAAATTTATTCATGTATGACAGTCTCTAAATTGTTTGCGTAACGAGTGTACCTCACGATGACTGATGAGATTTATCTGGTAATTATGAAACTGAGAAAATTACCCCAAAAATTTTCTTTTGCGCTTTCGTTAGGAAGAGCGTTTACTCTTAAACTGCTTAACTTGCCTAAAATCGGATTAAAGACTACTATATACGAATAGTCGATGTAGAAATTGCAGGAAATTGCAGGAAATCCGACCTTCAACAACTGGAGAAACGAAGAAAGTTTTCCTGCAACTTATCTGAGTTGGGATCGAAGTTGACTATCAGTTGCGAACAGATTTTGAACAGAATAAGTTTCGTGCTAACTTCAGAGGTCCCGTAGTACTTTTGACTGCTAAGGCGAGCTGAATGATTGTAGAACTGGTCAAGAACAGGTTATATACTCCATGGAAAGGCTGAGTGCAAATGATCCCTGAGAAATGGGATGAATTAGTGTTAGTCCACTATGGGGGAGGACTTGGAAGGCCGTTTATTATTTACAAAAATGAATTCGGTTGATAGCTACCAGTTATATACAAATATGATTAAGGAAAGTGGATTAGATGCGCTCACACCACCTTCGCATTATTCTAAATGGCCAGTTTACAAAGGGGTACTAGCGTGTACACCCCTTCAAACATTGTTTTCGTTAACGTAATCATCGAATAATTCTTCTCAAATCACGCGAGAATCCCTCCCCCGCCCACTCTCCTTTTTCAAATACAAAAGGTAATTTCTCGTAAATCGACAAAAAAAAAACAAGTTCTAAAAACTCTCTGTAGAAAAATGTGGAAAAACGTTTCGTTTGGTGGAATCCTTTAAAATATTTTCGTTTTTCTGTACTGTATTTATTTTATTTTTTTCTTTTGGTAGTTACTGAAAGAAGAACAAATTTTCTGTTCATTTATAAAGTATACTATATAATTACACCATTCCTCGCCATTCATTTGCGGAAAATGTATAGAAAAAAGTAATTTCATTTGGTAGAAAAGGAGAAAAAGCGCAATCGAATAAGGTAGGGCCCCTACCTGAAACATCAAGTTTTATTCGTAAATCGTTTTTCCACTTATTTTTTGTTTATTTATTTATTTTTTTGTGCAACCTTTATTCGTATTAAATTTTTAACATTCAGATAAAATCAGTCTGAACAATTTACGTTCGTTTTGGAAATAGCGTCACGCATGAAGCCCTACTTCGGGCTTTACGATTACAGGTTTTTGTACGTACAGCCTTCGTGCTGCTGGGCAGCCATTCGGGGACAGATAAATTTTACGACCCATTTCGATACGTACATCGTAGAATCTACAATTTGCTTTTTGTGTATACGACCATCACTCGTGTGCTGTATAAAGTAATCGTTCGTCTTGTAATTCCGTTTGAAAAGCCGAAATTAAAAAGAAAAAGAAACCGCGGGCGTACCACGAGTTGCGATGCAGTTAGAAAATTCGATATCTGTGTGAGCGAATTGAATATTGATTTTCAATATTATCGTAGTCATTTGGTTTTTTTTCCAGTTGTGAAATTCTCGAGAACGAGTGTGGAGAGTATGAAACTGAAGTTTTGTACATCGCTTGAGTTCCTTTGAAATGAGGTGTTCGGCTTATCAGTGTTGATTCAAAAGGCTCTTTGGTCTTACTGCTGACTACAAATAGATTGTAAATCTGGTTACCTCGGACTGCCTTATGATAGTCTGCCTTCTCTGTTTCAGGCAGAGAAATTCTTATCTCTCTAATTTTCTGAGCACAAAAGAATGACTTTTCATTCGTACCGGCATTATTGTTTTTTAGGCTTCATTACCATTTCCTCTGTTAGGAAAACGTCGTAAAAGTAAATCACGTCTACCGATTTCCCATCGCTGTAATAGATTTTAGCTTCTAGTTCGATTCGCCATTTCCGCGTGGCAAAACAATTTAGAGAATTTACTAGCTGTACTTTTCCTTTAGTTACACTGATTTCTTCTTTTCTCGTTGATTTTCTTATAAGCTGGAGCAAGACAAATACGTCTTCAGCCGCGTAGTCAGAATTTTATATCATCGGAAACCGGAAACTGATTTCCCGCGTTTATTATTTTGCGCAGATACTCTTTCTGTTCGCTGGGTAGACTTTTCGGAATGAAAATCCAATCCGGAACACAAGAGCCAAGACTTCTTCACATTTCAATATTGCACTACAAAGAAAATACGTAGGAACATACCCGAGGAAGAAGGCTCGCCTAACCACTTGTCAGTTAGCTAAATTCTCTAGCTCTTTCAGCTGAATTCTCTAATATCGTGGCATGGGAGTGAGAACAAAAATGGAAAAGGCGACTATAAATGGTAGGATATGAACGCAAAATTATGGCATCACGTTCGATCCTGAATCTCAAGTTCTAGGAAGTAATTTCCCAGCTCCGTCCCTTCCCCATAGCGTATTAAGAAAGAGAAAAATAATAAAAATTCGTCTGCCGTTTAGCCCCCCCCCCCTCCTGAAGCCACAATTTGGGATGTACTTCAAATTACACCTTTTGTACGTTATATGATATATCTATTATAGGTAATTTAGGTCGCTAAGTCTAAATTCCTTCAGTAGTGTCATGTATCCAAACTTCACAGCTTGGAATATCAAATTCCTACTGAAATCAGTGCCAGTTTTAGGACTCCAGGGCAAATCATTGGAAACATTCCTTTCCCATCCCCCGCGCAAGAAAGTCTTCAAATTTTTTCACACTTTGAACAAACGTTTTGCTAGGAGATTGCGGTCTTTCCTGTCTTATATCTGTATTGTAGCCATTGCTTGTTTGTTTGGTTGTTGACTGGTTGTTTCTTGTACCAGGTTCATTGTTCAAAAATCTGTAGTGTCTTTTTGGTATGTTCTATATATGGTACTGCGCTTAAATATTTCTCTCTCTCTCCCCTCTTTTCAAATACATGTACAGTATTTGTCATTTTCCGCTCTATTAGATATTTCTATATATGTGATCTGGAATCATGAAATGTACCTCTCGTGCGAAAACAAGTTTTCGAGATACATGAGTGTAAATATGAGATGCTGGTTGTACTGCGCACAGATGTACATATGGCATGTACATCTGTAATGGTGCGTTTACGCGTTGCTATGACAACCGCGTCTCGTACTCTTGTTCTCTGTCATTCTCGTAAGCCCGTTTCACACAACGCCATGTAAACAGAAGTTTTTAGACTTTGACGTAATTTTTAAATGCAATTTGTGGAAAAAATAATGAAGATAGGAAGCTGCGATTTATTTCATTCGAAAGAGTGTGATTTTTCCTATAAGAATTGTCAGTTAAGTGGAAAATGATTTTTTGACTCCAAAGGCACATTTCATGATTCCAGGTCACATATATTTTTTTCGTACTTTCTACTATTTGAAGTTGATAATTGTTGCTGATGGCAATTTGTTCAGTTATGTTTGTTTCTTTCTGTCTATTGTAGTTCTTTTGTAGCAAAATTCTGGCTTTGCAATGATACTGGAGAGCTATAATTGTGTGGTCTGTGTTGGTAGTGGTTGTAAGTCTTCTAGTATTTGTGTGTGTGTTCGTGAGCGCATGTGTTGGTTAGTTGTATGTATGTATATGTTGGGCACTGAATAACTGAAGAAACGCTGGATAAATCCATAGACATTGCATAGACCACAGAATTCGGGAAGGCAATTGCCACTGTCGCAAGCAAACACAGTTTGATCCCCTCCCCCTCCAATTTTTGACAGACCGTTGAATATATATACACTTGTGGGTATGAGGATCAGGTTGAAACAGTTTGTGCAGGTGGAGAGGTAGTTATTCATTTTAATGACTGTAAACACTCGGGAGAACGGACAAAGTTCGGAAAAGGAAGGGACCCCTCCCCCTGGATGTTACGCGCACAGACAAACTGACTGGAATAAGCAACCAATAGGAAGAAGGACGTAACGTACTTACCATACGGCCTTACCTTCACCGTATTAGATGTAACCTTGTGTTGGGATCATAGGCGGCAACTTACAATTGTTTGGCGGTTGCTCGTGCTCAATAGTCAATAAGTCCCAGAAAAAAAACTTTTCTTTTTTACTTAATGATCTTTTTTTAATTTTTTCATATGGTAAATATCAAGTATGTACATAGGTATTATTTACTTAGATGTATAAAAAGTTGATGAGCGTTGCTTATTTCTTGTAATCTACTCATTCATTACCTTATTGAAATTAATATCTGTAGTTTTATTCTTATGAATATGGAGAAGAGCTACTTCATTCAAACGTTCTGCAGTTAAAATTAATCGTAAATAAGTTTTAAGTCGTCTCATGGCTGAAAAATATATAGAATCGAACTTATCAAAGAATGGTTTCTCGGATTTTAGTTCCCATTCTGAACTACGTAGCGCTAGTATCACAAATTTTTTCTATCACTAATTAGTTATACTTGTAATTCAGATAGTAATTTTTTTGTAGGGATAGAAGTAGAATGGGAGGATTTCTGAGCACCTGGTCAAAAGGTTTTTTTTTTTTGTGATTTCCGGTGTAATGCTCAAAAATTTGGTCAGGTGCTCAGGCCCGTGACCACACGTGAACTTGCCGCCTATCTCTTTTTCTAATTTGCTCTCAACCCGAACTTTGGAATCCGCCCTTTCGAGCATTACTTCAGAGACGTCGGGGAGGCTGTTAGGGCTGTCTTAGCCCTCTTCCCTTCTGGCCGGAAACCGGCCTAGGTCGAAATCTGGCGAGTTGCTACATGGGCTCAAACCCGGGATCTCCAGATACCGCGAGACCAACGCGCTATCAACTCGGCCAACCAGACCCCAACTTGCCGCCTATGGTTGAGATCTTTAGTAGCATGGGCGTCGGTGAGGGGGAGACAGGTAATACTTACCCCAATTTTTTGGGGGTGAGGGGGTGGTAAAAATGATCAAGATCCCCCCTCCAAAAAAAATTCAAAGGCCAATACGTATATTTATACTTGTAGGTATAAAATTTTTTTAATCGAATTAGTGCCCTGTGATACCGCAATTAGTAGTACCGTCCCATGCACTTAACTCGCAATACACATACACAGGGTGTCTAACAAAATCGAAATCTGAAAATAAATGACCTTCCCCCTTCTCCATTTGCTATGAATGTGCTAAAATAATGAACTAAAGCTGAATATACTTTTTCATCTATAATACTACATATTCATGGGGGACAAAAACGAATTTTATTGTGTTTAGATGAAGCCAATAAGGCCCGAGGAGTCCGGACCCCAAAAGCCCCCTGTACCCGCCACAGTTGAGCATCCATTTCGGATGAATACGACTGCATCATGTGGCAGGTAGTCGGGTGTGCAGACAGCGAATCCAGTCGGAGTATTTTGAAACTCTAGGATACGGTATGGTGTATGAATGTCGTTCAACTTTTCCAGAATTTGGAGTAGTTCCGCTTTGTTTTTATTTAAATAATTCAACTCTGCGCTGATGCGATTCAAGACGAATTTCCGCCATTGCCGCTTGTGCTCGTATATATTATAATTGAATAAGGAAGAAGGTAAACAGCAGTAAAAGTTTAAAAAGCAATCTAGAGGCTTGAGAGAACGAATGATCGCGAACTCGAATTGACGCCGATGAAATATTTTTTCCCCTCCCGAATGCACACCCGCGTTCGGGAGAATTATTTGAATTTTCAATGATAAACAGGATGCGAAAGTGAGAGACAACTTCATAGAAGCTATACAAGTTACTTATTCATACACACGAAGTTACGATTATCGTGGGTGGAATATTCAGACGGAAACGCGTATAATGGTAGATGTTTTCAACTAACCCAGCTGGTGGAAGTACAGAAGACAATTCTGAGTGAAGATGACAACGTTGGGTTAGGTTAGGCATCCGGAAGTGACTTCTGGGAGCGCTGTCGTCCTGAAAAGTTGAATTCGGTTTAGCTAAAAAATGTTCGCTGGAATTGACAGCTCTCGGAAACGGAAACTTGTGGCGCAAGAAAGGTCATAAAACGTTTTCTTCATTTCACGTATACAATCTTAATCTTGGGGGTGCTGAAAAACTCGACCTTCTTCTTTCGTATTTTCGATAAATGTGCCACTCGAGATGGCGAATCACAATTTCGTATAGTTAGGAGAAGCTGTCGAATTTAAAAATGAGATTTCACTTCCATTGTTTCCTTTCCTCGTTCTTTCTTTTCGAGCTAACTTGCAAGTGAGAGAAAGTGCTTCTCTATCAGAAGGGATCTGCTGCGTATGTACGAGTAGAATAGGTAAGCCAAGTACGGTATTTGCTTCGTAATTTTTGGATCTCAGTTCTCACTTTATCCTTGTGCAGGTGATGAGTTTTATTTTTCGCTTACACAGGTCGATGCTCAATTTAAAGAAAACAAGTAGCTTGAAAATAAATTGGTATTGTGCTCGATTCGTGCCGGATAACCAACTGAGAGGCTGCTATTCGTTGATTGATATGTTTAGCATTTTGCATGTGTTGATTATACCGGTCCGCAGACCAACAGCCCGTAGTACTGTGTAAGAAAGTGAACTTACAAGACGTGAACATATCAGCTTTTGCCATACTCGTATGACAAAAGTATCTCTTTATATTATACTAAAAACCTGCCCCTCTCTCCGCCTCTTCTACCACCGGAGAACAAACGGCAGATGGATTGCCTACTTAAAAATTCGAAAAATGGCAGGGGCAGATCAGCTATCGTCAAGAAGATACTCTGTTCTGATGTGAGAGTGAGATGACATAATTAGACATGATAATGACATAATGTGAAATTCATAATCAGACATAAATATGCAGAACCTGCTACGCTGGACTTCGCGATCTCAGGATTCTCTCTATATACTTAAGGTCTCCTCCTCCACCCCCGCAGAAAAAACTGCAGACGCGTTCCTACCTTAAAATTCTGAAAATTTGTAAGGGTAGGCTAGTCACCTTGAACTGTAAGATATCAAATCTCAGTAGGTAACCGACATACTATTTGTAAATCCTAAAAAGACTCAATAACTTCATGATCATCCATATTCATTGAGGTCTTAAGTAAAAATACATAAGATATAGTTTTTCTCAAGACTTGAGATATAAAGACAGACAAAGCGCCATGCAAATTGTCTACCTGATGACTACTCCAGGCAGGTTTCCTACCTGAAAAATCTAAAAAGTTGCTGGGGCAGAACAGCTACCTTCTCGTTCCCTATTGAGAAGACATAAAGGCAGACGTAAGATTGTCTATATACGATGAAATATACAAGACATGGAGACCTATTATGAAACTCTCATCACGATACTACAAATCGTTACAGTGGTATCGTGATAAAAGTTTCATAATGACGTGAGACTCAGAATGTATCCAATATAAATTACTAAATCCCCTTGTTCATTCCAGCTGATAAGACATAAAGACAGACATAAGATAAACATGGGTCTCAGGACGTATCCGCTATTAATACGTGGCAGTGCAAGGAATAAGGTCCCACTTTATCGATGTGGAGTTATGAGTGCCGGCATATACAAGATAAAATTTCTGACAAAATTATATCTTGCGGAGTTTCCCAACTCCAAAATTCGCCGAGATATGGCTGTTTAAAGTTGAGATTTAAAAAAAAAAAACTGATTTTGAGGAAAATGCAATTTAAAAAAAAAAGTTTAAAAATAACGAAAAATTACAAATTTAATGTAGCATATTTCTGAGACAAATAAAGCTGGAGAGCTCCGTGACCTCTCATCTTGTCAGAAATTTTGTAACGAATCTCGTCAACAAAGTGAGACTTTTTCAGAAAACTAATATGAAGTGAAAAAGCTTAATCTCCAGTTTTGGTGGGGGCAAAACAGAAAGAAGGTGGGTTCACATTTTCGTCTGTAATGGACGAATGAAATCAGACAGTGGAAAACGGATAACGCCATTCGAAAAAGAAGAGTTTATGTTACCAAAGTTGTCACGAATCCTAATTTTAACTGTTTTAACCTTGATCCACGAAAATCACCGCATCTCGAAAACTAGAACAACATGTGACCTTATTTCCTGCACTGTCACTATTACTGATAGCTACCTTCATCTCTTCTACTGATATGACATAAAAACGGACATGAGACTTGAGACATTGAATTACTGATTGCTGATATCTACATGGAGGTGGATGTAAAGATAGACATACGAGACCCACCCGACAGGTTGCCTACCCAATAAATACAGCAGGGGCAGATCAGTTACCTTTGTAATAAAATACTGTAGTTCTCTGTCTTTCTATAATTTGCAAGCCCGGTCGTGTGGCAATAATTTCCAAACTCAGTTTATCTGGCGGGAATCCCTAGCTGCGTGATGACGTCATCTATCTGGCTAGCTTTGCTGTGACATCATCGTCTGTTTTGTAATCGTAATCTTGTCTAATAGCAGTGGCGTGTAATTACGGAATTGTAAACATTAATATTCGGTTCAGTGGTTCAATTGCGCGTAGTGTAGTCCACGGGACACGGAGGTTGAGCTGCAAAGCAATCTAATATATATATTTTTTTAAATAAGGGACTTGAGCTTCCGAAGGGATTTAATTTTCTTTTAAAATCTGTCCCCTTTCCGAGAAAAAGAGTATTCTTTTCTTAATCTAATAAAAATATCGGAATTCAGGAACTCAAGCCTCCTTCGCCAAGCAGATATGTGACTCTATCTCAACCTCTGTCTTAGATTTATTAACAGCAATCAGATACTTTTAAATGTAGATATTATGTTTAAAAATAAATAAATAATAATTTTAAAAAAATAAAAATAAAAAAAATAAACTTGAAGTAGTAATTCTGACTCAATGACAGTGTGTAGATATGACCGTGTACAAGGCGTATACATAGAGAGTAAAAACCGTGTGCACGTAGATTGTATACAAGAAGAGTTACCAGAAAATAAAAAACTTGTTTTCCGGACCGAGCGACGTCGGTCTCCCTTATAATACAAGTCGGTTTGGATTTGAGCCAGCACCCCCCCCCCCCCTCATCTTGTTTTGCGAGAATTGAATTCGTAAAATGCGGACTCGCAGACTTACGTACACACTCGCCAACCTTTTCGTTGTTTTTAGTCCTCAACGTTCATTTTTGTTGTTGCTGTGATAAGGAGAGATGGGGAGGAGGACTCCATAATGGGCGAAATATACGCGAGGTAGTCGCGAGACGGGATGTTGCAATGCTGCTATCGAGCCTCTCGAGTTTTCCAGATTCGAGTTCTCGAACAGTTGTAGAAAAATTAACCTTCGCAATTTCAGGACGAAATTCGTTTTTCGTATATGAAACGTGTAAGCGTCATAGAGAGCGTTCACTTACAGCATTATTAACAAGTCTCGCTTTCTCGCAGATCGACTTTAAAACGCGGAAGAGATACACTTATTTAACGCCGAGTAATCAGCGAAACGAAATTAGTTTCCAAGTTTTTACCCCCGCAAGAGTTAAATTATTCGCCAACTCCGGTAATTTTTAGCGCGTTCTCGCAATCATCGTTATTCCGGCGAAACGTCTCACCTAATCCGGCGATGACGTTGATGGGGCGAAGTTGAAAGTTCGACGGATGCCCGCAGAAATTAACTGCACACCAATTACTCGTTCCACTCGCTGTGTGGTGTTCTTACACCTCCTCGGTCGAGTGTTGATATTCGAGGAACGCGAGCAATTCACATTCGCATACTCGCAATCGGATGGGATGCCGGTGTCGGTCTATTCTTGTGCCCGTGAATAAGTGAAGGCAATTCGAAAACTTGAGATTAGTTCGATGAAAGTGTAAGTCTCTCAAATCACTGAAATAATCAAAAGAGCCGAAGTGTTTTTCATCTAACGAAGTTTCCTGTCGAGATAGTTCTGAGATTGAGGACAAGTGACGAGGAAAGTTTTGGTGAGAGTTTGAATCCCTGGAGTGCCGCGACAATTTTCGCGAAAAACTGTCGAATCAACTTTTGGGATTGGAACCGCTCTTCTCGTAAGGAAATGATAAGTCTCTCTGATTTCCGCCGCAAACTGAAGCTCGAAGAGGTTGTGTGTTGTGTATTATTTCGGTACTCATGGCCCTAAACGATGGATTTGTTGAATTCATATATGTGGCCCGCAGGCATTTGTAATTTGTGTATCAGCTTGAAACACGTGGCTTGAAATAATTCTTGAGGCTGAACACTTATGAAGGGCGTATGTTCAGGCATAATTGACTTCCCATTATAAATAAGTTCTATCACAAATCCAGAAGAAGCAACCCAATTTATCACCACAACACTCCTAGACATATCACACAAATGCGCGCCACATCCAACCCATCCAACTCCTCGTAGCACAGTCACTCGCAAAATACCTGTGTTCCTTGGTGGAACGCAGCTTACTCCATCGTCCTCCAAAACAGACAGAACTAACTACCAAAACTCAGAAGAAACTCCACGTCTGAAAATTACATATGCTTCAAAAAAATGAGAGCCAAAGCCAAACTGGAATTCAAGATAGCCAAAAAGCACTCGTGGCAGCTATATGTCTCATGTATCCCCAAAAATACTCCACCAGCCGAACTATGGAACAAAATACGGGCAATAGAAAAGAAACGGACATTCCACATCCTCACCACCATCATATCCGGAGATCAGCAACTTCATACATCGTCCACAAACATAGCCGAATTTTTCGAAAGCCTTCAAATCGTTCAACAGCCCCACGACACTTCACCAATACTAGTCTCACAGATAACGCCGAAGCCACTTACAACCAACAACTCACATATGAAGAACTATAATCAGCCATTCGACGCACCGAATCAGCAAGTCCAGGACCAAACGAAATCCACATTTCGATGATCAAAACCCCAAAGTGAGATTTTTCATTCTCCGCCTCTTCAGCACCATCTGGAACACTGGAAAATTTCCTCAAACATGGCGACACACAATCATCATACCACTTCTCAAACCACATGAACCTCTATACCTCATCGACAGCTACAGACCCATCTCACTCATCTCCGTACTCTGCAAGCATCCAGAAAACATAGTCAACGCTCGGCTCCAACGCATTCTTTCCACAGAAAAACTAATGCCTCCTCAACAAGTTGGATTTCAACCCGGCCGATCAACAGAAGAACAACTTGCCTTCCTTTCCAGCTCCATCTTCGAAGCCCTCTCCCGTCGCTATCATGTACTAGCCGTCTTCTTCGATCTACAAAAAGCCTTTGACACCATCTGGAAAATACAAATCACCGAACAACTACACAAATGGGATATCAAAGGCCGTATACTTCTCTTTATCCAGCAGTTCCTCACCAACCGAAGCTGCAAAGTTCGTCTTGGTCACACCATCTCCTCAAGTCGAACGCTTGACAATGGAGTTCCTCAAGGTTCCGTTCTAAGTCCGACACTCTTTAACATAGGTTTCAGTAGCATTTGTGAAGAAATAACAACACCCGTAAAATCAGCTCTCTTCGCAGACGACCTAACCATTTTCATTTCCAGCACATCGCTACAAAAAGGAACACGTCAGCTCCAAGAAACAGTAAACAAACTCGCATCCTAGACTTCACGCCACGGCCTAGAATTTTCAGCTACAAAAACTAACGCCATACACTTCTGCAAAACACACACCTGTCAACACTCCATCAGCATCACTTTAAATGGAACTTCTCTTCCCACTCAAATATCTCAGACTTCACTTCGATCAATCACTCACCTTCAGACATCACATTACAGAACTCAAGAAATTCTGCCACTCACGTCTTAACCTTCTCAAAAAACTAGCACCCACATCCTACGGCGCCGATACAACATCTCTACTACGCATCTATCTTTCACTTATTGCCATCTACTCAGCAGCAACCAAAACTGATTTAAACAAACTGAATGCCATTCACCATCGAGCACTACACCTGGCTAGTGGTGCCTTTCTCACCACAGCCTGCTCCAGTCTCTATTTTCTTTGCAACGTACTTCCACTAGACCTTTGCCGACAACTACTTTTACTTCGCTTCATTATCTGCGTCAACAAATCCACACGAACGTTATTTCAACTGGAAGAAATCAATCGTCACAGAACCTACAATCGGAAACGCTTTGCACCCAGACTAGAAACTGCTCTAGACACTCTAGGACTTCCATTTTCAACGCTGACCAACCGAGAAGCAGCTCACCTCATCAACACAGCTATCAGAGCAGAATGGTCTCAACGCAGGCGAGCTCAACATCCCACACGTCAACTTCGATCCATTTTCGACACCCCAGCAACAGCTCTCTCCACCGGCCATCGCAGACACGACGTCATTCTCACCCGACTACTCACTGGCCACACTCGTCTTACTCATGAATTCCTCCTCAACAAATCACCTCACCTCCGATATGCTCTCAATGTCATTATCCACTCACAATTCCACATCTCCTACTGGAATGCCTAATCCTCATCACGTCTCTACGCTTCCATCTCCTCAATCCCCTTACACTAAAAAATCTTTTCCAAATCGTAACACCCGACCTACTAATCCACTATCTTCAAAAAGCCAACATCTACACGCAATTATTCATAAATTGTGCGTATGCATTAATTTCCTTCTCTTGTATCTTGTAATATGTAAAATCCCGTAATTGTGGCCCCTGTTGCCCCTGCGTTACGTAAATACAAATAAATAATTGAATTGAAATTGACACATGAACGTACGAAAATCAAAAATCTGAAAACGAAACAGGAGTGGACATGCTCCTGGAAATTTTGTTTCTCACAGCCCAAATATTATTGAATTTCCACCTTAACAATATTCCTCCCTGATCAACTTTGATAAGAATTTTTCCAAATACCCCGTGTTTTGGTTTAGTTTCACTGAGGTAAATTACTAGCGACATATTAACAAAATTGCATTCAAAAATCGTTCAAACCTACCGGTTGATATCCATAATATCGTACTAATGAACATTTGAAGCTATCCACTCCCCATTCTGACATGATTGTCACTCCAGTTTCCAACATGGGGCTGAACTGATAGGAAAAATTACATCAGTGACCACCAAACCCTAAAAAAATCATGTTTGAACCACTTGATTTTCCTCCACTCCGTATAAATGCCATAAGTCTCTAATTAGGTTTCAGATTATATCAAAAATGACTCGAAACATAACAACGGAAAACAAATATGAAAGAACTGGATGTTTGGTCTTCAGATGCACCAAATTCAAAAATAAAATCATTTTGTTGTAAAAGCCGCACGAAGTGGGCGAAACCTAAAATTAATGGTTCCTTCAAATGTATCGGAAATAAGGTTAAGGGGGAAGCTGGATTTATTTTTGAGGTTATTTCAAAAGGAACCCGTACTCATAATGGTTCAGGCATGCTGGGACCTGAAAAGTTCAGCATATCATAAGGCAGCTTCTCATTAAACCAGACTGCACGGGAAATCAGGCTTGAATAAATGCCTTGCAGTCATTAGCAAATTTTTTCATTAATTCAGTGTCCTGGGATCAAAATCAGGTATAATTCACTAATTGTTAAAATTTTGTACCGTTCTTCCGAACTTTGATCACTAGTGGCAGGCTACAAACACCAACTAAATTGGAAAAAAAAAAAAGCGTTATTTTCTCACCAGATTGGATCTTTCAAGGGAGGAGATTCGATATTTCAAAAAACAGTTTTTTCTTTGCATCCTAACCCTGTAGTTTTGTAGGTTCGATTTGAAAAAATAAAGTCGATATTGATCAGGAGCGAACGTAAGAATGCTAACATAATTGATAAGATCCAAACTGATTTTCTTCCAGCGGTTCAGGACGGCCGTGGTAGTGGATCCACAGGGCAAATACAAACAATGTATATCAATAATAAGGTTTCTGGAGTCACTGGAGTCATTTTTGGAACATTGCATGAGAAATCTTTGCCTATCATCATCCATGGGCGCCAAGGGGCTGTGACGTGAAAAATCCATACATGAAGCTGCAGTTTGTAATTTTAATTTGTTTCAAATCGCCTCCTGTCCCCCTGGCAGATTTTCTTATGATAAATTCTATTGTTGAGCTTCACCTCGTCTGCAGAACCACTAAAATCATTAAATTTTAAAAGAAATTTTACAGAGGGCTTCTATTCCGCCAAAAGGACAAATTTAGCCCCTGGGAGCAAAACATTTCAAAAACTGTAAATTCTAAGCTGCCTTATTAAGTTCTCAACATTAGATACTCCGGTGACAGTTTTTGTTGATGGTAACTTGAGAACGTCCCCATTTTTAGTCATTCTCCAGGCCATTGAAAAATCCAATTTAACCCTTAGGTTAGGATCTTTCAATTCGCCACGCCCTGTGAAATGAGAAAAATTTTAGAAAAACTGAACATAGCTAATAATAATAATTATTATTATAATGAGCTTTATTTGGAATTTTTGTACATTTAACGTAATTACATTTAGTCGGTTAATTGAGCCCAGTGTTGGGCAAAAGCCTCCCCAACCTTAATTCAGCGACCTCTGTCCTGGGCGTATCTTCTCCATGCAATCCCACTGTAACCAGCTATTTCGTCCCGCCATCTGATTGGAGGTCTGCCTTTCTTGCCTTTGTATTTCCGGGGTGTCCATTCCAGCAAGCGCTTCTCCCACCAATCCTCCTGCCCTGCGTATTTTGAGTCTTTGTGCCACATATCTTATATCTTTTGTATTAGCTCAGAATCTTATCTTTGTATTTCTGATTTCGTCTCTTTGCGTTATTCCTATTAAGTTCCGTTCCATTGGCAGATGTACTCGGTGTAGTTTGTTCGTTTGTGCAACTGTTGGTGCCCAGGTTTAGTCTCCGTAGGTGAGAATCGGGCATGTGCAACTTCCTAGAGTTCATTCTTTTATTGGCAATGGGATTTCGTTTTTGTAAATTGTTTTGAACGCCCAATAACCCTTCCACGCTTGTGACATTCTTCTGTTTAATAGAACCACAAACACAGACGAGGCTCTTATAGATTTTTTAAATCCTGATGCTCGGAAAACGCTTCGTTGTGGGTCTATTTACCGTTCCTAAAGTCTTACTTTGTAGCTCCAAGTTTGATACAGGACTGTAATTTACTTTACAGAATACTGTTCTGTAAAGTAAAAATTACAGTCCGCCCTTTTATCAACTTACGCATACCACCGCCGCGAGCGCTAATGTGCTACTCATTTCATTATGAAGCGCTGCGTGGAAGAAGGATTTTCGATCAACGAATTTCTTTTTTCTTATCAGTCGAAAGCCCTTTTTCTACGCAGCGCTTCATTTGACTTCAGAGTTCAGACCGTGATGTACACAGTTTCGAGTTTCGACTTTTGTTTTACCGGCACTATCGATATTTTCCACGATATTATCGATAGTTATCGATAACGAAAATGTCCGATAGTTTACATCTCTAATTCGCTATTACCTGATCCATTCTCCAAAAACAGATAAAATTTTCTTTTTTCCATACATCTGGATTAAAAAATATCTTGCACAGCCAGGCTCGAAGTGAGTGTGCAGGACTCACTTTCGAGCCTTGGCGTGCAATATACTATTTTACGGATTTCGAAAGAGTTACTGGTTTATCACGATCCCGCCTTCTCCCCATGTCTCCGAACTTTTTCCTCTGCTGTGAGTAAAGTGGAACCGTTTCGCAGATCTGCATTCCATTGCTCAACGCATTGGCACCGCATTGTAAATAATATTCGCGAAGGCTGCGGATGAATATACGAGTTTATGGTTTGCACACAATCAAAGTTTAAGCAAAAAACTACCAAAATACTGCAGCAAACGCAGAATACCGGATTGCGACAGAGTTAGTAACAGCGCCAGATAAAACCAGTAGGCCGGAGTCGGTTTTCGCTCCTCCATTTCCAATCTTTTAAGCTGGTAGAATATTTTCGACGTGTTCGCGTCGAACGAGTGTTTACGCTCGTCGGCCGCTTGCCGCCGCATCAGCAATTCCGGCAGCGTCACGTTGGCTGGTTGCTGGTACCGCTCACCCTGGTCGCCAACCGACCTCGTGAAATCGTTGCCCAAGTCTTGGTAGATGATGGACTTAGACACGTTGTTGATCACGTTGTACATCTCATAGGCTTTCGGTCCGCTATCCGCGATGGGCTGGCCGGCTCCGTCATTAGCTTGGGTCATGCGGGTCTTGACGTCGATCCGTTGGTCGTCGTCGTCCTCCTCGCTACTGGTGCTCACCGTGTCGTCCCGCTCGTCGGCCTCCGCTTGATCGGACTCCTTGGCCATGCGGCAACACTGTCTGGCCATTAGCTTGCGCAGAGCCTTGATGATCAGCGTTTGCGTGAGCGCGTTGTTGGTGCGCCGCATGTTCATCTCCTCTAGGTTGGCCAAACACTTCTGGAAGGTGCGAAATCCGGTTTTGTCTTTCTGGACGTCCGCCAAGTCCGCCCACGAGAAGTCGCTGGACGGAGTGGAGCCGGTGTCACGCCGGCGTTGCTGCTGATGCGTGCGCTGGCCTGGTCGCTTCTCGTGCTTCCGCCTTCTGGACGAGTGTTTCAGATTTAGGCTATTGCCTTCATTCAGCAAGAAGTTCATAATCTGGCCGGACTGCGGGTTTCGGTGGTTGGCGTGGCCGTGCGTTCTCGAGATCATCGAGTCCATGCGGTCGATCATCGTGTTACACAGACCTATAAACTCGTCGTGCTCGTCTTCGCTCTGCTTGGCGTACGCCTGCGGCTGCGTGGTCGCTGCCGAACTGCGTCGCGATTCCTTGAATTGTTGCGTGCGCGTTTTCAGGTCCTCCAACCAGTTCTGCAGGAATTCGGTTTTCTCTTCGTCTGCCGGCTGCGCACTTTCGTCCAATCCCAGCCACAACGCGGACTCGCCGAAGATGATATCCTCGACGGCGGGCTTATCTTCGGCATCGAGATCGTCTCTTAGTGGCATGATGATCTTACTCTCCGGCACATCCTCGATGGCGAGTCTGGTGTGGAAATCGTTCAGCGGCGTAATGTGTATCCTGCCATCTATAACGTCTTCGACGACTGGCTGGTCCGCGTTTGTATCCAAGTGGCCCGCGTTCTCACCGGCACACAGCATGATCCGATTATCGTACTGGGGCGGAGACTCGTGCTTCACATCATCGCTCTCCAGTGGAGTGGGCTTCGGCTCAGCGTCCGCCGACGGGCTGGTGGCTGCATCCCGGACTCTGTCTAATGTTCTGTCGACCTCCTCGTCGCGAACGCTCTCCGTGGCTGAAGACTGCGGTCCGCTGTCGCTAGACGACGGTCCGCCCTGCTGTTGAGTTTTATTATTCAGCCACTTGACGATGACGTCGTACTGCGAGACTTCTTTCGACTTGCCGCCAGTTTTGGCCGCCAGTTTGGCGCGACTCTCTTTTTCGCGGCTTTCGCGGCCGTGCAACGCGCTCAACAGGTTATCGAATTCGCGAATCGTGCACTTGGTTGACCTCTCCAACGAGTCGGAGTCGGATTGCGAGTCCAAGCTTTTAGCATTGGCTTCCTCCAGCTGGAAACAAAGCGGGTCGGCGGGCTCACATTCGTGCGTCAGTGAACCGACGGTCGACTGGAGCATGACGGATGTGTTCTGTATGGTCGTGAGCAGCCGTTCACGTTCCAGCGCGAGCATGTGGTTCTTCTGGCTGATGCGGTCGACGCGTTGATTCAGCTCCTGGTTGTCGCACAACAGTCGGTTCATGCGGGTCTTGAGTGTGAGGTTGGCCATGTGCATGTTGTTGGCCGACTGGTGCAGAGCGAAGGCGGCCGTGTTATCAGACAGCAAACCGGTCTCTTCGAGTCGACCGTCGAAGCCCAAACCAACGTTGGTCAGGTCAGTCGGCGAGTCCCGTCGCCGCAAACGTGTGGCTGCGGCGGTCGTCGGCTTGCGGGCGTTCACTTTTGACTGGTGACTCTGGTCGGAGAACTCGTTGATAATTGGCACCGGGCTGGTCTGGACCGGCTGGAAGAAATCGTCGGACGGGTCACGTCGAACGCGCTTTTTCGCCTGGCCGGCGAAGAGCGGCGGTACGGGTGTGGATGGGGTTTGGCGCGGCTGTGGATTCGACTCCGCCATTTTCGTTTCGCGTAGCGGACTTTAAATGAGGCTGCTCGAATTGGGTGCGGCTCGATGGTGAATTTGATCAATTCCATGGAAATGCCCGTGGTAGCAAGTGAACTTGTGCGATGTACTCGGATTGTTGCGTTATTTTTAATGTACCGCTGTTTATGTAATTGTTAAGAGGGAATCCATTGGGCGAACTTTCTTTTTGATAGTGGTGCTGTTCAAGTTTTACATGCGTCTCACAATATTCACTCCATTATGACCTGAAATTTCATAGAAGTGATACTGATGGATTCCAGATGTGCGTATATCTTACCCAGAAAACTTGAATATAAATTGGGATTATCCTCTTCGAACTGTTGAAAGAAATGCCGTTTAACTAGAGCGAACATCATACCAGTCAATTTTTTCACAAGTAGTCACATGGTGTCTCAGCGTGCCTGAAGTTGCTACAGTTGAAATTAATATGCAACCTATCATTAGCGCATGTATGTATGTTTATGCTTGGACTTGAAAAAGCTAAAATGATGAACGAAATTTGTGACTGTCTCCACAAAAAAAGCTTCTCAGCTTGCGAAAATCACACTTTAAGATAGTGGTAATTCTGAAAGGTAAAAGTGCCCTCTGTCACGTAAAAGTAATGAAAAGAGTATTTATTTATTTTTTCAAGTGATATTAGCTGCCAGAGAAAACGGCTAAAATAATGCAAGTATATCTGTTATCAATCTTTCTTTTTGTTCTTCTGAAAAATATTCTGTTTTGCAAGCTAAGGAGCTTTTCCGTGGAGACGTGTCACATTTACGAGTATTTAACTCTTTTTGTCTTGGTTTTCATGCTGGTTGGGGAACAGATTAGAGATCCGGATTACAAGAAATGGTGTGCCGGTTCTTGGCAAAATGATCATGATTAGTTTATAAAGACAGTCACTGGATCGATCTATTTAATCAAAACATAAATCAATTTTTGCTGATTTCCTGAAAGTTTTTCAAAAAGGAAAATCAATTTTAACTCGATAAACTTTCTTTGGTAAAAAATTATCCTACTTTTATCTCTTCATAATTATTTTTATTCCAACCCTCACCCTACCGCCAACGTGGCACATCTTACTGCTTCCTCCTTTGAGAGAAAAGAGGAGTAAAAAGCCAAAACCTTGGATTCATGGACCAAAACGCGTGAAGCTCTTGTTTTATGGAAGACAGAAAAATGATTCAGTAACAATACAGAGGAGCATGAACGGAGTCCGAAAAGGTCCTAATGAGATTTGATGGACTTGGAACTAGTGTAGTGTGTCTGTACGAAGTCCAACCTTATCATTTTGAATTGACTCTTAATGTCTTAATGGGGCCTTAATGAGTCTTAATCTGTTTTATTGAATTTTAGTCAAGTTTGAAAGAACGAGCGTCAGTTATTTTTAACAAGGAGTTAACGTCGGAATGATTTATTAGAAGTCCTGATTAGTTCTAACAATTCCTTATCGGTCTTCATGGGTCTTAATTGACCTTTAGAAAGTCTTAATTCGTTGAGGTGTATACTGTAATTACAAAATCTTAAAAGGGTCATGAGTCCTGACGAGTCTTGGCAGAATCGGCAGTAGTGTTGATGCGTCTTCATGGATGCCTGCTAGAAAATCTGAAGGAGTCTGAACGGCTATAGAGACAGAATATTAACGAATC
Source organism: Acanthococcus lagerstroemiae (assembly GCA_031841125.1). Taxonomy (NCBI): domain Eukaryota; kingdom Metazoa; phylum Arthropoda; class Insecta; order Hemiptera; family Eriococcidae; genus Acanthococcus; species Acanthococcus lagerstroemiae. Next base: position 4,989,100 of record CM063108.1, read on the forward strand.
ATAACTGTGAGTCTTAGAATCCCAGTGAGTCTTGTATTATTTTGAAAAAATCTTGGTAAGTTGTAATGAGTCTGAACCAGTGGCATCGGCATTGTTCCCCCTCCCAAAAAAGTCAAAAAAATTTGTTGATCCAAGTATCATTTGTACCCCCCCCCCCTCCAAAAAATTGACGGATTTTTGCTCGTTAGCTTCAATTTTGAGAAAAATTTAAAACAAGAAAACATTTTCTTTGCCTTTAAAAAACAGACTCCTGACGCCACTGGCGTATACAAATTTGTGAAAGGGTTTCGGCACCGCAACTGTGTAAAAATTATGCAATTTTTGAGACACATGTGAATCCATCTTTAAAATAAACCGAAACTATCGAGAAAATATCTTTGAGAGGCTGATACCGAGGTTTATTATGTTTTATTTTGGTCCCTTCAACAGCCGGAGCCAATTATAGGAGGGGCCTTTAACAGAAAACCAATGCTAGAGAGGAAAGAAATAAAAGGAAATTTAAAAAATTAAAAAACAAAAGAAATAAAAAATTTAAAAAATAATAAATAAAGAGAAATAATAACGAAGATAGAGAAAGAACTGAAAATTGTACTTCCAATGAAATGAATATTCCATTCTCTAACTTTTGATTGTCGTACCACACATATGAATAATTTATACCGAACTGATATTCTACTAATTAGTAGACTAAGTTTGCTGATCAGTCGTGAGGTTGCTTCCAATCACTTTTTTACTCTTGGAAAAAAATTTTAGGTATAACTTTCTGAAGAATATTGTACGGATTTTAATGAAAAATTTGAGCTACAATACATAATTTTTTATCACCTTACCGATTATAAACTTGTTATAATCTGTGTTCAAAATTGCCGCATGCATTTTCTATTTGAAAAGATAAGTACTGAGAACAACTGACTAAACCGGATGATATACAGCTCAGAGAGAATTCAAAGACAAAATTTAAGAGATTTTTGTAAGATTTATTAAATTTTTTGCTACTTTTAAAACAGATTTAAAACAAAAACTTTTTTGGCTTGTTGACCTAAATTGAAAATTTTTGTACTCAGCTAAAAAAATTTCCGACGCCACTGGTCTGAACAGAGTCCCAACGTGTCGTAACCGAGTGAAAGCAAGTCCTATAATGCATCTTTACAGAGCAGACCGAGTCTGAAGAAGTGGTGTGGTGGGACGTATGGCGATGCACGCATGCCAAAGTGGCCCCTATGACACCGTACCCCCGGTCCCGGAAACTGCCCTTTCGAGTATCGCATCAGTGAGCGGAGGGACGTCTTGGGGCCAAGCCCGAGCCCCCATTTCGCCGTGTCGCAACGGTGCGCGCGTCCTACCAGGGCCACCATGGGTTTCCCTACTGACCGAGGTCCGCGCTCCCTGAGCGCTCGCCTGGAATTCAGGTCCCCCACGGCCGGACGCGCTGCCTCTCTCCACTCACCCATCACCTCCTCGTCTTGGTCCGTGTATCGACGCAGGCAGGTGATGACGAGTCTGAACAAGTAAATACAATCTTAATAAATTGAAGCGGAGATCTGCCAAGTCTCAATAAGCCTTAATGATGGCTCCGAACTGGGTTTTAATGAGTCTTTACTTATCTTGATGAGGTTTGACGGTGTCTGAACTAGTTATGAGGTCGTGAGAGTCTGAACTTGTAGAGGCAGGGTCTGAACACGTACTCTCATTAGAGTTTTAATCAATCCAATTAGTCTGAACGGAGACTCAACGTTTCAACGAATCTTCACGTGTCCCCACCTCTTCAGTGATGATCTTTTCAGAAGTGAAATATTAATGAATCTCGAATTCTCAACAGAGCCCGAATGGGTCCGAATGACTACCAACAAAATCCTAACAATTTGCGCGACTCTGAACATAAGCCTATAACTAGTCTGAAACCAGACTTAATAAGTCTCAGAAAAGCTTAGCGTAGCCTCGATAGTCTCTAAGAGTGTTCGGTCTTCGTGTTCTCGATTCTAAGATTAGGTTGACGTTGCAGGTATTTTCGACAAGGAGATCACGTGCCGAAATCCGAAAATGCTCTCCGGCTGTAACATCGTCGACTCGACATGTCGCTGCGAGCACTCCAGGTCGTGCGCCGAAAGTTCGCCGTTCAACTTCAAGACTCACCAGGAATGTCAAATGAATCTGAACGTGATGCTGGCACGCAAGAGTGCTGAAGACGAAGACGATGGTTCCGATGAAGGTGGAGGCGGCATTGATGACGAAGGTGAGTTTCCTCGATGATTTTTTTTTTCTTTGCTCAGCCAGAGTAATATCCTGGTATGTAGCGTTTTGTATCCTTTTCTTCCTCTTTCAAACCCCCGTCGTTAATGGTTTCTCGCGGATTTCCTTTTTTCAACGACGGAAGCTCATATAGGCCCATACCCATAGTTGTGGGATTGCGAGCGGTCGTGATTATTCGGGCTTTTTCTCCGTCGTTTTCGACGTTGACACGAGAGAATTTAAATCGAATCTTTGATCGAGTGGAAGTATACAGATACAAGATTGTATTCGGCGGCGGGTCATCAGATGTAGTCGATAATTCGGTGTTAGGTTATATATGGGGCCGAAAAACAGGATGTTCTTGACGTTGACTGATTGTGTTCGGATAATGCGATTCGTTATTTTGCGGTTAATATCGGATTTCGTTAACGGCTTCGTATACTCGAGTGTGTCGTTTCAGGTGGGAGGGACGTGGGTGGGGGTGTGAATCAAGTGACATTGTCTCGTACATAGCCAATGAAAGTGTTCATCCGTGGTCGGTAGAGGCAGACTCGTATACCTGAATTAGGTTATCGATGTCGATTATCCTTATTGTTGAGGTGTTTTTTTGTATTTGTCGATTCGAGTTTTTATCGTGGTCGTCGAAGATGTTTGATGCTTTCTAGTTCAGGCGCGATAAATTACAAAAGCTACACAGCGTCGAAATTGTTCTAGTCTCTCTTTCATCCGTTTATTTCACAAAGCGGAGAAGGTTGTTGTGACCGCTACAACTGCCGCATCTGTGTACAGAAGCGATGCTGCCGAAATTTTCTTTTGCTCTAATTACTCCCCAGCCTCGAGACGAAGAATAACGAAAAGAAAATTAAAACCAGCCATGGCTTCCGTAATCCTACACAATTATCTAGATAACGAATATCAATCCGCCACGACGTCTCGCGGTCTTCTTTTTCATCCACTTTTGGCGTGGTATTGTCTGCAAGCGAATATTACAAATTGCTCAAGTCGCAACGAAAGTAAATGTATATTGTGCGAAGATAATTATTGTTCCAGTTTTGTTGCGAGTACAAAAAAAGGAGCGTTTTGATCATTAGCTGGAAAGCCAAAAGCTTATCGAGTTGATCGGCGCAAAGGGCTGTTGTGAAATTTCGTCATTTATATTCCCTTTTGGGTTCGGATTTTTCATAATTAACCGACGAAGGGGATGCGAGGTGACAGCGAGAACTGAACCGCCATAGATGGCGAATTTTTCTCGCAAATTCTAACATCACAGTTTGGACTAGTTGGGCATTGCTTATCGTCTCGTCAGAATTGGGCAACATTCGCGTGGGTTCTTCGTATTTCAATTAAAAATCAAGCGAATTGGAAGTAAGAGGCAAACGAAAGCATGCTGATTGGGGTTACTTAAGGCATTAGGTTCGCAAATTCCCATGAGTGGTGGGAGGGTACTCAAGAGATTTTCCTGTCGAAGAATTTTATATCGAAGTTAGACGCTATCGTAAAATGAGGGTCTAAGCCACATAAAAATCCGAAAACAGAGTACACTAAGGAATGGAAAAAGAAATTTTGGTTTGCGTCCTCTGTCATTGGATTTTTACTAGATTGGAAATTTCTTGCTTGCGTCCAGATATGTGCTGCATTTGACCTATACTTCGAGTTAACAATATTTAATAAATTATAGCCAAATACTAAATAAATGAAACATGATAAATATAAATAATGTATGATGTAGCACAAGAAACACAATTTGGAGATTTTTTTGATTTATCGTAGGAAAATATCATGCGTTCGTCGTCCAATTTGAGTTCAACCATTTTCTCTGCCACACAAGACGGACCTACAGATTTACTTTGACATGGTCCCTTGTAAGAAATTTTCTGTAATGCATCACATATCATTCAGAAAAAAGAAAAAACATTAGCTCTTTGAATTTGAACTACCGACCTTCGACACAACAGACTACTGCTATAATCACTAGACGACAAATGTTTCCTGTGAATAACTAGTAGCTATTGTTTGATATACCTACCCACAGTATCAGTGGATTTGGTAAACTGAAAAGAAAATGAGTGCCCGCAAACGTCAAATATCTGATCAGCTGTTGATTCTATGAAAAATTGGATATTACCAAATTTGGGTATGTTGAAAAGAAAAAAATTACCATTTGTTGTCAAAACTTTGACCGGTTTTACAGTTCGCAGGATAGAATTTTTTTAATAAAATCAATTTCACGCATTTGAAGTCCTCAAAAGGATAGATTCCGGGGCTAGAGATGCGATGTCTGAGGAACCACTTTGAGATGCGTGCATCGCCATACGCTCCACCAATATCCCTGACTACTGACCCCGTGGGACGAATAAGCTCAGCTTCGAACTGGACGTATAAAATGATCGTTAAAGTTTATTATGAAAATTTCAGCTGACTCGGTAAGTTACAGAACGCCTTTCCGCCTGTAACCCATATTTTGTTCCCGCTGAATAGTCCGATTGGGCCCATCTATGTACTTACTCTTTTTTTCATTATCGCGGATACTATATCAAAATTTCAGCTTCCCAACATAGCTCGGATAAAAAATTAAATAATATGAATCAATTAAAATGAATAAATAAATAAAATAAATTTCACGACCATTACATAAAGCTTCATTCCATTTGTTTGAGAAAAAAAAAATAATCGGTTGGCGTTCCGAAGTGATAGCCGAGTTGAAGCTAAATTTACAGCCCCAAAAATGATCTGGTCGAATTTTTTGGGCAAATGAAGTGTAAGCCTTATTGTTCAAATTTTATTGTGATGAATACTGAATAGCAGATGGTTTTTTGTTCTACGGGAATAATATGGAGAAAATTTCCACGAAAACGTTGGTCATTCGATCTGTGAAGTACTTACTGTCAAATTTTTCTTCATTTGAAGATTCTCGATTAATTTACATACACGATAAGATACGCGGCGCCAAAAGCAGCCTTTGCTACTGTAAGAAGATTTGAATTACTACGAAGACTGCATTCAGATAAAGTTTCACAACATCAGTTTCATAAACCTGTTATTTCGCTCCCTTTGCAGCACAAATGTACAATGAGGTGCTGAAACCTGTTTCAATTATTTATGATATAATCCAGGAAAAGGGAGCTAGAAGTTGAAAAAATAAACATTTTGAACGAATTGCTCTAGTAAGGTCGGAATGTGCAAGACTGGGCGAGACCTTCGCCCTATTTAGGGCCTAACGAAAGAAAGTCAATTCTTATTTATCGTATAACAAATTGTTTGTTATCCTTGATAATGACATGAATTAGCTTACCAACATATTTATGAGGCTATAAAATAAATAAATAAAATAATGGACGCTATCTATTTATACAGTAGATTAAGGAATATTTTTTAGAAAAATGCCTTATGCACCGAAAAATTATGATGGTATAGTGTCTTGAAAATGAAATGTTTCGAATGTGAGATTTGAGAAATACGCATTCAGATTGATGAGCTAAATCTAGGTAATACAGCACTTGGTAAATAAACAGCTTCTAATGACTTGATGAAAATCAGTCTATAGAAAAATCGCGTACAGCAAGTACAACCGAAGGTTACCGTCATCTTATCGTACTAAAATCGAAAAATAAATATTCTGACCTTTATTGCTTGGTTGTGTGTTCTCCTGCAAAATTTAATTTGCCGACTTCCAGTACCTTTTCCTGAATCGCATAGTATTTACACCTTTTCGAAGTAATCTTTTGTTCCGAAATGGCGAAAATCTATGTATTTTAAAAACAGAATTTTGAAATAGAAAATCGGCAGGCTTTTAAAAAGCTGTTTTAGAATAGAAAATGCAGATTTAAAACGTGAAATTAACTCAAATCAGAAAATTGACTATGAAGGGGGTTTCTCTTTTAAAAAAACCTTTTTCTGTTTCTGTAAAATCGGTAGAGGAGGGGCTTCAAGAAAGAGTCCGAACGGAACTGGAATAATCAATTTTGAACCAGAAATCTAGAAAACATTATGTATGCATACGGATGAATGGTACACATTTAACGAAGTAAAAAAGAATTGAATCGAAAAAGTATTAAGACTTCTTATCTTTCTTCTATCAGATCAACCCCGTAGCCATGGGGAGACAAGCTGGGGCTGAGCCCCTCTAAAGATATGTTGAGCCCCCCTGGGCAATGATACCACCATTTTAAACAAAAAATCATCATTACGCTGAACGAGAAAGAAAGAAGGGATGAAGAGAATTATCACAGAAACATTGAAAAATTTAAAACAAAAACTTGGTTAACTAATTTGGGACTCTTGAATTGGAATGGAATTTCGAAAAAAAACATGTTTTAAAGGCGAAAAATTGCTCATTTTTGCATATTTTAAATTCAGTTTCAGATGCCTGGGGTAATGCGCCCCTTCGCCCCCTCTTGGCTAACCACCTCGTAGAAATCTTCACTTAATATACATGTGTATCCTCAAGCCCCCTGGTGAACAGTCAGCGCCCCCTATTGCAGGTGGCTGGCTACGGGCCTGATCAGATGCTAAAGAAGTAAGGATTTTTCTCATAATACTTAAGCAAAAGCTGTAACAGTATCGAAAAATCTGCAGTTAAATCAACAATATCCTCAAACTAGAGGCAAAGCATTAAATTTTTGAATAGAACCAGCATTCTCCTAACTTTATCAACTTTCTGGATTTCGAGATACTGTGCGAGTGTGGAGGTATGGGAAACTTGTTCCTAACATGTTTCCAGCAATGCAATATAAATTTATTTTATTTATTTATTTATTTGAGTCCCCCTAACAGGTGCCCGAGGGTCCCATTGACAAAGAGGGACAGGTTAATCAAAATAACTTGTTATTTTCTCCCGAATGTTTCTTATGGATTTTAGAAAATTTACTCTTTTAGAGTTTGCCATCTTTGGAATCAAAGATCGCATTTAGTTCATACATATCGAGTTTTTTTCATTTTTGGCTTCGCCCGAACTACTTGGACAAAGAATGTTAGCTGTACAGCATTCTTTACCCTTCGAACCGAGAACCACGATAATAATGTGAATAATATGATTTCTGAAAACCAACGATCATTTGCCATTCCTATAGAAATTTTTTCTTTTACTTTCTCACAATGCCGCCCATGCATTCCTTCTAATCTATCTCTTTGGAATTTTTACTCGCCCTTTTATATTCATAATTGCCTGTGATCACGAATGAAAAAGTATCCTTGCTATTATAAATTACGCGTTATTTTCGTTTCACGAAAATCGTATTCAACGAATAGCCTGTATATACAGACAGCTATATATACTTATATACCTATTATATGATTACGGGGCAGTTTCTCAAATTCCTTAGGTCAACTCCGGATGATTTATCACCTCTCAGAATTGACACGCTGGCTTACCCTTACGCGTTGTTGGGTTTGCGAAGCACCATGAGCGTGAAAATTCGACCAAGAATTCGGCAGCTGATAATACGAATAGGTCGGCTGTAAGCTAAATTAACATAAAACCGAAAAACGTACAGGCGTTCGTGGTCTTCTTCTTGCCCAGGCTTTATGCACTCTTCTAGAGATCTCTCTTACGAGGAGACTGTAAGTCTGAGAGGTTATAGCTGCTCACTGTTCCGTGTTCGACGTAAATGCAGATATGAGAATTGAGACATCGATTTCAGTTACCTTGAAATCGGAGACTGTAGTTCTTTTTTTTAGAGCATTCTTGGTTCACGTCACAAAACTACCATCAACCCGCTCCTGTACTAATCACCTTGGAATCTACTAGTTCCCTGTCTTTCCATAGTTTTCAAATCAGTTTGTCTGGCAGTGACATTTCCTGCATGATGACCTAATCTTTTCTGGGTTGCTTAGCTATGCAACCATCATCGTAATTCTAATTTTACAAGTTTGGATTTGTAATCTTTCAAGTTTCAAGGTCTAATTTAATTGAAAAACAGTGTTTTTTTAGTTACAACTTAGTCGCAGTTGATGAGCGTTATGTCCTAATGCCATTAGTTCTTCAAGACCGAGAAAAATGATGGAAAAATAAGCGATCAGAAGAGGATATTTGCTATCCAGAAACATTTAAAATGGAACTGGTCGCTTTTGGAATGAAAAATCGTCAGCATAATACAATGTTATAATTTGCGATGCCGCGTTTCTCGACTCGAAGCTGAAGCCGCCTCAGCCAAAAGCTCTGCATCCGCGGTTTCCTTCAGTACGGACGAACGAGAATTTCGCTTTTCTGTAACCGTCTTTTCTGCCGGCTCTCGTTTCGAGAATTAATTAACTCGCCGAATAAAGATATACAGCCGATTCCGAACATTCCATTATCGGCGATACGGTTGTGGGTACCGTCGTAATTCTCGCTCCGGCCAGCGACGACCCGAAATTGAGAGCGCAAAACGCGGGGCCGCGGCCCGCCTTGTCCAATCGCATACGTATTATCAAGTTGCGAAAGCGCCGCGTTCGCTCGTAGGAAAGCCAAAATTACAACGACCCGGAGAACGGACCCGCGGAAGTTTTATTCAAAATATCTGTTCGCGGAAGGCGAGAGACACGCCGAGAGAGCGGACTAAATTGTGAGTTCCCTCCGAAGATAAAAAGAAGACTTAGCGCGTTCCTCCGTTCATTCATTATTCCGTGCGGCGAGGGTGAAAACAGGTAGATAGATAAGTCGATGGGCGCGCAGATCATCAGGTTCGGCAGGGTGCCGGGTGTCGCCATTTAAATTCAGAAGCCCCGTTTCGGGGTGTACGTGCTTTTCCGGTGCGGTGTCGTATAAACGTTTCTCGGCCCGCGATCACCTTCGTCGTGTTTAATTAGAAGGAGATGGAAAGTGCGATTTCGTAAGAGAGAACGCAGTTGTACGCGGAGGGTATCGGCTCTCGATGGTTATCTTCGAAGGTATAACGGACGTGATTTCAATTCCGAGAAGTGGGCCCGCGAGTTCACCGATGGCAGCTGGTGCCTTATTTCTGTCGTTGGTGTATGAATTTCAAGCAGCGACTTCGCTAGTGATCGGAGTATTGGAGTATGGCGATGCAGACATACCGAATTGCCTCCCCAGACACTGCACTCCTGCCCCCGGAAACTACCCTTTCGAGTTTCGCTTCGGTGACCAGAGGGACGTCTTGAAGCTGGCCCGGGCCCCCATTTCACCTCTCCTTGCTTCGGATTCACGCTGCCCTGTCAGGACCACTATGGGATACCCTCCTGACCTAGGCAACGCTCACTCAGCGTTAACCTGGAATTCGAGCCTCAGCCGGACTGTGCTTCCTTCCTTCGCCCTTCACTTCCTCGTCTTAGTACGTGTAGCGACGCAGTAAGTTGGCGACGACGGAGTGAACCCTGCCCGGGGTCGGAGTATTCATACTGGGAACAGTTGTATACGAGCTCCTCCGTCTCCGGAGAGAAAATAAAACGTCAGGCGGATTGCCTGCCTGAAAATCTTACAAATTGCAAGGGCATAACAGCTTCCTTTAAAGACATAATCTGTTCTGACATAAGATGAGAAAACATAATAATGACATAATCACTCGTAATCTCCGAGATCTCAAGTCTCAGGACATAAGACATAGTCAAACTATGTATTCATATATACATACCAGGATACATCATAGACAGCCGTATGTTTTCACCTCCCCCCCCCCTCAAAGTTCCCCTCCACGGAAGCAGATAAGAATCTCAGAGAGACACTCAGTAATGACAGAAACTTTGTACTTATGGCGAAGAAGGAGCGCATGAGTATAGGGGACAACATATCAACAATAAATTTGGGAATTACAGAAACCGAATTATCGATGTACTCGTGAATTTGAATGTTGAATAATTTCGAAATTTGTGCGTCACCTGGTGGACCGTTGTTGATAAGGATTTGAGTTGATATAATCTGTCAAACGAATTTAACGACTCCAAAAACCTATTATCGATGTGTGATGTGTATAAAGGTCCCTTATGGTGTTTGAAATTTTGAATTCGCGAGTCCGGTACCACAGAATCATGGATACTGTCTCATAGGAGGTTGGCAGGGGTTGCAGTCGAGATTTCCTCAGAAATGAATACAGCAACTTCAAATACAATGGATTTAGCGTTGCTGAAATGAGTAGGCAATCGTTTTAATACTTTTATTCGGTTTCTGTGGTACGCGGTGTGTGATGTTTAAAAAAGTATACTTTTTACACTCCATCCTTTCACTAATGGGAACGATTGCTTGTAATTAAAACAATTTCCTTGACCGAACTCGATGTTTTGAAAGCTTCGAAGCAATATTGCGAACTTCCTTATAAATCAGAAGCAATCGATTAATGAAATATAATCAACTGAATAATCACAAAGAAAACATGTTAATCATAAATAAAATCGACTAGTCACAAATAATTGATCAATTGATAATTGAAAATCAGCTTTTGTAACGCCTGTCATCTGACAGAGTTTGTTTTATTTTTATTTTCTTGAATCTTAATGAGTACCATGCAGATTGTTCCACATGGTGAGAAGGTAAACCCCCAAAAATTCAGCTTTATTAGATGCTATTAACTGATGGCTCCTCGACCCAGCCTGTTTTTATGGAAAAATACAAGAGATTTTAACTTTTTCTTGAAGAGTATTTCTTTCGGAAATTTCGAAGATATTAGGGACTTATAAATTTATGTGTTTGTTACTATGTAGATTCATTCTGTGATACCAATTAAATAATACTATGCTACAAAAATATTAAAAAATCGTGTAATACGTATTTGAAGAAGTCGACGCCTCATTAGGAAAAGGAGGTATCTCCATTTTTTGTGAAAATTGACTTTCGGGTATCGTTGGAAAGGAAATTTTACGCTGATTCCAATGGAACACGGTCTTTTTATGCTGCATGAATAACGCGCCCTAAAATTCACAAAAAGTGTGACGCGTTCTCGTTTCTATGATACGGAATCTTATTTCCATTTGTTTGCGAAATACGGCTTTTTGGAGGTATCTCCTTTTCTTAATGAGGCGATGAAGTTATTTTTGGGTATTTTTTAACGCTGATTGCGGTACTTCTGTCTGTTTTTCTCCAGCATGTGTTTTTTTTTTGATCTGGAACAGTCTGGAATGAACATAGTACCTACCTTTTTTGAAAAAAAAGCTCATAAAACTCATAGTGGTTGTATTGGTTCATTGGGTTAAACTCGTCATCATTGCAAGTTGATTCTGATTACCATCTCTGAATTGTCTGAATTTGAATTTCCAAGCGTGGCACTAATTAGATTGAAATTATAACAGTGTTACCACTCGAATGAACGGAAATATTAACTGGGAAGGAGTTTTACTAGTTGAGAATACATCTAGAGATCTCAAAGTTCTGATGTGGTAGGAGAAAACTGACTAGTGTATTGCTTCAGCGTTGAAAAGCATATAAAGTTCGCCTTTTAGAATAAATAATGTAAAATGGTAGTTGCATAGTATAATTATAGATTGACTCCGCGGTATAGGTCAGTGTGAGGCGAGGGGAACTGAGTACCAGTCCCGAGCTCATATTTGTGGTAAGTGAAGAGACGTCTTCAGAGCGAAATATCAAAACAGGGATGCCAATATGAAGTTTAATAAACATTAAATAACACAAAATATGGAAACAACCAATTCGCGGAAACCAATGTAAACATGGATGATAATAAAATATGACGGTCCCAATACAATCAACAAGGGCAAGGATAGAATCAACCGAATGAATGACTAGTAAGTGAAAAAGTAACAATATAATCAAGCCCTATTTGAAAGTGGGGATAACCCGCCCCAATAGTACTAGACTTACTTATAAAAAGGGGGGAAACCCAATCAGCAAATATGGTAAGTAACTAAGAACCTAATTAGAGAACGGAGAGGGAACGAATACTGTCACCAGAGGGTACATGGCCTTATGAACAGGCGAACAGATCCGTCAACCCCAAAAACTAAATTAATTTAAAAAAGAATAAACAATAATGTAATTTTGAATTTAGATACGAGAACAAGCCAAAAGGATGGATGCCATATTTCTATCACCCCTGGATCCTCCAAACGGAACCCAATTCGAAGGTGGGAATGTACGGAGGGGACCGCCACTAACGGATGAAGTTTATAATAACGTATAGGTACGAATTCCAACAAAAATCAATTTAAGGTACCTGTTGGTCTTGCGAGCCAGGTGCAGAAAGAGCTCTCTCGACTGCCTGAAACAAGTCCATTACACAAGAAAAACATAATAATATAATAGAAATTCATCATCCATGTGAATCCCAAGGGTCCGCTTGTTCTTGGTACTGTCGCTTGTAATGGCACATTAATTGATCGTCTTGGTAGTAGCAATAAGACTATGTTCCGCATGATTTTTGTTGTCCATCTTCTACTGCCTGCACCAAAATCCTAGTAGGAGTTTAGCCGGACATTCTGGGAATCGCTTGGATCATCTTACTAGATCTCCGCCTTGGTGATGCGATAATAAACTACATGGATGTTCGCTCGAATCTTTTTACATTCAACCGCTCATTGATTAATGAATACGAGCATCCAGCTCATGTTTTACACGAGGTTGAAAAAACCGAAAGCACAAAGATCTCACTTTGCATTGAAGCGTGTACACTGACACCGGTAACGGACGCAATAGACAGTTTCGAAAAACCAAATTCGAGGATTTTATATGATTTCCATCATTTGGACCACGTTTTCACACCAACCGCATAAGGAAACGAAAAGACAGCTTGAAACACTTCGCACGAACGTGCTTGCAACGGTAAAGCGAATACGGAGAAAAAAGGTAATAAGATACGATGAGACGATGGTTAGCCGGCTGAACGCAAGAGAGACAGAAAAAAGAGACGAAAAAGCAACTAAGGCGATATGCTGTAACTAGTTTCTATGTATCAGTTAAGCCATGTGGAGCGACGTGAATTCTCTTCCTAGATGAACGATTTTCCATGCTACAAGTGCCTTCAGAGTATTTCCGAAAACTGAATTTTGTGGTTAATGAAGAGGAAATTCGACATGGCATTTGATGTACAAGTTTTTAAGATCGCTGAATTCGATTTTGAGGATTACTTCTGGATCCGAGCATCGTGGTTCCAACAAACGTGTTTCTACTCCAGTTACAGGGAGTTATTGGTGAATAATATTCATTGTATTGATATTCTATTAAGTTTATTTGTTTTCGAGCCATCTAGGTTTCAGAATTCAATTTCGAAAGCAATTTTTGAAACTCACACATTGTGGTCGTATCAGAGGGGGTTCGGCCTAAATAATGGTTATTTTGTTGAGTTGGTATACAGCTTTTAGGTTTCTGAGGTTGTTGAATTAAATTTGAAAAAAAAAAGTTTTTTTCAGACAAATAATGGTTCTTGTTTTGCGATGGTGGTCCATTCATATTTGTTCTCGGTTGTGGAATTGACCTCTGTGAGTGACCCGATCTCGTGATATTATGTCATCAAAAGGGATGAAAATTTAGTTAATCTGTACATCGAGTAGCCTATCACAAAAAAGGCAAGAACATCGCTGTTGCACCCTTGTATACAGCGAGATTCGAAAGGAGATGAACTCATTTCACTTCATGTGGTGCCAGTCTGCGTATACGTATTTCAAAAAGACACTTTACGTTACTTGTACACGTAGACGAACCCGATATTTGAATCACAGCTATACGGCGCTTGAACGGAGGACGACAGGAGCCACAAACTTCGCAAACTTTCCGCTGACCTAGAATACACTTACTTTGGTTTCCTTAGGATGTCGAATGCCTCGCAAAAGAGTAGATAAGGAAAGAAATAAGAAGAGACCAATACACGAGAGGGAAAAAAAGGAAGTCCCCACTTCCTTTTTTCCCTCTCGTATGATGTTCTCGAAAGAAATTAAATTAGGTTTCGATTCGACGCTCGCCATGTCGAGTAGAGAAGAAGAATAACGAAGAAGAGCAAAATAAAAAAATAGAAAAAATAAAAAAAATAAAAAAAAGCTAACCGAGTCATACCGGGAACACGACTGTACATTTTTCTTATACTGTCAGTATAAAAAGCTCTGTGTCTGATTTTTTGCACCCTCGGTCAGCACGTCTGCGTTTCGTGTTATATCTAACGTCTGCAAACTCAGCTCTTGCTATTCAATCTTCGTTCTAGATTCTTCGATGTTTCAAGGTCAAACTGCACTGCTATCGTAATCGTGGCCGAAGTGACTACTGAGGGTTTCTTTCTCCAATTTGAAAAAAAAAAATTCTGATAACAAAAAGTGGTTCGCTCGAATTGTAAATATAGGAAGTGATGGACACGTCCTATTTATTTTTCGAACGAACTGTTAGATCAACGTGGAGCCGAGCAATGTCTTCCAGTATTAAGATCTCTGGTTTCCTGTGGAAATCATAAATTAACTTTCTCCGAGGAAAGAGCTGACTGAGGATACCAATTATAAGATTTAAGAAAGAAAATATCCGTGCCTGCATACACTTTATTTTGAATCGAATGTCCAGTGTCGTAGGATTCCGTGAAATAAATTTCAAAATTCTGGTCCCCTCCTCTTTCGTTGAACCGTGAGTCGAGTAGACTTTTAAGTAAATGAAATTAACTTGACCTGCGAACTGAAAAAATTTGCTTAAGTAAGATTCTTTTCATAGTTACTGATTTTAATGGTCAGAGCACAATAGGTCTGGCCCCAGTTATTCCTTCCTCTTCTGCCTTCCACTCAGCCACAGCCAAATCCACATTAATCTATAAAAACGTCAAGTTTTATAATTTTTTCAAAGTTGTTCGTACATTTATCGGTACAGAACCTGTTTCAAACTGGCATTGAAATCCACAAGAAAACAAAATCGGGATGGGTCGAATAATATTGCGAGATGGATGACATTGCCTTAACCTGGGATCTCTTCGAAAGAAGAATGAAAACAGATTGCTATTTTTATTCACTAATTGTGAATATTTTGATATTTATTCGACCTTATTTAGCCCTCACAAGCCGAATTCCTGACGGACATCTTCTCTCTACTACCCATCAGCAAGAAAAAATAAATAAATAATTGGGTTTCTGTTAGAAATCTAAATGATCGATGGAGTTGATATGTTATTATGATCTACCCAGGCCGAGTGACATCATGCGTGTGAATTGGAAGCAGCCTTTGAACCACCTCGTCAGCCCGGCAAACAGACAGAGTCGGTGTTAGTGGTGTAGGTTTCTATCTCAAATTGAGAAATTATACCGAAAATTGGAAACGAAAAGAAGAAAACGGAGAGAATTTTCCTATTCTTGTATGTTAACTAAAACTTGAGAATTCCAATCAACATTTTCAGTTCCCGCGTCCCTCCCTCCTTCCTCTGCTAGAATTATATTCTTAACTGAAAGCTTGCTGCTTTGTTACGAAAGTTGAAATCTGAAATCCAGCGGTCATGATCTTTATCGTATGTACATACATGTTTGATTCTATGCCAGGAAGACACCAAAACAAAAAAAAACAAAAAAACAGAATCTCTCAGGCTCTGAATGGATGGTATGACTCTGTCTATCTATCTTATTCTTTCTGCCTTCCTTTGCGCCTTTTCGTATGTTTTTGTTTTTCTGTCTTTGCCAGCGCCTGTCCTTCAGCTCCATGAATCTTTCCCCTTCATGTATGTGTTCGTTTCTTACGTCAGTTCTCTTTGTCCTCCTATCACTGAATCGGCCATTCGTCCGTTTGCCACCTGTTGTTCATCTTCCGTTTCGTTTTTTCGCCATCATGCTCAAGTATAAAAATAATGAAATAAAATTGTAGGGCTCGAGATTGAGGATGAGAAGTGTAATTTTCTTGGTGAGACTCCCATTACTGTCCGTTTCTGCTTATTTTCACTCAGCACGATTTCGTTTCCGTTCCGTATCGTTTGAATGTTAAAGCAAAGAAGAGCCGTTCTCATTTTCACCGGCTCTGTTCCGGAAAAACTTGTTTTTATCGTCTCGGTTCTGGAGTTCCGGTGGCAGTCTCCAGTTCCATTAACTTTTGCTATTCTGGTTCCTCTTTTCCTGATTTCAGTTCCGGGGTACAGTTTCAGGAAGATGAATAAATACGGGGTAGGGAAGGAGTGAACACCCCGCTCCCGTAAATTTAGTCATTTAAGTCTTCCTTTTTCATTCATTTTTCTGTTTAAAAGGTTTTTTTTTTGTTTGTTTTTTTGTTATGAATAAAAATATTTTAAACCAAACATTCTTCTATTCTTGCCCCACCATTCAGATCTGCCTTGCAGAAATCCTAATGAAAATGCTTGTTTGAGATTCCGGTTCTATTCCAATTCTACTATTCAACCTACATATTATATTGCAGTCATTTACAGTTCCGATTCTACTTTTAAATACTTACGGTTCTCGGTTTTTATAGGTTCCTGTTTTCTCCAAAAACGTATCGATTCCGATGATGAAACAAGGAAGGGTTTCGACATTGATTCCTGCACGTTTCTTGGCTTTGGTTCTCATCTTCGCTCGAGATAGACTGGCACGGGGAGGCTGACATACATAGACAGCCAGTCTAACCCTTTGAATGATAGGTAGATACACGAACTGATTGACTGATATAACGACCGGCCAAAACGGTACAACAGGGAGCTTCATAATACTGAAAATAACAATTTCTTCTTTTAAATTTCCAAAGTAACCTCACGCTTACTGCTAGAAAGCTCCTGTTCGGTGAGTGGTCTGCAAAAAGAAAAAAGAAAGTCTGTGCCTTGGATATTGCCCTGAATATTGAGTCCTAGATCTGAGTTGCCTCCCGTTTAGGATAAGTACTGTTCGTGTATCTAATTCGCCTTTCTTCAAGAAATAGAGACTGACAAGCCAAAAACAAAATATTTACTTATTTTGAACGTTGAAGTGCATTTTTGATGGCACGCAGGAAAACAACGCTTCTTTCTGGTTTTGTTCTAAATTTTAATCAACTAGCGGGAAAAAGAGAAACTTTTTACTTCGGATTTCTGCGTAATTCTGGTTCGTTGAAGACAATATTTAATTCGATGGTCCTTCACCATATTCTGGTTCGTGAGCAAAACAAAATAATTACAAAACGAATGAGCTTTCGATTTTTCATGTCTGAAGCTTTCATTAGGCAAAACAAAATTTCTCCTTTTTCCTGCTCGGTATTTTGAGACGTTCGTGATGTGAATTATGGTTTGGTTACGGCGCAAACCATTATTTTTAAATTGAGTCGGACCAACGAATGCGAAGAATCTTCTAAAATCAGGGAAGATCAGGGCGACTGACAGCATCAGCCGACTGCCAGCGCACAAGTAACTGGGCGAGAGCTAGAAGTAAAATGCATAATGCATGTAACCCAGCGTCTGGTAGAGAAAACCTCATAAATCCTTCGGTCGGAGTATTTGCTTTTGTTTTTAATTTCGAAGGTGGTAACGAAGACCTGTGAAGTGGTAGTGAGATCTTATTATGGATACGTTCGTATTATCTGCCCTGAGCTGGAACAAAAGCGTTGGAACTTTGTTTGGCGAATCGAAGAAGTGAAAACGTGTTAAAAAATAGCCGTCCGATTTCTTATATTCGTCTTGGCGTAACTTTGCCTGGCTGGAAGACCTTTGTCAACATCCATTACCTAATGAAAAGTATGTGCGTCGGAAGTGGATAAGTGAAAAACTGAAGTACATCAGAAAGTTTTAGCTAAAGAGTTTTTTTTTTTGCTAGGTTTCAATATTTTGCTGTCCGTGTATTCTGCGCCTTTGTAACTCTGTACTCTGTGTATGGTATCTCGAGCATTTCATGTGTATCTGCGGAATATACTCGCGGATACATTAAAAGGAAAACAGAGACAGAAAAAAATACAACAGGCGTACAGCGGACTAACTCCGGGATTTCGGTGTTGTATAGCGTACGTCGAGCGTGTAAAATACCGGATAATTAATTAAGAGACAAAAAAAGGGGGAAATAATACGGGAAAAAAAAAGAGAAATGTAATCAAATATTGCAATGAACTTGGGAAAAAAGGAAAACATTCGTGGTAACGTTTCATACTGAATAAACTCGATTGTTATTTTATTTTTTTTTGTTTTTCCTTTCCTCGCTTTCTCTCTCGCTCGTTCTTTCTCTTTTCCAGCGATTGTAGATCGAGGGCTCTCCACATCTGCACGATACACTATCGAGGAGTCGTTTTTATTTTCCGCCAGCCCAAATTGTTAAATTAACATCGAGATTTCGCACTCGCTATGTTTGTACACGAACAAAAGACATGTGGGGGAAAAAAAGATTCTTTGTTTTTTTCAGTTCTTTCTAATCCATTTATACGAGTTCACCCTTACAGTTATCAAGTTTCGGACCCTGGCTTCGACGTGTTTCGTAGTTCGGTGTAAAAGTTGGGGGTGGGAGTGTACGATAGAAAATATAAACAAATACAGTGTAGAATAAACTAACAGACTTTTAAGGACACAAAATCCATTTTCATCCTCATTGTGATGTGCGTATTCTTAGGGAGAAAAGAGGGAGATGAAAATACTGTATATACATCGCTCAGTGTGATGGTTAATTCTTTGTGAACAATATTTACCTGATCACTGTTGAATAGGTCCATCGTCCGTATACAGATGTAATTACTGCGAAGAGAACTACCAAAACCAACTATGAAGGAATAATTGAATACGTTTAAGAACACGATGTGATATTTTTGGTATTTCCCTGGAGGGACTAAAAACTAGTTCATCCGTTTCAAGAGCGTAGCACAAGATAGAAAAAGCTTCATTCAACTTTGTGGTAACACTTTTGCAGACGAGAATATGAACCGTTGTGAAAAGATGTGTTTACTATGGGGGAAAAATATAGATATATATATTTCTGCCAAAAAGTGGCAATTGCTAAAAATATCACATAAGGTGTTTTTCATAATAGAATACACCATACCAAACTGATACAACTCATCACTCATCAAACACTGACACATAGTTGTACCCATTGAAAAATACAGTCCAACGCGTTTAGAAAGTAGAAATTACCCGACACAATCAAACTGTGGTATGAATCATAATGCCTCCCCCCTCTCAGAGTTCGGAGATAATGTTGAGCTGGAAAGCCAAGAACTTTTTCTTAGCTTACTAACTAATATTTTTATTATTTAGAATACTACGAGGTTTATTTTTGCTTACCGAATCAAAATATAAGCGGTATATCCCCGCCTCCCTCGACTTGCTTATTTACTCAATTTATACATCCATATTAAAGCCTGTATGGATGTACGGAATCGAGTTGTGGGGGACTGCTAAACCTTCGAACTGCCAAATCATTCAACGCTTCCAAAACAAATGCCTTCGAACAATTACCCGCGCTCCCTGGTATATACGAAATGACCAACTTCATGCTGATCTAAAAGTTGAAACAATCCAAGAAGCTTACGCAACTGCTACTGAGAGCTACTCTGCGAGATTACACCAACACAGCAACATCGAAGCGATCCAGCTACTCCACCCATCCAGAGAATGGCACCGGCTGAACCGCAGGTACCCACTCGACAACTAATGTACACGCATATAACTAGCATACGAAACTGACCATGTAATATAATAGCGTCTTCCTGTCCTTACTTATCTTGTTAAGAAATTTTGTAAATACAACCATAATTGTAGTCCAAAATATAAATTGTCAAAAAAAAAAAAAAAAAATTTACTCAATTACAGTCAATCTTCCAGAAAAGCCCATTCACAAAACACAAGTCAATACAGTTCGTCTGCCTCGTCTAGCTTCAACAGCGACTTGGTACTGTAGACACCGAAGCTTCCAAATTTAAATCCAGCGATTCCACAAAATCATACGAAAATATTCACATTATATTTCTCGATTTGTACAACCATTTTTTAAGACAAGTTTGATGTCGAATATTATAACTACGCTATATGTAGTTTTTCCCGGTGATCTCTTCACAGTAATTACCTGCAGTTGTATAAAGATAATTGACCTATCCAATTATGAATAAATGTAGTAAAATTTTCGCTAAGAATTGACTGTGAACATATCAAGTGATGGATTCTACATTTTCGTTTCAACATCATTCCTTCCATCTGTAAATACGAACATATTTCTCAACTTCCATGATAGTGTTATGATAATAATGACAAGGAATTCAGCAGCCTTAAAAAGCTTCTAGTCAACTCCTATATTCGTAGATATTTTATGTTATACACCCCCTCTCCCAACCCATGTACAGGTTACTCAATTTTCATGCTCGAGTCGTAAAAATATTAATGATGAATTTGGCATCTCCGATAACCTATTTCATATATATTTTATATTTTATGCTGTTTTCTGTTTTTACTTCCTTTCCAACCGTACCTCAGTTTTTACCCTAGGGTCAAAATGATATTGAAATTAAAATGAGCAGCCCTAAAAACTTGAATGTACTAAGCAGGGTACATTGCATTAGCATCCTGATACGAAAAACGAATTGGCCAAGTCGCGTATTTACGGCTTTTAAGATATGCTATTTGCACTACACGATAACGTTCGATTTACGGCGTTTCAGTTATGCAAAAAGCAGTACATTCTCTTAGTCATCTTTCGTTGATGCTCCTTATTCCCCTCCGTTCGGTGAATCGTGACTGTTGTCGCCGCAGGATTGAATAACGGTGGCCCGCGGGTGAAATGCGACTCGCGAAGGGTATCAATGAGGGCTGCGGATACATTCTGAAATGTATAGAATTTTGGAATAATCAATTAAGGGCTCTTTCATCTTTTGGAGTAGACTATATGAAATGTGCAAAGAAAGATAATAATAACTCTTATTGATCCTAAATAGATATTGAACGTGACCTACTTGCGCCCTCTTTAAAAACTCCTGAATTTTGGAAAGGAATGTTGATGTTTTGATACAATAAGTTAGTATCTTTTTGCTGCATTGATTGAGGAAATGTTGAAATGTCTGTTTCAATATTTCTGGTAAAAAATGTAGGAAGGATGTCGTCCTCTTCTAATGACGTCAGCTTATTGGAAAAAATTTTCTCGTGTCTGAAGAATCTTGCCGCATTTCTGAATATGGTTACATTTAGCTTGTTATTTCCAAAAAAAAAATTTCTATTCGTTCTGCTTGAGGAATTTTGATAGGACAAACGGAATGTCCTGTTATTTCTTAGCTTATACTGCACTCGTATATTAAACAATATTAGAAAATTTACGTCGTAACCTAATCATGAATGTGGCCTGCGATGGGTTAAAAAAGTTGAATCCACAACAATTTACTCAATTTACCGATAATCCAAATGCTAATTGATAATGCTCTTCATTAGGGGGAAAATCCCAATTGGCTGACTCGCAGTTCAGATAATATAAGTAAGGAATATTCCAGCAGATGTTTCTACGACTGAGGACCACCATGATGGCGATCTTTTGAATCTGGACATTCAGTTAGTCTCAGTCGTTCGTACTTCATTTGTGCATTTCAGTGAAAAGTAGGTCAAAAACTGAGGGAATGGTAACTCTTCTTCTTTTGAATTTTGAACCAAAACTGGCCTTCATCTTTTGTGCTTCTAGTATGTATTTTCGTGTGTGCTTCTAGTATTTTGGTTTGAGCCTCACCCCTTGCCCCTCTCCCCCAGGGGGTTAATATTTTATACCAACTACCGTTTACGATAATTAAAATACGGATAGTTTCAACTGTTCCTTTTTCGTCTGTGCTCGATTGTTTATCATTCTGTAAGTCACCCCCCCCCCCCGTTGACAGTTTGAATTTTCTAGTTCATAAAAATCTGACTTCCCTACTTTTTTCCTCTCAACACCGCCGCTGCTGAAATGTGACAACCCCAGTGTTGGCACAATGAAGAGAAAGAATCTGTAACTACCATTGCCGAAGCAGCTTCCAGGCAATAATTTTTTCAACAACCTTTGTCAAAACTTCAGACAATAAACCCGTACGCTGTTTCAATTGTCTAAGATGATCTATGTGGAATTTTACCAACGAACAAACACTTAACTGGTGCCTATTTCTAATTCGCGAAATGAAAAAGATAGAGTATTGTAGTGTCTTTGGTCGATCTTACCCTCTCGTTTTGTACGTCTTCATCATTTAACAGTGTTCCCCTAGTGCTTCATGTGAAAATTGGTAGGGGCGTGAGTTTGAAATAATGCATCAAAGAGATGGGAGGTTGTAAAAAGTTGTGCTCGTGTGAAATAACAACGTGTTACAGTTTCAACGTCAGGTTCATGAAAAACTAATTTTCGATATTATTTTCCCCCAAATAAACAACTGGGCCGAGGGAGCAGTTACTTGCTGTGCCCCGTGCATTATTCGTTTGTCTTCGGTTTCTATCGACCCGCATACAAATATGTAACATCGCGTCAAACGGCTATTCGGCAATAAACATAGCCCTTACTTTTCTTTTCTTTTCATCCCTAATCGTAATACTAACACGCACACACTAAAAATGTGGATGAAGACCTAGCGACGACACTGCCATTAATGAAATGTAACCGCAGTCGGCCACACTTCACCGCATCCGCTCGCAAACCTTCTTATTTTTTTGGCAAACGAAGAAAAATATCTATTTTTATCTTTTTCGATTCGACACATACAACGCGATGGTAACGTTTAACCTAAATCGTAAATGGGCGACGCGAATGTAGGCTATATAAGAGGCGAAGGCAGTCGTGTCAGTATTCGTATAAATGTAGAAGGAACAGTGGAAGTGACCAAAAGGGGGAAGCATTATACGATTCAGAAGAGTATGGTCAGCGCCGTACAGAGGTGTCAAGTAGAAAGCGATTTGTTTTTATTTCTGATAACATTTAAAAGTTTTAACGGCGTATCATGACGTACGTTAGCAGTAGCGTCGGAGCAAGGGGACAGTGGGCAGTTGCCCCTCTGAGTTCGTGGAGCTGGGGCTGCAGTAGCGTTATTTTGGCCCCTCCTAATCTCAACAAAGAAAATTGTAAGCGCGAGAGTTCGCTTACACGAAAAGATTAATGACCGAGCAAATAAGCAGGGTACCCATTTTTCTTCAAACTGGAGAAAGAGAAAAAAAACTTCAATTTCCATCACAGTTGATGGTTTTTATGATGTATTTGGTTGTAATCCCGACTGTGTTAGCCTCAAGCGACAGTCTGTTACCCCCCACTGGGTTCTGGTGTCCGTAGCAATATTAGTATAATATGTACTTCCTGACTTCTCAATATTTCATCTGTTCTTCTTGACCCTATGGCCATAAACGGATGATCTTATTGTCTTACCACGTTATTGGATCACTATGAGACCAAAGAGAACCTTGAATTTTGAGGTACTAAAGTCTAGTCTTTATTCCTCTCCCCCCCCCTCCCGACAGTGAAGGACCAAGAACAGATCTATTAACTTGAAAATTGTGAATGTATGAGAACACATTGGAGTAATGATTGACACGAAGGTTTCTTGGGTCATTGACTGTGAGATTTTTGATCCTGCTCCAATTTGGATGCCAAGACAGAAATTTTATCCTTTGGATGGACAAAGTTGGCTTAACTCGACAAAACAAACGAAGTATGAAAGCATATCGTTAGAAAGCGTGTGTCAAATAAAATACAAATAACGAGAAATTGTGGTGGGATAAATTGACCCGGCCATAAATTGAGAACTGTATCAGACCTTCAGCTCCTGTTTGGGATAGAATTGTTTCTTGAATCTACTACGAGTATGAAGTAAGATTTCAATATCCTGCTAAACCTTCTCAGTTGCTTAAATAAGAAACAGGCAGTATTTTATTTCAGAATAATATTATCCCCGATAGTTCTGAAATTTCGATTGTACCATTCGGCTTATCCTCTCCCTTCCCCAATGTACCGCTGTTAGAATTGGATTTTCAACAAAAGAGAAAACAAAAAAAAATTGATTGGAGTTTTGAGCTACCCACACTCATGATTTCCTTCCGGCGCCTTTGTGCGTCAGCTTCTTGATTCAGTGTTGGCTGCAAAGGATGGGGCGGGGTTGAAAATGTGTCTCGCCTTTCGACATCGCGAATACTTTCTTCGAACGGAACATCGGTAGTTCAGGTGCTAGGTTGGCTGAAGGGAACTAGACATAATGATTCCTTAGTCTCTCGACTAGTAGGTTGCGTGTGTCTGCTCTTCTCTTTCCTGTGATAATCTATTCATTTCTGAAAAGGATTTACACTTCATTATCTGCTCTTCATCTGAAATTCGTACCATTAATGTTCTCTCACTATATTGGGTATAACTTCGCATTCTATTCCCTGCAGTCTTATTCATAATAATACCTACGCCTGTTTGCCCTCTTTTCGCTGTTGCATTAATTATTCAGTATATTCCTTGTCGAAAAATCATTTTTTTCTGGCCATCTTACTTCACTAATTTGTATTATATCTAATTTTAATATTTTTATCTGTTTCTGTCTCTATTCTCAGTTCTGATAGTTTCTCATGGGGTAGTCTCCACCCGGATATCTGAAGGGAAGACTTTTTACGTCCAAAAATATTATTCTCTTTATGAGTTGCCATCGTAATTGTAGTGGTATAGACGCATCTGCGAGGAAGAATTCTGATGTAGTTTCCCTTGCTTTTCTCAGGACTTATCTGTCGGAGTTTTCCTTCTCCTGTGTGTCTTTACTTCTTCTTTTAGACCCCTCACCACGCCAAGGTAGCACACATAAAGAGAGACCATGGGTAATAGAATAGTGCAACGGCAATTTTTGACATTTTTTGCTCCTAGTGACCAAACTTATTCCTTTCGGTGTTATAACTCACCAGCCAGAATTGTTCGAGAGGACCTGCCGGGGTGTCAAATGTAACATAGAATTCCTAGAAGGAAATCAGCCACTTTACTTTGAAGTTTCCAAAACACAGAGTTGGGTCGAAAAAATTGATTTGGCCATAAAGAAATGGTTCGCTTTAGTGCTGGAATGAAGAACCTACCGAGAATTCTGAGGAAAAGTTAGTTCAACGATCATTGCTTCTGGTGAATTTGAGGTACAAAGAACACTTTTTTCAACTTGGAATGTTACAAACCTCAGAAGTCGTGTACTCGTAAAATCGTGAAAATGATGCTTTACTCAGATTTCAGAAACACTAAACCCATTTATGGAATTTATTTCGCCCAAATCCTCATTTTAGAGGCTCTACAGATGGGACGGAGCCCTAAAAGTTACAGAAAATACCGTCAATTACATCGAAAATAGGATTTCTGAAGCCGCTGAATTCATTTTTCTGGTTATTTTAATTGTAGCCCCTCCCAGTAATAATTCACAGGGGGCAGGGACGAGAAAACTTCAATGAATCAAGAAATATACGTTTATCCCAAATTCAACTGAGGACATTGATGATCATGTGTAGTAACTAATCCTCAAAAGTTCAGGTCGGTGTTCCATCGCTACACTAATGAGAACGATTTTCTATGGGTGTGATTTTTTTAAACGAAAAAGGAAAGTCAGAAATTACGAGAAAAGAAAGACGTTAAGCTGTTAATAATCATTTCACAAAATATAAAATAAAGGGAACAGAAAAAATAATACATTAACATTAAGAAAAACTTTTGAACGAAAAAATAAAAGAATCACGATACCAACGGAAAAACCCGAAAAAATTTTGAATTAGCAGCGAGCGCTTTGCCTTACTCGGCTTGCCTCGTTTACGTTTTTCGGCCTAATGGAACCATTTTTGCTTCTGGTGGCACGGTGAGTAGCTTTAATCATATGCACATACCCACTGTGAGCTTGCACTGCAAACTTTTCAAAAATTGGGGGGGGGCATTCTGCATCGCACGTAGGCCTACCTGTTTTCACATGCACCACCCGATGCGCAATCAGTTATCTGCGAAAAAGTTATCCATTTGCAACCCTCGATTACCCTCAGATTACCCAGAAACCCGTCAGTTACCCTTGGTTCCCCTTTAGTTACCCGGGTAATTGGCCGGATATTGCGCATCGGGCAGCCACCCGTACAATTCGTCTTAGTTCTCCTTTTTTCTTCAAAAACATTAAACATTTCGTGCAAGGGGTTATCGTTAGCTCCACTGATAATTTCGTTATTTTGAATTACTGTTTCGTGCTTGTACTTTTCGTTCAAACTCCTTTTACCTTTCGTGCAGTTTAATATTCCCAATTTTCTATGCTCTAACCAATTTTGTTGACCGAACTCGTGTATTTTGGAAGCTTCAGTTAAACTCTACACCCTTCCCTCGACGAGATCCCTCAAAATAATTTTGATTTTAAAAAAAGTTTGATTGGCGAGTTTTTGGACCAAAAAGGAACAAGTTTAGCCACTGGCAGCGAAACATTTTAAAAGTCGCCAGACTTTGGACTACCCTAGTGCATAGTGTTTTCTAGGCATAAATCCCTATTTTTCGATACATCCTGGGTGCTGGTGGCTTCCGGCTTCGAGCACGTACTCCGGTTCCGCTGTTGTGCGCGGCAGTTGTGAAAATCTGATTAGGCGATTTGCGCGCGAATTGGTGGCGATTAAAATGAGCTAAATAGCCCGTGCACGGTCCAGCGTAGTCGGCGGATAAACGAGAGATCGACCGTCGATAATACTCGCGCGGCCTAGAGCTTCGCCTTTGTTTCACGATTGGCTTATTAGTTTCGCTCGGACACGTCACCGATTACGTATGACCACCATGCATGTACGGACAAAGTGGCGGGAAAACCGACTGTGCGAAACCGCTTAATTTTTCAATTTCTTAATCCGACACGGACGAGGGCTAAAACGATAATTATGTCGTTTTACGATCGAATTCGAATATATATTCCATTATACGCGGTAATAACTTTGTTTTTAAAAGCCAGTTTGGTTGGCTCGTCTGTATACACTGATCGGACAACTACATATATACGGTGATAAATACTTTAATCTGTTGTATATCGTGAAATTCAGCGGGAAATCGAAACGATTGGTATACAGTTTTCAAGGTATAGCGGGATCTGTTTTACTCTCAGATTACTCGATGTCATTTGAAATCCTCTTATCGCAGTTCTCGGGCGTTAGGTTGTCAGTTAACTTTTTTGGAACTCTTTACTGCGAAGCCTCGTGTTTGCCTGCCATTACCGAAATTAGTACACGGCTGCTCACTCCATGTGTATTTTCGGCTGCGTCTCTTCTTCTTTTGTGAGATCCGCGAGAAAACGAGTAATAGTTTGAGTGAAGGATGGGTTAGATTCGCTGGATCAATTGGGTTGACATTTGAAATGAAATGAGTTATTGTATCTCTGAAACGAAACAGATGGAGACACCGGTGGCGGAAGTTATTTTCACTGAAAAGACTGGGGAAACAGCGAAGAAGCAAAAGAAAGCAGGGTATGTGAAAACTCAGACACGAAAGGCTGTTATATTTGAATCACCTTTTCTTATTTACGCTGACTCGTGAAAATGAGAAATTTCAGAAGGGACAGTGCCCCCTCTGCCCGAATCCACTATTTGCGAATTGAGAGGTCTGGATTTTCCAGTTTCAGAACGGACAAGAAAAAGTCAGGAGACTGCCGGATCTACAATTGGAAAGGCAAAGTGGAGATTCAATAAAAAATAAATCTTACACAAGGCTTTGCAATAAGTTATTGCTCGAAATGGTCACCTCTACTCCTCCAGAATTATCTCTAAAAGAAAACAATCTTGCCCACAATTTTAGTTTTTTAAAGGTCTCTCGAACATTAGTAGCGATAATAATTTAGTTCAGTACAAAATTATTCTGTACAAAAGTACGTAAGTACGTATAAAGTAGTACCGTACACTTTTTTTTTAATACATTAAAAAAAATACACAAATTTAACAGTGTGATATCTAAAGATTGTGATTAAGAAGGACAAAATTCCAGAGCTGAATTTACAGTACACTCTCGATTATTTGAACTTCGGATTATTTGAACCTGAAAATGTCCTCCCTATAATTTGATCTCTCTTTTATTTGAACTTTTGATTCTGCAGGAACAGTTACGTGCAACTGTATAAGTGTGTTGCATTGTCAGCTGCTTGTTCATAAT
Source organism: Acanthococcus lagerstroemiae (assembly GCA_031841125.1). Lineage (NCBI taxonomy): Eukaryota > Metazoa > Arthropoda > Insecta > Hemiptera > Eriococcidae > Acanthococcus > Acanthococcus lagerstroemiae. The sequence goes on from CM063108.1 coordinate 5,017,168, forward strand.
TGTATACTGTGTATTGGCGGCACTTCATCTTCGTGCGAGACGGCAATATGTACTGTACCCCTTTGGCAATTCCGACAGCCACTGTAGGAACAAAGATAGAAGTGACGAAGATGAGGAAGTACCAGAAGGGCAAATAGGGCTCAGAACTAGGGGGGCTTAAGCCCCCTTATTATGAAGCAACACCACCCCGCCCATCATTTTCTTTGGTAATTTTTCAGTGTTGGTGGGGGGCTATTTAGAATTTTTTGGGGTAGCCCCCCCTTAATACGCCTATGGGAAGTACCTAAAGGAACATTAAGTTATGCCTAAGGTTATGAAGCCATTGTGACAGCGCTTGCTTGTATGAAGCAACAAGGAGTAATAACACTTGCCGAGAAAATCATGATGAGGAGGTGGCGAGATACTGTCACGAAAAAAATTGAACTTTTCAAAGCCGCAATTGGTTACAGGTTTCTTTTAAAAAAATTACCTGACGAAAATGTAATTTGAATGTTCCTTTGTTTCTTTCTGCATTGTTTTAGATGCAGTGTTCAAATAAATATATTCATACAACAAAAAGAGGGGAAATAAATAAATAAAACCCTCCGTATTTATGTGAACTTTCGATTATTTGAACGACCTTATACCCCTCTTAGTTCAAATAATCGAGATTATACTCGTACTGTAATATGGATCTGAGAAACGAGTCTGAGGGTAGTTACCCGGTATCTCTCGGTCTGTTCGTTGAAGTCGAGAACACCAAAAATATGTCATAAATTCCAAGTTTTCGGCCATAACGCTTGTACTGTTGTGTAGCATTATGATAAGTTATTTTTATCCCCCTTCTTTAAGGCATTTGAGACACCTTTCTTACGTAGAAGTGAATGAGGAACAAGTTATCATAGGACACCTGTGGACAGCTTGTTCTTAAATACAATAAAAATGTTTTCGTTGTACAGTTGAGGAGCCCTGCGCTCGGAGCATACTTTGCAAAAACAAAAACGACAATAACATTTTCTTGAAGGTTGAACTTATTGATACATAATTACCTTTAAAAAATCCGTTACCTACTTTACTGTTTTGCTTATCGAATGATTTGCTTGTTTTTCTAAAAACTAAAATTTTGCAGTTAGGTCACTTTGGAAGTGGGCTCCTCAATTAATAGTTTTTGAAACTTCTGGAAAATACTAGTTTTTGAGGTACGTTCAGCCTCCTGGGGATCAAGCTCCGTCGGGATTCTAGGAGACTATTTTTGTATATTGGTTGAAAAGGTTGAACGCATTTCGATACTAAAATTTCAAATTTATCCAAATATTTGCAAATTCGTGTTGTAATTTGGCTAAACTAAATAGTTGAAGAGTATGTGATGGAATAAAAGAAAAATGTTGGTGTTCGAGTGTCAAATTGGACTCAGAAGTTCCATTCTGACGTACAAATAATGTGGCGGAATTTTTCTGGAGAATATCAAAATTTTGCCATGGCCCAGAGATCTTGAAATATAATACCTATTTCAACAGTTTTTACTAATTTTGGTACGCTGATTCCGAATTTGACGTGAGAATTGCTGTAGGTCAGTTAGTTTTCCATAAGATTTGGTGCAAGATTGATTATCATTTTTTCATTTATATTCCGAATTTAGTAAAGTGAACTTGGGCAGACCCATTGGGATTTGAACTTCGATTTTCAAGTGTTGGCAGCCCTGCGATCCACGTATGATTTACCGTAAGCGTGTAGCAAACTTCAACTATCATCAAGTCGATTAGAAATTCACTTTCAAACAAATTTTGTCCTAAATTCGACTGCATCATCACCAAAAAATTTAATTACTCTACACAACAATTTGAAATTTTCTTAAAAACAATGGCATGAGAATACATGATTCTATTTGTATTTTCAATGAAGAATTTAATGCCGATGTTAATTTTTTGATTATAGTTCATTGATTTTTCCTATCATGCAAATTTTAGTATCATCAAGATGATACTACTGATCGAAAAACTATACGCGTTCAGTATTGTTATCAGTATCAGTGTAGCTAGTCCTGCCCGACAAAAAGGAATACAACGTGAAAATTTTAATAAAATTATAACTTTGAATGTGGAAAACGAGAGATTCTCGAGAAAAATGGATAACGCCATCGTATTCAGCATTCAAAATACAGCTAAGATTATATAATCTCATCCCATTGTTTTTTATGCTGTTGTGCAGTGTTATAATCAGTTCTACTGGCAGAATAATTTTTACTCGGTTTTTTACCCTGCTGAAGATAGCAGTGTTTCTATTTAAAGTACACATGATCACTCACTCGTTTTCATATGCTGACACCCGCGCAGGTAATTTTGCAGCGCACTCTAGTGCTGGTTTAAATCCCAATAGCATGAACAAATTTTTCAGGGTGGGCAGAGCAATATTTTGCAACTTAGTGTAAGCAAAACACAAAATCAAAAATCCTTGGGACCTTTTTTTTATTTTTATTTTGACACAAAACAATACCGCTATTACGCTACATTGTTCAGTACTCGTTTCTCGTTCTTTTGAGTGACAAGTTTGAAGGAAACTTGTATATACCAAAATTATGTTTACGTGTACGAAATTCCACTGGCAATATTTCTCTTTGTAGTTTGTTTTCAAAAGCTTTGAGAAAAAGAAACAACAAAGATCAAAATATGTGAGGGAGTCAACTGATGATTTGAGGATGGGCTGAACCTCATCCCCCGACGCTGCAGAACTGAAACTTGGAGAATTTCTGAGGACAGATGTGAAACCAGCGTTCCGTAATTAGTTATGGAACGGGAACATACAGAATTTCAGTTAAAAGAAAATCTGATTTTTCGGCTTCACATGCGATAAACAGACTTGTGGAATCATAGAGAAACATTTATACTTTTTGATAAAATTTCGTACTTGCCATTTATACAATATTCCAATACGCAAGTTGTAAATACTATTTGAGATCAATATTGTAGAATGGACGTATAGGCCTACCCGTTTCACGTTGTAGTTACATTTTCCATCAACTTCCTCCTCTAATACATATGGAATCCTATCGAAGTCTCGTAAACGTCTCCAGTATTTGTGCTCTCATTTCTCGCCATCGTCAATCCCCGAACCTCCCATCTACGCTTCTTCTAATCCTCGCTCAACAGGATCTTCAATTTCCTCGCCCGTACCCGTCTTCTCCTGTCCATTTATCAGTATCATTTACTGCTGCTATCGTAAATGATGAAAATAATAAATGCTTATTTACGAGCCACTAGCTGCACCAGGGGCTATACGGCTTGGCTGGTGGGGATGGTTACATTAATGAAAAGAGGTTTGTGTCATGGAGGATAGAGATGAGTTTATCTATTGTCATTGGGTTGTTTTGGAGCATGCTTTCCGTTGTTAGTGGTAGTTGTTCTAAGTGGTGAGAGTTGAGTGAAGGGCAGTAAAGTATATGTCCACTTTTCTGCCCGCTGATGTAACAGTGCAACTAAACTTAAGTGCCCTAGCGGCAAACACAAACGACAATTTCGATTGAAAACTTTTTTTTTTGGTTGGATTATGTTCGAATTGCAGCCTACCCCTTCAGTCAACATAAAGGAGGTACAAATTCGGCCATCAAATAAACATCAACTGGGGACACTAAAAGTATAGTAAACGGAGTATGTTTGCTTCATTTTCCATATCCGAAGGCGGAACGTGTCCACTGTCCTTATCCACGACAGTAAAGAAGAAAAAAAAGGACAGAGTACCGCGTTACGCCTTCTGATATTTGATTTGGAGTTTTCTAATGCGAAAATACTTTTACAAATCGGGGGCGCTGGACGTAATAAAGCGTAAAAACTTTTTCCATTAGAGGTTTCGTCTATAGGTAGGTATATACACTCGGAACTCGAACTGCATACGAGTGTATAATATGAAATAAGTTTGAAATTTCGTTTCGGGTGAACGAAGGCGGCATAAAGCTGCTATCGAGAATTGAGTTGAGTCGTTTGAGACTTTGATACAGCACCGGGCGCGGCCATTGAGTAAACAAGCGAGTAACCGCGCAATTATACATGATGGTGAATGTGCGACTAGGTGAGCAGGCCTGGTGATTGTGGCCAGCCGAGCTGAGTCTCGACGTTGTTGACGAGAATTTATCGTCCGCCGAACAAAAGTCAACTGCACGGCTAACAACAGGGTAAATTTTGAGGTTCTTTGATCCGGCCTACCCGACCGTATTGCAGTTGGCGTTTATTTCAGGTTACAGCTTTGTAATACCTTTCTCCTTGGTTCATTTTACATCCACGGACTCATCGTCGCGGATGAAAGAGTGGCATTCATTTTGCGGTCCCCGTCTGGTCCGGTTTTTATATTCGGTCGAAAATATCTTAGTCTAGACGAATCTTTCTACATATTCATTTAAAAAATAATATCCGCCTCTGTGGGGAAGAAAACGCCAGGCGGGTTGCCTGCCTAAATATTCTAAGTATCCGAAAAATTGGAAGGATAGACCAGCTATCTTCTCCTTCATAACTGATGAGACCTAAAGACGCTCATGAGACTTGTCTGTATATACTTCTGATAAGATATAACAATATCGAAACGAAGACAGTTGTATGATAGATATTATACCTGAAGCGTACCTCATATAAATAAATAGCTGTCTTCTCCCTCTTTACTGATAAGACATCAAAAGTTTGCTTGAAATTCTCCTTCCTTATCGATAAAATGTAAACACAGACATAAGACTTCTCTGTTCATGATAAGACGGAAAAATTTTCTTATTGCAAAGGCAGATCACCTACTTTCTCTCTCATTACTGATAAAACATAACGAGAGACATGAGACTTGGTCTATATATTACTGATAAGACATGAAGACATACGAGCAGATATAAGACAGACATGAGACTTGGAACGTACCCGATATAAATAATATAGATAGCTACCATCTGCTCCCCTAGCGGTTCAAATACCCATTGGTTTTTTTATTCAAAAATCATATAAGTACTATGGGATATACGAAGAGAAATTTCGACCAAAAATTGTTCTACATCAGATTTCTTACAAAAACAATATCTAGTACGTTTTTCGTACCTACCACAGAAACGTTACAAAAAAGGAGTTTTAAAATGACCCTTCCGATCAGCACAATTGAACCTTGGCTAGATAAAGAGAAAAATAGTTTTTTGAGCTTTTTTCTCACGCACTCGGAAACTGCTAGCAGCCAGTTAACAAAATTGAGAAAGTGAAGATATTTTTATATGTAGCTTTCAGTTGAAGTTTTTTCTAATTCAGTCCTTTCCCCCGCAAGAAAACTGGTTTGCTACATCCTTACTGACTGCCTGTCGGGCTATCCGGCTAGTTGGGTATGTCTTGCTCTATCATTTCGCCTCAGATCATAAAGGTTTTCCCGATGGTGGTAAGCTGGGGAGGGGAGGTCAGAAACTATAAAAGATGTACTTGTGAATTGCGTCGGTAATACTGTCTCAGATGAGTAAATCATCGCTTTCATTATCAAAATTTTCATGTGATCTCTCTCCTGAAGGTTTTCGCCAACATCTTTACTGATATCTACATCATCGTCAGCAGCATTCAGACATGACTGACGACAACAGAGTCTACGTGAGGGAGGAATTTTTCGACGAAGTACTACTTTTAATAAATGAGTGCAGTGTATGGTTTTTTCCCCTTTCTCTAATACCACAGTTATAAATGTAGAGTCAATGATCATAAAACAATTTCAGCAATCTTGAATACCCTAAATGTGGTACCCTTATTGTATACTCGTAGAATGACACTTTCGATTGTACCCCCATCCTCACCATCGCAGTTTTCATTTCTGAGTTAAACTCGCATCAGATATTAATTGAGCCACCCCGCAAACATTTCTTGAAAAGACACTTTTGTTGTTTTTTTTTTTATTATTTTCAATAAAACTATAATATACTTATTTGTTAATTAACTACCCATATTATATTTTGAGACTTTTTGATTTCGGCCCTTGCTCCTTGAGCCATAGTTTACTGATATTAGTAATGAATTCAGGGCTCCAAAGATCCTAGAAGTGATAGGCATATTGTATTTCTCATGTCTTAACTATGAACATAACGTCAAAGTAGTATACAAAATAGATTCAGAGACCTTGAACATTTTTTATTTGGAACCTAAATCATATTTTATGTCATTTTTAACTTCCCCCTCCCACTCTCCGATGCTACAGTTTACAGCTTACGGAAAATTTAATACCTCACGACCAACTTTCCGATTAAAATTTTACTCATTTTCCTCAAATATTTTTACTACCTGTCCAATCTATTGCAACAGGAAAACACCCGATTTCACATATTTCTTATCAGAGGAGTAGGGATCTGGGGAATAAAAGTTACTAGAGGCAGAAAGCTACCAAAGTAGGAAGTCCCAGATGCCACAGTTACGAAAATAGTGTCAAAATAACACTAGAAATGAATTCAGAGACCTTGAAAATCTTTTTATTTGAAACATAAATTGTGTTTTATGGCATTTTTAATTTGTGCCTCCGCCTCTGGTGCCACGGTTTTCAACTTACAAGAAATTTATTGCTATTGATATTGAATTCGGGGTCTTCTAATACTTCGCCTCTGATATCGCAATGAAAATTTTATGCACTCTGTCTGCTTGGAAACTTCCCCTAACATACTGTCCGTCCAAACCGCTGAAACACGGAAACACCTGATTTTACACGTCTTGTGTCCGAGTGGTGGGATGAGGGGGACAAAAATTCCCGGAAGTAGAAAAGTACGGGATATGAAATTGAGTCTATGTAAAATTTAAACTTCTAATCTCAAAATCCAATGAAATGAAAAAGCCTGTGTTAAACTGTGTTGCTTGGAAAGGTCATTTTATTCCTTCTCCCCTTTGTGATTTTTCTGGGGTAGATACGAAAAAAGTACTGGAGACCACTTTGTGGAGAATCTACCTGATGTAGAACAATTTTTTGAAACATTTATTTTGACGTCCCATATTACACGAAATTTTTGAAAAATCGGTTTTTCTGTGTTTTGTTGTAAATAACTTTACGTGTCGTCATTGGGGGAGTGTTGTATCTGTTTTCTTACATTATTGTCATTGGGGCAGCGTTGCGTCATTGTTCCCCTGCAAGCGTAGTAGTGATGTTGTTATGATGATGATGATGATGATGATGATGTGGTGAGGAGGAGAAGATTTTCAACTTTTGAATACTTCGGGAATAGGCAACTATTTTATGTTCCCTATGTAGACGACTTATTTTTTCTCACTGCACTTGGAACTAAAGTCAAGAAGGGTGTCAGAAAAGTTAGAAGAAGAGCTGAGGGCGGAGACTTGCAGTACGTTACCACTCTCAACAATATTCAGAAAACTCCCTTTCGTTACCTCTTTTCTCCTCTGAATTTCCTCATTCGCTTAGACTATCTCGCTCGCAGGTGCTCGCAATATCGAGATTGAATGTTTTCTTTTGAAATTATAAATACTCGCTAAAAATAAACGAGTGATGGACGCGTTCGAAATAATTTAAATTGAGCGACTCCGGCTCTTCTTGTTTCTGTCGGCGTGTCGGGGAAGAGCAAATGAAAGACAGATCTCGAGATACGGAAACCTGCTTTTGCTCCGTTTTTAATAGGAAATCCGAAGCTTTCGGATGCGATTGCGTTGCGCCCAATTCGAAAGGGTTTCAGTTTTGAAAAGAAGGAAAGATTACGGTAGAAAGGCGGGGATGGATAAAAGAACATAAGTTTTTGTCGATGTTCCAATGTGAAGGTGTTTTCTTATATTTTCACAAAAGACTAAATGGTCTAGAAGTAAAAGTGAAAATATCAGAAGTGGAGTTTCGAACGTAAGACCTTATTTGTCGAGGGAGACGGGGAGGTGAGTATAAGCGAGCATTTTCGGCATTTTGTTGTTCCTTTCTACCGTGCTATATCGTTCTTCGTTTGTACGTTCGAGTGCTGACAACAATAGTATCTGGCCGTAGACCAGGAATATCTTTTTTCGAAATGGATCATTTTCCGCGCAAGCTCAGTGTGAACGTGGCTGGGGAGATATTCTCCTTGTTGAAGAAATTGTACACTGATGTGCAAAAATTACCAGAGGATGCTAGTAGACTTCCAGAGATGGATCTGGTAATCATTTTTTCTCGAATTTTTATTTCCGTAAGACGTTGTGAAGATTCGTTGGGAATGAACTTCTATAGAAATCCGCTGAAACTATGCAAGACTCACTAGTTGAATATGAATTCACTTAATCAACTTCCTTCCTATACCGTTGTAACTCTATCGAAATTTCCTGACTTCTTGAAACTCTGTAGAAACTTTGAGATTCACCGCGTCTGATTAACACTCGTTAATATTCCTGGAAACTCCGGAGGGACTCATTAGGATTAAAGGTGTGCTTATGCGATGAACGCTGTACAAGCAGAATACTTGGAGCTACTTCAGACCTCATTAAGATCCTCTTAAGAATTGTTAAGCCTCATTTAAGACTGCTTTTTTAGTCTTATTAGGACTGAAGAAGAGAACCAGAATCATGCATGCAATGGAACAGGTAGGGTCGGGCGAACATTAAAACCGCCTAACATTGAAAAAGTTGGGCTGATGACTTTGTAGGTTTAAAAGGTACTAAAAATTTTTCATTCATTTGGCCATATGCTAGAAATTAAGGTATCTTAGTTTCGTCCATTTTCATACAAGTTAGACCAGTTTTTATCAGGAGCACTTTTACTGGGATACGAGGTTTTCAGTCTTCTATTTCTACCAATAAGATATTCCCCCGGAGGTCTAAAGATCCGATCAATATAGAAATTAATTCGGAAAAAAATACTACATAACTAAGAGGAGCAGAAGGAGCCAGATTCGAGTAGGAAGAGACATTTTCATAATTCAGCTGATTGGTGACTTAGGATGGAAAGCGAACCGTGCACAGTGAAGTGATGGATCAAAGTTGGCGGACACCAGAATATAATAATTTATGAAGGGTGTCTTTTCAAAATTCACCAAGTTAAAAACTACAAATTTCCAGTTATAAACACCATCTGTCGAACAAAAAAACAGCCATCGCGATACGTGTATTATACGTTACTTGAACTTCATTTAAGTGCCTCATTCCAAAACGCATTAAGTCAAAGAAAGTTTTTTCATGAGAGACAGGAATCATTCTCCTTCTTTGACTATTAACGATAAGTTCCAGGCATTTTTTATCGAATTTATACATGTTGTATTCTGCAGGCCAAGTTAGAACACGACGCTGCTTTGTTTCAAAGATGTGTACCAACCGTCTCCAACAAATGACGCTGCAATCTCGATTTCACCAAAACTGACTTAATGCGTTTTGGAATAAGGCACTTTAATTACTTTTCGTATAACAGAACCAAAATGGTCTGAAATTGTACGTAGCTCACAAAAACTCACACAATGTAATGTATTTTGCCTCTCCTACACATTTTGGTTTTTTTGATTTCATAAGTTGAAAAACAGTACAAATTATTATTGACTGGCATGTTCGGTTAACCGTCCTGATAAACAAATAAAAAGTCCGCATCTCTCTGATATGGGCAGTTGGTACATGGAGGTCACAGAATGTACTCGACTAAATTCTCCATAAGATGGTTCTATGCAGTTTTATTCGTAAACACTTCAAAAATGTCAGAAAGGGGTAGGGGTTGAAAATAACCATTTACACTACTATACATGAACGAAAGTAGAGCAGGTTGAGGTTTTTTTCAGAATCAGTAAAAGAATGGGAATTATACTCCTGTGTCCCCCCCCCACCCCAGCGATGCCTATTCATTTATAGGAATCTTCTCTTCCTGGGGTTTACTCTGGGATGTAGCTAATGGGCAGTGTGCCTCCTTCCTAAAAACTATTTCGACCCCACAATTAGCAGTCTAACTGGAACTAAGTAAAAAGATGGAGAAAATGGTGATTCCCTTTTTTGTTGATTTACATGTTGGTATTAAACCGACTCACGGTTGACGGTTGAGGGTATAAGGTTTACGTGTGATTTTGATTTTCATAAATGAAATATCAGTGTTCATTACGGTTTTTAACCTCGTTCGTTTGAGGCGGTAACTCTGTTGTTTTGTTCCTGTCCCTTGCCCTTTTTTGTACCTTTTTTCTTCTTTAACCATCTTTCTGTCTTTGTTCTCTTTACTGATTCAGTCAGTTGTTGTTAATTTTGGTTAATCCTACCTGTTCAGTACTTGGGTTACTTCCGTTCTTTTCTGTCATCTTAGTCGTTAATTGTTGTGTTGTTTTTTTTTGAAGCCTCCCCTTTTACACAATATGAAATTACCGAATCTTCTCAGACCAGGAGACCTCCAAATCTCTTCATCTCGAAATCCGAGGATCTTAATTTTTGGTGGGGAGGAAGATAGGGGAGATCAAGTTTTAGATTTTTTCTCGCAAGTAGTTGATACAGTATAATAATAGATCTCTGAAGCTGTAACATGAGTATCATTGCCATAATAAAGACATAATCCGACTATCTCAAGGCGTAGTAAGACAGAGACGATAAGTGAATCATATTAAAGAAAATATAACTATTTTTCTAGGGGACAATCTGACTCTGAAATAAGGTTATGCTATTGGGTCTCATCAGCTGGAGGAAAAGTCTGATATGATGTAATGAAACATAATCTGAGATAATTCACCTAATAATTAAATTGTATCAGCTAAAGTTGTAATGAGACATATTAAAGATAATCAGACATCATAATGGCATAATCAGACATAGGTAATCAAAGATAATATAAGACATAATGGTTGAATGTCTCGTTATGTCTTATCAATTGGAGTTTTTTCCGGCGAAGAAGAAGGAAGAGATCTTTCTTTTTCAGTGTATAGAAAGGTTGGAGGGTGGACATAGTCTAAACTCTGATTTTTGCCCTTTTTTTTTCAAATGCGAATCCAAGAAAGGGTTTTCGTGTGGCGTTAATCTTTAAATTGATCGTTACGCCCTTCCGAACTCACGTACCAAATCCAACGCTTGTCTGATAAAATTGTCAGTTTTGCTCCACTTCCCGGTGCTATAATAGCTAAAGACGAAGTCGAATTCCGAAAGTCGCCCCGTATACCAATACGTTGTAGGTATTCGGTGTTCTCCGCGTAGCAACCGTTCAGTCGCGTTGTGTTTCGACTTTGAATTTGGCGTCGCTCAACACCCCTGCCCCGGGCGAACTCAGTCTTTTTTGACCGTGTCGATAGCGGCGTGCGGCACGAAGATTCGCGGAAATGAGCAGATTATAATCAGCGGTAACGCCGAGGAGCAGAGCACCCCCTGTCATGGTCGTGTGTACGTGAAAGCGAGCGTAACGCAGTTTGTCGACGACTCCGGGGACGTAACTTTTTCGCGAAGACATTTTTTTTCTTCCTCACCCTCTCTGCCTTTTCGTACATGCCCTCCGAGGGCTTACGCCGGTGTGTACTCGTATGTGTGACGAAGACGAGCCAGATTTTCACTCTCGAGACGGAAAGGTACGGCGAAACAGCATCTCCGTGACGCTCAGCTGGGAACGCTAGTTGGTGTAATCATTTTTCATCGACTATGATAGCATAGGGGAAAGTGGGGGAGTGGGTTGTGTTCGCCGGAACCTGCGATGCCTATCTCGACGTACTGCGTGTATTCGACTGGCGGGAAACGTGTGCGTGTTGTTGACGAAGGTGCGACGCACTCCACATCAGCGCCACCGTTGATGTTCGTTGTCCCCGGTTTTATAAAAGGAGCGAAAATATTGACGCTGGCATTTCTTAGGCCCGATATCGCGGGTTTCCAAAGTCCCCCGTGTTTACATGTTTGTAGTCTACGTAAGATGGATCTAGAGAAACGGGTTTGAGGAACAAAGAGGTAACTAGCGGAAGATTGCTGAAAATGGTTCCAGTTAGGTGTCGTGACTATCAAAAGTCCCTGCCTCTTGTGTTAATTTTGTAGGGAGATTCGGCTAGAACAGTTTTTTGTTGTTGTTTTTTTTTTTTTCTTCATAAAACTAACTGTTCTATTCCAGATTTCCTATAAAAATGGTCTGTTGTACCTTTTTCATATCGACCCCAGAACGGTCACAAATGGAGAAAGGAGGGATTCAAAATGACCTACAGAACTGAACAGTTAAAGAGAAACCTTAAAGAGAGGAAAACAGTTTTCTCAACTTTTTTCTCGTTTCATCGGATTTTGAGAGTAGAAAAGTTCAAATTTCTCATAGGTCTGAAATCAGTTTATTGCGTCTAAGTTGAGAATTGTGACATCGGGGACGAGAACGGACGTCAAAAACGTCGGAAAATAGGAAGTATCAAATTTAGGGTTTTCAAGGGCAAGGTCGCTAGATTAATTTTTCTACATCATTTTTGTAAAAAAAAAAGAAATGAAATGAAAGAAAATTCAAAGCAATTGAAAAAGAGAAGAGAGACGAGAGAAAGGTAGGAATTCGAAAGATATACGCAATGCAGTCAGGGGTGCGTAGAATTTCCCTGTACGAAAATATTAAGTCAGGATTGTTCGAATGTTTATATTGATGGACTTAACATGAGTGGCTTATGCGCTAAAATTCTACCATATCTACAAATACATTATTTACAGAGAATGGGCGGATGGATGGATAGCCGGACGGGAACTGCTCAGGCGAGGTACCTACAACAGAGTTGAAAACCATGTTTGAGTACGGGCACAAAACACTACTGCACCGTAGCCCAAAATCAATAACATAGCCAAGCATTTAAGCGATCCTATTCTCTGGTCCAGTATCCGACTAGCACCAACATACCAGGGGATTCATACCTAGCCCGCACGAATGCCTATAGGTACCCTGGTAGTGCCGGCCCTGAGGCTGTGCTGCAGTTCAGTATGCTGTCCGGAGATTCGACCGAATGCCCACAGCCGCATCCACATTATCGCCTGGGTAGGGTAACGTCTAAACCCTGCATAGTAGAGAGCCTGGGGCGTCAACTACGCCCCCGCCGGCGAGAAAGTATTGCGAGCAAGCGTAAATATAAAAGCAGTTTAAAAAGCCATAACAAAATGTGTACTCAGTGAGCAAAACTCACCCCAAATTGATGTCTCTCACTAACACCACAAAATACGCGACGACACTTTCAAAATACGGCTTACGCACAAGTCAAATTTCCCGCATCGGACTTTTACCGCAGTCGTTAACTAAATGCCACGAGGCACGAGCCCGCGAACGCGAAGACCTTGGCACAAGGGATGCGTTCCTCGTCCTCCAGCAGGTTCTCCAGGCAAACCAGTCATTCATACAAGCGGGTGAAAGCGGAGAGAAACGAAGCGACAAGCGCGTAAGATTCGACCCTATGCAGGGTGCATTTATTTAGACAGAAATTTACTCTTACATTTTGATTATCTTTTCATTACTAGCGTAGCATATCAAGGAGAAAGGAAACAGTCAACCTTGAAAATAAGGAGAAATACGATACATCCATCACTTCTAGAGGATTCTTTTTGGTTGCTGAACTCATTTTTGGTGTCAGTTTTACTCAAACTCAGAAACCGCAAATGTGGAAGTCACGATCGAAAATGTCATTTTATACAATGTGTGTCAAGTATAGGGTACTGAAGGTAGCTGCAATTAATTTTAATAATCATGTTCATTCTATATTTATGACTGTGATATTGAAAGGAGTGGGGCTGAATTAAATTTTCAAGGAAAAAAAGTTTATTCTTAATATTAGTTTGCCTTTAACGTGTGAGTTGAATATTGTGCCGCCAGTGGTGGGAGTCACAGTCGAAAATGTCTTGAGATACAATATGGACATCAAATACAAGGGTTCTCAAGGTTGTGGAATTCATTTTTTTTTTTTTTTGCAATATTTTAACTCTAGTTTTTGATAACTGTGTCATCTGAGGTGGAAGAGGAGAAGTCTAAATTGAGAATTGTGAAAAATACAACATTCGCAATACGCATCACGTCTAGGGTCTTCTTGAAGTGGCTCAATTGAATTCATTTCTGATGTTAGTCTTACCCAGAAATGGAAATTGTTGGAGCAGCGGCGAAGGCCACGATCGAAAATGTCATACCATACAATATGGGTATTAAATGTAGGGTATCCGAGGTCGCTGGCATAATTTTTATGATACAGTTTGTCGCTATAACTGTGGCATTAGAGGCGAGGGCAGAAATTGAAATTTAAAAAACAGAGCTTAAGCACATTTGACACATAGTTTATTGAATACTACTCCATGGAAAGATTCTTCTCCCACATAGATTCTATTTTGTTCAGTCATGTCTGACTGCTGCTGATGTAGGTAGCTAGGTACCAGTGAGGATGTTAGCGAAGATTTTTATGAGAGAAAGATGCATCATTAGTTAGAAACAGTGATAATGAAAATGATAATTTACTTACCTGAGACCATACTACTGATGCCATTTACAAATAATACATTTATTATACTTCCTCCATTGAAGAACTGGTGAAAAACTTATGATGCACGAATTTCTGATTCAGTTCGTTAGACTTCAGCCAAGGAAGGTACGTTTTATTAGTTGATAAATTTTTTGAGGGGAAAAAAACTAATCATGCACTATACTCGATAACTACTTATTAGGAAAAAGTTGATCCATACGTCCACAGTGCAGCAGTTTCTAAGTTAAGGTTAGTCTACTCGTAGTATCGATAAGGAATCATGTGCGTAGTGCATACGTTTTATTCTTCAAAATTCAGTTCTGGCCTCCCGTCATGATACTACAGTTACGAGCATGGAGTCAAAATGATCAGTAAACGATTTCAGCGATCTTGAATACTCAACATTTGATATCCATATTATATAAAATGACATTTTTGATCGTGACTACTGCTCTAATAATGTCCAAGTCTGAGTAGCGCTTGAATCATAAATGAATCCAGCAACCCTGAGAACCGTAACAGCGACTCGTATGTTGTAATTTTCAACATGTTCAATTTTGCCCTCCCCCATGCCTCAGTTATAGGAGATCTAATCAAAATAGTGTACAGAAACTTGAGTCAGCGATCCTGAAAACCTTATATATGATGCCCATATTGTATTTTAAGACATTTTTGACCTTGGTACCCTCCTCTGATGCTAAAATTTCGAACTTAGTCGCAATCTGGAATCAAAAATGAATTCAGTAACTCCAAATACCTCAGGAGTGGTGGATATATCATATTTTTTATTATTTTCAACTCCCTTTTTCCCATATGCCGTCGTTATGAAAAAAGTTGAAATAATTTAGAGAATGAACTAAGCGACTTTAAAAATCTTATATTTGATAACAAATTTTTGATATTTCTTACTTTGGCTTGTGCTCTTGATGCAACAATTCTCGACTTAGAGGCAAACCGATATCAAAATTGAATTAGAAGTTCTCGAATACTACCTCACAACAGATGCCCCGGTAGAAATTTTGTGCACTTTATCAGCTCGAAAACTTCCAGATTACTGAAACACCGAAACACCCAATTTTACGTGTGTGATGTCCGAGGAGCGAGGAGACAAACAATTCCTAAGGATGGAAAGGCTATATGGTTGAGAAATGAATGGATGATGTTAAATTTGAACTCCTATTTTAAAAATCCTGTGAAACGAAGAAAACATTCAAAAAACAACTTTTCTTTCCTTGTGTTAAACTGTGCTGCTCGGGAGGGTCATTTGGAACCTCCCATTTCTGAGCGTTCTAAGATAGATACGAAAAAAGCACTAGAGTCTATTTTTATGTAGAATCGAGTTTGGAATATTCTTTTCTCGACAAATTTTCGTATATTTTCCGTAATACTCGAAATTTCTGTGGAAAGAAATCGACGGATTCAAATTCTCTCGGAAAAATTAGTTGAAAGAGTTGGAGTGGAACTTTACCATGCACCCGCGGACTGGCAGGGGAATTGTAGAGGGGGAACGGGCCCCAACCAGTATTATTCCATTCCTGGAACAAGTCATATTTTGGGTGGGCCCGCAGTCCAAGGGGCTCGGTCAGGGATTCCCCCATCCCCCCAGCCAGTCCGCGGTTGTTACCATATAATTTGAAACACCAACCATAACTATTTTCAGCAAACTTCTACTTGTTCCCCCTTTCTAGCTGATTTTTTTTAAATGAAAAATCAAGTATTACTTTTGGCATGACGGTGGAAGTTAGGATGGGGTGGAATAGAACGCTATTGATTTGCAGCAAAATTTATCCAATAGGGAGTGAGACTTTCACAGTTTTCCGACGTGACTTTTCCGACGAACTTGGAATTCACCGGCTATATCGAGCGAGATGTGACATAGCGATAGCGGGCCAGTGGAACCCCGATGAGTCTCGAACTTCTCCGTGGGCGTGAAGCGATGTTGGGATCCCGACTAGTCACGAACTCATCAACAGGCGTGAAGCGATGTGAGAAGCGATTGTTCCAAGGATTCGCAGATATTTTTTGTGGGAAGCTGACGAGGGTTGGTGAATTTATAAAATTATTAAAAAAGGAAAAAATAATTGACTGTCGGACTGACTGACTGATTCAACACTTCATACGCCTGCGAGTACCACACTCCTTGCATCAGCCTGTATTCCCTTGCAAGCATCACGTTCCTTGTACCAGCCTGCGAGCACTACGTTCTGCTAGTGCATCATCTTGCAGACGAGTCTGCCACCACGGGAGAGCATTTTCATGTCAGCTTCGCGGACTGAGAATGTCGTCGTCCGCTACGCTCCGCAGAGCACGTTGCACTCCATATTTTTTGGCGCGCTCATTTTTTGGACGCTACGTTTGCTGGACGATGACATTCTCATGTCGGCGTAGTCCGCGACGCAGACATGAAAATGCTTTCCCGTTGTTGCAGACTCGTCTGCAAGATGATGCATTAGCAGAGCATAGTGCTCGCAGGCTGGTACAAGGAACGTGATGCTCGCAAGGGAATACATGCTGATACAAGGGGTGTGGTACTCACAGGCGAATGAAGTATTGAGTCAGTCAGTCAATCAGTAGTTTTATTATTTCTATTTTTTTTATTATTTTATTTTTTTTGTAACGCTATTTTTGTCTTACTCCAAAGTAACGCTTTTTTCCGTTTCATACCAAAGTAAAGACATAAAAATGTCAAAATGAAGTTCCATGGAAATAATAATTCCTTTTCGTTACTCCTTTTCGTTCCTTCTCAAATGTAACGTTTTTCCAGTTTGTGTTATACCCATGACTGCAATGTGCCAAAGTAAAGACAAGAAAATGTCGAAATAAATTTCCATGGAAATGAATATTTCATTCCTCCTCATTTGTAATGCGTAACGCGTAGAACGTCGCGCGTAAAAGTAACGTTTTTCCGGTTTGTGTGTCAAAGTATAAGACATGGAAATGTCAAAAACTCGCTCAGGGGTGCCCACGAGATTGAACTTGCTTTTTATGCTTTTTATTTCGTCTGTTGGCCCTTATGTCCATCTCTTCGTAACAGCCACAACAATTATGATGCGTCTGCTGTGCAGATTCATACGTCACCGACGAACTAGAAATGCAAAAATCAGCTTCTTTAATCAGATTCTGTAATATAACTCAGGCGCGTTACTGAAGATGATTTGTTGCATTTTCAATTTGTCGGTAATGTGTTTATCTGCTCAGTAGATGCATCATGATTGCCGTTGTACTCGCAGTTACGAAGAAAAAGACATGAGAACCGACGCGACGGACGAAGTAGAAAGCATTTTTTTTTCTTAAATCAGTTTTTCTCTCGCGGGAACCCCTGCGTGAGAGTTTTTTCTCTTAATTTTTTTCATGTGGCAGACTATTGGTATTAATCTAAAATCGAAACAGCTGTCGGTGGAACCGGGTTCGTATAATTGATGAATTGCGATAATGCTGTACGGTACACTGTCGTAAATGTTAATTCTCGACGCGTAAATTACAAACTAATGATGTATTTCAAATAACGGAATAAGAAAAAGGAAAATGGAAGCGGCAAAGGACGATTAAGTCGCGTCGCGTCGGTGCCGTGTCTTATGAACTGGAAACGCGAAACGAATAAATTTGGCAAAAATATCGACGATAATTTCGAAATGAATTTTTTACTCGTGTCGTGTCGGCTGCATGTGTCGACTCGAGCGGCACGTAGTTTCTGTAGGTCGCGTGCCATTCTGATTCCATTTCCTCGGAATGTCAGTGGATATTGGCTGCTGTTGGTGCAGAAATGGTCTATAGCTGATGTGGATGTATTGCGCCTGTTGTACTCTAGCGACGTAGTTCGCGTGTCTCAGTGCTCTTGTCAGTAGAGCATGAGCAGCAACATGGTCTGTTGTCAGTAGTGGCGCGAGGATCGGTGTCCGTAACTGAACTGGAACTGCTACAGCCATAAAGAAATTGACGTAAAAATAATGACACTGAAGGGCAGTTTCAATTTACAAGTGTGTAATGTGTGCAGTAGGGTGAAACAAAAAAAAACACACGATTTCGTTGCCTTTCCGTCTAAAAACAATGCGTGCAAACCTAAGCAATATCGATATGAAATTTGAGATCTGCCCCCCTCCTTCCAATGAAAATTATTAGATAATATGCGAGTCTGATATCCATAAAACTACAGGGATGGGTCCATTACTGTTTCATGCAACCAGTCTGCGAGTTCGAGAAAGAAGACAGGTAACAAATATTATATTCGACAGATAGAGAGACAAGCGGACAGGTGGAATGATAGGTTGACGGATATGTGAGCAACTATAGACAGAATATGGACGGCCTAAAACCCAAAAAGTATTCAACTAGCACAATAAGTGTGAGGCGCGAAGCGAGTCAACTCAATCTGACGAATATTGTTCAAGAAAAATGGCGAAGCCTCAAATGCCCATTAAAAAAAATTCTGCAAATAAAAAGCAGTTTTGGAGAGTTACACATGAAGAACAGTTCTCCAATCTTCTAATCTGATTTTCCAGATTTAATCATAATTTTATGCTAGTGGACTGGTTGGCCGAGTGAATAGCATGCTGTTCTTGGAATCCGGAGGTCCCGGGTTCGAGCCCACGTAGCAACTCGCTGCATTTAGACCTACGTCGGTTTTTCGGCGAGAAGAGAAGAGGAGATAAGACAGCCCTAACAGTCTTCCCGAAAATTCTGACGCAGGCCCATTTGGGGCGTTTCCGGGATAGGGGGTACGGTGTCCCGGGGCCAATTTGGCATGCGTGCATCGCCATACGCCACTCTATCATCGATGCTACAAATACTAAGGAAAAAATTGTGAGTTTGCCACATAAGCAGAAAGTGAGGGCTGCAATACAAGAGTCGTACACTTCACTATTTCCTAACGTGTAGCGTACGTTTTTTTTTTTTTTTTTTTTTTCAATACCTTCTCAGAAAGTGAAAAATTATAGAAACTGGGAGCAGCAGGGAGGTAAAGAATAAATTACTTTCTGCGCAGGTCTTGAAAAAGTTATCTTTCATGAGCTTGTGCATCCCTGTGCACAACTGTGCTCACGAGACGTCTTGTGTACGCGAGGATGGCACTTTTACCTCCCCCCCCCCCCGTCCTAATTTTCGCTTCCTTCAGGAAAACTGTGTGTGTATTTTGGTGCAAAAACCCGTTAGCCAAACTTTTTGGGGGAAATGAAAACTTGAAGCCAGTGCGCGAGGTAGGCGAAGCTTAATGTTGTAACTCATTGAAAATTTATACGTGGATATCAGTAACATCAAACACATGGGGTTTCCTAAGTCGCCGATTTCATTATTTAGGTCTTTTCAGCTGTAACCTCTACCCAAAAGGCTTCACAGGGAGCTACAATCTGATCCTTTGTATCAGTTTTTAATATTTCAAGTTTTAGCTCTTTATGATGCCTTGTGGGTAGAGGTTTGACCCAAAATATGAATGCGGTGACTTGAGAAACCGTTTGTTCGATATCACTGATACTTGCATGTTGAACGTGAAGGTTTCTGAGTTTGGGTTACAGTTGACATGATTTCAGAACTGACTCTCTGGATTCTTCCAGGAGTGAGGGTGCGTCTGAAAAAACTTCGGCAGGCTTGGGCAGCCCCGTAGAGAGAAGAGGAGAGCCTAGGAGAAATTCACGGGCCCCTTCTCCATCTAGTTCAATATGTTCTTTTCTTGGATGGGAAAAAATTATAAGCTACGGGATAAGAGGTTTCTTTCATGGTGTAAGGAGTGATTGCTGATTTGATGTACAGTATGATTGAAATTCAGGCCTTTCAAAAATATCGGGCCCGGGTTGTACCTCCCCCCCCCCTCTCGACTAGGTTGGTCTTGGGTTCAGTAAATCCAAAAATCATTGAAAAAGGTTATCACGTGACATGTATTTGATTAACATAGAGTAGCGGATATCATTTCATCAACATAGTCCAGACGTACTTACTTTGGAGTACTCGTGCATTATATGAATTTAATATTCTTTGGGGCGGATCACTTTTAAAAAAATAAAATTTAAAAAAAAAAAAAAAAAAAAAACTACTTGTTAGATGTCTTAAAGGAAAATTTTTTATTTTTTGAAGGGAATCTTATGGTAAACTTTAACCTTTTTGCGCACACTTTTCTTTTTTAAGAAACACCTAAATTTTACACCGAACTTCGTCAGGTTTGATACTATTCTTGAAATGCATAAATTGGAAGGAAGGGTTATAAATGTCATTTTGGGAGTCAGATATCAACAAAGGTCTTATGTTTCATTCCTCCGTGGCGTAGATTATTTGGAAGACTGCGTCTCAAAATATTTCAATAACTGGTTTAGTTAATTCGAAAACCATTGAAATAAGTTATCACGTGATATATGTTTTAACTAACATTGAGTAGAGAACACTAATCAATAGACCCCCGACAGTCCTATTTTGAGTCCCATGCACTATCCACAAGTAATTTTTTCTAAAAAAAGAATCTCCTGTCCAATATTTTGTAATGTTAAAAACAAATTTCTTGTATTGGGTTACTTTTTTTTTTTTTTTTTTTTTTTTTTGGAAAAACATTGATTGTAAAATGTTTTAGAAAGAGATTGTAGTGGGTACTTCTTCTGAACAATCATATGGCAAACTTCAACGCACTTGCGCAAAAGCTTAACGTGCGTTTTTCTTTTTCAAAAAATTTTTGTCTGCCGAATTTTCATTCCGAACTATGTTAATTTTTCTTGTGGTAGCAAAAAAAAAAAAAAAAAAACCATAAGCCATGAATGTGTCCCCCTACTACCTATGAAATGCCTGAACGAGGAGGAAGTGTTAAATAGTCATTTATGATGCATAATATATCAACGCAAACTTTATGTTTCACTCCTTCATGAATCCTTTAGAAGTGGGGTATGTCTTAAAAATTATTTTGAAAATTGGGTCAGAGAAACCAAAAACCATTTAAATATATTATCACTTGGCATTAATTTTATTCACAATGATTGAAGGGCATCATTTCATCACTGACTCCCAATAGTAGGGTGGAACTAAATCGGCCAAAAAAACGTTTGAATTTGGGGGTCTAGTAATGCTATAAAGTCACATTTTTAGATTAGAATAAAGTGTATAAAATTTTGTTGAAAAATATTGCAATTTTTCCATCGTTCAACGCGAGTAAGGTTTCAAATGGAGCTTTACCTGTAATTAACATTGATAGTTTGATTACGTATTTACAGTCACTTTCATCTAAATATTTATATATGAGCAAAACGGACTTCATTTATATCTTTATAGAAGCTTGGGTGGCTAAGTGCATTTTTATGTTATTTTGATTGTAACCCTACCCTAATGTTGCCATCAGGGATTGTGATCTGTTAGAGTTTATGAAGTACCATAATAACAACGTCAATAACATCTTCGGTTTTTGGGCACTCCTTCATTTTTGATATTGTTTTGAACGTAACCCTTTTTCCTGTAGCTGTAGCTCCGCGGGGGTCTTGACTTGAATATTTATTTTTAGTGAAATTCATTTTTTTGCTGTTTTTGTTCCACCTAATATTTGAATCACGGTGAAGTTACAGGAACAGAGATTTCGCGTTTAGTAGTTTATAACCCTCTATGGCAACATTAACGTATGGGTTACTCTCAAAACGACATCAGAAATGAATCTAGCGATTCAAAGGTCTTCCCTGTAGACGTAAATAAAGCTAATTTTGCTGTTTGAATGGAAATAACTACACGATAATCGAACTATCATGTTAATGACATTTGTCAAGCTTCATCTGAAACAATTCGTCTTGAGCTCAGTGGCGTAACTAGGGACGGGCTCAGGTGGGCCAGGTCCGTCCAAAAAAATTCCTCGGCCCGCCCATTTTTTTAAAGCATTAAATCCTTTAAAAAAATTTCAAGTTTTTTTCTACTTAAAAAAAAAAAAGTACTAATTATATTCTATTTACATAATGTTTTCAATTGGACGGACATCATCAGTAAATCATGCACCACATCACGATCTATTGAAACTGCCATCAACAGAATCTTCTTCGGTCACTCACGCTTCACACACGTATACATATACATATTCATTCGTCAACCGCCACCAACATGTAAAACCTGTTCTACTCCCTTAACTACACAACATATGGCCCAACACTGCAAATCATACCACCGCGTCCACCGCAACCACCTCATTCAGTACCTACTCATCGATAACATACCCCACCTTATCACCTTCATGACTCACAACAAGCTCTCACACCTCATTTAAATTTACTGTACCTACTACGTATCAAATAATGGACTAAGTATAATTAACTTTAAGATGTACCGAGATCATGGCCTATAGGTGATAAGTGTCTCGCTAAATATAAAATAAAGAAAATCACGACACGAACGCCCGCATAATTACATTTTATTGAATAGCAGTATTCATGTAAGTATGCGTGTATTAAAAATATTACATGTCGACGTCATTTTTCAACCGCCCCTCAGCCGCATTCAAAAAATTGATTTGGCTTTAGCAACATGACCCAACTCTGTGTTGGCCTTTCTGTGCCCATACAAAAAAATAGTTACGCTACTGCCTGGGCCGTGAAAAAATTTCAGTATGTTTCGCTGCAATATATTGCATACTTGACATTTATTTCCAAACGCAACTTCTTAGCCCTATTCGACCTCCAAATTCAAAAAATTTTTCATTTCACCCTATCCAAAATACCTATTTTGAAGCCTCTGTTTGTTTTTTTGTTTTGTTTTTTTCATAAAATCTCCTGACAGGTATTTTGTTGTGTTAAGAACAAATTTCTTAGGTCTGAACACTTTCTTCTGAAAAATCTTTATTTGTGAGATTTCTCAAGGAAAATTGCTGTTTTTTTTAGGGACTCATTCGGTAAATTTGAACCTCTCTGCGCACTGGCTTACAATTTTTCTATTAATAAAAAAAATTGGCTGTTTCTTGGCTATTTAGTTTTTACACCAATATACACTATACTTTCTCTGGTGGGAGCGAAAATAAACAGAAAAGAAAGCTAAATAAGTGCCACCCTAGTGTACGTGTTTCTGATATTTTCCAAAATAGCATGCCAGCAAGAAAAAAATGTGTGTCCAATTTTATCTTATCAGGCTAATGAACTGGCTAACTTGGTGGAACTTTCGTTCGAGCTGTTGGCGGACAACACGAAAAAAGGAAAAGGTTTTGCAGCAGTACGCCCAAGCTTATTATTTGTTTCGATTTAGCGTAATTCCATCGCACACCGGGGCACATTCCGGTATAATTTTATCGAAATTAAAGGCAATTACGTGGTCACGACGTGGTACGGCTGCGTTGCCATTGTTTTTGTTGTTTTTGAAATTACATACATAGGTATAAAGTGCACGCGACGTGGTGCCGCCGGTAGCCCGGCCCTCGTGCCTCCGAAAGGCAATTGCAAATATATGCGAAAAGGAAGGAGGGGAGGGGGGGAGGTGCTCGGGCGACCGTGTAAATTAATTTAGTCGCGGAAAAGGCTTTTAATTTGGAGGCGCATCGCGACGAGATAACCGGAGTGGCGACTACAACAACATGCTCGGCGTGTGGACGGTCGAGGGCCGAAGGGGCGGAACAGAGCTCGAGTAAGCGATTTTCATAAAATAGTATAATAATAATAATAACGACGACGGTAATAATGATGATAATAATTATTATTCTGAAACTCGGGGTATTAAGAGATGCGGCGGCGAGGCAAAAATTGAATTTCAAAACGGTACCGAGAGTAGTTTCGAAAAAGTTTGAAGAATGAATTATTGTGTGTCGCGGGTCGGCGTCGTAAATTCAGTAAACTCGCCGGCGGTCTCGGACCGATGCGACGATTAAAATATCTTTTCTTGTCCGCGTCGTTGCCTGCGTACATATTTTGCCGAGTGTATAGTGCGGATAAGTGGGGAGCTAAGTACCCTTGGTTCGTTTTTACCAGTCACTCGGCAGTGCCAAAGAGTTGTTAGTCCAAGTCGATGAATAATTCCTTTTACGATGATATTGTTGCGACGCGAATATCTTGTTACTCGTATTTTCTTAAGAGAGAAAGGAGGTTTCGTGTATTCGAGCATCGCAATTTGGTGAGCTGACGGAGTTCGGTTCAGGAACGCAAAAGGGAAAGGAGCTTCTAGGAAGAAGGAAATTAGAGGACAAAGTTTCGGGAGAAAGCGACTCAACTTTGTCGGTCAGACTTCATCACTCGGCATCAGTATTCTTTTGTTGCTGTTGCCGGAATGTCGCGAAAGATTATCTGACAATTTCTTGTTCAAAGGGTTTTGATTCCATTTTCCGGGTGACTGCTGGCCGAAGCAAATAAGCAACTTTGAAAGCACAACGAGGTGATAAGCGGAACATGGTATGAAATAGTCGGGCTGGTGTCCCTTAGCTGAATATGAGCAGGATATTTAGAGGTCACGAACGTCGTGGAACAGTAACGGGTTTTCAGAAGGGACCGTGGAAGTTACGGAAAAGTAATGAATTTTTTGATTCGGGTCTTCAATTTTTAATTTTTATTAGCTGAAATTCTGATCACTTTATTACGTAATACCTAATTAAATAGGTCGCTGGAGGAGCGCTACGCGTGACTTTTCGGGTAAAATCTTTTTTTGATGATACAATATTCATTAGGACGAGTAGAGTTACGTGATCGCAAGTTATTTCCCAAAAGTACCAACAGATAAAACAGAATATTATTTTCGCTGCCTCATATCCACTCAGCTCATGGAGCAACGCCTCCCTAAAACAGCTTTCCTGTAAAATGCTTAATTTGTAACATGCAACTTTGCTCCAGCGACCTATTCAATTATCTTTTCCGACCTCGATTAATAATCTTTAAAACTATGCCAAACTTACTTCAGACTCTTCACGACGTCCTCAGGATTCTTACATTAATATCTTAGACTCTTCAAGTTTCTTCTACATGACTGAATATGACTCATTTCAGTTTTGTGTAAAACGCTTCAAGACTTTTCTCAAACGCGTTAAGATATGTTTATTTTAGATTTGATCAAGACTTTCAGAATCGTTCCAGCGTTTTTTGAGACTTTCTAAAGCGGTTTCAAAGTTGCCTCAATTAAGTCTCTAAAATCTATTGTACAGAGTTTAGACTAGTATTCGTATCTCTGAGGCTCTTGTCGACTTCTGTTCAAGATTATTCAAGACTTAATTAAGACTTTTTTCGGACTGTTCTGGCTTCATGTAGGCTTTCTGCGACCTTTTCAGACTTACTAAAGACTCGTTGAGGCTATTCCAGACTTGTTCAAGAAGTTTTGAGACTTTCTCAAGACCATGCGAGACTTACTCAAAATTATTCCGGATTCTATGAAGACTACTTATTCTCGTCAGAATGAAATGTTTTGAGACTATACTGACTAACCGACTTTTTGAATCTCCTGCGGACATGCTCTGGCGTCTAGACCAAGAGTCTCAAATTTGTTCGTAAGTATAAGCCTCTCAGATTTCTACAGTTGGTATCACTCTCAGACATAAATGGAAACAGTTCTCAGCAAGGGAGGAGACTGGAGCATTAAACTGGAAGTAATATGCGTACATGACAAAAATCTTTGCCATCGGCGTGAGCGAGAAATTTTTCCGTAGAATTACCTGTTTTGTTCTTTTGTTTTCAATAGCTACTGATAAGACAGAAACCTGAAAAAAATATGAAAGTGGCCTCTGGTTACTTCTATAAAATTGTCGCGAAAGTTTTGAAGAGTCTTCAGTGGGTCTGAGATACTTTCATTTCCTGGCAAATCTGGTGTGTTCTAAAGTATCTGAGTTAAGCCTGCAGTAATCTTACACGTGCCCGGAAGACTTCAATGATTTATTTTTTTCTTTTTTTTTTTGTTCTTCAGCAAAGAGACACTTATTGCATAGTTACGCTATGGCCTCTACATTCGTAAATAGTACGTTAGTAGCGTTAATGATATTAAATTCTTAATGTTTACCAGAGATTAAATTGATTAGGTTAAAGAATTAGAGTTTACAAATAGGTGGTTCGGATAAATTGTTGTGCTGTGAATAATTGAAAGGTTTCGAAAGGTTTCTTTTTGGGTGGGGGTGAGGGAGGTACAAAACTTAAATTGAGGCCGACAAGCAAAAGAAACAAAAAGTTTAAAAGGCTTTTCATTAAATCTTGTCTCTGAACTTACTCAGGGCGCAATTTTATTAATTTGCTGAATATTTTCTCACATTTTTTTTATGTTTGGAGTAAAAGTAATACTTTATACCCCTCTTAATTTTTTGGATTGTTATGGTGTACCCTTGTACCTTCCATCCTTCCCAATTCCGACCCTATTGGTCTTCCACAAATCTAGAAGAGATTTTAAATATCGTAGATAAGTCAAAAAGCGTCTAACACTTGTATGAAAGAGTCTCAAGGAAGTTGTGAAGAGTTTTGCACAAGTATAACGAAGTCTTAAAGAGTCTGAGAAAGAATTGGGATCAAACTGTAAACTGTTTGGGAAATACGACAGAACAATTATGAATGAAATGGAGTACACAAAATATTTCAGTTTCATGATAATGCCATTGCAGATATATGTGTGGAGTCCTTCAACATCACAAGACATATGAATAAGGTCGTGGCAGGGTCTTGGATTTCCAATTTTCAGTTTCAGTGAGATACCTTTGACACTACAAATTTCGCATATACCCCTGCCGCCAGTTTTCTTGAGGGACCCTCTTCCACTCTCAAGAAATTGGATATTTTCATTATATTTGGAGAGGGGGTCTCGAACCCTTGTGAGAATTTGAAGATATATGGTTAAAATTTTCAGTGTGATGGAGCACCATCTTCAACAACTTCTCGCAAATACTCACTTTCTATCATATTCTCCCTAAAACCTCTATTTTTCCTATTTTCCTAGATTAAGCGCGAATCTCAGATTGCAGCATCAAATTAATAGTAATCTTTAGTGGAAGGACTAAGTACCGTTTAGTGGGAAGGGATACTCTTTTGTGGGTTTTGAATTAATCCAGTTACCTCAGAATGCTCGGGTGGTGAAATACTACCCACAAAGTCATCTCTTGTATATTGAAATGTTGCCCGAAATGTCTCTTGTGTCATACTTTTCTGAAATTTTCTCTTGACTATTGAATCTAAGAGTTGATGGAGGTTACACAATAAAAACTTGATTCTCTCTGCCTTCACACAAACTCATATATCATACTTACTTCAATGTTGCGGAAGAACCGAAAGTATTCGAACCAGAGGAGCCAAGTTTTCGCACTACATTTTCAGTGATTCGACGGCATTCATCATAGTACATGGATCTTAAGACTTCAAAGTCACTATCAGTCGCTGAAATAGTGGATAAAAAAAATTAAAATTTCATGTTTTGAAAATTCTTTAGTTTTTGGGTAATTATAAAAGTATCTCATGAACTATCATTAGACAATTCAGTTTCGTTTTTTCTTTTTCTTATCGCACGCCCGACATGCACGACCTGAATTTACACATAGTCCATCTGAATATTATTGTCATTTTTTGGAAAATATTCGGAACCTGTGTCGTATTGGTCCGAAGGAGCTCCCAATATTTAAGTACGATATTCGAGGCTTTAGTGCAAGCAGTGTGAACTTTTGCTGCATCAGTAACGAACGAATCTGTCATCGACTCTCGTGCTGATTAGAATTTTCAAAATTTTTCAACTTAAAATTTAGAAATAATCGAGGAAATAGTATTCTAATACTTTACGTTTGTCTTACGTTCTGTGGACAAGTTGTCATCTTGCTCGGGACGCTGCAAGTAAATCTTTATTCTTTGGTGTGCTCTGTAAACAGAATAAAACAGGTACCCAACTTATTTAGTCATCAAGTTTAGCGTAACTAATTGGTAGAAACATTGTTTCATAATATACTGATTCGGCGGATTTCGTTTTCTCTTGAAAGCACCCACTGCTTATGATTGTTAATTTTGATATCGTATCCTCAGAAAGTGAAAGAGAAGTCTGAAGCAGTGCCGTTTCGCAGAAAAGCGGAAGCCGGAACATCGTCTGTCTCGAAAATTGAAATTCACTACCAATTATGAGCAGATTATCTTTACCTGTTTTTATCGGCCAATTCGTCATGAAGATTTCTGGTTTTTAAGATACCAAAGTCTTCCGGTTCCTGATGGCTTCCGCTCGACATTCTTATTCACGTTGGAATACAGAGTGTCGAAGACAGTTAACTAAATGCACCCCAGTAAAAAAATAGATGCGCTCGGGTGTAGCCTTTACTAACCAGTGATTTTTGATTTCTTTCCCAAAGATCGTTTTTTGCTAGTTGCTAAGAGATATTACAGGGCGAGCTAAAAATCCCACAGTCATACTTGTCATGATCTGTGAAAAAGAAAAAGTGTAAGAACGGATTCATATTCACACGTTTTTCGAAGAACAACCGCGCGATTACTGATGTTCTTATTGCTATGAGAGAGGGTATATAAGCCTGAGCGACGTGTTGCCTAGTTATGGTTGTAAAGGATTCAAGGTGAGGTCTGAAAAAATATCGTGCAAATTATAAATTTCCTAAAGATTTTGTTTACCGAGCCGAAGCATCTCATCCAAGGGTATTACGGATTCTGAGTTTGAATTTCATAGTATTTTCTTTGTTTGCTCACTCGTGAGAAACCTTTACTTCGAAAACTCTCGAGTTTTAAATAAATGACGGAGTTACAGATGATCGTGTAAATTTTGTATATAATACACGTAAATTCACATTTTCATTTTCGTTTACATGTTGCTTCCTAGCTAGACTACAGAGTATCTTCATACATGAGGAGTACGCACTGATTTTTAATATGTGCCTATTCGGAGATTGCTTATTATTTCTCAGTTGTACTGATTCCAAGAGTTAGGAAGACCTAAGTATACGACAAATTGATGAGATCAAGCAATTCATGTGATAGGTATGGCTAAAATTGTAGACTGCATCTTATATCTTTAAAAAAAAATTTCCCATCACCTATACCTGCTAAGGTTTTCTTCATTTACATTGCGCGCATCCTTAATTTGGTATTCTTAATGAAATTCCTATAAAATCAACAAATGGACTGTACCATCCTTAAATTTGAGGTTCTTCATAAATAATGCCTCGTATGAAGATGATATGGAAATACACGGGAGTAAAATGTACAATTAAGTGCTTATCTGTATTTCTTATTTGAAAAAAAAAAAATAATGAATAAAAATAAATACATATCCTTTATGACCATAATACATATGACTCAGTATAGTTGTTGAGCTTTCAAAGAGTTCCTTCAATTACAGACTCCTTAGAGCACGCAAATTAAGAGAATATTATGAAATTCGAACTCAACTTCTAAAAATACCTGAAATTGGGTTAATTAGCTCGGTAAGTTGGATATTTATCATTTTTTTCTTGTCTTTTAACTTGGAAGTGAATTCCCTGTAACCATGGCTAGGCGAGAAGTCACTCAACGTACACGTTTCTTCTGTATTATTAACATTAATAATCACTGTTGCCTTTCTAATAAATGTGTTCCTTCCCTCTCGTAGGTATAATTTTTCTATTTTAAGTAGACCAGTGAAAATAAAGTTGCGAAACTCGTAACCCACTCGTACTTTGACCCTGTATTTTCAGTTACAGACCTGGATAGTCTGCTCGTTGTTAACAGTTGGATGTGGCCCCTTTGGATTCGTCCCCCAAGCCACCGGACGATGAAGCGAGGCGGATTTGCAGATCGTCTCGCTGAATATAGACCTTCCAGGGATATATGAGAACATGATTTCAACTATCGTTGGGAAAACTTCCATTTATAAATTAAATTTGAACTTTGGTGGCTCCAGTCAGCTCTGGATCAAATATGCTGCAGTATTCGAAATTGGTTTACAGAAATAACCTATTTTAATCGCGATGGTTATTTTTAGTATGCCAGTTTTACCCAGTTCTAATCGTTTTTGACACACTGTGTGAGGAGAAGGAAGAGATTTCGAGATTTCGATTTTTTCACTGATTTAAATGATGGGCGTCAACGGAGTTCCAACGATGTGCGTGAAGGTAAACCTTGTCATTTGAAAGAGTTGATGGTATGTTGAAGTGAGCCTTAAAGCAAGAAGAAATTTACTTGACCCCTAAGAAAACGAAAGCTTATGACTGAAGGATCCTTTCTGTCCATGCTGTGCCGTCCGCCCGTTTTAGAATTGTATGGGGGCAGTGTATGAACGGGAAGCCCCGCACTGATATCGTAATACTTCGGAAAAGAAAAACCCGAAACCAAAAAAGAAAGCTCCAAAATTTGAATACAATTGCAGCTAATTTGATTAGCAATCGTACCTCGCTAGATGCAAATTCAATAAATAAGACCAAAAAAAGAAGAACGCAGAATTTTAGAAGATTTTATACCGATGTAGACTATAACTACTAACTCAGAACGCAGACCCTGATAAAAAAAGAGAGACGAAAATGCAAATGAAAAATGAACACACTTTCTAGTTAGAAAATAATCAGTGAAATGTTAGGTACCTGATGCATGAAAAGTTTGCACAATAGAAGAAAAAAAGAGACTCGGTTATTTAAATATATTTTATTTTTATTTCGAGAAAATATTCGATGCTGAAAAGAAGAAAAATTTCTCGCTTAGACTTGACTTTTCTAACATTTTCTCTCTTTTCTTTTCTCTCTTTCTTTGAGTATAATAATGTCCTCTTCGTATTCCGCGGAAACGAAATAACTCAAGAAGAAAGGAAGAACGTGAAGGAAACATTTTTATGTTTATCCCATTTTAAAAGCAAAAATTGAGTTTTAAATCTTTACACTACATTTAGCAGCATCGCACCAACGCACGGTAGCTACCTATACACAAAAACCGAAAGTGCTCTCTCATAGTCTCTTCCACGTAAACTTTAAACGCAGTCGTTTCAATTTTATTAATGTTTCGCAGATTTTTTCGTCGTGCAAATTTTCGGGCACTTGGGCGGACCGAAAACTTTTTAAATTAGTTCGCGACGAGTTTCTCGAGGCAGCACAGCTCAGCCAGTTAGGCAGTTGTTCGCATTGTGTGACTTTTTATGCTGCCGTGTTTATCAAAATGCTCAATCTGGGTTGTGTTCTGTATACCAGTCACATAGCCACCTTTTATTGTATCCGTAAGGTTTTTGTAATTCTTCGGAAAGAAAACTAATAATCTCGCGAGTGGAGGTAACCTCTTGTTAAGTACCTTTTGTCGAACAAATTGCCAACTGACTGAAGTTAGAATTCCGTCTGCATTAACCTGTTGGATATCTCGAATTCCACTCTTTACTTTAGATAGGAAATTGGTGATCATTAATCCAGTTAAAAGTTGATCGAATGAGACATGTACTCTACAATGTCTCGAATACGAAAAATATACTAAGAAGGGCAGAGCGAAGAGCAGTTCTTTTTTAATTCGCCGATGAGTAGGACTGTTTCATGATTATTAATTTGGTTTTAATTCGCAGCGCACCCAGATTAGTCAAATTCAAGAAGTACTTTTAAGATTAAATCCAGCGACCTCTGAAATCTGTACATGAACTTCTACTTCTGTTTTCATTTTTGAATACCTCCCTCTTCCTGCTAAAAGAAAAACTTGAAGCAGGTGTAACAATACATGGAGAGTGAATGAAGATGCTCAGATTTGTAGATGATATTGTCTTGTTAGCTGAAAGTATTGATTTGAAAAACATTTTAAATGGAATGGAGGAGATTTTGAGTAGAGAATATCGTATGAAAATAAATAAAAATAAAACTTAAGTTATGGTATGTAATTGATGTGAACATGATAGCTTAAATATAAAATTAGTCAGAAAGAAAAAATTTGGAAGGAGTAACAGGGATATTAGTAGAAGAATCGCGCAAGCCAAATTAGCATTTTATCGAAAAAGTTGTCTTTTCCCATCAAAAATATAAATGTGGAAATCAAAAAATTATTTTCGAAAACTTATATGTTTGGAGTGTGTAGCCTTATATGGATGTGAAACTTGGGCCATCGGGAAACCAAAGAAGAAGAGGATCGAATCTTTTAAGACGTGGTGCTATGGGCGAATACTTTGTATCAAATGGACGGATAAGGTAAGAAATGAGTAAATACTTAACCGTGTTGGAGATAAAATGGATATTTTTGGAATTGTCTGAAGAGGAGGAGAGATAAACTAATAGGGTATAACTTGAGGCACCCAGGTATAATATCACTGCTGCTAAAAATAAGGGTGGAAGGAAAGAATTGGGTAGGGGTAGTCAAAGATTCCAGTATGTTCAACAAATCGAGGATGTCAAATGTAAGTTATTTGGAAATAAAAGAACTCGCACAAGAACGGGAGAAATGGAGGGCTGCATTAAACTAGTCGTAAGACTAATAAGAATAACCTCATCATCATCATCTCTCCCTCCTACCTTCTGAAGCTACCCACAGGGGGCGTCAACTCAGCTTATTTCAGTATTTCAAATTGGTTAGTTCACATCAATGTTAATTGGATAATATTTCAATTTTATTTAATGAGATTTTACATACACATTGTGTTTTGGTTAAAAGGTAGCAAAATAGTCGTACTTGTCAAAAAATTCGATTTCATCGTTCCACCCTGATACTTATCTTTGGAATGATCCTGCATTAGCTCGTATTATATTATGCATGGGAAGTTTCAAGAGGTAAGATATTACCAAATAAACTGTATAGAGAGGGTATCTAGCATTTCCAATATGGAGCGATCCGCTTTATCCTTTTCCGATCACCACATCCACCCCCAGTCCATTCTTCGATCCCTCTCGGGTGCACTACATAACAAAATGTACTATTGCCTACGACCTCGCTCCTAAAGTATGTAGGTCTGGCACTAGCTTTGCTTTGTCCTCTTCTATTCTTCCTATCTAAACTTCCATTGTAAATGGGATTTTTGGCGATTTATGTCTTCTTAATATTAGGTTAGGAAACAGAATAGCAAATATTTGTATAAATGCTATCAGAAAATGAAACGCGATGAAAATTATACCCAAAATAATTATGTTAGTTTGTAATCACTAATCAGATGAAAATGATACTGTAGCTAGATTATTCCATTTAACGTTTACCAACTTCTTCTTTGTAGCGGGCGAAATTCATCTCGGTTACACCCGCAATTAGAAATTGATCGCCAACTATTTCGATTTGCTTCCATTACTGATTATGAGTACCATTATCTGTCAGATGGTCTTCTGCTTTCTTTTATCGGGTGAAGTTCATTTTTAGGCTTCGTTAGGTCCGGTCCACTTGACGGAGGTCGGAGCCAGGTTGAAGTCACAGCTGCATTACCCCTCGACGCCCTCACACCACACAAACAGCATCATTTGCTGACCATTACGAGTAATACTTTTTTTTAATTAGAACTCGTGCTGGATGTTACGATATACAGAGATGCAGACCATACTATCGGCAGCTGAGTAAATGACTTGTATAGCCTATCCCTTGTCTCGCACGTAGATAAGGAACTAGTGATAAAATTTTCTTTGCACGTCCCAAAGGAAACTTAAGGTTACCAGCCAGAAGATCGACCGCCACAACTTTTGCCTACTTGAAGGATCTGCTAGTAGTCTGTATTTGTCTTGGTCAAGTCTCCATGAGTTTGGTGATAGTCCAAATGAATCTTAGCGGTCTTGAAGAATTTTGACTGAATATAAACAAGTTTGTGCATAATTTTAATTTTTACGGGTTTTTATAGTCTAAACACAGTTTGAACTGGTTTGGACGGGACGAGTCATGATAAGATTCTTGCTAAATTCTAAGGTAATCATATCAATTTTTACTGAGTTTGAATGAGTCCCAAGTCTCTCGGCATGAATAATTTAGTTGTGTAATATTTCCAAAGAGTCTAAGGAGTTTTAAAGAATTAAAATATGTGACCGGCTCCGAAGAAAGAGACCTTATGGCGAAAAACGAGTATTTGAGAAAAACGCGTTCAAAGTTTGACAACACTGTTCTCGTTATGTAGACTATGATACCACGCACTGCTTGGGGAATTGTATAGTGCAGTGTTACCACTAATGACCAACGATGTACGAACCTACGAACACCGTAGCGACCTACTAGTCTTCGCGAGAGACAAAAATGAATGGCTATAGAAAGATGTGGACGCGGGATAATGCGAACTGATCTTACCGTGTGGCTTGATCAGTAGCGTAACTAGCTTTTTTTTTTTGCATGGGCATGGAAGGGCCAACACAGAGTTGGGTTAAGCTGCTAAAAACCAAATCAATTTTATGAATGTGGCCTGGGGGAGGGGAAGGGAGCAGGGAGGTGTTGAAAAATGACGTCGGTATGAAAAATTTTAAATAAACGCATACTTGAATAAATACTGCTATTGAATAAAATGTAATTATGCAGGCGTTCGTGACGTGACTTGCGTTATGGAAATAGGATATAATATCTACCGTAAATCGGGGTGACTTTGCCGAAAATTTTGGGGTTTTCAAACTTAAATAGCGGTAGCGCGTGATCTGCTAGAGATACAGGAAATCAAAAAACTGTTCCGGATTGATTGAAACCTTAGAAATAAGATTAGCTAGGAGAATCAAAGTTTCCCTCTCCCTCCTCCCTCCCCTTCCCAGAAAGTCCGAAAGATAAATCGGCAGAATAGATGCGACACCCAACTTGTCTTATATTTATTTTCTTGGTATCTCAAAAATCAACGTCGAATGACATCTAGGTAAATTCAAAACTCAAAACAACTTCGCGAATGTTCAATGTAGCGAAAGCTCGCAAATTCGTCGCGAATTGTAAGTTTTCAAACTGATAACAACAGAAATTGCCATGCCGCAAAGTCACCCCAAGGCAGTTTTTCGCTGATACCTTATGATTGCAGACTGGAAAATGCCTCGACCTGTGTATCCTTGAAAAGCTGAGAGTTCAGGTTTTAAAATGACACCACAATAATTTTTCTGTGAGTGCCTGGTTTTATTCCACAGACTTTATTTATCAGGTTACTATTTCGGAACTTTTTCTGTGCTTAAAAAACTCTTTCCATCTATTTCGGCCTGTGATACGTCTCACTAGTTTTTGAAGTGTTGTATCTATATCCCTTCATCGATCTATGTCTTTAGAAATGTTAGGAATACATTTATATTCGTCACAAAGCCAGTAATATGGTCAAAAATGAAAATCGGCGGTCACCTCCTGTTAGCAAAGTCACCCCAATTTACAGTACTTTTTTGGGGGGAAAGATTTAATATTTAAAAGAAAAAGGTTTAATCCTCTTGAAAAATCTAGTTACGCCGCTGGGTTTGGTGTATGCATTCCTAGGGCGCATTCATAACGGACTGAATCGAAAAATTTCGCTGAATTTTTTACTCGTGGATCACGCGAAATTTGCGCCAGATCTCATATTTGGCTTGATCAAATTGCGATATTCTGTTGCAGATACTCGAGAACGGCAGAAGGCAATAAACCAGGAGAGGTGAGAATCAAAAGTGACATTATCCGCCTGAAAATTTTTTCAGAAACTAAGAAAAACTGACTGGAGTGTACTGCGCGCGGCCTGGGGCGGTTTCTCCTACTAATATGGTAGCCAGGCAACCCACAAGACGTGTGTGACGAACATTCTCATGTTCCATTACTATTAGGAACGCTCACTAACCCATTTCGAATGAAAATTAGATAATGTCACTTTTGATTCTCATCTCCTCAATCACTTAACAACGACACATCGAACTATACGCTCATTACTCGTATTTTTGCAATGATATGGTCTAATGAATGCCCCTCTACCATCGCCTAGAATGCATATTTTGCTATTCCGCACGCGGCACGTGAAAGAGGAGGGTTTGAAAGTCTAGAAACCATTCGCATCTCGAAATGAATAATTTAGCCATAAGGTCCCTTTCTTCGGAGCCAGTCACATATAGTCTTAACGAGTCTCCATGCAGTTCTCATAAATATTTAAAAATGGGGTTCTTACTTCTTACTAGTCTAAAGTTGAGGGTTTTCGGTGTGTACGAGAAAATGAAGGGTGAAGTTTGGACTGCAGCGAGAGAGAGTGTAAAAAGCGCGTGTGTTGTAAGTCCTAATGCGAGAGCTAAAATGTATAAATTGTGACAGAGAACTGCAACTGTACTAAGACTAAACTGATGTCATGAGCCGCAAAACATAAACTGAAAACTAAACTCATGTCCTACCTGGCCAATCGTAGAAAGAAAGAGCATGAGTCAAGAGAACAAGAAGAAAAACGTGGTATAAACAGGTCACGCACCATATGTAGGTATAGGAATGCAGGAAACAAAAGACCTTTGTTAGGCGTTTGCATCATGCTGCACAGAAAATAGCCCGGCAGGACGATTTATACGAAAATGTGGATTCGCAAGGAGAAGGTCGCCGCAGTTTCTAAGTCTCTCGACACAGTATGCATTAATTCTGAAATCGTCTCAACGAGTATAACAAGTTTGTGTCTTGTCTCAACGAATCTTGACCGAGTCTTAAAAAATTCTGAGCCAGTTCTAAAATAGTCCTACTATATTTCAATGAGGCTTATTATAGTCTTCTATAAATTTTCGATGCAATTCGGACGAGTTTTGATGGTCCTAAGGTCCTAATTATTCTGAAAACAGTCTTGACGAGTTCTTTTAGTCTTTATGCGACGTATTAGTTTAAAGATTCTGACTTCTTATTTAAATATTTATACATCACCCCTTTATCGGCATTGCTTTTCACTGTTCTTCGACTTGGGGGAGAGACTCTGAAATCAGTTTTCATGAGTCTGAACGAAGTCTTATCGGATCTGAATACAGTCGTGGCAAGTCTTTGGCCCCTTTGGAACAATTCTGGTTTTGACCCAGCCAATAAGGGAAGACCGATGTGTATCTCACGTCCATTTGACTTTCGTCCATTAGAAAAACTGAAAGGGGGGAGTGTATTACACGTAGCATGAAATGCATCGTTTATCAGGGAATCCGTGGTAACGACCGAGTGCGCTGTCCATTCGAGGCTGTAAAAACATCCCTCTAAAGTAATACCCTCTTAATGCGGCGTGAAAGCGCGTACAAGAAATAGCGCGACATGGAGGGAAAAAAAGGCACGGCTGAAAAGCAGCACGAACGACTCAACGACAGTAATAATTTTTTAATTTCCAAAACGTGATATGCTCGTTAATGGGACGCGTAAGTTATATCATTTTTCTCGTTATACATGGGCGATTTAATGGTACATCTTATACTGGAAAATAAAAACAGAATTACGACGCCCTAACCTTAAAACGGAAAGGAGGGAAAAGTTTAC
This sequence comes from Acanthococcus lagerstroemiae, assembly GCA_031841125.1. Lineage (NCBI taxonomy): Eukaryota > Metazoa > Arthropoda > Insecta > Hemiptera > Eriococcidae > Acanthococcus > Acanthococcus lagerstroemiae. The sequence continues at coordinate 5,054,623 of CM063108.1, forward strand.
TTACTCGAGCTTTCTATTTCGTAATAAGATTTTTAAAATCTTTGTGCCCAGCCAGCGAATATGGTTCTTGGCCGGGAATCCGTCCATATCGGTTGATGCACGTCGCACACGTTTACATTACACACCAAAAATGCTGAGGGAGTGAGCGATGAGTGGAGACGACGTAAGGTTTTGCATAATTTTAAGAAGCAAGTGAGTTATTTCGATGTCGGAATGCTGATCGCGGCGACGAGAAAATATTTATTTTACTTTCGTAAATTCATCGTCATCGGATTCGCGTTTGTAAACAGAAGCGAGACGCGTCGTAAACGACTGGTGTCGCATCGTTTGCCATAAGTTGTTTTTTTGTCTTTCGATCTCTCTCCTTGTCTTCCTGGTCTGTGTTTCTCTCGAATATAGTTTGTGTGCATTGAAGTTTTCAACATACACAGCATCCCGGCGCAGTTCTAGTTGCACAGTTGTGTAACATTTGGGAATCGTAATCGCAAGCAGAGCAGCAGTGGCAAAAGAGTGAAGAATCGCAGAGCGAATGGGTCAGATTTTTGGATGGATTTCGTTCATACTTGCGATGTGATCGGAGATGCCAGGGTCCGTAAGTTTTATTTACGGTCTGTTACCTCAATATGACAGCTATAAACGAGCTAGCAAGCTCACGAACAAAATGGGCAGTCAGCAATCTTGTTAACCAGAAGGAAGCTAGCAGATTAGGCCGACAGACAAAAAGGATGACGGGTTGACAGACGTGCATAAAGAGACGAGCAAGTGTCCGGAAACTCTCTCCTCTAGCCTTCCCATCCAGAACAAAACTGGACCCGAGAGCTCAGATTCGGAAACCGAAGACTGAAAATTCCTCCAGCTCTCTGTATGCTGTGTGCAATGCATCTTTGTCGCCGTGTCAGGTCGTTGAATACCAGAAGGCAGGATCCGAGAGCAAATATTTTTCCAGTTTCATAAATCTTGCATTCATTATTTGATATACAGAGAGTGCGGAGTCACTCAATCTTTTTTCTTTACAAATGGTCGGATCGAGATCTGCCGAAAAACGATACTCATGTACCAAGGTCTGAATATCACCTATTCGCTTTGAGGATGACTAGAACGTATGCGCAATCAACTTGGAAATAATCAGAAATCATTTTGAAAAGAGGCATAGCGAGAGAAAGGTGTGAGAGAGTAACCTCTTCCTCCCCTGTTACGAATCTTCGGAGTAGGCATTTTCCGGTTCTTCGGCGAATTCGATCATTTAGTCAACATGTTGGACTACTCGTCTACAAAACAAGAAAATGGTTAACTTTTTGCTTTTGCTTGGATGAAAAATTGTTGTATCATCGAGTTGGCATTTTTAAAAGTTTCCGTTCGGTGTCAATAATGCATTCGGCACACAATGCGACAAAACTGAAATCTAAATGGACAAAACGTTTTTTGAAGCTGAATTTCCCCGAAATGGAATTATTAATCATGGGGCAAATGACAGAAAGTTTTCTTCTGAAGTTAACCCTCCGCCTAGAAGCCACAATTTAGAGGCACCGACAAACAGACTTCTATAATGATCATGATATATCAGTTCGTAAGTGCTTTGTCGCCAAGTCCAAAGTTCTAACTTGACTTTAAAGACCCTCTTCCGTGTACGCACAATTTGGTGGTAGGCTGAGATGTGACTGCTTATTGACCAGAATGTATCAATTCAGTAGTTTCTCAGATTGCTGACTCCAAATTTTTCATCAATTTTGATGTAACTTTATTTTGAAGACCGCCTAGGACCACAATTCGTGAGTCACAAAAGAATACCGTTATTTGGTCTCAGCTCTGCTTTGGTGGCACGTTTATATTTCATTTTTGTACAAAGTTTGTACGGAACATACCCTTATTTGTATACCAACCCCTGCTCATCTACAGCTTTGGGTCAATCCATGGACTCAGAGGGCAGTTATGGTAACCACAGAAAAAAAATGGTCGGAACCGGTTCAACAGAATGTTTATTAAATCAATTTAATACAAATTATATCAGAAAATTTTCACATTTTTCCATTTCCCCTGGAACTTGTCCTCTTAAGTTACTGTTTTCTTATTTGCAATAGATTGTATACCAAATTTACCATAAAAAAGGTCGTTAGCAATTTCCTTGTATCTGGATTAGAACTGCTCAAAATGGAGTTCAAGGTATTCCCGTTAAGAATTATTTCTTTTAACACAGATGCCCAGACCTGGTTAGCCGAGTGGATAGCGCGCTGGTCTCGGAATCCGGAGGTCCCGGGTTCGAGCCCACGTGGCTACTTGCTACATTTCGACCTAGGTTGGTTTTTCGGCAAGAAGAGAAGAGGGCTGAGACAGCCCTAGCAGTCTCCTCGGTGTCTCTGAGGTAATGCTCGAAAGGGCGGATTCCAGGGCTCGGGTTGAGAGCAAAAATGAAAAAAAGAGAGGCCCGGACCTTGTGAAGATGATAATCATCTTCTTCAGCTACTTTACCACTTCACAGAGTTATATTTATTCACCTCTCTCCTTTCATCTATTTACTCCATATTTGAAATTGAGGCCCATGCAGTGAGGGCCAGGGGTTCTAATATTTTGTAGAGTTTAATATGGGTGTCCAATAATTGGTGCCAATGGTCGCTAAATTCGGTTTTGGTAACATTTTGGCCATATTCCCCGAACTAAGCAATGAGGACATTTCGACTTCTTTTTTAATACTCACATCTACTTTTCTGACTCGTGAACCTCTCATTTCGTTTTTAGTTTAATTTTCAATTGTTTATCTTATTTTTTTAATACTCACACCTACTTTCCTGACTCTTGAACCTCTAATTTCGTTTTATGTTTTGACTTTAATTTTAAATTATCCATTTTACCTATTGAAGTTTTGCAATTACACAGTTCACCGGACACCTGTTCGTCATTTTATATAATACCTAGTCATTTTAAATATTTTCTAGGCCAATAGTGAATATTTCTTTAATTTGCCTAAAATGACTAGGCATTTTATTACATGCCTAATCGCTGCATAAAATGTCTGAATTTCACAATCTACCGCTAACACATACACACATGAGGCACATCGTGATTTAGTAGGTCACAACAAAAGTTAGAAATCGCTCTTTTTGGTGGAAAACGGGCTCGCTACCCTACATAATGCGTTAACTTTTCAAATTGAATGTCAGTTCTAGCCCTGACATTTTTACTTCGAGACAAGAACTTTTTTGGGGGAAGGGGGGAAGATGCTCTTAATATTTTTAAGCTCCTATAAGAGCGTGAAATCCAGTGGAGGTGACTTCAGGTAAAAGCTCACCTCGCACCCGCTTCCACTGTTACTGTATAATGGGACATGAGAATCATGGCGCGAAGTCCTTTAAAATACTTACCAAATCAGATGCAACAGTCATACCAACTCTTTTCACGTATTCGAGAGAACGTGAAATCAAATTTAGTGAAGTAACTCAATAAAAACACATTTTATTATTGTACTGAAGTAAACAAAATGTAACCAAACCTATGCGAGACTTCATCTACGAGAAGTGTCGCTTGACAAACTCGGTAACATAGGCAATTTCATAAAATTGAGCAAACTATTGGGGTTTCTGTGTCTCTTCATTTCGAATTATAATCGTATTTTTGTGATTTCTTACCCATTGGGGATGAAAGATTGCTGTTTAAAAAATAATCTAACTTGATTCGAATGCTGTAATATGTTTGAAATTATCAATGAGATCTTCTATATTGATAGTTGTTTTAGTCATTAAATTACCAAAAGTGCCCTTTAATCTGTAACGCAAATAGAGGTGGTGGTTTGAACCTCCGTGTGCTATTTGAAAATTACGTACAACAGGCAGCAATTAAATCTACTTTCACCCTGAAACGAGGAAATTCTATCAAAATCGTTTGAGAGAGTTGAAATCGGCTAGACTGACGTCAAGCCGTTCTGGGTCTTCAATTTTGATAAAATAATTTTTCACTTTTCCCTACCGCTCCATCGTCTTTACACCGGCGTACCTTTGCTAGGTGAAACTATAGTACGGCCTAGTTTAACCGAAATTGAGATTTTAGCGCTATCTGGTGAGAAAAAGAAAATACACATTCAAACGTTCACCACGAATTCCTATCTCTATTAGGAGGCGAGTTATATGTGTTCAAAGCACTGATACGACTATGATGGTAAATAGGACCCTTGTTGAATTTTTTTTAATTTTCCAAACTTCTGTGTTTTGGACTAAGGGCATTTTGGAAGTCAGCTCTTCTAATTGATTTAATTTTCAGTTTTAGAAGTAGAATTTATGGGGAGTGAAGAACAACAGTATTGAAAAAAAGCTTTCTTCACCATGGTTCGTTAATTAATGCGCCTATTCCATATCTCGTTAATTCAATTAAAATTTTCGTTGCAGTGAAAATCAACATTATGTCTGTGTTTTCTGTGTCTACATTCGCGAGCAAGCACGTCCTCGGTGAGCCCAACGGGACTTTCAGTCGTAAACGAGTAGTAAAATGACCGTGTGTCGAAAGAGAGAAGTTTCTCGCAATCAGACGAGTTTTAAAAGTTCGCATCAAATCATATCAATGATTATTTCTACAACCGTGTGGCGGAATTGCTGAGTGTACCATATTTATAGAGTAAGGAGAGAGGAAAGGAAGCTCTATACAGACGCGGCGCTTCCAGTCCATATAATGATATCACGTCCTGAAAGACGCGAGAATATTATATAGATATTTTTTTAATATATTTTACGAACATGATTTTCTTCCGTGCACTCCACAAGTCTACGTATATAGCTATCAGAGCAGTGCACGATACGAGTATATACTCATGTGGTATTCGGTATCGTATCGCCTAAAACGATACCGAATAGTATCGGCCGATACCGAGTACATACTCGGTATTGTAGCGACAGGTAGTCGTTTTCGTACAAACGGTATCGCCGATATTACGAGTGTCACTGATAAGGCATTGTCGTTGTCTGCACTGGTGCACTAGCAAGTACCAACTCGCAACGAATATTATCTGACACCTTACCACCTACCCTACTCTACCTTACATTCGCGTCATTGCCATTGCCGCAAATTTTATGCATTACAATAAAGCGTGTTTTGTGGTTATTTTTTCAATTTTTGCGTACGATTTTTTTCACTATGTCTGAGGAGACTTTAGCGACGGTTGCGAGTAAGTTAAAATCAGGTGAATATACGTCGAGCGAATCGAAGAGTAAGCCCGGAAGTTCGAATGTGTGGAAATTTTTTAATCACATCAGTGATGTCGCTAAAAAAGGAAGGATCGATTACGTACAGTGTCGAAATTTTGTAAACTGTGGAGCGATTTTAAAATACAAGAAAGGCAGCAGTCCCACCAATCTGCGAAAGCACGGCTGTTTTAAGCGTCTGAATGCACCCGTGTGCAACATGACAGTGTCAAGAAAATAAAATTATCCATCCCCGATTCCGTTAAAAAAAACGTGACTGAAAAGTGTGTAGCATTTGTCGCGAAAGATTTGAGATCCTTCGACACTGTGGAAGGAGAAGGGTTTAAAAACTTGGCAGAATGTCTAATCCAAACCGGCGTTCAGTTGGCAAATAAGAATTTTGATATTAACGAGATAATCCCGCACTCGACTACGGTCAGCAGACAAGTGAAAAAAATGCACGAGAATAGTTTGAAAGAGTTTGTACTTGAATTAAAACCGACAATCGAAAAAGGTAAGCAAATATTCTTAAAATTTTCATTTTAGATTTTTAAAACCCTCGGGGATGGGGAGAGGGTTACGTGTAAAAAACTCATGTAAAAATAAGATGTAAAATTTCCGTACATTCCTGATCTGTGCTCATTTCTTGTTGCAGGATCCCGATTTCAAATACAGAAAATGTTTCATGATTTTTATCAGAAGACAATTTATGAAATAATGTATTACCGATTACCTAACATAATTTCGAAATTAAGTTATTTAAAAATAAAAATAATTGTTCCCCTTTTAATGATTAATGTAAAGTTTCGGTCAAGTACAAAAACAGGAACATGGTATAAATACGAAACGCAACTCTCTACAAGTGTATCGCCCAGAGATAAGTCATAATACAGCGCTAATCATAAAACGATTCCCGACCGAGTATATACTCGGTATCGTATCGTGAAACCGACTACCGAGTACGTAATCGGTAATCGGTTTCACCGATACGATACCCGAGTACCGATATCGGTATCGTGCACTGCTCTGATAGCTATAGATGTATAGATGTGTCTATCTGACCTATTCAGCAACATTAACGCTTTTTCTTCGGCGTGGAAAATATGTTGCTGGGATTCTATAGTATACTTTTTTTTTAACCCCGCCACGCCATGTTCGTTAAACGAATTACACTTTTCTCGGTGAGGTGACTTTAAGGGGTCATAGTGAAACGTAGGTGTAAGTACGTACAGCGTAAACGGAAGAAAATAAAAATAGAAAAGATGGAAGCCGTAATGTCGAACTTCCTCGTCGAACCTACATAGCGAGAAAAATAACGTACTCGGATTTCTGATTTTTGTGAGCTGAATTTCTGATCATTTTGGCGCATCGATTTTCTTCCAAAGGTGTGCGGTTTAAGGTTTGACCTTAGAGAGATTTCCCTGTGCGGGATGAAAACACTGAGGTCAAGTTTGGCAGAATCCAAGTTCTATTCCTAGCTCGTTGTAGGAACTTGGAACCCGAAAAGACAATGTACTTAGGTGTTAATTAACGAAAAAGTCGTGGCAAAGTCATTAAAGATTGACTATTACCATCTTCGCTGTCAAGCAAAAAACAATATTGTTGTACTTAGTTATGTTCATGTAGATACTAATGTTGTTTGCATCTCTCTGTTTCAGGTAAACGGTGCTATCTATTCTATACACTTTGCACGTGCAAAAACGGCGTGTACCTGCTCTTGAAACACTGACACAGAACAGAATCGCGAAGGGTAGGATTATTCGATCTTACATACAGTATTATGATTCATTTTTCATAAAATTACGCGTATCAAAACCTGTTACCTATCCAGTCAGGTAAAACTCGTTCTGATTCTATTATGACAGAGTACATTGGTGGAACGTATGGCGATGCACGCATGCCAAATTGGCTCCCCAGACACCGCACCCCTGGCCCCGGAAACTACCCTTTCGAGTATCATATCAGTGACCAAGTTATGACAGAGTAAGGCTCAGTCCTATTTCCGCAGAACTTGTTATTAGGACTGTTTTTCAGTGGCGTGCATTCCAGGCAAGCAAGGTAAGCGCCACTTACCCTGAAAATTCCCGAGAAAATAAGTTTTCATGTACAATATCAACTTCAACTTGAGCAAATAAAAGATAATGAAACGTTGGGCAAAAGAGCGACTGTAATGACGCTTACGCTCAAGTATATAATAAATTCACGGGAAAAAGAGATGCATGCGGTTCAGCATTTGGCGTTCGGCAATCCTTGTACATGTATATTCGTATAGGCCAGCGAGGTGTGCGTTGAATCTAACGCTTCTTTTCCATACTGCACGCATTGCACGACTTACGTTCCGCCTTCCTGTTGATTGCCAACACAAAAACACACTAGCATGTTCAACGCGACGAAACCTGTGCGTTTGGTTGCGTTCTGGAAGCGCTTTGAGTCAGGCTTGGCTCGGCTGGCTACACATGAACGTCGAAGTTGACAGTGAAGCGTGATTATGGTCTTCTACTAGTCAAGAGTCAACGCGTTTGTCATGTTTGAATGCTCCGTGTTTTTTTGCCCCCAAAATGCGTATTCGAGATCTTATTGAAAACCCGTTTTCGCGACTTTACTCTTAATGAAGAATTAGAAATTACTGGTGGTGGGAAGCCTAAACCAGAATTACCATTTTTAAAAACTGAGCAAAAGAGTGGTGGTTTGAGTTTTACTAGACATTGCTACGCCTCGCAATGTGAAAACATTTTGTGGTTAACCGGTTGTGAAGATGGTGGAAAACTGTTTTTTTTGGCCATGTGTATTCAGGGACGTACCAATAGGAGGGGGAGACTCCCCCCTGTAAGAATTTTTCACTCAGCAGTTGGGGAAAGTTACAATTTCAGTCAGGCGGAGTTCGGAAAATCCAACACGTCAAAAGGTTTGTTTTTTGTCTTGTGCTTTGATATATGTACTTGGGCATTGAGCTGTGAAATTGGAAAAATCCAAGTCAAAGGTTTTTTTTTGCTTTGATGTTTGGGAATTTTGAGTTGAGTCAGTGGGGACTTTCAAAATACCCCCCCCCCCTAGGAAAAACTCTTCGGTGGTACATCCCCTAGTGTGTATTATTCGTCACAGAAAAGAATAAATACATATGGAATGATCTTACACAGGCATACATCAATTTGAATAATTTCATCAATGCCATTTTGTATGTAGTAGCATGTATCATACTTTTATTCTGATTTTACTTCACCTGTAAGCTTATCGCTTACCTCCTAGGAAAAATCACCGCACGCCATTGCTGTTTTTATAATTCAAGAGACTTTGAAAACTTATTTAGTCGTTGTAAGATGAGACGTAACTTTCACAGCTAAATCGGACTCTATGTAGCCTTGCAGACTCTTGAATATAGTCTCAGTGTAATTAAAACATGACGACTCGTCCATACTCCGTTAAAGAAGGTAGCACTAACACTTAACGTGTCTCTTATTTTGCTAAATTTTTCGAATCACCGTTGTAATTTCCTCTGTCATTTCCTTTTTGACTGAAGACCCCAACCAAAATTTCAACAACTTACACCCGCATTAACTCGCGCCAACTTGCCTTGTATTTGTGGATTTTTGTTAAATAAATGTTTTTTATCCTACTCGTATGCAATCCAGTACAACAAATAATCATATCAGAATATCGAGAAGGAGATATTGTACGAGAAAGGTAATATGTGCATTTTAACCCCCGCCCAGCCATGATCCACTAAATGGCGACAGAATATTTGATTAAGCGACTAATTCAATAAAGCGCATTTCTAATAAGCGGCTTCCACTGGCGACTAATTCAATAAAGCGCATTTCTAATAAGCGGCTTCCACTGTACTTAAAGAAACATCAAGAACTCTGTGAACAAAAAAATATTAACAGAAGGCTTCTACCATAGTTCTACGATATTTGAAGCAATGTTTTGCCACTTTAAGGATTAACTATGGTTCAGCGAAACATAAAAATGAATACTATCTTTACACAGAGCGTTGTTTTTTCTTCACTTTAATGTACTTACTTAATTCTATGGCATTAACCCAAAAAATAACAGTTTTTAGTTTTGGAAACAAGTCGACATGGTAATATAAACTTAAATGGTTGAAGTTTTGGGCGGAGTTTTCAATCACAGGTAGGAAAAAATGTAGGGGTGACGAGGTTGTTCCGAAAATGTTGGAAAATAAGGAATACCCTACTAAACATGGGACGAGTGTATGGATGTTGTATGTTGTTCTGATATCCCTGAGTCAAGACACATTCTGACTGTGTACTCGTTAATATTAATTCAAAATCGGATGTGGCTCCGTCTACCTCCTAAGACTAGACTTTTTTAGAACTTGTCAAGCTCCTTTAAAGCCCATGTGCCCTCAATAGATTATGTTAGACTCTATCAAATTCTTTCATGATTCTTGGGGCAGTGTGATCATCTCAAGAGAATACGAGTAAGTTAATGCAGAATTCAAGTATTGACTGTTATCAAACGGAGCTGAGTGTAGGTAAGTTTCAATGTACTTCGAATGGTTCTTAAAAAGGTTCTAGGAGGGTCTGAGTGAGAGTTACTGGTCAAAATGAGCGTCATCAGGCTCATTCACGTTTTTTTAGAATTCATTCAGACTGAGTTAAGATACATCAGATATTTCGAGACTATATTAAGAATATGATATCTTGGATTTTGTTTGTTGGAATTTGGACGAAAATCTTTCAGACTCAGTTATGACTCGTTTCGGCTATATTAAGACTGGCATAGCTATTTTAATCCACGTTAATCACTTACGTATTTTACGTATTATTTTTCAAAGTAATTTGGACTCCACACTTCATTTTTCTATCGGTGGAAGAGAGGGTCTGTTTGAGAGAGCACGACTATTGAAATACAGAGAGGAATAAGTTTGCATTGAGTGTTTCTCCTTCCACTAGCTGAAGAAAACTAGGGATTGACATTTCAGCTCATCATTCCTGCTGTTTTTGTTTTTTTGTTTTTTTTGTTCATTACAAAGGATGTCACTGGAGGCCAGATTTTAATTTACACAGTTAATTTTTATTTGGATTACTTCATCGGTTCCTATTCAAAAGTGGTATTGAAATATTGGAGAAAGTAGTTATTCCTAGCACCTTCCTCGTCCATCGTAATCCATTTTTACAAATCATACGAGTTCGTGAGGCGCCGTTAATTCTTCCAATGTAGCGGATGCTAATTTCCTTTTCGTCATGAAATCTGCCTTCGTCTATGAGAGGAGTCTACCTTTCAGTCTAGACTGCCATCGGCTAAAATCAGAACTTCCCCTCTTCACTTGAGGAACTTATAACGACAATTTAATCAACACGCAACAAAACATCGTATTGTTTGTTTGTTGTTCGCCACTTTTTCGCTTCCTGCAGCCTCAAATTCTGACAGGACGACAGTCGCAAATACTGAAGGTGTTCTCCGGCCGCTAGTGCTGTTAACTGGTACAGGGTCAGCTCGTTGTAGTCGCAAAGGCTAAGCACTCGTAAGCTGGGCCATTTAGGCTCGTCTGAGGCAAGAAACAGCTCGGTGGCCGTTGTTTCTGATATTCGCGGTGACTCGAGGAATAATGCTGTTAGTTTATTTCGTGTTCCGTCTGAAACATTGAAAATGGGTTCGGCATTAAGACTTGCCCGGATTTCGTTGGCAATCAAAAAGAAAAAGAAGATGCAAAAAATGCTTAATTGATAAGTGTGATCTTTTTTTCTTCTCGCCTCTTCTTCGTGACCGTTCGGCGATGCCGGCAGAACAAGTAGGAACAAATGCTGTAAGAATGAGCACGTTTGTGTACAATCCGGTTCAGAATAATTTCATATCGTTAATCGTTTGAATTTTTGTATTGATAAATTTAACAGAAAGAAAGTCCGATTTCTAACTGAAAAAGCTTAGTTTCTGTCCCGCCTTCTTCAAAACACCAATGTTAGTGGATGTTGATGTGACTGCGACACAACCAAAACTTTTATTAACGCGGCCATGTTTATTCGAGGTCTTCAAGCTCTAGAATACATTGAAACTTCTCATTTTAAATGCCCAAACCATGTCAAGTGCTCACCCAACTTATCCCTATAATATAGGTATACCTAGGTACAGTTATTTTTTCTTAATCGATTCCTGCATCGGGTGGGGTGAGGATTGTTTGACAGACACATCTTGAAGAGTCGAGGGGTGCTATTTCGCAAACTCGCTCAGTGAAGAAATGTTCGTATAGGTATTTAGAGCGCAAGTATATATTTGGTTCATAAAAAATTCAACTTTTTAATTTCGATAGAAGCTCGATAATGTATTCTTAAATTTCTTTTATATATCTTCGTTCTTTATAATCAACTCGTGTTTTCCTCTTTCCTTCCAAACTACTCCGCAAGTAAATACATAAACGTGTATATGTAACCAAAACCTTCGTGAATGAAAGTCCAAAAACATGAGTACCGGGCAACTTTGTCGAGGAACTTCAAAAAGACCGCTTTTCTTGTGCTGTCAAAGTTCCTAAGTTGTGAATTTCGAAAAGTATTTCAAACTTCACCCGGGTAATGTCTCACTGGAAATATCTATGAATCTTTATCATGAGCATGCATTAGGGGGTAGCGATCAATCTTGTAAATCATTCAGTAATGTTAGTTAGTCATTAGTAGTTCGTCTAGAAGCCAGTCAGTTACAGTGGGTCCGTCGGTCAGTTAGATTATCCCAATGTTGAAGTAGGAAAAATCCGAACTGAAGCAGCTATATTAAGGGTGGAAGACTCAATATGAGTAAAAACCTAACTGAAGGTAGAAAATCATGACATTCCCCATGTTGAGGTAGGGAAACTTTAAGTTGAGAAAGAAAAACCTGTGCCATCATCGGGAAAGCTATTTTGAGTTTTTCTTGCGAGAGAATTCGTATTTTGTGTATTACCTTGTCCCCGCATCATCCTGATGATTTGGATATCCGAAGAAGGATCTTCGGCCACTATTCCGGCGCCCTTCAAAAGAAAACAGAGGGATTAGTTGGCTTCATGGAAGTAGACGAAACCGACTTTCATTTAATAAATCAGTAGCCGCGTCTTCCAGAGTGTGCGTTTTCACCATGTTTTGTAGAAATCAAACGTCACACCATGTTCAACGCTCTGTATACACTATGAATAAATCAAAATGTAAATTTATGCGTGGTTTTGAAATTTCCATAAACCGCGACTTCTTCAAGTTCGTGTTCTCGCCGCCAAATTTAAGCAGCCGAGCTTCGAGAGCTACATTCACCTGAACCGCCTCGAATTTGTTTTCAACGTTTCTCAAAGATATATACGGTCGGTGCGGTGCCGTAACTGTATGTATGTATACGCAGTAAAAATACTACAGTTTTCAAGGAAAGCGTGCGCGTGATCCTCGGATTCGAGACTTGCGGCTGAGGAAACGCATTTTGAACACTGATGATTCGTTAAATGGGAACATCTTGAAAGGAGGTTTTACATGTAGAAGAGAAACGTTGCCGTAGTTACACAAATTGCACTATGTAGATAGGGAACCAAAAAAATAGTAGAAGTTGTACTCATTGTCGTAGTTTCAACAGTGGTCGTACTCGGTATCGCAGTTGTGTTTGCGTGCAATGTGCAAACAGATGGAAAAACCCGTAATCGCCATCGTAATACATTTGAGTGCAGGTAAAATCATGAAGATGAGTCAGGTACCAGGTAGAGATAAGGATGCGTCACCGACACGTTGCTGCAGAATGTGCAGAGTAGATGAGTACCTACAGTGACTCACAAAATGTAAAATGATTCGGACACTACTTTTTTTTCGTGGTTTCTTCGCAATATTCAAAAAGAAAATGGGCGGATAAAATTTGAAAAAATTATAGGAGACAGTGTAGGGAGTCATAAAACACCAAATTTTCGGGGCGAAAAATAAGCAAAAAAAAAACGAAAACCCCGAAACATGTATGTATTGTAAGTGTACATCACATTAATATTCGGATACTGTGTATTTTTTCCGCGAGGAATCCGACTTGATCTTACATTTTATTTAACAGAAATCGCGAAAATGTTCCTTTAATGATCACAAGTTTCTTTCTGTAAACTAGAAGAATTACAAAATACGATATTTTAACCCACATCATCGTAACTTCATAGCAGAGTTGGACATATTTCCAACCCTGTTGAGAGGGAGGGGGAAAGGGGGAAATACTCCGGGCCCGGACCTTCAGGAGGGCCCGATATTTTTGAAAGACTTGAATTTCAACGCTTACGACTGCATCATACTGTACATCAAATCAGCAATCACTCCTTACACCATGAAAGAAACCTCTTATCCCGTAGCTTATAATTTTTTCCCATCTGACAAAAGAAAAAAATGAACTGGAAGGAGGGGGCCTGTGAAAATTCCCCCTGGCCCTCTTTTTCTTTCTACAGGGCTGCATATTTCACTTAAGTAAATGAGTAACGAGTAAGGAGTGAATTATTCTCTCATTACTTCTAATACGAGTAATCATTACTCTTTACTCATGGATAGAATTTCGTTCCAGAGTCATGAATCCACGAACCATAAAGGTATTCACGACGAGCGACAACAATACACTTGTACAGTACCCTACATAATACAACTGAAGCATAAATATAACCAAGTACTATACTTCTCTATGATATGAATAAGTCTAGATCATCCATGCTGTATAGTTATACTTAATCAGAGGAGTCGCTGATTTCAAGTACCGCATCAGATTTTTCGTCCGACATGCGACACCGATTTGGGTTCGAAAATCAAAATTGTGGACCTAAAATGGGCAAAACTGACTTCGCTTTGGAAGTAGAACATATTGTCGAAATTGAAATTTTTTGGATCGCTGATTTAGCATATCATCAAATTTTTTATCCCACTCCGATTTGAACCATAAATTTTAATTCTACCATTTTAGGGTTCGAATTTGACTTGGCTTCTCAAGTCGAGTAACGTATCGAAGTAGGGCGTTTTGGGTCGTCGATTCCGAAAATAGTATTCGGTTTTTTCTTCAACTGCCATCCTGGTTCCGAGATTCTAATATTATCCTTCAAAATGCATGACTTGCTTTGAAAAATTGAACAAAATATCGATAGATCGAAACCGAGTTTTTTTTTTTGGGTCGTTAATTTCTAAAATGGCATCCATCTTCTACTTAGCCTCGATTTGGATTTCAAAAACCGAATTTTACCATTCAAGCGAGCATAATTGATTTGTATTAGAAATTTGAGCCAAATATCAAATTGGGCGAATTTCGGAGCGCTGATTTTGATACTTCATTTGATTTTCCATGTTGAGTTGTGTGTACTATTCTCCCTTCGCCTTCATGTTGATACTTTGCCCGATTTTCAAAGTTGAGTAAACTTCAGCCTTTCAGTGAGTATTGGGTAACATGACGAATTTGGGGCTCAAATCGGGATCGTATCGAAAATCTGATGCAATGCTTGAAATTAGTGACCCAATAAACGCTTATTTCGGAATTTTAAGCCCCTTATTTCGATACTTTGTTTTTACGTTTAATTTCGATTTTTTTTCATTTGCTGGATTATGGTTCCGTCTTAATGCCGGCATTTTTAGTCAATTCAGATTACATAGCGCTTGTGGAACCTTACCGATCGAGTACTATATGGCAGAGGGGATTATTCTTTGAAGCGAATGTTGTATCACATTTTATATTTGACACCATACGGAGCCCCAAAATAAAAATTCAGCGAGAATGAATATTATATTTTATTCGTTTTAAAATTTAAAACTAACTTGATATCGTCGGAAAGGTTCTATGAACTATAATTCGAATTTGTGACAATAAATTGAAAATTTCTCTCCCATCGCTCTATAAGGACGTAGCCAGCCTGGTGTTCAAGGGGTGCCTCTTCTGGAATAAAAATGGGGGGGGGGGCGTTAGAGGGGGATGCTAAAATTAGAAAAACTACTATTTGAGGAAATTGCAAAGAGGTCAGACCCTTGGCTGCAAACTGTACAATGTACATACGAGTACATTACTGAGATAGGAAATCAACTAAAGAGTGATAGAGATTTCACCGAGTATCCCAGTTGAGTTTGCATGCCCTGTGAACACTTGTGTAAGAAAGGAAATACCATATGGTGTTGTAATCACATTTATGTGTAACGCGCAAACGCTCGTACATTTACCTGTAAGAGCCTATCTAGTTCCTTGGAAGACTCTTTCAAAAAGATGGAAGTTTACGGGGAACCTCGAAACGAAATTTAGAGGATGAGAAAATATTGTTTGATTAGCCAGGTAGTTGGATCGCAAATCAGCTGGGCCTGGTGTATCCTTAACAGTTTTCCAGCGAAATTACTAATACGATAATATTATCTAAATCTAAAATAAATAAAACTAAATAATATTATGAAGATACACTATGGTGGTAAGCTGGTGACTTAACTGCATTCACATCCAATTTTTATTACCGTTTCTTGATAGCCGACATGTTAGTTGAGGATACAAAAACCATTATTGTATTGTAGCATTAAGCAAATGTTTAACACTATAAGCGATTACAAATGACAGCTTGGAGAATTTCAAAACAAGAGAGTTTTGGCAGGGATCTCGAAATAAAACTCAGAAGTATCTTAGTGAGGGTTCGAATTGTACGACGATGTGTATAATTTCGTGAACTCAACAGTATACGGGTATATATGTATCTGCACTCAGCACGAAAGTTTCACCACGCATTATCTCGACCGTTGTCGCTGTTGTCCGCGATGTGGGATGAAGCAAATTATACGGAACGGGAACGCAGCAGGGCCGCATGAAGACTTTCATTCGGGTACACTATACTTCTACATAGAACTCGAAATCGAAATGATGTGATGGGAGTTTCCAGCACCTTTCTAGAAAAAGGGATTCGTGTCTCTCGTTTACTCTGTGCGCTCGAATACGAAAATACTCTCATCGCATCATCGGGTTCGAAAATTAGTTGGAAATCTAATTTATGCAGAGGAACCAGGGAGCGGACGCGGGTACTGACTGGGCGACGGTGATTTCGTTTGGCTGGGAATTTCGTGCATCACACAAATTGTACGCCAAAGTCGGGCTTCGATGTCGTAGTGTAGAAAATTAAGATAGGGTAGTGGAAAAAACGCCGTCCCGAGGGAATGAAAATTACTCGAGCATTTTCTTCGCAGAACAGCTCTCGGTTTTGGTTTTGCATTCTGCTTGCATCCGCACCAGCGTGTACTTTTTCGGAAACAGGAAGATGAGGCGGGGTTCTAATTAATTGGTTCTCAGATATTGTCGGCGTTTTCGTTGTACTTCAGTACGTAGCGGTAAATGCAAGGGCAAAGAGATATTAGGAATTAGACACTCGTTTAGTTCGAACTTACTTAGGAAAGGATTGTGCAACAGGAGACAATGTTGAAATTTGTCTTGCAAACCAATTGAAGTTGGCTGAGAAATCAAATTATTTTCAATCAAGAAATAAAGAAGGCTAATAAGTGAGAAAGAAAGAGAAAAAGAAGCTCTCTACCACTCAGTGTCCATTTTGGAGTGTGAGTGAACTTGGTAATATTCCTTTCGTAGGGTGTGCCAATTCACTTTTCCTTCTTCTGTATTCCACTCGGTTCTTCTCTATGGGGCCCTCAATTGGGCACCAGTCGCGGCACTCCGCGAGAACAGAGAAGACATAGGAAGGGTCCAGCGGGCTACGGCGTTACGCATAATCTGTGCGTACAGAACCGTCTCATGTGAAGCGGCTCTAGTACTAGCCCGAATGCCTCCTATTAATCTGCTGGTTAGGGAGACCGCTACGCTGTATCAGCACTTCCAGAAGCTCCCACCAGCGGATAGAAAAAAAGAAAGGAGCAAAGGAGAAAATCAAACGAGAAGTCCGGCGGCAAAACGAGAAGTCCGGCGGCAAACACTTCAAGAGTGGATGGTACGCCTCCAAGAGCCCGCACATGGCCGCGGGACATTAAGGCTAGTACATGACCTGGATGCATGGCTTTCGCGGCGGCACGGTGAGCTAACGTACCATCTCACGCAGATGCTCACCGAGCATGGGTGCTTCAATGGTTATCTTAACATGGTTGAAGTGATGTTGGCCAGCCCGCGGAACTGGGCAACGATGACCCAATTTGCAGGTACTGTGATGCGGACCAAGGAGGGCGCCGAATGCGTGAGACAGCGGACAGCATCCGCGCAACTCACGCAGTCCACACAGCAGACCCTGAGCGATGACTCCCCATGAATAGAGAGGGCTACCCCGCCGGATGGTCGGCTATGTAGCCGAAGCCCGTCTCTGTGTCCGAGAAGAATACCGAAAGGTGATGCCAGGATACGGCGGCAGTAAGGCGAGGACGGACACGACAGCGATAGTGGAACCGGGAATAGGTAAGCGCGTGCTGTATTTAGGTGTATTAAAAAAAAGAGAGAGAGAAATGAAATTTAAAAAGAAAGTCAGGAAATTCAACAGACATGAATTTGAAAAGAAGCTTACACGTTCATATTGGTATAGCTGATGAATACTGACAGAGACATGAAAATTTGAAGTGATTATGAAAACACTCATAAGGGGTCTCATGATGGAGCGTATGGCGATGCACGCATGCAGATTGGCTCCCCAGACACCGCACTCCTGACCCCGGAAACTACCCTTTCGAGTATCGCGTTATTTCAAAAATAACTCTGAACTAATATTTCGCTACCTATGGCTGGAGTTCAGAATCAACGTCTTAGAAATCAAAGAATCCTGACTGGATAACGCCAGTGGTGGGTCTAAAAATTTCCCAAGGAGGGTGTTTTGAAATTGAAACTTTTTCCACCTACATCCCCTAAAAAGCCGAGGTGAATGTCATTTTAAATAGTTTCTGAAGAAAAGTTTCATAATGTGATTAAATTGTTTCAAAATGAACGTACCCGTTCGCTACACTTTTATATCATTTGCTTTCGCAATGTTTTTTTTTCCTTCTTTGGCCCGAGAGGGGTGTCCGACCCCCCCCCCCCCCCCCATAAATCCGCCATTAGATATCGCAGACGATTTTCTGTTCTTCTTTATCTTTAGTGAGAGTGTCAGGCCTGCCTTTACTCTGAAAGAAAATTAGGGCTTGAGAACTCAGATTATAGGAAGGCAGGAAGGCGTTCTGTTAAAATGTGAATGGATTTAGGGGTTTGACCAATGGTGTAACGAAACGAACTTTTTCTGGTATGTCTTACGTCAATCGAAAAAAAGAAAATTCGAGCGGTACGCTTCCACACTTTCTAATTCTGACAATATACAGTAACCCCCCCCCCCCCTCCGGAAAAAACTGTTCTCTGCCTTTAAAACCTCTGAAAATTATCTCGTATATTTCAGTGGGAACTCTGAAAAGGGACAAGAAAAATGAGTAGAAAATATTTTGATAATGGGTCAATTTACAAGTTTTTCCATGCCTTCAAATTTGATCGTAGCTGTTACATTCACCCCCTCCATTGGGGCGGCATTGAAGGGAGTCGAGATGAAATATTAGTAAATGGTTTTGAAATTTATTCAGTTTCTTGGTACCTATTCGAGGTCACTTAACTTAATTTTAAGAATACATTCTTCGATTCAATTTTTTAAGTGTCATACGGAATCTCAAGAGCGACGTATCAAAGTGACTTTTTTGGAGAGGAGGAAGGGGAACAGAAAAAGTCTTAATTTGGCCAACTGACGAAGTATTCGGAATCAGCCACGTTTCTGAAGTTAAATTACCTGAGGAAAATTTCTGAAATCGACAAACTACAAAAAAGTCACCTTTCCACATTCACATAATTTAGTGGAACTAATTTCTCATAGTCCTGTAACTATTTCTAGTTTGCTTTTCTTTTTCATTTAAAAATATTTTCTTCGTTCCTTTTTTAAATCTTCCTTTTTTGTTGTTTTAAACTTCTAAATTGTTATGATTTTCCGTCTTTATATTTTCTGGAAACATGTAAAATTCCTTGGCAAAAAAATCTCTTGAGTAACCACCCCACCACAAGTAGGAATTCGCTCTCAAGTTTCGTGAATAACTCTGTTCGGCATGCCTTTCTTTGCCTCCTACACTAATTTCTGACGATTTTGGTTCGAAAATTGGCAAATTTCAAATATTTGCGTCTTGTGTTCATAGGTAGAAGATTCAACTTCTAGGTTCTGATTATGTGTAGAATTTGCGATCTCGAAAATGTGGAGTAGACTGACGCTTATTCATACTGAAAACTAGAAATATTCCAGGTTTCTTGTGTTCCCCCGCTGAATTGTTTCCTTTAATTGTAAAAACTTGACCCTGAATATTCCAGCCAAATTGGATGGTATTAATCTGTGCCGACTTAAGCTTGAAGTTCGAAAAATACATGTCCCAGCGCGCCCGTTGGTGTTCTGGTTGTTATCGCCTAGCGCTCCGCGTAATGTTGTGATGAAACCTACCCTCGTGACAGTG
The DNA here is from genome assembly GCA_031841125.1 of Acanthococcus lagerstroemiae. Lineage (NCBI taxonomy): Eukaryota > Metazoa > Arthropoda > Insecta > Hemiptera > Eriococcidae > Acanthococcus > Acanthococcus lagerstroemiae. Next base: position 5,074,154 of record CM063108.1, read on the forward strand.
AAACACTGAATATGTCTCGCCAATTATATCAATTTATTTTCACTCCAGATCAACAGGGTAGTATTATTATATAAAGAAGAAATGATAAGGGATTAGGTGCTTAAATAAAAATATTTACCTGGTAAAAAATGAAATGTAGGTAGATAATATCGGCATTATTAAAAAAACAAGGCGTGAGGTATAAAAAATATTAGAAAAACAAGGTAGAAGGACAAATGTTACAACTGGGTTAAAATTCAAAAATGCGTGAAAACATTTTTAATGTATGAGGTTGACTGTAGGCACTTTACTGTTATTTATTAAGCGGTTCCAGTTTGACAAAGGCGCAATACAGAAAAAAAAGAGTTTTTCAAGTACCAATAAAAATGTATATGAGTGGAAAGAGACATTTCGGAGTCAACGCCTGCTGATCTTGAACGTTATATTGAATACTCTGGCGGCAAGAAACAACCATCTAGTGTTTCAATTTTGCGCGCGTAGGTCCATCGATATGTTACGCGGAGCGCCAAGCGATGACAACCGCGTAGCCTACAAACGTACTCGGACACGTGTTTTTCCAACTTTCAGCTCAAGTGGCACGCGTTAATATTATCCGATTTGGCTAAAACTTTCAAGGGCTCATTTTTACACTTGAAGGGAAAAAATATGGGAAGGAAGACGGGTGAGGGAAAATCGAACTACCGGGTTCATGAAAAAACCATTATGAGTAAGAGTTTGAAGTTTTAGATGGAACTGTTAGGCGACATAAGTTGGGAATCTGTTCTCCAGTACCTCTACCGGGGACAACTTTGTCGTATTCAAGAATGTATTGATGGAACTGGTATGCTCAAGCCACCCCCATTCCGGCAAAATATCATTCCATCTCCATATTTGGCCACGCGCTGTGTTTCTATTCAAAACCTCCTCGCCGACTTCACGAACGTCATCTTGTCTCCCGTAAACGGCAACGCGTATACATATTCGCGTATCGTATTCTACTTCTAACCAAACTGAATATTCTAATCTAGAAACGGAACCGTTTCGTTTCCCGACCAAAATGTGTAGCGAATTCAAAATTTCTACAAATCTCTCGTAAATTAATATCTGGAGCATTATCAACGAACGAGGACGACTCGGCGAAGACGAGATAGGATTCTACGCCCGATGCGATACCCCCGTCTTCATGTACATTCGGCTCCGCGAGTGAGCGAAAATTTACGCGAGCTTTGTCGTCTACAACATAATTAAGAGGCGGACCACCGTAAAGGAGTTAACCGTGAGCATCCTATACATAAAATTGTATACAGCGGTGGTATAGAACACAACCTATACAGCGGCTGGGAAGAGTGAGAGGAAAGTGCGACAAAAGTGTACACCGTTTCGTAATCGTCACAAAAGATAAACCGAAGATTCATTTAACGTTTCGCTTTTCGCCAAACTGTCCGGGGCAGAGCGCGAACGAGGAACGCTAATTATGGAAATCATTAATACGGTGAGAAAGAGGAAAGCAGGCGAGCGAGTGAGAGAGAGAAAATGAACAGCCACACGGTTGTAAAACTTTTCCCAGTGCGACCTTTTACACGAGCTCTCCAGTCTTCACACAGTGGTGCGGTACTGAGACGATTCTGCTACCTTTGCCTTTCTCCAGTGCGAGTACCAGGTCCGGGAACAGAATTTGTGTACAAATAAGTGAAAAAAATGACTACGTAAATCAAAAAGTGACCAAGAAGTGAATAAAGGCTACAGCCCGGTATGATAAATGAATCGGCGTAAGTCGATTTTTTCGAATTTTCCTTTAGTCCTCTATTTGCAGTGGTAGAAGGAAATTCCTTAGCCTATCGTCGCAATCCAAACCCCTCCACAGAGGGGTGACTTCGAAATATATGACTGTCTAAGTTTCACAGATTCAGCTCAATTTTGGACATTTTTTGGTCGAATGGCATGAAATTTGGCATGGAAGTGAAGGCCCCCAGTATGAATACAACGTCATACCGGTTACATTGTTCTGCAAGTAGAGAACTGGTGCCGTTTTTCTGCGCACAGAATTCGAAATCATTCAAAAATATATTAAATCAACAAGTTCATATGCAAAACGAAAGTTCAAGAACCATCTTTAAATAATCAGTAAAAATGGTACAAAAATACAAAAACGAGAAAAAATACCTGCAAAAAAAACACGCAAAATGTCCTAAAAGGACATTTAAAACAGGAAAAAGACAATAAGATGTTGTCATTGATATGACATCACATTATAATGCGATAAATTCATATCCCGTTTACGCAAATGAGTCAGTGAGGCAATTATTTTGAATTTGATTACGTTTTTGCTCTATTTATTTATTATTTTTTTCAGATTTCATTTTGATTGTGTATTAATCCGAAGTGAAAATCGCAAAGTCTCATATCTCCGGTTAAAACGTACGGGGGTAGCTAGAAATGTTAGCACAAGCTCACCCTTTATATAACTATTACTTGAGAAAAAAATAGGTGCTGAATCTGTTTTTTCAGCTTCGTGAGCAAAAATCAACGAGGAGGGGGGATATGAGAAATGATGAAAATTGGCATAAAGGTGAAGAATACATTGAGAAATATTTACAAATGAACATTTTTTATCAGTCAAAAATTGCGGAGTGGGCGCTATTTTCAAAATTTCAAAATCCACTTTACAGGTCAAAAAAGGTCGAAAAAGTCTTAAAAATTTGATTGTATTTATACTGTGAGCCTTCACTTACATGCCAAATGTCGTGCCATTCGACCAAAAAATGCCCGAAATTGAGCTGAAATTGTGCAAATCGTATATTTTCAGGTAACACCTTCTGAAGGGGGGGGGGATAGGATTGTGACGATGTGCAAACAGAGAACCGAAGAAAAATTTGAAAAAATCCGATTCGCCTTTAGGCAAAAAAGTAACTAGAAAATGACTATTTTTGCGAAAAAGTTTTGATGAAGGTTTGGATTAATTAATATGTCTTAAACAAATTGACTGTTCAACCCCAAATTTGATATCGATGGGACAATGATCGAACTATTAGAGTGAAGCGAAAATTAATTTTTTTTTTGAATTTTTTCCACATTTAGGGCAGTTTTGTGGCTTTTGAAATAAAAAGAACGCGTACAAAATTTCAGGGAAAATATCAAGTATATATCTGTGGAGCATCAACGGCCAAAAGTGGATACCTACGAACATAGGTGAAAACTCACAATTATAATCCCAAGTTGAAAAATAAACACGGTTTATCGAAAGTAAAAGTAAATTATGTATCAACATTTTTCCAAACCAATTTTAATTTCAAATTTGAGGTCGAAAATTTTGCCCGTAAAATGTAAAATTTCCTCCATTATGTGTTGGTAAACTTAATTTTGTCAGGAAAATAGCCCAGATCTGTATTAAGATCAAATAAAATTCCTGTCAAGTTGCAAATCGATCAGATGAGAGGCATAGAAGCAATGGCGCCCTCCCCCTCTAATTAGACAAATTCAATCATTGCTTTTCTTGGCTTCCATATGCACTAGAACTTCCAACTCTTATTCATGATGGTATTTTTATGAATAAAAACTGTAATAAGTCTGATCTCTCTTTGGTGGCACTCCGAAGGTTCGGATCTAAAAATTACTTTCAAAATTGAATTAAGTGACCCTCAACCCCTATAAATTAACACCTACCTTCAATTTTATTATTCCAAGCTCCCTCCCCCCTTTTTAGTCACTACTGTTGACCCGCGTCATTAGCAGCCACATGGCTTTTCAAGATTGAAGAAGAGTTTGGATTTGTAGCCGTTGTGGGGGCCAAGAAAAACATTGGTTAGTTGAATATGTTTTAGAAGGGGACGGGGCTGTGGCTTCTATGCTCCAAGCGATCTGCAACTTGGTAAGAATTTTATTAATTTCCTTGATAAAATAATTTACTAAGACATGATGGGGAACACTTTATATTTTGAGGGCAAAATTTTTGACATCAAATTTGAAATTAAAATTAATTCAGAAACATTTTTTTTCCCGTTATTATTACTTTTTTTTGGTTACTATTTTCACTTCATCTTACTGAACTGACTAGCTTTTCCAACGTACTTAACTACTTACACTCTTGAATCTTTCTCTCTTACAGTCCGATCACTGTTTGATAGCCAAAGAAAGTTGTCTACAGTGTATAGAATTTTCCTTAATTAGCGCTCCTTGGTCAAAACCTGAATTATATAAAACTTTTTGATGTAATTTTCTTTCGTTACTAGTGCGTATTAGTACCTCAAAGGAAAAACGCAGGGTGTCACCTTTTATTTTCCCTTAGCAAATTGATGTCGCGTTGGCAGCACATCGTTTTTTTCGTTATGCAGCTTTCAGCTTTAGAGTCACCAGACGTATTACAGTTGTTCACAGAGAAGTAGGTCTTGAACTTGTCCATGCAGGACTGCCATAGTCGAAGAACTGAAATCTGATTATTACGTTTTTCCTTTAAGATATCGATGTATATTTTTGAAGGTTAAAACAGCGAGTGGTATTTTGAAAATGCAACAAAAATAAAATTACTTTTTATCTTGAATGTTGAACGGACTAGCGGAATTCAAAATTTGTGTGACTAAATGTTGTACTCAAATTTCACAATTTCAAGTTTAAAAATAATTCGCTCCTATATACCGTGAAAACTCGCTAGAATTCTATAAACTTGTAAGGCCGCTCGTTCAAAAAAATCAACTTCGAAATTAGAAACAGTGATCTTGAAAATCTACAAATCAATACCAATCTTGAATTTCATTTTTAAACTTCCCTTCCCTCATTTTGAAACTCCTACAGGAGTCATTAACCCAGATCGCGGAGTTGAACAGCTTCATATTTAAAGTGTATCCGAACTCCTATCTGAAACTTGTGTCATTATTTCTCATAAGGGGCGAAGGGAACTTGTGGCGCGTGCTTCTCTTATCCGATTGGACTGAAATTTTCAGGAGGATTTTTCGAATTTTTGGCACCGATTCTCGTGCAGCCCCGAAAGATCTAAGAGAAGTCATAAAATAAGTGACACTTTTAACGAATAATAAAAAAAACTTGTTGCCCCATTGATTTTGAGATTAGGATATAATATTTACATACCTACATTACGCTTGTAGCGCCGACAAGAATCAAACCAGTTTTCTTTTTCCCTCCATGGTAATAGAGAAACTTGACTCTGCTTGACTCCTACCGCTCCAGAACAAGTAGCTGCGGCATGTTCTGGCTTGTGAAAACTTGGTAAGCCCTCTAGTTCAGTGTTTCTTGAGGGTTTTTTTTTTTTTGTTTTGTTTAAATCCTCGTTGGTTTTCTTAAATGAGTTTTTTAAAGTCCTTACGAGGAGCATTAGATCCTCAAACTTTGAATCGTTGAGGTGCAAGTCATATGTCTCCTGCTTGATTTTTGACAACACTTCATTCTCGCTCGACTGGCTGTAAGGACCCTCTAGCACTGACCGCTCAATGCGATCACAATGCATGGCCCCATCCAAGGTCCAAGTTCTATCGTAATCCACGCGGCTTTGCTGCACTATGCGGTGTTTCCGAAAGAGGTGTCGCCCTTTACAGAGTTCTTGGAAAACCCAAATAGTCCGTTGTCTTACTGATGACGAGACAATTAATAATTTTCGTCATTTTACCGTCTTATTGAAGTTTCAACGAATGCGTGCGACAGTTTGAGGTGTGCTTCATGGTTTTCTTTTAATCATAGGGTAAGAAAATGAAATCTCTACTTTTCTTATCAGTGAAACTATAGACTAGATATTTTAGAGCGATAGCAGCGCTCCCTGGTTTGCTTGGAAATGCTAACATAAGTCTTGTGTAAGAGGTACTCCGCTCTGACTGCTCATTCGTCGGATGACCCACCGGCAACTTAAACAAACGCTGCCGGACTGAATCTGACGAATTGAATCTCGTCAGATGTGTCTGCTTGTGAGACCAATTGCGCGATCGCCCTTTGCCCATAGGTCTCTCCTGCTCATCGTACCGACGAGTAAATACCCGGATTGATCAAATGTGTAGTGTGTACACATAATATACGAGTACAACGAAATTCGGCGTCAGGATTATTTGATTTCAGCACCGTAGCTACCGTTTGTATTATTGTGTTGTTCTTTCCATTTCGAATTTTGTTTTTCAACCCTAACTACGCGTGGGTGTTTGGGACTCGTTCGTTGGTTTGGTCAGCTATGTACGCCCTTTTGTACTTGCACTGTGGCGTGTAAGCTATCGATATACTGTACTTTTTTTTTTCGTACATCGTTAAGTGTTTTACACGATGGCGAGAACGAAGAGGACGAGTTCGCACTCAAAAGATATATACACTCGAGTTTCTGCGTTACCGCTGATTGTCTATGCAAAATGAAAAAAGAAAAATATATATAACGTTTTCAACGTCGCACCTCGAGCAGTAATTAAAAGCAATGCCACTTTACCATACACGTGTGTATGTGTGAGTTTGTTCGTACAGAGGTTGGAAGAAAAGCTTCGCATTTAATAACCGAACCGTTTATACGTTCGCCGAGAGGGCTACGTATTTATAACTCGGCGCTGGCTATGTGAAAAAAGTACCCCTGAAAAATTTATGTTTTCGAGAATTACCCGACATTATTTTCGTGCCCATACTTATACATACATATAGTATACAGACAAACACAACACATCCGCGTACGCTAATCGTAAATGCGAAAAAAAACAGCTTTCGTAACCGCGCGGTGCTGCAAACAGCCGCACGTTTGGTCCCGGGACGCGAATGAATTACGATCAGCCGCTGGTAGATTTGTTGAACTTACGCACACCGTCCCGTACGGTAACTACATGTCGATGAATATTTGATACACATACCCGGTACCATCCGGTGATGGTGTTTCGGCATTCCCAAGTTCGCCCCGAGTAATTGTATTACGGAGCTTTTGCGAATGAATGATGTAATAATCTACGCATCGGCACTTACAAGCTCGCACAATAGCCTCGCGGAATGCGATACACGGGAGCTAAACCAACAGCGCCATGTGATGCCAACTTCGGTTGAGTCATACGCCGTATCTGCCAGTCCTGCGAGTTCTTCAAAGTACTCCATTTTGAAAACCAGTCCCTCAGTCCGTCAGTAACCTCTCATTCTGATGTCGGAAGTCCTCCAGAAATTGAAACTTGAAGCATTTTTCTGAGATACAGGTAACCAGCTCTGAGCTATTTGCTCGGAGAAAAAAAAAACGTTTTTACGTACAACACTTTACGAGCTTAGCTGTATGCAGAGAATTTTCAAAAGAGTTATCGAGGTCTTACTGAGCCTTAATACGTCTCCACAGAGTTTGGGAACCAGGAATGGACTGGGGGTCAGGAAATAAGGAATTTTCGGAGAAACCTCCTTATGGAAAATGGGACCTAAGTCAAGATTTTATTTTCATTATTATTATTATTATTATTATTACTATACAGCCTATACTGAGTTAAAGGAACGTAGCGTGCCCTACTCTGCTCAGCTTTGAGCATAGACCTCCCCCACTTTTCTCCACCTTCCCAATTTTCCGCAGCTCTTCCCCGAAGCATTCCTACCGTTTTCATTATTTCATCCCGCAATCTAGTTGGGGGTCTACCCTTCTTCTTGTTATGGTGTAGTGAAACCCAATCTAGAACTCTTTTTGCCCAACCATTTGGATCAGATCTGTATAAGTGCCCTGCATAATCAAATGTCAATTTCTTAATTTTGTGAGCTATTATCACGGTTTTTTGATTGCTCCATCAACTTCGTATACTCACTTTTTCTCTCTGTCGTATTCCGAGCACACTTCTCAACATTTTTCGCTGTGTAACTTGTATCTTTTTTGATTGGTTTTGGTAGGCGACCACGTCTGAGCTCCGTAAGTCAGGGTTGGGTATGGTTTGGTGGAGCGTATGGTGATGACGCATGCCAAAGTGGCTCTCCAGGCACCGCACCCCTAACCCCGGAAACTACCCTTGCGAGTATCGCATCAGTGGCCAGAGGGACGCTTTGAGGCCGGCCCGAGCCCCTGTTTCATCGTTCCATATACGACACCTTGTAATATTCTGATCTTGTTGTTTATACTTATTTGACTTTGCAGAATTTCGGGACCAAAAACTTTTCTATGCGTTTTTTATTTTCGCAGAGATTTCTTTTTCTTGTCTATTTTCCAACAATACTACTTGTCCAAGGTATTTTTATTTATCGATAATAGTGATTTCTTCACCGTTTATTTTAAATACATACGACGTCCTTCTATTTCGTGAACAATTCTGTTTTTCTCAAATTCATTTCCAGGCCCGCCTTGCTACTTTCCTCTCTAAGTTCATTAGCCATCCCCTCCACTTCCTTCAAGTTCTCACTCAACAATACAATGTTGTCCGCAAACCTGAGGTGGTTTAGTCTTGTCCTATTTATTATGAGCCCTTTGCTTTCCCACTCTAATTTCTTGAACACCTCCTCGAAAACTGCATTGAATATATTAGGATTCCCCTGTCTGACCCCTTTTTCTATTTGGAACCATTTTCCTTTTCGATTCAGGCTAGTTTTTGCCTCCGCTCCACCACATATATAGCTTTTGAATAATTCTTGTCCATTCCATTGGAATTCTCTGCCTCTCCAACGTTTCCCATACTGACCTGTGTACGTAATACCAAGTCGAACCAAGTCAAGATCACTACTATTATGATTAGAAGACGTTATTTTTGTAGAAGAACCGACCTATGTATTTGTTGAACAGCAGTCACTAATTCGATTTCATGCACTTTGATTAATTAGGTATAAATAATGTTGTTTTCCTATTTCACTGTTTATTCCTGAAGAGTGTGAATGCAAACTTCTGGGCGCTGACTTGGAAGTAAATATATATACCGGAACGGATTTAGAATCGTAGGGCCTGGGGCCTATGTCTTGTAGAGGCTCTAAAATTACTACCATATTCAGAGACTCTCTTAGGGAGAACGGTCCTGACTCTTCTTATTTCGAATTTTCAGCAAATTCAGGTAGTAAGTCAGCAAACAATCCCAATTTTTTTCTTTTTTCCAGTGGATAAATATTGATTTTTACGATACTGCGGACCCTTACCGGTGGATACTCTGAAGCCCGAGCCCCGTGGGTCCCAACCTTCGCACTCACTAAAGACAGCTCTGGAATACACACTCCTCGATTATTTCGTTGGAGTTAGCTAGACAGTTGAAAATCAGCTTTTAGTTTTTCATTCGGAAACCAGAAACTCGCACATCCACTGCTCTGAGTACATATTGGAAATTTCGGGGAGGGACTTGTTACATTGCGAGATAATGAAATTTATTTTCTAGTTTCTGCTTACAGCCCAGTAGAGAGAAAAGGAGGGCCTGGGGGAAATTTCCACGGGCCCTCCTCCTTCCAGTTCATTTTTTTCTTCTGTCAAATTATAAAAAATTATAAGCTATGAGATAAGAGGTTTCTTTCATGGTGTAAGGGGTGATTGCTGATTTGATGTACAGTACATATGATGTAGCCGTAAGCGTTGAGATTCAGGTCTTTTAAAAATATCGAGCCCTCCTGAAAGTCCGGGGCCGGGGTATTTCCCCCCTCCTTCTTGACAGGGTTGTCTGTTTACCAAATAAAAATGAGTTTAAGGAAGAGATGGGTATTCAAATTTTTGTTGAACAGCTTCGCGGAACCTAAATTAAGGGGGAATTTGGATCAATAGGAACAGACACAGAGTTCAGGTAAGGACCGTTGCCATGGGGCAATAGGGGTCAGCTCCGATCCATCTAGCAACCTCGGCCCTACCCCTGACCGTCTTGTAAAACCTATTTTGGCGGATCAGATATCACTGGGGCATTTTTTTATGCATTTGCATTTTTTCCCTATTGATTACTTATGTGCATCTCCACATTAGCTTTACGATTCATGAAATTCCAATGTGTAAAATATCGTACATTTAAGCGCATATGTGCACATTTGTCTGGCCGTTTTTCTTATTTTTAGCGCATATTGACTGAAATACATGCTGCATGCTGCAAGCTTAAAGCAGGTTTTATTTATGAACGCTAGCACTGTGAAATGCCTTAACACTGTTAGTTTCAACTAGCGAAGTTCTAAATATTATTTTTCTAATTTTATTTAGGTTATTCAATTTTTGAGTCAGGCGTGTGTTTCATTCGATTTAGCTAAAAAAATCTTGGGTCTTGATACCCTTGTTGCCTTATGTTGAAAAGAAATATTCTTGCATATTTTTAAGGTTTTGATTTTTCAAAATTATCAAGGCATCCCAGACAAATTCAAATAACGAATTCGATCTTAACGTTCTTTTTGATTTCTGGAAATCTCTCCATTCTAGATCATGTCTTTTTTCGGGTAAAAAAATTTTCTGAAAGCTTTCGAAATTGAACCCGGTAGAAATGACTCCAATTTTCCGAACAAATTGAGGATCTGGCGTCGAAATTGAGCTAAGTCATATTTTGGACGATTTCCACCATCAAATTTGGTACGAATTATTACACTTTTTATACGTATGTCAAGAACGCGAAGCCTTGTCGCCAAATTCAGAAAACAAATTCGAACTAGGCCACCAAAATCAAGTTGGAATAAGTAGACTATTTATTTTATTTTATTTTTTGAAAATTTCTTCGTATATGTACTTAAAATTTCAATAAAAATTATAGGATGTCTCAAATTATGGCAAACGAAGATTGTCCAGCCATTTTTTCTTTCTACTTCTTTCAGACAAGGTACAGAAAAATTGTCGAAATTGGAGAAGAATAATTGGGATTTACATAGCCGATTAAGTTGTACACAATTTATTTATTTTTTTGTTGAGGGGAGGTGGATAATTAAATATATTATTTGCCAAAATTGACTAAGAGTAAGTAGTCAACTGCTCCATTTTGTTAATTTTTGAAAATTTCTCCCATGTTCTACATCGTGTCCCTTTTCGGGCAAAATATTTTCAGAAAACTTTTGAAATCGTGTAGGTGGAAATAGTTCAAATTTCCCGGCGATTTCAGATCCGGCGTAAAAGTTGAGGTACTTCATGTCTTCGCTGAGTTACACCAATTTTTCTGTACGAGTTGTAAGAGTTTTTTTGCTGTATCTCGGAAATGAAACATCGCGATCAAATTCGGACTATGAATCCTAACTTAGCGGTCAAAACTGAATTAAAATACGTAAGGGTCAACTTGAGTTTTTTGATTTCTGAAAGTTTCCTCGCGTGATTTTTCTGATAAAATAATTTCAGCCAACTTTCGAAACCGAACGTGGTGAAAATGGTTGAGTTTTTCGAAAGGAATTCGAACCTGTTAAGCTGGAATAAGCGGTTACCATGTCTTTTCTCGGGACAAAAATTTTCGGACAACTTTTGAAACTAAACCTGGTAGAAGTGCTTGAATCCAGATTGAAGTGGAGCGAGCAAGTTTTTTTTTACGAGAGATTATTAAGTAAAATGAAAATTTTCATTTACCCCTGTTCTATACCTAGCCGTTGATTTACTAAAAAAAGTATGTTGGCTAAGTGAAATAAAATGGTCTTTATAATCTGTAATATCAGGTATTTTTCTTCTTGACACAAAAATCTTCGGCAATAAAATGAAGTACGTTTAAGAGATTAATTGCTTGAAATAGAATCTAAAAATTGCAAATTTCTTTCCTTCCTTACAACTATCGGGAATCAACTATGCAAAACCGAAGAAAGCCCTCTAGAATGAGTAAATGAAGTTCAAGTCTCCAATAGTCTCTGAACTTCGGTTTTTGAGTTTGGTGGACATAAAACATTCTGTCATATCATAAATTATTCATATTCCCCTGTTTTTCATCGTAGAGTTATGTTGAAAACTTAGTCACTGTCCAAAAAATTGTCCAATAAGCCTGTACACATTGAATTTTATCATTTTCACCATGACCTGCGACTTGATGATGAACCGTACGGGCCGTTTGTTTTGGGAATTTGTAAATGAACGAGATACGAGATTAGCGGATCAGTCTCTCATGTTCTGTATGTTCACATAATTATTTACCAGTTTCTCACCTGATGGCGATGCCAGAGTGGAGTACCAAAAACATTGAGGCACGTTGTTTTTGCTGATTATATCACCCCCTTCGGCGAAGAACAGTGTTCGCAATTTGGCTAGCCTGGGGTTGTTGAAAGCGCTACAGCATTGCTGACGGTGACAGTTGGGCAGTACGTAGTCGCTACCGCTCAGTATTAGAGTCTCCAGTTTCGGACACAGAGCGACGATCTTGTGAGTGTCTACTTCATCGATCACCTACGGCAAAAACACCCCACAAAAATGAAAGAAATGTATTAAGATATTAAGAAAAATTTCTCGAAATTCGTAAATGTAGTCGGACACAAACAAGGTCCTTTCTACTTCAAAAGAAATCGTCATTATCGCACTCTCCGATTGAAAGCATTCGGTAAAATTTTCTGAAGAAATTTCTTTCTGTGATTCATCTCCAATGTCTCATATAATAGTGTATAGAACGTTCCTCTTTCACTTTGAGAACGAAAAGGAAGACGGTAGGAGAGGTGATAGTTCGGAGAAGTAAGTAAGCGTTAACAAAGGCGTACATGTTTGATCCGTGTCTGACTGGTCAATGTGGCCATGGTGAGCAAGGCATGTGTCCCCTTCTCGTTCAATTTATGATTACCAGATATCTAAATTTGAGCTGCCTAGAACCTGTGGAGACTCGTCAGATCCGGTTTGTCATTAATCGTCGTGCAGCCTGCCTATCTAGTTAAACGTTGTGCTCGAGAAGGGGTCATATTGATTTTTTGGAGTCGTAAGCCTTATGGCATCATCACTTTTGCAGTCCTTCTTTGGGCAGCCGGTAAATTTGTAACTTCATTATAGCAGATACTTCTGACATTGCGCGCACCTAGCGAAAGGGAACTAGAAACGAAAATCCTCGCACACGTCTCGTACATGGATGGGAAAAAATGCGAGGCAAGTCAACCTGCATTACAGAAATAATAGATGCCTGGTCTTTTTTCTTTTTTTTTCTTCTTCTGTGTACTTTAAAAAGTTTGTTTTCGAGTTACTGCATAAAAAAAAGTAAAAAAGAAAATTTTAAAAAGTAGGTATTAGATGAAATTGTAATGTCCAGCGCAGTTGTCTCGTCTGCCTGAAATTATAAGTTTTTAAACGAAAGTTTTCCCATTTCTCTCTTTTTCTGTCCGTTGTCTGAGGAGGGTCGTGTGGTCGTGAGTATGTTTCGTATTCGTATACCAGTTCGAGACTGGAGTGGTGATGTACTCGTAGTTCACGTGTAATCTACGAGCGGTATTCCAAAACGGCGTAACCTTTTATTCCAAAACAAAAAAAAAGTTTTCCCGACTTGGTTGGCCAAGATCCGGGAGATGGTCTGGTGTTTCCAAATGCCTTTATGAGATTTGTAATAAAGATAAATACAATGTGTATCCAACCCTGGAATAACGTTTGAAGTACCTGATCACTCCCCAGTTCTCGTCTAACAAAGTTGCGGCAGTTTTTTAGGAGGGAATACTGAAATTGGCTTGAAATTCCGTTTGTCGATTGTAACTCAACGAGGAATAATACTCTCAGCACTCACTGATTTGTTGATTATGGATGATGCATTCATTACGTATAGATAAGTGCGTAAGATGATTGGGCTAATCTTACACAGGTGCAAGATAAATCGCTCCGAGAGTGGCGACCTTTGTGGCAGAACTCATAATTGACTAAAAGTCTTACTTTCGATGAAATTTCTCAGAATTAAAAAAAATGCAATAGAATAGGTACAGACAGGATGGGTAAGTAGTCATAAATACGAAGATCCTTAAGATTCAAGAGTTACTCAACAGAGGAGCATGACAACAGAGATCAGTAGGACAGGGGTGTAAAAATAGGTTGAATCTGGAGACTAGACTCAATAAAACATTCGTTAGAATTGTGGTCGAGCTGTTCGAGGCTCTATTAGAACCGGTTAGGAAACTTTAAAATTCTTTAAATGCTAAAAATTCGTTCATTCCGGATTAAAATTCATTCAGACTTCGTTAGAACCTGTTAATAGCTTTTACGACTCTTTAAAGAATCATTAGAACTTGTGACATCTATGTTGAATCATTAAGACTCTGTTAAGACTTCTAAGACTTGTTTTATTTATTTATTTTATTTTATTTATATTTGAGTCCCCTCCAACAGGTGCCCGAACTTCCTATTGACAGGGAGGGACAGACTTGTTAAGAATCCCGCTATAAGAGACATAAAGACCTCGTTGAGATTTGTTAGAATTCCTTAAGTCTGTTACAGCGCTTAAAAATCTTCAAGAATCAATAAGATTCGTTCTGATTCTTTAAATATCTTTAGAAATTCGTTAGGATTCGTTGAGACTTAACGGTACAACGATTGAAACGGCTAAGTCAGGGTAGGACTTAAGACGAAAGTTGGTAGTTGGTCTGCTCACTCGAGCTATGGAATCAAGCATCTTTGGTCGCCACCTATTTGGTGGGTAACAAATCCCTGTCCCTATCCGATTTGAAGAGGCCTTTCTAGGAGTGCATCATTTACTTGTCCTCTCCAGCCCCCTTACACTCTTCGGTTAGTCAACTTGAATTTTCGCTTGGATTGGTTACCTTAACCTAAGGCGTAGGTTACTCGACGTAACAGAGACACCACGTGAAGGCGAGTGAGGTCACTGGTGACCGTGTATTCCTTATTATTCTCAGTATGCACTCCCATAGAAAAGGGTACACCAATGAGAAGATGTTAAAATGGATCGATTTCTACATGTATACGGATCGATATCTTATATCGTACTTCTGCAAACAGCACAAAGGCTTTCTCTGGTGGCAAGCGTACTCCTCTGATGATGGCATAACAGCCGAAAGCGCTCTGGACTACTGAAAAAGAAAAAGTGAATTGGCACACCCTTCAAATGGAATATTACCAAGTTCATTCACACTCGGAAATGGACACTAAGTCTAGGAGAGTCATAAAAAGTTTTAAACGAGTCTTGAACAGTCTCAGCGAATACTAAAAAGTTGTGGAAAAACTTCTTAAAGAACGTTTTTTGTTTTAAACCAGTATGGAAGATTGTTATTAGTCTCTTGAAGAGCCTGACACAAGTCTGAGAGAGTTTTAAATTAGCGACTCAGTTTTCAAGAAGTCCTAGAATCTAATACGAGTTTCCGAAAGCTACAAGAGGTATGTGGGAGGGTTGATAAACTGACTGCATGGTAATGCATTTACCTTATATACAATAGGAAAAATTTTCCAGGAATGTATTTACTGGGACAAATTCATCGCGGATGAATTTGCTGGAATGAACGCACCCGGACGCCTCTCTACGTTCTGCCTACAACGAAATTCAGTTTTCCATTCTTTAATCTGGGCTATTTAGCTGCAGGCCGGTCCCTGTACCAACACCCCTGCTCAGAACCTCAATCATCTCTCCACGCATTACCCCGAACCTTTCACAACGAACCGCCTGTATTACCTTCAGTTCCAGCGATTTCAAATGCTTGCTGCCATGCCGCTGCAGGACGGGCTCGATGTCGCCGAAGTCCAGCAAACTTCGCTCGCCGTTGGTAACGCACACCACGCTCAGCTCCTTGAGTTTGTTTAATGAGGTCAGCGGAAGTAGGATATCGTGGTGGGTCGAGCAGTCGAACCGCACTCGAACGGTGCTCACCTGAGGGCACACTTCGATCGCCAGTTGCAGAGCGTCCATCGGTAGCATCGGCTCGATTTCGAGGGTGCTGCGACCCTGCGAAAATGCGAACAAAAAGTATATATAGGAAATGCGGTTAAAGTGGATATCGTGTTCTGGACCGACGGCGAATGTCAAATTTAGTTGATTCTTTCGTTCGTATCACGAGTACAAAAGGGTTTGGCGCGGAAGGAGGGAGGTGGAAGACAACGCCGACGAATAAATATTATGACAGCAGTCGAGAAAGCAATTTTACGATGTTATCCGGTGACGAGCGCCTCTGTATATGTGTGCTATAGGCAGTACAGGCTACAGGATAGATGTATGAATATGTATGAATTTCCTCGCCACCGTAGAGCTTTCGGTATATACGTATATATGGACAATATAAGCCCTTCTGTAATGTAATTTTCAATTGACGGACGTGTTTGGACGAGATTTTCGAGCGAGATTTTTTAAAGCTGGTTTTGAAATCCAGCGACAGCAGCGTGGCAAAAGCTCTGTCAGGGATGAAAACATCACATAGTTATTGTTCTTTCTGTTCCCGTTTTTATTGCCGGCTTCTATTTGCACGGAATGTAGTATTCGTGATAAATGATCTGGCTTCCCGATCCGGGTATTCGATTTTCCACACGAATTTTGTGAAACACAGAATTATCATTGCTCGTCGTATGTGAGTAGTTCAGTGGTGTACGTGACCGAAAAGGGCACCTGGTGTCTTAAGCTCTCTTGAACTCGCATCGTTAACATTGTTCAGGGTGTCTACTGAACAAGAAAAGCGAGGAAACGACAAGAAATTTTGTGGAAAAACAAGAAAGTTGCTAAAGAAGAGAGAAAATGGCAAGTTTTCAAAAGGCAGAACAAGAAAATTTTATAAGTAATTTACGCCAAAAACTCATTGGCCAAAATAATGTCTCTGTAATATTCATTTATTAGACGATATTTTACCGAACCCGATTCGGAGCAGAGGAGCAATTGAGGTACAATAAGTTACAACAGCAAATCGGTGTGTGTATTAAACTCGATAAAAACGGGCCACACATGAAAATAGAAAAGGGTGTAAGACAGAGAGATCCGTTGTCACTGAATCTATTCAATGCGTATTAGAGGAAATATTTAGAAAACTGGAATGGGAAAATATAGGGATACAGATAAATGGTGAAAAACTGAACCATCTGAGATTCGCAGGCGGTGTTGTGCTGATAAACGAGGATAAGATGCTACAGGAAATGGGAGAAAAATTCACAAGGTAAGTGCAGAGGCGGGTTTAGAAATGATTACAAATAAATCAAAACGATTATCCAACATGGAAGCGGAGTGTAAACTCCCAATAAAAGGAACCGAAATAGAAAGCATCTCCGCATTCGATTATTTGGGGCAGATACAATCGTTTGAAGACAGAACAAAGACAGAGATAACCAGAATTCTGGAATTTAAAAAATATATATAAAGGTAAAATGAAGATTGAAACGCAAACGAAAATACTAGAAAGATGCACTCTGCCAGTCCTCACCTGTGGGGCCCAAACGTGGGCTCTAACGAAGAAGCAAATGGAAAGAATAACAACTACAGTGAGAAGACGGAACGAAGTATACTAGAGATAAGAATTGGTGTGGTGGGACGTATGGCGATGCACGCGTGCCTAAGTGGCCCCTGAGACACCGCACCCTCAGCACCGGATACTATGCTTTCGGGCATCGTATCAGTGCCGAGAAAGACGGAGTAAAATACCAAAAAATAAGAGAAGACAGGAGATCAAAAAATTTAAATATGGGACTACGCGAGACATATCGCACGTCATGAAGGGACAAGATGGAACAAGATAATCAGCGAGTGAGAACCTTACGACAAGAAAAGAAGAGGAGGATGACCAGCTATAAGATGGCGTGACGACATAACGAAAATTAAGGGGGATTATGTGGGGAAGAGTAGCCCAAGACCGAAAAATATGGAAAAAATCTGGGGAGGCCTATACCGAAAGGGGTTGAGTTGTTCGGTATATGCAGGGGGGTTAGAAAGTAGAATTGTAACAGACGTAGTTGGAAATTATTGTCCTGTCCAAAGGGAGTAAGGCAGGGAGACCCTTTATCTCCACTATTATTCAACTGTGGTCTAGAGGAAATTTTCAGAAGTTTGGATTGGAAAAAAAAAGGTATAAAGATTAACGGGGAACACTTAAATAATTTACGCTTTGCTGATGATGTAGTGCTGATAGCAAGCAACAAAGAAGAATTAGAAGACATGATACGGGAACTGGACAGAAGCGGGCTGACTGCAGGTCTTAGCATGAATCTAGCCAAAACTAAAATGATAAATAACCAAAACAGAACCTATGCCATTAAAATCAACGAAGAAAAAATAAAAGGGGTGGAAAGGGTAATATACCTGGGCCAGAAAATTTCATGCAACAAATCTCAAGAGGAAGAAATTCAACGCAGAATAACCCTCGCTTGGAATAAATGCTGGTCTCTAAAATTCATTTGGAAAGGTTCCTTTCCACTTCGATCTCCAAGCGAAATCTTCAACGCATGTGTCCTCCCAACTCTAACGTATGGTTCCGAAACTTGGACTTTGTCCACGAAAATGATATAAAAAATTAGAACTACTCAAAATTCGATTGAACGATCAATTTTAAGTATCAAGAAAAAAGACCACATCAAAATCTCAACTATCAAATTTAAATTAAAAAATAATACATGTGCTCTGTGCTGTACAGCTGATAAAAAATAAAAAATGGAGTTGGGGTGGTCACGTAGCAAGACTGCAAGACAACCGTTAGACGTACAAATTGACCTTTTGGTACAATACGGGAACAAGAAGGCAAGGTAAACAGAGGATCAGATGGAGGGACGGCTTCGGCAGGCTGCTGGGACATAATGCTTTTCAAAGGATTGCCCAGGACCGCAAAGAGTGGAGCAGGCTGGGGGAGGCTTTTGCCCGATTCTAGGGCCACGAGTACGCACTCTATTGTAAGTATGTACTTGTTAAAAAATAAAGCTTGATGATGATGATATCGTCTACTGTATAGTATGAGGAGCGATATTCTACAACGGCCTCTGTCCATTTTTTTGAAAAATCGTTTTATAGTGCCATCTGGTGAGGAATCTAGTAATACATATTCTGGCCCGAACAAAATCCGATATCGCGAATTTATCGCATGTAAGAAGCCAAAATAGACTCGCAAAGAGAAGAAAAAATTTGTCGCAAAACGGCCTCTGTTCACATATTTTTATCACAATAGAGGAGTCGACATTATCTTGAGAATTTTATGAATTAGAATTTACTGAAAGACACAGTATGTCTAATTTTGTGCCAAACCAAAACTAATAATTCAAAAATGTTGTTCCAAAACGGCCTCTATCCAGGAGATCCCCCACTTCGCGACTGTCATGCGCGTCTCCTACAAGGCACATTCAATATTTCAACGAGATAAATTCCTGTAAGTGTTCTACTAGGCAACCTGACTATCAACCGTGATATGTAGGTGTTGTATAGGGATACACCAAGTTTTTTCTTCCCCGTGAAAAAAAATATAAAACTGGACAGAGGCCGTTTTGGAAAGTCGCTCCTCATATGAAAGCGTGAAGTTCAAAACGTCTTGTGTACCAATGTCAAAAGCTCACAGGAGAAGCAAAAAACTGTTTCAGCTAAGGTGAAGGGGGTGGGTTTAACAAAATGGGTGCTCAGCCAGTTCTCTGAAGCTTCATACACATGTCCATGTACAAATTTTGGGGCTCAGTCATGCCTAAGCTGAGAAAATGAGGGCTGCCGTTGCGCACATCCTAAGTCCATGGGAAAGACAAAGCAAAACATCCTAAGTACCATCAAGATCAAACGGAGTTAGGATGTTTTGTACGGATCGCTCGCCGGCACATGTACGTGCTGCGATCTTTGAGTTAAAATTAGAAGTACATTGAGGCTCCATGTTTATGGGCACTTAGGATGTTTTGAACTTCACGCCTTCATATTTATGTATTTATCAAACTGAAGAACTACATAAATAAAAGCTAATATTATTTTAAAAAAAAAGAAAAAGAAAAAAAAGAGAGAGAGAGAGAAACCGTATGAGACATAACTGAGCCAACAGCTCGAGCGCGAACTACCGCCAGCTTCTATCCCCTCCCCCCGATGCCCACTCACGCTCATACTCAGTTCCTCATTTACTTAGCCAAGCAATAATCAACTCATACGCACATAAATAGACGTAGTTTTCCATTTTTTAGGATTCAATTTAGAGGAGAAAAAAATTGTAATTGAAGTTGATAGCATTTAGTTTTCAAGATTTTATCTTACGTAAAGTTCTTATCGGGTCGCCCCTCCTTTTTGGGTCTCAGCTGTCAATATTTATAATAACTTAGGATTTCATTACATACCTTCATATTTCTTGTTTTATTGATTATTAAGGAGACATTTAATGCCTAACGGCTATGGTCCCGGAATGGAATTACAATAGTTACATGGTTTGGGTTTTAAAGTTATAGGTAAGCGGTGTACATCTTAAGATTTAAATTAGGTGTGTATACAGTTCTGAACTAGGAAATCGATTAGTAGTGGTAAATTCTGTAGCTGAAGTAGTCTGTCCGGGTTGGTGTTTCGATGGTATTTGGTGTAGCTATTGATGATGTGTCGTAATAGTAAAATTCTTATAAATTTTTGTGGAGTGTAGAGGTAATTGAAATATGTTATTAATGCGGCCTGAAAGTCTTGGTACATTTAATGGAATTTTTTTAGGCAGGTTCGAGTCCACGATGTGAGAAATTAACAAATTACTCAGGAAAATGACCATGGCCACTTCTCGTCGTTTTTCTAACTATTATATTTGTTAGCTTTCCAGTAATTCACTAGGCTAGCTCAGTGGAATGATATTAAAATTGTTTCTTGTATAAGAACTATTGCAGAAGTTTTTCTTGAATTTTTTTTTAAACCAATAGACTCAGTTTTTTCAAACCACGGTGCCATGTGTATAAAATTGTTCGTTAGTAAATTTTGAAACGGCGGTTCGCGAGATGGCTAATTCTAAACGCTCTAAGGGTTGAAATGGGAGCGCCTCGCCGAACTCGAAGTATTTCGTACTTACGCGTTTATTAGACCGTCTTAAATGAGTCTTGAAGACTCGTAAAGTATCTGAATCAAATATGGAAAAGTCTTGAAGGGCCAAAGTAGTTTAAACAAGTCTGAGAGAGTGTTTTTGAGTCTTATATCAAATTTTGCGAAAGTCTTAATAAATCTAAGACAACTCTCGAAGCTTTTACGCAACTATTGAACAAGTCTCGGAAAGTCTCAGGAATTTTAAAGAGTCTTTAATATCTGCAAAAGCCTTAAACAGTGCATGTTCATGATGAATAAAAAAAATAGATGCTTCGAGATGCTCAGTTGGAACGTGACGATGAGAATAATGAGTTAAGCGAAGATGGATGGAAAAGGAAAGGAGTGAAGTCTTCTTGGTAGTGGGATGTTTTTTAATTATTTGCCCCCAGACGCTTTTTACCAGACCCTCTTCCCGATCATTGGCGATAATCATCACGCATCCGTCTAATCTGTGAGGGTGCACACGTACGCCTTACAGGTGTACCGACTACAACTTTTGCAGAAAGCTCATCTAAAGTAGACTTTTTTTTTGCTCGTTTTTCCCAGACGATATGCCTCATGCTCCGTGATGTCCTAACGAAGTTTCATTACCGTCTGCTCTATATTATATACCAAGTGCGCAAATACTATACTTTTTTTTTTTTTTTAGAATGCAGCCCACGTACATTCTCGTATATATAGATATACCGATTCTGATGAATTGTGCAGTTCGGCTGGAAAATAACTGAGCTCGGTAACAACTAATTCTACCTGAAGCTTAGTGCTTCCCCTTCTTGCCAGTATTCTCGCCGGCACTTTGTAATTTCCAGAATTCATTAAACGTAAACTGAGTGCAAGGTTAGAGGAGGGAAAAAAGCACTTACACACCACTTACAAGAAAATAATTTCACAGTAGATTGCGTTAAAGACAAAACGACCTTATTACACTTCTGTGACTTAATATGTAACGATATTATAGAGAGCGGAGGATTGCCATGTTTTCCTTGCATTAATAGTCAGCCATAAATTTGCAAAGCTTCTTTTCTTCTCTCTCCATGTATGTGCATACTAAGTAGACAAATTACCATCGTTATTACTCTCGCTGCGACTTGATGTTCATTTTTCGAGTTCAAATACCCGTCGACCGATTGGCTAATCGTCCAAGTTTTATTTAACGAGTCCTAGTTGATTCTCTGATTTTCTGGGTGGTCTCGTAATTGATGAATTTATCATAGGGACCTACCAAACAGACTTCTATGGGGAGAGCTCAATTTTCTCGAGTGATGGAAATCTTTCTGATTGATAAGCAAACCGTTTTTAGAGTTTACCTACTGTGAATCGAATTTAACATACTCTAACAGGCTATTGCGCTAAATTTTCCAACCGGGGAAGCTCCCTTATCCCGCCATCTTCCTTTAATTTATCCCTAAGTGGTCACTAAGACAATCAATCGATTGCTAAACGTAGCTCAGTTATTCCTCTATTTTCATAACGTTTCCCTTTGATTGGCACCAAAGAGAAAGGGAGTACACTGGCTGTTACATTCTGCAATTGTTTTCAAAAGTTAGCAAATGGTTGGAACTTTCGGTAAAATATTATTTCTTTATTTTCATTTGCAAAGGTATAGCGAGAGGGGTTTTAACCCCCCACCCCACCACCACCACCACGAATCTGCGGTGGTTTTCGGCAATTTGTATGAGAGAGTAGTCCGAACCACAGTGAGGGTATTCGAAATAAAAATCGAGAGCTTGAAGAAACGATTTCAACTGTGACTCAACTGTAACTCTGCTGAGACTAAACTAAAGTAAAGCTCTAGATAGAAGTGTACAGTCGTCCGCCATTTCGAATCCAACCGCACGCGTCGATGCCGAATTGACTACGCGGCACGCTCCGCATAGTCGGATTCGGCTTCCACGGGCACGGTTGAAGTCAAAATGGAGGACGATCGTACTTACACGAAGTATACAGAGCTCTACTAATAGTCCTGCCTCGCCGATTAAGGAAAAAAAAATCAACGAATGAGAAAAAGAATAGCATGTTTTAGAAGAAATCATGTACCGGAAATGCAAGTATGCAGGAAATAAAAGATGTTATGCTGCACAGAAAATAGCCAGGAGGACGATTTATACAAAAATGTACGTTCTCGAGGAGAGGGTTGCCGCAAATTTTTGGAGTCGGCATTTTGGACCATCTGTCTAGAAAATCGTTGATTTTTATTTTTGCACCTTAGATAAAAAATGTTTATTTCATCGATTTGGCAGGGTTTTTTTTTTTGCTTTAATAGAAAATGTGATTGCGTTTGCATCGAGTCGTCATTTTTTAATAAATTTTCGTTCGGTTTCAGCCTTTTCATTTAGTCGGCCTGTTACATTTTGGACGTAAGTCGACAAATTATACAAATTGTTGAAGTTTATTTATTTTGTATTTGCTTGCATAAACTTAAAAACGAATTCAACGACTTCAAAAATCTCATTTTTGGATGTTCTTTTCGCTATTATCTGTAGTTTTCAGGAGGTGACCCCTCGATGGGACCTGTAGAGTGGAGGTTTGAATCGACAAAATTCTGTAACTATGCTTAGTGTGCCTTAAACACCGATGTGAACACCGGTCATTGACCTCTGAATTGAAATTTTCCTAGAATTCTCAATAGGCGCTCCATCCTTACACTACTGAGAATGATTTTTTTTATGTTCAAACCAATTTTTTCTACCAAATTCTATGTTTAGAGGCTACAAAGCAAAATTGGAGATTTCCGTATGACCCCCTCCTCCCTAGTGGGACCCCCTTAAAATTATTTGATTTCGAAAAAATGTTGGCTAGGGTGTTTGTAGATTAAATGAAACAATTTTAACAACTAGGAGCAGAATATTTCAAAAAATCGCAAAATTTTGGATGTGTCGGTTGTTTTTATCAATTTTGGTGAAACTCGGTCATGCATAATCGAATTTGATCTGATTCGGTCACATTTTGTCGAATGTAGATATTTTTTATCTCTGTTATTTGTAGGAAGTAGGAAGTGGGGTTTTATTTGATGTTTGGTTCAGATTATTCTTAGTCCTATTTGGTCAGTTTAGTAGATTTCGATTATTCCTAGTCGTAGTTATCAGATTTGGCCATTCTCGATCGTTAGTGACCATATTTGCTTCAGTTTCGGTTCCTCCTGATCAATGTTGGTTACATTCAGGGTTGTTCCTTTACATGTAAAAAACTTTTTGGACAATTCGTGTAAAATAATGTAAAATTACGTTTTTTGTGTAAAATTACATTGAAGAATGTAAAAAAATTCAGCCAATGACAGACAAGCAAAACTGATTGATAACAACTGATTTTGCGTGATTTTCTAATTTCTGTTAAAGTCAGAGATGGAAAGCCAAATGAAAAAACTTTTGCTTACGGCTTTAGCTTCTGACCTTCGAAAATAAAACTTTTGCTTTTGTTTTTCAAATTTCTTCATATTCAGCTTTCCCTTTCGGCTCTGTCTTTTCAACGTAAAAATCATAAGCTTTCAGCTCTCCGCTTTTGACTTTCGGCTTTTCCCCTAAATTTTGAATATTTTGTACTACATAATATTTTTTAGAAATAGCTTTTCACAACACTGCTTAATAGTTAACCTTTATTAAGCACTAACCATTGAGATAATGAAAATAAGAATGAAAATTTGAAATTATAATTTATAAGCGAATAGATACTGGAAAAGCTGGAAAAAATAAAACTTTTGCTTTCAATTATTTGTGCATTCTAGCTTTTGTTTTCAGCTTTTGCTTTTTAGGTAAAAAAAACTCTTAGCTTTTAGCTTTCCGCTTTCAGCTTTTAGCTTGCTTTCCATCTTTGTTTAAAGTCATAACTTATTTTCATGAAAAATCAAAAATAAAACATTATTATTATTTCATAAAATATTTTGCAAAATAAAGGAAACGCATGGTAAAATGTACACAGAAGATTAGTAATTTTTTTTTAATTACGTATTAAATAATCAACACTAGCTTTTAACAAAGTTGTATTCAAATAATTAAAATTCTTTAAAGGACACTGAAGACTTGAAGACTGAACTGGAGTAGACTGCAGTTCGCTGTTGCTTTTTCAGCTTTTATTGTTTTATAATCACTTATCTGCAATTTTTTTACATTTTTTGGCTTTTAAATGGAATGTAAAAAAACGTAAAATAACTGTAATATTTTACACACGTAAAATTACGTAATTTTACTCTGTTTTTTACTGTAACCACCCTGGTTACATTTGAACGTTTTCAATCATGCGTTGTTTGATCATCATTGGTCATTTTTAGTCATACACCTATTTGGTCCGATTTGAACGAATTTGGTCAATGTACGCCAATTTAGGAGAGATTTGGTTACATTCGTTCGAATTTAGTTGTTCTATCAGCTTCGTCCATGTGATTACACTTCAGCTTACTCTCGTACTTCGTGGTCAATCTTAGCCATTTTTAGTAGTTTTTTTTTAATCGTTTTATGTTAATTGTGGCAACTTTTAAGGAGTCAAGTTTGATTTTGGTTGTTTGGTCTATTCTCATCAATTAGGACTGGTTTTGTTCAATTCGATTTTGGTAGCTCATAGCTATATTTTAATTGGACAGTAATCGAAACAGTCGAAAACTGTATGACGAAAGGCACTGCCATTATTTGAAGAAAAAATCTTTGAGCAACTCCTTCGAGAGTATTTTCGATCCTCCACACGTGTCCTTGTCCAGAATGGTTTCTCTTTAATGGGTTCACAGTTCACTCTAATTGGTTGATAACGAATTTGTTACAGGAATGATTACGTAGTGAGCCGGGGTAGGGGTTAAAATCGAGAAGTCCAGTTTGGTTAAGAGTTACTGGGTTAGGACTCCCAAAAACATTGATGACCGTCAACTGCTGCGAATACCGTAGTTAACAGCGCAGATTCAGAAGCCAGTAGCATAATAACTATTTGTAATGTTATATGTAAACTGTGTAGGAAGATAGTGTGGGCCCACATGGTCGCTTACAGTTTTCGAGATACAGCCATTTCAGTAATGTAACTCAAAATTATCGATTTTTTTATTTTGTCAGTTTATGACAGAAGATCCCATTTTTTCTCCTCTCGTCGAATACGGGTCACCACGACCATTGATTCCTGCCCAAATCAAATTTTAGGCGGAAAAAAGGTGCCCCTCGGTCGCTTTTAGTATAAACATACTTTAGAGGCAATAGACGCATTATGAAGGCTAATAGTGATATATCCTGTATCGAGTGCATGAAATAAATGGTTTGAAGAATTGGAAAAGAAATCTTCAAACGGCCAGTTTACCAACTTGTATTACTTTAAATATGTGAAGCTCCTTTTTTCCAAAAGTTACTTCTTCTGTTTATCCTATACCTAAAATCCGTGTAACTCATACAATTTTGGACTTAGAGACCTTTAAAAGGTGTAATTCAGCTAGAAATTTCATCTAACAAGGATCTATTCTGAACTCAGTATACGAGCCGAGTGGGCTCTGATCCTACTCTGGAATACAGACCGTATAAGTACGTTTACTTACCACATAAGAGAAGTCGGCGTCCAAATTACGCAAACTGTACTTGGTCAGCTGCTTCCCTTCTTTCCAGTCCTTGCTGTGCAGCTGGTACAGCGCTTTAACCAGTTTGTAGCTTCGCAGCACAAACAAACTGGGCAGCTTGCGAAGCAGAATCTGCAGTTCGTCAACCGAAATGTTCGCCGTGCCCAAGTGCAGTTCCAATATACTGTCGAAAGCGTACTCACCCGAAAGATACTTGGGAATCCGCTGATTGGCCGTTGTCAGGAATCTGTTAAAATACGTGACACCCATTTAACACATGCGTGACAATGTGACAGTTATTTGGCGGGGGTCGAGGAATGCGAGATTCAGACTGCAAAATGAAACATCGAATCGTATATCCCGACTTCTAAATAATTCGTCGAAAATCCTCAATGACAGAGGAGATTTTCTGTGCCGCCGGACTACAGCTGAGTGAACATACGCGAAGTTGGTTTGATCTTGCGGAAACTCGAGCGTTACTGGAATTTGGAAAATAGTTTCGGCGCCGCTTTTCGATTAGTAATTATAATAAATTGCGAAGCCACCTTGTGAACGAAAGCATATATACCAACTTAGGTATATGTATAGGTATCTTTTACTACACCCTCGCGGAATCGCTAATTACCAACCTGTGTAAAATTAAATTCGCACGCCTCGAACAACGCGAATTTTAATCAATCGACTTTCCCTTTCCACCCATTAACGTAAATTAAAACGTAATCGTTAGCCGAACACTGTTTTCTAACCGGGGGGTCTTGATATGCCCGCCTGCGTCCGATCGCTGTACCCTTTGCTACCCCTCCAGCTATATATGTACTCGCGTTTCGTATTTTCCGTTTTCAGCACCGCATTTCAACTCTTCAACGCCGGCGGGGGTTCGTCGTCGTTTCTTATATGGCTCTCTCTCTCCCTGCCCCGTCCCCGACTTTACCCGACGTAGTTTAATTTCACCCGTAGTCGTGTAATCGTGTAATGAAATTTGAAAAATTTGGGTTCGAAATATCTTCGCCGTGTATCTTCATCGCCGCGATACGCCGAACATATTAACTCCGCTAAAATGACTTTCAAAACGTGCTCTATACTTTCCACTAACGTTCAGTTACGAGTTTCGATGAACTCGAACATCCAGACTCGAAGTTCATTAAGGAGGGAAGGGATATTCGATCAAATTTTCGTCGATAAGTGATACGGGTGAAACGACCAGTGGACAGCTGGGTATTTTTTGTTTAGAGTTTTCTGTGACAGACTTTACTTGCGAGTCCCAGAGCCTGGATCATGAATCGTGATTAAAAAAGGTGAACTAGCGAAGTCCACCCGGAGTATCCGTTCGAATAGCGGAAAATGATCGAGAATTGATATTTTCATCATGTGCTCGATAATTCTATGAATCCATATTGTACATATCTACATTTTTCCCGAACTGGATGACGAGTCTGACAGTCTAACGATAATCCCTTCTAGTTTCTAGAACATTATTCTCGGCTATCTGCATTATATTTACAACTAAGGAGTATCGAATGAATTTGAATAAGACTCGAATATGAACAAATGAAACTGAGTGAGTTCTGAGGGGTTTGTATTTTAGCGTGACCTCTATTTACTATTCATGTGAATTTTTCAGGAACTCCATCCAGGCCCGTAGCTAACCGATTGTGTGTTCCAGGGCCCGAAACGAAACTTGACTTTCAGTTTGGGAGGGGGCCGGGGATGGAGAAGGAAAATTTGCCGACAAATATTTTTTGAAAACTAAAAATTCGCCGACAAATTTTTTTTTTAATTTGAAAATTTGCCGATTTTTCAATCAAAATATCTTTTAATTGAAGAAAAAAACAAGGCAAACAAACAAACAAATGTTCTTAGAAAATTAAAAATACAATTTCAAAATTTGCCGACTGCGAAATTATTGGGAGTGTTTCACCCCCTTCCCCCTCCTATAGTTTCGTCCCTGCAAATGCAGATTGGAACCTTATTCCCTAGGCACTCACATTTACGCACGTGAGCATACTCTAGCAGTGGCGTAAATGCGGGGGAACAGGAACACCCCCAGAATCTCTTATATTTTATTTATTTATTTATTTTTTGTTCATTTAATAAAAATTGAACATGGTGAAAATATACCTACTTTTTTATTTTATGATTTCAATCCCCCTCTCCCCTCTAGAAGGAATGGGTAGTTACGCTACTGTACCCTGGTCTGGGAGGGTAAGCTGGAAGGATGTTAGGAATACTTGAGAGGAATACACAACTTCCTTTACACATTAACAGGTGGTCGTTATTACTCTTGGTGATCTTTTTTTTTTCTGAATTTCCTCTGACTCGCCTCCTAAATTGGTTCCAATAAAATCAGTTTAAAAAAAAAAAAACTGCAAAGTTTCAGGTTGATCGGATTTGGAGAATTCGTGCCACGAGCTCCCTTTCGTTTTTATGAGAAAAACACATGATGGAGTTTTGACTTTTGTTCCAGACTAATTTTCCCTCCTACGTTCACCAGGACCAGAACCCAAATAACAGAACATTTGCTATTGGATTCAGCTTGCGACGTTGGAAAATAAGTCCTTTGCTTTTAACTTTCAGATTTTAATAACATGTTCAACTTTTTCAAATTTCAGGCTCTAGGTCAAACAGAGAATCTAGTAAAAACAGAATAGTCATTGAAATCCGAAATTCAACGTTTGCTAACGACTTTCAGATTTTCGAAATGTCTTCCACATTTTAGCTTTGTTTCGAACTTTCAGATAACGTTTGATACTCAGCTTGAAACCTTCGGCTTTTGACTAACTAGTTTCTGACAGGAATCCAGGGTACTCCATTTTCAGAAACGAAATTTGACATTCAGTTTGGGAGGTGGAGAAGAAAAATTTGGCGACAAATGTTTCTTGAAAACTAAAAATTCGCTGACAAAATTTTTTGAAAATCAAAATTTAGCCGATTTTTTAATTGAAATATTTCTTAATTGAAAAAGGAAATAAACAAACATTCATAAAAATTAAAAATTTAAATGAACAGTTTCAAAATTTGCCGACTGCCAAATTATTGGGGGAGGGGTTGTTTCAACCCCTCAAACTCCCTTATAGTTTCGCCCCTGGCCAGGGCATTTGATATTCAATCAGGGCATATAAGCTATAAGGGTACAACATGAAACATTTTTTGCTCGCTCCGCTCGCTTCTACTTCTTCACCCTTTTTACTTCATTCTATTTTTCTTTAAAGTCTTTATTTATTTTTTTTTATCTTTTATTTTTTTTTTTAGAATGTGCTAGCCTAGGCGGCACGCCTGCCAATCCAGGCTTTACTCTAACTGCCCTGGGGTTAGCTGCGGGCCTGACTCCATCTTTACTGGTTTAAATAAAATGCGAAAGAATTTCTGCAACGTTTCAGCTCAGTCGGATAAGGGAAACATGTACCACAGGCTACCTTCGCTTCTTATGAAAAGTACTTGGAATTTTGACATGTTTAACCAAGAAAGACTTTCTTGGCTTTCAATTGTGCCACAAATTTTATTCTCGTAGATTTCAATAAATTATGCGATGTTGATCGTGTATGAAGTATTTTGGCTCCGAATTCTGGATGAATGGTCCCGGGGGTGGCTCCTAAAGAGGAGGTGGAGGTGGAGAGATAAGATTCAAGATAGGGGTTGATTTAAAGGTTTTCGAGGTTGCTTAATTCTATTTTTAGGTTAATTTTCGCGTCCGACTCCCCGGAGTGCCATCAAAGGAGGTTGATCTCAAACATTAGTAATTTTTGTGATGGTTTTCAGTTTATAGCTGTTCAAGGTCGAACAATCCCTAAAAGATCATCATCTGATTTTGATCTCTTCTAGTGCCACAAGATGAGTCGGATCCTATAATCGCTGTCAGAATCGAGTTCAGTGACATTGAAAATCTATAAATTTAGTACCATCTGAAAAAATGAACAATATTTGTTGCCATCCCTGTGGGTTGGATACGAAAAATATAATCCAGCAGTCTCGAAACTGTCTACATCAAACTCTGCTTCTTAATTTTATTTTTCCGTCCTCATCTTTTTCCCCCTTTTTTTGGGAGCCGCCGCTGAGGCCATCCATTGAAATTGCAGAGTCAAACTACGTATTTTCACTTGATAAACGTCCAGTAATATCGATTGTTTAAGGGGGGGGTACGAAAAATATGAAAAATTTTAAGTTGACAAACAAAAAAGAGTACGTAAAAGATTTTTGTTTTTTAAGTTTTGAGGTAG
Organism: Acanthococcus lagerstroemiae; assembly: GCA_031841125.1. NCBI lineage: Eukaryota > Metazoa > Arthropoda > Insecta > Hemiptera > Eriococcidae > Acanthococcus > Acanthococcus lagerstroemiae. The sequence goes on from CM063108.1 coordinate 5,104,564, forward strand.
TAAACGATATACCTCATTGATCTCTTTTCTGAAATTTTTCAAGGTGTGCTTTTGTACGACTTGCTGAATAATTTTTTGATTTTTCCCGATTTTTGAAAGAGGTGGGAAAAGGCGTAGAAATAATATTCTGTACTCCGATTTTTTATAGAGTGCAATGTACCCCTGTACCCTCTATTCCGACTCCACTGGAAGCATCACATAGTTAACTGAAATCCATGAAAACAAATTTCCCACACAATGGTCAAAAAATAATTTTTTTTGTTAAAAATGTTAGAACTCTACGTATGGAAGAGAGTGTATAATTCTTGGTCACTTTGATCTTATTTGGATCTTTTCCCTGTCATTCGTGGTACTTTTCAGCTTTTTGATTGCACCTTTTGACTAGTTCTGTCTACACAGAAATTCGGTCTCTAAAGTTCACGTGTTAATGAGTTTTTGAAGAAAACTTAGAAAAGTCTGAATTATCTGTCTAAAGGAAATCAAACTAAACTTTAAAGAGTCGGTTAGGAATGTGAGTAAATATTGTATGAGTCTTAACCGATTGCAAAAGAGTCTCCGGTGTGGAAGTTTGAAGAGAGTCGAATGAGTTTGAACGAATCCTTCAATAGTAAGTTGTCTGAATGAGTCTTCACAAATCCTAGCACGTTTTGAATGAGTCTTAACGAACACTGACAGAATCTGAATGTTTGACAAATCTTGCGACGCGACGATAAAAATGATTCGTAAGTTAATATAAATGAACATGAACTAGTATTAAAGTAGTTGTATTTCAGTTATATAAGTGACTCCGACTGAATCTTAACAAGTCTTAACATCTTCTGAATGAATATTATAGAATTCCAAGAGAATCTAAATGTGTTTTGAAGGAGACTGAAGAAGTCTGCAGTTCAAACCGATTGAATGCGTCTTTAAGTAAATAATCCAAATATATGGTCTTAACGAGTCTTGACAGATGGTCCCAGTGAATCTCGAGTAATGCTGAGAAAGGTGGAATGAGTCTAAACTGGGTCCCATTTCTCTACATGCTTGGAATTTAGCCTATGCGACTGATTCAACCCCTTGGTGTAGCCTCCTGGTCGCAGAAAAATAATTCTAGGATCCGAGACGGACAAATAGACCGCCAGTAGGTGTAACAGATGGTCAGATCACCAAGCCGAGGCGGAGTATATTTAATGTACCTGAGCATAAGCTGCGAAGAAGATAGCCAGCTTTCGTCGCTGTGTGTGAAGACGCTTCGCAAACATTCGATGGACCAGTAGCCACGCCAGAATAGTTCACCATCGAAATCCACGGACAAGCAGTTGGGGGCAACTCGATCGAATAAATCAGCGGCATGAACTTGACAGGCGACGTTTGTTATCAGCATATGCCGAATCGCCTGCGAAGTACAAGTTACGAATTTATTTAAATTCATGCGAGCTTGTTTAGACATTGTTAGAACTGGTGAAACTTGTTGAGGCTTTGTAAAGACGACGTATAAGTCTGTCGGCATATGTAAGACTTGTGAGGGCCTGTGAAGATTAGTTAGGTTAAAACGCTTTTTACAACTTACCGTAAATAAGGGAGCTTGGGAGACCTTGCTACCATCCAAATGTGCTGAAAGCCCTCAGAAAATGAAAAATTATGTATGAAGGGTGATAGAGATGAAGTCACGCTATGTAAATTTTAGAGCAAAACGAGCGAAAAAAATGTTAACCGGCCTCCCTTCACTCCTGGAAAGCTTTTAAATATTGTACGCTGTTTAGTAAATAAAGCGCAGAAATTTGGCTTTAAATTCAGAAACTAACGCAGAGATGAAACTTATGGTTATTTACAACCTCTGATGATCCCCTGAAAATTTCTCAGAAAACCGACGGGAGCTAACGTAGTTGCAGAGGAGAGTGGGGAACCCATCTGGACCTTAGACAGTATCTTCCTTGATAAGCTGTACGGAGAAAATGTTCATGACAAGATTGAAAAAGACTAATTTTACCATAAGCAAGGTTAAATACAATTTGGGCATACCGAAAAAGTGATGCTAATATTGGTTTTTTAAATTATACGTAGTGTCCTTAAATCTGAAATGTCCGTAGGTCATCGCTCTCAGTTATCCCTCTCCTGATTAAAATGCTAAAAACAATTAATTACATCATCCCCCCCCCTTACGAAATACGATGAAATGTAAGGTACTGAATGTTTCTTTCTTCAGCCCCGAGCAGTGTTACAAATTTATTCTCATAGATTTCGAAAGTTCATACAGTATTGATACGTAAAATAGTTGATTTTCTCAATATGGGTTAAAATGATCCGGGGTGTGACCTCAAAAGAGGAAGAGGAATGACGAAAAGTTTAAATTTGAAATGTGGTTTATTTATACATTTCAGAGATCGCTGAATTTATTACTGAAGATAGTTTTTACACGCGACCCCGTAGGGTGCCATTAAATGAAGCGGAGGATCAAATATTAGTAATTGCTCCGAAACAATTTGAATTATATCGTCTCCGTCTTCTCTGCGTTGGCTTGACTCGAACCTAACGATAAACAATTGAACATTTGTCGTCAGTCTAAGACTACAACGAAAAGGAGGGAGAGTTTGTTTTGCAGTGCACTACTTGCGCGAATTTATGAGACGACGAATGTGAAATTAGCTCCTTTGGGCGAATGTTCAAGGTTCAAAAACCCCACTAGACTTAACGGAATTCTACTCAGAATCAAAATATGTGAATCGGTACGTATTTGTATCGATAATTCCCACTCAGATTTATTGACTAGTAACGATGAATTTGGCAATATTGTCCGAATCTGTTTTCGAGAACTAGGTTGTAAATTTTTTTTAATGTCATTACAGACTTGAATTTTCATTGTCGCTTCCACTTCGCTTATGCTGCTCATATTTCTGAAGAATAATTGCTCTGACTTTTTGAAAATTCATTTTTTAACTTCAAGAAAAAGACTGAATGATGTACAAAATGTTTTCTACGAGGCACCGTAGTAGAGGAGACCGGGGTTAGTTGTCACAATTTTTAGAAACTTCAAATTTTTGAAAAAACTATTAGACCGAAAAACTTTAAATTAGGCTCAAATTGTAGTTACAACCCTTGGCTACAAAATGGCTTCTAAAAAAAATTTCGTGCAGTTGACCCCAAATATTTTTAAACGCGGCTACTTTTTTTGTGACAACCAGCCCCGTACCCGGGTAAGTTGTCATACATGATGGGGTGAATCGTTTTGTTCTAAAAACGTGCTGAAATATCTTACGAACGTATTTTCGTACAATTTTCTAAGAACCTGTCACAAAATTCGCATTAATTGATAATGTTTGTTATGGGACAACTTGCCCGAGGGGGTTTAGAAAGTACAATTTTTTGGGGGAGAATAAATTTAATTTTAGGTTCTAATAAATCCAAAGATTGCTGAAGAAATTCTACTTACCACACAGTATTTGATTTTTGCCAGTACAAAATATTACACTCATGAAAGTGAGCTTCTTGTTTATAAGACATAACTTTTTGCTAAGTTTTGTATTATCAAAATATCAAACCATTACAAATTAGGTCGGTTCCATAATCGCTCGGTCAATCAGGTACGGATGAAGTGTTGATGTACAAAGGAGTTGCATGACGTCATCAGATTCAAAAAAGCACCTTTTACACGGGTGACATGGAGGCTGAGGCAACTTACCCGTGGACAACTTAGCCCGGTCTCCCCTATATAGTTTCCAGCCGAGTATTTCTGCCATTATCGTCAACAAATTAGACTTACACGACGTAATCGTCAACGAAGTGAAGAAAATGTGAACGGATGCGCCTTGTATATAAACTAATGTCTATCCTATCCATACATGTCAGAGACTACTTAGGCATATTACAATTTTCATAGTAGATTCTGACCAATTCCCTCCCTCTCAAGCCCTTCAATCCACCTCAAATTGAAGGAGAAAGTGAGTCTATTACGTATTCATTTAACAAATTGACAGTTTCCGCCACCCTGTCTAGCCAGTGACTGAGCACCTCTAGAGGGTTAACGTTGTGCAGCCGATTGATTTTATATACAAGTTTTATTCGCAATAATTATTATCAATCTGAAGGATTAGTATTCGCTCACCGATTTATTCCGAACTTCTGTAATCATGTCAGCGCTCCAGTCGCATATCCAACGGGATAAATTGGAATTTCGAAATAATGTGGATACGGATACCCACAGATCACGACTCCAGAATACCATCATCATCAGATCTTCGGCGACTCGTACACCTGAAAATCGCCGTATTCGTGAAGTTGGTCACCAGCAATCGGGACAAGCTCAATTGCAGTATGCAAGCAAAAGCTCACTCGTTTTCTGCAGTAAATTTCCGGCTATTTGGTTCGCCTCGTCTTCGCTGAATTGAGAGATCACATCGCTCAGCAAGCCACCGACCGCGTTCAAACACATGACGTAAAGTGGTAACGGTGAACTGCCTCCCAGGACAGTCATGTCGAGATCTGCGACGCGAGAAAATTATAATTTTCGGTTTCTGTTCGTCGCTAATAATCTGACTGCATCGAATTCGGTTAGTACTACGGTTGTTTGTGCCGCCAGAGAATCAATAAGGCTGTTGTCAGTACCAGGCACGGCTGTGGACGCGGTTTTTCGCAGTGCCATGTCAGCAGTACTCCGGCTGGGAACATGAAACATGCTTTAATTGAATCTTCAACATATACCTGATGAACTTATTGTCGTATTATTATACGCGAAAAAAATGAACAGAAAATAAATGAAACATTCACAATGGTGCCTTGCTGGTGGGAGGGGACAGAGCCGACCGCAGAAGCAGGTGTGTTTACGACTATCTTTGAAGCCTTTTTTGAACTGGTTGGACCGAATTGGACCGAAACTTTTCAGATTTTTCCGTACTTGATCAAGATTTTTTGAAACTCGTTTGAAGCGAAAACTTATCGGAAAAGTTTTAATTTTAAAGGGTTAAATGTAGAAGGAAGACATATAAACAACCTAGGATTCGCAGACGACGTGGTTTTGATGGCGAGGAAGTAGGAGAAATTACAAGTGATAGCAGTGAAACTAAAAACAAACTGTGAAAAAGTGGGTTTAAAAATAAATCTTTCAAAAACCATAATAATGTGAAAAAATGAGAACCTGAAAAATTTTGGGATGGGAGGAGGAAAAATAGAAAGGGTGCAAGACTACAAATATCTAGGTCAAATCATGTCCCCAAAAGAAAAAACGATGAAAGGAATACTAGCAGGGAGGAAGGCGTATTGGGGACACAGGCATATTTTTAAAAGCAAAACGAAGATCGAGTCAAAAAGAAAAGTCCTGGAGAGTATCGTATTGCCAGTTCTTACATATGGAGCATCAACTTGAGCCTGAACTGAAAATCAAATTAATAAACTAACGATAACTCAAAATTCAATGTTAAAGAGTATAATGAGAAGTTAAAAGATGAAAGAAAAAAAAATTTTTGTGAAGTAATAACGAAAGCTACGTCAATTGCATACAAAATTTAAAAATTTCAAGTGAATTACGCGGAGTATCTGGCTAGAGAAAAAATAGGAAATTGGAATTATGATACGATCTTTTGGATACTAAGGAACATAAAAAGAAAGAGAGGTAGACCCCCGTTGATTAGATGAAGTGATTAAAGAAATAGGCTCAAGTGGGACGACCATAGCCCAAAATAGAAAGAAGTAAGCGGAGAGAGGTAGCGGAAGCCTATGCCCAAAAATGGGTGAGCTGACGACGGTGCATCGCCGGCTCAGGGTTGTAAATAAATAAATAATTTACCAAGACTTTTCAGATTTTTCCATACTTGATCAAGACTCTTTGAAACTCGTCTTGAAGCGACATCTTATCGGAAAAAGTCTTAATTTTGAGAAATCTTTCAATTGTCTCAAGTAGTACAAGCACATCTACATGAATTTTAAAGAGTCTTGAAAAGTCGGGAGGGGTTTCGATAATCTCCATGAAGTCTGGATTAGTTGTAAGAAAAATGGGAAGAATCTTATGTAGCTAGTTTTAAACATGCCTGGAAGAGTACAAGAGAAGTTTTGAAGGTGTTAGTGACGTTTTTAGACGTCTTGGAAGCGTTTTGAAGAGTCAAGCCTAGGAGCGGATGTATGAATTTGAATAGGGTGGAAAATTTTTTTAACGGGTCCATTTGAACCACTTTTCGGTGAGTAGCAAGGATACGTGAATTCTTTCCCCCAAACATTTACGATACTTTTATTTTTGGCTCCCCAACAGCTCTTTACAAGCCCGACCAGTATTGCCAGATTGAGCGATAAGAATCATGTTTTGCGCTCAAAAACCCAGCTTGATACTTGAACATGATATTTCGCATTTTCCGGAATCTTAGTTTGGGCGATGGGGATGATGTAATAATTTCTAAAAATATCTCCTAAATGGGTGATTTTCATTCTGAGATTCTTTCTTTTTTTTTTTCAAGGAAAATTCTTGGGTTTCCTCTTCAGCAGTATTAGGCGATTTGTAAATTTTATGGGTGCGTTCGACAATTTCAAAAAATCCAACTGGCACTTTCTGTCGACAAAAATCTGACAATACTGGTTTTACCAAGGGTGGATTTGTTCACGCGTCTATCCACACCTATCTACCCCTACGTAAGTTTTATAGAACCTCAAGAAGTCTTAAGCCCGTCTGGATGAGACTCAAAAGAATCTTGAATAAATTTGAAAGACTCGTAAACGGGCCTGGAAGAAACTTTCATATACGAGTCTGGAATATCCTTAGAGAAGGTAGTCTAAAATACGTCTGGGAGAGTCTTAGATGTGTCTTAAATAAAGATTTGAATAAACTTGGGCAAACCGAAAAAAATCTCAGAGAGAATTAATCCGTCTGGAAAAGTTGTCGAAAGGCTGAAATCAGCTCTAAAAAGTCTCAAACAGGTTCCAGTTCAAAAAAACTGTTTTCTTGCCGAATCTGAAGAAAAAGGGGTGAAAATCTCTGCTGAAATCTTGAAAATTCGTGAAAGTTTTTCAAAAAAGTCTCAATCAGGCCTAGGATAGTCTTGAATTAATCTGAAAATGTGCTAGAGTCTTAAACAGTGTCTTGAAGAACAGTTCAATAAGGCTCATACTTTGTTACGGAAGTTTTCAACAAGGCCAAAGCAATCTTGATGATACAATTAACCAAACTTGGGAAAGTTTTACACTAATTACATCTTCCTAAAAATTCAACTCTTTAGGCACGAGCTGAAATCAATAGTTTTCAATAAAATTTTGCACTCATAAGGTGCAAAATGTAACATTTTTGTATTTTTGTTGGGATAGTCTTCAGAAAATAAAATAATGTCTTCTTGTTCCATCCAAATACATTCAGATAACAAAATTCCTATATAAGTATCACAATGAGAGGGTTGTTGAGCTCTTTTCACCGGTAAGGTTCACTTTTTCATTAAAAAAAGAAAGAACAAAGAAGTAATCTTTGGCATCTCCCCGACGTCTCTGAGGTAATGCTCGAAAGGGCGGATTCCAGAGCTCGGGTTGAGAACAAATTAGAAAAGGAAGGCTTTGCTAAATTTAGAGGCCGACTCTGAAAAGGAAGCTGGGGTGTGCTCTCGGGAAGAAAGTTCTTTTTTAAAAATTTTTTTAATAATTATTATTTATCAACGGGACATTTAATGCCTAACGGTTATGGTCTCGGTATGGAATTACAATAATTACAGAGTTGGGATTTTAAGGTTATAGCTTATTTGGAATTTTTGTTACACAAAATTTTAAAATTTCACCACCTCGAAATTACGTATTCGTTTTTTACGCCTCAGGCTGGACTGTCTGGCTAATTTCTCAATAGTCTTGGAGGAGACTGCCATCCCTTTTCCGCGGCACGTCTGCTGAGTGAGATAACAGCCAATGTAATTTCTCTTCCAGATGTTCTTATTAATAGCTGCTGTGCTCCTTGTGCAGCGTAGACGATGTACAAGGTTCGTTAGAGCGTTAACGAAATTTCCCCGCTCCTTTCCTTTTTCGAAAAAACGGAAAAAACAAAACAAAGAAACTTCCTTTTCCCGTACGTCGGAGCTTCGGCATTTTTATTAAATTTTTATTATTTAGACCGGTACGTTGGAGAGAGCGGGAAAGGAAGGACGAAAAAAGTGGTAGAAAAATGACAATACTGCTTACTTCGTAATCTCCGGGAATTTTTCTTCGCCGTATTAGTTTTTTGTCGCCGCCGACTGCTGTTCGTATATACTTTTATGCAGCACGAAAGATAGAGTGCTTTTTGTGGCGAATTTCACTCGTGAAATTTTGTTTATCCGAGCTTTTACGAAGTCCCTTCTCAAAAATTCGTTGCTTATCGGCACTGAGAAAACTGCGGAAAATGAAAGCGATAAAACGGACGAAATTTAGTCCTGAGGAGGGAGAGGGTTCAGAACAAATACGCTAAATGTATCGACTTAGGCGCAAAATGGTTTCGTGTCCTTGAAGGGGTATTCTAGTATTCGCTCTCAGATTCTGAATTACGACTGTTGGTTCGGTTTCTTCCCTACAATCGGCAGTGTGAATCACAGAGAAAACAGACAAGATGAATGACAAAACATAGGAATGATTGCACCCGCCACATTCATTCGAATTGAGCCACATATAGGATGACAGACTAGCAGGCAGGCAGACAGAAAGATACCAACAGTGCTAACCGTCACACCATTCTACCACACTGACTGCAAAGATCGATACTGGAGGGCAGCAATGAGAGCGATCACCTCTTTCGAAGAGAAAAAACTATAATTGGGATCGTTTCAAAAGTATTTGACCTGTCCAAGAGTCTTGTTGTATCTCAGACAAGGTAACAAGAGTCTTAAATGGTTTCAAAGGGTCTATAAAAAGTATGAAATAGGCTTTAAAATTCTAAACCAGTTCTGAAAAGTCTTGAAGAATCTTGAACAGGTCTAGACAAGTGTTACGAAATCTCAAACAAGTATACAAGAGTCTTAAACGGATCATAAAGACTCTTGAATAAGCTTAACAAGTTTTATTCAAGTCTTGAAGGGTCTTAATGTCTTAACTGAAGTTAGAAGAGTTTTGCAGAATCGCAAACAAATCTGCAAGAGCCTTAAACGTGTTTTACGAGTAAAACATATTAACAAGTCATGAAATCCTCAGGTGACCTAATTATTGTTCAGAAGAGGTACAAATGAGTTTGGAAATGGCTTTGTGAGTGCGTATTGAGCAAGTGCCCAAGAACAGCGAAGAGTCGTAGGTTGAGCCGGCGCGAAGAATATTATGCTCTTTGGAGTAGGCAAACTTGGAAAACTTCGACTAAATTTTATTTGAAAATCAAAAAGAAAGCCAACTCTTCGGTCTTCCAGGCTGGGTGAGTCCCAGATCAGAATTTCCCGACTTTTCCGACTCTTTAGTAAACTGACGATTGAAATTTTACAAAATTACGATGGACTAGGAAAAATAAATAAAAATAAACTGCCGTTCAGTTTTTCAAACTCAGAGTCAATATTTTTCGATCCTCGTTTATAACTTTCACCCCTTCCCATCATAGTTACTAAGCAAGTCTGACGGTATGTGAAATAAACGAAAAAGTCATTCAAAATATTTATAAATCTTGGAAGAGTCTTAATGAAGTCTAGAAGAGTTATAAAAGGTCCCAAACAAACCTTGAACTGTAACCAAATTACAAATAGGAATCCTACTGTTTTCAACAAACCTAAGAGAGTCTTGAAGGTAAACCAGTAGCATTGAAAGTAAGGATCAGTCCCTCTGAGTTGAATGTTTACCACCGGGGAGATTTAATTTTCCAAATTCGCATGGGTACACTGAACTTTAAAGATGGAAATTGGTATACTACATTAGGTGTCTCAGATGAGTAATCTACTTACTTTCAACAGGGTATAGAAAGAACTTATCTTGGCGGCATATAGACATGTTTACCTATTCTTTTTTTCTTTTTTTTTTTGATAATGGAGGATAGTTGTGGGTACTACTGAATAAAGAACGAAACATACAAGAAATTGGTTCACTTGAATTTTACAAAATCAGTTTCGGCGTGAATTGCATACATTTTCGTGCTGTTAAAGAATAGCTGTTCCTCTCTGAGAGAAAAAGTTGAATGGTATATTGTATTGAAAATTGAATATTCTTCGAACTTAGTCGTCCAGTCGAAAATCCTGTGTTGAAGGTGCACTTTGCTAGGCAATTTCTGTTTCCAAATTCAATAAGAAAACGAGTTGTTCAAAATTTCCCTCACTCACGTACCATGTCGATGATATGAAAGTGATCAACATATTTGAAGGAAGCAAGAAACTACGACATTCTTACACTGTGCAGTAAACACATTCTGAATTGCCTCTTCCAGAGCTGCTTCTTGGATTCGCCATTGACTGTCAGATTGGTTGACAAACAAGCAGGTTGACAGGCAAAGAGGCTGACTGATAGACAGATAGAAAGTGAGGCGCATAGCACCGAGCAGGCAGACAGGTCTTGTGAAATCTCCTTGTAGTACACCAGGAACTATCTTAGGTACTTTTTAAAGAATTGTGAAAGTCATTATTGTAATCATTTCAGTGTTTAACGAAGACGAAATTTTTTTAATTCATCTCCCCCCCCCTCAAAAACGGGGCGCTTCTCTTGAAAATCTATTCGTAAACGATTTTACTACACACATGTGGATGAAATCCGCTCTTTCACGTGTCTCCGCGTACCAACCTTTTCTTTTTTCCACGTTTTAACTCGAAACTATATGCTCCGAATACTAGTAAATTTCATTCGTATTTAGTTATTTTCTTCTCTTTTTCTTCGTGCCCGAAATGTTGAGATCTTGATTTCGTGTGGACGTCGTCTCTCCACCCTCGTCATGTACTTCTCCGCTTCCTTCTACATTTCTTATTAGCATTCCATGTGGATACGGGTTCGTTGCGAACACAATCCTCCGCTTGAGTAAGCAATGCAGTATGCACGTCAATCGTTTTTCGCACTCTTGGGATGCCAGCACGAGATTAGGTAATTGCTGGGTACGCCGTTAGAAGTTTAGATTCTCACTGTATATTCTTCCGCCGCGATCATGCTCCTCTCTACTCCTACACTCCTGTATAATTTTTGGTCCAACCTTTCTGGCTTAATGGCGTTATTCGATTAATTGTCCTTTCCAAATCCGTACTCCGCCTTTCGAGTTTTCAGTTCTGCGCAACGAAACCGCAGCGAACGAGGTTAGGCTCGAATTCTCAAAACGGAATCGAATTCATCCAATTTTCAATTTCTATCTACGTGTATAATCTTTGGATTAAATCGCGATGTAGACGGAAAACGAGTAAAACTCTCGACGTGGACTATAGCTCGCTCGAACGAGCCTGTAAATGAAATCGGACGCCTCTTTGAAAACGCAATACCATTAAGGCGGGCTTCAAAAAGACCCGCAGTTGGCTTGAGAAGAGCTTCAGGTTATTGTGACGTCATCGGCTGCGACGACTGCTTCAACAAGTTTACATTGAATAATTTATATCGCTTTCCCGTCAACGTATAGGAGTCCACTTTCAAATTAATAACGTTCGGCAAAACTGTCGATTCTTCAACTGTTCTTTAAGCTCTTTGTTGCAAATTAAAATGATTTTACTAGTTCCGTGAATACGAACACAAAAACGGAAAAGCCTGTGGCATTTTAGTTTTAGTACGGGGAATAATAATTTACGCGTCACAAAGTAATTAATACGGGACAGTAAAAAGCGATGTAATTAAACTGATTACATTGTAGCCTGTCGGGGAGAGATGCCAAATATGGAATGGGTATCTTCGTTTCTGATCTACCGAAAGGACTATCCATCAGAATTAATCACGCTCAAATTCAAAATGCAGCTACATATGTCCATTTTATAATTCTAAATTTTGAGTTTCCTAAACCCAATCATCGTCGGAAAATAATCATTTTTCCGAGAAAAAAAAGTCAAAAATTGAAAAATTAAAATATGGTACCAAATATGGATTGAAGATTTTTTCGAAAAACTCATTTTATAAGGTATGAATTGATGAAAAAAATCATGAAAAATTAACTATTGACTTTTTTTTTCCAAAGTTTTTTCTTCCTTTTCCTCACACTCAACGCAGAGAACATAAAGCCATTGGTCGACACATTAAAACCATGTCCCCTTCCTAATCTTCTAGAAATCTTTCATTACAGTTCAAGTATTCGGGATTCTCTTCAGGTGTGAATTTAAAGCACATTAAGAAAGTGACTTGTCGTATTAAATAATCATGTAATCATATCATTAAATGGCATTGAACGTAATTTAATGTATTGCTCATTTAAAAACTGAAAGATCGTACAAAAATTGATAATGATCACAAATATAATTTCACGCACATTAAAATATGAATATCATGTTTTGTTAAATATTAGGAACAAATATTAAAAAATGAGTCACAGTAGTTACTAAGATTATTGAAAGAATTTACAAACGTCAACTTTTTTTCTTATTCACTGGACAATCAATGCCTCCCCTCGAAAAAAAACACTAGACCAAACGATGCTCGGCACGTTGATATTTTTTGAGGATCATCCGGCCAGGAACGTAGCGAAGAGTTTTTTCTAAGGAGGAGGGGGGGGGGGGGGGTAAATTGTTCAAGTCCAACCTACTGAGTTCAAAATTCCCGGGAATCAAAATTTTTTTATATTGACTAAAAAAAAACTTTCGACTTGTTATCGACTTGTTATTTTTTCAACTTTTGATCCATCTACTAAAATTTCCCAAGTCCGATGTAGAGGTTTGGGAACAAGCTGCCCTCGTGCTCTTCCGCCCTGTAAAAAACATAAAAGTACAACTGATAAATTTTCCCAACTATTGACTGAGAAATTCCTACAAGGAGGAGGGGGGTAAGTTGCTCCCATCGGTATTTCCCTACATCCAGCTTATCAAAAGAATTTCAGAGAAAAATGTACGGAAAAAATATGGACGCTTATCACGATTCATTAAATCATGCCATCGAACTTCGTTTTACTCGTGGATAGTTTTTTCAGTGCGTTTTCATTTCCAACCATTTCCAAGTGACTGCGCTACATACTGGCTGAGAAATCGCATCGTTCCATATTAGATGCCCATTCCATATCTGGCGTCCTTCCCCTAGAGTTATAATACGTATCATGGTACTAGATTCTATGTTTATGACTCGATCACAGTATGAAATTCTCAATATTCGCCGATACTAGCGTCATTACAGGCTGAGAAAAATACAATTTAGTAAAAAACATAAAAACTCACGTATTCTTATATGAAGAAGGGCGGGGGCTTGTGGCACATGTTCCCTCTATCCCCCTCTATCCAAACGAGCTGAAACTTTCTGAGGATTTTTCTTTAGTTTGTTGGGAACCGATCTGGGGAGTAAATGAAACCCACTCTAATGGACGTGGGAAAACGGGGTAGTCCGGATTTTTTGAGTTCTCTGAAGTCGATGAGAGGGAATAAATGTCCCAAATTCTACATTTTCCCATATAATTGTGTTAGGAACCATTTTGAATCCTCTCCCGAACGACATTTGGGAACGAGCTACAAAGAAATTGTAGATCACCTTTTGTATATATAATTCAACGAGAAACAATTTGGGTTTTTCTTTTTCCCCGTATCTATGATAGTGCTAGTGATTTTTGAGAAAAACTAATTTTATGGTAGGTCTAGGAGTAAATTTTTCACTGGGATCATCGAAGATTTCTGATGTATTAATTAGGGAGTTTATCTGGCGTGATCTACGAAAAAATCTTCGCTGGAAATTCTGTTCTATTACCTTCATTTTTCACTTCAAATTTCCTGGACTAATAAGTGTATCTAACTTATGAAACTGTACACATGACCAAATTAGACGAAAATCTATCAAATTTAATCAAAATTAACCAAAAATTAGGACTACAAACCAGACCATAAAATTTTCCCGTAGGGTGGATGTTCTGGGGTTGACTCCAAACAAATATTGAAAAACCCATTCGCGAGCGGAACGAGCTGAAAGTTTTCAATTTTTAGGAAGATTTCGGTCAAAAAATTTTATCTCGAAGAGTCGGGGCTTACTCCTCTCTCCTCCCCCTTGACACCACCTACGTTACAAACAAGAGAAGTGAACCTGATTGAAAGGGAATAAATATGACCCCCATATCTGATGAAATACTGTTGAATTGGAAAGAATAATAGAAATTCTCTACAGAAGATCAAAAATGACCTAATGTCTCAGTTGGTGAAAGGCTGAAGTTGATAAACACACGAGGAAAACAGAAGGAACAAAGAAAAGCCGACACCGCGATTGTAAATTTCACGTTGGCACCGCACTTGCGCCTAATGCGACTTAATGTAGAGCTCGAGTATCTAGAAAACGTTTAAAAAGGCTTTTCACCCGACTGCTGCCAAGTGAAAGAGTGCTCACTACAAACTTATGTAAGTACTACTGTACACTACAGTCATATAGTCTGTTCTCAGCGGCAGCCGATTTCAAGGAAAGCGAACGGTGTAATTTTCTAAATGGAAATTGTGTAACACCGCTGACGAGCACGTGAAGGGGAATGCACAGTGTAAAAGCGAATGGAAAAAAAAATTAAAACAATATTTATTTCATTATGCTAAAATCTCTTCTGGGTGGCAGCCGCGACGTTGGAGCACCGCCGCTGCCGTCGCGCCGCTTGTGAAGACAATCGAATGTAAAAGGTTTTACGCTGTTGCGAATTTCCGATCAAAAAAGTTTCCTCTCGTCGAATGCGGAAGAACGCGAAGAACCTTTCAAACGTTCTACCGTTAAATGCTGGAAAGAGTGAGAGGTACACTTACATATACGGGGTGTTTTACAGATTTGTCGCTCGCTCCATGCGAAGTCTGATCTTCACGGCCCATAAATGGATCTTCCCAGTGATAAGGTCTAGTTTCGTTTCGGGTAAAAAAGTTTCTCTCCCGAAAATAGGGGTTTGAGCGTACCGCCAACTTTGGAATATTGAATGGAAAGAGACAGAACAGCATCTCGAAATCCTGGGGTTCCTTAGGTCGCTGATTTCGAGTATCGCACCAGATTTTTGATCCGGCTCTGATCTAAAAATAGGGATTTCGGACCCAAATAAGAGTCAAAATGGAAAAAGCTCGAGGAATAAAGTATCGTAACAGCGTATTTTTGGCCTCTGATTTCGAATATCGTTTCAAATTCTTGATCTGGCTCCTATTTGGGACTCAAAATTCACATTTCGGATCCAGAATATGCCAAAATTGATTTGAATTATATACTTGAACAAATTATCGCGATTGTTTTTTTTTTGGGGGGGGGGGGTGGCGGACTTTGAATATCACATTGGATTTTTGATCTCGCCCTGGTCCCCTATTAAGATCACAAATTCATCATTTTCCTCATCAAAGCGAAGACTTGAATTGAATAATTGAACTTCGTTTTGAATTTTTTTTTAGAGTCGGTGTTTCCGAGCATCGTATCAGACTCTTGAAGTGACTCCGACTTGGCCTTCAAAAATCAATCCACGTATCGAAATACGAGGTTTTCAGATCGCTTATTTCGATAACTGCGTTAGACTCCACCATATGTAGACCGGATTGTGGGCTTCAATGTTAAAATCAACTACCTTTTCAAATGGCTGAAATCAACTTAGTTGAAAAAATTGAGCAAAGTATCGAAACATGGATCTTTTTTTCTCTTTTACGTATGGTGTGGTGAGACGTATGGCGATGCACGCATGCCAAAGTGGCCCCTAAGACACCGCACCCCCGGTCATAGGAATTACCCTTTCGAGCATCGCGTCAGTGACCGGAGGGACGCCTTGGGGCCGGGCCCGAGCCCCCATTTCTACGTGCCGGAACGGTGCACGCGTCCTACCAAGGCCACCATGGGGTTCCCTACTGACCGAGGTCCGCATTCCCAGAGCGCTCGTCTGGAAATTTCAGGTCCCCCACGGCCGGACGCGCTGCCTCTCTTCACTCACCCCTCACCTCCTCGTCTTGGTCCGTGTGTCGACGCAGGCAGGTGGTGACGACGGGTGAGCCCTGCCGGTGGGTCCGCAGTGCAGCTGCAGCAGCTCTTCTCTAGGATGGTACAGAATTCACCTCCTGTTCGATGGTGTGGGCCGAGCTTGGTGAATCGCCGGCCCTCTGTCTCGACCACTCAGTCTCCATCTTCTTCTTCATGATGGTCGAAACATGGATGTTTTGGAACTTTTTTTTGGAATAGATTTTTCATCTGGCACTAATTTGAGCGCTAAATTTGATATCATATCCTCTGAAAACGAGCGAAATACTCCGTCGTTACGTTTCCCGTTTGGCCCCGATTTAGGCTCCAAAACCAACAATTATACTTAATTAATGGGCAAAACTGAGTTTATTTGTAAAATGACCGGAGTACGATTTTGGATGTGAGAGGAGTGTTTGGACCCACTTTGCGACTTTGTGTGGTAGTGGTTTTCATTTTTTTTGCGCCCCTTCAGCAACTTTCTCCCTTTGGTCAAAACCAGACCCTCCCTCGAACACTAGGCTAGCTACGTCATTGACACCAGATTTCTAGTATCTCATTTTATTCAACATTTAGCCTCATTTTAATGCCGAAGCTGTAATTCGCTATGCACATTGACAAATTTTACTGAGTAATTCAGAAGCATTTTCGGAAATATCATTTTGAAAATTTGCTATGAAGCGAATTCGAAAGTCATTGAGAACAAATCGATTTACTTGTCCTTCTTTGCCACATTTGTGGGCCGAATAAAAACTGCTGATAAGCCCAGCTAAATAACTAAATTTCATGACAAAAATTAAAATTGTAATTTTTTTCATCTTTAAGTTCATTTTTTCCGTGTTTGAATTGTGAGAAAGTTAGTGGCGAGTGGCATCACAAATTGATTATGAAAAAAAAATCGAAGAACCTTTTTCTTCCACTGAACAGCGGATTCGAAAGCCACTTAAGATGAAATAAAATTGACTACTTGGGATGAATGAAATTGTAGAAAACCTTACCGAATTTATGAGTTTTCTTAATTGGTCACGCATACTCGAGCAAATGTTGTGGAAGAAAAAATTTGTGAAGAACAATTACCGTCACTCTTTTCAATTGTTTCTTCGCTGTCCCAGGTCAAATAAACTTGACAAGTTCTAAATCATTCTTTTGATACGCCATGCGTCATTGAGGGAAAAACTTCGATTTTACGCAACAAGTTTATAATTCCATCCTTTACAAGCCTCCTAGTTACGTCAGTGAAGTTAATCTTCAACCAATTGAAATTGGGGAAAAATTGAAAATTATTATTATTTTATTCTGAAAATTGTAAATACTGGCTTCACATGTACTCCGATACATAATGAAAATAATTCAGACTTTACTACTACACAAAAGACGATACCTTCGTTTAGATTTATAAGTCGAATTAATTCCCTTCTTCCCTCCAAGATAAAATTTGGATTGTATAGGCCTAAATTTGCAAAACGTTATTCAATTTTTCGATCCAAGACAGTTTTACTCATTTGATGGGGGAAATGTTAAATTTTTGGCCCTAATTAATACCAGACCAGACATCTAATCCAATATTCAAGATCAGCGACCCTCCTTGAGTCAAGTGATACCATCTCCCTTCAATATAAAATCTGGATTCTATAGGTCCAAATTTGTAATATTGTTCAATTATTTTGCTTTGATAGGGGAAATATTGAATTTGTAGTTCAAAAATAAAAGACAAATCAAAAGTCTGATAGGATATTCGAAATCAGCGACACCCTAGTACTCACCGCAAAAAATCTGTTAATTTTTTTAATGAATTAAATTTTGGCTCAACTGTGTCTGAAATTTGGATTATTTGGTCTAAATCAGGACCGGATTTAAAATATGAAGCGATATTCGAAATCAGTCGTCCGAAAATACCCTACTTCGATACTTCTTTCGACTTCTTGATCTGATTAATTTTGACCCTTTTTCGGGTCCGAAATTCGGATTCTTGGGACTAGGGGGGAATAGTTGAGGGAAAGAACTTGTAAGGAAGGCAAGAGCAGACAGTAAAGGACACAAAGTGTAAATCCTTCTCAGAGATATAAAGATTGGTGCAAGAGAAATAACAGTGGAGTGGCGCAACTTATTGATCGAGAGACTAAGGGATATAACAACGCGGCCTGGATCAAAAATCTGGTGCGATATCCAAAATCTGTGTTCAAAGAAACCCTATTTAGAAATTTTGGCCAGTTCCCACAGTTAATTTAATGTTGTCCATTTTGAGTACAGAATTTATTTGTAGAAATTTTTGGCCCGAATCGGGGGCGGCTCGAAAACATGATGCGATATTCGAAATCCGCGATGATCAGAAAAACCTATTTGGGCGTCATACTCGGTACCTTTCCATTTAACATTTCGTTCAAGCTCCCCCTTTGAAGGAGTCTCGTTGGCCGAGTAGATAGCGCGCCGGGGTCTCGAAATCCGGAGGTCCCGGATTCGAGCCCACGTAGCAACTCGGTACATTTCGACCCAGGCCGGTTTTTCGGCAAGATGAGAAGAAGGCTAAGACAGCCCTAACAGCTTCCCCGACGTCTCTGAGGTAATGCTCGAAAGGGCGGATTTTGAAACTCGGGTTGAGAGTAAAATTAGAAAAGAAGAAGAAGCTCCCCCTTTGGCGGAGGGGAAGGATTTTCCCCCTGAAAAGAAACTTGACCTTGTCATCTGATAATTTGTTTTTGTCTCGGAAAGATCCGACTTAGCGATAAAAAAAGAGGTAAGACCGACCCGTAAAATACCGTGTGCATGCACGTATGCTCAACACGGCGCAGAGTATTATTCTAGTGCAGGTTAAAGCCACACTGTGGCAGCGAGGCAGAAGCAAATCTGGCACACGAGAACGGATCATCGAGTTCTCTGCCACCCATTTTGTAACACAGTTTCGCTAGCTTTCGAATCGAAGTTTACGAGAGAGACTTCAAAGGCGATAAGAATCGTTGGAAAAGCGAATATTTGATCGTTTCTCTTTAACGCGCCGTACAGCAGATGCTGAGTGAAAGAAAGTCTGTCCGCTTTTCGCTCACGAACAAAAAAGCAAAACCATGCTGGGACGGGGGAGGGGCGTGATCAATGAAGTAGACAATAATACGCTAAAGTCGGCGATGATACGTCGCGATTTCGTATAGAGACCCTGAGGCACATACTCGCGACTTTGGCTGACTGAACGATATAACTGAAGAGCAACCACGCGGTTACGAGAAGCTTATCATATTTACTCGAACAATTTCTGATATATTAAGCAAAATTTCAAAGAAGAAACCTCTCGTTACTTGTATTCATCTCTGGAATATTTAAATTCTGGAAGCTCCATGAGAAATTGTGTAAAGTTGACGTTGAAAGGTGTGCTAGATTTGAAGTTTGTAGAGCAAGTCAAAGTGCCGTGGGACCCCTCGTCCTTCTGCACTAGGTCTGGCGTGGATTCTCTATTTCTTTGGTGATCGATGGTAGAGGGGCGTATGGCGATGCATGCATGCTGAATTGGCCCCGGGACACCGTACCCCCTATCCCAGAAACGCCCCGAATGGACCTGCGTCAGAAGAGGAGGGATCGCTTTCGGGTAGCTCCTGCTACCCCTGTTTCTCCTCTCGCCTCTTCACGACAGCGAATCTACGGCGTCTTGTTCTTCTTCTTCGCTGTCGAGTTGCGCCGGATCGTCTTCTTCGTCGGTTGTTGGCAGCAGCGACATCGTCTTCGATGTTGGTGGGCCGGCATAGTGTGCTGTTTCCGCTGCCTTTGTCTCTGTCACTCCAGTTCCATCTTGCGGTCCAACGTCTTTTTGACGAAGGCAGCTCCGGTGTAAGCGCTCAACGCCCACGTCTTGAAAGGCAGCCGCCGCTTCTTCTCTCTATTGGTCGCTTGCCAGACACTCGAACAGGTTGTGCCAGGCATCATCATCTCGCCCTCCTGCAGCGCAGTAGGAGCACTGCGGGCTTTCTGCTATGCCCATCCGGTGCAGGTACTTGTTGAAAACTCCATGGCCGCTCATCACCTGCGTGAGGTAGAAGTTCAGCGGGCCATGGCGTCTGCCCAACCACGCGTTGACGTCGTGTACTAACAGACGAGTCCACTTTCCCTTGGTACTGCGGGAGAACCGCTCTTCCCGCAGGTGTTTTCAGGTGCTCCAGCCCATTAATGGCAGAGCGTGGATTGCCTATTACCCTGCTTGACCTGTAGTGCCGCACTGCTCTTCGGTGGTATCTTCCGCGTCGCGCTGTATACTCTTCCGCTCACCCGCTAATAATTTCACTGGCGGTATACCTGCTAACATGTAAATGGCCTCTGTGGAGACAGTGCGATAGGCACTGAGACACACCTCAGTGCAGCCTTCCGTTGGACTCTTACCAGATCGGTTCTTCTGTACTCCTTGGCACTGATGGCGTCGGACCAAACTAGAGCCCCATATAGAAAGACCAACATTGCGACGTTCGCCAGCAGCATACGTTTCTTCTCTGTCACCCCCCCCCCCTCCTAGGTTCGACATGAGTCGGCTTAAACCAGCTACGACTCTTTCCGCTTTCTGCGCTGTCCTCTTCGCGTGTTCTCTGAACAACAGCTTCCCGTCGAACTACAGCCCGAGGTATTTCAGGGCTGTACAGGGCGCAATCTCCGTTCCCTTTAGGTGAAAGGAAGGAGGGTTGTACCGTCGACAGCGTGTAAACAACACCGCTTAGGCACAACCCTGCCGACTCAATCCAACGGGCCATTGCCTCCAATCCCGCGTTTACCTTGCTTTCAAGCGTGGCTACGTCATCTTCGACTGCGACCACCAGGATGTCATTGGCGTAGCAGATGATATTCACCCCTGGTGGTACCTCTGCTCGCAGGATTTTTTTGGTGATAAGTTTTAATGTATTCTGGTTGTGTCGCGCTCAACTGTAAATCGTTTAATTTGGTGATGGAGTCCATCTATTGCTGCTCTCATTGTATAGTTGACGGAGCCGTATTTGCATATAGGCAACGTAGGTACGTGCCTAGGGCAGCAGATTTGGCGGGCGGTAAATTTTCGGCACTTTTTTTTTAATCTATATATTTAAAATAAAATAAAAAGACGAAAATTTAAGGAGGGATTGACGAAAATCTGAAGCGGGCGGCAATTTTTATTCTGTCTAGAGGTGCGAGAATGCTAAATCTGGCCCTGATTGCCCGGGTAGTATTAGATCCACTCACCGACCTAGTCATAATTGTCCGCAATTGAGAAAAATTAGCGTCTGCGATTAGGTGAATAGTTAGGTACCATGTGTACCAAGGGCATCATTAGCTAACGAAGGCATTGGGAAAAAGAAATCAGAAAGACCAAAATGTCGAGGTCACTAATGGTTCGTCTGCGGAAAATAATGTCCAACAAGAACAGAAGGCATCTTGTCAACTCTCTTATATTCCCGGTGTTCCTGAATATGACTGAAACATGAACGGTGAAGAAGAAGCACAGATGATTCATTTAGGAATGTGGTGCTAAAGGCGCATGTGAAGACTATGAACAGCAAAAAGAATAAAAAATACATCAGTTCTCGAAGAACTTGGCGTAGAGCGACGGTTATCCTGCCTAGTTCTGTCTGGTCACGTGGTTCGAAGTGATGAGAACATCTAGTGCCGACTTATTGTTGAGGGAAAAGTTGAACGTGGAGGTTACCGAGGTCGTTGTCCATCCAGCTGGATTGATCAAGTAAAGAGTTACGTCGGTCATCTGCTTCAACTGAGTATTTATGCAACACAGAGGATAACTCCGGTGGCTTATGATAGTGCAATAAAGCTGTACGTGAATTAAGACGACATGACTACCCTTCCACCAGGAGCAAAACGACGAAGAAGAAGCTGTATTCATCTTATCTTCTTCCATGAAGCCTTTTTGGGTATGTAATATGGGCACTAAAAAATCCTTGTATAAACTTCGTGTTAAGGATCAGGTCATGTGGACCGCATGGTAATATTATTCAAAAAGTTCAAAATTTTGCAAAAGATGAAATAATAGTAAATTTTGTAAGACGGTATTCGATTTGTCCCGTTTGGTGAGACCCTTAGAATGAAAAGGGAGGAGGGTCAAATTAAGAAATGAATCTTAGAATCGAGTTCATGGCCTTGAAAACTTATGAATACATAAAATACCATCGTAAAAAGATCATTACTCGGGCTCACTCTTTTTTGGTGACCAGTAGGTTGAATCGAAAAATCATCCCAAA
The DNA here is from genome assembly GCA_031841125.1 of Acanthococcus lagerstroemiae. Classification (NCBI taxonomy): domain Eukaryota; kingdom Metazoa; phylum Arthropoda; class Insecta; order Hemiptera; family Eriococcidae; genus Acanthococcus; species Acanthococcus lagerstroemiae. The sequence continues at coordinate 5,126,667 of CM063108.1, forward strand.
ATCGAATTCAGCGCCCTCGCAAACCTACAAACCAACTCGTATCGTGAATTTCATATTTTGAATCCTGTCTTCCACTTTTTGAAGTCAGGCCGTTATCCCAGATTGTGGAGTCATACTACGAGTTTCATATTGAAGCGCCTTCACGAACTTGATTTATAAAAGGGGCCGGAAAAAAAATGTTGTTGAAAAAAATTCAAAACTTTCATGTATTTTTTCCTTGACAACTGGAGAGGGCTTTTGTCACGGGTTTTCCTAATCTAATCAACCTGAAATTTAGCTGAATTTTTGGATTTTATCGGAACCTATATTGGAGGTAACCCAAAAAAATTCAAGGAGAAAATCCACTAAGAGTGAAATAATCATAATCCGAATAAGGGTACTTCAAGTAATCCCTCCATTCGCAGTCCCTCGTATATGACATTCAGAGGTGTAAAAACGTCAATGTTGGTGTCTTACAGCAGCCCTACTTCTCATTCGTTAATAATTCGAGGGGTAAAATTAAATGAGAATTAATTATCATTTTGGATATCCCGTATGGTCGAGGTAAAATTTTTCCTCTTCCTCATAAGCTGACGGTTTGCTCCTGTCCACCAGAAGATTTGATCTTTCAAATTAGGGTATGACCACTGAAGTGAAAAGGATTTTTTGCGCTTGTTCGTAGATTTTCATGAGTACTGCCCCGCGAACATCAAGTTACACTTTCTTGTCAGTGGTAATGCTATAGGGCTACTTTCTAGCTAAGACCTAAAGTATATTATTATGAACACTTGTCTGTGTGTGAAAATTATATGAAAAATGTTGCCTTGGTAACCAGTTATTAAAATTCGTCTTTCAGCAAAAGAGGTACTTGACACACTTATTACTGCTCTAGCATACTATTTAGTATCAATTAGTCAGTAAATTTTGAAAAAGAGACGAGATGGTTAACGAAAACGTATGGCTATGTGGAGAAAGCAAGAAAAAGTTTTCTGCAGAAATGCATTTTTGTTTCGCGTTAGGTGACTACTCAAAATCATCCCTCTAATAGATCTCTGAGCTACTCTGGTGGGGATTTAGGCCGTATTTTGTAAATTTAGGATGTCAACGATGACACTTTTTTCATTTCATTTGTCCAGCCTACGGATTAACGATATCCGTGGCTGGTAGGTTTGAATTGAAGCGTTGTGTGGAAGAGGGGCCTCCTTTGAAAATGATATTTTTGAGTAAAACGTAATTTTGAGTTTAAATGGTAATATCTTAACGAGTAAGTAATCGATTGACTTCAAACAAATAAAGATGTCTTCCTCACTGGTTCAGCTAGGTACCAGCTGACGTTTGTCGCTCAGCGAAAAGTGTTTTCATAAGCTCTCAATAGAGCGTAGTAGAAAACGAAGAAGAAGCCCTTCTTCCATAGAACAATTTTAGTAGCGTTATTTTGCCCAATTCGGTTTATTTTCAGCGGAAAATGATCAACTATGAACAATAAACTCATTTATCAAACTCCCGCATCGGTGTTTGGTGATAAGTTAGTGAAATTTTATTAAGATCTTCAAAGTTAGTACATTTTCAATGAGATTTTTCACATGCAATCTTGGGAATTCCGAATACTTTACTGCGTTGTAGCACCCTCTAATTTAATTTTTAAGAATTAAAACTTGACAGGAATATACACTGATGACGGTAGAACTCGATAAGCTATTTTACCGATAAAGGGTCTAAGACTTTGTAGGCCCCTCTTCCACGCAGCGCTTCAATTGTATGCAAATATTGACGTTTTTATGACATTGAAGGTCATATATGACGAAATTATGAACGGAGTGGTTATTTGTTGTTCATATGGATTAGACTCAACAGAAAACATCCATCCGCAAAAGTTGGTTTACCTACATTTTTATAAAAATTAATGTTATTAAATTTGAGCTTTTCAATACCTCACTTTCGAAAATCCAGGAACAATTCTACTTTTTGGAAAAAGTTCTGAATCTCATCTACTTAAAGTACATGTTGGTTGTATTCATCTGATCTCCTTCTATAAAGACCTTTTTATACACTGAAGTCTGTATTAAAAAGTCTGTACGTGAATCCCATGTTAATTTGGAGACCTCGTGGAACACGGATTCGTATTGAAAAAAACTGAAAATTTGATGACAGTACTTTCACATAATAAGGAAAAATTGTAGGTGCTTTAGTTTGAAATTGAAATTTAAAAGTTTTCAAAATAAGGGACGCCCTATTACACACAACACTTAATTTAGCTTTGTACCAGCGCAGCGCATAGACAGCGTTACGATCCTCCTAATTCGATACAAGTACATATCCAGCTTCCTATCCGCCCTACCTTGCTCACTGTAAGGGCTTGTCGGCATTTTAAAAATTATGTACTTACATTCGCAACAGAAAAGGAACGAATTGAAAAAACTAAAAGTGCAAATAAAATGAGACCCGCGTCGAAATGCGGAAAAATAAAAATTACGAGACGTGCACGTTTGAAAGCAATTAAAAAGAGAATTAAGTAGACCTGTTCCCTAGTTTGTTTTTCCTTTAAAATAAATTAACTTTGCATAAAATATTATCCGCGTATTTCTACTCATACATCTTTCTCTCTTGCTGCCAGTCCCAACTTTGGCGCAGCAAAAAATGCGAAAAATGCACTCGAAAATTTACGGATATTTTTCATTTCAATGAACACCGACGACATAGCCACTTACTTCTTTATACGTTGTGTCCCTGTCTTCGTGGATGAGCTGTAATGATGTTCGAGTATTCGTCGGGGGAAAAAAATATCTCGTGTTCACGCATGATATACTTTCGAAATTGAATGGGGTACGAGGCTCTATATTTGGAGGAAAAGTGAATGGTCTTGAAAGTTTGATAGCAAAATCTTATTCAGAAAATTTTTTTAAGACAACCACGGCGAAAATGCAACATAAAATTCTTAAATAGTTACAGTCTACGCTCAGTATTGAAGGGTAAACAAGTTTGAAAATGTGTATCGTGAAATGGAAATGAAAACATGAGCTATATAAAAGCCCGGTGTACACGATCAATTATACTGACACTAATACAAGTGACAATCTTTCCTCAAAATTCCATTTCAATGGAATTTTGATTAACATGAGCTCAATTAATTGGTAATTTACGCGCACACCTTCAATTCTATTGGCACTTTTCATCAATATAATTCATCGTGTACACCGGACTTAAATGTAATCTTTGAGAATCCTTTAAAAATTAAAGATAAGGTAAGGTAGCCAAGTATGGACCGGGTTCTCAATGTGGACCACCGTCCTATCTCGTCTATTTATGGCGCTAATGGTCGGCAAAAAATCTAAACTGTTGTCCTTGATGTACCCCTTCGATACATGCTGAAAATTCAAAATCGGAAGCCAGAAAAGAATACAAGGAAAAAACGATTTTGATGCTTTCAACTTCTTTTATTTTCATGTACTTTTTGTGTCATAATTTTGGAACAAAGTGATTGAAACATTTTTCGGAGGTGTTATTTTTAGCCCAAAGGAATACGATTCCAATGTTATACGGTAAAGTGCCAAATGTTGACCTACTTTTTCCAAATGACCCCTGTTGCCCCCCCCCCTCCTATCTGTATTGAATCCAGTAATTATATTTAAATTTTAACCTTCTACTTTCACTTTGGTCAGTTGAACTTTTTTGAAGTTCAGCCAGTGTTGACCCACAGGGATTTCATAAAAGTTCCAAAAAAACAACATTTGACACCCGATGTCAAATCTTGATCCCCTGACAGCCTGACAGATTTCAGTTTCAAGCTCATTATTTCAAACAGTTCGATCCGGATTGTAAAATGTACAATAATTTCCTTTCCAGACGCAGTTAAAACAAATATCAAATGTTGATCTGATGGTCAACATTCAATATCTAGATTAACATTCGCTCAAATTTGGAAATTTTTTGCCAAATGTTGATCTGTGTCAAATGTAGATCCTTCTTCGAACCCTAAAATCTTGAACTTTGACCCCGGGAATATGAATTATATCAATAACACTGGGAAGTTGACTCATAAGAACTGCACATTTTTGAAAAACATCGAATTGAAACACTTTCAATGATTTTTTTTACTCGGATTCATGTGACCCGCAAATAACCGGTTCGAAGTGGAAATGTCAAAATCTTCCAAAGGTACTCTGAAAACCTATGTCAGTGCATATAAACACACACATATATCGAAAAATGAATTAAAGTATTCACCATTTCGATATTTCCAATTTACTTTTTCCCAAATTCGAGAATTGACGAATTTTTAGCACATTTTTCAACACAGGAACTTCAAAATTGTCACGCGGGAACACAAATCACGTTTTCATAGCCAAAACTACGTAGAACGGTAGATGAAGGTTCACTCTTTATGATTCACCACAAAAAAAAGTTGCAAGCGCTCCAATTCAGATTTTTTGAACCTTGAAAAAGGATCAACATTTGATACTTAGATCAACATTTGGCACTTCACCTTGTAGAGTTTTTCAATTGGAGGTTCAGAAGTGGCAGTAAGTTGTTTTGAAAAATTGTTTGTTTTGGTATCTCAATGTGTGATGACAAGGAAATGAGCTCAAAATTTATGTTAATTTTTACCAATAGCAAAAAGTCGTAAATTATGGACCGAAAAAAATGCAAGTTGCTGTTCTCAGTGTTTTGAAAAAAGAAATTGGATCTTTAAAAGCCTTCAACCTATTTGTACATTTCGTTCCTTCGGCGACTCTTCAGCGATTTGTTGCGTGCTCAAGCTGTTTGAGTCTTTGAATTCATGATACTTAACTTTTTTGTACTTCTCGGAACTGTCTGATTTGATATTAAACGTCTATTTTATCATTTTTTTAAGTGGTCCATATCAGGAGCCCAAATTTTCGATTTCCTAAAATCATAACATTCGCAAAAAAATCATTAAAACGTCGAGTTTTTATTTTCTTGAAATTTTTTTAGGTGGTTATACTAGGATCCTTTGGCTACCATTCAGGGCCATTAGCAACATTTTCAGACCTATAGGGGCCGACTTATAACCAAAAAACAAAACGTGGTCCATATTAGGCTGCTTTACCTTATAGGCAGCCGATAGTATCTTCACTCTTTGTTCCACTTTCAAAGTTCTGTTCATAGCTAACCTTGAAAAATGTATTAAATACATTTTGCTCGATGAAATTTCACTTCAAAATATAGAATCCTGACTGTATTTCTTTGAAATTTTACAATTTTGAAGTCGGTTTTTGTTTATGATAGCTTTTTACAACATTTATCCGATGGTAGTAACGAAAGAAAAAAAAACGAAGTGTCACCACTGTTTGTAGTCCATCTACGTATCAAAGTTCAACTTTATATGACTAATTTTCTCGCTCAAATTATACGACTCAAATTTTCAAACACATGTAGCCCCTGGTAAAGCAGAGGAGATGTTCTATTTAATTATTAAGTATTGAGGCAAATTGTACGTGTTGTGTTACCTGATGATGACAGTGATGTTGAAACGTCGTGTTAATAAATTGTAATTGATTTTTAGAGTGATTTGCCTCTATACTTAATAACGTGTAGCCCCTTTCTGTATTAAGGTTATGCAACAATTAGTTATACACGTTTTGTTGCACTTTCACTAAACTGTTTGTTTCTGCCCTTGAAAGTGTGAATAAGAATTCCCGATCAAATGCTCCCCAAAAATTCATATTTTCTTCAACTTCAGAGCCTCGTAGCTCTTTCAAATTTCAATTTCGAGGTAAACTCGTTTTTCGTTTCTCTCGCCGAATACTATACCTAACATTATTCCAGCTTGTTCCAAAACTGATACATCCTGTAAACATGACTCCTCGGCGCTGAAATGTTACCTGTGTTTTTAAAGTCCCACTGTGTTTTTAAAGTCCCATCTTCAACTTCGAATTGGAAATAATCTCATATAAAAGAAAGGAAATTTACTGTACAACATCCAGAATCTGTTGGGTTAGGTACGTCTTCGCGGCACAGCATCATAATGGAAGCGTATAATTTATACGAATATTTGCCACAAGTTGACGTGAAATCTCGACGTATATCGCAGAGATGTCTGTTTGTTGTACACAGCACACACAGGATGCAGTTTTCGCCTTAATATCAAGGTTAAATTACGTAAGCGCAACCCTAATGGAGTTTCGTTTGTTGAATTTCTGAAAAGCGGTGAATCTAAAATGGCGAATTTTCCGCCGCCATAAATGGATATTTCGTGTTAACTATTCCGCATTAACAGTACTTATGAACAGCTATCACTTACCTACACCCAAATGCACACTTGTATCTAGTTTTATCAGTTCATTCGCAAGATAGAAATCAAGTAGTCCTGATTTTCAAGGCGTACCTCGAAGTATGCTGAAGATGGTCCGAAATAGTTCCGTAGAGGATCGGGGTCGGAAGAAGGATCTTGTATTGTATTCATATTTCATAAGTCTTGTCTTCTTACTTGAGATGGAATGAAGCGGATTAAATGGAAAAGCGAAGAAATCTCTCTCTTCCCTTTTCGGTGTAAAGTGTACAGTTTTGTCATAAGTTACTTTCCCTCTCCTCCCGGAAAAATCTGCTTACTTGACAACTTAAATCAGTAACATCCTGACGTTGGCGGGTGAACCGAAATAACTGAGGGGTTTGTTCTTTCTGGATATGATCACATGAATTCTAAATAGGCTTTAATCGTGCAATGGACTACAAAGTCTGAGGCCTCGACGCATACAGCGTCACCTCACAAACAAATGGAATGAAAATAGCTTTCAGACTATAAAAAATTTCGGTACCCTTATTAGAAGGGAGCCTCATAATTTTACCCCTTCTGGATCCCTAATTTTTTTTCGGCTTTGACGTTTCGGAAGTGTTGTACATTGAACTTCTTCAATTTGGTGGCTGTACCTGCCTCTCTTCAGAAATTATTAACGGACGGAAATCTCAAATATGTATAAAAGTGTTTGTTTGTCTGGGTCCCTTTCGCTGGATCCGGGGGCGTTAGAAACATGGTATCCACCCCTTTTGGCCATTACTGACTCTAAATTCAAAATTACACGCAGCTCTGCCCAGGGTCCTCCTTTCTTCCTGCTTTGTGAGGATGCTGAGGGTGCTGATGGGGGTGCCTGGCTTGGCGCTCGCCGGTCTTCCTGGGGGTGGGTCTACGTTCTCTGGGATCTTCTGCCTGTGTTGGGTGTAGGGGGGCTGCTAAAAAAAATTAGGTACTGTACTCGTTGCCGGATGGCGGTTTCTGACGCGCGACTTTCCTAGGCAGGGTTAGTCGGGGTAGTTTGCCGCTATGCCAAAGAGTTTGCAGTTTACTAGTCACGTGTTTGCACAATGTTGAGTAATCTGGCCACGACGTACACATATCAGTATCAGTCTTTTTTAGGCCCGGTGGTAACATGCCTTGCGATTGTAGTACCCTGTTCGTTCGAACTGGCAGGTATTACAGGAAGCGTTATCTTTCAATCTCGATCGATACTGTTATCGCTATGTTCGCTAGGATGTTAACGGGGGGGGGGGGTGTTCGAATAGCACTAGCTTTCCGACGTTGGGTGACATTTAATGGCATGCAAATACTCAATATCAATTGTTAACATTGTTAAAAAATTGACATTACAGTCGAAAAAGCGAATTTTGTGAAATGAAGTTTTATTAGTAATGGAATCAAGATTTGGACGACAAAGACATGTTCGTTGTGTCTGCAAGTTTCTTTTCCATTTAAACTTGGTGGAATTCTGACCACAGGTAGAGCTAATATCTGCAGTGTCCTAAGGTACAACACTAAAATTTTCAATTCTCGACAAATCAAGCTGCCTCGAGCCTCAAAAATACTCGCAGAAGGAATGCAAATCATCAGGTCAGAGGACGATGCCTCTTGCCTCTTCAGAGGCTATGGGCTTTTGCATAAGAAATTGCTTTGCCGTTTCTGCACAATTCTTAAATCATACTCGTGTGTTCTCCTCCAGGAGGTATTTCACATCCACCGAGGATTCTCCCATGTGTCACGTTGTACTGATTTTTCAAATGCCTCTGATGCAGACTACGTAGCACGTAGATTATAATTATTTAAGATTTCCAAGGCTCGTTTCTTCCCACCGAACTATTATCCGTAAAGTAATTTAATTAAGCTCTTTCGACCAAATGGCTTACAACGGTTACGTTCAACATTTTGGCTCCCCTTTTTACATCGTTCGATGTACCACTTTCAAAATAGGCCTTCATGAAAACCTTGTAAAATCCGGCCATATTCCTATTTCTAGTACGAACGTGTTTCGGTTATTCGTCGAACACTCGGATGCCGAAGATATATATATATATATTATATAGAACTATAAAACGAAAGAGAAAAAATACCGACAAGCCCTATATCCGGCTACTCGGTAGCCGACTTGGTTAATCTCTTTTAATCCTTCGTTATCGGAGAATAACAACCGCCTTCGAGGGCTAAATTCAGAAGGCTCCTAAAATTTCGTGTCTTACGCCGCCTATACACCGGGATAATATTCATTTAGTTTTCCAATTAGTAAGGGGATTAAAGAGCCGAGTTACCGCGTGCCTGCCCCGCCTGTTCTTGGGTATATAATTTTTCAAAAATGGAAAAAAGAACGAAGCAAAAACACCGCTGTCTGACTCGTATACAAATAAGATTCGAGTTTACACTCCACTTTGCCATGTGAGCGTATAAAACTCTCGTCGAATCGAAAGCGTTTCTTTTTTGCAATTTTTTTCCTTTTACATTCCGGGGCTGAATTTGGTTTAACGGAAACGCGCTTTATTCATTGTGGGTGCAATTTGAATTCGTTATAGACATCGTTGCAATAATGCTTTTTTCTGTATACGTCGACAAGAAAAATCAAAAAGAAAGAAAGGAAGAAGAAAAAGGGTTTTTCAGTTGTAAAATTTTATTGGCATAGTAACGTCGCGTCACGACGGATGTCGCAGTGATCAAGTGGGCACAGGAATTATGTAGCAAGAAGAAAAGTTTGAAGGAAGAGAAGTGAGAAGACAAAGGAATCGCAGATACGAATAAATTATACACGACAGGATGAAACCGGCTAGATTACACGTCAAAAAGATCGAGATACCTCTAGCTCTATGGTGCCGAAGCTCAAAACGAGCCAGCATGGGTAAACATTGATCACGAATTAGGCTTACAGACCTCTGAAAATCTCCTCTACGACATGAAACAAATACGAGAAATGAGACAACAACCAATACCTTATTTATTCTTTTCTTCCTTTATTGAGAATTGAGAAGTTTTGTGGACATTTATGACACGGCCTATTAGACCTTTTATAATAACCAAAATGGCTTTTATTTTACCTGGTAGCCTGATGATGTATTTGTCTCGAGATGCTAGTCAAAAACTTGTTACAACTAGGAGTAATTTAATTTTGGCAGATTAAAGAAAGTTCTAGGTGAGCTTGAATAGGAGGTCGGTTACGTTAATCACAAAATTAAATCAAGAGTGTAGCAGAGAGCAACCAAAATCCTGAAATAAAGCTGAAAGAAGATCGCTTTGGGTATCCCCAGAGTTAGCTCAGCTCTCAAAACAGAAAAGCTAGCGAAGAAAGAAAAAAATAATAAAAATAATAGATAAAAACCCTAGGAATGCCAAGCTGATTGAGAAATTTGAAAGGAGGAAGGCTGAAGCAAGATTTCCCGGAAAGCCAGATGTCTCGCCCAAATTTCGGAATAAGAGCCCTGGGAAAACAAACTTTTTCCAAGGATCTCACCTGTGGGAAATCGCCGACAGTAGTAGATTGCCGATTAAGGGATGGTGCCTAAGGAGTTAATTACCAAAATGACATGGGGATCGTGTTGAGTCGTTTTCAAGACCCATGAACAGAACATTTTTCCGAAATTTAGGACACCATTTATAATTTAGAAGCTCGAGTCACCAGCGGGATACTATACAAGCATCAATGGGATTAAAAATACTCGCCAGGAGTAATCAATCCGGTCGGTCGATTTCAGCCGCATCGTATTCACTGCTTTTATTTGACTATAATGTGAACAGGTTTGTTGGAAAGAATAGAAAAAAGTCATGTTCGTGTTCCCAAATAAGGCATTGTACGATAAAGGGGGACACCCGGTATACTAGGGGGGCACCTATTTGACCTCTATATTCATATGTTCGCTCCCACAAGAATATGTATGTGCTGAGGTTTGGTCTACAAACACAGTACCCAAAATTCTAACCAGGTGTACAGGAGGGTTAAATATAGGATTTCTCGTGAGGAAATCTGCAATTTTCCTTTTAAAAATTAATTTTAAAAATTGGTTTTCCCAAACAAAAAGTAGTCCTACCCAACAAATTAGTTCCTCATTGTAGGAATTGACTTCACCGAAAAAAAAATTGAAAAAGGGTTTTTTGGGAATGCACCAGGAGTACCTAAGTTTAATGAATCTATACATTCCTTTCAACAGAATCCGAATAAATACACGTAATAATTTGTCCCTGTAATTTCCGGACATATGCTGAATCAATTTTTGAGGTTGTTTAGAATGCACCCTCACCCCTAAAGGATCCACGAGTGGTCGAAATCTAACGTTTAGGGTCAGTAGCTTCATATATAGTACCAACAGTAGGGTTGCTCGAAACGCTGAGTTTATTTTTGAGGCCATTTTAGTTGTAACCCTCACCCGTCAAGGTCTACTGGGAGCTATAACCTGAAATTTTGAAAGTCACATATGTGCATGTCAGTTATATCTGAAGTTGGATTTCCCGAGTCGCTGAGTTCAGTTTTGAGTGACTTCAGTTTTAACCCCCTCTCATCAAGGTTCCTTAGGTGCTAAAACTTGAAATCTTGATAGTCACCTGTTTGCATACCAGTGACATTAAAAATAGAGGTTCGTGAGTCATTGAGTTTAAGTCTGAGGTACTTTTAGCTGGACCCCCTCCCCCCTCAGCATGGTCTACTAGGGATTATAACCTGAAATCTTGACCGTTTCATGTGCGAACGGTATACTCGTACATATATATGTGACAGTCGGGATTTCAGAATATAGCCTTCAGTGGACAGTGGTTAGAGCTGAATATGGCGCCGTTAGCTTGCAGCCTCGGTTTTTTGCGTAATGAGCGGGTAGTGTAGAACAATCCTGCCAAGTTTATTTTCTGCGTCATTTTTTGCATTTTAGAATTTCCTTTCATTTACTGGAAGACAGATGAACACGAAGCCAAATAGGCATTTGTCATCAGTTTGGTAATCCTATTGCCTTTCGTTTTTGCAGCGTTAGATTAACGTGAGGGATGAAATGGGCAATTGCCTCGAAATCCTCGTTTAGTGCGTATGTTGTCAGTTGACTTTCATAAATCTTGGTGTTTTTCGACTAAACACCGTCCAATTAGGGTCTGACCGGGTGAGTCCGATTTTAAAATTCGACTTCGCGTTGTTCAGACGCGTTGTGCATCAGTTAGATGCGCTGTAACCTCGTTTACTTTTGCGAGTAAGAAACCGCGAAATATTTTGAAAGTGCAGAAAAAGGATAAATAATGAGAAAGTTGGCATTTTCTCCTCGGGGTTTCATTTTTATATTACAACTGAGACGGCGGTGACAGGATGAGTTTCGACCTTACACGGCGAAAGGCTGGAAACTGCGAAGCGTGTGACGTTATATCTCATTTCGGCAGACGCGGCATAAAAACGAATTTGTCGGCGTTGTACCGGCGAGATATAACGCATACGCGTACCCGAGGTATCCTAAAATTACTCAAATTTGATTTTATTATACGGTAATAACTTTACGTAGAAATAAAACGACGCGAGTTCTCGGTATTCAGTTTATATACCGGGAACGATAAATAATTTCAACTCGTAAATTGATTTTAAATTATCGCGCACATCGCCTAATGAGATTTGTGTTGCTGTTTCTATCCCCGCTCCCGCTCTTTATTGTTCTTTTAATGTATCTTTTGTCTTTTATGTGTATACAGTTTTTGTATCGCGTGTTCCCTCGCAAATAGCATTCGCTGCAGCGCAGTGCCCAGACTAGAGGCGGATTTTTCGCCTAATGTCTCCAACGCACCCTGTGTATTCGTTTTTAATTTCCTTTTTTTTTTTTTTTTTTTTTTTTTTGGTGTTGTCGGTGCGAATTGATTTATCGGCCATGCTTAAGAAGTCCGTTGGCGGAAAATTTTCGATTTAATGGGAAATTAAAAACGGAGACGAATTCGAAGAATACGTTGTTGCGGGAATGAGGATAAATGGCTGCGAGCGGAGGAAGAAAAACAATGTAGAGGTAGAAAAAGGTGAGAGAGAAGGAACGAGAGAGGTGGATTGGGAAGAAAAGGATTTATGATATTTGAGCGGAAATTACCAGACGGTGAACGGTGGAGAGGAAGCGCCATCGCCGTATATATACGCGCCGTGCACTAATGTGATTTTCGAAAATATTTTCCGTTAACGCGTTCAGCTCCAATTTAGCGCCAGTTTGCCCTTTCCGAAGATTAAATGTATTGTTTTCTTATGTTGTTTCAGGTATGTATACGATTTATTCCGGTGTACGCCCAGTTCGCTGTAGGGTGTATTCCTTCGCCGATGCACGATTTGCTGCTCCACAATATTTTGGATGATCGGGGTACGTCTGCAAATTTTTTGAAACGGGAATTGATTCATTGTCTGTAGTTATTAAAACCATCGATGAACTTCGAGAGTGTAGAAATGTGCATCCTCGACTCCGCCTTCAGCTGGTGCTGAAACGTCTGCAATTCTCAATACGTGAATAAGCGGCGGGCTGTATCATAAAATCAGTCGAGATAGCAGGGAGCGTTGCATGAGTCGGTGCATTTCAGCCTTACAAGAAGAAATTAATGGTACTTAGTGAAAGTAAAATGAATGTTCTGGTTCAACACTATGTCATAGCTGTCAGTGTTCTGTATCCAAGGTCATTATATTCACCACTATATCAGCTATCAGTGTTCTTTATCCAAGGTTATTATATTCACTACTACATCATCTGTTGGTGTTCTCTATATATCCCAGGTCATTATATTCACTACTATATCATCTGACGGTATTCTCTATATATCCCTGATCATTATATTCACCACCGTGTCAGTTGTCAGTCTTCTGTATCCAAGGTCATTATATTCACCACCATATCATCTGTTGATGTTCTCCATGTGCGGTCATTATATGTGAAAGTTTCTATAAAAAGGGGTAACTTTGTCAAACGATCAAAGTCTCAGGAAAAACAAAAATTTTTTGTCAAAAAAATCAATTTTGAGATTTTAGTTGATTTCTATCAAAAAAAACATCGCAATAACGAAGAGACAAAATTGACATGCATGAGAGAGAAGAGGGAGAGAGAGAAAGAGGATTATGAAAGAGAATGAGAAAAGAATGCGAATGTCTGCGTTTGCTTCTTCGTGGTTTTTCGGAGCTCACGAATAAATCCGATGTTCTCAATTGTTACCACGCAGAAGAGCGAAAGATTAACTTTCGAACAAGCTCTCATCCAGGCGGGTAACGTGATTCCGCGGCGAGTTAGGGCCGCTTGACGGAGTGGGAGAAAAAGATGTGTCTAACTTTGAACGCGTTTTCCCCAAAAACATATTCTCGCGCGTTCTCGTTACACTCATCTTTGACCGCTTGTATCTCCGGAACAGAAAACGCTACAAATCTCACCGATAGCTCGTTAGAATGGGCATTCATTCCTCTATTACGTACTGCCCGTAACTCAAAATTCGTCGGATGGACAAAGTTACCCCTTTTTATAGAAACTGGCCTCTATATCAAACGTCAGTGTTTTCTATCCGAGGTCATGATACTCGTCACTACTATCAACTGTCGCTGTTCTCTATCCGAGGCTATTATATTCACCACCATATCAGCTGTCAGTGTTCTCTATGCGAGTTCATTATCACTATTGTTATTCACAAAGAAACATGATTTCGGAAATTGATAACATTCGGTATAATTACGCCGTTACATCATAACTATGAGAAAGAGAAAAGAGAAAAGCTGACTAAATTACAGATTTACACAGGTCAACTTAACTAAGTAATGCGAGTGGTACAAATCTTATCTCAATCAGATAACATTGTCGAATTAATGCATATTGATACGTAACAACTATTATCATCTGTCAGTATTTTTTATCCCAGGTCATTATGTTCAATTGTACGAGGCGCCGAACAGTCAAAGATTTGAAGATAGCCCACTGCGTGCTTTGGACATTCATGCTTAAGGCAAACAAGCGCTTCACACAGGACACAGCTACATGCTTCAGGATGTCACCTGTTTCAGACATTCCACGAGCATAAGACCCACATGACTGTGTGCCCAGCACAGATAGACATATTCCCTAGAAGGCTATCTGTGGTCTGTGCCCTGACCTCAGAAGACCAATGATAATTAACCCGTTCAACAAATTCTGACTTTTTCTTTGCGCGGACCTAACTTTTCTGTTCTCCAGCCAAAGTGTCTGTTTGCAGCGCAGAGTAGTATTTAAACACAGCAGTTGTAAGCACGCATCTACGAGTATCTAAAGCATATTACTGGCTGAAACACGCGGCAATGTGAAGCAAAAAGCTACTCTGAATTTAAAGCACATGGCTGTCTGATGTACATGTGTCTGTTGGGAGATGTACATCTGTCTGATGCATGTATCCTCTGTAGGCACATGGTAGTACGAAACGCAGGCCTGTCTTGAGCGCGTAGCTGCCTAAAGCATATACTTAGCTGTGCGAAGCACATCACTGCACTATCTTTGGCACGTAACTGTGTGAAGTATGTACATGGCTTCCTGAAGCACGTGCCTCTCTGAAGTATGTGTCTCCTAGTCGTTTTTCTGTTTCTTTTTTCTTTTGCTTGCGTTTTAAATCAGGCTTGGTGATGCATTGAATATGTTCTGTATCCCTGCGTATATTGGGAAAATATCGGTGATAATTTTACTGGAAAGCATAGTCTTGAAAACGCCCATTCGCATTTCCTCCTGATGGTATATTGAGCAGGATTATTGACCGCCAAAGCCGGTAAGTCGCACCGCTATCCGGAAAGACGAACATTTGAGCTACGCCAAATTTTCAGGTGATTTACAAAGAGTAGGTAGACAATTTTCTGCAAGCCTTTATTACCCTAATGATGAAATTTGAAAGACCGGATGTACTCTCTGAACTTCAGCTTGTTGCCTTATCAGTAATATTGTAGGGTTGGTACAATAAGACCCACCGGTTAATTAGGTTCACCCATTAATATCTCGGGAACTTATTAATTCCCTGACATACGAGTATTCGACAAGATAGATTCTTAGGTATCAGTTTCATGACCAATCAAATTTACTATTATAGTAGTTTTAGGCTTGGAAAATTTATTTCTCAACGATTTCGTGTGTATATTATGTATGAGTTAAGTGAGGCTTTTCAACTGAACGCGAATTTCTTACTTTAATATCTTCTGACGCGGGGGGGGGGAGAGGAGAAGAATCAGGTACTTACAAAAAATGTACTCAGCAAAGAGATCCTCCAGCTCAATAATGTTCTACGCAGGAATAAATTATCAAGTGTTACAATAATTATTTATTTCAAGGTTTATTTTCATTGGTTTCTCGGATGGATGACGAAACCATACGCAAAAGAGGTTCTGGAACCCCTCCGACAGAAGACTGATTAAGCCCCCCTTCCACGAAATAATTAGTATTTTGAAAATATAGTTATTTTTATACAACGCAAAATACTCTCATAATTCTTTACTGATTGCTTGAACCGAGGCGTACTTTTCATAGGGAAAAGAGTCGAATTAGTCCACTGCCTCTTTAGAAAATCTAAAAAGTACATAAAAAATTTGAACTTCAGCAAAATTGTTTTAATTTCTTCCATCCATTGATAGATGTCTCTTTCAAACCTCATTCTTCGAATTTATTTATCTTCAATATATTTTGAGCATTATAAGTTCAAAGATAAAAGTGTGCCTCATTTGTATAAATTTACCTTATTATATATTTAGACTGTTTTTCTAAATTTATTTCTGACTATTCTTAACCCTAAATTCAGATGCTATGTAGTTGTTTCTGACTCGAAAGTGAAAGACCGCAACGAGGCTTTTGCAGGAGGAAGAAAGATTTAGCTGAGGAACCTATCTAGGATTCGATGTACTAAATTTTTTATTTTTCTGCAGTTTTGAGTGCAATTTCAGGATGAGAAAAACATTGCATGTACACTTTACCAGATGGTCTGTACCAGTCACGAAAATTGCAAAATCTCTAGAAAGAGTCGCCAACTTTATGAAAGAGTCACAGAAATCCAAAAAGTCACAAATTTTAATGACATCGTCACAGAAACATTAATTGGTTACGAAGTTTTATAAAATCGCCCCATAAGCACGAGAATTTTGGAGGGTAAAAAGCATAGCGGTTTCAAAGGATTTGGGGGTAGACCCCTTCTCCCATTACCATCCGGAATATAAATTTTCGTACAAATTCTTCAAGAAATTTTGTTCGCTTCGCTCGCGAATGAATTTTTTTATCAGTTCTAAAAGTCAATACCCTTAAAACCACATACGAACTCTGGTACCGGACCTGGTGAAAAGTTGTAAATAAATTTATGAATTTTCATTTTTCAATTCTGACTGACATCCTGTCAGGGAGTCAGATTCGGAATTAGTAAGTATGAAAAATTAATCTGAACATTATTTTTCCTGATGATGTCAAAATGAAAATAACCCGTCTGCACGTTGAGGGATTACTCTAGCGAGGAAGAAGACTTGTATCTGAATCTAGTGGTGAACTTTGAAATCTGTTTGTGAACAGTATTATTTCAGGAACATGTTATTTTACTTTTTTAATAACGACTAAATGAGGGGCTCGTAATCTCAGTGCTGTACATTATAAATAGTTGAACTTATTTGAAGATCCCTGCCTTTGGCTACGAGTACTCATTATGGCCAAATGTGCCTGCTTAGATAAATTAAGTTGATATCTGACACAAGAATGCTTCTTATCTGCTTCTGTCACTCATTCTAAAACATTTTGTCCCGTGATGCATCAAAGTGATGAAGTTATTATAACGGGTTGGACCCCCTTTTCTGATCCACTAACTTCACAATTCACATCTACACGAATTATATATCGAATGGATGTTAATTAGGCGTACATAATTGCGGAGCCCATCTCAAGTAGATGTATTACTGTTTGCTGTTTGATAATGTGACCTGTCCAAAATGATTTATGCCAGTTTTTTGGGGGTGGGGGAGAAGAGTGAAAGCTGACTGCGTAATTTCTATATGCAGCTGATTCAAACCTCCTTCCACAACTGCGACTACGATCATCTCTAATTTTATAATATCAGTTTCTACCGAGATGCATCAGCAGTTTATGTAGAAATAATTTTCGCGTTGTTTGAGTTTTGAATTCAACAACATGACGTTTCGAAATTTCACCTCACTGATGCAACTCACGAAGCAGCGTTACGAAAATAACAATGACGACGAGCCGAACAAACTACTAAAAAATTGTAACCGAGGAAATATTTTAGAAGTCTATCGAAAAATTACACGATGAGAATTGCGCTTCATCGAAAAACCACAACTCTCGACACGAAATTCCTTTTATCGCGTTACCCGTCAGAGCTACCTTTGCAAATTAAAAAATTGGGTATAATTAACCTAGAATCGAATTACTCGCGAAAATATAATATTTTAGCGCTTGAATTGAGTCTGAAGAAAAATTTCCGCTGAAATGAAGATATAAGTTTCGAACAGAAAACGTAAGAAAAAAAAAAGAAAAACAAAGTAGAACTAATTTTAATTGCTTTATGCAAATTATTGAATTTTTCACGTTAATTACGGTACGTTATTCAATTTAGATTCCAACTCTTCAACCTTTTTAGGGATTTTTTTTTTTTTCATTCTTTCTTGTTAAGGCTTTTTGCGTAGGTACTTAGTCTACGAGAATGTAATAAAATTTAGCAGACAAATTAGTTGAAAAGAAGCCGTTCGAATAAAAGAAACTTCAGGGGAACAGAAGTTTTGAAAAATGGTGGAGAGAAAAAAAAAAAGAAACAATCTTATTCTCTCAATAAATACGTATTAAAAAAAGAAGAAGAAAATGTGAGAAAGACTGAGATTGGAAGAGGAAATGTAAATCTTTTCATCAGCAAATTGAGGTGACTCGTGTTTTATTTATTTTTGTTATTGGTGAATTAATATATTTCGTGAGACTGCCGCATTGAAATGAAAAATAGTTCTGTTCATCGACAGGATTTAGGCTGAGTCGCATTCGCCTATTTTCGTCGGCGTCTGCGGGGTAAAATAGCATTAATTTAACCCGTAGTCTGTCGCGTCTTCTCAGTTTTCAGGAGGAATACGAATGATTTCAATGTACACTCCGACCCTCCGTTTTTGAACTAGAGGACATGAACGCGATGCTTGAATAAGAAAATGAATGACAGAAGTCGGAATTAGAAGTCAGCCAACTTTGAAATCAAATAGGAGATGTGGGATACAACGGGTTGAGAGAGACTGCAAAAATGATTGGAGCCGCATGGGGGAAATGGGACGAGTGGCCTCGGGCTCTATGATGAAGGAGCCCGCCCCGCAGAAGCCTCTTGACGTACAGAAAAAAAAAATTAAAATTTGCCATTCGTTCCAAATAAAGTTATTAATAAAAATAAAAAAATAAAAAAAACTCTAAAATTTTACTTGCCCTAGGGCAATATATGTAAGAACTTCGTAACCTCGTTCTATGATGTCATCCTCCCTGTCTGTACATGTTCCGATGACTACTCGATTACATTTTCGCATATCATGATTGTACCTGTCAAAGTACCTGTAGTCATTGCTCGGAAGGTTTGCTTCGTAGGTTACCTGCAGCCGGAGAATCAGTGTGTACCGGTTCGTCGATCGAATTAGATACTTTCGTTATTCATATTTTATTTGTCCGTAGAAAACGACTTGTTTATCGATTTTTAATTAAATTTTAAACATCGAGAAGTACGTTTTCTTCTTTACTCAACAACGAGCTGTAGAAACATATATATTTGTGCGACCGCGATCCTAAATTTGATTGAAGTGCGCTGTAATTCCAAAACCACGCGAAGTCGCTTTTCGTCAGTCGTGCGATTTTAATGTAATATGATAGAAAATAAAGAGAAGGCAAGATTGTAAAGCATTCATGTAGAAGTAACGTTAGTAAGGTATTAAAAAGAGGAGTGTGATCATCCTCCATTTTTATTCCCAATGTACCTAATCGCTCATTCAAACAAGTGTAAAAGGAGTTATGTTCAAATTCAGGTCCGTACCGACGGAGAGGGTTTTAGGGGTTCAAACCCTTCCCATTTGCCAAAAAAAAAAGCGATGGGTTGAGACGGAGAAGAGGCCGGACCGGTGACTGAGCCACTCTCCCTTACTTAAATTCTGGGTACGGCCCTGATAACAATAATAATAATAATAATAATATATATAATAAAAAGTTCAACACTTGGGAAATTTGGCCAACTTCAGATTGATTTTGGATTTTGCCAATCGATGGACATTTTTGAAATCTCAAACCAAAAATAGGTGTACACTTTTAAAATAGACTTCCTTGAATTAGCCAATTTGACAAGACGTTTTGACGGGAAAATTTTTCCCACATCTCCCATTGCTATGTCCACCTATCCAAGCGCGGGAAAACCTTGAAAATTTTTGATTTTTTTCAGTTTGAATGGACGAAAACCTAGAAACCATTTCATTCACCCTGTTCACCATTTGAAATAATAATATGGTTTTGTTTGAAAAATTTCAACTTATTTCCCCTTTTCCCTTAAACAACTCTACTGAGGCCAATTACGAAAATTATTATTTTGAAATTTCTCATGTGTTATTTAGGATATTTCAAAAATGTACCTAGTTCATCGGAAAAGTGCAGGGCCGTAACCGGATAGCAAAAAAAAAAAAACCCCACTAAAAACTGTGTTTGAGACGGAGAGGAGGGTGGATCTGTCACATTTTTAGTAAGAAGTATGAAAATTAGAGTTTCAAAAAATGTTCAAATTTTTGTCATATATATGCACACAGTTGGATAAATTTGGGGTATTAGTAGCCCCCTACCAAAAAATCATCTTAATTGAAAAACACCCCCTTACTTAAATCCTGGGTACGGCCCTGTTCAAAATCGTTTTGTGAACGATTTATCCGTTTGTTTGAATCGAAAATTATTTGACACGATTGAAAAATTATCCAAAAAATGATTTATAATACTCTTTGCGCACAGAAATCTGTTTTCTTTTCGAGATTCGACTCGGTCTACACTCGAACTTTTAAGTAGTCGTATTCAAGGTTTTTTGAAATTCTCCAAGTAATAAGGTTTGAGTATAGTGAGTCCAACGGGGGAAAGAAAAAGATTTCTGTTCTCAAAGACTATCATAAATTACCTGTTTGATAGGTTTCCCACTGTTTCGAATAATTTTCGACTCAAACAAACGAATACATCGTTTTCAAAACGACATTGAACAGGACTCCATTTTTTGAAATGTGCTATTTTGCACACTGCGAATAAAAATGGAGGACGATGATACTCAAAGCTGGTAATATTCGAGTAGGTTAGGGAACGTAGAAGGCATAATTCACACTTGCGAAATTAGTTCCAGTTCCAATGTTAAAAAACCTGTCAAGGCGTTCCAAAATCTGTTCAGTCAGACTGACTTTGCAAGGCTGGGCTATGAGATAGTATTTGAACTTGCGAATGATGTTTTGTAGGTTGCTTTTTCGAGAGTTCTCGGCACACCATGGGCGGTAAACTCTCAATACTTTGTATGCGTCAAGAGAATATTCCTTGTATATTGTGCCATATGTAGCACTCAGGGACCTATTCAACAGTCGACTACCAAGTGAGCCATGACTTCTGGTAGATTTTTGTACCGCAAGAAGCAAAGACTTGTCAGAGTTTTCTTTTTTTTCGTGATTTCTTCTTTTGAAAATTGTAAATTTGCCTTAGCCGCTTTGTAGCCTATAGTCAGTAAATTTTCCGAAAAATTTCACGTGTCACGAAGTAAACTCTGCGACTGATGAACAAGCTTCCGTGTTGCATTCGCGATGCCGTGACAATCACTCCACCGCGTACGGTTCGCCATTTTTTACAAAATGGCGCAAAAACGCTAAATTAAAAGCCTAAATTCAAAACATACATCAATCTGAGATCACAACCATGGTTTTGATGTGGTCAAGTTTACCGCTACTGCGCTCAGTATCTTAACAGTGACTCAACATCAAGACATCGAAGCATACATTATAACATTAATGGTAACAGAACTTGGTTTACAAGAGGCCGTTTTCCACAACACAATATTTAAAAAATAGTAGTGCAACTCACGTGCGAAAAGCTTTTCGCTGACCTAGAGAGCTCTTATATAATTTCCCTGGTATGATCCCCCTGTGTAGTTTCCCGGTACCCTGTATGATTTACCTGCAGGATTTCCCCATATTATGATGGTTATATAGTTTTCCTGTATGACTTTCCCATATGTTTTTCATATTATTTCCCGATATTATTTCCTTATAAAGTCTCGGTATGATCTTCCTATGCGATTTCCCAATAAAAGCACACCCTATTATGATTTCCTTTCTATAATTTCTCTGTATGATTTTCCTGTATGACTAGTTTGTAAGATTTTCCTATATTATTTTCCTGTATGATTAGTTAGATCTTTTTGTATGATTTCCTTAAATTATTTCTTTTTTATGATATGGTTGTTAGGGTGGTCTAAAAAATAGTGTTTTTTTTTTGTTGAAAAGAAGTGCTCCCAAAAGATGAACCTTTTATAGTACTTGAATGCAAAAACACCACAGCAAAAATTTTTTTGAAATGGAAGAACATTTAGGTGTCCCGCACCTGGGCGAAGTTTAACATAGGGTTTCCCGTAAGAAAAATCTGAAAAATCGAGTTTGATTAAAAACATTGGATCGACACAAAAAATTTTTCTCAAGTGTATCAATTGATTATTTACCCACATTTTTATAAAGAAAAAATTTTCAAGATCAAGACTCATCGTGAATATTGGTCAAAAATGAACTTTCATCATTATAGTCCGCGGCGAGGATACAAAATTATGTATAAAAATCGGTTTTCATGTTTTTTGGGGGTACTTAATTCATTTTTAAGGTTACTTTTTGCCCGCCATAACCCTAAAGAGTCCACAAGGAAGCATAACCTAAAAACTACCGCCAGATACGTCAAATGCATCAAAGTTTGAGTTTTTGGAGTAGGGATTTCATTTCTGAGGTTGTTTCGGTTCCAATCCTCATCCATATTGATCCACAGGAGACGTAAAATATTCAAATCTACACAAATAAGTAGATTTCCGATATGATCTGTAGGATTTTCCCGTGTAATTTCTCTGTAGCGGCTCTTCGTATTATTTTTGTCTATAAATCGTCTTCATGAAGTTTTCGAAATTAGTTATTTTCAAAAAATAAATATTCAAACGTTGGAGCCTATCCACGCCCTAGTGACTGTGAAAGTGAAAACAATCTTACTAAAATATTTCTATATATGTTTTTCCTCCGAACTACATTTACTGAAATCTGAGTTGGAATTCGAACCTACACATCTGAACAAGGGGCACTGATGGCCAGTACTGAAATGAGTGCAATGTAATTCGTAGAAATGAACTCTGTTAGGGCTGGAACGATAATGAAGAATGCACGATCAAATAAGATCGACTTTGGGACTTTTTTTTGTGAGATCTTAAAACGGTAGCTATAAAGCTGTATTCCTTCATTTTAACCCTTTATTCTTCTTTTTCCCCGTTAATTTTAATTAAATTTTTCGTAAACTCGGATGCTAATAACTTTTTTTTTTCCTTCTTCCAGATTTCTAAAATGACGTCGTGTTTAATTAAATTTCAGGCAGGAAGAAAGATTTCGCAAAATCTACCTGAAACTGACTACAGCAATAAGATATCAGCTTTTTTCCTTCCACGAGCATTTGCCTGGAATTTGAACGTAGATTTGTAAAAATTCTTTGTCGCAGAACCGTTTTTATGGCTTTCGCGAATCAAATAACTTATTTCGTTCACAGTCATTTTCCTCTTGAAGACTCAGCCTATCCGCGAATAGTTTTTATTTTTTATTTTTTTTATTTTTACATTACCACTTTTATTGGTTTAGTACGAAGACAGAGTGTACTAAGCGACGGTTGCAATCGCATTCTTTTAGCATAGTACATAGGTTATCGTGTCGTGATACAAAAATTTCCTGCAGTGATGAACGATAATGTTTTCTGATATTTCTACATTTTATGATATGAACTACAGCGCGTCCGGCCATGGGGGACCTGAATTCCAGGCGAGCGCTCAGGGAGTGCGGACCTCGGTCAGTAGGGAACCCCATGGTGGCCCTGGTAGGACGCACGCACCGTTGCGGCACGTAGAAATGGGGCTCCGGCCTGGCCCCAAGGCGTCCCTCCGGTCACTGATGCGATACTCGAAAGGGTAGTTTCCGGGGCCGGGGGTGCGGTGTCATAGGGGCCACTTTGGCATGCGTGCATCGCCATACGTCCCACCATACCATCGGCATCGTTCGAAGAGCGATAAAAGTTACCGTGAAGGACTATTAAAAAAGGCTTAGCTTTCATTAAACGTAAAAAGATTGAATGGTCTTTTTCATTTTGTTTCCTTAACAGTTCTATTGAATCAAGTTAGTTATCGAGAAGTACTCCATTCCAAAGTAGCGTACGTCAAAAAAAGTGATTTTTTCAAAATATCTGTAAGATAAAAGCTGTTTTCCTCCCCACTCTCTGCCACGTTTTATTTGGCAAAAACTATAAAATACTCTTGAGTGGTATGCCTAACTAATTCATAAAAATTACCCCTGAAAAATTGGTATTTCGGGAGCTACAAGTCATTAAAATTGGAAACTTCTTGACCTAGGCAGGCCACTTTGGAAAAGTAAAATGTGTTCGATGATGCCAAAATGTAGGTTTCTTGGTGATATACGAGTAACGTGCAATTTTCTCCGTAATAAGTTGTACTATGTTGTACATTGTCGAAATGTACTGCGATTGTTTTTTCTTACTCTTTTTACTGTTGTAAAAATTAACTTCCTTTTTATTGCATTCACTGGAGAATTGAAATTTCGGGCATTACTACAACACAGCATTGATCACAAATCAGTTTCACGTATTTTGGAATTACGTCACTCGGGAAGACTTTCGACTTAGGCTGCTTTGGACACCAACTGCTTTTTTAGTCACTGGGTACGCCGGAGCGGCAGAAGATGGGAATATAAGGAAACCTACCTTTTATACGTCTATTTTGTACCACAAGATGGTGTATCAAACTCACTTTTGACGAAAACTGACTTAGGCCATTTTGGAAAAGAGCTCTTCATATTATATGAAAAAGGTCTTCGACGCGTCGCAGATGGGTGAGTGAAGACTGTTGCTTCTTTTGAGTTTGTAAATATGAAATTATTTTGGAAATTACATATCTTCAAATCGTCAATGATTCGTAACCTGTGACACCGCAAATAACATTCCTCGTTTTCTGACTCCTGTGACAGATTGTTGCAAAAAATGTGAAAATCAAATGACCAAGTCTACTAAATGATATTTCTGACTTCATTACGTGTTTCATTATTCCACCGGCTAATCTTTGTTATTTTGCCGTTTAACTTGAAACAATTCAAACGCTTTATTGTCTTGGAACTCAGCTGTAGAACTTGTTTGATTCGGCTTTTGGTTTTGATTTTCGAGTAGTAGTAACTTTTTGGAACCTATATTTGTGGGTGTATCTAGCGGGCTCACGATATCTTAGTCTTTCTCAGTCTTCCAGGGTAGATCAAACGAAATCTTTATCAAAGATGAAAAGCGTGCCAAAGTGAGAGAAAGAGGAGCGAAGAACGAGACGGGGAACCGGAAAGAAAAAGAAGATAAGAAATTAAAAATAATATTACACGGTTGATTTGTTATTTAAACACTCGAAACTGTACAACATTTAAAAGCTTTCAAAGCTGTTTCGAAAAACTTTTGTTTTACCCAATGAAACGGTTTCCGAGTAAAAAACTTTTTACTCTCCCGAATTAATATAATCTTTTCAACGTATTTTTTTTTTTGTGTTCTCTCTTTTTCTCATTTTTCCCTCTTTGTCCGCGAGTGTTCTTCCAATGCCAAAATGAATCGGCGCGGTTGTTCTAAAAGGGAATTCGAAAAATGGAGGCACAGTCTAATATTCCTACCGAAGTTTTAATTAAAAATTTGCTCCACTTCCTTAAAGAATACTCTCCGGCTAATAATTAAATTATGAGAAAGTTTTGGACTCTGCTGCAAGAGATTACTGCTGCATTCGGTTGGCGTGAACATCAAGAGCGAATAAGTGTTAGATCCATTTCACTACCCTCTCCCCCTGCGCCCAAGTTGGAATTTCGGATCAAAATTGATGTAGGAAAAATTTTTCCTTCAAAACGTCTTGCCAAATTGGCCAATTCAAGGAAGTCGAATGCAAAAGTGTACACCTATATTTTGTTTTTTTATTTTCGGTTTGAGATTTCAAAAATGTCCATCGATTGGCAAAATCCAAAATCAATCTGAAGTTGGCCAAATTTACCAAGTGTTGAACTTTTTATTACATGTATTGTTATTATTTTTATTTCTAGGGGGCTTCGCCCCCTGACCGCTTCGCGCCCCGTCCAACCGCCACAGTCCTCAGTGTTTGGTCTGAAACTTTTGATCCTGAGTTGAGATTTGCTTTGTGCTTCTTTTGCTCCCCCTCTATCAGCGGTCCTCAATCTTCCACCATGAGCCCCCTTCTATCTTTTCTTCATCACGAGCCTCCTCCTCCTCCACCACGACTCCCTCGTTGACCACGGTTGCTCTCCGCCTCCATGGTCACACCTCAACAGTCGCAGCCCTCCTCAGCCACAAACTCCTCCCCCACAATGGCCACAGTCCTCCACCTTGTCTCCCCCGATCACCCTCTTCCATCCCGAGTGCCCTCCATTAAGACCACGTCCTTCGACCACCCCACACTACTATGGCCTTCATTTCTGTTCACGTACCACACCCCCACTACGACCTCCCCAATGGCGGCCTTAGTCCCTCTCTACAGCCTTCCCCTTCCGCGGCTCCATCACCCTACGGCCTCCTCGCTCAACCACCATGAAGATCCCCTGGTCCTCCAAACACGAGCTTCCACCACTATGACCACACCTCCCCCACGAGAACCCTTCCCTTAAAGACCACCTGCCTGGGACCCGAACCTTCCGCACCATAGCCTTCATTTGCCTTCCCGGCCGCCTCTCTCAGCTAGAACTTCCTCCTCCACCAGGATCCCTTCCTCACTATTACCCCTTACCCACTCGGGGCCTTTACCTCCCTGTACAGTCCACGCCACTACCATGGTATTCCTCCCCTTTAGGAGCTCCCTCCTCTACCATGAGTACCTCTTACACCCCCGGGCCTTTATCTACCAAAATTTTACTGCCCCTCTAGGATCCTCACCCCCAGTACCTCCTCCTTTCTCAATGGCCACCCTCTCCTACCAAGGATTTCCTCCGCCACGAGGACCTCTCACCCACTACTACTCCTTGGGCTTCATCTACCTTCAGAGCCCCTGTTCTCACTATGGCCCTCCAACCTCCTTGAAGATCCCTGACCATCCACCCAGGAGCTCTCACAACCATGACCCCCCCCCCAAGTGCTCTTCCCCCTCAAGACCCCACCCTACCATCAGCCCCTCCCGCACCGCGGCCATTTCTCTCCGAGGTCCCCTCTCTCACCAAGGACTCTCCTCCACCAGGTTCTCTTAGTCCCGCCCCACCCTGGGCCTTCATCTCCGTTCACAGCCCACGCTCCCACAGGGCCCCCCTCCCCATTTAGGAGCTCCTCTCTCAACCATGAACCCCCTCCTGAGGGTAGGCTACCTCTGGAAAATTGAGCAATTAAGGGGCAGGGTAGGCAACCTGCAGCGACTTGTGATCTTGAAGATTATGGGTAATTATGTCATTTTATGTCTTTTTATGTCGGTTATGTCTTACAACTTGGAGATCTTTTATGTTAGAACAGATTATGTCCTTAAAAGTAGCTCATCTGCCCCTGCAATTTTTCAGGGGCCCTCCTCCTCCTTCAGGAGCTTCCTCCACAACCATGAACCCCCTCCTGAGGGTAGCCTACCCCTGGGAAATTGAGCAATTAAGGGGCAGGGTAGGGAACCCGCAGCGATTTGTGATCTTGAAGATTATGGGTAATTATGTCATTTTATGTCTTTTTATGTCTTATTATGTCGGTTATGTCTTAAAACTTGGAGATCTTTTATGTTAGAACAGATTATGTCCTTGAAAGTAGTTGATCTGCCCCTGCAATTTTTTTAATTTTTAGGTAGGCAGCCCGCAGTGAGTTTTTTCAGGATGGAGGAGGGGGAAGGGGATGAGTTTTGGTTTTTAATATATAGAGAGATAGAGAGATTATTATTGTTATCAGGGCCGTACCCAGGATTTAAGTAAGGGGGGAGAGGCTCAGTCACTGGTCCGCCCTCCTCTCTGTCTCAACCGATCGCTTTTTTTTGGCCAATGGGAGGGGTTTGAACCCCTAAAACCCTCCCCGTCGGTACGGCCCTGATGTTAATCGTTATTATTTGATAACACCGTTTATCTATCTCAATTGATACTGCAGTCACGCTGTATCCTTGGATATTGCGAGGAGAGACACAAAACCTGTTTACTAACTTTCCGGCGCTGAGAATGAAACCCGCGTCACAAGGATGTGAGGCGGGTAGGATACCAGTCATGTTTTTTATTCTCACGCGGTTTTAATTCCTTGCTTTTTGTTTTCATGTGTACCGGCCGGGTTCCTGCTGAATCCGCTGTAGTCGGTTTTACACGAAATACACAACGAAAACTAATAGTATGTAATTCTGTAGCAAAGATGATGAATGTAATAGTCGTGAATAAAAATAAAAATGAATAAGAAAAGAAAGAAGAAAGAAAAAAATGAAAACATAAGAAAAAGTCGTGCAACTTATGAGAAAAAAAAAAAAAAAAAAAAAAAAAAACTACGACGCGACGACTAAAACCTGCGATACACTATAATTCGCGGAAGAATAAGTGGAAAACTATGTTTTCTGGCAAATCCTTTAAAAAACTTTTATAGAAAATGACTTTTTCGGTAAATAACAGTTTATTCAAAGCTTTTAGAAACTCGTTTCTTTATTCGCGTTAAAAAAAAAAAGTCGGTAGTAGGTACCTATATTATACATAGATGTGCATGCCCTGTGAAATAGCCGGTCTCGATTCGGTTCCATTGTGCATTGACATCGTCTCGGCGAACATTTTACTGCATACACGACGCAGCTTTATACGAGACCTTCCTCGCAAGTCCTCAAGTTGGCCTTCTTTTCTTCTCCCCAAAACGAATGAAACATTTTCTTAGCGTGAAATCGTATGCATAAAGTTACACGTCTGCGTTGTATTTGTATAATGTCTTCCGTTCGTGTTCGGCTGGTTAATGGCGTCACGAATCGTTATGTACGTCTCGGCGATATAGTATACGAATTATAATTTCGCTCTGCATTCGATCCATCTATACCAGTAGATGTACGTAATGTATATTTTATATTGTACATTTCAAACAAAACGTTATGTTCCATTTCCTCAGTTAAGAATGACGGGGGATGATAATGGAACGCCGAAGTTCTTCTTTAGATGGATCAGTGATCTAGGGTAAGAAATTCCTTTTGATACTAAAAACTAAATTTGATTGTGGATTGGTGAGAGAGATATGTAGTAATTACTGCCCAAATTCAAGGATCAAAAATGGGAGAACCTCATTCTCGCCCCTGTCCCTATCTGGGATATACCGAATTGAGAGTCAAGATACAGAATCTAAGGGCCGAATTCTCTCCAGCTCTCTGTACACCTTGTATGTCTTGTCTACCTATCTGTCTGTTTAGCTATTTGTTAGGATGAAGTGAATTTTTGGTTTTTTGACACCGATGTTCGAAGTGGGCAAAATTTCATTTAAAAATTGTGGCTTCTACTAGTTATTCATCGAACTTAAAATCTAGCAAAACAGCCTATGAATGGGGGAAATAAATTCTGTGAATTAGGTAACGAAGAAAACTTTAAACGTACGTTTTTCCGGCTAATATCAGATCTGGCTTCAAAATTTCACTAAAGCCACATTTTCGCTATCCAGTGATTTTTTTTAATGTCGATACCGCTGACCAGTTTTGAAGATCACCTAATGATGACAACATGGTTTTAGTGTAATTATACTGTCAGATTTTGGAAAATATGTCTAGAACCACCAATCATTCACTCTAACGTAGAGACTTCGTTTTTGTTATTTTATATGCTGACCCCAACATTTCAAGTTACACGGGTACTGTTTTTCTCATTTTATATGCTGACCCCAACATTTCAAGTTTCCCTGGTAGAAGTTGAAATGTTGTAGTAATATCACGCGCAACTTTCTTTTGTATTAACAAGCAATTTTGAAAACCTAATCGATGCCAAAAGAACTACTGTTTTCATTTCACTTTAATGTCGCGTAATGACATCTGAAGGTCAACCTTTAAGATATTGAAGTGTAATTGGTACATTCGTTAAAATAGTTGATTGAGGTGGACACGTAGAAGGAACTAAGCCTTTCGGTGTCGGAGGGGGGGGGGGGGTCAAAAAAGCGAGTCGGTGCAAAAATGTTTTACAATTCCCACATTCCACATTTTCCCGAATAATGTTCCAAATCCCCACTAAATGGGCTTAACCCGAACGAAAAAATAACTGTCCACAAAATGCCAGCTCAGTCCAAAAATTGTCCGCCCCATCGAAAGAAAACGCAGCCATTTTTTAAATTTTGCCAACTATCGTTGAAAATACCGACTCAATAATACAAACATTTTCCATTAAATCAAAAATAAAACAAGAGAGAGGAAAAAGATCAGATTGGTTCACAATGCCGAATAAAGAGTCGAATTTGTCCTTTCCATCCTCTCTTCATTCTTTTGGATATTTCTTTTTTATTGTTTGTACCAAATACTCAACTTCTTTTACTGTTTGTGTTATCCCTCCTTCAATTTAAAATTTCCCTTCTTCCTTATTTGTTAGAACTTTTGTTTTTTCCGTACTTACTGTCAGTCCTGCCATTTTGCTTTTGTTTATGAGATCGTTTGCCATATTTTGGAGTTTTCTTTTACTTTCTGCTATAATTACAATATCATCCGTAAATCTTAGGTTTGTTGGCTTATCCCCATCTATTTTTACTCCTCGTTGTTCCCAGTTTAGGTTCCTAAAAGTTATCCTACTATGCAATTAAAAAAGTTTGGGGATAGCGAATCACTTTGACGTACCCCCCCCCCATTTGAACTGCAAATTTCCTTGCTTGTCCATTTTTATGTAAGCTTTTGCATTTTTGTACATTTTTGACTTTTGACTGTATTTATCGATTTTGCTTCAAACCCCTATTTTCGCGTAGCTTTCTATAAGAAGTTGTGGTGAACAGAATCAAAAGCTTTGTTGAGGTCAATAAACATAACATACATTTCCGATTATATTCATTGGCCTTTTCAATTAATTGATTAATTATGAAGATTTGATCTAGTTTTGAGTAATTTTTGCGGATTCCCGCTTGTTCTCGGCTCTGATATGTATCTAGTTGATTGTATAAACGATTTTTGACGATGGTCGAAAACAGTTTACCCAAACTTTGTATTAAACTTACTAGTCGGTAATTGGTAAACTTTTTCTACCTCTTTTTTTTTTTGAGTAAAATTATTTTCCCTGTTTCCTATTGTTTATATATTTCTTCTTCTTCTATATTAATTTGATTGAATAATTCCGTTAATGGGGTCATTAATATTTCTACGAGTATTTTCAGCATTTAATTGCTGATTTTATTGGGGCCCGGAGCTTTATTACTTTTTAATTTTTTAAAGGCGTATTCTACTTCACTTTTTAGTATTCTGAATACGTCTTCTTCGTTGTATTCGTTCTCCCCTTCTTTTTCTCTCCTATCTTTTCTTTGGCGTATAGCTTTTCATAGAACTGCATAACTACTTCTATAATTTGTTCCCTGTCTCTAATTTCCTTCCTTTGTTTGTTTCCGACTTTCAGTATCAAATTTCTCCCTTTGCTCAGTTCTTTTGTTGTTTTATAGATCCCATTGTCCCTCATATTGTTTTCCACTTTTGATGTATCAAACGTTCTTTCAAATGTGTCACTACGAATTTGTTGCCGAGCTAATTTCTTCAGTTCCGACAATTTTATTTTCTCCGTTGGCGCCAAAACTGTTTTCTTTTACAGTTGATTCCTTTCTTCGATTACCTTTTTAGTTGTTCCTGTTAATTTGTCGTCCGCTGTTTCTGACCACCCTATATTCGTCGTTACCTTCCTTAATTATTGCTTCTTCTATGTTATATTTTTCTTGTACTGAGTTTCCATTTTTTTTTTCTTTCGTCTCCTTTCAATCATTTCTGTGACTCTGTCCATATATTTGTCGTACATGTGCACTGGGATAATTTTCTTTTACAAATTTTTCTTTTTTCTTATAATTGTTGGGGAAAAAACAATAACAGCAACAAGTAACTCAAGTAGCAATTGCTAAATTTAGGCCTGACGATCCGATGTTGCTAAATTGGTTACGCTGCTGCTTGGTAACCAACGTAAACGAGAAACCAGAAATCAGCTCATTTTGAAACGACGCCTTCTCGTCACCTGGACGCTATTCTTCTTACACCAATGTACGACGGTACGTCGAATTCAGGCAACTTATTGCGGGTCTCGCGTGGGTTTCGCCTCTACTGTCATACAGTCGAGCGCACTATGTATATTCGTGGTGGCTTTCGATGTTCTACATTCTCACATATGTATTTGTGTATTTGTTGTCCGTATCGTATGTGTTAAGTACTCGTGAACTTGACACACATATGTAACGTGTACACGAAAATCTGCTCAATCGTTTCGTTTAAATGACCCCATCTCAACCACGTTTTTTCTTTTCCTCACTCTTTCGATCGCGTGTATTTATATGTATTGCGGAAATTACGGAAAAGAAGACGCTATACATACTCGACAAACGTGTATCGTTTGTCGAGAATCTTTTATATTACTTCTCTGCTCGAGTTCTCTTCGCCGTATCGAGCTCCGGAATTCTATTTGACCAAAGTTTTCTTCTCAAATATCTGTCATTTTTCTGCGTTCGCAGTAGCCTAGCCAGCCTAGAGTTCGAGGGGGGTCTGGTCTTGACCAAAGGAGGAGGAAATGTTAAAACTGAAAAAACACTATCTGAGAAAATCACAGTCTGGATCCCCTCGATGCCCCCTCCTAAGCAACGCCACTGTGCGTACATTAGATTCGTAGGACGTAGCCTCGTATTTATCAGTGCTGGACCACTACAACCTCGCTGGAAGTCGAGCCGACGGTCAACAAACGGTGCTGATGAAACTTCGAGAATCGCTCAGCACTTGAAATTCAGCGTCGAGTGTAGACGGTGCCCGTCGTTCTGGCAACCAGCTGAAAATAGCTACTTCGCGGATACTTGTGGCCGTGTCCGTGTCCGTGCCCGAGCCCGAGCCGTGCCCTGGTCGAGATGAGTGCGCCGTGTAGCCTCGTTCGCTGTTGACTCTGTGACGATCTCCACTTGTCGCGTATTTAATTTGTAATTAACGTTTTCGCATTGCCACCGCCGTCACCGTCCGTTTCGTTTGCCCGACAAACAGCAAACAATTCGAAGTTCTTTTTCGACGACTCGGCTCTTCGTCGCTGCTCCAGGTACTGAGACTAACACGTATGTACATACCTTTATGTACTCGTATCCATGTACTTTTCGGTGCGCGCCTCGATGGTGCTATAGCGAATACGGACGACGACGGTACAGATTAGGGAGGACGTGTAGATGCTAACAACGGTATTCACTTTAAATTACCTGAAAATTCTCGCCGCTTTACCTTTTGTCTTCCCCGGCGTATTTCCCGGCCGCAGAAAGAATAAACAAGCCGAAGTTAGGTTGGGACTCTGTGCAAGTGTGCACCCGAACAATGTTCGTATATTCATTGGTGTTCGTACAGATGTGTATATGTGAAAGTTCACTAATGCATATTTGTTTATTAGGTATGCCTACTTCGCGGTCGGGGCTTTGGTGCGTAAATCGAATGAAATTTCTTCTACCCCGGGCGCGGTATGTTGAGCGAGTCGAACGAGCTAATATTTGAATTACGAATAGGCTTATACTATGAACTGTATAGATGTCTACTGTAAACGGTTTATTTATTCGACGTAGATGCGAAATTTCCGTTGTGCGCCATTTCTCCTGTAGACGCTGGCGTACACACACTTTGCACACATTTTAAACCTATACGTGTAATGTAGCCGGCGCAGTTCGATTTACTTATACCTACTCGTATATTGCAGTGGCGATTGGTTGTTTCGTAAATCGTTTGCAAAAATGTGGAACAACTTTGAAATTTGGGACGGGTCAGTTAGGAATGCGCAGACATGCAGTGTGCAAAAGCATAAGCAACGTTATTTTCGAAAGAACCAAATGAGGTCGTACTTCAGAGACTCCTGTCCGCTCGCTAGCGCGATGTGACGAATTCATCGGTGAATAGGGTTATTCCGTTCACTTTTGGCTAGTGTAACGGACACTCGAACATTGAATATCAATTACAAGTACATATAAGAATCGTTCTTTTACTGAAAATCCAGGGACGTAACGAGGAGTGTCTTCTGGAGGGACAAAAATTGTTGAATTCCCAAGTATCAAAATTTCGTTTTTAGGGGCCAAAAAAAAACCATTTTGACTTGTTGGATTTTCCCAACTTTTGATCCAACTACTAAAACTTCCCAACTTCGACGGAGGTTTGGGTGCCCCTTCCTTATTTTCTTCCTACGAAAATCTTTCATTCTTACCAATGTTCACGTTTTTGAGTTCTGGAAAATATCGTTCGTAATACGAATCAGAACGATTGAAGTATATAAAAATCAATAATAGAATTTCTTTACAGAAACACCCACCTTCAGCCAATTTTTCCCGCTTATGGCCAGCTCTTTTCCTACCCTTGGCTAAGTGAGATTCCTCAGTTCATCTTACCTTTCTTAACCTAATGTACCTGCCTGCCTAAGTAATCGAAAGTAGAAATAGGTTGACAGTAGTTCATATAAGCAGAAATGTTTGAGAACTAACAATTGAGGAACAGCAAATGGAACTCGATTATTATCGAGTTTCGTCTTAAAATTTGTAGCATAATTTTACGAAAATGTTTGGCTCAAAATTGCAGAACTTCTAAACTCGATTTTAATATTAATTATCCTACCTTGAGAACCATGGCATTTAGCGGTAAGGGAGAGCGAAACGTGGGTTAGATGTATCAGTAAATATAATAGATATTAAGGAAGGGTGAATGAAAAGGGCTCTAACGGTTTCGAAAGAAGGGCAACTAATTCAAAAAATTTGAAAATAAAAACCTAGCAATCTAAGGTTTGAAACTAGGACGAGTTAATATGGAATGACCCATGACCATCTTGTACAGTAGACTTTCGGTAACACTGAGAACCCTGGGACTGCACAATCGCCTTGAACATGAGGCAGACCCAGAGAAGCCATAAAGGTTTGAAGAAGAAACCTCCGTTAAATTTTTTTGAACGTGCAATTAGATCGACGTGGTACAAACTGTCATCGTCTATCAATGTTTAGGTTCTCCTCCAGTGGAAAATGCCCCTCCCCCCCCCCTCCAATGGTAGTAGCTAGGATATACAACCAACTTTCGAATTTGAATAAATAAAGTATCCGGAAATCTATGGAAATAAAGATGTTAGGACGTTATTTTCGACATATTCATTGCGGTTCCACTTTTGGCCTCAAAAAATGTCTGTTTCAGATTTGAAATAGGCAAAATTGACATTACTTCGAAAATTGAACGACGTGTCGGAATGGGATTTTTCGAAAGTTACTGATTTAAAATATCTCATCAAAGTCTCAACCCAGTCCCAAGTTCAACTTTGAAAATCGACATTTCGCCCTTGAGAAGGAGTAAAATTAAATTGCATTATGCAATCGAACGAAATATTGAAATAGTGGGTCTTCAGAATGGTAATTTTGAATAGAACACCGGATTCTTGGTTTGGGCCACTTCAGGCCTCAAAATCTAAATGAATGACTTTACTTAGAAAGTCGAACGAATTCTAAAAGTATTGGTTTCTCGAGGTCGTTAGTTTCAAGTATCCCGGCTCCACTCGGCCACCAAAATTCAAATATCATAGGTACTTAGAATTTGAATTTCTAGTCCGAAATGCCGAAATGAGTTCGAGACGAGAATCTGAACTATTCGAGAACAGCGACCCGAAGAAAAAATCTTCATTTCGAATGTATGTTCCAAGTGCAGTCAATTTTGCTCGTTCCAAATCTGGAATTAGTATTTTGAGTCTCAAATCCCAGCCGGATCTCAATTCCGAAAAAATATTCAAAAACAGCCGCTAATGAAACATATATTTCTGTACTTTTCTCAATAATTTCCTATTCAAAATTAGAAACTTGGTGGGGGGGGGGGGTTCTAGTTCTAGCCTACATTTCCAGGGAGATATTAATCATCCTACAGTAGGTGTGGCTAGATATTACTACCATCTTGTAACATCCAGATCAGAAATTTGATTATTCGAACCTTTGTAGGATGTGTTGGCTATGTTGCAAAATTTACCTTACCTACTTAAAATGCTTTTTCCGGAGCTTCATCCCGTATGCTAAAATTTTCTAGACCTAGTAAGACTTTGTTAGAGTTGGACCAGGCTGATTACCCCCCCCCCCCTTTGTAAAATGTAAAATTCATAAATGTACTTGACGCAATTTCACAAAAAACATCATGTAACGTAGTTGTACGTAACACCATCGTGATATCGTGATAAGGACTCGAGAACCTGTTGAAACTTCTCAAGACATGTTAAGACTTGAGAACTCGTTAAAACTCATTCTAACTCGTACCCCGACTCAACTATGAGGTGGATGTGCGCCAAGTGAGGGTTCAGGTAATGAAAACTTCTCTCAGACACTTCTGTTATGAGGCCAAATCATCCTTAATGCACGAAATTTGAGAAAATTAGGACGTTCGGTTTGTTCGTGAAAATAATGTTCTCTCAACGATCTGTGAAAGGTGTTTTTCTTCCCCCCCCCCCCCTCTTTCTTGAATAATGGTCCTGATATTTTACAGATGAAAAAATTGGAATGTCTCTTTTTTTTTTTAATAAAGGCATTTCGATGCGCAGGATTGTTAACGACCCCTGTGAAGGCTAAAAAATCTCCTTATTCGAATTTTTAAGACTTATCGAAACCTTGTTAGGATGGTACAGGTCGTTAAATCTCTTTAAATCAAGGCTTCAGCGAGACCTGTTGAAATGCTTATTGACATTTTATAAAATTCTTAGACGTTACTAAGACTCGTTCAAACTTACTCTTTTTTTCTTTTTTTCTAAAATACCAACCTTTTTTACTTTCGTCGGTCGGTTCCTAATTAGTGAAATGCTGTCAAAGGTAGTTCATCTTCTCTCATCGTTAATGCCTTACACTTAAGAATACCAGATTAAGTAAGCGGAAAGAGTACATTCAGTTTCGAAGTATTGGAAATGGAGTAAAAAATGTTATGCTCGCAATTCATCACAAAGTTACGTAAATAAAATAATGTATTGTATTAAATTAATAAAAAACAATTTTTAACAAACAAAAAAAAATAAAGTAAAACTAGAAAAAACGGTTTTGTCCAAGAAAAATTACGGGGGGGGGAAGATAAATGCTGATTTCTGTCAATTTAAGTTTAAAATTCAGTGGCCTTCAGGAGAATCAGTTAAAAAACAATAGCCAATAAAAAATTTTATTTGAGACAAAAAGTTTTAGACTTTTATTTATTAAAACTCGGTCTTTACTGAATTGTTCCAACACTTTGAAAACTCAGTCGTAACTTGCATCGAGAAAAAAGAGGAATGAAATAAATTGCTTTGATCTTACTTCTTTCAGTGCATGTAGTAGAAGTCATGACCGTTTCTTATTGGAATTTGGAGATCAGAGATGAGAGATCGAGAAATAATAATGAAATACTGTAGCCGGGTGACTGAATCTGTAGCCGGGTGACTGAATGTTGGAATTTCTCTCGATTCTTCTTTCTTCGTGTACATTAGGGTGGTCCTTGTTTTAGGATATTTGAATATATTTGACGCGACCCTTCAGATCGGTACCAATTAATTATAATGAAAATTCTCAACGTGTTTCAGCTCGATTAGATAAGGAGAACACGTGCCGCAAGCCCCTCTCTTTCTGATTGGAAAATACGTTGAGTTTTTACTTTTTTCACAAAACTCTATCTTTCTCAGCCTGCAATATCGCTCGAAATATATGCATACAAGTTTTAAATTGGTGTTTCAGTAGTTCTCGAATCCAAATTTGGTTTGTAGCATTTCGAGTTGATAGCTCCTTGCAGAAGGGACTAAAGAGCTGAAAATGGGTCAAGAAATATCTGAGTCTGTCTCCTCATATTGAATTCAATTTATACATTTCTTGGGTCGCTGAATTTGTTTTTGAGGTTAGTTTTTGATTTCGATCACACGGAGTACCTCCAGAGAGGAGGAGCTCCCATGTTTGGTCTATCTTCAAGGACCCTGTATGTATAAGTTTGGTTTTAGAGTAGTTCATAGACAGTCCTGCTTTTTCGCTTTCTCTCCTTAGTATTCCGCCATCGCACTGAGTTCCTTCCTGTTTTTTCACAATGATTACAATTTCATCCACAAACCTTAGGTTATTTAGGTATCTACTTTCTCTAAATTTGAAGTTTTTCCTTCTAATTTCTATCCTCCTCCCTTCCAGTCCAAATTGCAAAATACTTCCTCTTTGACTGCACTGAAAATATTTGGCGACAGTGGCTTACTTTGTTTGACACCTCTCCTAATCTCAAATACTTACTTTTCTAGGTTGAATTTTGCCTGCGATTTAGAATAAATTTCACTTACAATCTTGATTACCCCCAAGAGGACCCCTTGTTTCACAAGTGTTGACCAAATCACATCATGATACAGTGAATCGAAGGCTTTATTAAAGTCTACAAAAAACACCGCAATATTTCTCTTTGATACTCTATTGATTTTTTGAAAATTCTTAATGTTTAAATAATGATCCAAACCTGCCTGTTCTGCCGGTTGTTGAGAGTCCAAAATATTGTAAATTTTTCTTTTTAGTTTCATGAATGCTTTACAGATATTCGACGACAGGTTGATTCGGCGACAATTATTTATGTCGGCCCTATCGCCTTTTTTATGAAGCAGAATGATTTTGAAGAGGTGCCATTGTTTTGGGGAGACCCGAGGAGAGAATGCAGTTGATGACTACAGTCATGGGGGTAACTAGTATAGTTTTAAAAATTTTGAAAAATTTCGTTTTCGATTCCATCTGGCCCCGGAGCACGGTTGATCTTGAGTGCACTCAATACCCCGTTAACATCACTCTCCTTTATTCGAGAGGTGTCAACTTGGTCGTCCCGATGACTGACCTATATACTGGGATCGGCTGTCTGTTTCCCTCGTCCGCGTATGGTTCACGGTAGAATTCAGTTGTCGCTTTAGCAATTGCCTTCTCTATTGGAGATGACCTTACCACTCTTGTTTTTAATTTTTGATACCAGGTAGCTATCTTTTGCCAATGCTTTAGTCGCCTGTCTGGTTGACCAAGTCGACTAGAAAATAGCTTTGGCCGTCTCCTGGGTCCAAGTTATACATGGCATTTCTATTCTTTTTCTTAATTAACTTTCTAATTTCGATTAACTCAGTTTCTTCTTGTTTCGGAAGTGTAACTTTTTCAGTAATCTCAGCTCGTTTTTTTTTTTTTTTTTTTTTTTTTATAAGATCTTGAGTTTCTTTGCTAAGTTTATCGTCTATTTTTATCAAATTTTTGGGAATGTCCAAGTTCTCAAGTACACTTTGGATCGCCTTGTGCTATATATATATATATTATACTGCTCTCAGTCCGCACTTTGGAAGTCCCGGCCGGAATGGAAGAATTTTCGTAAAATATAGAAAAACAAGCAAAATAGAAAAGTTTTTAAACTACAAAATTTGATTGCATCTAGACATGTACAACAAGGCCTCGCACATTGGTTCCGGAAATGATGAAGAGTCGAAGCGGATGGAACCGGGTGCCGGCCTTTGTCTCGGCTATCATAAAGAGGAAAACGGAGTGGTCGAGGCAGAGGGCCAGCGGACCAAGCTCGGCCCACGCCATCGAACAGGACAACTCTGTACCATCCTAGAAGAGCTGCTGCAGCTGCTGCGGACCCCCCGGCAGGGCTCCTCCGCCATCATCACCTGCGTGCGTCGCCACACATACCAAGACGAGGAGGTGATGGTGAGTGAAGAGAAAGTGCGTCCGGCTGTGGGGGACCTGAATTCCAGGCTAGTGCTCGGGGAGCGCGAACTTCGGTCAGTAGGGAACCCCATGGTGGCTCTGGCAGGACACGTGCACCGGAAGTGGATCGGCGAAATGGGGGCTCGGGCCGTCCTGAAAGCGTCCCTTCAGCCACTGATGCGATACACGAAAGGATGGTTTCCGGGGTCGGGTATGCGGTGTCTCAGGGGCCATTTTGGCATGCGTGCATCGCCATACGTCCCACCACACCAACCTTCTGTCTAGATTTGGTCGCGAAAAATAACAAAACATCAGTTGTATACGATTTCACAGGCGTACTACTGGGTTACGCTGAATCCTTCCCTGCCAGTCTGGTCAGCGGCGGTCAAGTTGAAAGCTACGGTTGGTCGAACTCACAATATGACCCATGCGTTTCGAAGTGAGAGCACTGAAATGGACCTGTCCACCCTGCTAGTTGAAGTCGGAGCCGTAAAACGGACACGGAACGCAGTTCGAATAACGATGTCATTCTACCTCCATTTCTCTGTTTATCTGGCGCGCCGTCCCGGGCGGTCATTTATTTGACCGGATCAAAGACCCAATGCCTGATTTCGAAATTAGCCGAAGCAACGACAAAATAACCTAAAGCTGTACCCGTTCCACCTACACGCGATTGCATTGCATTTTCCGCTAAAAGGCCTACCTGGAAAATCGCATTATGAACTCGCGAAAAGTTTTCTGTGTAGGAAGTTTTCCTCTCTGTCTTTTCTTCGGCCCTTTCCCTCGATACTCGTACGGTGCCGACGCGCATTTCATTCTTATTTATACATCCATGGAGGCGGAAAACTCTAACGGGATTACGAGAAAATTGTTTCTCGATTTCGTGGCGGCGGACGAGGGCCAGTCGTGTTTATGAAACTCGCCGACTTTTTTCCCTCTACAGTTTACCGCGGACGTGTACGCTTCATGTGTGCAAAAAGTGTGGGAAATCTGCACCAGCCATTAAAATCGAACGGGTCTGAAGTGCCCTTTTTCTGGACCGTATCAGATGAACTCGTGTCTTAAAATGGCCGACCCGTTACCTACATCTAAGATTTATTAATTCGATTGGCCCCAGCCGCAGCGGTGTCGAATAACGTGAGAACGTGAGAACTGCGAGGGCAGATGCTCCTATTCCCGGCGTATAGACCGAGGAAGCTCAGCTCGGGGGCCAGAGCGAAGAGGCTGAGGATGGAGACAAAATCGATTATGTATAAGTAGTACTATTTCATGAGTGAACCGAATCAGGGTGGTTCTTGCCGACTCATTTACAATTTTCTTATCAGATGTAATGTTTGCTGTGTAGGCCAGGACGATTACGTAACGAAAAACGTGAAATAAAGCCGAATAGATGAAAATATTTTACGGGAACTGAATTTTGGACAGAGGGTTGCGTGACGTTGATAATCAATGATCAAAAGTTCCCGAAAGCTGGTGTGTCCTCTGAACCTCCCAGGAAACAAAATGGTATCACAATATGAGTTCACCTGTTTTCTCAAGAACTGAATATCCAATCAGACAAATACTGCCGCTGAATGCAGAAGTATTCATCGTGAAATTCTACTCAATTATATTTTGCATCTTCTAAGGCAGAAGTGTCTAGTTTTGATAATTCCTCTAGTCTTACCGAGTTTCGAAGAAAGAAAAAAAGATTTCTAATTACTAGAAAAAGAAATTTGGACACCTTTTCTTATTTGATGGTGTTGTTCAGAACCTGAGAGGTTAACTTCCCCATTTCGGTGTGTTTAGAGGAGTGCTTCTTGCATATGGCTCACTTTTGAAATTCTTGAAAAATTACTTATGAAATGACGATTTAGCTTTTCTGAATAAAGTTTAAATCGACCTGCGACCAAAGTGTGCCGGTAATTTGGACTCCCGATAATGAATTTCAAAAAATAATGAAAATGCATTCAATCGTTGGAAAAAAACATTCACTTGTTTAAAAAATAAAAAATGTCCCGTGGGGGAATCGAAAAATCCGTTGAGATCGCTGTTGGATTTTTAGGGTCACCTCGTTCATTTGTAACTTGGATTGTTACCTCGTATAAAAATGTACTACTTGTAGAGGAGAGCCACAACATAGATGTCACTCTTCAAGTTTTATAAATAAGTGCCTATAGTTCATTATCAGCGTTGGTTTAAACCTAATATTGAAACTAAAGTGCCTGTGAGGGCTAGAAGCAACAAATTTGAATGCTTAGATGCAACAAAACGCATTTGTATTATATTTTCGATATTTTTATATCATGAGACACTCATTGAAAATGTGGTAATGCGAAATGGAATCTCGCCATCTTTTTCCCTCAATTTTCAGTTTCGAGATCACGCCAATAAATTAACTGAGCGAACGTCAAATTTCTTGAAACTGTACATATTTAAATTTTCAAGTTTCTTTCTCCATATGTTCCTCAACTTTTATATTACAAATCGCAACATTGCGAATCAATCCAACCCAGTTTATAAATTTTGGGACTCACGTTGTTTCTGAACTATGTGGTTCGATTGTAGATGGGAAACTTAAAATGGGGTAGGATACGCATGTATTGCATTCGTTGATACTGAAAATTTGTAGTTGAAAAGTAATATCGAAAATGGGCTGAGTGACCATCAAAACATGACGATTGTATGTATTCATATTATTGTGCTTGTAAACTTTTTAAAGTCTAGACCCCTCCTTTGTCTCAGCACCTCAGTTTTCAGAATAAACGTTCAAACTTAACATCGAAAATTCAGTAAGCTAAAGAAAATTATGTTTATATTACGAGTAATTTTATGTTTAAAGACGTTTTCAAGTTCAGTCGCCCCTCTTGAAACTATCTTTACCTCAGTTTTCATGCGAAGTTAACGTCAAAAATAAATCACGCAATCCTCAAAATCAAATGTGTGATATCGATAATATCGCGCTTGGAATTTTTTTTTTTCAGATTTCATCATCGTTTCATCGTCTACTCTGTGCCTTAATTTTTATATCTAGCTAAAATATAAATTAACACTAGAAATGAATTAAGTGACCGTCAAAACCTGAGAAACTATATTCATATGGGTTTGTAAACTTTTGGAAGTGTACGTAGACCTTCCTCTTCTACTTTAGTGCATCAGTTTTCATATAAGCTTGAAATTAACGTCGGAAATGACTAGGAAACCCTCAAAACTGAAACAATAATACCTTATGGTGTCTGAAGAATTTTGAAGTTCAACCCCCCCCCCTCTCCCCACATACACACACTAAATACACTTTAGTCATCATATAAGCCTAAAATTAACATGAAAAGTAGACAGGCTATTCTCAAGCCCTGAGGAGTGAAACCTATGAGTATATTTGACTTTTCTTAACTCCCTCCCAGCATTTCTCTCAATTATGCATAATTCTATTTTTATATGAGGCTAAAATAAACCTCAAAAGCAAACTAAGTAACTTTGAAAACCTGAGGCATGATATTCATGTTTGTTTTTTTAGGATTATTTTAAATATAGGTCCCCGCCGCCGCCCTCAGTACATCCATTTTCATAGGAGAATTAACATCGAAAATGAACTGAACCATCCTCAAAATGTCAGAAATAATATTCGAATTCGATTTAAAGACTTTCCAATTAAACCCCCCGCCCTTCCCTCCTAGACGCTTTTTGTACCTCGAGTCTTCATTTGTGTCTGAAATTAAAGTCAGAAATTCAGCGATTCTCAATAAACCAGAGTAATGATGTCCGTATAGTTCTTGAAGACTTTTCCAAATCGATCACCCACCTCCTTCTCATACTCACACTCTGTGTACTGCGTTTTTCTTATGTGTCTGAAATTGACGTCGAACATTGAATGAGTGTAAATGCCACGTTTACCAACCGTGATTTTCTTCATAAAAATCTGCGCCTATGAAGCAAGGACGATGCCGTAGGATAAGTCTGAGTCTGAAGGTTGCGAAGGTAGCATCAAGAAACCGTCGCAAGATGGCGTTATATGAGCAGTGCCTGTCATCCAAGCCAATCGCACTCAACAGCAAAACTTATCTTTTAGCACTTACAAGCTATTTGAGTGTAAAG
This sequence comes from Acanthococcus lagerstroemiae, assembly GCA_031841125.1. Taxonomy (NCBI): domain Eukaryota; kingdom Metazoa; phylum Arthropoda; class Insecta; order Hemiptera; family Eriococcidae; genus Acanthococcus; species Acanthococcus lagerstroemiae. The sequence continues at coordinate 5,169,984 of CM063108.1, forward strand.
CTTTAATTAGCGAACAGATCGTCGAAACCTGAAAAGTTATACCTACGTTTGATGTGTTGTGCGATTTTGTAACCCCTTCTCTCCTTTTTAGGTACCCCAGTTTTGATCTTAGGGACGGATAGATATCTCTGAGTTAAATTCAGTGGTTTTGAAAGCTAAGCTACCAAGTAGCTGATATATTGGTTTCATTATTTCTACTGATGAAAGTTAGAAATGTCCCACTACTGAAGTCCTCATTGAAAATAGAGTAGTACAACAAGAAAACCATCTTTCATGTATGACCCAAGAAGTGAAGACGCAGAAGAGGAATATTTTCCAACGATGAGATAGTAGGTACTAGGATGCAGAAATGGTTCGAAGGGGGGCACGATGAAGCACAAAGTTTTGAAAACTTTCGCCTCTGTCTGTAATTTGTTCGTATATTATGCAGAATTGTATTGAATTGGTTTGTCAATTTTAGTTGCAGTTGCAATCGATGTATCAGCTTCATTAAAATTAGTTATATGATCTGTCCGTGTCCTCGACCCTCGATGGTTGCGCATTTTAATGAATTCCGCATCCATCACTCGATCAGTGATGATGTTTCAATTTATAATTTGCAGCGTGTGCGAGATTCGAGCTTTCTCAATTTTATAAACGAGCGCATTGCAAAATAATCAATATCACTGAAAATTCGTCAATTTTGAGTGTCCTCTCACCTTGTATAACGTGATAACGTTTCTTATTTTGTTCGAGAACAATTATGAATTATTATTGTAGCCGAAACACGAGCACGTGGAACCGATTAAGGCTCGGCCACGAAGGAGCTAGTTAGTATGGCAGCTGACATGAGTTTACCCAGAGCTTAGATACAGATAATAGTACGTGCAAATAACGAGGACGTCACTTCTGTAAACACACGCGATTTGTTATAATTAAAATACTTCCTCTGTGTTGCGACAGTGTAATTGGAGACAAGCAGTCAGCTCGTCAAGGACCCGCGTCGTTCGTCATTTATTTGTTATCTCGTTTGGCAGTTTATTTTCTCTATTGACTGGCGCACATCGAACTCCAGCTTGAAAGCCTAAAACACCCTGACCACATTCTCTAAGTCCATGTCGTCAGTCCCCCTCCCTAGGCGATCTGAGCAGTGGGAATGATGTTATAATTTTGTACTTATTTAGTGCAGTTTGTACCACCTCCCCTCTCAAGACATTTTCATTTCGTCGTTGGGCTCCATGTCTTCATTCCCACCTCCCTTTGGCAGTTTATTTTCTCTATTGACTGACGCACATCCAACTCCAGCTCGACGTCCCAAAATGTGTTGACCACATTTTCCAAATCCGTGTCACTAGCCCTCCGAAGGATCTGAAAAATAGGGATGATGTTATAATCTTAAGCCTATTTTGTTCAGTTTGTACCACCTCTCCACTCGAGATATTTCCGTATCGTTGTTGGGCTCTATGTCTTCAGCCCCCCGCCCCCAGCGACTATTCTTAAATTTCTCATAAGCAGGGTAACATAACATTTAGGGTTAGTGACACAAACTTGCACGAAGTACACTCAAAATGATGACTCCCTTTGTGGTACCAAAATCGAATTGGGGGGGCTGCGTGTCTTCAATTCCCCTCCCAAACAACAACCATCTTGAAATTTTTCAGGAGGGGGTGGCGCAAAGTTTGAAGTTTGGTGACTACGTTTCACAAGTATGGCATACTTCTTTTCTCTCACAACCGCTTTGGGGATCATCTTTGAATCCCTCGTGAGAGAGGATGGCACAAAGCAGGCACGAAATTGTGACACAATTCCTCATCATCAAATCAAATTTGGGGGCTGCGTATCTCCAGCTACCCAATGACCATCTCGAAATATTTCGTGAGAGGGGTTGACACAAAATTCGGCATTAGTGACACAAATTGCGCAAAATAAGCCAAAAATTATGACATCCTCCGTTACGATAAATTCCAATTTGAGGGACTGCGTGTCTTCGCCCCCCCCCCAGACAACTATCTTGAAATATCTTTGAGAGAATAACAAAATAGACATAAAATCGTCGCACTATTTAAGTTCCTAAAATCGACTTTGGGGAATGCGTGTCTTCGGCTCCCTAATGAGCCCCAACGACTCTTTTGAGATTCTTCGAGAAATGGTGGCACGAAATTCAGAGTTACTGGCACAAAATTATGACACCCTTTTAACCTGGAAATAGCGTTAGTATAGGAGCTGCATGTCTGCAACGTCCCCCTCCTCCTATCTTGAAATATTTCAAAAGTATGGGTGACACAAAATTTTGAATTGGTGTCATAAGCTTGCAGAAGTAGATGAAGAATTTTGAAACCCTCGGCGACTTTAGAATCGAATTTTGGGGATGTACCTCGCTTCCTTCCCGACTATATAATAATAGAATATCTGGGCACAAATGGTGGGACTAGGTTTGTTCTCAATGACACAGGTTTGCACGAATGAGGCACAAGACGTTGGCATGTTTCACGACTCCAGAATCGAACTAGATTCGTAGATATCTTCTATCCTCCTCCCCCTTGACACCGTAATATTACAGAAATGTCTAGGGAGTGGAATGTTGAAGATTCTTTTGCTCTTGGTGTCAAAATATAATGCGCGAAATAAACCCAACAGTTTAATACTGTCCATACCCTTAACACCGGATTAGCGTGCCTGTTATGGATCAGGACTTGGGGATCATGTATTTTTTCCAGTGCAGTCGCGCAAGAAAATCGCCCCATCGTCATGGAAATATATTACATAATAATATCATTCAAAATTCTGAAATACTATTCTTTGATGAAGGGGAGGTGGCAGTTGAACTCTCTCCCCTTCCAGAAAATATGACTGAACCGCTTGGACAGTATAGTTTTCGTAGAGGCTCTGTATCTTCAAACTTTGTACGTATATGTATATTTGTGTACGCTCGTACTCGCATTCGGTGATTCCGAGTATCTATAATTGTTGCCCAATCTGGTTAATGGGCATCTTGAAACAATATTGACAAAATGGTCATAAATAATGACATCCTTCGTGACCCTCGAATTGAATTAGGAAGTTGCGTATCAACAGCCTCTCTCTTTCTCTCTCTGAAAAAAAGTATTTTGAGGTGGGGGTGTTGCAAGAATTGAAACATAAGATAAATACAAAATTATAACATCATCCCCACCTCTTGGATCCTCTTGGGGGAGGCTGGTGACATAAACCTACGGTATTCGTGCCTCAAAAACTGTCAATATATTATGCTCGCTTCGATCTTGCCTCTGAACTATCCTCTGCTCCGGATTCTTGAACGTTTATCTAGCATGCGTGATAACTGATATAATGGAGTGACCGGCGACGACTTACATTTTCTTGCTTTGGGAATGAAAAGGTGTCTATAATTCCGATTCCGTTTAGTTGGGTCGTGGAGAGCTGGAGACCTCAAATGAATTTTATAGAGCATTGACATCGTTGCAGTTGGGGAAAAAAAAGTTAAACATAATCTAATTTGTATGCTTTCAAACTGTATAGTCTTAGATTACAAAACTGATAACTCGTATATCAAAATATGTAGCATTCGTCATGGTCTCATAATTTTCGCTTATTTAATCGGGCTTAATGTCTTTGGCTAATTGCTGGCAATCTTCGCGCTAGTTCATAAATCCTAATCTTGCGAAACTATGTATGTAATGATAAACGTACGAACTCATCGGTACATATTTTCCGAGTTATTTTCAATCGATATTCAGCCATTATACGTATACATTACGTATTTGTGCTTTTGTGCCTAATTTCTTTCATAACATATACACTTTAGATAATGTGTTAGTCTTTCAATGTTTATCATTGACCTCGTTTACGAGCCTTATTGCAAATCTTAGGCTGCGACGTATTTTCGTTCTGCAATCTCTTCCTGAAATTCGAAATAAATTGCTGGGAAACTCATCACACCGAGTAACGATTAGCAATCTCGCATTGTGTATCCTTTAGTTCATCTTTTTAGAAGAGAAGATGTAGCATCCTTACCACCCCCCCCCCCTATTTTTCATGATGGTGATAGGTCAGATTGAGAAAATTGATGGTCAGGACCGAAAGGGCGCGAGTGAAACATGTTCCAACTGTTGAAGCGAAAAAATTTAAATGTTCATAACCGTTGAACACGGGGAAAAAGTTCTTAAGATACGTGAGTTTGCCCACTTGGCACTTGAAATCGTCAATTGACAATTGGTCAACTCCGAAAGAGAAGACCAGATACCCAACACTGGTCTGTATACTGGAAATTTAACCCTCTCCACTTTCATTTATAGTCGTTTCTTTACGTTATGGAGAAATAATGGCGAGCCTAATGCCAGCAGCGCAGCAAAGTTCATTATTAAGCCCATGGGACACGCTCGGAAGTTCTGAGCACAGAGCCAAACAGTGATCAGGACTGCTGTGGGACTTATACGATATACAGCTAGAGCTGTGACAGCCGTCATCTAGCGTAACATATAGTATGAGAATAAATTACAATAATTTTTCTAACTATAGTGCTGGGATAGGAATTCGGTAACGTAACACATTGTAACGTAATGTAACGTAAGGTAACAATGATGATGATGTTCAGGCGCGGATTTAGAAAAAGGAGATCTGGGGGTACAGTAGCGACAATGACCTTTGTGGCGTGTAATGAGCATACACGTCATCATTTTTATTTCCTTCTTCCTATTATTGCGTTTAAAATATTTAACCGAGGGGGGGGGGGCGTGTATCTCATGGCCCCCTTGGATCCGCCACTGATAATGTTTTCCTTAATCTTTCGACTAGTAGGTTGCATTTCTCCACTTTCCTCCCTCCTGAATAGAACATAAATTATGATAATTTTTCTAGTTTTTGATCACTTATAAGAATGATCATCTGTTGGTACAGGCTAATGAAAAAAATAAAAAGTGTAAACGTAAGCCTCTATAACAGGGCCGTGCCCAGGACTTAAGTAAGGGGGTGTTTTTCGATTAAGATAATTTTTTGTAGGGGGGGGGGGCTGCTAATACCCCAAATTTATCCAACTGTGTGCATATATACGACAAAAATTTCAATATTTTTTAAGACTCTAATTTTCATACTTTTACCCTCCTCTCCGTCCCAAACCTTTTTTTTTTTTGCCATGGGGGTTACGGCCCTGCACTTTTCCGATGAACTAGGTACATTTTTGAAATATCCTAAAGAACATATGAGAAATTTCAAAATAATAATTTTCGTAATTGGCCTCAGTAGAGTTGTTTAAGGGGGAAGGGGAAATAAGTTGAAATTTTTCAAATAAAACCATATTATTATTATTATTATTATTTCAAATGGTGAACAGGGTGAATGAAAGGGGAAATAAGTTGAAATTTTTCAAACAAAACCATATTATTATTTCAAATGGTGAACAGGGTGAATGAAATGGTTTCTAGGTTTTCGTTCATTCAAACTGAAAAAAAATCAGTCATTTTCAAGGTTTTCCCGCGCTTGGATGGGTGGACATAGCAATGGGAGATGTAGGAAAAATTTTCCCTTCAAAACGTCTTGCCAAATTGGCCAATTCAAGGAAGTCGATTATAAAAGTGTATACACCTATTTTTTGTTTTTTTATTTTTGGTTTGAGATTTTAAAATGTTCATCGATTGGCAAAATCCAAAATCAATCTGAAGTTGGCTAAATTTACCAAGTGTTGAACTTTTTATTATATGTATTATTATTAATATTGTTATTATTATTATTGTTATCAGGGCCGTACCCAGGATTTAAGTAAGGAGGAGGGGCTCAGTCACCAGTCCGCCCTCCTCTCCGTCTCAACCCATCGGTTTTTTATTCTTGGCTAATGGGAGGGGTTTGAACCCCTAAAACCCTCCTCGTCGGCACGGCCCTGCTCTACAAACATAATAAAATAAAAAGTGAAAGAAATTGACCTTACATGTATCGCAGTTCCATTATGAAAGGGTGTTTTTTATTTTATTTACTTTTTCATGGCGTTTTGTTTGTCAGAAATTCATTTTTTATGTTATGTTCTTAAGTCTGGAAAAACAGTTTTAGTATTGATGTGAATAAAATATTGGTTCCTTTATCGCTTATCATAATATCTTGCTTGATTTTCAATATTAATTTTATAATTATGGGCAATGGAAGCTGAAAAACTGGTCTTTTGATCTGTTTAATTTCTTCGTACTGCCAAAAACCTTCTTGTAAAGTCTGCATTTTTTCACGGCGTTAATAACGTATTTTTGAACTCGTCCTTCCCCTCCAACTTCAAAATGCCCATATATCGATGTGTATTGTTTCTTAACTAGATCAGACTTTAGTCAGCTAATAGCTGATAGCGTGTTATAGTTGGAGGGACATGCACTTCTTACACTCCTGTCAGCGGTATAAGAAATTTTTAGAATTTGGATGCTCCAGGGGTGATCAGTGATCCGTTTTCGATTCAAGAACTGACTGTAATTGAACAGTTGTTTTCTGTTAAGGTCTCGCCATCGCCACCACTCCTGACTTCACAAAAACATTCCATCTGGAAAATGTGATTCAGTCAGTTTTCACATTTTTCTCACCCCCGATGAACTTAAGCTACTGGCTACGATTCAGTTCTCACGGCTCACCCTACTTTTCCCTTAGATATTCAATTGGTTTCTCCTTGGTTTTTGTAATTGGTTTTTTAAAATCTGTTGTCGCGATTTTGTTGATCAATTGGGACCGAGGTTTTCGTGTTTTTTTTAATCGCTTCCCGGCGTTTTTCAACTAGTTTTTAGCAACCAGTCAACTGGTGTCTCTTTGAGAATGTTCAAGCGACATTTTCCCAATTTTTTTCGACCGGTCAACTTGATTGGTGGAAGATCTCCCTTCTCCCCAATCGCTAGGACACTGCACTACCATGTATTTTAGTATCTCAATTTTATGTAATCACGTTCATCGACTATATGTGGCAGTTTCTATAAAAAGGGGTAACTTTGTCGATCCGACGAATTTTGAGTTACAGACAGTGCATAATAGAGGAATGAATGCCCATTCTAATGAGCTATCGGCGAGATTTGTAGCATTTTTTGTTCCAGAGATACAAGCGGTCAAAGATGAGTGTAACAAGAACGCCCGAAAATAAGTTTTTGGGGAAAACGCATTTAAAGTTAGACACACCTTTTTCTCCCACTCCGTCAAGCGGCCCTAACTCGCCGCGGAATCACGTTACTAGCGTCGCCGAAGACTTGTTGGAAAGGTAATTTTTCGCTCTTCTGCAGGGTAACAATTCAGAACATCGGATTTATTCGTGAGCTCCGAAAAACCGCAAGGAAGCGAACGCAGACATTCGCATTCTTTTCTCATTCTCTTTATAATTCTCTTCTCTCTCTCTCTCTCTCTCTCTCTCTCTCTCTCTCCCTCTCCATCTCTTCTCTCTCATGCGCGTAAATTTTGTCTCTTCGTTACTGCGATGTTTTTTCTACAGAAATCGACCAAAATCTCAAAATTGATTTTTCGACCAAAAACTTTTGTTTTTCTTTTTTAGCATTTTCTGATACTTCGATCAATCGACGAAGTTACCCCATTTTATAGAAACTGCCACATATACGTGTCTACTTTCGCAGCTTTTTTTCTTTGTTCCTTCTCGAATTAGGAGAGCGCGCACGTTTCACGGAGATGAAATTGAATGAAATATCAACAAGAGCATACGACCGCCCATGCATCCGGATTGTGATATCGGAAATACATTATCCCTTTTTCTTCCTATCTTTTTTTTTTTTTTTTGTTCGTTCAACTGTTGTTTCATTTCATTATGTAAATTATCGCATATATATCATGTCAACGAATGATAATAATAATAATAATAATAATAATAATGTATAACCAGCCAGCACATACGTCTGTCATCCGATAGATTTGTCAATGTTCTATAAACTCGGAGTAGAAAGCTGAAAATAAAAGAATTAGTTGTATATATAAGTAAAACAAATGCAAAAGTACCGCACCCTGTTCCGCATATGTCAAATGAAGCAGAAACGCGACTGATAAGGCATGTGTATCCGTAAACCTGGCTGGTGCACGACTACGATATAGGCGAGAAAATGGTGGAGGCAATTTTGTTTCAGCCCCGACGGCGATCGCAAATTTATTCGTAAGTATTACACAGGCTTGAGTGATAAAAAGTTCATTTTTGCACGTTCACTCGTCGAGATCAAGCATCAAGCCCCTCAGCCGCCTGCTCGTTGAACTCATCCTCAAATTCATGCGGGGGAAACGAACGACGCACGGCGTCTCGAGAGAACCATTTTTTTTTTTTCTTGATATCTGAAAATAAGGAGTTCTACGCGAGTCATGCTTTATTTTGGGGGAAAAAAGTTTTAGACTACTTGTTTCCTATTTGTTACACGTTCCAGCCGAGGTTGTACCGCGCCCGCACGAACTGTCAGATACGCGAGTTTCAAACCGTCCCGGAAGAGAGACACCACTAGAAAGGGTAGAGGGCCGGGGGGATGAAAAGGTTGCCTATGTATCGTTGGTAAAGCTGTGGGAGGTTGTGTTGCATGCCATTAACAATAGACTGCGGCAGTATCGTTACCGTTTATGACCTTTTTTTCCCTCTCTTTTTATTTCATTTAGACCTGATAATTTTTACGAGAGCCTTATTCCGGACTCACGTATTTGTTTTATTCAAAAAGTTACACAAGTTCGAAATCGTCTTTCTTGTCAGGTATTCAGTGTGGCCGAAACAAGGACGTCGAAAGTTTATACGTGTATCGAGTGGTCGATCCGACTTACCGATCGAATTCGTAACCGTCGAACTTGATTACGTGTGTTTCGAACTCGTCCGAAGCTTTTCCAACAGCGAAAGTTTTTTCTCTTTTATCTCCATCTAGTTCGAGGAGTTTGTGGTTACTAAACGATACAGGTATTGCAAAAAATCGTGATATGATTACTGTACTACAAAATTATTTTTTGACGTGGATATGTCTAATGCAGCTAATGACTCGCCACTCGAAGGAGAAAGATTCCGCGAAAAACGTTCCGCAGAAAAACGTTACCATCGTGAAGTAGTTGCGTATTTCTCTTTACGCGGTCATTCGTTTCATCACGTTTTGATCGGCCGATATGTAGAACGCCGAGCGATGTCGAGAATGTATGATTGTACAAAATTTTGGGATAGATTGCGGCACTGTTGCTCCTATAGACTATTGCGGGGTGTACCACAAATTTTATTTTCAATGTGGAATCTTTTTTTTTTTTTCCTGTTACGTTTGATTTTACTTAAGATTCTGAAAATGTTCTGGCATTATATATGCGGGTTCCTGCATGTAACAGCCGCGGTATAAAGATGAAATTGATAACTCTCCTTTTGCATAGGAATTATTTTTGTATCGAACACATTTGAACTACATTCCAAAGTGTTGATGATTTTTTTCTGATGAAAGGAGATGCAGAAAGGGAAGGGGAAAGTTTAAGGAGAGCTCTAGACCAAGTTCAAATATAAAAAAGATTTTTCCATTTGCAATTATGTGTTTTTTAGAAATCTATGGGGGATCGGAAGAGGTGGGTGAGAGAGGAGTGGAGAGGGGTGAATGGAACAGGAGAAGGGGTACAGTATTTTCAGGAACATATGTTTAGTCCAATTTCTAAAAAAAATGTGTTCATGTGTTACTATAAATATACATTTTTGGAAAATCCATTTGGGACCAATGGATCATTGCTTCTTTAACGGCCCTCATGCATGCAGCGCATCTCCTTTCTTGAATTATGTAAGTTTCGAACTCGGGAATGTTGTACGTGACCTTTTAACTTCAAAAAATGTGACAATGCAAGGAGGAAGGTCCCACTTTGTCGATCAAGTTTTCGAGATGCGGCAATTTTGTGAATCAAGGTTAAACTGTCGAAATAGGGATTAGTGACACATTCGGCAGAATAATCCCTCCTCTTCCGAATGGCGCTATCTATTTTTTTTTTTTTGTCTATCTTAGTTCGTCTATTACAGACGAAAACGTGCACCTACCTCCTCTCTGTTTTGTCCCTACCCAATTCAGTTTTATCACTGGAAATTGAAATCTTTCATTTCGTATTAGTTTTCTAAAAGGTCCCGTTTGTCGACGAAATTCTCCATACAATTTCTGACAAAATAAAAATTCGCTCGCGGAGCTCTCTAGCTTTATTATTTGTCTCGGAGATAGGGCATTTGAATCTGCAATTTTTCGTTTTTTAAACCTTTTTTTTTTAAATGGCAAGCAGGTTTTTTCAAATCTCAACTTTAAACAGCCATATCTCGGTGAATTTTAAAGCTAGAGAGCTCCGCAAGATCTCATTTTATCAGAAATTTTATCTAGTATATGCTGGTACACATAACTCTGTATTAACAAAGTGGAGCCTTATTCCTTGTTCTGCCACGAGTATTATACGACATAAAATCGTGCATTTCACCTGTATTTTCCTGTAAGAAATGTTGAGTTTCCCGGACTAACTTTCAATTAAATACATATTTTTTCAAAATTCTTTCAAATGTATTAGTGTTATCATACGGAGAACTAATTGAGGGCCACGATGACTAAAATGTCAATATTTTCCCCTTCTGCATATATTTGAGATACACCCTAACGTGCTCTCCTTACTTGATCGAAGATACTGTCAGCCAGATGGAATAAGACTCATATGAATACGTGCTGAAACTTCTGCACTAAAGACAAGATATGTCTCCAACCACGTGTAAAAACTTCGTTTTTGGTTGATCAACAAAACAAAAGTTGAAATACCGAGTCCTCTTTAAACTTTGCCTAAGGTTTGACTTACAACCGAAGAAAAAGTTTGAGAGGCTCGCAGCATCGAGGGAGGTGTAATGGGTACACTCCCTCCAAGCTGGCAATTCTCCCCCCCTCCGAGCCCCGGAAATTTTATTTCTTGAATTCATGTGGAAAAAATCAGAAAGTTTGCTTATTTAATGAAATTTGAGGTAAAAATTAGCCTTGAATAAGTGGTCATATTACCGAGCCGCTCTGAAATGTGCCTCAGACTTCGAATCTCAATGAAGAGTAGGCCGAAATGGCTCCTTAGTCTCTGAAAGTACTAAAACTTACCATTTCCCCCTCCTCGAAAAAATCCCTGGATCTTAGCCAACCATTCTAGCAGACAGACAACCAGGAGACCAGAGAGCAGGGCCGTGAATTTCGTCGCGGGGGTTGGGCTAAATTGCGGGCAGAAGGGAACCATTCTACTTACTTTTAATTATTTTGTTCTAAATTTCGGTTTTCAAGCAATTAAGGAGCATTTACTTCCATTTTACATCAATTCGTGGTTTATTAACGGCAGGATGTTTTGCCTTCTTGATTCGTAAGTTACGAGGAAGAAGGAAAACCGACAACTTTCTTTAACCCGGAACTGTGCTACCGAAATTGGTTTGTACACAGTTTAAGGGGAAAGGAGATTGTCAAAGCTTTCAAATAAGCTCGATGTTTTTTGCGAAATGAATTAGGCCAAATTTGTTCGTACTACGATCGGTAAAAATTTCGCATCGGCACGTCTGCGCTCTTTGACGCGATTTATTTCATTTGCACCTTATGAAATTTCGTTTTAGTGCCCGACAGCAATTTTTCAGATTATTTTCGCTCGTTCTTTTTATATATTGCCATCGTCAACGACCGGTGGTTGTAATAAAAAATGTAGTTGTTTTTCGCTTTCTCACACTCTCTTCTCTCTCATTTTTAAAAACATATTTTTTTCTTCTAGTTATTTTTCTTTCTGGCTTGGGCAATATTGTTAGTGCAATTGAAATTTGTATAATGTTTCCTCTCTGTCACCTTAATGAAAACATATTTCACTTATTTCTTTCTTTTTTTTATTTTTTTTCGAAATTAATTAAATTAATAAATTTTACTATAAAACACCAGAAATAGAGAGTGTCTGATACAGGTCAAAAAGGAAATTGTAATGAGAAAAATTGACTCGGCAAAAGAAAGATTGATAATGTTATTGCAATGCACGTTTTGTTGCTTATTTCGAATAGTGCATCTACTTTTGTCTTGACGCCTAACTTGGGCTCATGAAATTGAAATTCCTCTGTGAGAGAATAACAATATCGCAGTTTTTTTGTTTTTTTGTTTGTAAATCATCGTTATGTCGCTACGAAGCTTGTGTCAGAATAAATTACAAATTCTGTGAGAAAGTTGATATTTCTTCTTCCTGGGTTATATAGAGGGTCGTAGAATAGGTACAAATTGAATTATTGTACAAAATTAATTTCATTTAAAAAGAAACTTGAAAAGCCATCAACATATTGATTGAAGAATCCGGGCCCCGAAAAAGTCCGGACCCAGGGTGAATCCCACCTTTCCTCCACCCTCCCGTGAGGTCTACATTTGAAGCAAATGCTCGATTCCCTCTGGTAAAAAGAGGGGGAGGGAGGCTAATGGTCGAATGCGTTTCCCCAAACCCCGATGCGCAATCAGTTCCCGTCTAGTTACCCGCGGAAAAGTTACCCATTTGCAACCCTCAGTTACCCTTAGATTACCCAGAAACCCGTCGGTTACCCTTGGTTCCCCTTTAGTTACCTGGGTAAGTTACCTATTTGCACCCTCAGTTACCCTCAGATTACGCAGAAACTCGTCGGTAACCCTTGGTTCCCCATTAGCTACCTGGGTAGCTGGCGGAATTTTGCGCATCGGGATGATACGTTTCTCATTCTACAGAACGAGGCCATAGAAAATAAAATTTATTGGGGCGAGAAAATTAAAAAAAAAAAAATACTCCAAACTAGATTGTATATAAAAATTCATAATCAGTCGACTGATGATGAGTATTTACGCTGCATGCAGATACATTGGTTTGTGGATGTGTCTTATGGTCCAATATTGTTGAATGCGCGTATAACTGTGAACGATAGTAGAGGGCTCTATAGTTAACTATAGATCCTTAACTAATGCTCTATAAATATATATGAGTATGTGACCTGGAATCATAAAATATGCCTCTAGTGTCAAAAAATTATTTTTCACTTTCTTCACAATTCTTATAGAAAACATCACGCTCTTTTGAATGAAACAAATTGCGTTTAAAATTTACATCAAAAATTAAAAGCATCCTTTTACATGGCGTTGTGTGAAACGGGCCTAGGGGAATGACAGAGAACAAGAATTCAAAACGCCTTAGTCATAGCAACGCGTAATCGCACCACCACAGATGTATACGTTATGTACATCTGTGCGCACCACTACCACCATCTCATCTTAACATTCGTTTATCTTGAAAACCTGTTTTCGCACAAGAGGCACATTTCATGATTCCAAGTCACATATAAAGTCACGACGCCATTTTTGAATTATACTGTTGTTGAAGAGGTAAGGGGAATTCTGTTGGTATGAGCTCGAATGATAGAATGGAGGTAGTTGACAGACACATTGAGTACTGGAATTACAACTGCAAAAGTTTTTTGGGTTATAAGAAGTAAAAATCATACTACTCGTATTTGTGCATTTGGACGCTGAAGGCTGAACACCAAGCCGTTTTTGAAAATCGTGTTTAAACTACAATTTATCAAGTTAATAAACCGACGAAAATAATAAAATGAGTCTTACTCTCCACACTCCACAATACTAATAGTCAATAATGTAAATACATCTATTCTTCTCACTTCTTCAACAATACAGTAATTCAAAAATGGCGTCGTGACTCTACCTGTACTTATAGAGTCCTACCTTAACGATAGTGAATATCATGAAGCACCGATGGCCACGTGATGACGTCATTGCCATAGCATTTTCGGTGTTAGTCGTCCATTTTCGGTGTTAATCGTCCATTTTCGGTGTTAGTCATCCATTTTTGGTGTTGATCGGCATTCTCCATGTCGGTCGGTCGAAACGTGACGCATAATTTGTGGTTGATGGCCAGCGATGAGGCATATCCATGTCAATACGACCAGCTGCCGCTCTGGGAGCAAAGTTGTATGCCCTCTTGCCCTTTCTCTCTTGGTTAGAGCCTCAGTAACGAAGGCTGGCTTACCTCTGAGACCGCATGATGCACCCGCGTTCTCGTTACCGCTCAACCGTCGAATTTTCGCAAATCCCCGGAGCAGTTTTGGAAGATAGTCAAGCTGGCGTGCGTCGCGATATCTGATGCTCCACACATGTACGTAAACGCAGTTTCCGCGCCCGCGATATCACCGCTTCGCGAATGTCAGAAATTAGTGACGGCAGTTAAATTTACATTATCCGCCGATGCGAGGCGGTAAATTACGGCTCGACACGAGTATAGCGAAAGTTTTACCTTTATACGAAAGTATGAAGCGGATTTTCGCAGACAACGAGACGCTAACGCTTTTCTTATTACCGCGCGGCGCGCCCGCTGCGCGGTGCGGTGCCAACAGCGCGACGATGCGATGTCTTCCCCGAAGACAACGTAACCGCCGAAGATTAATTTCCGCGAAAATTGATACGTGTGCGATAAGTCGAAGTATGGTACTGCGTTGCGTGTTCGTTCGCATGTGTAGTCGTTAGAACCCCCCCCCCCCCGTGACTTAGGCCCTTCTACAAATTATGGCACTTGCGCGAACCCTTGACTGTCGAGCGTTAAGGAAAGACACAGAGACATGTGAAGTCGGACTTGCACATAAACTCTGAGCCGAAGTTTACTTTGGTGCATATTGATGATCATTTGCGGAATCGATAATATAATCCAAATTCCTTCCCAATTACAACCGAACTACCCATTTTTGTATTGTGGCACTATATTTGTTGAATATTTTCCCCACTGTCCTCACTTAGAGTCGATTACCACTTTGGAAGTTACCTGAAAAGTGCTGGTCTCTGGAAAATACTACAAGAGTTGTGTCTCGCGCGTGCCAAGTAATTTGAGTAGAGCACTCACTATAAACCCGTGGGGAGATACGCCATTTTTTATCCAACCGTGCCCGTGGATGTCGAATCCGACTATGCGGAACGTACCGCGTAATCAATTCGGCATCGACGGGCACGATTGGATAAAAAGTGGCGTATTTCTACACTCGTGTTTATAGCGCTTTAGTTTGAGGAGTGCGGTGTTGGAGCATTCCTCCCACGGCCCTGATACGCTATTTTTGATACATGGATGTAGGAAGGGTTGTTCATGACACAAGGACTGGAGCGTACTCGTAGATTCATGTCTGTTTGACTGAACACAGATCTATAAGCCTTCATAATATAGGGATGGTTATACATGTGGTAAGAAAATGGTTGCCTAAATACAGACCTGTAAGCCTTCATATATGTAGGGATAGGTGATCGTGCGATAAGAAAATAATTTTGAAATGAACCTCACTGGAACACTCTGCAGCCTTGCAACTCATCAGAATCTGGTCTACAGTGAAGGGTTGAGAAATTCAATCATATCCTTGAATCTTTGTCCTTACAAAATTTGAAGAAGATATTCGGATGAAAGGGAAACAAATTGCTTATAATCGGAGTGAATGTTTCTTCAAAACCAGTTTTCTCCAAGAAAGCAACTTTCAGGGAACACCAAAAACTATCCAGAAAATGCACATTATCTTTATGGGTAATAATGATGTTCAATAAGGTTTTATTTTTTCACTTTTGAATTACAATAATTCAACTACTTACTTGTTTTCAATATCCCCTGTGGACCTCATAGCCCGAACGGGGATATTATCATTACCATAATCACCTTAATAAGACAAGAAAGGCCAGGACCTGCCGAGAGTTGAGGTGGTTCTGCGATAGGCGCAGATTAGTGCAATTTTTTTAAGCCTTCTAACTACAGTTAGGCACGAACTGGGATGGCTGGCGCTAATCATCATAATCAACAAAAATAACAAATAATAGGTATCGATTGTAATAATAGGCAAAATAATACAACTACTGTCACAGATTATAAAACGCATCAAAAATTCATTAAATCACGCTTCAAGTTCAAACTGTATTGAAACAGACTTGCCTGCGGCATCCACCACCCAAAATTTGGCCAAAATAAGTCATTACTGATTTCTCATTCAGTCACCCAGTGTTTCTTGATTTCATTCTTGAATTTTCTCACTTATTTGCGGTTTTCTTTCCTGTTTGATTTTCGGACTTCTTGACCATGAATCCCAAAAACCTGTGGTAAGCCGTTAAACGTGGATGATATGATTATGATGATAATGATGACAAGGCGTACAGGAAACATTCATAATGTAGTCGACATATTTTTATGATTGAAGTCATGTGGCTGTTGAGTCCCAGATCCTGCACCTTGCCTCCCCACTCAGTTCTTCATTTCCGAAGTAGGAAAGAGGAGATGCGTGACTCTTCTACTGGCTGTCTTTCTCTGATTCGAAAATTCATTGTGAAAAGCTAGAATGATTTTGGCCCTCGAGTCTGTTCGGTACCGGAGAACAGGGACTAAGACAAACGTTAGATTCTCGATACACTTAGAAAAAATTAGTCTAACCAACGAAAAGTGTTTTTAATTCGTCTGCTCTCTTCTTCCAAAATTATTTGCTTCACTGCGCTCGCCAACCAGACAGTCGGAGACATGATGAATGTACAGAGCTTGAGAAATTCTACCTATTGGTTCTGGTGCTTTCCTGGAGGCACAGCGGAGGCCAAGCGAGGACAGTAAAGAAATTTATTTATTTATTTATTTGACACTGATTAGGTGGTGTACAGCTTACTATTACTTATTGGCATTTTTTAATTTGTTGGCCGCGTTGGGCAAGGGAAAAAACTGATGTTTAATTGGAGGACTCGGTCCAAAAAGTGGCCTAGTCAATTTTTGTGAAGTGACAGAGTATGCAGAGATCATGCTGGGTGTTTGGTGACATTGTCTGTCTCCGCAAAAACTGAACTTAGTCGTATTTTGTACTCAGTCCTCCAATTTTATAGTGTCTGTTAATAATTGTAGTAGAACTTGGATAAGCGGAATCGCGTAATGGCACAATTTTCACGCCACTTACCCGCGAGTATTCACTTGAGGAAGTTCCACTTAGTCGATGGAGACGTCAGTAAGGAAATGCCCAGATTTTTGCAAATAATAATTTTCCACGTACTTAAATTCTACGCCACTGCGTATTAAAATGGCATGAAGAATTGATATTTTTAGGCTTCACAGCCAGAGGAGACAAGAGAGATAGAAACGTGTATGCAGGCAGTAGGGTGAAGAGAAAGTTCTCCTATGGCGAGGAGGATTTCACATAAATTTTGACTTGGCAAGCGAAAAAGAAAGAAACCTCGCATTTCAAATTTTGCGGTGATATGATAGAAGAAGAAAGGAAAAACGGCCCTAAACAATTTTGCTCAGGTTTCAACTTGATCAACAGAAAAGGAAGGAAAGAAACAAAAGGAAGAAAGAAGATTAGGTCTACAAGTCTGCCCAAGTTTTGACTTGAAAAGGGACCAAAAAAGGTTTTACAAGTATATTAGTATTTCGAGAATTAGAAATACCTTGACTTTGAATCCAAGGCTCTTGGCCCCAGCTCCGTAACAGTCTAGCCGAAGACAACTAGTATATTATAGATTGAATACCGAAAGTGGAGAGATTTTTTGGATCTTAACTCAGTGATGGCGATTCTAGGAAGTTTGGGGCCGATTTTCTTCTTCAAAAATTTGGTCATGAGGAAAGCTTTAGCGTTCTTCTCAAAAATAGAGTGTTTTGTGATTCAAAACCTTCATGCCTAAAAAAAGTTATTGGGATACAAATAAATTTTCTGCCCCCTCAACTAAAATGAGCGATTGCAACCGTTGTCTACCTGTCTTCTGGTCTGTATCTATCCGCCAGTTTTGCTGGCTGTTTGACTTAATCTGTCATTGCAGATTTTCGCAGTTCACATAACCAACCCACTCGACGATTTCTTCCGGGGGTGGGAAGGGAGGGAGAGGAAACTATGTTTACAGTACGCAGAGAACAGATAGGAATAATATAAAAATTTTGAGATATTAATTTTCTCTGATTGCGGCAACACTGAAGATTAAAACTGTGTAAAAATATCCACCCAAAACCCTAAAAAAAGTAATAAATCAAACATCGGAAAAATATTTATTTACTGAATTTACTGTAACGTTCAACTTTCAAAGTAGATTTCCTTACTTAATACAGTGAAGTTGTCGCTTGTGCGGTTTTGACTGAACACGGTCCAATTATTGAATCAGTTTTCTTCGAGGGGACATACATACTTGTGAAGATCAAGTTTGTACATCGTTGGTGAAAAATATAAGAAGAGATATAGCCTGGCATTCGAAAGATACAGTGCTTGCGAACGGATTTGAGATACCGAATCCGAATTTTCATTGAAGCCTCCTTCCTCCTCTTCGCGAGGGTGGATCCAAATGGTACGTGGATGGATAGCCAAACAAAGCTTTATGTACAGATTTAAAGGGAACCAAAAAGATTTAAGATTAGAATAAATGGATTTTTGGTATATACAGCAAGCGGAGCAGATAGAACTGACAGGTAAACAAACGCAGACAGGCGCGTACCTAGAAATTTTTTTCGAGGAGGGCGCTTACAAAATTTTGAATTTGAAAATCCTAATCGCGAGCAGTCCGAATGGAAAGTTTTAGATTTTGTATAAATTCAAGTACAAAAGAGTAGTTTTCTTGATATTCTGGAGGGGCATGAACCTCTGTATCCTCCCCCAACGCGCCTGTGCACAGAAACATTACTTCTGTCCGAGATACCTGTATTTCGTCTTCTTTGGCATATTGATTTGATATCACGATAGAAGTAGGTATTATACAAACACGTAAATGGAAGTAGAGGTTGCCACAAAGTAAGAGAGACTTCATACGGATAGACACAGACATGCTAAAGAATTGAAGGTGTTTCTTCTCCTAAGAGAAGTTATGTTGGTCTGGTTCTTTGTAAATATGTAAAACAGTAAATTTTTGCAAACGTAGAAGGGTTGCACTCTTGCAATTACAGCCCCGGTTCAGGCCCGTAGGACTGTTTACCAGGGGGGGGGGGCTTGAGGATACACATAGTATATTATGAGAAGATTTCTACGAGGCAGTGTTGTAGCCAGGGGGCGAAGAGGGCGAATTACCTCCAAGACCACTGAAACTGAATTTAAAATATTCAAAAATGAGCAATTTTCGCCTTTAAAACACGTTTTTTTCGAAATCTTATTCCCAATCCAAGAGTCCCAAATTAGGTAACCAAGTTTTTGTTCTAAATTTTAAAATGTTTCTGTGATATTAAATCTCTTCATCCCTTCTTGCCTAGGGGGGCTCAAAATACCTTTAGAGGAGGCTTAGCCCCGCTGCCCCGGTTAACAAAGGCATAGAAATAGATGGTTCCAAGTATAAACTCAACAGCAGGCTACACATCGTCTGTATTCGAGTCAATCAAATTCCCTAGACACGGTTTAATATTTTTTTCTCAATCAATTACGATTCGATATTTCTCATTTATAACTTTCCACATTTCCCAGTGGCTTCGTATGTATGATCTTGCAGTACATGCGACTTTAGGTTAGCTAAATTTATTCTGCATATGAGCAAGTGTAAGAGAGAACGATAGAATTAGATAAAAAAAACAAAGAGATACTTTAAACATATTCTGATGATTATTCGCTGTATCGAAATCGTAAATCCGATAATTAGTACGCTGAAAAATTGAATGAAAAGTTTTATCTTTAAATTTCATCGTTGATTCGTACTTCACCTCTGTGGCGTTTATACACATTAAACATAGCTTGCTACTCGTAATAAGAGTGATATACAATATAAAAAATAATTAAGAGATTACATCAATGGCGCTATTAAAATTTTTCGCTAATTCCCGTATCAGTATTAAATGATTTTACTCGTAAAGTTAATTACGCGATTGCGTATCTAATACGGTACAGTGCTTCGAGAAACGTTCATAAAAATATCTCAGTTTTAGCACTTACAAATAATCGAGCTGATGATTCGCAAAATTTTCTTAGTATCGCATTATCAACAATCATTTGGCGAGGTCATTTAGTCTCAGATACCCTTACTAAGTTCTTACGAACTGCGTATTTTTTGAGTTATGGAATTCGTTCCCCCACAGAGACACTCGGCGAGTATAGAATTAACCACGTATCGAAGCCATCGTGAACTTCTATGTACTTAATTTAGAAAAGATCTTAATTGAGGAGGGGTGTTCTGTAAGCTTTTGAATTTGGCCAATAAAGAAACAAATAAGACGGAAGACAAAGACAGATAAATAACGGGCCAAAATGGTAAGATAACCAGACAGACCAGATTGACAGAGGAACGCTAAACGTCTAGAAAGGAGCCAACTTAAACGGAGCTGTCGAGTACCAAGAGAGAATCTGGCCTCTACCATCCCCATCAAGTAAAATAGATCCAAGAGTCGAGATTCAGAATGCAAAAACCGAGACGTTGTGTCAGAGGAAGGATGCTCAGTTCAACTGTCATAACGGTTTCTGTATAAGTAGATAAGTACATTTAAAAACTTCCAAGTGCCGAAGAAGACCAGCGCTGGGGTTTTTCCTTTTGGTGTAAAAACCTACCAGCCAAAATTTCTTTAAGGCGACAAAAGTTAAGCGGTCGCGCCACTGGGAGTTTAACCCAGCATTTCCTGAAAAAAAAAAATAAATAATAGGTAATAAATAAATAAACTGTAATTTCTCATTAAAAATTCAAAAAATAGAATTTTAATTTAAAAAGTCGCTTGACAAGTGAAAATTTCTTTTTCGTCGTTATGGCTTACTGCTACGAAATAAAAGTACGTAAAATTGTGTCAAAATCATTTCGTTGATTTGTCACCAGCGTACATATGTTTAGGGCTATATTGCTCCTATGCTCACCTTAAGAACTGCACCAAGGTATAACCAAAGACTTCAATAGCTGAATCAGATATATCGATAACAGGATTTCTTAAGCCGATGATTTCAGTTGTAAGGTCCTATTAGTTGCTCTTCCACCGAAATTGATCCCTAATGAGCAGAAACGTGAAATAATAAAAATCATAATTATTGTTGATGTTGACTCATTCCAGCTCCCTGTGAATTTTTTTCTCCTTGTGTATTGAAAATCTGATCACCCCTCCTCCTCTCCCCTCTGAAGAAAAACTCCACCTGATAAGACGTAGATAATTTTCTTCTCTCTTTTTTCGATTTATTAAAAACCTGTTCTCCCCCCCCCCTTCTTCTCCCTTCCCTCCAGAAGAAACTTCAACTGATAAGATCAAAAAACCTAAGCTATAGACGGTGTAACTGTAACCTCTTCTATCTATGTCTTGAAAACCTAATCGCCTCCTCCCTCTCACTTTTAAAAAAAAAAAACTCCAGATAATAAGACTCGAAGACATAAGACATAAACAACAGCCATTAAGAAATAAGTCGTCATTGTTCCTCTCAATCACTCTGTGGATTAAAACTTCCTCACACTCCGGAAGAAAATTTGTACTGATTAGGACATGGATACTAAATACAGAACACATAAACGACATGAAACATGAAAACATAAGTGTCAATATATTGAGAAAACGACTCCGCCCCCCGGGGAGGACAACTCCTGCTGATAAGACGAACAATCATAAAACATGAAGGTATAAAGCTAGATGTACCCTATACGCTGACGTTTTCGTGTTAACACGACATATGACGAAAACAAAACCATCTAGTTCAATTGGACCGTTCACATTACACTGATGTGTCGTCAGATGACGCATTATGACGACACATCGGTGTAGTGTGAAGCTGTGAACAGTCCAGTTGAACTAGATGATTTTGTTTTCGTCGTGTGTCGTGTTAACACGTCGTATGACGTGTTGACACGAAACGTCAGCGTAATGTGCAGCCGGCTTTAGTCGTGATCTTTCTATGTAATGAAATGTCAATCTTCTCATTTGCTCCCAATGGCTCATCTTGTTCCTTTTGGTTTAAACACCAACCAACCAAAATTATTTTGTAACTTTGAATACGTTATGTTTTAGCCCTCTGTTGACCAACGCGAGTAGAGGAAACAACCAAGAAGATCCCCGTAATTAAAACTGCGCCTCTAGAAACACTATTTTTGATGTATGACATATCTTTTTGAAGTTTCTTGACTATGTGACTCATCAGTGGAGTCTTTATGGTAGGGGTAAGGCTAATACAACCTCAAAAATGGATTCACTCAAGTTAAAACCATGATAGCCCTTTTTATGTATTTTTGTTTCATATAGCCCTGAGTCATAATGATGAATGTTTACATTTTTCCAAAATTGAAACTGGGTTCGGTGTCCCGGACAGTTTTTTGTGAAATTTCTGGTAGACACTCCATGACTTTGATAGAAAAATTCTTTTGTGTCAAACCTTTCTTAATTGAAATTTTAATTGCCTACTTCTGATATTAAAGGGGCTGCACCAGTACAGAATTCTAATCCTAAAGTTTTGGGTATAATTTTTGAAATGTTCAATTTTCAGTTTTTGTAACCCTTCAGTTTTCAAGACAGACAACAGGTGGTAATCACTTTTATTTCATTTTCAGTGTATTTTCTACTACTGCCTTTTAAAACATGGCGCAAGGACAAAATTCAATTGCAAAATTTATAAAATTTCATAAAATATTGCAACCTTTTTATGTTTTTAAATGAAAGTTTTTCGAGCAAAATAGCATTTTCTGTCAGAGAAAAACCAAAATTATTATCATCAACTGTTGCCTGGCTAAGAAATTGAAGGCGATACAAGAATTTAAAATTGTGCGTTTCGACAATTTTATTCAAATTTTATTACTAGGATTGTAACAAGAACAAAGGTCAGTAAATCAGTTCGGTAGATTTCTCGTACCTCTTTAATGTATACTATCCATTGATTACCTTCGAAAAAGGTTCTAAATTAAAGTGAGTAATGGGACTTGCAATAAAAGTCTACGATTATCCAGCGTTGAAGACTTAGACCTCTTAAATTTGATTATAGGCCGTGTAACTGTACATAAGGTTGTTTGTTCCTGTCACTTCCAGCTTGTTACAATAAACTGGAAGACTGTTTTTTTTTTGTTACCTGCCGCGCATATGTGGAAAAATATACAAGTTCCCCAAGCCTGCCTCCACTCCCGATTTAAGATGCTCTTTTTACCAATCTTTGTCTCTAAATCCTTCCATTCTGTCGAGCTTCACCCCAGGAAACGAAAGTTGCATTAGCAGACGACATCTTAATGAGACTGATATATTTGTAAGTTACTTGGTGACAAAGGAAACAGGTCGGCGGAGAGTGACAGGAGGGTAACCAAAATGTCAAGAAAAAGCCAACCGCAAGGCGCGACAGTCGTTCGGAATTTCGTTTTAACAAACTCGAAAGTTACGAAAGATCAAAATTTCGTTTCCATTCGCGTGTGACGCAAAGCCCGGCCAGAAAGAATCCCCGTACAGAATACGACTTCGTGTTTGACGAAAAATATTACGCTCGTTTGACTTCGAGTCAGCTATAGTGAAGAAATAAAAGTTTTTTACTTTCAAAAGGAATAATAAATTTCGGGGGAAGAAAGAAGAACAATGTAATGTGCATCGTTTCCGAAAAATTCGTATTCCGGAAAAGAGCCTGCAAAGTCTACGTAATTTTTATCCAGTTAACTCCTGCACGAAACTTCTCTCTGTGGATTCATTCCTTGCAGCACTCACAACGAATTCGTCAAAGTCAAAAATGAAAGCGTTTTGATCATGTTCAAGGATGAAAGCAGAATAATTAATCATTGGCCCGCCCCTCAGCATTTTTGAATCCGGCCTAACTCGAAGAAAGCAAAAAGGAAAATTGAATGATTCAATCAGCCAGGAACTAACCATCTTGCATGATGTTCCGCAAGACACTGTATTGAGACCGAGTGCCTTTAGCATTCACACTAATGACATATTCTCTCTTCCCCTGAAGGCGAATATTCTAGGTTTTGTTGATGACTTATCACGTCTACTATCGTGGTTTACTGAAAATTGCTAACGCTTAAACTTTGGTAAATCCAACTGTGTGGTTTTTGGCTACAAAGCATGCTCCTGGGTAGAGGAGCTCATTACCATCATTCACTGTCATATTTACTCCCAAACGCTGCTTCTGTACTAAATTGTTACAAACACAGACATCTGTCAAGTGTTTGGGAATCACAAATGATGAAAAATGACACTATCTATTCTATGATCTTAAAGATTTCTTCGGGATACTTCATTTGGGTCTTTATTTATTACTCTGTTAGTTAGCTCTAAGTTGTGGAATAATCCGATGGGGGGGGGGGTCCTACCATTCCCAGCCAGTAATAGCACTACAGAATAAAATGGTCCTGAGTGAACAGTTTTATAAATTTGTATTTCAAAAATAAAAATAAAGATTTTTCTTTGTATTAAGCTCAGAAACAATTTTAAAATACATAATACACTAAAACTCGAGTACCTAATGGGCCCGTACCTAAGCTGGAAAAAGTTACACTTTCAACTTCGGGAATGGTACATATAAGTGTTATGAACTATTCAACATTTCCCCGCCGACTGTCCGCAGGCTTACCAAAATTAAGATTGTGGTTACTTACTCAACAAAAAGTGGATGAAAAATGAAACCGCTGGCTAATGAGAAGTAATCGTGAAATTTAATAAACATTTAGGCAGAGATTCGTACTGAACTCTGCACATTCCATAGATGAATGGTTAATTACTTTCCAGAGAGTGCTTTTTCTCTTGTGACTTTTCTTCTTTTTGACATCTGGTAGACTCTGTGGTCCCGATTTTTGAAAACAGAAGGGAAAAAAAGCGTAATCATTGGAAACCATTGAAGCCCTTTGAAAATAAATTCTTCAAATGTTTCTGTATTTAAAAGAGTACTAAGCGAGGGCATAACCAGAAAATTATTCGTGGGAGGTGCAGGAAAATCCGTTTGGAGCCACATTTTCTGATGAAATCCGAGAACGTAATCTTTGCGTGAGGGGAAAGGAGGAAACGTCTTTAGTAGCCAGAATGATGACTTTCTTTTAAGAATACATATTGACAAGTACTAGATGCTGTTGTCTTGGACACTTTTCTTCTATTTATCTGTCATTATCTGACAGAAAAGACTTGTAATTAGATATCTATTAACTTATTCACCACCATCAGAGTATTTTTCACTCCATCCTTGGCCCCCTTTCCTCTGTATCAATCATTATTAAATGGTAACGAACAATAAACCCGAGAGTTCAGAGAAGTATGCATATTGTAAATGAAAAGTAGGATTATTCGCAAATGAGGGAAACGAAAACGGCCAGAAAAAGAAAGAAAGAAAAATGATTGAATTCAGTCGGATAAAGCGAGAAAGTTGAATTTCAAAATAAAAATAATGAAGTGCGCATAATTTCGTTGTCAAGTATTGAAGTTTTTTCATAACCTAACGCGAGTGAAATTTCATATAGTACAGCTTAATATAGTTCGATTATTATGTAGTTTGTTATTCTCATCTAAATATTTGTAAGTGAACAAAATTAGCCTTATTTTTATCTTGAAGGGGAGGAGGTTGGTTCCCTGCGATCCCTTTTCAATGTTATTTTGATTGTAACGCCTGCTCCGTTAGGGAGCTGTAACCTGCTAAAATTAGTAAAGTTACATACACGTTACTTCAATCGCATCATTCGTTTGCTTGACCACTCGTTTCATTTTTGATGTTGTTTGGAGTATAACTCCTGCCCTTGTAACACGCAGACAGTATTTACCTAAATATTTATGAACAAGCGAATTCAAAACTTTTTGCAATTTTCGTTTCACTCTGATATTTAGGTCAAGACCCCCTGTGGTTGCTACGGGGCCTGGGAGTAAGCTCGAAACCATATCAAAAATGAAAAAGAAGTGGCCCAAAAAACCGAATGATGTGATTGAAGCTGTTATAATATGCTGTTTTATCAATTAGAGTAGGTCATAGTCCCCTGTGTTAACATTAGGCTAAGGGTTGCAGTCAAAATGACATTAGAAATGAATTGTAGTCATCTACCCCCTCCTCACTCCCTCAAGATGTAAATAAAGCTAATGTCGCTCATTTATGAATATTTAGATGAAAACGACTACATGATAATCGAACTGAAACTTCACTCGCGTTGGTTCTGTTGGCAAATTTGCTCTCTATTTGCAGTCATGGTTATTATAAACAGGTGGTTGGTTCATTTCGAGGGGGCATAAACTTTTGTGACGTCATTAAAGTTGATTTACTGCCAAGCCTTATGGAGAATTTGATTTCTTAGATCCTCGCTCATAATTGCGCCCTCGACATTTTTTTGTTTAAATACATTATTCAATAAACTAATGTTTTAAAGAAAGAAAAGAAGGGGAAACACTCCAAGGTAAAACTTTAATTTTTGTGAACATCATAGCCCGTAAGACGGGTAAATACAATGTAATTGAGGACCTGACTTCCAAAACGCGCTTAGTCCAAAAAACGAAATGTTGGGAAATCGAAAAAAGCATTCTGACTCACGAACGATAAGTGGTAACACTGATTCAATTGCGTGGAAGGGAAAAGGAGGGGTCAATGCTAATACCACCCAAGTATGAAGGTTGGCGTGCAAACAGTCTTCGAGCTACGGGAGTGTAAAGTGAGGGAAGTCGTGGACTTAGCTTGTTTTAGCAGATCATGTCATACTTGTGGAAGGACAAAATTCGTACATCTCGACCTACAAACTGTCGGATATTGGGAGATAGAGCTTAGGGACAATCATGCCGGTGAATGTGGCACACGTGAACAATGTCCCCTCCCTCCACCCTTCAGATATCCTTGTACCCCCCCCCCCCTCCGAACCGGAAAAAGCAAGTATGACTTACAGTCGTAAAAGTCTTACATTCATCAAATTTGAAAAAACAAATAAGTCAGTATTATAAAAAAGAACGAAAGAAAAGTTTAGCTGGCTCTAAGTCGTGATAAAATCGTGAAACTAACTCTGAAAGGTGCATTTTGACTTCCTCCACCAGATTACGCTTAAAACCCGATTTTCGATTTTTTGGACAAGCGCGTTTTGGAAGTCAGGCCCTCAATTGCAGATTGGCTTCGAATTAGATCCACCTCCTAGTTATAAAAACCTTGATTTGTCACGCTGCATCTATAGTTGTTTCCTTCAAGTCGATTAGTTTTGGACTTTCATACCGTAAGCACTGCCTCTTTTAGGCAGTGTTACCATATGCCAATAATACTAATGTCAATGCATTTAGCATTTGCGTTTTATAATTGTATGATTTTTTCCCGGAAACCGAATGTTTTCTTGTTAGCTTCTATGTAGTTGTCTTCTATTGATAAATACAAAGTCACTACTATTTCAATTTTCTGGGAGGAGGGAGGTGCCCTAGATCAGGAGTTTTCAGCCCTTCTCCCTCCATGGTTATGCCTCTGGTACCGAGTGCTCGAGGTAGGCTCCGTTCTCTAATCATATCTCACTAGCCAATATTAGAGAACCTTTAAAAATAGTATCAGTAATATCACGGTATTATATCGTAATATTATTTTGATTGTTCCAAAACATTATTGCGATATGAGCACACGTTTTACTGATTTTAATGTAATTTGGTTCGCAATATTGCCCATCGCTAGTCATGTTTCTTCAGTTGCCCTCGAGTGCGATGTAGGTGTACGAAAAATCGCCCCGAAGAAGCAGAAGCGGATTCTAGAGTTGCCTTTGTCGCAAGGTACGTCTTCGAGTTGAGGACACGTGGGCGCTCTCCGTTCGCTGGTTACGGCCGAAGGATATCTGCGTGCCAATCGATAGGATCAATGACCACGAGTTAGCTCATCATCGGATCTTGCCGCCGCTACCGCCAAAGGTCGCGACCGACGCCGCGCTGGTTAAGTCAGTCTGCATTCGATTTATTTCGCTGTAGGTGCATACTGAACGACGTGTGTTCGTCTCTATTTAGCCTAAATCAATATTGAATAACTCTTCCATTGTTAGGCTGTCTCAGCGTACCGCCGCGCCGCCACTGCCGATCTCGTCGACCAGCCACCAAAGTATTTACTGTCTACACCTTCGCCGTTTTGCGCCCATAGCGCGGTTCACGAGTTACTGCAGTTGCATGCAGTAATGCTAATGATACAGGCTCGGTGGGCTGCTCAGTGTCGCGAGCGCCAATCTAAACAAAAAGTACTTTTAGAAGGAAAGGTGGGGGATAAAGAAGAAGGAAAAAAAAACAGAAAGAGGGTGAGTGAGAAAGGCACCAGAGCAAAGGCTGAGCGGGGAGTGAGGGGCGCACAAGTCCACAGGCGGCAATTGAGAATTGTGAATTGAGAACTGTGGTTTCAATTATTATTTCTTGAAAGCGGAGGGGATGAAGAAGAGGTATAGCTAATACCTGTTAAAATATTGCTATTATCATTGGAGGAGGGAAAGGTGATAAATTTATTTTTAAAATTTTCTTCATGAAATTATTCGAAAAATCGGAATTTGGCTTCCTGTAAACAATCTTACTCTTTCTACTTTGTGTTTGGGGGTGGGAGGTCAGTATAAAAATGTTTCACTTGAATTTTGCAATCTTTTAATTGAATATTGAGGAAATAGCCTTTTCTCAAGTTGGGGATAATATCAGTTAAGTTTCGCGGTTAATTTTGTCTCATGATTATTTTATTTATGAAACAGAAAATCAATTAGCCAATGATATTCGATTAATCGACCATAAACCGAAAATATTCATCAGAAATGATCAGCTTATTTTCAAAAATCAGCATTTCTAATGCGCGTTACTGCGTGAAAGGTTTTTAATCTCATGTTTACGTGTTTATTGTTTTGTTTTGGGCTAATTTTGTCTTAGTTTGTGGATTTCCGGTGTTTATTGGTCTTCTTTAGCCTTCTTTTATTCATTTTTTGAACATGTTTTTCTGGTTTCTGATGTTTCTTGCATGTTTTCAAATTTTGAATTGAGGCTTTTCAGCAGTGCCGTAGTAACAGGGTTGGGGAGAGGGTCTTTCCCTGGTAATTTTCGTTAGAGTCTGCTAGCAATTACTGTTCTTCTACTAAATTTAGTACAGTTACGGTTTTTGTTACCAAAATTTTCAGTTAAAGTGTGCGTGAAATCGCTAAATGACCAGAATTCTGGTAAACTTTTTGCATTCTTTGGTCTCAATTCTCAGTTTGGTTATTCTTGGTCTTGGTTCAGTGATTTTCGTGTTTAATTTTTTCTTTCTTCTTATTATTTGATTTTATTTGGCGTTCTTTGTTCTGTCTGTTTTTTTCGCCCTATTTTTGTCTTGATTTGTCCAGTTTTTGATGTTTGATCTTCTCTAATTTTGATTTTATGAGTTTTGGTGTTTGGTGCTGTTTTTTGAAATGAGTCGGTTTTTGACATGGATGTGTCTATTGGTTGGTTTTGTGATACTTTTTGGGCATGTTTTAATCCTGATTTGATTGTTTTTGGTCTTGTTCTTATCTTTTAGGTCTTCGTTTCGTGTTTTCCAGTTTTCATGTTTAGTGAATTTGGGTCTTCTTTAATCTTATGTTAGTCGTGATTTGGTTTTTTGATATTTTTTGGCGGATTCCGATGAATTATAGTCATAGTCATCTTTGATCTTATTTTTCGGTCTTCTGTGATCTTCATTCGATGGATTTTATTACATTTTGTTCTTCCTGGCTTTTTGTATTTTCCGGTCGTATCACTGGCGGATTTAACAAGATATGACAAGAGGAGAACTGCCCTGACATTCTCCCAGCTCAGAAAGTCTCTCAAAGCCCTCCTGATGACCAAAGTTAAGAAGGTCGTATGAGTGAACTTCAGTGTGGAAGAGGCCCCCAGCAAAATTGTTTTATCTTTATGTGGACCATCTAAGTTTATTTCAGAGGCTTGTATCAGAACCGTGCGATTTTTTTACCCGCAAAGAGCCCCAGCAAAATCTTTTCACTTTTTTCTTGGTAGGGAGGAGGGGGGGGGGGGATAATTAAAATTGTTGCGGCAACTTTTCTGATCCAGCTTTTAAAATGGTGAACATATTCGTCATAACATAGTCCACATTGGATAAAATATTCTTCCGGGAGCACCCCCGCCCCCACACCCTTGCCAACATAAAAGCTACAGCTAATCAGTATGCACCGTCGCCACTGCACCCCCCCCCCCATCTCCTTTTCCTAAATCCTCGCCAGTTTGGAACCTCAAATGCGTGAGCATTATTGGTAGATTTATACAGAATTGGAAAACGATAATGTTGTGGAGGAGTATTTTGCGATTTTATCCTCAATTTTTTCGATAATGCTCGCGTTCTCGAGATTTCGACCCATTGTACGACGCATCGTTTTGTGAACTCGTGCGAATACCTCAAGGAAAATGCAGAAAATGGAAACGTGGAATATTATACATATTACTGTCAATTATTGGCTCAACAAAATGGCGCCTTCCATTCATTATTCTGGATGCTGAAGAAGTTGCGTGCAATAGATACATCTCCTTTGGAATCAAACTTGTCTGCGGTGAAAAGGCTATATCTGTACCTACTCCTGGAACTCGATAAAGCTTCCTCCAACTCGAACCTTGTTCTATGGAATCGAATACACGATTTAATACAACATACACTGAATGAACTTTTTCGATTACGAATGAAAGAACGCTACGCACTTATTTTACATTGTCGATCGACCGGGCATTATGTTCGACCCCAGATGTGCAAAGTTGAGCAAAAATACAAGATGGTCAATTGAAGGCACGTTTGATAGGTTAATGAAGGGCAATCGACAATCGAGAACCGAGCAATGAACAAAGTACTACATGGACATTCGAATTGAGACGGTAAACTGTACGAGCTAGTTTTGCATTTCACTGTCAGTCGTGTGCAGCCAGAGAGCAATAATGTCAGTCAGAGGCATGAAACGACTTGCCAGAACTAACAAATCCATTATATGCCGGTATCACTCTTGTAGCTCGAAGTGCTGGAGGTATTCGGGTATTGCCTCGTGTCTGTATAACCACTTCGCGAGACACCAATTCAATTTACATTCAAGTGATCGCGATTGTTTTAAACGGTCACAGAATTTATAGGTTGTCGTCAGTTCACTGAAATGGAAACAAGTTGGCACGGCAGCAAAACAAGCGAGATATCAGATTGAGAAAGCCTCTAGATGAAATGGGATATCTCTATTCAAAATTTTGAAGTTGTCTTCGTACATGATCGGAGAAAGCTTCCATACAGCCGCACAAAAATCTAATTCTTTCGACATAATACAGGCTGGGTAGCAAATTCAGATGAACGAGTGGCATTAAATTTCGTGATCAATAGAGTTATCAAAACTGTACCCGGAATTTCTTCTGAATTTTCTTCGGCAGATGCGATTTCCATTAAGACGAAAATCTCAACTGGTAATTTCTTCATTTAGATGGGTTAGTCTGGTAGCACCTGGCACGTTAAAAATGTAGCCACATGGAGCGAAAAAATTTAGTCAGGCTGGTCGTGTTGTAAGTGGTAACACCTTTGCAGCCACACTACACCGTCTCGAGTCATTAAGTTCACCCCCTCGTCGTAAGCTTCCTGCGTTTCATTTACATTCGAGGGCTCTAAGAGAGGAAACACGAAAACCCGATGTACCTTAATCGTATCTGCATAGAACAAAGTGGAATAATTAAGAATGAAAGTATTTGCCAAGTACCGAGCGATCCGATCATCATTAAAGGCGACGGTACGCATTTAATGATGCTGGAAGGCAGCTCTGAACATCGACAATGAGTTCTGAAACCAAATGAAGCAGTCTTATGAGGTTACCTAGTCTGCACTAAACAGTAACGCTATTTCCATAATATAAAACACCCTGAAATATCAGAGGATTTTTTTTTTTTCGATAGGCGCTACAACTGCCGTCCCATGATAATAGCTCCGCCATTTGGATATTTTAAAAGAAATTCGTTTGTAGTATGTTGATTTAAGTCATGCTAATATGTTTGTGCCAAGTGGAATTTTTTTCCACCTTCACCCTCCCTGAGATGCCGATGCACCTCCAAAATTTCTAGCTTCGCTATTAAAAATTTTTGAAAAAATTTATTCGTGTCGTATTGTTTTAAGTTGTGCTAAAATTGTACTATATTCAGTTTTGCTCTCACTCATACGATATCGTGGTGGACAGTGATAACATTCATGCGTTTCTTTAAATTTGTAGCGACAAGCTCGTGTCGTGACCGCTGTTCCCGAGGAAAGGATGATCAACTACTTTTCCCCGGGAGCAATTTGGAGCCAAATTGTTAATTTCATGCCCAAAAACAAGGGAATGACAACGAAAAGAAGTAGGAAAGGTCTTGACCTTTCTGCTAGGGGAAGAGGAAGGCAAACCGTTGGCTTAGGGAAAAGTACTTCAATTTGCTTCTCCTTGAAGCAACGAGCTTGCATAGCAGTTCAATCGAGTGTCAAAGTCAACTTCCGGTAAATGGAAAATGAAATAATCCCGCTAACCCAAATATCGGATTCTCTCGACCGCTTCTGCAGTCTCTCTTTCTCTCTCTCCCTCTTCCTCCCTCGCCTTGGCCTATCTACCTCTGCCGTCGGTATTAAAAAGCCTTTAAAAAATATGGAAAAGTCGATATCAAGTAATCTTTGACGAACGTTTTAGAAGAAGAAAAAAATGAAACTAGCGAAGAGAAAAACGTGAATACGGAAAGAGGTTGACTCGTCTGGGAAAACCAGAGAAGAGAGAGGAACTATAAGCCGGGCTAGGATGGAACAGAAAAGACGATTCAATGGCGAAGATGATGACAACGTCATCGTAAATACGGCGATAATGAACAATATATACGGTATACAAAATGGAAACTTTAATCGGATGAATAAAGAAAAGCGAATATCCTACTTATACTAACGAAGAAACAGTTTTTAAACGCGCCAACGCAGTTGGGCGTTGAGAAAGTGAATTTTCTCGACTCTGTTCTCCAGTAGCAAAAATCAAGAGTCATTACACTACTTTATACATGAACTGCATGAAACAAATCATTCGCGCCATATTTTTCAGTGTATACGCTTCGAAAATCACGTATGACGTAACGCGAGATATTTCCGTCAGTTAGATACTGGAACCCTTTTCAAAATTTGCGAAAATATCAGTCAGTATGCACTTCCAGAGACAAAAAAATTTAACGGTATATCCGCCATTGTCAGCTAATAGGTTAAGCATATTGATTGCATGAGATTTTGCTGGTTGCTGACTTGAAAGTGAAGAAGGCGTATCATATCACCCAATATTAGAAGGTTTTGTTGACTGCTGCTGACCTGAAAATCAAGATGTATCATATTGCATAATATCATAGGTCATTCGTAATGTAATTTACTAATCTTGTATAAGAAATTAATCACTAACGGATCGATGAGATTATGTAGGCAAATTTTGCTCTGTGGTCAGTTTGGCGTTGTGAATCTCAAATTCTAAAAATCAGTGTTAGGTTCCAATAATAATCCCTTTCCCCCGTGCGATATGGTTCAACTTTTTCCAATTTTGCTCAAACTTTGCAGATTTTTTTTCAGCTCACGGAACCTATTTAGGAGGTAACAATAAAAAATTAAAAGTCGAAAATAAGGACTACCTTAGTGTGTACTAATTTATGTTAGCTACTAGAAGAGGGAGGGGGAATATATTAGGCTCTCGATGCCCCTGTGTAGCATGTACGAGTAGCATCTACAATCAAGAACTATGCGTAAAAATACAGTAAAAATCGGTTATAAAGTATAACAATATTAAAGGGAACTCAAGTATTTCATTGTTAAAACCAATATAATGCTCACACCGATATTGCTGCTCTTTATTGCCTCTGGCCGGACATGAAAATTACATCGTTACAAGGGGCGTACCGTTTTAAGCACCATCTTTATAACCAAATTCTACTGTGCCTCATCTGAATTCGATGAGATACAATTTCTCAACTTTCAGAAAACTTGAACCCTGCTAATACTGATTCTATTTCTGCGTACGGTACAGTCAAAGCACTTCGACTGGATTCATGATACAATCGAGAAAGCGATATGAGATGTCTGGAAAAAAGTGAAGGAAATCTTCCTAAAAGACAGATCTAGTGATTTACAATACCATATTTTCGATGCAGTATATCTTCAAATTGACATTATTCAATGCTAGCCCCCTCTCCTGTACTAAAACCTAAAAGGGTGAAAGGAGAAGGAAGAGAATCCTAGAAACGAATTAGGCAACCCGCAAAGCATTATTTCAAATTTAAACGGTGAACATTGAAGAAACCGCTCGTTAGCCCTCTATGGAGCCTTAAAGCCTGAGGAGAGGGGAGAAGAAAACCCAGAAACGAATTCAGAGACTCAAGACTCCATTAACAACCCAAAGTATTCAATAGTACAGGAGGTAAAATGGATATTTGGAATTGTCTGAAGAGGAAGAGAAATAAACTAATAGAATAATACAACTTGAGACACCCAGGTATAATATCACTGCTACCAGAGAGGAGGATGGAAGGAAAGAATTGGGTAGGTCGGAAAAGATTCCAGAGTATGTTCAACAGAAAATCGAGGATGTCAAATGTAAGAGTTATTTGGGAATGAAAGAACTCGCACAAGATACGAGTAGGGAGAAATGGAGAGCTGCATCAAACCGGTCGTAAGACTGATAGCCTTATCATCATCAATATTCATAAACATTTTTTAACATTTTAGTTGAAAATTTTAATATTAATTTCAGAAATTAAAGATGTTTAAAATGTTAACAATTTTTTTGAGCCGACTATGCCAGTGTTAAAAAGTTGAATCGAAAACGAGTTGCGCGTGTGAATTCTCTAAAAAAACATTGAATTTTCAGGTTTGATAACATTTGCCTAGACCCAATCAGAAAATATTCAGGTATTTTTATTAATTTTTACCCTTTTGAATTTCCCCTTCTCCTCATTATTCCTGCTAAATGGCATCAACAATCGCCAAAGGAGCCGACCGTAATACATTTAAAACATTTTCAGGTACTTCAGGTAGAAAACGTCAGAACTTCGGAGGATGAAAAATTTTGCTACCCCATTCGTAACAAAATGTTTGGTCTAAAACTACTAAGAATTTATACGAATATATTCTGTAAATTTCGTCTTTCACGCTTTTGTGTTTCAAGTGCTAACTTGTAACAAACATGCTACGATGCAAACAATTTCCAAGAATAGATACACAAATCTGAGATCTCAAACAAAGCCATTGCAAATGTGATCAACAAATTGTCCATAAATCTTTGTAAAAAGCGCCATCATAACTCGGAAAAATCCATTTGTCTAATATTAAGACCCAGAGCCTCAGCGATTGGCACTGTTTACGAAGGCTGCAGTGGCATAGATCAATGCCAGTAGTGCATCTGGCACCCTGTCGTGAGGAAATACGCTACGCGAATAAATACGCGTTCTGTTACTGCGAAGATGATCGACGTTTGAGGGGTTTTTCCATATGATGGATCAAAGGGGGGACTTTCGCGACTTCTTGAAATAACATGGTCCAGACGTATGACCAATGAAATGATTTATTATTACGTTGATGCTGATAAACAATTACGTTAATATTGATAAAAATAATTGAGTCCGCGAAAATGACTTTAAAAATTACAGAGTTCTGATAATGCTATTAGGCTTTTAGCGTACGACCCGACGGAGCGTGTATCAGCTTAAAACCTGTATTCTTTTCTAAGTTCCACATCCGGAGTAGAGTTATGTCAGGTTGGCTAAAACAAGTCCCAAATAGACTGCCAAACTGCACATTGTTATATAAAAACCATAAAACGCTGATTCGTATGCAACACTCTAGTAAAATAGTTTCGCCTCTGTGCTGACAAAACGAGCTAAATTTAATCTCTTTAAATAGAAGCATCACGCAAAACAGTCACAAAACTTCTGAAACAATTAAGAAGAATAAGCAAAAAGAAATAATGGGGGGGGGGTAAGAATTAGACAGAAAAGAAAAAACTAAAAAAGAAAAACGAAACCTCCACTGAGTTACGGTCGGCATCACGAAAACATCCTGAAACATCCTGGATCAGGAAAGTTGTTCTTAAGTCTACAAAAAATCTTGTTTGCCCTCCTACTCACAGAGAAAAACATAATTTTCAACATGCTGGATCAGTACGGAATCAAAATCTACTCATACTGACGTAAGGAAACTTGGCGGGAGCATGAGGTTGTAAAATTAGAAATAATTTACACACTGACTGCTAAAAATTAAAATACTTCACTCGTGAGATGAGTTAAAGAATTTGCTCTGCCCTACCTTCGATCATCGGCATGACCCCTGGTTGCAACAGCTGAGTAACTACCTCGTGAATCTTACCCACAAATGCTTGAATTAGGAGGTTGCCTGCGTTCACGTTTTCAGGCAAGCCACCGTTCATCTAACCATGCGGAGCCGATAAGTTAAACCACACATTGCGTCAATAAAATAAACCATGTAAAAGATATTTAAACAATTCATTTTCAAGGATGTCAAGGATACTTTGATTGTGAAAGGAAAAGGATGGACGGAAGGACTAGGTATACGCCTAAATATAGATGCACACAAGAAAATCGAATTCTAACCTTGGTTGCTACGCGTATTTGGCCGAAAGGAATCGAAGAATCGAGGAGATCGAATTTTGAAATAGAAAAATGTGCAGACCAAGTCCCACCTGTCACTGAATGACATGAATGTTGTTTCCACTTAGCGACTGAAAGGAAGACCCCCTATTTCGGTCGCAGAAAAGAGATTATAAAGCCGAATTTTTAGGCTGCCTCTGCGCATTCAAGATGATTTCCTAAAAATAGAAGATGTATGATTGTGGTCTTACGCGACTGCCCGCAGACCTTGAAGATGGTCCATCGGATGTAGAAACAATACGCATGTATCATCCTCAAAAATGAGCGATCGGTAATTGGTTGTCATGTACATTTGGGAGTATGTCTGCGGCCAATGATTTAGTAATGCGAAGGATATATAATGATCCTATGGTAACAGCTTGTTGGTGGGAGAAAGGCAGTACGAGAGCATTGTCAGCGACGGTAGATTGCTGTTCGCGAAATGTGAGGATTTTAAGATTATTGGAGAAAAGTAAGGCACGTGTTTTGATGTCATAGATGAAGGATCAGCTGGCATTCAGCGGTCGACTGCTGAGGCATTCGGCCCATGTATACGACCAATGAATTTAGAACGAGTGAAATGTGATGATCTTAATGAGTGATGGTTTAACTGTAAAATAGTCTAAAGCCGGCTGCACATTACGCTGACGTTTCGTGTTAACACGTCATACAACGTGTGAACACGACACATGATGAAAACAAAATCATCTAGTTCAGTTGGACTGTTCACACTACACTGATGTGTCGTCATAATGCGTCATCTGATGACACATCAGTGTAGTGTGAACGGTCCAATTGAACTAGATGCTTTTGTTTTCATCAGATGTCATGTTAACTCGTCATATGACGTGTTAACACAAAAACGTCAGCGTAGTGTGCATCTAGCTTAATGGGGAAGGAAAAAAAAGCTTCGTAAGACAAGCGTGAATCGAAGAATTCTCCCTTAGGACACACCGGAAGTATAAGAGACCTGCGAACCATGGAGTTGGTCTTCCCGAAAGGATTGTGTACCATGGAGTTGGAGTCATCGAGAGAGTTGTGTACCCTGGAGTTAGTGCCAGTGAGAGAGTGTCTCTGGAGTGGAATAGAAGATGAGCTGAGTCTATAAGCTGAGTGATGTTGAAGCAGTTGTTTCAGAGAAAGTGTTTGTAACTAAACTGGAAGTGAAAACTGATTTGAGTCTGTATTTTGAGAGAAATCGTTGAGAAGGCTTAGGCCTAGCTTAGTTTAGCGTTAGTTTAGTTTTGTGAAATTAAGCCGATGGAGATGTTCATACATACCATCTTTGAATGCCTTTTATAGAATGTGCTGTGCGTTGTACTATTTAAGCCAAAAAACCTGCCCAGGTTATCATTTATGCATCTATGTATTTGGTAACTCTTTGTATAGATAGTTGAAAAAAAATTTTAAAATGAATAAATAAAAAAGGATACAGAATTTTCTGTCTTATGGTATCGGTGCCAAACATACAATGAGGAGGGGCGTCATTCGATTAACTGACAAAATCTACAACCGCAAGCGAGTCGAAAGTCTGCCAGAAGTGAGGTTGCACAGTTTGTATCTATTTTATGAACAGAATTCGACAAGGACGTATTGAAACCCAACCTATCGCCCACACATTTACCTAGCAGAATAGATACCATCAGCATGCCAGACATCTGCTGCTCAACCCCGCGCGATGTATTTCCGATGTTGACGACTTGAATGTTGAATTTCAATAGCACCGCCTGCGTCGAAGCAAGAAAGCGCGCAAATTACCCAGGAGCTTGTGGCAAGCGCGTACATAAGAAGTCACTCACACGCTCACTTTTACGGTGTGTTTTCAAATGAAAGCCAATCTACGGCAGCGAGTGGAACAGAACGAAGTACGAAGCAAAGGTACAGAAGGTAGTTTTCTTGTGAAAGGACGCGAAAATCAAAATTCATCCTTTGAATACTAAACGAACTTCTTTTTCCAAATCACGGTTAATATACGCGGCGTATTTACATACGGCCCGCTGCAGCCAGTCGTATAATATAGCTACAGCTCCGCCTTTGAACGTTTTTCGCCGTCGCCCGAAACTATCCGCCAGCGTCGGTCGCCCCCTGGCTCCCATCATACCCGAGATTAAACGCGGTTTCTGGACTAAAATTACGAGCATATTCGGCCGAAAAAGCTTAAGCAAGGCCGATGTCGGTTTCCATATTCATTACGCAGTCGGTCGGCAAAAGGTAGATTCACTGAAATGTAAAAGGGCTCAAAAATTTCCGGCACGTTTTGCTCCTCGTCTTCTGTGAGACACGTGCCGCGGCCGTCGCAAGGAACCAGTGATCTAGTGAACGTCACGGTCTACTATTCAAATACGAACTTCTTTGCTCGGAGCCATTTAGAATAACTCCTCGAGAATGTCCATTAGCACCTCACATCGGCATCCGGCTCTATTGATGCTGTTTACTCAGCCAGTTGAGTCGCATCCACCTTGGAGTGGACGTCCCACGGCGGGCGCACTACTCTTGGGGGAGGAATGAGAATTCAGAAACATGGTGCTTGGTTAGGACTTCCGGGCTCCGTGCATGAAAAGCTATTATGAGTACTGGTGCAAATCGTTATCTAAAAACATGACGGCAATCCAATGATCCTTGCTACTTTTTACATTGAAATCCGTAAGCATCTCCGCCTCAAGTCGTCATGATCAGCCGCACGTTGATTCAATACACCGAAAATCCGGTGAACTCAGACCTTCATCATGGCCTGATAGCAGAAATGGGCAGATTTCAGAAAATAATAACTCGATTTCCGAGTCCAATTCCTCAAATAACTCTAGAATCGCATTCGATTCCGATTCTGCAAAAAACAGGAACCACAATTCAAAATTTTGAATCGAGTAGGCCCGATACTAACATTTTTCTAGGGGGGAGGGGGGTTCATGGAATTGATCTTTAAAAGTGATGATGAACATATTCATTTGCGGGCGAAGCGACTAAAATTTTTTCAATTTTCCCAAGAATGGTCAAGGCCATGCCCCCCCCCCCTCAAAACCGGCTATGAATTCGATTCCACTCAATTTGGTAAATTCTTGAATTGATTTCGGAAACAGCAATTCCCACTTCGTACACACGCGAAAGAATATCGCCAACCTCAAATTCCGGATTCGATTTCTGACTTGATTCCTATAAAGGGGATCCAGCCTTGTCCATCTCTGACTGCTAGCCTGAACGTGGCTTGATGCATCATCTTCTCTCTAGAATAGTCCAATTGGACTGGATTTCAACAAAGACCACATTGCTGATGGGAATTTTATTTCCATTGTAAAATGGTATTGAGTTCGTCATTCGCTAAATGTGTAGAGGTATACTTCAATTATACAAAAACTCTACTCGAGTTTTACCCTTTCAGGGAGAGGGAAGTGCATATCAATGAAGCTTTTCGAGCTCGGATGAATGGATATTAAGTTTATTAAAGAAAAGCTCAAATTAATTATTGTTATAAGTCTTTGAAAACTGGTTACATACAATTCATTTAAATCGACATACTTTGACAAGACCGCAATTTGGTGAATAGAAAGAATGGGGTTTCTGAGTTCATGTGAGATTAAAAGAGAAAAAACAGGTCTCGAGGAAAGTTGGCGAATAATTTTGAATTTTCAGCTAATTCAAGAGAAAATTAAGATCTCCTCCAGCAGTCACCGTTTGTTGGCGGTTAAAAGGTTGAAAATGTCGACTTGTTGCTAAAAATTTTGGTGTCAGAAGAAAAAACAATTTTCCCATTTTGCTCATTTTATTAATTTTCAAAATCCCGAGTAAATGAGCTGGACCCGAATTAAAACTTTCCAGAAAATGTTGATTAGATGCAAAATCATCCGTCGAAGTAAAAAAAAAATTTTAAAAGTAATAATAAATCAATAAATATGGGTTATAGATTTTGACATTTGACCAACTGCCGTTGAAAATTCCGAATCAGTGATAAAAATTTTGTATTTAAGCAAAGAAAAAGGTCAATGAACTAACGATTTTCTTGTATCGCCGACTACTTCTTTGGAATGTGAAAATTCGACTAAATGGTCGATTTTTTCGAAGATTCGTCGGAGTATCATATCACCTTCTTCCCTTCGCTCCGCTACTGCCTCTACCTTTCGCCGACAAGAGCGAACATTTTTCTGTTCCACTTGAAATGTAGCGCCACACAGTGATTCGAGATCTTAAAAACGTGAGTGAAATCGAAGAATAACGACGGGAGGTTGCACTGTGAGTAGTCCACTTTCTTCTACGTTTAGAAGAAGTATGTATTTGAAAGTTGTAATTTGGAAGTACATAAACCTAGCTCACCGTAAATATCAGCCTTATTGGAAATATTCCTATCAAACTGCTAGTACTCTGATCACCTCTCCCTATCTTTGTTGTGAGAAAATAAATATGTCAGACATTTTGGAAAAAGTATCTTTTTATCGGCCCCTGAGTAATAATAGAACAATCACCCTTCAATTTTGGTTAGCTCTTGCGACCTGTTCACAAAATTAAGACCGAAAATTGGGTTCTGGTCTCCACCAATGGCTCCCAAAAAGAGTTGAAACTAAATTCAGGTTATTTTTTGGGCTTGCTAATTGATTCGTAGGTTTTCACTCTCGTCCCTGAACCAAATTTTGAGTGCATCAATTGGTTCTTATGGATTAATTAAATTAATAATTAATTTAATAATTTTAAATGTTGAAATTCATATATTTTTTATTTATCTAAGATTTTGGGGTTTATTTATTATTGCTTTAATTTGTTTTAATAATATAGATTTAAAGATTTTGATTGCTATAATACGACTGATCATAGCGTACTAAAGGAGGAGGCCCGAATAAGACATCTTCGTTTGTCTGAAATTGAGTCACCTTTCGCGTCCCTCCTCTCATCCGACGCCCTTTTCATTTTTCCGAATGTTCGAGTTTTTTTAATTTTGGACCGCCGTGCAGTATTTCGTTTCGTTTCCTCGGGTTCATTTCAGAGAAAAGACAACTACTTGGTATTTATCAATTCCTGCTTGTCTTTTTCAAACAAGTTCGCTAATTTGAGAGCATAATATAAGTTAGTCGGTATTTAATTGATTTACGAGTCGGTGTAACGACGCGTAGTAATTAAACAATTTTCCAATTAATTTTGAGAACGACAACGAGGATTGTAGAGCTGTCTTCGAAATGCGCGTGCTTGCGGCGACGCTTCTACGCTTAATACACCTTCGTTATAAATTGCCAAGCCTTATTATTCCTGTCAGTACTTTAATTTGCTCTTTTTCCGGATTCCAGAACAGTTCCGATCACGTGGCCAAACGAAGCGATGTCCCTTGTGAATTGATAATTTTTCGTTGAAATCTCCTATTTAATACATGCACTCAGGTTTCTCTTTGTCCTATATTTGAATTGATGATTATGGTGGAGTATGCACTCCCTATCTTTCTTCGAATAAAACTTGTCTGTATTTGTATAGGTACGAATTTGGTCTCAGTTGCTAATATTTGCACTATAAAAACTAAACTCAGAATAGCAGGATCCATGAATTGAGATCTCTTTAATACTCTTTCTCTAGTCGTGGGGCAAATATTTGATACTCATGCTTCACTCTTTGCATTTACTACTGTAGTCCTCGCCCTATTCTTATATGTATTATAAAAGGAAATTAGAGTTAAAATGAATCCAAAGCCACGATCATTTCTCTCCGTCTCTGCATCTGAGTCTTATTGAAAGTCGTAACAAGAAAGAAATCTTAACAGAGTCTGATAGTATGAGACAGACTGAAGAGAAAGGATGAATTTGAAAAGAGTCTGATGAGCCTTTGCGAGTTCCAAGGAAGCCTAAATGAGTCTTGAGTCTAAGTGAACCTGCAGTGAGTCTTTACGAAGCCGGGATAAGTCTGAACGTAGTCTAAATGAATTCTAACTAATCTTGACAGAGTTTGACTGAATTACAGAGAAAAAACAAGTAACCTCGTTACTCGAGGAGGGTCGGCAAAAAGAACGTATCTTGACTCTCAGCAAGGAATAATGAAAAGAGAAAAAAAAATCCATGGAAAAAATATCAAATAATTCCACCTGATCCAGCTTTAATAAAAAAAAATTCAATGGAAATTTCTATTAAAAACACGCACGAACACACTCTGCAATCAATTCAATGAAACAGTTGTTGGCTAACGAAGAATTTCCATATTTCCAGAGAAATGTGGCTCACTGACTTGAATTGTGATCATGAAGAGCTAAATCATACGGATTGGCTTCACGCAATACGCACCACTCAACTGAACTGTTACTCAGATCATATGGTTGAAGGAAACGGAAACGTCAATAATGAAAAAAAAAGTGATTGCAAGAGACTCGTTGCCAGCCCTAAAAAATGCCGAATGAGTTTTAAATGAGTTTGATGAGCCTTTACGACTGCCAAAGAAATCTGAATGAGTTTTAAGAGAGTCTCAGTGAGCCTTCGGAAAATCTTCATGAAGCGCACTTGGTGGAGCGTATGGCGATGCACGCATGCCGAAGTGGCTCCCCAGACACCGCACCCCTGGCTTCGGAAACTACCCTTTCGAGTATCGCCTCTGTGACCAGAGGAACACATCGAGGCTGACCCGAGCCCCTTTCGCCTCTCCGCTTCGGATTCGCACTGTTCTGCCAAGGTCACTATTGGACGCCCTACTGACCGAGGCAACGCTCACCCAGCATTAACCTGGAATTCGGGTGCGCCACAGACGGACGCGTTACCTTCCTTCACCCCTTACCTCCTCGTCTTGGTATGTGTGGGACGCACGAAGGTGGTGGCGGCGAGGTGAGCCCTGCCGGGGGGCATGAAGCTGGGAGGAAGTCTAAACACGGTACCTATCAATGAATCCTAACCAATCTTGACGGAGTTCGACTGAGTTGTAACAGTCAGAACGACGAGTCCTGACTGACGTAGCCAGCCCAGCCTAGTGCTCAAGGTGGTCTAGTCTTAACCAAAAGGGAGAGAATGTTAGATGGGGGCTAAATTTTGAAAACCCCATTATTTAACGAAGTCGCAAGGGGGTCCAGAACACCTTGCCCCCTGGATACGCCATTGAGTCTTAAAATATAAATTCATCATACGTTCTGAATATCTCATCACTGAAGTACGTGAAACTCATTTAGAGCTTGCAGGCCTCAGTCCTACCAGTCCGGAGAGGAGAGGGACGTTCATCTTCTTATCCACGGAGTCTCTACGACCGTGAAAGAGGGACACGAAGAGAAAGCGAGAGAGAAAGCTATTCGTAGAGGTAAACTCGGCCATTTCAAGCCAAAGCGTTAAACATGGACGAAAAGTCTCGAACGAGGAAATGTTTCGTGAGGCGAATGACGACGACAGAAAGGACTGTCGTATAATGTGTATCATAGTTTCGACTTTCGTCTATATGCCCCTCCGACCGAATTCGAGTATAGTTGCGTACAAATGTAATTTGAAAACGGTGTGCAAAGTTTTCGGTAAACTTATTATACTGCCAACTTGAAGTGTCTGAACTTTTGAGGATTTGTCAATATCGCTACACAGGCAGAGCCGGGATTCGACGTGTCGGAAGGAAGACGTAAGGGAAACGGAGGAGAGTAAAATTAATTTTCAACCGGAACGCTTTTCCCGTCCGCGACTCCGGCACGTCCTAAATTGGAAGCCGACCATTAATTTTCGCGCGCTACGG
The DNA here is from genome assembly GCA_031841125.1 of Acanthococcus lagerstroemiae. Lineage (NCBI taxonomy): Eukaryota > Metazoa > Arthropoda > Insecta > Hemiptera > Eriococcidae > Acanthococcus > Acanthococcus lagerstroemiae. The sequence goes on from CM063108.1 coordinate 5,213,985, forward strand.
ATGCCGCGAGAAGAGGGACGGACAGACAGCGAACGAAAAGATACAAATCGCGCATCATTAATAGGAGGATGAGAGCCGGGATTATGAAATGTGCGAATTTGAATTATACGATTTACGTGTTACAGTTTGTGGTAGATTTAGATGTACGCGGATAGATCGAAGGGTGCGACGCGTCACTGTATGGAGGTGGCTGTTATGGGTGCCCAGCTGCAGCTCCACCAGGCTCGCCGGAGTCGTGTGAACGCTATCCAGCTCTCGAACGCGACTAAGTCAAATTTGGATAATCAATCAACATTTTCTGCCTCCAAAGTTTCTTTCGCAGGTGCCTGTAATGATGTTTTGATGCAACCCAAAAATCTCAGAATCTGCTACCTCGGGAAGTCTCCTGAAAAGCAGATGCGTAGATAGGGGAGAGGTTTGAGGGTTCAAACTGCTGCCACAGCTGTGAAAATGCGTACGCATTTACCTATTTTTTTATGTAAGAGTGTGTGTATCGGTCTCCCAAGACCCAGAAGTGGCCGAAAAGTCATCCAGCTCCCCAAAATAGGAAGCCTTCCAGAAGTTCGAAAACGGAGCGTTTTTCCGAAGTACAAGCGTCAGTAATAAATTTATAAAAAATATTCGAAATTAACTGTAAAACAACTGGCCAAAAGTCAACAAAAATTGAAAAATTAATTAGTCTATGTCTTTTTGTGGTCCCCTACGGGTTTCGATTTGGGTCGATACCTCTTCGTGTAAAGAAGATTTTTTGGGTTTTAAATTGTCTTACGAAGTCGAGAATCTACCGAGAACCTGCCGAGAACGTCAACCGACCTGCGCGTCTTCTCCAGGCTCTTTTACAACCTTAGTGAAATTATTTCTGGTTGTGGGAAAAAGTTAGCTGAAAATCGGAACTTTCTTTTATTTTGTTACTCTTTGATTCTGAAATGTTCGTTGAATGTACGTGCACATTCTTTTTGTAGGTTTAGCTGAGATTCTATAATTAGAAGGATTAGCAGATGATTCTCGTGGTGTTGATCTCTACCTCAAGATGTTAAGTGGAGATTGAAATAGTGAAGCAACCGTCACTCGATTACTATAGCATCGGGATGGGGATTCCCCTCCGCTCCATTCCTCTCATTTGTAGCTCCTTGTCGCGTGGTTTCAGGTTAATTTCGGAGAAACACTCGCCCCGAGGTCGTAACCAGTCAGAGGTGAAGGGCAAATAAAATTTAGGAAGAGGTAGGTTTCTGCAAGGGAAAAGGGTAACGTGGATTTGTTTCGTTTAGAGGGCAAACCGATTCGTAAAAGAGTGTTCTCGTATACACCTCCCTGGTTACGACTTCAACGTGCCCAATCTGCTTTATAAAAGTCACCGCCACGAGAAAATACTGTGATAGAGAGGCCAAACTAAAGGATTAGGCTTATTTTAGTTTAAATTGGATGCAAAAATGGTTTCACTTTGTGTAATGAAGTTTGACGGATGAAGTTTGTATTAATGATGAAAGGACATGTTGACCAAATGTTAACAAGGAACTAGCCAGATCTGCTGCAGAGCAAACTGTGGGGGTGCCATTTAAACACAGTATAAGTACTAGCTAATTCTTCAAGTTTTTAATCTTCAATTCCTATTTCAAAACAATTAATAATTTAATGAATTTGAGGAAATTTTAATATTAATATTATTTTAATTAATCGATTCTTCTTTAGTTGCTTCAATCTAAATAGACATTGAAGTTCCTGCTTACTGATAATGTTAACCTCTGTCCATTTTCACAGTGCACTTCGTTTTGAAGAAAATCTGTCATGAATGATATCAGATAACTTTATATTCAAATCTATTCTGAATTCTATCACCTATCTATCATTTTAGTGTACGCTGAGGAATTATATCGAAGAAACATCGAAGTAAGATAAAAAGTGCAGCGAAACTTTTTTCACTGATCTATTTCGACTAGCTTTCTAATGAACGCATCAGAAGTCTTTCATCATAGCGGTGGAACTCTCTCTCCTAGGGGGCTACATGTCTTATAAAATTTGCAGTTTTTCCGAAAATCTCGAATAATGTCGACTGTAGACAGAATCTTTTTGAACAAAAATTTTCCCATTAAAATATAAATTAAGAAAAAAAAAGTAACTTTTCCTAACTTCCACCGAAAAGCCCTAAATCGGGGTCTTAAAATGACCCTTTATTTTCCAAGTATAAATATCAATTCTGAGGTTTCAAAGATTGCTAAACACTCGTTTTTGATGTTAAGCAACTACTGAAACTTGAGAAATGGTATGTATACATAAGTTTCATGATCATATTGACATTCAAAGCTATTTGCTTTAGGGAGTCAGTATTCCCATTTTTAGATTAAAGTAACGTCAAAATTGAACTCAGTGACCTTTGAAACTTCAGAGTTGCTATTTGTATTGCACTTACTCTCATTTTCACTTTTCTGTCTCCTCCCTATCCCCGGATTTCACAGTGCGCAAATTGAGGGACAATCGTTACTAGAGACGAGTTCAGCGAGCTTTTGAACTTGTGAAACGACATGCGTATCGCACAACATAAAATTTTCAGTCATCACCCGAATGTCAGAATTTGTGGAATTCTGTATGAAAAGGGTCAGTTTTGTCGGTCAAATCGATTCTGAGTTCTATCCATTTCCTAATACTAGAGAAAATTTTCTTTAAAATGAGACCTAGCGGGGCTTTCTATCTTCAAAATTGACGGAGTTATAAGCTTTTCAAGTTGAATGTTTTAAAAAAAAAATATAGTTTTTGAGAAAAAAAGAAGTAGCTAGTAAGGTGAGAACAGCGCTGTTTGACGTTGTATTGCGTTTATTAAGGGCGGAAACCGTTCTCAGGGGTTCCAAATATTCTCACACGAAAGTAGAAGCATCATAGTGAACAATTTGACCTAAAATCACATTTTTGCATTTTTCTCAAAATCGACCGACAGTGATGATTCTTTTTATACGCAATGCCACATTTGAAAATTACAAGAGAATGGTCATGAAAATTTAATTCAACGACTCTTTAGATTTGTAAAATGACATCGTATGAAATTTCCGAGTCCCCACCCTGTCCCCGGTACCACAGTTTTGAATTTACTGCTAAGCCAATGTTAAAGTCGAGTTCTGTAATCTTGAATTCTCCCCCACCCCCCTCCCCGATGTAACTCAATTCTATGATTTGGGCACGTGAATGTCTTAAAAATGGTAATAAAAAAAGCGTTTTAACATTGAAAAGACGTCAAAAAGCGCAAGTTCCAAATGGCGGTGACAAAGAATCGGAGGAAGAGTAGAAGAAAAATTTCCAGGAATGGGTAGATATGAATATAAATATGGAAATGAGTCTTGTAGTGATTTGCATCCCTTCACTTCCGTAAAGTCAATAAAACTAAAGAAAATTGAAAAACTGCGTCCTCTGCCGGAAAGTCTTTGTTCATTTATGTAAAAATGGAGGGTAACTTTGAACTCCCGATTTGGAGCATTTTGGGGGCAGTTCCATAGAAACAACTGTCGCAGCTAACGCTCACTGCAAAAGCTGATTTTTGAAAATAAATCTATAGTTTATCGATTAACCGGTTACTTTTGATTAATCAATTGTTTGTGATTAATTTATAACTTAGATTACTCAGTTGCATTTGATTAATCAGTTGCCTCTGGCCGATCAGTTGGTTCCAATGAACCAAGAGGGTCTGCTGATAATGAAACTTTGTGCCAATTGTCTCATTCATTAAGGGGGGGGGATAATAAAATTGACGTAAAAATGTATTTTTTTAATCTTGCACCTCTCGCTCTTCTGAACAGAGCATATTGGACTGCGCTAACTAATAATGAACAGACGCATGATTATCCGGAACATAATGTCCTAACATCAATTCCTTCGCAACCATTTTATGGTTATTCTCCCCTTTAGACTGTTCTTCAAACGCTTTGCCACGCATCCACTTCGAACTTATTTTTCTCACGTTGTACAACAAATTACCACATATTTTCAATAACTGCCCCTCCCCCCACTTCCGTAAAAAGTCACTGAAACATCCTACGTACGTTAGAATAACAGGGCGGCTATTTCACTAACCAACTTCGACGAAGCACGCGCGCACTCCAATAAATATTACCTGCGTCGCTACGCGTACCAAGACGAGAAGGTGAGGAGTGAATGAAGAGGAAGCGCGTCCGGTTGTGGGGGATCTGAATTCCAAGCTAGCGCTCGGGGATCGCGAACCTCGGCCAGTAGGGAACCACATGGTGGCTGCAGCAGGACACGTGCACTGGCGAAATGGGGGCTCGGGCCGGCCTCAAAGCGTCCCTCCGGCCACTAATGCGATAATCGAAAGGGTAGTTTCCGGGGCCGGGGGTGCGGTGTCTCAGGGGCCACTTTGGCATGCGTGCATCGCCATACCCACCACACCACTTCCATAAGTACGATTACGCTGGTGCGATCCTACTTCGTCGAAGTTTGTTAGTGGAGTAGCAGCCCAGTTATTATGGAACACTATTTTTATGACCGATGCATAAGAATAACGCGAAGTTGAGCCCAATCAGACCATGTTTGATGGGGTTCAGAGCGCTGGAATGAAATATAAACGACGAATGGTGATCGGTGCAACCCTGTCGAGAGGGAGGGGGAAAGGGGTAAATACCCCGGGCCCGGACATTCAGGAGAGCCCGATATTTTTAAAATACCTGATTTTCAACGCTTACGGCTACATCATACTGTGCATCAAGTCAGCAATCACTCCTTACACCATGAAAGAAACCTCTTATCCCGTAACTCATAATTTTGTTCCCATCTGACGAAAGAAAGAAATGAACTGGAAAGAGGGGGCCCGTGGAAATTCCCCCCAGGCCCTCTTTTTCTATCGGTGATTATGAAGATAAAAAACAAAGAGGCGAGCTTACACGGAGTTAGAAGCACTAATGGACTAGTTCAGGAAAAGGGACCTAAAGTTAAAGTAATGAATGATTGTATCCTTAATTGCAAGACTCGCCACGGTGACGCCACAAGTGATTTAAGAATACAGAGTGCGCTGTGTGTGTAAATAGGAGCGTGCCGAAATGATTCATTTCCTATACATCAGGTATTACGCATTGTTTTTCGAACCCGTATCGAAATGAGCTATTTTACACACTGTATCACGTTTTTTTATGCATCTATTATAAAAACATTAGTTTTACTCAACTTTTCGTATCGCTACGTTGCTTTAGAAAGACAGGGCTACGTGTGCACCCCCGTCAGCGAGCTGCGACCGTTCTGCGCGATCAAAGGAGACCAAGCGGGATGGATGGTTGTCGGTTATGCGCGAAACCGAGCGGCACGGCTTTTCGCGGAGACGAGATAAGCCTGAGCGCGGCGTGGCGCGCAATTAGGTGAAAAATGAATTTTCCCAGTATCCGGCACTCGTCGGCTCGTCGGCTGAAAATGGTGGCTGTTTCAATTTTTGAAAAACGCTGGTCGATTTTATCGGTTCGCTGTGTACGTGCCCGTGACGCGTCTGCCGTCTTCGGTGTGGAAAAGCGCGTATAGCGTCAGAGAGGGTATTCGCGGCACGCGCTTTCAAATTAAATCCCGTTTATTATTTGTTGCTCAGTCCGCACACGCTTCAGAGCCCATTATTTTTCTCCGGCCCACAGAAGCGGGACGCGAAACCAATTCGAAAAAGTTCTTCGGTACATATGACGAATACAGGGTCCGGTGTGTGTCCCGGATATAACATTTATTTGTTTAGCATTATTATCTGCTGTATGGGGGCGTCGAAGGGTCATGTGTGCGTGGTCTGCTTGTAAAACGCGTGAAATGCGTTCCTGATTGTACACTTATAGTTTACGGAAAGCAATTTAAAGTGGAATAAAGCGGACGTTCCGATAGATGTGTAGTTCGGACATGCGGTACGTCCGTGGAAAAAAAAAGATCACTTTTTCCTGGTGCCTTCTAGGTTCTAACCAACCTAATGAGAGAGGAGGCAGATGAAGAAGAAGAGAACCGAGCAAAAAAAAAGAATGAGGTGATAAGAAGAGGGAACAAACATCGAGAGGGACGAAAGAGTGAGGCCCTGAAAATAGATGAAGGCGGGAGACAAAGAGACAAAATGAGATACAAAGCCAAGGAAGACGGGAATTGAACAGGATATGGGGCAAATCAAATTGAACCAGGTTATAGCGTCAGTAGCGTACAATCAAGGAGCGTTTGTTCGATAAGGATTCGTGATGATAACATGTGCTTTCAGTGGCGTAGCAAGCGGTTTCTCAATGGTGGGGGGCATAATAAGGTCTTCAAGGGAGAAAAAGTAGAAAATTGCGGTGTTTTTTAAAAATCACCGATATTAGAGGACTATGTAAAAATATTGGGGCATATGCCCCCGTGCCCCCCCCCCCCGACGCCTACGCCACTGTGTACTTTGGTTCTGATGACTAATAGGCAAATGACCAGAAAACCTTCAGAACTTTCTTTTATTCGTATAGACTAAAACCTGTACGTTAATCGCCTCTGGAGAATTTATGAAACTCGAAGATGAACTTCAAGAAATTGCCTATTTTATTAAACATCTACTGAAATGTATCCTGCCTCCGTTGGAACCAGCGCCAAATGGTCGGTTGGAAAGGGCCAGGCCGAACAACAACCGAACTAACTGCGAATACCCATTTGACATTGGGACGAGTAAACACAAGGAACCATGTCTTTTCGTGGTTAGTAAGCTTCCGAAGATAGAAGAAAATATAAGTGTAGCTACTTGGTAGGCTTCGCATTTTATTTTGGACAAATGATGAGTGAGTATTCTACGTACGGGCCCTCATTTAGTACACTTACCTGAGTACTTTTTTGTTACCATTATTTCAAAAGTGTTGATTTTTTGATAGATTTCAAAAATTTGCCTCAGCTGGCAAAACTGAAGTCTCAGTTTGCCAAACCAACATTTTCAGTTACAGCGCATTTGGCTTAAACTTATAGCGGGCTTAATTACCCAAAAACCTTCAGCTTGTGGCTGATTTATTATCCCTGTTCTCTGTACAGACTACTCAAGACAAATCTAATCTCGATTGAATTCACATATTATCCTTCGCCCACAGAGCTATAACGCTTACTTACCCGACAAGACGTCTTATTAACGCTTAAAACTCCTAAAGCTTGGGGGCAGGGGGGAAACTTACCCCTCCCCCCTCCCTGTAGGAAGTTTTCACTCAGTTGGGAAAATTTACCATTTCAGTCAGGCTAGTTGGGAAAATCCAACAGGTCAAACGGTTTTTTTTTCTTGCTTTGATACTTGAGAATTTTGAGTTGAGTCAGTTAGGACTTTTACAATTTTTACCCCCACCCCCCTCCCCCCAAAAAAACTCTGGTACATCCCTGCCTGGGGGGTCCGGTTAATATTGATCAATTAGGCTGAAATTTTAAATTTATCATTTTTTCACACAAAAAAACAATTTTAGCGGGTGAGAGGAGTAAAAACAGTAAGTTGAAAACTAAGGACCGGGCTGATGCCCATACAGCTTCTTGGATTCCTGTAATCAATTGCTCTGCTGCTTCATCCAGTCAGTTTGTAGTTTTCAGTGGTATTTATAGATCTATACGTTGTTCGAGTTCATTCTGAAACATCTCCCAGTTTATTTTTTAGGTTGTTAGAGCCAGGCCCGTAGCCAGAGGGGTGCCATGGGGTGCTGAGGATCTCCTAGTGTTTGCCAGAGCCTCTCCCCCCGGCAAGATTTTGTGAATAAAAGTAACGAATTCCTTATATTTTCTCGCTAGTTTTGTTCGAAACTTTTGTTTCCTCTGCATTTTAATCTTTATAAACTTGTCAACACTGATTTTGCTTTGAAAGACGAATCGTGTGGGCTCGCGATCCAGTTCAGATTGAATATCGATGGCTAAATGCTTGAACGGCTGTTTGAGAACTGATAACTTGATAAGTCCACAGAAATAGAATATTTTTACTTCCAAAAGTTCGAAAATTTGATCATTGTAAAAGTGTTGATCTTTTTTCACGCGATATATTCAATTCTTTTTTCAATGGGTTTTCGGTAAGTTGAATCACTAGTTTTGATTACTTACGAGTACAAACATGGGCAAAACTTCCCACTAATAATTTGGCAGTCGGCAAATTTTGAACCAGTTCATTTGAATTTTTCGTTTTCTATGAATGTTTATTTGTTTATTTATTTTTTTCAATTAGAAAATTGGCAATTTTTTGATTTTTAAAAGATTTTGTCGGTGAATTTTTAGTTTTCAAAAAATATTTGTCGGCAAAATTTTCGTCTTCACCTCCCCAAATTGAAAGTCAAATTTCGTTTTTGAAAATGGAGTACCCGGGACTCCTGTCAGAGACTAGTCAGTCAAAAAGCCGAAGGTTTCAAGCTGAGTATCGAACGTTATCTGAAAGGTTGAAACAAAAAACTGAGATGAGGAAGACATTTCAAAAATCTGAAAGTCGGTAGCAAACGTTGAATTTCGAATTTCAATGACTGTTCTGTTCTTACTAGATTCTCTGTTTGACCTGGAGCATAAAATTTAAGAAAGTCGAACATTTTATTAAAATCTAAAAGCAGGCCCGTAGTCAGCCATCTGCGATAGATGATGCTGACTGTTTACCAGGTGGGCGGACTTGAAGATACACATAGTATATAATGTGAAGAGTACTACGAGGCAGTGGTATAGCCAAGTGAGCAAAGGGGGCGAATGCCCCCAATGCACCTGAAATTGAATGTAAAATATGCAGAAATGAGCAATTTGTCGCTTTAAAACACGTTTTTTTGAAAAATTTTCGCTCGAGTAGTAATTTTACCTTCATTTTCATACAATAGTCCTCTAATATCGGTAATTTAAAAAAAATACTTCAATTTTCGACTTTTTCTCCCTTGAAAATCTACCCCCCCCCCCTTCCCAAAAATCCTGGCTACGCCACTGATTGAATTTTGTCTCAAAATTAATAATCAAAATTGGTGATTCAACTTACCAACAACCCGCTGAAAAAAAAAATTGAATAGATCGCGTGAAAAAAAAATTAACACGTAGAAGGATCAAATTTTCGAACTTTTGAAAGTATAAAAACTCTTATTTTTGTGGACTTATAAACAGCCATTTAGGCATTTGGCCATCGATATTCAATGTGAACTGGATCGCGAGTCTACCACTGTATTTGTGAATATTGTAATGTGACACAAGAAAAAGGCCAGTGTGTCTGAAACTCTGGATGGACACTGGGGCCCTTTTCTTGTGACACTTCATATATGAAAGAACGACAAACGTACGATTCTTCTATCTTTCAAAACAAAATCAGTGTTGACAAGTTTATAAACATTAAAATGTAGTGGAACGAAAAGTATTGAGCAAAACTAGCGAGAAAAATAGAAGGAATTCGTTATTTTTATTCACGAAATTCTGCCAGGGGAGGCTCCGGCAAGCGTTCAAGCGTTAGGTTGTGTTCAGTACCCCCTAGCACCACTCTGGCTAGGGTTCTGGCGTAATGATGATTTTTTTTAATGGCGGTATCTCTGCCGAGGGGGGCTCAAGATACTTTTAGAGGGGGCTCAGCTCCAGCTTGCCTCCCCCCATGGCTACGAGGCTGTCTAAAAATTGAAAGCAAAAGACTTATTTCCCAATGTCAGAAGCTGAATCCGATAGCAAATGTTCTATTATTCAATTTACGTGCTTTGGTCCTGCTGAATATAGGAGGGAAATTTAGTCTGGAACGAAAGTAAAAACTCCATGTGTTTTTCCCATAAGAACGAAAGGGAACTTGTGGCACGGATTCCCCTAAATCCAATCGACCTAAAACTTTGTAGGGTTTTTTTTTCAATGATTTCATTGTCACCAGTTTATGAGACGAATCAGAGGAAATTCAGTAAAAAAATATCACCAAGAGTATATAACAACCACCTTAATGTATAAAGGAAGTTGTGTGTTCCTCTCAAGTATTCCTAATATCCTTCCAGCTTACCCCCCTCCCAGACTGGGGTATGCTCATGTGCGCAAATGTGAGTGCTTGGGGGATGAGGTTTCATTCTGCATTTGCAGGGACGAAACTATGGGAGGTGGAGGGAGGGTGGAAAAAACCAATAATTTGACAGTCGGCAAATTTTAAAACTGTTCATTTGAATTTTTCATTTTCTAAGGTGTAATGTTTTAATGAAGCCTGAAAAAGTCTTTAACAAATTCGGAAGATCCTTGAAGTCTCAGAGAAGTTTGAAAGTCCTAAAATTTTTACATAAGTTGGAGGAGGAGGTCTTGATGGGTCAAAAGAGTCTTATTATCATAGTATTAAATGAATCCAAGAAACCTCTCGGATGGTGTATGGTTGCACAAGGGCCGAGGAAGGAGAATGTCCCGAGGGGCTCACTATAGAAACGGCACTTCAAAAATAAGGTAAAAAGAGAAACGAAGGAAGAAAGAAAAATAAAGAGTAGAAAAAGGGCAGACTTTTTTTGAGGGTACAAGGGCGTTCTCAAAAATTTGCCTCGGGCCCATATTTTGCTTCTGTTTTATTAATTTATTATTATTTTTTTTTTTTTCAATTAAGAAATATTTTGATTGAAAAATCGGCAAATTTTCAAGTTTTTAAAATGTTTTGTCCGCGAATTTTTAGTTTTCAAAAAGTGTATTTGTCGGTAAATTTTCCTTCTCCACCCCCCCCCCCCCCAAAAAAAATGAAAGTCAAGTTTCGCCTCTGCTTACGAATTTTGGGACCAAATTTAATCAGTGGCGTAGGCAGGATTTTCCGGGGGAAGGGGTTAAAGTAAGATTTTCAAGGGAGAAAAAGTCGAATTTGCCCCCTCCCTTGGGCTGCACTGTTGCCTCGTAAAAATCATCTTATTATATACTGCGTGTATCCACAAGCCTTTCCCCTGGTAAACAGTCAGCACCCTCTACCGCAGGTGGCTGGCTACGGACGTGGTTAGAGCAGGCTGACGCACTCTTCTTATGATGACTGTAGAGCTGACCGTCATTATCTCCGGCATGTGATTCGACGACAGGTCGCTACAGCAGAACAAGCAAACAGATTGACTTCACCCATCAAAACCAGAAGCCAGTTCATTCCTGCGCATAATACCTATAGAAAGGTACACTATCTATAACGTCATAAGGTCATAAAGTAGGAACGAAGCAGTATTCGTAACTTTGGTTTTGTATCCGACTCCGTAGTCCGTAGTTTATGTAGTTCTAGTCTGGTATTTCGCATATTAGCACAAACACGCGAAATTTAACGTACTCGCCCGATACGTGTTGCGCCAGCGTGTTTATCTTTCGAACTCATGCAGTCTCCTCAGTCGTGACATGTCGAAATGGGAACATGATATATTATGTATGTGTCGTATGACGCCTTAGTGATGGAAAAGAAAGGTGAAATAAAAACGTCTTCGATCGTCGTTTTCCGTTTCATTATGTATGTAGACTATTACATAGGTACTATGTACGTACATTCATATACTAAGTTGCTGCATAAATACGATTGTATTATCTGTGCGACAAAATTAACATTCGATTAATATTTATTATACCCGCCTCAATCAGCGAACGTATACGCATCGACCGGGTACGGGAAGAAAAATGCTGGCATCAATCGTTTTTACGTGGATGGTAACACTGTAGCCGCGTATTTGTAAGCAACTTATTTTAGTAGAATGATGGAGTGAGTACGTGTGTCATGCCAAAAAGGGCGGGAGGGGGTCTGCTGTAAATACGCGTATGTAGTTGAATAACGATAAATTCGTTGACTTTATTAGTGCCAAAAACAGAAGACCGAGAGGGAGCGAGAGTGACAGAAAATGTGTACACAAGGATCTATATCGAAATGTAGGTAAGTGTAGTACACGAGCACGCACAGACCTGAACAGGGAAGAGTAGTGGGATTCGGTATCAGCTGTTGTATTTAGTATAACTCAGTGTTTACAACGATTAACAAGTTGTCGGTTCAAGGTTCCATTCAGTTTTTGTTCGGCGAGTTTGGGCGCTGCGTTCGCTTTGATGCGCTTCAGTTGCCGGTTGATTGACGAACGTGTTGTGCGCGTCGAGCTCCTTTTTCACCGCTCGTTTTTGGTTTTCGTATTCTCAGATTTTTTCTTTTACGATAATTTGGCGTAATTTTACGCGATCTGTAAATTGCGAATTCGCGTGTCTAGTGAATTTGTTAGTTTCGGAACGTGCGGTGTTGCAATTGGGTTGTGGTGCCGTCTTCGAAGACGCAGTTCGCTACGAAAAGTTGGTTAGTAGAGTCGAATCAAGTGTAACCGCGAATATTCATTATTTTCGAGATGACAATGTGTCCCGGACGGGGATGGGCTGGATCATGAACCTAGTGATGTAAGATCACGATCTGCATTTGATAAATTGAGAAAGCTCGCGAATTCAATCGAAGATCATGATCTACTGATCATTTGATAAATTGGTAGCCCTAAAGATTACGAATTCAAATTAAAATATCAGTTTGATTGAAAAAATCGGAGAAGACCACGATCTTGAACTGCGAAAAAGATTAGCTTTCGTGATCTTTTTAATCTTCAGATCACTATTTTGCCAGGCTTGGTGATTCGTTTTGTCTTTGATTAAGATTAACGTTACGAATCTGATGATTTTATAGTGATCTCGAAGTATTGATCTTTTATCTAAAAGATCATGTGATCTTGCCCATTCCTGGTCCTAGGTTGCCGGTCCCACCTCCTCAGGTTATGGGAGAATATACTGGGGGTATTGTTGGCCCGGTCGCCATTATGTTGGGGGGGGGGGGGAAATCTTATTGTAAAAATGTTCCGTATGAGCAAGAAATTAAAATTCAACGATTTCCACATTCTTGACTGATGGTTCAAAATGTCGACCAAATGATTGAATTTGCCGAAAAGTGCCAACTCTGACTCCCCCCTCCGCCCTTCGCTCCGCACCTGACTATATTTTATTTATTTAAGAGGCTTGTTAGCTCAGTGCCAGAGAGTTGTGTATTACATTAGGTATCGATGTACTGTTGAATCGCTTGACTCAGCACTCAGACAGCCCTTCTTTGGGCACAAGCCCTGCTCAGTTCGAACCATTTTTTCGTGTTATTGACTTTAGAGAACCAGTTTGAGTCGACCACCTGACCAGTCTCGTCTACCCATCACGTCTTTGGCCTCCCCTGTTTGCGTTTTCTCTCTTGGGGGGGGGGGAGGAATCCAAAACATTATCCTTTTATTTCATTTCATGTTGGATTCTCTGGCAAGATTGCCCGCATACTTCAGTTTAAGTGTTTTGATAATATTACCCACAGATTTTGCCTTAAAATTGCGAAAAATGTCCGCTATACGAACATGTTCCTCCTTCTTTTTGACGTTTAGAATGCTTTTAAGCATTGCATTTTGACTCATTTGTAGCCATTTCTGGGCTACTTACGTTAAAACCGGGATAACTGTATGTACTTTCGAAAATTCTTATTTTACTTTTCAATTTCATGTTACCTTTCAGTACTCTTTGTGCCCATTTGCCGTTCTGATTTTAAATTCATTTTCAGTTTTGTTGACGCCCCTGACTACATTATCAAGATCGGTGCTCAGTGCTCACTACTGTTGCCCTTGTTTATTCTTGGTGTAAAAAATGTAGGTCGGGGTGCTCCTTAGATTAGTTTCTTATTTTAAAAGAAAATTTTCAACGAAGTAAAAAACCGGTCAGTCACCGGTTTTAAAAAATGTTGAATCCATTTGTGTGGTTCTTACCTCCCCAGAGTCTTATCCTTTCAGGTGCCACAAAATATTAATTTTCATTTTTTCTAATTTTTAAGTTCTTTTTGTTGATAATAAGGTTTTTTGAATCACTGGATTCATTTCTGGGGTATTTTCTCCCTCCCTTCAAGCCTTTAGACGCCACAGAGAGGGATAATCTCCAATTTTCCAAGTTCCTAATTCTCTGTTTAGAAAGAGGAGTTTTGTGGGTCGCTGAATTCATATCTAAGATCTTGTTCGTCCTCCCTCTAACCACTAGGGGTTCCAAGATTCAACAACCTAAAAAATATAAAATCTCCTTCGTCATATAGCTTGTAAATGACATTATTCAATGTTAGCCCGCTGTAGAGCCTACAGGTTGGAGGAAGGAGTGAAAGGACCTCAGAAATGAATTCGGAGGCCTTAAAAGAACCGCATTTTTAATGTAAAAAGCCGGGAAATTGAAAAGGGCTGAGGAGGAGATAAAAGACCTCAGATCTAAACGATTCTATTTACGTAAATATCTCAGAAATTGGAGTATACAAGAATTAGCCCCATGACTCCTGAAGGATGGAGGCCGGAAAAGGACCTCAAAAATGGATTCAGTGACTTGAAAAATCTGATCCCAGGAATACGAATGTATACTTCAAATTTCGTTAGAGTCATTTCTTTTGCTTTCGAGAACGAAGAAAATCATAACATTGACATACTTAGCACAATCACAATTTAATCTAACTAAACAAGGAACGGAACATAACAACGATAACATCTAAACTTGTACAACGAGAAAAAAAGATAGAGGGCGACACTAATCGAGCGCTTAACAACGAATGCTCCTAAAGGTTTGAGGGGAGGGTGACAGGACTTGGGAAATGAATTCAGCGACTCTCGAAACCGTCTTGTGCAAAAAATTATTGCTTCTAGGCTCGATCCCTAGTACTCAAAATCAATGATGATTTTCATAAGGACTTCAACTCTGTTGGGGCTCAGGTTACTTTATACCAGTTTAACCCGAAGTTTGCCGATTTTTTTTTTTTTTTTTTTTTTTTTTAATACATGATACCGACCTGCGGGAAGGGGGCTGAAAAATCAACAGGCGAAAATAAGGACTACTCTTAACATACACCTCTCTGATAATGACCAAATGTGATTAGGAACTGCTATTAACAGCAACCCTGCACCCAACATTATCAATAGGCAACGACCAAAGAACAAAGCTGACAGATTGACGCAGAACGACTGAATTCGAATTAATCTATTCCCAAATTTACCTCCAATAACTAAGTACGTTAAAAAAAAAAATCTAGCTATAAGAGACCGAGAAGGATGAAAAAGAACCTAAATCTGATACAGGCGAATTTGGGCTCTCAGTTTGAAAGTGCCACCTTCCTTTCCCCCCTCCCCCCTTCTGAAATATTTTTGTCCGATTTTTCCAAATAAATCGAGACTTCTTTTTTCTTTACATTTGGACGTGATTTCTTTAGACAATCCTGTTAGCCAAGTGCCCGTCACCGAGGCCATGCTCTTGCTGTTTCTTTTGCCTTGAACTGAAGTTCAGTGATGTGTACCAGGGTCGCCACTTTCCTAGAAAAACTGGAAATCAGGGAAAAGTTGGGAAATATTTTCAGTCAGAGGAATTTTCAAAACTAAATTCTTAATAAAGTTGCGTGGCTTAGAAGTATCATGGTGGTTGGTACCTGTGTTTGGTTCTATATTAGATGTTTGTTAACTGCGTGTTAATAGAAAATTACGGTACTAGAAATTTAAAAAAAATAAAATTGGGTGACAACACTCATTAATGAACTTTCAATCAGTAGGCTTACTCGCTGAGAAAAAATTGAGAAGGTTGATCTGGGAAAATCAGGGAAAGTCAGGGAAATTCATATTTGAAGAAAAGTGACCACCCTGGTGTACAAACGTCCGCCCATTTGCTCTTGTTCGATCGTTGTAAATGGAACACATTAACAGCGTATGCGCTGCCCGAGGGGAGCGAAGGGAAAGGAAAGTCATGTTTTTTCTTCTGGAGAAAAACCTTTTTGTGCTAGGTTGCAGATATATTTGGCAAAATGTTTTCGGGAATACCCCCCTCAATAAAGTATGGATTTTGGAGAAGAGTCTTGCCCTTGTGGAGGTATTGTATGCTCCGTCCCCCTGGAAAAAAAAAAGTCTGTTGGACCCATATCTTACGACAATGCAGATTTCTTGAGTGTGCGCGCAGTATAACTTGAAATTTCTCCTTACATCTTTTGCACCGGGCAGTGCCGGTCTGGCCGAGTTTTAGCCCTTTGGTAGGCCTCCCTATGCACAGTTCACAAGAAAAAACATTAATTTTCTAGTTCACTGAGCTCCCTTTGGAGACGTAGTGGACTTAGTCGGTAGGCGAGTGCCGGCCCCTGAGGTGGCCAATTCGACGTTGTGAACAAATCTTAACTGAATGAGAATAATGAGTCAAAAAGCAATTGAAACGGAGCCTGGAGGAATATGAATGAGTACGAAATTTGAGTTCTGAGTGAAATCCAATACTATTAACTTTCAAATAACTAAGGGACAGAGGAGTGAGGAGAATCGATTGACAGTTGACGTAAACTTGGTATTCGATAGCTCACACAATAATACCGATTATCTACTTATTTACTTGTTGATGTATCTTTGCAACTGAGATGTCTTCTCCCGAAGTTACACCTTAGAATTGTTTGCCTAGCTGGTTTATTCGTTTTCTCATATGCTTATACTTCTTAGTCATTCTAGCAAGTGCTGTACATGATGTTGTCGGCCGGGCTACCACACGCTCTACCTACTGCAGTTATCATTGCACGCAATCTATGCTCGTAATAAAATATTGCGCGCACATTCCTACGATATCTCGTGCCGACAATCGTCCAAGTTGAAAAATTACACGTCATTATGCGAGCCGACGCACACGTCCAGCGATGAAGACCGCGAGATTAAAAACAGTACAAGAGAAGAATATGCTATAAAGTAGCAAGAGTACCCGTTTGTGCTTCGTAGAGAAGGCACACGACATTGATGTCATCATTTAAGAGAAAGAAACGGATAAAAAACCAGAGTGAGAAAGCAATGGACGAGAATAAGAAGTATAATACAGCAGTCAGAAACGAGGAAATCAAGAACTTATTTATTGGTCCAGGTTAGGGTTCAAAAGAGAATCGTTTTGTGAACGTTTTCTGCAGTGAAAGGCTGGTGTTTAGTTGTCCATTTCCAGATTCCAAAGGACTCGAAATCAAGTTCCAACGTCTTTAATTTCAATAAACGGATAATTCTTTCTGATTGATTAAAAATTGAGTTTTGAATTGGTGGGGGGGGGGGCGGTTTTCCAAAAAAATGAAACACTAATATTGAACTCAAACAGTGATCGAAAATCATGTTTTGCTAAATAATGGTCCAAAATGTGGACTGAATGGTCAGATTTGTCGAAAAATGCCGACTTTGAAGATTCTTGGGTGAGTGTCACGCCTATCCTTCCTTCTGCTGCAGCCCGCGTAACTATCTGAAATCTAGTTTCAACTAGTTAACTGTCCGCCATTTTTTTCTAGTGACTGGACCCTGGAAAAGATCATTATTTTTACGATTCTACTTTCATTATTGAATCCTCGCAGCTCACATTCGATTAGGATCATGTTTGAATCAATATGTGTGTCTGAAGTAACTTCACAACCAGTCTTCATTATATCTCAAAATATGCGTCCCACTAGGTTGGTATTGAGTTGAAAGTAGATACTACATGAAATTTCCAGTTAGATAGAACCCATTGTAGGTCTTAGGGTCCGAAAGTGGCTCAGCTGTTGGGATTTTAAGTAGGATGAATAAAAAGAATAACTTTTGGAAAGACTGCGTTCTAAGTTTTTGAAAAAGAAAGTTGGAAAAATGATGTACTAAGTTCATGAACCGAGGGGCTCAAGATTAAATCCAGATATTTAAACTCTCTTACAACTCTCGAAGCCATTTATTTCACGTGCTTAATAACAACAGTACTAACAAAATTATTCAACGAAATACTAACAAACAATGTAATACCAATCGACTGGAAAACCTCTGACATAATATTATTATTCAAGAAAGGAGATAGACATAAAATAGAAAACTACAGACCAATAACACTAACACCAACCATATCCAAAATCTTCTCAAAAGCAATAGAAACCAGACTAAAACCAATACTCAACTCGCAACAACCAATAGAACAAGCAGGATTCCGTAAAAACTTCTCAACAATAGATCATATACATACGGTTAACCAAATAATAGAAAAGAGCAACGAATACAGTTTTGACTTATGCCTGGGACTGATCGACTACAACAAAGCATTCGACTCAATAAGCCACAACTACTTACTGAAAACATTAAAGATAGAAGGAACACCCCAAACATACATTAACATAATAGAACAGATGTACGAAAACCTCAAAGCCAGAATAAAAACAGACACACTAGGCAAAGAATTCGAGATAAAAAGGCGTAAAACAAGGAGATCCGCTTTCCCCGATTCTTTTTAATAGTGCACTAGAGGAAATTTTTAGAAACCTAAATTGGAAAAATAAAGGCATAAATATAAATGGATACCGTCTATCAAACCTAAGATTTGCAGACGATATAGTACTATTCTCAGAATCAAGCGACGAGCTGGAAAAAATGCTGAACGAATTGAATACAGAAAGTAAAAGAGCTGGCCTATCAATGAACCTCCAAAAAACAAAAATAATCGCGAAAACGAGCGGACAAAAAGACATAACTTTGGACGGTAAAACAATCGAAACAGTAGAGGAGGGGACTTATCTAGGACAAAAAATATCATTCAATAATCAATTCGAAAAAGAAATTGAAGCCCGAATTACCAAAACATGGTCCAAATACAATATAACAGAACACATAAAACTTAACAAATGGAAATGGGCAGGCCATATCTCACGACTTGAAGACAACCGATGGACCTACAGAGCCACTTTCTGGCAACCTTGGGGAAAAATTAGAAGTTGGGGCCGCCCAAAACACAGATGGAAAGACGACATAAATACATTTTTAGGTAACAACAATTTTCAAACAATAGCCAGGAACAGGATAGAATGGAGGAAATTGCGGGAAACCTTTGCTCGATACGGGCCTGGGAGGGACTGAACCCCACTTTGGGGCCACGGCATATAACATATTGTAATTTATGCATACCTCGCCCAATAAAGGTTGATTTGATTTGATTTGAATAAATTGGATACATCATTATTGACTTCCATAATCTTATGTTTCATGTCTCTGAAACATGTTAAAAATATGTTTATGTTGAAAGCGACTAAGTGGGCCTTTTATCGCCCCGCCTAAAATTCGATTTTGTGGAAACCATAATAGTCTTATGATAAATGCGGGAAGAAAAAATAAGGTTTTCTGTCATTAACTCCCAAAATGAAAGAAAAAATACAAAAAAAACAATAATTTCAACTTAGTCACTGAAATCGCTATGTATCTGAGAGACTGTAAGTGACCAAGTGGATCCTTAAACTCTCCGATACACATAAATTTAGAGTGGTTGAAGGCAGTCAATCGTTGGGAAAGGATATTGTAAAAGACAAGAGCGTAGCTAGGAACCGATTTTGGAGTAGTAAGAAAAAAAACCGTAGACGTTTTTCTCTTTACCCAACTTTTCAGGGAGATTGCCACGAATCCCTCTCCCAAATCTATTTCACTGACAGAAGCCTTTACTTTCGTGAATTCATGAGACTATTGAGAATGTGATGTTTTACTTCAAAGTTCACTAAAATTAAACGATCCGTCAATAGAGTCCCGCTAGGCTCAGTCCTCAACGTAACCTTGTTTTCGATTGCTATTAATGAGATCACTCTCCAGGTTCGTTTCCGTCTCACACAATTTGCCGATAATTTCAGCATTCACCTCAAATCAAAAAATTCACAACGTGCCCATAGACTACTCCAAGAAAACATAAAACTAATCGAAACAGGGTCCTTTAGACACGGATTCCGTATATCACCAAGCAAAATAGGATTCACGATGTTCCAGCATCGAACAAATAATCTAACTTTCCCGCCTCATGTACTCAACTCACAATCGATTCCTCGTTCCAATTCAGTCAAATTTCTCGGCCCATACATTGACGCTCGCCTTTCTTGGTTACCGTACATAAAACACATAAAAGCCAAATGTATGCGCTCACTCAATGTTCTGAAGTGCCTCTCATATCCTTCCAAAGATATAGCAGAAGGCTACTCATTCAGATATACCAATCCGATCTATCATGGATTATAGATCACCCGTGTATGGACCTACCTCTCCCTCATACTTGAAGCTTTTGGACGCTGTTCAAATTGCGGGTCTACGTATCGCCATTGGCGCCTTTCGCACTAGCCCAGGTTTTTTAGTATATGTGCCGATGCCGGAATTCCTCTTCTCTCTTACCGCCGAATGCAACTCACTGCCAAACTTCTCGTTAAGATAGCACACAACCCTAATCTTCCTGCCTGTGAGTGTCTCTTTAACCCTACAAACTACACCCATGTTCCTAAATCTTCACTACACGTACGGTCACACGTACCTTTTCCTACAAGTCACTACCAACAATCCATACATCACGCCCCCCCCCCTGGTTGTTGAATCTCCCCCATTCAATTTTGAACTTACAGAATTCCCTAAAAAATCCACCCCCAAAATTATTGGACTCATTTGCAAGAAATTCTTGACCGCTTTCCTGATCGTATCCTATGCTTCACTGATGTTCAAAGTACAACTGACGCACCGCTTACGCCTACTCCATAGATAGTCTCCTACACCCCTTCCGACTTGAAAATACAGATTCCATCTACACAGCCGAACTCCATGCTGTCTTACAATGCATAGTCACGATCTCCTCGCTCGAAGACCCACCCACCCCCACCCTCTAATTGATCCTTGTAGATTCACTTTCCTCTTTAAGGTCTATTTCTGATTGCCTTTCAACGCACGCTCTCGGCAACGCATCCATCTCATTCTCAATCTCATTTCCTTCACCACCAAGAGAATTTCACTCATCTGGATCCCAAGCCATATTGGTATCCTAGGAAATGAGGCAGTAGTTGATCAAGGAGCACAGCAAGCTACACAGCTCCCGTATATCACTCGTCAACTCCCTATCTCAGAGAGCATTTGCGACCGATTTCCACCCTTTCCCTCACGACGGAAGGGCGCGCGGTGCCCCATCTGTGTTTAGCCTCATTTTCCCTTTTTTAATACGTAGAAATGATCAGTTTTGAACATACGTATTTTTAACAAACAGTACAAGTTCAGTACATCGGTTCATCACGAACTGTCACAATTAAAGGTGTGCAGTTACAAATTTGAAAATATGTGAAAGTGAATGGTTTATCTCAGTACGCTCCAAGATCATAGACCTTTATAGTTAATATAGACTGCGCTTAGTGATAAGAAGTACCTGGCATACATATGGAGGGTAAGTGGAGTGGCAACTCGGCGAAAAGGAATTTTATCATTGTAATCTGATTTCATCCCATTTTTCACGATTATTTTCTTTTAAAATAATCATACTTTAGAAGAAAATAATCGTGAAAATGGAATGAAAACAAAAATTATAATATAAAATTCCTTTTAGCAGAGTTGCCACTCCACTTATTCTCCATGTGTGCCAAGTACTTCTATCACTGAACTTAGACTATATTAACGATGAGGTCTATGTCCAAGATACTTTTTCGGATCTACAAAAAGTTGAAGTCATTAAAAATTCTGATCCACATTTCATTCACTAGATAAATAAAATCGTGTGAATAGGTCATCATAATGATTAAATGGTGAATACTACACTCGGACAGTGTGTTTTCTCCTGCACTGAGTGACTACATTCGATTGTAGGAGACTCGGCGTTACCAGATTCAAGAGGAAATGGGCGGTGGTAGGGGGAGGAGGTGGGCACACGGCAGAGGGCTTCGGGTGAATTACGATTATTTGGCGAATATCATTGTCATGACTGCAGTTCACCTTGAATCTTCAAATTGGCCGCTGTGCGAGGGCAAGAAAATTGGCCCAGTGACATTTTGGTTCGGATAATTCATCACTACTACTTGGGTGAAGACGTATACAGCACATCAGGACGAAGTGACAAATTATTCTAACCGAAACACTACTCATTAACTGCATTCAGTCGTCCGTGGATTTTGAAATGTACGACAATAGTAATTATTAGACAATGGAGACTTTCCACTCTCCCTCTTGAAAGAAGGTTCTCACATAATTTAGTCGACTGTCTGCTTGAAGTACCGAAAAGACCATCAAACATACCCAGAGGGCTAACTGCCCCCTCTCCCACTTCACAGTCCACTGTGCGTTTACGATCTAAACATGTGCAGATGATGAACTGCTCCATCTTAGCTTAACCCTGTGTTTCACTCTAACATTAAATTCGAAATAGAGTGCTCAGGGTAATGTTTTTCTAGTTCGATGGCTTTCGTATAGTGAACTTCCAGACTAAATACTAGTGTACATGTAAACTAAAATTAATGTACGAGCCGTTTTTCAAACGCATCCAGTCGAGGGGGGATTCAGAATTCTAGAAAAGAAACCTAATTAGTCAGTAGCCCGACTGTGTCAGGGAGTTTCGCAATTCCGTAGAAACTGTATACCGAGGCCCACAATTGTTGAGCATTCCTGAAAAAATCATCTGTCCCTCCTTTTCGCTTGCTGTGTCGTAAATAAACTCGAACTGAGTTTTTTTTTTCTTTCTTATTTGGGTTTCGTTGATGTGCCCTGATGTCACACTCAATGAAAATCAACCACGAGAAAATCTGATTGCGAAATGTATAGCGAATGGAAAATTTCTGTTTTGAAAAGTCAGCGAATTGGAAATCCCCTTAATCCGCAGTAATAAAGCGGTTATAGCGCCGTACGTATAATGTATGTGCAGACACTTACTGAAGACTAAACAATCGAAATTAAATTACTACACAGATTATTGCCTGCAGTGTTGCACCTTATTCGAAGCCCGGAGTTATTGACTAATTTTGAACACGCAGATTGAAAAATAGTGTTAGGAAATGCTAAAATTTGAAATTCATCAAGTAGACTACCGTTGTGCACGAAATATCAAAAGAGGTCTTCGACAGTGGAGAGGCGTTGAGTATCCTATTTTGGAGCTCGAATTTACTTATAATCATTTCCACTTTTAGAATGTAAACCAAGTACGTAGTACCTACCTATTTTGAATAAAAAATAAAAACCTGTAATTTTAACATCACCGAGTTTAGTTTTGTACCTTTAACTCTAAGCACAGTTAGTAGACCTAATTCGAATCTCGTGTGCAAATGAGGATCTTATGCACGAGCAATTTAATAAGGCTAAGACTCGCTCCCCAGGGAGCACTCGGGCGAAGAATTTTAATAGGAATACTTAAAAGGGCTCTTTTAGTAACGCCGTAAAATTTAAACTGTTTTTAATATTTGAGTACAGTCAGCTACAGCACTTCAATTTTTTTTTAATCTAGACTTGGCTGTTGGCAAATTACTCGTGTGCGTTGTTTATGGACTCTCGAAGATATGGCGCTAAAGTCTGAAGAATTAAGAAGAAAGAAAACATCATAAAATGCGAATTTTAGTTCGAGTCTATTCCCAGTAGGTCAGGGGCTGTCGCGTATACTGCGTTCGGTTGATTTCTTTAATAACTGAATTCTTTCTGATGTGTGTACCGACAAGGGACCACTAATTTGGTCGCGCTGCGTTCATCTGGTTGACCGAATTTGCGGATATTTGGAATAGTTCCGCGAAATATTCTGTAATTTGTCTGTCGCGGAATTCGCTCACTGCGTTACAAGATTCCCATTGCCTTCTCTTCGGCATCTAAGAGTTGATCTTAGGTAACTGCTTGGCACGTCTGTGTTAGAACCGTATCAAATTAGAAATATAAATATAGGAATACTCCTGAGATTGACGTACAACTCGATTAATATTAAATTCTGGGTGGAATTCAAGTTAAATATGTGAAATTCGCCTCGGGGCCAAACATTAAACGTCCCCCCTTCGGTGAACGATAATTTTTGTCCGATTGTTGTAAGAAGGTTGGAGTGCGCCTCGGTATCGTTGAAAAGCACCCACCCCCTTGCCATCATTGAAGAAATAAATGCTGTCCAATTATTTTAGAAAAATCAGTATTTTTTCTGCAGTCTAGTCTCCTTGCTTTTTTCTTATTCATGACCTATTTTTCCATACATATCTCTTCCCAGTTGAGCACCTCGGTTCTGTAACCAGTGTGGTTCCTAACAAAATGAACGAAGACGACAAACATTGAATTAGAAGTAACAGATTGATCAGAACGGACTACAAACGGCCACATCTGACCGTAAATTAGCAAAAGAGACTGAAACAACCGACGTCAGATATGATCAAAATTGACCAAAATTACAAAAGTAACCAACGCGAATGCGGTCTGACCAAATCGAATTAGGAGGAATTGATTCTGTCCAAACTTGACTAAGTCTTGTTAACGTTGATCAAAAAGCATTGACAGGAACTTGGAACAAACATGGTAAAAATCGGAGGGGGAAAAACATCCAACTAAATTTTACGACATCTGACAAACCTTGATCCAAAATTATCGAAAAAGACTTTATGCGAGTGAATGTTCACTGAGACGGGTTTCAAAATAAAGTCACTCTAATTTTCGCGTATACGAGTTGACAGAGCGTTTATGAATTTATTCTAAAAGCGTCCAGACCTGTAGACATGCACGTAGACTAGGGCTAGGGCTGAACTAATGAAGTTGGTGGCAGAAACGGTGATATTTTTAACATCTGCGCGATGAGAACGATATTATACTCTCGGAAAACGTGACTTTTCTGCGACAGACCTGCGCACGTGCTTATGTACGTCGTCGCAGACGGATGGTCTTTGTTTTTGACCATTAGTCGACCGCAGCAGAGTGTCTACTGGCCTGAAAATTCATGAAAAGTCACGAAAAGTCATGATATTTCAACCAAAACTCTCATGATATCTCATCATGTCATAGTTCACAATATTTCCATCACCAAAAAAAAAATCAGTTTTATTTATTTAATGAGAAAAAAATATTGAGTGAATATTTTTTATTGAAGTTTAGCGCGCTCTGTATAGAGCCCTCGGTAAGTCATGAAGCGCCGAGTTTGCCCTCCCCCCTACACTTTCTGTTTATATCTCCCATGATTAGTCATGAAGAAATGTAACTTTTAGAACTGCTGGTCCCTTGATTCAAATTTAACAACTACCAAAATGTAGAACCGTGATGTTTTGGATTAGCTTCTGCTATCTCGGAGATGTGCAACACAGTACACCTTGTGATTGTGTCAGTATAGCCAGAAAAGTATCCTCTACAAAAAAAAAAGGTCTCGCGCTTTTTTCAGTTTACGCTTGACCACAAATTTTTATTGCGAAACCTTCTAAATTTAACTTGATGTCGTGAGTAAATAGATGTAAATATTTCATGAGGAAAGATGAGACGTTTTGTTGATTTCAAATTCATCTTCACGATGAATTGAAAAATTCCCTGGTCACCTGAACTACCTATGTCTTTGAATTATTCAGTTAAAATTTGTCTAGCAATTAAATTATCTATAGAAAACTCATACAGGCTTATCATTTGGGGAAAATATAAGAAAAATGTACAGGGGTAAAAATTAGGGAAAAGGGAAAATCATATATACATTGGGAAACATAGAGGGTACTTATAGAGAGAAATGATGTTGGCATATCATATAGGAGAATGATATAGAAATATCGTATATTTCTTGGGAATCATAAAAAAAGAATTGCTGAGGGAAAACATACAGGAAAATCATATAGGGAAATATTATTTATGGAAAGCCATATAGGATAATGGTATAGGAGAGTTGAGTAGGGAAATCATGTAAGAAGGCATTATAAAGGGATCATGTCGGAAAATACATTGTATAGTGAAGTTGTACTGGAAAATTATGCAGGGAAGCATTAGAAAATCGGATAAAATAATTATAAAGGGAAAGCATATTATTATTGGGATATTACATAAGGAAATACTGGTGTGGTGGGACGTTTGGCGATGCACGCATGCCAAAGTAGCCTCTAAGACACCGCACCCCCAGCACCGGAAACTACCCTTTCGGGCATCGCATCAGTGCTGAGGGAGGAAGGAAATAGTATTAGAATACCACATAAGGAAATCATGTAAGATATTCATTAGAAAATCATCATATACGGGGATTGCGAGGTAGTCATATCCCTGGGGAATCATATTGGTATGTCAGACAGGAAAATTATGGAATTGCAACGGGTAATCATACAGGAAGATGATATATGATGTATTATATTGGGAGATGATATAGGTAATCATATAGGATATGGCGTAGAGAAATTATATATGGTAATAATATAGGCATATTAAACCATAGATGATAAAGCGTATATAGTGAGAAATGATGTTGGGATGACATGTGGGAGAATGATATAGAAATATCTTATTCCTTGGGGACTCATAAAAAAAATCATAGAAAAGGAATTGCAGAGGGAAAATGTACAAAACAATCATATGGGGAAATGATGCTTATGGAAAGTCGTATAAGATAATGGTATAGGAAAATTGAATAGGGAAATGTGCAAGAAGGCATTATAAAAGGATCATGCCGGAACATGTATAATTTATTGCGGAAATAATGTAGAACTAGAAAAATCATATAGAAAATTCATAGAAGAGAATCACAAAGGAAACACATGAAGTGAAATCATGTACAGAAAAGTGACTTGGTAATATTGACTAAGAAAATTGCACAGGAAATAATACAAGGGTTTTCCCAAACTGATTTTTTTTTTAGCATATAGTCGGATTGTCAATGGATAAAAGAGATTCTTTAAATCACAAGGGCTAGGTTTTTTTTTAGGTGAAACATTTAATCCCCCAGTTACCTTTCTATAACTCACCTGATGTTCTCTCTTAATTGCTTTTATTCTGATATATCTTGTGTTCCCACCCTTCCCATCCATCATCCCCCCTCCGAAACCCCCTCCTTCCCCTTTCTTTTCTCTCCTCCCCCCACCCCCCGTGTCTGGCTAGCTGGCTGGCTGGCTGCCTGTCTGTGTCTCTTTTTCTGTTATTAATTCGTATTGTTGTGAATTCCACTAAGCAAGCTAGTCTTCATATAAGTCCGGAGTTTTATTAATTAATTTTTCAGTTACCCCCCGCCTTCATCAAACTAGAAAGTCCAGTGACAAAGGGAGGGTTGCAAAGCCCTCCAAGCCCCATCTGCTTGTGCTCATTAGAAAAATACTAACTTCATCGTTATCTGTGCTCCCTAGTGCAAAAGCTGAATCCCTGTATCGATAATTTTGTTCATGTTTCGGTTACACGAACTTCGCTATTTTATCGGCGGTTCCCGATGATTTCCTCTATTAGTGCCTCTCGTGTCCCGCCGAAAAAAAAAATGGTCAAAAAGAAGCAGCTTATAATTAGCGAAGTATAATGCGAAAATGAAATCAGTTACTCTTTTTGCACTCGTTCTCGCTCTTGCGAAATTATTTCGACACATTCCTCTCGACTTTTTCTAATTAAGAGTCGTCTTTCATTAAAATCACGATAGTAAAAAATTGCAACTTTTAATTTACAAGCGATTATTAATTAGCGCGTTCGCAGAAAACGTTCGCTCGAAGTTCGCGTGTACGGCAATTAGTTATTTTAATAGCGTGCAAATTTTCCCTGTTTCCTGGTTCTGTTGTCATTGGCTTGCGATCTGCCCGGCCAAGTTATGCCACCTATCGAATGATGTGCCGACATATGGACCGTGTACCACTCATGGGCTGTATTTCGATATCATGCGCTCGAATTGGATGGGTCAATGCCAAAGCGATTCGATTTTTCATGATTTACCCTTCTCCCCCGTGTCGCCGATGCCGACCTCGGTATACTGCGAAGCGCAGTTTGAATTTTACTGGGTGCTAATGTACCGAGTTGTCAATTTGGCAGCAGACACTCTGTTGGTAGAGGGTAGAAGTGTGGAAACCCGAGCCAGGCTTTCTGTGCCCATGCAACGAATCATTTTGCGGTTTAGAAAATGGCGTATATTTCTAATCTACGCAACCTGATCAGTGAATTCTGTCTTCATAACTCGAGGATGCACTTAAGTTCCCTTTTGTGTCAGTTGTTCTTTGGCGACGGCCTCGTGTGTTGCAGAATAGTGGGAGGGATGTTTTTTGGCGACGGCCTTGTGTGTTGCAAAATAGTGGGGGAGGGTCTTCTTTGGTGGCGATCTCATATGTTGTAGAAGAATGGGTGGGGGAGGGGCGTTTTCTTGCGAGCTCGAGTGTATGCCATTCAATTTGGCGGCTGCACAACAAAGAATTCCGGTACTTGAAGCCGTGCTGTTGCAGAGCATTCAGTCGCAGTCTCGGGTTGAATGTCTCGAGATGGTGAGAAAGTAAGAAGGGTGTAGTGAGGAGGCGTTGCTGATTCGTGGAAACGCTAGAGAGAAACAAAGTCACATTGCCGATAGTGCAAATTAAAATTATTTTCGTTATGACGGTTATGGCGAAAGTAGGTGGATAAATAATGCGTGTATCTGTGCAGCTGTACGTACACTTGTATACTGGTTCTGCATCATCGTTATTAATCATTGAGCAAGGAAGAAGGTACACTCTGGCAGAACAGAGCCAGTGTCCATTAATGTGGCCAGATTTCCTGCCGAGCGGTGTCCGGGACGAGGAAATCGAGGGCCATTTTACTGTATTTTTTTGTTGCCACGAAATTAATAACAACCTGCGATTCGTATACTAAATCATAACTTTATTACCAAATGCTGAAATTTGTCGTCGGTCATTTGTCATAACACGAGCCACGAGAGCATGATGTTGCGAACTCTGACAGGGAAAAAAATGTTATGTTGATCTCTGGGGGTGGAGGAATGGTAGAAGTAATTATTATGTTTCTTCGACGCCTGCGTTATTTTTTGACTTTTTTATTATTTGCGTTCCTCGTACACGTATTTGGTTTTTTTTTTTTTTTTGTTCGTGTTTCTCTATATTATACCGATAGGCTTTGGAAGTACCGAGTTTCGTTCAGAATTATTATGACGAATAACTAACTGTCTAGACGATACTTCAGGAATAACTCAATAACGGACGGCGTAGTTGACTATCAGGCTTTCCGGAATGGTCAGGTCTCACTGAATGTAGAAATCGTAGACGTCGAGTAAAAAAGTCGCAGTCAAAGGCCGGCCCGTACTGTTCCTCATTCGTTTGTTGTATTTTATTAGGCCTTTAGGAAAACTCTTGAAAGTCGCAATCAACCCTCGCCTCCCTCGCAAAGATGTGGCATAAGAAAACTGTACGATTCTGTTTGTGCTATTAGCACCTGTTAACCTTTGTGTGTACAATAGTTGAGGACATGTTCTGATTAAATAAATTTTAGATAATAAAACTACTTACTTGAATTACTGTCATTCAGTCGAAATACAGCTTAACGTGATATTTTTTCTTTACAGTCCGGAAACCAAATTGTCTCCCCCTTCACCCCTGGCTTCTTAGTAAAGTAGCCCTTTTTTGAACAATATTTGCGATTTTTCTCTCTCACTTTCCAGATCGGTGCCAATAAACGCGGAATGCCAAGTGCTTCCCTCCCTATCTCCGTAAAAGTTCCTTCTTTTTTAATCAGGTGAGGGAACCCTCCACTCATCAATATCACTATGTCGAATTGCAAAAAATTACTATCCTTCGTATTATTACAATATTTGCGAATAAAAAAGCTATTTTTAAAACGCAATAAGTCCATTCATTGTGTATTCCAGTTCCGAAACGCAGTACGTCCGATTTTAGTGAATTTTCTCTTGCTTGTATTTGAAAATTGTTTCTAAGTTGTATCCGTGAAGGTTGAGGCTAGCTAGTATTTATCAAAAATCGGACGGAAAAAATCAATATTTAAATTTATGGACAGTTTTCTGTGTTCCCTGAATAATTTAGAATTATGAACTTAGTGCGTTTTGGAAAGGCCCCTTTCAAACAAACTTCCTCAAATTTGAGAAAAATTGAAAGGGGCAGTACTAGGGTGGTCTTTATTTTAAAAAACATTTTCTTGGATCTGCGCTTTCTTCTCCGGAAGTCGTTTCAATTAATCCCAAAAATTATCAAAAAAGTTCGAGCTCGATTGCATAATGTTAATCCGTGTCTGAAGGTAAAAGTTCAACTGTGGTCAAAATAGGCTGTTTGGAATGGCAGGATTTCGATGAAACACTTAGGAGTTACGTATTTTGAGGTCAGTGCTTCTAGCATATAACTTTTGCTTATTTATATTTACATGTGTTGCTAGAGCAAATATTTAAATTTGTAAATGTTGAAAAACGTGCTTCGAAATTTCAATATGCCTCTTCTGATACATCTACAGAGTTGAATTTAATGACATAAATGAAACACAAAGTAGGGAAACAGTTTGAAGGAAACACCGAAGAGACATCTGAAAATGCTGAGTAAAAAATTAAAAAAAAAATTATAAATGTACTTATTTTGTTGGAACTAACCCAGATGATTGTCTCAAGTATGTACATTATGTATTTACAGTTTCAAGTTTGAACTGTTACATAATATTTCAGTGGTACTGGTCTAAACACCGATAATAGTGGTGTTTGTGTGCAAAAGAGGGTATCGTGTGCCCCCTCCCATAATCAACTCAGTGATGAGGGCCAAGAAGAGTAACGAAAGAATATTTCAGCCAACTTTTAAAAATTTAGAATGAATTGTTTCACAAAGGAGTAATTTGGGGAAATGCATTGCGAAAATATGATTTAAAAATGAAAAAATCAATCGAAAAAAATTTATGGGTTAATTTCTAGCTGGTGAAAATTTTTAGTCTGTTTTTCCACTTCTAGACTGTATTTTCTTAGTGTTTTCAAATTATTCCTCTGTAGCCTACGCCGGTATAAATTTAAAAATCGTCTTTATCCAACATGCGTAAGTTGATATGGCTAACGCCGGTATTGCTGAAGACCCTCCTTTTTATGATCTTGAAAAGTTTCAGAGCAACGCTGAAACAGTAAGACATCTTGGCATTCAAATTGATTGAAAAATACCCTTATTGAAATATTAGAAGTAGGTTCATTGGTGCAATTCCATGTACCACTCCAACTATTGAAATAACGTATTGTTATTGTCTGGCTCCCGAAATCGAGTCAACGGATTCCTTCAATTGATTG
Source organism: Acanthococcus lagerstroemiae (assembly GCA_031841125.1). Taxonomy (NCBI): domain Eukaryota; kingdom Metazoa; phylum Arthropoda; class Insecta; order Hemiptera; family Eriococcidae; genus Acanthococcus; species Acanthococcus lagerstroemiae. Next base: position 5,244,795 of record CM063108.1, read on the forward strand.
TGCCAAAATTGAGATTTTCACATTTTAGCTCCCCGTGGTGCTCAAAACGTAGAGATTAAAGGAAGAATAACCTCAAAAATGGATTGAACGACCTATCAAACAGCTCTATTATGATACAAAATATGTCGGAAATTCTAAAATTGAAATTTACACCTTTCAGCCCCCTTCGGCGCTCAAAGAGTAGGGGTTAGAGAACAATAACCTCCAAAATGAATTCAGTGATCTAAGAAGCCCTCATTGCAATATCGTTGGGATGGAAAGTACTGCTGGGGTACAAAGTATTATTCGTATTTTAAAATTTCAGCAATGATAAAAAGGCGCCCTTAGACATTGTTTAAGGATTTTTCGCTGCTTGTTACTTTCACTTTTGAAATACCGTAGAGAAATTTTTCTCGCTTAGTTGACTTACGTTTCTAATTTTTGTGATGTCCCCCACCCTAGAAAAGTTCATTCGCCACAGTCCCATGATGATATAAAATAATCTCAAAAATGGATGCAGTGAATTAAAAAAAAAAACAGTTTCGATCCAAATTCGGTTAACTATTCTGTGATTAAAATTCCAGCATTACAGTCCTCTGTGGTGCCCAGAAAATAAAGGTTAGGTGGAAAATAACTTCAAAAATTGATTCAGTGACCTGAAGATGCCACCAGTGATATAAGGTACGAGTAACGTCGAAAATTGAATTTCTAGATTCAGTCTCATTGTGAAGCTCATGTGGGAGGGGTTAGGAGGGAATAATCTCAGAAATTGATTCAGCGTGTGTGGAACCATAGAATCCACTTGTACAGGCCTCTTGCATACTTTCGAAAATTAATTTTTATCACCTGTTCTCCAGAGGACCACTGTGCGGCCCCGCCTAATTACCTTTTTCGAAGGTGCGGAACGTGACGCGGCGGCGACGAGTCATCCTCGGCGGCGGTCAATCACACGTGCGCTCGGACCGTCGGTTTCCATCCTCCGATAGTTGAGAAGTTTTTTGCTTTTGGTCACCTCACCTCTCGCCGAATGCCCCGCGGCAGATTAATTTGATAAGGCTCGTTAATAATCTCGTTCTCGTATTGTTTTTCGCGGCCGAGAGGCGCAATTCGAAAATAGGCGGACAGGCGGACGCGCGGTTATTTATCGTTCGGCCGACTCGTAACAATTAAAAAACGAGAACAAAAACAGACACGACGGACGATTTACGATGACCGTTCTTTCGAGCCTGGGGAACCAAAAGCGTTAGCATCCCGTGGCCGGGGCCTATTTGCCCGGAGAGGAAAAACTTGCTACGGATCGCCGAAATTTATTCCAGTAGTTCACGGGCTTGTAATTACTCTTATTCCTCCTCTGCGCGCGCCTCCCTTTCGTGTCTCGCGATGGCCAGTCACTCCACATAATTTATAGACTCTGCTACATTACTCACAAATTTTTCAGTTTACGATAGTATTCGTATTCCCTTCAGACGGATACCTGTATGTACTATCTTGCGAATCTTATATGTACAACTCTCCCTAAAATAGTTTGTGTTCGGTAGTTCTTATTTTGAAGCGAAATGTCAAAATTTAGTTGAAAATTAGTAAAATGGAGCAGAGGTAAAACTTGGTAGGATAGAGGCAGTTGATTTCTCCGCTATCCGAAGTAATCGAAGGAGTAGGGAGCCAGCCCATATCAGGTTCGACGTGAACATGTTCTTTGAGAGTGAAAAGGTGTAAACGTGAGGAATCGAATTTCAGTTGATGAACAAAAATAAGAGAGAGCGAGTTTTCATCGTCTTAATTTTACCGACTGGGTCCCACCAAAATATTTCTTTGTGACTCATCAGACCTTTTGATGGGAAGTAACGATTAAACTGTTACAAAATTTTGTATGACAAGCAAAAAAAAATCGGTTTACTTGAATGTTTCAACTTTTTAGGTGTAAAGTATTACACCTCCTCGTGCCGACTTTAGCCTGTATTTTATCAATATTGAGAAAAGTGGAAGGGGTATACATGGCTCAAGGAACTTGAAATTCAAATTGATATCAACGTTTTAGAGATCTTGAGAGTTTCGCATTACAACCTTTGCTACAGCTAATAGTTACAAGACTTGAATTTTTAAATTTTTTTTTTTTGTTGCTATTTTTGGCTCTGCAGAGAAACTGATGTTTTCTTACATTAATTTCAACTTCCAAAATGTTGGAAATAGGGCTTCTGGGGTCAGTGAAATTTCGGAATTCGTATCTTCATCCCTTCCCGTCAAGTTCCACTGCTTTATTGGAGGGTTAGTGGAGACTAAGAGGCTAATATCAAGTGTAGCATATAATATCGTGAAAGTAGTTTTATGCAGAAAGAATAAGTGTTTGAGAGGTTTTGTCTCAAATTCCTCCCCTTTGTACTCCACGGGGAGGGGGTAGGTAGTATTGACTAATACTGAATTTATCTCATAGTATGCGGAAAGGATTTCTTAGTTCGTTTTGTTGTCGTTAATTTTATTCTTTTCAGTTCTGTAAGGAAGTGGTCACTTCAAAAACGAACTTAAAGACTCAAAAAATGCTCTGTTAGATATTGATAGTGTCTGTGTATGTAAATGGCGATATTTCAAGTTGTAGCCCCCTAAGAACCTTAACAGGTGGGAATTAGGGTTTAAAGAACTTCAAAATTAAACTCAACATTGAAGGAAACCTTATAATAGACATTCTTGAAGGTATTAATCGCAATTCTCAGGTTATGACCCCCTGTGGAGCCCTTATGGTGGGCATATATCCAAAAATGAGTTCAGCGTACCAGTAAATCGTGGAAAGAAGTCATTACATCCATTTGTTCAGATTTTGACGTGGATATGTCTATTCCCTGGCCCTCAACGAATTTTATGGGTTACGTGTATCGACCGACCGACACCGACAATTTCCAACTAACGAAGAAAATGTCATCCCGGCACCCATTTGCATCGACTGAATGCGTGGAATGTGAGATCGGGTAGCCATAAGACAGATCCATGTACCGATGTATCATCTGCTTACAGTGTAGACACGTTTTACATTTTTATTGATTGGAATTCACAGTTACATTAATAAACACAATGAGAGTGTCACATTCGATCATACCCTTGCCTCCTTAAATTATTATACTTTTTTTTTTTGGAGAAATATGCATCAGGACACAAAATAGCAGCATAAAGAACAGTATTTTTGGGTAGAGCAAATTCATTTTCTCATTTTCGGTTTTTTGTGACGAAACGAGCTAAATTGCCATTTTTTCTATGTAGAATTCCATGTTGAATTCTAACCCTTTGTGGGACCCCTCCAAAAAATTGTTTTCGCTTGAAATTTTACTCATAAATACACCGCAGTTTTTCATGTGGAAGCGAGAACAGAAAAAAATGTAAAATAAAGGTGAAAAACGTTCCACCTTAATCAACGTATTGTTATTGTCCTTTTTCTTCCTCTTCTTCTCCAGGTACTACAATTTGCATTTTGAAATCAAATTCATGTCAAAAAAGAGTGGACCCCTCCTCTGCCGGACTTTCGTGGATGTGAATTGATAAGAACCTTTACTACGTAAAAATGTACTTGGAACAACCTGTTTTGGGGAGCTTTGCGCGCCCCCCCCCTAGGAAAAAATTGCGCTTGAGGAGAAAATTTTTAGTATGCTGGTCGAGGAGACGGAGTCATCGTGAACATTTCCTGCAAAAATCGATTTTTTTCTTTCTGTATGGGTCTAATTTTCCCAGACTTGAGAAAGTTATGATTTTAGTGTGGTTTCCGGGAATCATTAAAGTCAAATCTCGTACACTTGGTATGGGATGATGCAATCTGCTTTTGAATTTTGTTTGAATGTTCTCGAATAAATCTCGTTGCATCCAATTAAATTTCTTTCCTAAATTTACTTCGTATCGGTTCGTTTTTGTTTACGAAACAGAGGTACGTAATCAGGGTCGGACAAACTTTTCCAAGCAATCCGAGGAAATGAGAGGTCATGCCGGCCCGACATTAGGAGTAGATTAAGGTTTCACACAATCAAATAGAAGAAATATACTTATTTGTAAACAATTTTTATTTGGTACTGTACCCATTCTTAAATTATCATCACTTTTTTCAGTGAGGTATTCACATGAACTACTTCTCCCAGTATTTTATTGAACGTTAAGGATTCTACAATGTTTTTGTTTAAATTTAAGATCATCCAGCCATCCAAATGACTCATTGATAGTCTATTTCTCAGGCGGGTTTGAACATATTTTAGAGTGGAAAAGCTCTTCTCACAGCCCACCTGCGTGCAGGCCAGTGTCAATACAAATTTATAAGCTAAGGGAAGGTGTTGGTAAGCTTGCACATACAATCGATATGTAATCAGAACATTGTAACAACTTACTAAACAATTAGTGCATAGGTTTTTAATGTTACATTTTATTGCTCCTCTATCGTATTCTTCTTCCTCTTCTTCTAATTGTCTTCATCAAGATGTAAGTCCTTCCTGAGTAAATCGGATAATTCGGTATTTTTCAAATATTGCCATTTTTGAGAAAAGTCACAGAGTTCTTCCCTAAGTACAGCCCCTTCAAAGCCAAGCAGTGCATCCAACGTATCTAGCGTTGTTATGTGATAATGGTTTAAAAAAGTTATGAGGGTCTAAACAAACGAAATCAGCGCACATTTCTCGAGTTTTGGGAAATGATTCTTCCATCTTATTAATAATACAATCCATAGCAACATTGTGAACTTCAATTTCAAATTTTGAGATTGCTGTGGCTGGGGATTATCATCAGCCGTTTCTCCTGCCGTCTTCCGTTTGCGACGAGTGCGAATATTTGGTAAGCAGTCTTCAACCACTCATTTTACTCTCAATCAGCTCCAGTTCATTATTTGCCCATTGCATAAAATTCTCAGCGCTCTTCAAAATGTCTTTTATATTTTTTTGTTCTTTTCTCAAAATGGCTGTTGTTGAGTCAACCATTTGCTGGGCTTTTATAATGTCCATACCATCGGTTTGTGGATTCTGCGACAGGGGGCCTATGTTCCTAAAAATCTTAAGGTATAGTTGAGCTGTCAAAATTGTTTCATTTTTTAATAAAAACTGCAATGAAGTTTCTGCTGTAGTTCGCGTGTCAGGATTAAAATCCTCTGTTCTGGAATTTATAATCGAGAAGGTTTTTATGAGCACGATATATATAAACATTTTGAATAGTCGTTGAGTCCGCCAAAAATTGTTTGTAAAGCAAATTCTTTTGTCCACCATCTTGTTTGACCAATAAGATTCACACAGACTGTCCTTGGTTACTTCTCTCCAAACATGCATTTGTTTATAGGAATTCCTCGAAAGTACATGAATTCAGAAGACCAAATAAAGTTATGGATGTGGTTGCAATAGAAGATACTTCAATCAGTGGCGTAGCCAAGATTCTCCCAAGGGGGGGGGGGGCGAAGTAAGATTTTAAAAGGAGAAAAAATCAAAAATTGAGGTATTTTTTAAATGTTGCCGATATTAGAGGACCATATTATGAAAAATGAAGGTAAAATTACTGCTCGAGCAAAAATTTTTCGAAAAAACGTGTTTTAAAGGCGAAATTTTGCTCATTTTTACATACTTTACATTCAATTTCAGGTGCATTGGGGGAGGCATTCGCCCCCTTCGCCCCCCCCCCCCCCCCCGACTACGCCACTGACTTCAATTACAACTAGATTGAATTTATGTGAGTAGCCCCAAACGTGGAATTGATTGGGTGACAGTTTTTCCAACCATGTAGCAAAACCCTTGTATTGGCCACGCATATTTGCTGCCCCATCAGTCGAACTCCCAATAAATTGCATAACATCGATTCTATTCTCCTTCAGATTGTTTGGCAACCAAGTCACACAGAGCTTCTCCAGAATTTTTTTTTTTGATTTATCATTACAAAGACTCTTGTCACGCACTGCAGGTAAACCAATTTCTGCTTTGATATATCGAATCATATAAGAGAGTATAATATATCTTTCACGTTGATGTCTTGAGTAGTGTCGATCTCAGCGCAGTACATGCCAGCATTATTAACGTCATCACTAATACATTTCTTTATTAGATTTGTTATTGACTGAAGTGCCACTCTCAGGATTACTTTCAATTCGGCGAGTTACGGTTTGAATATGCTCACTGCATCGTACTTTGCCAGTAGAAGTAGAATATCTAGAAAACTGCCATGGCTAATATTTGGATTTCCTAAATCCTTTGCCGACTCGTTCGATTTCCGAACGGCTTTTCGGCTGGTTCCCCGGCGAGTTCGTCCAACCCTGTATGTAATAGAATTGATATATGCATGCAGTAGGTGGATAATACAGGGGGTTCAGAAATATCGAATACCTGTACCTCAAGAAGTTATTTTCAGTAAATTTGTAATATCGAGCCAGTGTAAACAATTACAGTTCAGTGTTAGCAACTTACCGAAAATGTCTTTTTGGGGCTAATCAATGTCGACTTAGTATAGGAAAAACGTGGAGTCCAGTCTATCCCATGAGAAAATCCTGAGTGCGCCACTGATCATTGTCCCTGTTTGTTTTGTTTTTTCAACGTTCTGTACTCAAGCTTGTATTTTCCTCTCCATATTCTATTGTCTTCTATAGGATTTTTTCTGAGGTTTAGAATCTCTTATCTTATGGCCGTTTAACAGTAAATTATATTATACTTTCAATAAATGTCAATCACATTTCTCAGTATTCATATTTCAATTATGTTTGCTGGGGACAAAGAAGAATCGTGTCGTATGTGCGTTGCGAATTTGTGAACGTTAGCACGTGTGCGTACACATATAAATGTTGTGTTTTCATTCCGGAGTTGCTCGATCGGAAGAAAAAAAGCTGACACACGAGTCGAGGCTGTAAAATTGTGGACATTGCAAATTGGTGTCCACGAATCAACGGATCAGATCCAGTAGTGTATGATGGTTGAACATTTTTTTTTTTTTTTTTTTTTATTTTTTTCCATTATACATACGCAAGTGGTATCAGGTGCACACATCATGATCGAGTATAAACACGAACATCAGTTCTAGTTATTGTGATGCTAAATAAACTTTTTAAAAACAGAATGCGAGGAAAAAGGAGAGAGAACATCTACATCTTATATTTCGCATTATTGTTATTATTATGTCGATTCGTCGTATTTACTTGCATAACACGACCTGGGACCTGCTGTGGCACATTGTCATCTCTGAATTTTCCGCTGTCGAACCTGTCGCGTTATTTTTTTTTAATATATTAGTATCTTTATTTTCTTTCTTACTTATTCGTATGTCTGTGTGTATTTTCTAGAATTCGAAGTAATATGTGAATGTGTTGTGCGTTTGAGTATATATTTGTATATACACCACGTTCTGGTATACGAAATCCATCGATTCGAGTGAGAAGTTCGTCGTACGACACGATGAACGTATACATCATTTTCTGCAATATCGCGTTCGCGTTTCTTCTGCACGACGTGAACTGTCTGTCGACGGCAAAACAAGGTAATTTTTCTTTTTCTTCGCTCCGATGTTATCGCAGACGTGTACCTGCGTGTATGCCTACTAAGTGCATACCCGCAGTCCGGTCGCAATAGACAATTAGATCGAGGATATGAAGCACCAACCTGGACAAAATGTACGTTTTCGAAAATCAGGTCCTATGACCGCCCGACTTGGCTGTAACAACTTTAGTCAGCTTCGTGCGTCAGAAAAGATGATGCAATGTCAAAAGAAGCAGATTCCAAACCGGCAACGGCTATCGTTTCAAACTACTTTTGCGAGCAGAATGACAGAAAGTTGCTAGGGGCGAGTTTAGTTGTCCGGTGGCAATATCCCATTTGTCCCCGGGTTACGGTCTTTCCTCCGGATCAACCTGTGTGCCCATATGAAATCCGTGCTGTAGCGAAGTCGCTAGAAACGTGAGAGTGTGAAATTGAAAAAATTCATTGATTTTGAACGAAGCCAGTATAATTTTTCTGAATTGAAAAGCTTTTTCCAAAGTGGCCCAAGTCAGTTTTTAGTAGTTCTGAGATAGCAACGCGATCTGGTGGAGAATTTGATGAAGTACAAATGAGGAATTATCTGTCAAAAGGGCCCCTGACGAATAGGATTCCTATTCGTCAGGGGCCCTTTTGACAGATAACTCCTCAAATCCAGTCAGGGTCTGGACCCTCTATCTATGTCACGTTTGATGTTCTATGCGTTTCAAGTTGAAGTTCGTTTCAGTGGTCTGAATGCTATTGCATAATGTTGACAACATTAATACAACTACCTATTTATTTTTGTTGTCTTTTTAATGTAGTGTTTTATGCCAGATTGGCCGAAGTCAGGTAGGTCACCAACTTTGACGACCTCTCATAATATTTTGAAACATAGTAGGTTGTGTCAATGCAGTTCATGCCAAAGTAGTCTTAAGTCAAATAAGTCATCAAACTTGGCGATCTCTCAGAATATTTTGAAAGATGGTAGGATTGTCATTTTGTTCAATCTTGATTGGTACTATCTTTGACTATCGATTCATATCTTTTTCGCCTTGTTTGTGGGGATTGCGTGGCCTACAGATTGTTTTTTTATCGATTTTCTCAAAACGGCAAAATTTGATTTGGGCCACTTTATAAAAAAGTTCCTAATAGAATGTATTTGTCTTGTTAGGCAACTCCTACTCCTCCCCTCCTCTCCATATAGCAACTGAATGAGTGAATGAGATAGAAAGTACTCGTAGTTGAAAATTTGCACGAATAGTACTGATGACTGTTTTCTTATTGACGTTGAAAACGAAAATGCCTTCCGATTTGTAATTTCAAATTCTTTCGACTCGTTGGTTTCTTGATTAGACGACGATGTTTAAAGAATTTTCTACGTTCATCACGATACCATCCAATTTTTCCTTTCACGGAGAGGAGAAGAGTAACTCTAAAGACCATGTAGGATTATTCAATCTTCGATGGTCGTATGCGCATTTAAGAACCTTAGACTCTTCAAATTCATTAAGACTTTTCTAACTTACTTACCACCTGCTAAAATTGTCGTAAACTCGTTCGTCTTTTTATGACTTCTAGGCTTTATTATGCTTCTTCGTGGCATTATCGAGACTTTTTCTGAACTCTTACAGCTATGTAAGACTCATATAAAACTCTCAGGAGGTCGCTGTGTGACTTGTAATGGCAAATATCTTTTCTTTTTTAAAAATTTGAATCAATTTTCTGGCTAAGTGAATTAGTATTTTTCATTCTCATGTTGCTTAGCATTGTCTGTCATTGGTTATTATTATGTCGCTTAGCATAGTTCATCGTGTAAAAATTGAATCAATTTTTTCCGAAAGTAAATCGATCACATCGATTTACGATTCCTGAGGGGGAAAACGATTTAAATCGTATCAAATCGATTTTCTGTTATCGCTGTTTGCGACTCCCTCGCATCTCCTTGCAACCCGGGTTCGATTCAGGAAGTACTCTAATGCAATAAATTGCGGGAAAAGTAAAGGCAAACTACCCCGGCTATCTGCCATGAAAATTGCATGATTGAAAATTACGTGAGCCCTACGCCCAAGAGCAAGGACGCGACGCCTACCTTGGGATAAATTTCCAACAGAAGCCGAGAACTCTTACAGTGGGTGGTTGGGCGGTCGAATGAGCATATGGCTTGCAATGCCCAAGAAAAATTACGAGTACGAAGAAACATAGAAGTATGGAAAAGTCAGATTTGTGGGGGGGGGGCGTATAACGAATGAGTCTCTCCGGATGCTTTTCACTGAGTAATTTTCAGAACAGGTAGGCGCCTCTGCTCAGGAGTGTACTGAAGGAGGGAGCCCCTGAAGGTTTGAAAGTTGACTTCGGTTGGAAAATCAATAGTTCCCAGTTGAAAATTTTGAAACATTTTGAGACGATTTTTCCTGGTTTTTGGGCTGGAATCAGTTGAAGGATCTCAACAATTTTTTTGCATGCTCTGCTCGCGAATTAGGAGTTGTAAAAATGTTTAGCCCCTCGCAGTTTCCTTTCGATACGATTTTGACTACAACAGGATGTCTATCGGGCATGAAAACTCACAAAACTAGAAGATTTTTGCTCAAAGCGGGTTTTTTTCTTTTTTTTTCTTTCCATCATTATTAAAGTACTGCCAAAAGAGCTAAAAACGCATGAAATTTCCTACGAAACAAGTCTATACAAGGAGGGGAGGTATTTTTTAGAAAAAATTTGAAGTTTGGAAAATGGCATGAAAAAACAAGAAAATAGCATGAATTTTCATCTTCTGAAACTGGTGGACACCATGCTATGAGAGTAAACCCCTAAAACTCCTTGAAATTAGATAACACCTTTCGGGGTTCATTTGAAATTCTCCCAGACTTGTTTGGGACTTTTTAAGGCTCTTTTTATAACTGATCGATTGTTTAATATTCGTTTAAGTTGCTTCAAGATTAAATTAAGATTAAAAGAGTTCTTTTCGACTTCTTTAAGATAAGTGGATGTTCTTTAAAATTCTTCCAAACTTTCTTGAGATTCGCTGAGACTGTCCTTGACTCGTTCAAGACTTCCATTACTTCTATACCTGGTCATGATTTCTGAACTATTTTATGTTTCTCTAAAACACCTTCCAAAACTCATTTCAAATTTCCAAACACTTGCTTAAGACTTCGTTAGACTCATCTATATTTGTTTGAAACTCGCTCCGATTCTTGTAGACTCATTTACTATAACCTTCGAGACTCTCACACTGTTTTAGGATTCTCTGAAACATATTTAAAGATTAACAAGTTCGTTCAAGACTGTTGAGTGTTGCCATTTGTAAAGATCTTCTACTTCTGATGTTGATATTGTTCTTTAGCAGGGGATCTTGCCCTTATTGCCTCCCTGATGTACCCGCGCGTGTACCCCTCCGCTTCTACACGTCCCAAGACAACTTTGAAAATTACTGAATTTCCCTATTCACGTCGTTGAAAACCGTTAAAACTTTTCATGAACGGAGCAAGCGATGAAATGATTTCACTTGAAAAATTTGAATTTATTTCCTTCCCTCCCCCTCCCCCGCCTTTTTCGGAACAGCTTTCTATCTGCTGGTATCAGCGCTTCGGACGTTCAGACTTCAGACTGTACACTGTAATTTTGAAAGTAGACGACTATATCGACCTATGTTTCCAGTGCCGGATTTCCAGTTTGACCCGGCTGTAGATAAAACTATTTATGCCATCCTTCGTCCCTGTTTTTTTGCGTTCTCAGAGAAGAGGGTCAGTGTCTGGTGAGTAACAAGAAATTGAAGGTTTAAAAAGAAATGTCTGTACCACAACATGTTTTGAATTTTTATGCATAGAAGTGTGTTATGCCAAATATCATTGCTGAAACTTAAAAACAGAGAACAAAAAACAGTACAAAAATTGATAACTTATTTGGTTACTATTTGAAAAACAAGACAGGAACAGTGTGTATCTGAAAACCAAAAGAATCAAGAAATAGCAACTATATTTAATCACTCATTTGCATACAAATAAGTACAAATAGGACACGCTATAAACGTAGATAAGACTAAAAAAAAACAAAAAAAAACCATTTAGTTATCATAAATGGTTGTTAATCATGAGGTGAGTAAAGGGGTAGCCTAAGGGGACTATTCTGCTCAAAAAACAGTCAATTTTAGTCCCGTAATAATACATTTTTAATGCATCTTCAAGATTTTCTGGAGAGAGGGTGTAGCTGAGCAAAAAGTTAGTCACATGCATATGTGTATACAGTCGTAATCTTCTTCTTCTTCTTCAAGTGCCGTATCTAATGCCGGACGTTGGTGATCGCAGTTTCTGGCTCGCGATTTTCCTGGGCAGGATTAGTCGGGGTAATTTGCCGTTGCCTTCCCCACAGGTTTGTGAGTCTTTCCTTCTCTGTGCCGAAGAGTATGCAGACGCGACTCAGTTTGCTTACTAGCTACATGTTTCACGACGTTGAGTTAGCCGTCCACGACTTTTCGCGCACAGTACCAATCTTTATGATCTGGTGATGACACACCCTGCAATTATTGTTATGCCTTATTTGTTCGAACTGGCGAGGTTACAAAATGCGCTATCTTTCCACCTCGATTGACTCTGTAGTTGCTGTGTTCACTAAGATGATGGTGGGGGTATTCAAACATCACCAGCTTTCCGGCTTTAATGGGACTCGAACCCGAGACGCAAGTATTGCGAAGCGGGCACGTTACTACTATGTCACACAGTGACCCCTATGTGTACATAAATCATTCAAAATTTAGCGCCGGCTGTAACTAGTTTTTTTTTTTAAATGTACTTTGCCCAGCGACGACAACTATTTTGGGTTAGTTTTTTCCATTTATCGACTTTTGGTCGCCTTCAAATTTTACAGTTCTTAGCAGTTGACTATCCTGTCTGTTGTATAGAATCTGCGCTATGCATTTCAATACAGTTTTTATATTGTCACATCAGTAACTTGAAGTATCGCGTAGGTCCTGTTTACGCGGGTAAGATTAAAATTATCGCAATACGGAGTGCCACACAGATAGTTAGTACGTCAGCAGGGTACTCCAGATGAGGCTCTAAAACGAAAATTACATTCATCGTTTTTATGGAGCTGTTTACGACAATCGTGTATATATACCAGATGCCGGAAATACAATTCCGGATTAGAGAAATTCCAGGGTGTCTACTGGCCTGAAAAGCCATGGTTTCAAAAAATTACCCAAACTCGAAAAAGTCATGATATTTCATCATGTCCAATATTTCCATTACAAAAAAAAAATCAATTAATTCATATAATGAGAAAAAAATATTGAGCGAATATTTATTATGTAAGCTTAACGCGCTCCGTGTTGAGCCCCTGGTGAGGCGCGGAGCACCGAGTTTGCCCCCCCCCTTCCATTTGCTTCTTATATTCCCCATGATAGTCATGATATTTTGTTTCCCAAATCCAGTAGACACCCTGAAATTTGCGGGCAAACAGCATGTATGATTTCGATGTACAACCGTCTAAAGTTGACCGTGGGAATGTTTGCGCTGTTGACCCTGCGACGTCAAGGGTCATCTCGATCCGTATCGGGCTGCAACAGGCTTGAGAGAATTGTTGGACAAATCGCGAACGGTGATAATGAGTCAAGTTACAGAATTCATTCGTTAGAAGAATTGAAAAGTATGTAGTTTGATCTTGACATATGTATATGTTTAATTTGAGACGATCAGTCCCCAAACTGATGATTGGAACACCTTGGCGACCTGTACGCGGAAGGTGAAGATTGAAATGGTTGCATTCACGAGTAGATAGGCGATTATAGTATATTCAACAACCCAGACAATTTTGTCGTGGAAGCAGCAGTAAGAAGTAAATCTTAGCAAGTCAACTCAACCGCATTGGTACTCTCGCATGCCGAAAATACTTGCTTGTTTTCGAGTTTATGACTTTACGCGTCGTAGCCAGGTCATTTCGGATCTTTTGGGGTCGTTTTCTCTCCCTCCTTTGTAAGCGGCGGCGGATCACCGAGTGTGTTGTAACTAATCCACATCGCAACAGCCAGCTGCAGAATATACGCGCTTTTATCGTGCATATAGGAACGTGTAAAAACGAAAAATGGAAACGTTCGTCACCGCAGTGAACTCGACCGAAATCTCACCCCGTCGAGGTCTTAAATCCGGACGACTTATTGCCGGGCACACTTGCGACGTACTCGTCACCGTCCGCGGCCTCTCAATCACCCGAATCAACTTCATTCTTTCCACATGGATGCGGCTGTACCCTTACGATGAATCACGATATACTCGTACTATATTAGGTACTCAGTAGGTTTACTTCTCTTTTCGCCTTCGGTAGAAGCTACAGCTGCTTTCCACGTCCTGCCCTAACTGGATACCGATTCACCCTATGACCCAGCGTCTGCAACGCTTCCTGTAGAGTCACAAACGAATTTTGAACAGTTTTAGCGAGGTGTAAGTAAGTTTGGAAGAGCCGTTAGACTTCGAAGAGTCCAAGAGATATTTACATGCAAGAATGTCTTACCATAAGCGTAGCGTGAACCAAATGATTGGAGGAGGAGGAGTCGACATTTTTCCTAGTGAAGTGAACAAATGAACTTTTTAGTCCCTCTACTCTCCATCTTTTTACTCATAAAAATACACATGGGGTCCGGGCTTTCCTGGTCCTGTGACGCTATGCCTATGTTGTCCACCTGTTTAAATCTTGATTTATATATTGGTAGCAGTATCAAGACAAATGCATTAACGTATCAGTATTGGTATTACAAAAAGCGTTCCTGTAAATTCTAGAATCTGTATAGGAGGCAAACTGTTAATGGTATTGGTATTGATATATCGCGAAAACATTTCTGTTCTGGCATTGATGTCATATTAATATTCAGTATGTATGGATGTGAGACCCGGACAACAGGAACACAAGAAAGAAGAAGGACGGAAGCATTTGAAATTTAGTAGGAATTGTCGGAGAATGTTGAAAATCAAATGGACAGAAAAGATCAGGAATGAGGAAGTATTGAGGCAAATAGGAAGGAAAACAAATTCGGAATGTAATCGTAAAGAGAAGAGTTGAAATTATGGGTCATAATATAAGACATCCAGGGATATTGTTATTACTGCTAGTGGGAATGGTTAAAGGAAAGAACTGTAACGGAAGGTAAAAAGTGAGTTATGAAGAGCGGATAATGGATGCAAAGTATGTAAATCCTTCTCAAAAATAAAAAGATTAACACAGAAAATAAAAAAATGGAGAGATGCAACCTACTAGTCGAGAGACTCAGGAATATACGTATATAACCACATGCTAAAAGCAATTTATTGTAGTTTATGTATACCAGTACCAGTATGTTACTTCAGTTGGTATTTTAGTACAATACCCGTCGAACAAAATCTATAATTTATTTGGTATTTGTATTGGTTTTGGTATTAGTATTGGTATTGACATCGGTATTGGTATTGGTTTTAGTATTAGAATCCGTATCAGTAAGCCACCTGGAAACACCCGAGTACTGAAATCCGCCATTTTGAGTCGCCTGGTGCCCGATGATTCACAATTCACTACGTAGAACGTGCCGGCGGATCGGATTGTGAATCGTCGGGCACCAAGCAACTCAAAATAGCGGATGTCAGTGCTTGGGTGTTTCTAGGCGTCTAGTATCAGTATTGGTGTTGGTATCCGTACAGCAAAAACGTTTGAGTAGTGCGATATTGATGTTGGTATTGGTGCTGGCACAGGAGCTGACAGTGCTTACATGAACATACATTGTACACTGAAGGTTGAATAATCTTAGCTCATTCTTAGAACTGCTCTGACTACCTCTATGAAAGGCAGAATTGGATGTTATGGTGATAAGCATTGACAGTTTTACAAAGATTTTCGCCCCGTTGAGAATCCAGCGAATTGAACGAATTATATTCTCCTACCCTTCTCAGTCCTTTATCCTATGTCAGGGCTGATCGAATGATTCTCAGTCTCGCAGCTTTTATGGCACATTAACCCGGGTAGTTTATCATTGCTTTTCCTGCAGTTTGTTTGCCTTGGTAGTAAAAGTATTACTGGTATTACCATCTCTGTGCTGAGAACGTATGCGTATGTGAATCGTTGTTGTAGTAGCAGCTTGTCTCACAATATTGAGTAACACCACATTCATCCTTCATATACTGGCTGTAACGTGCGAGTATAATGCCTTAATTATAAAAATTGATGGTAGATTGCAAGGCACGGTATATCTATCTACTTTAAAAATAAGTAAAGTAGATTCTAAAAATTAATAAAATGCCATGTAAACTGAAAAACCTCGTCGTCAAAAACAAATACCTGTTTTCATTTATTTTGTAAATCGAATAATAGATCGTAAGCTATGATTTTTTAAAGATTGTCCGCATGAAAATCAGCTACTCGATCTGAACTTTTTTCGAGTGCTGTTAGTAGTGGCGTTTTTTCAAATTTTGCGTATTGTAGAATAGGTACTTTCCAAAAATTTAACGTATCTACTGTACAGTCCGGGAAGTTTTGTGCATGTAGAGTTGACACGTCTCAGAAAAAGTGACTTGAATTGAAAGTATCCTTGTTCCCGAGGCATGCAGTGCTTTTCCGGGACCTCTGCATATCATTATTTCGAGGCCCCTTCTTTGCGTTGCACTAATTAACCACTTCTCTCCCTATAAAATTTGATACAAATTGAATTAGAAATTTTATTTAACTGAACTATTTTCAGCGTGCATCGGAAAAATCACTGGTGTTCTGGTGAGTCTCTGACCTTTAGCAATTTTACAATTTTATGTATTCTTTAACTGATCTTGTAATCCTTACTTGATTCTGGCGACTGCTACTGAAATTATACGGACTTCTGATAGCCTTACAGTAATTTTTACTGGAATCTAGTTACAATTACGAGAATTTTCAGTAAAGACTAAATCACGTGAACGTCAAAAAGACTTCCTTCTATTAATTAAAAAAAAAGAATAGCGTACGAGAGGTACCAAATTTCTTTCAGTTATCAATTTTTTTGCACTAAATGCATTGATGAGAAATTTTCAGTTACTGTTTGAGGTTTTACTTGAGAAAAGTGAACGTAAGAATATATAATTGCCGTAGACGGCGCGAGCGATTTTCTCTTGGGGGGGGGGCAGGGGGGAGTCAGTTATTTGCAGCTGTGAGAATTATACTAATTTAACCATGTCTTCATTCAAACGAATAGCATTACGTTCTTCAAAAAAAAAAAATTAATAAATTTCAGTTGAAATCTTTTTTTTTTTATGGCGAGGTTACTAACGGAACGTCCACCTTTACCGTTACAAAGCGTGTAGTTATGAACGCTATTAAAAACTGTGTCGAAGGGATATGATTCATGCGCAGAAAAGTTTCTATGGGAATTTTCATCCCAGATCTTAAGTTTTTGTTTTGGAGTGTTTTTAATTTTCCAAATGTAGCTTATAAGCAAAAATAAAATTTAACTGGCAGGTATAGTAATTAATCTTCCTCTCTTTCTATTTCACAAGCAAGGAAAAGGAGAAGAACTTACTCAGAATATTGAGTAACAAATAAAATGTGGTTTCTACTTCGTTGTTTCTTCTAATTCTGGTCAGTGGTGCATGCAAGGATCAATCCTGGGAGGACAAAATTTAGAATCTGATGTTTTGAAAAATACTACATAGTCTTGACGAGTCTTACAGGCGATCAACAAAGCCTGACTAGTCCTAATAAATTTAACTCTTTACCAGAGTCTTTAAGAGTCTGAACGTAGTCAACAAATATTTAAATGTTGGATAAATCTTCACAGAGTTTTTAGGTTCCTGACGACTTTGCCAAGTCGTAATAGAATTCTGATGAATCTCGTCAAAATCTCAAACTCGACAGACTGAACAAAATCCTCTCTGAGTTCTGGGAAATGTCACCAGAACCTCAACAAGACTTGACAAATACAAACATTATATCGAAGAACCTAATTAACAGAGTTTTCAAAAAATTGAATGAATTTCTTACGAAGTGTCAAACTAGAGGTTTACCACGTCGTTGAAATCGAATATTTCAGCAGATTTTTTCTGTGGTCTTATGAATCAATATTGTCCATTTTAACTGTGAAATGTGGATTTCGGGGTGCGAAATCGAAGCTGCATCAATATCTGATAAAATGTACAAAATTAATAACTGAGCAGACACCTGTTTGAAATTTTGCTCAAATAATTCCATTTGAACTTCCAAAATTGGTGGTACGTTTGACCTCTCATAAGGAGAGACATTTTCTAGTGGAGAGGGAGGGGAAAGAGCTAGATTTTGCTGTATAATGATAGTCATTTGTGCTGCACCGATCCACTTCGTGAATAAAATATTCATAAAATGAAGGGAAGATAAATGAGGTATTTTGTGATGTACACCTAGTGTAGTGGATGCGATTATGTTCTACTGATTATCTATCAAGTTTTTCTTTGCCTATTTTACTGCATAACTTCTGAATTTGGGAAGTCATATTCGAAATTCCAGCCATGTTTCTCCATAAACTTGAGTGGTTTTAAAAAATTCAATGAATCCCATTGATATATTTTTCTTTTTTCTAAATATTATTCCTGATTAGTAAGTGTATTAGGTTTTCTATTATTATACGTGGTCAAACATCATGCAACGAAGCAAATTAGAACGACATTATGTTTCTTCAAGGTATATGTATCAAAATACCTGTCATTCTACATCCTACAGAGAATTTTATGATTTTGAATCAAAAAATGCAAAGCCAGAGACGTAACGAAGAGTTTTTTCTGGAGGGGCAAAAATAGTTGAATTCCCAACTGACTCAACTCAAAATTCCCAAGTATTAAAATTTGTTTATATTAACTAAGGAGAAAAAAACAAAACTCTTGACTTGTTGGAATTTTTGAACTTTTGATACATGTACTAAAATTTCCCAACTCCGGCGGAGGCTGGGGGTCAAGCTGCTCCCGTGCTCCCTTATTTTCGTCCCTGTGCAAAGCAAAGACCCGCGTGCATTATGCGAGTAGCGTGAAACTTTTATTTGGTTGTGTTCAAATTTTCCATCTACTGAAAAAGTTGCTTCGGTATACGTTTTTAGGAACTGCACGCACCTTATGGTCACCAGTTATGTAAGTGAAAAAGATGAAAATACGTACACCTGATATAAATCATTGATAAGCGCGATGATTTGAGGAAGAATTTTGGTCTGTATTGTTCATAAATTTAGATATTCGATACTAAAATTGAATTTCCGGTCGCGAAGGAAGCGAAATGACGAAGACCTTTTGAAAGCGTGCGATTCGTCAGATTTTGAAGACGTTCTCCACGTAATGTACGCACACGTTGGCTCCAATATTTAGTACATTTGTCATCATCCTGTAGGAATAATGAAAAAGGAAAAGAGGAGAGGAAGAAAGAATGAAAAAAAAAAGAAATGTCGAAATGCCTTTCTCCGCAGACTGTTTGTAAAAGTATCGCTTTACGTGCCACACTTTAGTATTCCACGCGTATGAAGGTAAAATATATTTTCCTCCCTTCGCCGTACTCCGCCCTTTCATCGAAGCATTTCCGGGAGCGCGCGACCGACTAAAATTTTCCAGCACCTGTTGATGTGGTTCGCTTTTCCGATTCAGATTCGTCTCTTTTTTGTGTTTTTCCTCTCTGCCTTCCTTTTCTTCCATCATTCCGTCCGTGACTTCGTAACACGAACATGCGTACAGTATGGGCATAATTTCGTCGAATGAATCCTATATTCCATGTGTAGCCATTCTGATGATCCGACTTTTCGGAGCATTTGGACTCGAGTTGAATGGCAAAACCGGTTTTAACGAGCTGGCTCCGATAGTGCCCTTTCTCACCAAAACGTAGAATCAGGATCGGTTTTAAGATTGGCGTTATTCCGACAGGCTTCGTTAGATTTCAGATTGGTGAACATCTGGTAGCGTCCATGTTTCTCATTTCACTTTCAACACAGTTCTTGATAAAACATTGACTCAAATGAGCAATGATATTTAATAACTTAATTTTTGTTTTATACTCGGGAAAGAGATGTATCTTATCTTAATTAAATCCTTCGGAGGTTTTTTTTTTTTTTTTTTTTTTTTTCATATAATGAAACATTGTTTTACATGGAAAGAAAAAAAGACAGTTGAAAAAGAGAGAAAAAAGAGTTCGATCGCTGTACAGAAGGACATTGCTATATGGATATGTCGTCCAGGTCATCGCGTTGACGCTGGTGGCGCAACAAGAAAATTGCCGCCTGAGGACAAAAAATGTTTTTCGCTGCCTACCCCCGCCCACGCCTATTGAAAATTCAGTTTTGTAATTTTGTAACTTCACTACCGCTTTTTGGTACTCTCAATAATTTACGCTCGATGTGAAGATCAGAAAACTGGACTGCACTGATATGAAGACCGCGATGACGTCACTCATGTAATCGGTGCCGGCGACAGCAATATTGAAAAAAATCATTTTTTTGTTAATTTTCCTGATTGAATGAAAAAAAATGAGCTTTGAAAATTTGCCGCATTTTTGGGAATATGCCGTTTGAAGACATGTCATCCTTGTCCCTAGTTGCGCCACTGGTTAACGCGCATACCCACATTCCAATGCCTTCCTTAGTCAACCATTCTCGGCCTCGCTCGGCTGTCTCCGTGTCGGCCTGTTGAAACGTGGTGGAACGAATGACCACAAAAAGAGGAATATGTAACTATATTACATAATGTATATTACATAATGTATATCGCGATGGTGTAACGTTTTTTTAAACGGAATTTTGACATTTTTATGTCTTTAGTTCGGCCCACAAACCAGAAAAACGTTACTTTCACGCGCCTTGTTAATAATAATAATAATAACAAGCGACCTCGCGGATCGCGAGGTAGTAACAGGGTGTTTGCCATTGGGACTATGCAAATTGTAGAAGCGCTAGTGTAGAATAGGTATTTTTTGATAAGCGAATGATGCTCTAAGAATAACACCCGTATTCAAGAACGTTTCTTAAGTTATACTTGGACTTAAGCGATGCTTAAGAACTGATTTTCTATTCAAGAACGCTACTTAACTAGTTTTAAGCAATGATTTTGTAGGAAAACTTAAGTCTCCAAGTTTGGAGGGTCGGTCAAGATTTTCGACTTACTTTTTCCCCCCGACCCGGGAAAATAAAAGCTCAGGACGCTACACGCACATCATGGAAGTTCAAGGCTTCGAACTGTGAAGCTGCAAACTGCAATCACCCGGCAGACTTTGATCAACACAGAACATAGGTACTAGAAAACTAGAATACATCTCCATTTTCCGTTTAATTCATTCCAAGTAGTAAGCAGAAATCAAACACTCTACCTTTACAAGACAAAAAATAAATTCAAAGGACATAAATCCAAGGAATTTAAAAACTCAGGAGGTTCAACAAATATGAACTGTTAACTGCTGATAATAATTCAGAGGGACAGGAATTTTGTTTTGATTCAAATAAACGAGGAATTTTACTTCCATTCAAATAAAGTTGTGTTCTCACTTCAGAAGATGCACATTAATGTGTTCTCACTCCTCATTACAATGTTTATAAGACGAAAAGACATTAGCTCTATGCTCCACTCCTGTGAATTCGTGAACCGTTAATGCGAGAAAAATAATCTGTCATTTCAAAAACAAAACGTGATCTGCCAATTATTTATTCACATTTTTCATCAATTCCGCTACACGATTATAATAGAAGTTCAAATTTGTGGTTGAAGGCATGTTTTTGGTTTTGGATGATTCCTCGATCCTGACTGATAACAAAAGACGAAAGTAAATAGTCAAACGAGAAACGAAATATTCGTGAAAGACCTCTGAAACAGAATACCAAAATTACCAATTACTTTTAATACTGCTAACATATTTATGAGACATAACTCACATCGCATTATTCCTCGGAAAATTTCCAGATAAGAGTACCACAGAATGTTGCTTGTACTTGGTTCGATTCAAATACATTATACACGCTAATTCAGCTGAGAATCCATTTCATACAAACAAACAATACACTTACCTCTTCTAAATCCAGTTAATGTCTTAACTTTCTTTGAGGAAATAGTTCCTTTTGTAGAACAGAGTCTCACAATTATACTGTTATGAGTAAAATACCAATCGAACCACACACCTCCGCCTTAAGACCGATCTAACCATCTAAACGCAACTGAGCTAAAACTGAACTAAGAACTGTAAACAATTCACTCGTATTTAAAGAAAAAAAATGAAAAATCAATTGCAATAGGGTGTTTGCTTGCAGCGCTCCGCGCGGCGAACACCCTAATAAAACTACTGACTGGACTTCTATACATGTCATTATATACGTATTCAAGACATGGACAAAATTGAAGAAACTGGAGAGGCTATAGGAGAAATTACATTGAATACAAATGGTTGATGAGAAAGTTCGCGTTGCTATTGATGCAAAAACGAGCTCCGAGGAACTTTCTTTTTCTTTTTTTGCAGGAAAGAAAAGGACTTTAATAGATGAAAGTACGCTGAATCTTTTTCATGATGATCAATTTTTTCAATAATTTACTCTTTTAGTAGTTATTTTGTTTCAAAAGTTTGAATGCAAACTTGCCGAGAAAAAATTGATACGCAGAGCTCGTTAGCTTCCCGAAATAGGAACGCGAAAACTGCACCATACTACAAACTGATAAGAAAAATGTGAACATTGTAAAAGCCCTATAAGGCTAGAGTTTTTTGCAGTGGCGCTACATGGTGGCGTAGCCGCGTACTATTACATAACTGCGGACACGATTTTCGCGTTGTGTCACTCGCTACCTTTATATTGTACTGTGGTGGCCACAACAATTTTTTGGGGGAAATAGAAACTTTCTTCGAAGCTGTTGGGTCCGTCCAATAGGCAGGTACGTCTGTAACGCTGGTGTTCCCTCGATATATACTCGCAGTAGAATAGCACCGCCGCTACGTGAGTGCAAACACTATCAAGACCTGCCATGCAATCACAATGGCTCGCTTCTATACTCATATCATGTTTGAAAATGATCCACGGACTCAAATCTGCCTCATTAACTGCATACGAGTGTGTCACCTGAATAAAATATATTACACTTTGTGAAAACAGAATTGATCGGTCGCTGTTAGTGATAATATTTACTGTTCATGGACCCCGAATAGGAGGTTGCAGTATCAATGAAGAAAGGCTCATTTCAAACACAATATTACTTACTTTACCAACAACAAGATGACTTCCATTCAAATTCAGACATTTTACGCGATTGACCCATCCACTGAGAAATGTGTTATACGCTTCCAAAGACTTGTATGCCTTCAGTTCTTCACAAGTGTAGTACGATACTTGAAGTACAAGATAATTATAAATGTCAATAAGAGAAAGAACAGGAAACGCGTTCTCATCGCGAGTGAATTTAAGTTTCAACTTATTATTATAGAGATCTATATTAATGGAAGAAATTTTTTTCAAATATTCTTCTTTTATGTTTCCTTGCAGACCAGCTGCGTAAGGACTTAATACTATATTATTATTAATCGCTAGAGGTGAAACCCCCACAGGGGAGGTTCATTCTATAGCGAAGACACTTTTCAAAAAAACTTGTTTCCATTATTCCGATTCAAATTTCAAAATTGTTCGCAAAACGGCAAAATTAACCAACATTTAAAAAAATATACTCTCAGTAGTGATAAGAATCACGTCCAGCGAGATAACATTTCAGGGGAATGATAGGCTTCCCAGCAATAGTGTGAAAGCCTAATACAGGAATGAATCGCAGAATATCTGCTGATCAACGCGAGCCAGTACTAATGTATAATGTTTTCTTTTTGTTCCAGGTAAATGGTGCTGCTTGTAATACACTCAGTCTAGAAATAACCATTATACAAGTTCAGGTAGTACGTACTCTTAGAATATATCATCGTATCGTTAATTTTAACCAGCATTTTCGAAAGGCTCCCCCCCCCCCACTTTGTTGAACCGATTTCTGTGTGATTAGAATTGGCGGTTGAAGTGGTATATTCGATGTCGCACGCTGAAGTAGTTCCCACATTTATGAGAAATTCTTCGAGCTTGTCAGCGAGCTGTTTACGTACTTGCATCGTCGAATGTCGCTAAATTCTTCTGTGATGTGTTCGACGAATTTCGCGCCCAATATTAATGAACTGATAAGGTTCGTTATCGGGGCCGGATGTAGGCTGAAATAGCTTTTCATCCACACGAGTACGTCTTCGCCGGGAAGCAATGCGAATAGATGAAGGTATTGTCGAGTATTTTCGGCGTGTTCTAGCGTCTCGTTTACGATCTCACGCCGAAGGACCATTATTCTACGACCATCTCAGTCCTTCATCTCGGCACCGGTGATGAGCGACTCGGTGATTTCGAGAGTAGAACCAGACACATGCTCCGGTCTCCGGAGTTGTGCTATGTGTTGACATGTCAATCAACACGAGGAGCGAACTGGCTCCTCCGTTCTGCTGTTTGATGTCAAATTAAAAACACATCTACTTGTTTGTTGTTTAACCGTGCGACTGTATTCAGGACCAAGACTTTTTCCTCCACTTATTAACTTTTTCTTTTTCTTTCTTTGGTCTGTTACTGGTGACCGTAAAGAACAACTTTTCAAGCGCTGCGTAATAATTAAATCAACAGCGCTCTTTCTCTTTCATACGCACTCTTTCTCTCTTTCTTCGGGGGTATTAAAAACGGTTTTATTATTCGCGCTGATAACGCCTCTATGTGTACCGTATATGGAATAATTAAAAAATGCAGAGTATTTGTAAGCAGTGGAAGAAGAAAAAAAAAGTCTTGTGTACACGTCTACACATTTAATGTGTACATTCGTCATCGTTGAAGTTTTCGAAATACGAGCATAGTAGCTACACGTGATTAGTCACTGGATTTTGACGTCATGTGTGCTGAATAGATTATCGTGTGTGTACTTAGGAGTACCGTATACATTCTTCTAATTCTTGGTTTTAGTCCTGAAGATTAGGCAGCATGTGCGGTGACGATTAGTATAGTTAAGTTTCGTAAAATATATTAATTTTTTCAATGTTCATTGAAATATTCCGTGGAAATTTTCAAAATAAATTTCAAACGTGAAATTTATTTGCCAATTAGCGGTAATTAATCAGCTATTAACGTTGAACAATTTCATAAATTGGCTTTGCTTGTCTGCTTGTCAGTCGTCATCGCTATAAAAATGATGAATAAATTTCAGAATTTCATTTGGAAATTTATCCTCGCGAAATATTTTAGGAAAAATTTCATTTCATGTAGTATTTCGGTGTAAAATATTTCATTTTCATCGCATAAGTGTGAACGATGTCGACAATGCGTCTGCAGTCTTTACTCTGTAATGAGCACTAAGTGGGGAAACGGGAAGTGACCTCATACAGGGTCTTTCACAATTGGTTCTCCCCTTTTTTTTTTTTTTGATTGCGAGGTTGAATCTTCCCGGCACAAAAATGAATCATGAAGTGACAGGTTGTAGGTTTTTATGGGGGAGGAATTCGGGCTCGAATGTACCACCAGCTTGGAATCTCGAGTGTATTACCGAAATACATCGACATAAAGGTTTCTTGAATTGCTCATTTCAAACATCGAATCAGATCCCGAAAACCAAATTTCGGACCCAAAAAAGGATCTAAATTTAATTAGCTTGAATTGAATGAAGTGTCGAGATATGGGTGCTTCGGGTCGGTGATTTCGAATATTGTATCTGATTCTTGATACGGTCTTAATTTGGGTACAAAAATATCCAAATTTCGGACACGGAAACAACGAATTGGAAATTGACTCAAATAATTGAACAAAGTATCGAAGTAGGGGTTTCTTGTTCAATTAATTTCTAGTATTGCGTCATGTTTTTGATACAGCCTCGATGTAGGCCCAAAAATCTAAATTTTATACCTGAAATTCTGGAAAAGTGAATTGACTTTCATAATTAAACAAATTACGAGACGTTTATTTTTGGGTGTCGCTGGTTTCGAATATAAAGTTAAATTTTTGATCTGGCCTCGATTTGGCCCATAATTTCAACATTTTCTTTAGAATGCTATACCAAGTGATTCGACTCCCTATCTAACTAATGTAAACTTCGTGTTTAGAAAATTGTTAAGCTAATTTATGCCATCAGATAGCGCCACTGTCGTGTTACTATACTTTTACATAGTGTTAGAAGTTGGTTATATTTTTCGATTTCACTCGAAAAATATTAACTTTTACAAAAAAAAATAAAAAAACCTTAATTTATTAAGTGTGAAATTTCATGTCCGATGAGTAGGTGTACGAGTGCAATAAACGAAGAAATGGTTGTAGTGTTTGTATTATAAGCGTTTTATGATTCCTGAAATTTGCAATCTGCAAATACAACTTTTTGATTTTTAAGTAAATTTCAATAGATTTCTATTAAATAATGATTTTATCTGAACTGAATATTTAATTGAACATTATCATTTGTCAGTGTCCATGAATAATCTCAAAATTGTATTTGCAGATTGCCAATTTCAGAAGTATGGAACGCTAATGATGCAAGAACTACAACAATTTTTTCATTTTACGTATTTGTATACTCAGCTGAAGTGAATTGTACGTTTTATAAATTAGGTTCTCTTCATTCGTACATAGAAACGAATATTTATTGAGGAAAGTCGAAGAAATGTGACCAGCTCCCATGTAGTGCTGTGAAAAGTAGAGTAGTTAGTAATTTGACGATGATGCTGGTAATCTATTTGTTTTGTGGCGGAACTGTGAAACTGCGCTTGTTGAATCACTTAGTTATGTATCACTTCGATTCATCCCATCAAATTGAAAAAATATAAATTTAAAATTTAAAAATGAATAATTTTTTTGGGGGGGGGGGGGTTTGCCCAATACTTTGATCCTACTGTGATTTTACTTTCAAAAGTTGAGTCGTGTATTGAAATACAGTTCTTTCAGATGGCATTATGAAATAATGCATAAGACTTTTCATTTATACCTGTTATGGGCTTCAAAATTATAAACATCTGTATTACTTTTTTCAATAACTGAATCCAACTTGACTTGCAAAATTGAGCCGACAATCACATTAGGGTATTTTTGGCGCGTTTTTGGAATATTTTAATCCAGATTTTCATCGTGCACGGATTTGAATCCCACATTCAATATATTACCATATAAAGAGGTAAAATTGTCTCGGGTGGGGGGTTGTTGATTTCGAATATCGCTTTATATCTTTAATTTAGCCCTGATTTGAACTCCAACATCAACATTTTGCCAATCCTTATTCTTATATTCTCTTTGATAAAGGTCTGGTTGGCCGAGTGGATAGCGCGCTGGTCTCGGAATCCGAAGGTCCTGGGTTCGAGCCCACGTAGCAACTCGCTCCATTTCGACCGAGGACGATTTTTTGGCAAGATGATAAGAGGGCTAAGATAGCTCTTACAGCCTCCCCGACCTCTCAAAAGTAATGCTCGAAAGGGCGGATTCCAGGTCTCGGGTTGAGAGTAAAATTAGAAAAGAGACTTATATTTTCTTCGATACCTTTCCTTACAAACCTCGTGGTACGTTCGTACTTTTCTTTCGAAGAGAGAAAATGTTTTACCGCGAAAAGAAAATCTCGTGAAGATCCGAATTCGCGATCAAAAACAAAAAAAAAAGAAAAAAAGAGTGGGCTTATTTGTGAAACACCCTGTTTATGAAAAACCATTCGTTTTTCACTGAGAGTTGACACTCGAATTCAAGAGCATGCAGGAGTATTATTTATAAGCATGGATACTGATACGGATGCACTGGCGTAATCAAGGACTTTGCAACTTCTTCAATAGTGGTTTTTCCAATTTTAGCACTCAACACCCTCACGCCCTTCGATCGAGACCAGACCTCCTCCCCGACCACTTGGCTGGCTACGCGACTATAGGTTCTTCGTGGTTTCGGATCTTCCAGTCGTCGTCCGAGTCTGTTTGATCGGTATAGCAGAAATTTTTCAGAAATCTTTCCAAAATGATACAGAGGAGGAGGCGTACAAAAGTAAAAGAAAATAACTACGATCGCTGAATTCTGAGAATTGGAACGTCGATGTCCCTGAAGAGGCATAAATATTTGCGACGCGTATAAATTTATATGTGACTCGTTATGTGTTCATCGAGTTTGGTGGACTTGGTGCCATATATCCTCGTAATATCGTAATATTCGTATGATATGTGTGACATAATTAGGTATATGCTGCAGGTGTCCGTATTATCACATGGCCAAAGTTGGTTTAGTTTTTAATTCCAGAGAGAATGATTAATCGATTGAACGTATATAGGCTATCTGGTAACGGACCGTAATTAATGTTAGTGGCATTTTACGCGAGAACGTTATTTAGCTACTCGGGAGTGAGAGTTGGCAGTTTAATGGGGATTAATTGATATCGAAGCAACCTCGTACGTCGGAACGGCTTATACATTGGTCACTTGGTCAGTATCTCGTTCGAGCTACAATTTACAGTTCTACGAATCACGAGACATATCCGGATCAGCATCCCTCGACTGAAAGTTATAGATACCTAGTATGGTTTCTTTTAAGTCTGTATTAATAGCTACAATTTTTTTGTCTTATTTTGCAAGTATGTGGTAGATACTTTTTGATGAGCAAGTTCGTCATAGTTCTGTCGAAAATTTCTGAGCTGCCACCTTTTTCGCACAACCTCTCTAATTTTTATAACGGTGTATTGCAAGCGGTAAAATTGACAGTACGCCTCGCGTATTTCTATTATTCTAAAGATGAACCTAGTAAGAGATGGTAGTCAGTTGTTGCCTTTAATAGCTCAGTATAGGGCGTTGGCCGGTCAGCTGAGTCCAAAACTTTGCTACTTTTCGAAAAAGTCCCCCGTCCTCCTAAAAGTCCCTCTTTTTGAGAGAAAATCCAAGATATATCCAGAAGTAGGGTATTTTTCTGAAAACTGATTGGACAGACTGCAACCAATAGGAGCACACGACTAAACAGGTTCACCATACTGTACTACTCTCGACTATGACTACAGGACCACAACAGACAAAAGTCTCATTTAGGATACTCCACTGATGATAGCATAACAGCCGAAAGCGCTCCGGGCTACAGACGAAGAAAAAGTGAATTGGCACTCCCTACAAATGGAATATTACCAAGTTCACTCACACTCCGAAATGGACACAAAACAAAAAAATACAAAGAATAAGTTTCGAGCTGTATGCTGGTTCAAGAAAATTTTTGCATAGTCAAACTATTCTACAAGTTAGTAGAACATTGAACATCTGCGAACATGTAAAATGGGATCTGACTGAGTTTTAAAGTGTTTCAAGAGAGTGAGTTTGTCACTAAAAGTCTTAAAAGAGTTTTAAAGAGAGTGATTTAGTGTGGTTGGGGACTGAAAAAGTCTTATCTAATACCTTTCTTCTAAATCTAACTAGTGTGAATGAATCATAAAACGAGCTATAAAGTAAATGTTGGTGTCTTCATCAATGATGTCTTGGTTAATCTTAATGAGTATTGAAAATTCTTCGCAACATCTTGAGTAAATTCTAATAGAATAAAAAACCTCGAGTTCGCCTGGTCTATTATTACATGTTTAAGACTTATGGGTTAGAGAAAACTTATTTTAGGCTTGTTCTTCGACGTAGGTGGTTTGGTGGCCGAGTGGATTCGAACGCTGCCTCCTAAACCACGGAACGCGGGTTCGAATCCCAGTACGGAAGGCGAATTTTAACATTAAATATGATAATAAAATAACAAAGAAATACAAGAATATATGAAAAACTTTGCCGCACCAATTGTAGCAAGAGATGACGTTCAATTTCATTGTTCCGCCGGAATTCAAAAAGACTACAATTGGGTTAGCCACACCTATGGACTACTAACACCTGACTAGTCTGGTGTGCCATGTAGGTTGCATACCCCTTATAGAGAAGGAAAACTCTTTCATAATCGTTCCCCAGTAATGGCTTGTTACCAAGGGGAATTAGACTATAACCCTTGTATCAAAATAATTGATCAAGGAGGTCTATGTCCCAGTGGGTGGACCGAAACATCTGTTTCAAGGCTGTATTTATTTATTTATTTATTCTTCGACGTAAGGGTTGGTACAGTGACGTCATTCCTGCTTTAGTCAAGTGTCAGTAGCCAGCAACCAACTCGTGTTCTTATAGTAAATTAGGGTGGTTTATCCAGTAAAATTAGATTACGAAGACATGATAACATCATGCTTGATTTTATCTGCAGTCAGTAGCCAACAGCTTGTAAATTTTTTTAACATGGCAGAGATGATCGTCAAGCAGTATGAAAAACTGAAAATATTTGCGTAGGTACGTTTGTTTCACGAATAAACAGAATAATCCAGAAGCAGAATTGAAATCCAACATCCGAAATCTCTTTTAAAATGAACTTAAAATAAGAATCTAAATTCTTTGAGTAGGACCTATAATCAAAATTCGGAATCCGGATTTCAATCCGAATTATAAAATCCCTCTTGAAAAAATGACTGGAGAACCCTAAATCCTTCTCAAAAGAAGAAACTTGAAATCAAAATCCGAGTTTTGTGGATTTTGGATTTCAAATCTTGAGAAATTTAAACCTTTTGTGATGCCACTATTGAATTTATTTTTAGGAAAATTGATTGCTAAGCCGAGGAGGAAGGTTCCTATATTAGGCTCCTTTTTTTCGCAATAAATGAAAACATGATTGTAGGAGAAAATCACTTGTTCACAAAGGCCCTGGAAATTATTAACACATTTTGGATTTTTCCTAACCGCACAAATTTGGAACCACCTTTTAAAGAAGAATTTGAGAATGAAGTCCCTTAAATTTCCCATTTTAATTTTCTAGTTGAGTAGAGACACTTATTAGTATGTATCATTTACATACTGCTGATAATCGTAGATCTGATAGCTCAAAAATACAAAACTCAAGAATACTTGTTTGCCTCTGCTTACTCATAAAAAACCTAATCAGGAGCAAAGATGTGCGATCGAAATCTCAGTAGTTCTCCTCCTCTATAGTCTCGATAGCCAGTGCACAAGTATATCTCTCTGTATACTAAAAATCTGCCACATACCGCCTCTCACCGGCTCCATGAAAAAATGAATTTAAAGCCAAAAATCAAGAATCTGGCGCCAGTGTTCTTTTTGATCTCCATATTAGAGTCGTAACGGAGTTTCTTAAAGTGGTCCGAATAAAATCTAAGTTAGCAAAGTCTAAATGAATCTAATCGGGATCTTAGCCTTGACTTTCTTAACGAGTGCTAATGAGGCTAATTATTTTTACATGAGTCTGGAAGCATAAGCATTTCCAAAAAGCCTGATTAGTCTCGGCGAACGTTAAAGACTTCCGACCGAGTCTTAGCAGAGCCTGAATATAAGTCCAAATAAGTTATAACTTTGACTGTAATGCTAATCATAAGTCCTGTGGGCATGTTAATGATCATTAACGAGGTGTAACTGAAATATTCTTGTCTGTAAAAGCCCAATATTCATTGTGAAGTGAAAAGAAAAAGTAGAGGCGTACTGAGAAGGAAGGATAAGTAAGTACATTCTACACCTTTAAAATTTTATGTAGTTGATAAAATGAAGTCTCCAGTTGTAATCCTCATGCGTGTAGTGTTTTATTTGTAGCCTACTTTACCTTAGCTGATTATTAAATGAAGTACGCAGAACGGTCAGACAGTTCGACAACGCAATTTTTTTACGATTTTCACGAGTAGCTTATGTGTGTGTATTTATTATAAAATTGAAAGTCAAGTGCTCGTGAGTAGTTTGTGATCGGGAATTCGTCGATATTATTTGTTTTGTACCGCAACACGTTCTCGGTGATACGTAAATCAGCGGAGTAAAGAAATATCGATAACGACTGTCTTGGAAATTTGTATACTTAACTGATAGAAAAAATGTGTGAAAAGTACATGGTTCCTCATATATAATTTAGTACTCTACTGAATGTTTCGTATTTGTGGACGCGGGTCAGGATTTATGTTATACAAAATTGGTCAGCTGTCTATAAAAACTCATACAACGTGTGGTATGCATGCTTCATTTGCTGATTCCGAAGTCCATTTTTCTCGCTTCTTTTTTACGAGCCCATTGGCCATGAGACTGTAGTTCCAGCGTTAAAAAAAGGATTGAAGGCAGCCGGCCATTATTAACCGATAGACGGTGCACCGCCCTGGAAGCTAAATAGCAATTAGTCTCAAGAGACGAAAAATAATGGAGGCAATGCCAACTAAATGGCAGTTCAGGTGTAGGAAACTATAGTAGGCTGGAAAGAAAGCTAGGGAGCTAAATGGCAGTTCATTCTGAGGCAACTAATAAGTTAGGTTAGGAGCATCCTTTGAGGCATCCTACTACAGCTCAGTTACTTCTACTCATTACTCCCGTTCCTACGGTATTAATAACTCAATTTCACCGAAAAAGTGACTTACTTGCTTCTTTCCCTGTACCTTTCAAATTGTCTGTTTCGTTTCTTGGTGATCCTATCGGAGGTTCCTATGTCCATTTCAGTTCATTGTTTTTTAAGAAGAATTTATTTAATTGTTCTTGGTAGTCTACTAGCTTGTCCCCATTTATGTTTCTTTCCCCATCCGTATTCCCTAATACTTCTTGATTGATCGTCCCCCTTCCCCACCTCGGAATTCCAGTCCCCTATTATTATAGTACTCTCCCACTTTTATTATTGTTTCTTCCAGCTCTTTCTAGAATTTTTCAGTGTTTTGTTCTTCCACCCCCATTGTTGGGGCGTAAATTTTAATTATTAATATTTTGATTTTTTTTTGTGACCTTTATTTTCAGCAGGTAAATTCCTTCCGAGATCCCTTTCGTTATTGTCATGTCTTTTTTTATTTCTGAGTTGATGTAAAACCCTACCCCGTATGTCCCTTCGTTTGTCCATATTGATAAACAGGGTGTCGATCGATACGGGAAATCCGGGAAATGTACAGGAATTTCAGGGACTCGGGAAAAATGCGGGAAATATACGGGAATTTCAGAAATTTCAGAATCGATACGGGAAATTGGCCTAAGCAATCGATGCTGCTACCAGCGCGCCGCTGTGCCTTGCTATAATATAAAAATAAACTTCTGAAAACCCAAAATTACCTCCCCAATAACTTGAAAATATACGGGAATTTCGTAAATTTTAATCCGGGAAATATACGGGAATTTTATTTCAAGCCTCTGGTCGACATCCTGATAAACAAGGTGGCCGGATTTTTTATCATTTAATACTTCCCCTTCTTTTCTAATCTCTGAAAGTCCGATAATATCTCATTTGATACCCTCTATTGGTCTCTCAAATTCATGTACCCTGTACTTATACCAGACTCCTACAATTAAAGTGTAGAAGGTTGAGTTGGAATTCGCTTTGTTGTCCACTTTTCTTGCTTTTTAGAAATTCATTAGAAATACTTATTTTATGGGATACGGAGGTAATGCAGAACCCCCCCCCCCCGCCCCGCCTTCCGTTGCTGCAACTTATATTGTGGAAATGTTGGAGTTTGGCTCACTACACCAATGATCCGTGCCACTTACATGCTACTCTTTCCTTGCTGCTGTTCCCTGTAATCATGCTGTCCTCTTGGTGTCATTGTTGATTTCGCTGGTACTGCTTCCATTCGGTTGGTCTAGAGAACATAGGGAACTTTTCCATGTGGTCCGCTGATGCTGATGTTGTGTTGTAATTTTTTCTACCTTGCTCGTTATCTGAATTTTCTTATTAACGCTGACTGTTTTGTCCTGTGGGCTGCGCTGTTCTAGGGTTCTTTTGTTCCTTTTCTCCCTGTCTTCTTGGTCTTTGGTCTTCGGTATGTTTTTCAGCTCGTCTATATTTTTTATTTTGATGGTATAGATTTTCCCTCCCTTTTTCTTGCTAGTACGTCACCATTCCCCGTCTTTACAAATACGATTGTCCCTTCGTCACGACATATTTTGGTTTCTCTCAGTATTTCCTTGCGTTCTCCATTGAAGTGTTGTCGATTTATATTGGTGACCCCCTCTATCGCTAATTTTTTTACTTTACCTTTCTTTTTGATGTTGTTCTTGACCTCATTGTTGCTAAGTTTTACTATAATTCCGGGTGTTCTTTTCTTTCCTCCAGTCCGTGAGCCGTATATATACAGGGTGTCCATTCTCTGGAAAATCTGGAAAACCTGGAAAAGTCAGGGACTTCTGGAATTTTCAGCATTTTCCACCTAAAAGTCAGGGAATTTTGTGAAAAAATCGACTGCGAAATTCTGTAGTATGTCAAACAGATTTTACCCCATTTCTTATTAAAAAAATTTTCCTGAGCGAACTCGTATCTTTTTTCTTTCACAGGAGAAGGGAGGGCGTGGGTATTACAACTCCCTCTCCTATCGCAGTAGTAGATACAGAGTGTGATGGTGTGATGAAATCGTTTTCATGGTATTTGTTTCGCGTCTACATCTTTCTATTAAGGCTGCTATACACTTAAATGTATTTTGTGACTTTTCATAAACCATTTCACGAAAAATATGACGAAACGCGAACCAATCCCTATACACTTCTCCCAATATCAGCTGTTTCGTGTTTTCATCTCAGTTTGTTCGCGAGAATTAGAAAATCAGCGCGAAAAGACGCGAAAATGATAAAATATTCGGTCTAGCTTCTCTCCCTAGTGTAATGATTTTTTTGAGAAAGTCGTAATGAAACGAAAATTTAAAAGCCAATAAAGTTACCTTCTGGGACATCCTGCCATCGGGTTTTTCTTCGTTCCTCTCGCCTTCGCAAATGTAAATAAGGGTGAATGAAAGGCACTTCCGAGATTTTGGGGCTAGAGTAATTAATCCACAAGATTTTAAAAAAATCTAAAGACTGCATGATAATTATTATCGCGTTACGAATGAGTCCATTGTTTCCAGATATATGACCTTATATTGTATCTGTCGATACTCTTAAATTGAAGCCTCTTCCGCCCCCCCCCTGGTGCTATAATTTTCCAGATCCTAACCACCTTTTTACTTTCATAGCATTTGTCGTTAGATATGCTGCAGCTTTTTCACCTGGGTTCTAGAATTCATTTTAATAGTTATTTTCCCTCGGCATGCACTTATCAGCACGCAAAAAAAAAAAAAGAAAAGTGCATGCAATATCGACAGTCACAATGAAAAAGACAAATGAATGCAATTAAAAAACAGGCCTCACGAAACGAAAATTAATTGAATGCAAAAAGTAAATAATAATTTATACTAGTGAACGTAAAAAATTTACTGAGTTAAGAAAGCCTTCTTCGCTTTCGCAGGGTGTCCTCTTTTAAGTTTCTAACCCAGAGGAACATTTTTTGCAGTGACCGGTACGTCGACTACTTTTTGTTTAATAAGTATGCCTAACCTGTGCTTACAAACGTGTTTCTTCAGAAAAATGGAGCACGAGCAACTCGAATCAGTAAGCTGCTGCACTGGGTTTAGCGTTAGAGACCAAATGCTGTATCGGTGTTCTTTGAAACTATCCCAACGTTTTCCATGTACCCTCCAATTTTTATGCTTAGCCAGTAGTGTCGGTGTCAATGGTTTCTTGCAGGTCACTGACCCAACGAAGTTCTGCGTGAATCCATATGTGACGTCGAGGCTGTTGAAATACCGGTGTATTTGCTGAAGTCCAATGATAATAGCCGACGTCCACATCTTATGGATGATAAAGTCTCGTCCCAAACCTTGTCGCTCCATGTAGGTACTTGATTAATCAGTCAGTTCTCTGTCTAGCTAGCTGGTCACCGGGTTCTCACAAACATGAGCATGTTTACACCCTCAACCTAGAATACCTATTTACACATCTGTTTTTTTTTCTTCATTTTTTTACATTACGTGCACGTTCCTGTCCTCTTTCGTTAATATTTCTTTTCAATTTCGTTGTTCCACTTTTCCTTTTGCTTTTTCCTGTTTTGCGTGCAAAATCTTTTTTTCAAGCGTGCTGTTATATTTTCCCCTTTCTTTCTCCCTAAACCATTTAGGCTGCACGAGGGAGGGGCTAATTCCGGTTACTCTAATTTTCCTCAAGTTTCAAATTCTTTACGAGATTCTAAGGTCAATTTTTTGGACAGGATAGCCAACCAAGCTCTGTGTCGCTGATTTGAATATCGCCTCAGATTTTTATACGACCCCTTCCAGAGTACTGTCATAATACCAATTCAACTTCTTCGACGAAAAATTGCGCGAAGTGTCGAAATAGGGGTGATTTTGTGTCGCTGATTTCGAATATCGCTTCCGATTTTTAATCTGGACCAAATTTAAGCTCCTGTGCTTTTTCAGTTGAGAAATTTTTATGACGTTATTTTGTTAAGCAACACTTTGAATAAATAAAACTGTATTTTTACTTTATTCGGTGGCTTTAATTAGAAAGGGTGAATTCCGAGTCAACCGTTGCTTGTCCTACGCTCTTGCTACCTCATTGGTCGCACCAGGAGGGACAGGATCCAAAAATGACCCCTAAAATCGAATACAGCGACCTCGAAAACCTATAAACGAATTTTCGAATTTTATTCTTTCATCCCGCCCCTTCACGGTTGGCATTAAGTCGTACGAAAAAAAAATCTGTGAAGTCGTTAATTGACATCGCACCACGCTGCAGCCCATAGAGCGCGTCTTTATTTCTATCATTAAATTTTTACACCCCCTCTGCCACAACTTCATAAGCATACGGTAGTAAAAAAAAAGTTTGTGGAGTGATTGATATTCGCCGCTCACGATGTTCGAAAAAATTTGATCCCCCCCTGCATGTGTAATTTGTATTTGAAGGGTCTGGAAAAGTGAAAAAATTGGCCTGGAAAACCTGAAAAAGTCAGGGAAAATCATTTCCGAACAAGAATGGACGCCTTGATATATTTCGTATTCCTTCAGTTGCAAACCCATTTCTCTTTCCTTCGCGTTCCTCCTTTGAGCTTGGGATCCCATTCAAAATAATATTATTTTTCCTGCTATATTTTCCTGTCTAATCATCTGAGATTTGCTAATGATATTGTTATTATAGGGAAAAGCAGCAGGGAGCTTGAAGCAATGGCGGAGGATTTGAGGAGAGAGAGAGCAAAAACTTTGGTCTAACAATAAACTACGATAAAACCAAAATTTTGACCAATATCGAACACTTTGATCAGATTAGCATGGAGAATAACAATATCGAAATAGTTAAAGATTATAAGTATCTTGGCCAAAACATGACCATAGAAAATAGAACTAAAAACGAAATCAGAATCAGGCAAGCCAATGCCTGGAAGGCGTTCTGGCCCTAAAGGGATATTCTTAAGGGGAAACTTTAATTGCAATCTAAAATAAAAATACTTGAAAGTACTGTCTACCCGGTACTGACCTACGGGGCGCAAACGTGGGCCTGTACTAATAACCAAATGCATAAAATGGAAACAACGCAACACGCCATGCTAAGGAACATATTGGGCATAACATTAAGGGACAAAATCCACGTTTCGGAATTGTTCACCGAAACAAAAACTAAAAACATTGTCATGATCATCAAAAAGCTAAAATTTAACTATGCAGGGCATGTTGCGAGAGAAGTCAGGTTGAAATGGAACGGAGTTTCCACTTTGTGGACCACGGGTGAGGGAAAACGCAAAGTTGGGAGACCATCGAAAAGATGGGTAGATGAGGTGATCGCGATGGCCGGCCCCAATTGGGCACAGAAGGCCGCAAACAGAAAAATTTGGTTAGATTTGACCAACGCTCATACCCAGAACTGGGTGGCTGGGTGAGGAACGAGACCAACTCCCCTCACGAACCTATCGACTCGAAGTAACTATTCCGTCGATTTCGTTCCGCCGAGCCCGCGAGCTTGTAATAAAATAATTTAAAAAAATAATAATTTTCCTGTCTTCCAGACTCCGAGATAGGTTTCCATTTTCGCAGCTCAGCATCGCCACCTCCTCCTTTAGTTCTTCATTTTCGTCTTTGAGTATCCCTAGTCGTGCATTAATGTTTGATATATCGTTCTTATTAATGCTAGCTACTTCACTTTGGGTGACCCTCTACTATCTGCTTTATGTTCCTCAGCTCCTCCAGAATAAGTCCTTCCTCCTGACATATCTGGTCCGGATACCGAATGTATCGATTGCATATGTACTAATACTGTTCTTGTTACCGCTTGCTTTTCACTGGTCAATTCTTGCGCATAAAAACTGAACCGTACGTAACCCGTTGCACGCGAAAACTCACGTTATCTTTCTTGTCTTATCTTGACCGAACTCTTCTTGTACAACCCAAATCAGTAAGAAAACCTCAGATAAGACGTCCATTTGAAAAATTTTCGAACCCCGTCGCAATTTCCTTTCGGTACGTTCTTGCCTCCACCGGTTCGTATTTTTCTCTGATTTTGCACGCTACTCTTCATCTGATGCTGCGAATACAAGCATGAATTTGCTATTTGCTACGTACCACCAGTGTATGCAGCCCTGCACAGCCTTCGGAGAGCTCATCTTGCGATACTCGATACCTGTACAAGTCGGCCGACTATCATCATCGGAATTAGCGTGCTCGTGATCGCGTCTAATCACGCGCGTAATTAGACCAGAGTCCTAATTACGGATTAGCCAACTAGGCGTTTTCCGTATTTATTATTCGCCGATATGGTCGTCCGTAATTGCAAGGCGGCTTCCGGCCACCCCATCGACGTATACGCGACCACGAGACCGACTACTAGATAATGTGCGAGCTTTTATCATGGGCGGCGGCATCGGGCTCGCCGGGCTGGTTACCGACGGACAAGGTAACGTCGTCATTAAGACTCACCTATGGTGATTCTCTGCTGTTATTGTTGTGTCGTTTTCCTCTCTGTTTCTCTTCCTTTCATCGCATAGGTAGGTGTACATATTCGGATCCGAGTAACAGAGCAGCAATTTACCGGCGAGAAAACGCGAAACTTGTGATCAAACGCGTGCACAGACTGGTGTTGGAAAAAGAGAAAAAAATGATAAAGTAAAATCGAAATCTGCCCTAAATACGACAAATAGTAGAAAGCGTGTGGGTTTCGGCCGCCGCGAGACCACGGCGAACCCTTTTTCTCGGTAAAGCGGGAAAAAGCATTCGAAGTGACCGACTGACCATCGACACAGTCATTTTAAAAACTGTATTCGAATAGCTGTACTCGAAAAAAGAATGAAGCTGAATTAATCAGCCGAGAAGAATACGGAGAGTCGGTACGACCACTTACAGCTCATTTGAAATTCAGCCAAGAAAAAGCGATCGCTAATATTTATTAAACAGACGGATGAGTTATTTCGAGAGCAAAATCGATTTAATTGCGCCGGCCGGTACGCGTATACCTGTGTGTGTGTGTGTGTGTGTGTGTGTGTGTGTGTGTGTGTGTGTGGTAGGGGGGAGGGGGCACTAGAGCAGATCGACGACTGACAATATAATTGGCTTGTGACGGAGGAGATGGCGTTGAAACGAAAACCATAGAAAAAAAATTTGGCTGCGTTCATTTTCTGCCGGTGACTTCTGACTCGTTCGACGTATTATTGGAATAATTTTTTTATATTGCTCAGCGTCGGACTGCCCACGTAAAACCGTGCCTAGTGAATCACCGAGGAGGGCCTAGCGAGTTGAAAAATTCGTGCATTTGCTCGTCAAAGATTGTTTATGAGCCTCCCCCTCCGCTCCCCCCACAAGACCTAATAGCTTAAACGCCGAAGGCTCAGTGTTTGGCCAGTGCGACTTTAATTTCACTGGTGTAGGTGCAGCCGCCGATGAAGAGCTTTCATTAATCATATCCTTAGGTAGAGAAATCGGCACTTCGTTGGTGTAATCCGGGATGTCACTTTAAACGTATTTCAGAAGGGGACATTTCTGCGATTAATCCACGTAATCCTCCAAGATCTTCAAATGACTGAAATCTTTAGAAAAATCCTTGAATTTTGCGAGGCGCATAAAAAATCTGCAGTCATAGAAGAGAAATCCCGGGGGTTGGCAACCCTGTGACTGTCGCATATTTAGCGGTCGCGTCTCGTTATAATTTTATGCCCCCTTTAATTTATCGGGGGGGGGGCGTACCTGTCGCGTCACCGGTACTCATATATTAGGGTGGAAAGAAAACAATTTTTTCGCAAAGCAAGTAAGTGGAGGGAAAGAGTGCGCAAAAGGTGTCTCTCGAACTAAAAATGTAACTTTTTTTAAAAATTAGTTTATGCTTAGAAAGTGCATATAAATGGATTAACAGTTTGAGAAAAGTGCATAGAATTTTGCAACGTATTCCCGGTAGGTGACTCATACATTAATCAAGTCGTCTAGGTTTTATAATTATGAATTATTTGGCAACCTTGTATGAGAAATTTGCTAATTTTTGCGAATTCTTTGATCTGGATGTCTGAGCTAAACTTATACATGATAACTCAGTTCATTAAGGTTGTATTTACATTACCCATCCTCGATAAGGTTCTAGTTACGTCAATTAGTATGATATCAGTTGAAGTTGGAAGAAAAAAATCAAGAAATTAGTGTCACTCTTTTTCTGAGAATTGGAAACAGTGTCTTCAAGTGGCATGCATTATACAAAATGTAATGAAATAATTCAAATTTTACTACCATAAAAAACTGATTACGATACTTCGTTTGATTTTCCAAGTTTAATTGATCCCTTCCCCCTTCAAGATAAAGTTTGAGTTGGTGGTGTCCAGATTAACGACGTTGTTCAGTTTTTCACTCCAAGTTAATTGTGTTCATTTGATGGAGAAAATGTTGAATTTGTGGTCCTAATCGGAGCGAGCTCAAGAACGTGGTACGATATTCAAAATTAGCGACCTCCTCCACACTCACCCCTTACAGAATGGCCAACTTCCTGATGCGATATTTAAAATTAGCGACCACTCAAGGAATCCGTATTTCGATATATTGCTTGGTCCCTTTCCATTCAAAATCCCAAAATTGGTGGTACATTCGAGCTCATCTTTCGGGTGAGAGCAAACGTTTTACCCCGAGAAGAAAGTCACTTTAAGATCCATGTTCATCCCTTGAAGGTCTGACTTTGCAATAAAAAGAAGAAAAGAGAAAATCCAGCCGTATAAAAAGGGCGCCCTTGTTAATCTGGACACAGTGGGGAGAACTGGTTTTTGTTTAATCGTGAAAGCATTTGCTGAATCAACAAGGATGTGACTGAATATATCCTCTGCGTTTTTTCCGTTTTTATATATTTTCATAGTTTGCGGACTCAAAAGGTCCACATTCGAGATATCTTTCTCGGATGCGGATAATTTGAGGTTACTAAAAATGGCCACGAGTTCTGAGATTTTTGCGTTTTTTCCCCCTTTCATTAATATGTTGGAATTGTGTACTGGATCTACCGCTCAATACAAAACATTATCATTTTTGGCAATTGGACATGGTGATCTGGAAGTCAAAGAAAATTCATCCGAGCACGATACTTTCTTGACTCATTATACAGGGTGCATCACGAATTGGTATTTCAGTATTTTTCGAGGTTCTTTCACACTTTATCTCATTTAACACTACTCATGCTCCATGGAAATCATTTTATGACTTCGTTCCATGGTACAAGAAAGGGGGGCACTATGTCGTCCCGCTTACTTTATTCGACTCAGATTTTTGAAAAAGTCCATAAACGAGTCACTGATCCGCTTTCGGTACTTTACCTTATATTTTAGAAAATAGGTCTCTTTCGTTTCTCTCACCTAATCATAATTTCGAGCTTCCGATCTATATCGACCAGAGCATTCGACTGCCACTTTGAGGTTCACGATTTAGAAACTGATACCGAACTATAACTGAAAGAGGTTTTCTACAAACCACATATATGTCTATCAGGATGTAGAATGATCGTCGTACCTATACTAGACGACCACGCCAGATGAATTAGAATTACAAACGAGGCAGCTCTAATAACACGTTGCTGGCTTGCGGATCAGAAGATAAAAAAAACGAATTCACGAGACTGCCATCAATCAGGCGAACAACGATGAGTTGATTAGAACCGATTGACTTCGAAATGACGCGCTCGATTAATTACCCGGCAATTTTTGCAGGCGTTTTTATACTTGGTTCTTGAAAAATGACGCCGCTAGGTATCTTTTGTTTTAGCTTGTTTAGAGTACATACACCGAAAAAAATAAAATCAGCTTCTATTACGCGCTTCCGATATATTATAAAATTTTGTATTACTAAGTCGTAAGTGCTGTTTTTTGGCATTTCTAGTTCGTCAGTATTATGTGTCTTTGCGCATTAGATGCAGCATGACTGCCGTTGCAGTCGAAGAAAGGGACACAAAAGCCGACAGACGCAGTAGGAAGCATTTTTGTGAAAATGAGCTTTTTTCTTGCTGGTTCATCCGCCTGAAAGTTCTTTCATTTTCATTATGCTGTACTTTCACCCTACTACTAGCTTTGGCGGCGAGTATGTATTTTTATCTTTGTGTTAGGTAGCATTGTATGCGCCATGTGCTCAGACCTTGTAGTCCATTGCACTTTTTCTCAAGTTCGCTCTGTAGCCTCACTTTTACAGTCAATGTGAGAATTTTACTGAGTTCTATCCATTTGACGCATCAATGCTTCGTGTCTTGTCCCGGCTATTGTTGGGCACTGACATATGATGTGATTCGAGGTTTCTGCCTCTTCTCCACAGTGCCTACGGGAGCTGCTTTTCGCCATTTCTATTTTATACCACGTGTGTTTTGTAGCCCCGTGACCAATTAGTAGTCCGACCATGAGAATTGCATGTCTTCTGTCGAGTCGTAGTGGATAACGCGCTGGTTTCCGAATCCGGAGGTTCCGGGTTCGTGCCCACGTAGCAACTCGCTATATTTCGAC
Organism: Acanthococcus lagerstroemiae; assembly: GCA_031841125.1. Lineage (NCBI taxonomy): Eukaryota > Metazoa > Arthropoda > Insecta > Hemiptera > Eriococcidae > Acanthococcus > Acanthococcus lagerstroemiae. Next base: position 5,286,912 of record CM063108.1, read on the forward strand.
CTGGCTCGGTTTTTCGGTAAGACGAGACGAGGTCTAAGACAGCGCGAACGGCCTCCCCGACGTCTCTGAAGTAATGCTCGAAAGGGCAGATTCCAGGGCTTGGGTTAAGAGTGAAATTAGAAAAGATGAGCCCTACCTAATAAGAACTCAGCGTACTTACCAGGGGCGTCCCCTATCAGTGCTTTGCTCACTTTAATACTACTGACCATTCACTAGTGCATTTCCATCTGCTTCCTTATACAAACCTTCATCTTGGATTTTATGACGATGCTACAGGAAGACACGGCCTGGGCGTTGCCTGTTCCTTTTTTATGCCCTCCTTTGCTAGCTTGTCAGCTTTCATGTTCCCTTTTATGCCGCAGTGCCCCGGCGTCCATAGTATAGTGAAATGGTTGTCCTGAGTATGGGTGTATAATTTGTTAATGCAGGCCGCCATCACCAAGGATGTAGTTTGGTATCCCAATAGTGCTACAAGCTGTTTGTCTATTTTGTAGAAGTATTGATCTGCTTATTAACAAGGATCTTCGGCTGGCTTCTATCAACGGCCACTGTGATCGCCATTACCTCTGCTTGGAATATAGTGACGCCCGCACCCGGTGGCAGCACTGAGTAGTTGTCAGCGCCTTCTGCATTCGTGATTCCGATTCATACCCCTTGATTATTCTTTGAGGCATCTTCACACTGCACAAGCTCCTCTTTTTGTAGAATGCTTGCCACCTCTTTTCCCGTGCCTCCCGTGTATCAGTGCACAGTATGGCTTGTCAAAGAAGTGTTCATCCGCGATTCGGTCCCTCGGCATCCCAAAACATTTGTCCATCTTCCCCACCATCTCCCATATTCTTCCATGACCTGTTTCTCGGGCTCGGAGGTTTAGTTGGCCCAGATGATAAACCCCCGTTATTGCAGCTGCTTCCATAGCAGTGTGAATGGCGGCAGTTTTAGAAGTCTCTTAAATGCTTTTGTCGGCTCTGTTTTAATTGTTCCCGTCGTCATCACACTCGCCAGCCTTTGCAGGTGGTCCAGTTCCTCCCTGACTTTGGCCAGGCGGACCTGGCCCCAGCACACATCTGTCGCGCATGTGATTCTGGGACGTACTACACTGGTATATATCCAGTGCATCAGTTTAGGAGAGAGTCCCCCGGTCCTGCCGACAAAGATTTGGCAAGCTTAAGGAGCCTCAATCCCTTTGAGCATATTTGCTGAGAATTTCTCATCCGCTCGCTTACTATCAACCCTTCCAGGGCGCTAAAAATATCTGTGAATTCTCGGAATCACATCTCACATCGCTTCACGCCCGCTAACAAGTTGGTGACTCGACACGGTTTCAACATCGCTTCGCGCTCGCTGACCGGTTCATGACCAGGGCATGGATTTATATGTAATCACTTTTTTTTTTTTCTGTTGGCCTAGAGGAGATATATCCAATACCCTTTTCCGTTTCAGGTTTTTTTGAATAAAATGAGCCCAACTTTATTTTGCATATTTGGTCTAAACGAGCATATTTTAGCCACTTTTCGCCCATATTTAGACTATTTCAACATATTTACCTAATTTTTCTATTTCTAAGCACATCTTCCGCCGCTTTCACGTTTTTTTCTTTAGCACACGTTGAAAAAAAGTACGGGAAAAAATGGAATTGTGGATTCCGTGTCCCTATGCTACACTAGCTAATTTTTACAACTAATGTTGTTTCAGGCACGCGTTGATTCGTATCGATTTTCTTATCTAAAATAAGTTTCTTTAAAATTAGCATAAAATATTGTCCATTATGGAACATGTTTCTTCTGGGTCAAAAATGTCAGCCATTGTGACGTTTGTTTTCTAGTTACAAAATAAATTTATCAATACGTTGAACTGGTTCACCTTAATTTGAAATATAACTCTTTTCTCCCGTTTCTGTATCTTTCTCTTGTATGTTGTCCTTTAATAGACACACCACATCGAGCTCTTTAAAATGAGACCCATATTGTTTTCGCATATTTTGCACGTATTTCAAAAAAAAAATTCATATAACGTATTTTTAGCGCATAATATAGTTATGCGCACATTTCTAATTTTTAGCGCATAATATATGCGCATATTTTTAATTTTTAGCGCATAATATATGCGCATATTTCTAATTTTTAGCGCATATAAATCCGAGCCCTGTTCATGACTCATTGGGACCCCAACATCGCTTCATGCCTGCTAACAAGTTCGTTGACTCGTCAGGGTCCCAGTATCGCTTCACGCTCCCTAACAAGTTTGTGGACTCATTGAGACCTCAACATTGCTTCACATTTGCTAAGGAGTTAGTGACTCATCAGGATCCGAACATCGCTTCTCGTCGGCTAACGAGTTCGTGACTCGTCCGGGTCCCAACTTCGCTTCACGTCCGCTGACAAGTTCGTGACTCATCAGGGTTCCAACACGCTTCATGCCTGCTAACGAGTTCGTGACTCGTCAGGGTCCCAGTATCGCTTCACGCTCCCTAACAAGTTTGTGGACTCATTGAGACCTCAACATTGCTTCACATTTGCTAAGGAGTTAGTGACTCATCAGGATCCGAACATCGCTTCTCGTCGGCTAACGAGTTCGTGACTCGTCCGGGTCCCAACTTTGTTTCACGTCCGCGGACAAGTTCGTGACTCATCAGGGTTCCAACATCACTTCATGCCTGCTAACGAGTTCGTGACTCGTCAGGGTCCCAGTATCGCTTCACGCTCCTTAACAAGTTTGTGGACTCATTGAGACCTCAACATTGCTTCACATTTGCTAACGAGTTGGTGACTCATCGGGATCCGAACATCGCTTCACGTCTGCTAATGAGTTCAGAGTTTGTTATTCATCGAGGTCCCAACAGCGTGTTTCACGCCCGCTGACGAGTTCATAACTACATTGCTTCACGCCTGTGAGGTTTGTCGGAAAAAGGAAAAATCGTGTTGGAAAATCATGAAAATTTCGCCGCCTATTGGATAGATTTTGCTGCAAATCAATAGCGTTCTATTCCTAACTATGCTCTATAGATTCATGTAACTTCATTCCTTCTCGAGCTATCATCAAGTCAAATTGTGTGTGTTTGTGTGAAACTTTACCCCCACCCTGCATCACCATTAGACCAAGACTAGTACCAGATTTTTTCACATATGTAGCATACATTGAGATGCAGACCTTACAGTGCCCAGCACCCCAGCAGTTAACGGATACCCGCCTCCATCTTCCGCCGTGTTTTAAACTTCTCGCAGCTGCCATCGTGATCGTCGAATTTCCCAAGTGCGCCGCAGTTTTATGCCCGCGAAAGATGATTCAATGGCGAAATACAAACTCCACGGAAAATAAAGACGACAAGCAGTTTATCAGCTTAATAAAAAGCTTATCTGCGGAATGTATGTATTTATTACCGCGAGTACACGGAGGGAAAAAAATACACCAATGATTCTTCGTTCAATTTTAAACCGATTATTAGCGGTATACGACTTACTCGTAGCCGCACCTTGTTCGCAGCCGTTCGTGCTATACTTCGTATACCTTAAGCCGTAAGTACTAAGTAGGTACGTATAACACCAATATACTCTCTCACACGGCTTATGTAGTGTGTACTCTGTGTAGTATCGAATAAATCTATTTACGACAGGCGTCTGTAAATTATATACTGTGGCGACGATCGTAATTACCATTGACGAATTTGGCCCGGCTCGTATTCATTTCTAAAATCTCACACAAAACACCGATCGAACGAGGAAACACGCTACGAAGCGAGGAAAAAGTGTGCAGTGTGCATGATAAATCTGAATACGGAAATTCTACAATTGAACACGTTTCTTCATGTGCGAAATTTTGATAAACACCGTCGGTCACGAACCATGTACTATGATACGCATGACAGGAGGGTCAACTTCTAAGTTCGATAGAATCTTCTACAGGACGAACCCTAGTACCACCTTCTCAGCTTGAAATTGGCCAGACAAGGTGTTTCTCAGTTTTAAAGGAATTTTTCGTCGAAATTTAATGTTTTCGCGGAATAGTACTTACCGGTCATTCATTAACAGTATCCCGGTTCAGGGGGGCCTGTCAGAAAATGGTTGTGGTTCTCATCGAGAAACTATTAATATCAAACATAGCATTTGTTGAGTCGCTTGCTTCGTTTCTGAGATCATTTGAACTATAACCCTTACCTGTCGAGGTCCACAAGGAGATGTAACCTCGGTTTTCTAATTTTGCTCTCAATCCGAGCCCTGGAATCCGCCCTTTCGAGTATTACCTCAGAGACGTCGGGGAGGCTGTCAGGGCTGTCTTAGCCCTCTTCTCTTCTTGCCGAAAAACCGGCCTAGGTCAAAATGTAGCGAGTTGCTATGTGGGGTCGAACTCGGGACCTCCGGATTCCGAGACCAGCGCGCTCTCCACTCGGTCAACCAGACCCCTAAGGAGAGGTAACCTGAAACTTGGACTAATGCGATTATGTCTGTTCCTACCGACTGTTAAATTCTAATTTTATGCTTGTTTGATCTCCGCTTCTGTGATTTATTTTTGTGATCATGTTTTTAATTGTGAAGATGTAGAGCTCATTATCTCCTCGAATTTCTGGAAACCAAAATTCCTTTTCGTGATAGGAGTTGCGATTTCTGAATATATGACATAGCGAGGAAAATCTAACAGTTTATCCGTTGTAGCTACTCGTATATGAATTACTGCAGAGAACTGATACAAACCAACGGGTCCGGTTATTCGTTTCCTCTTACCTATTCATCTTTTGCTATCGATAATGTACATTATAAATTACCAATCAAAAATTTATTTTATTACTTTTTCATCCTTTCTGTACAACAGACTTGCGATACCCGTCTGTAACCAGTGGCTAGCCGGCGATTTATCGTCCTTTTAAAATTCGTAGGCTTTGGTTAGTAAGTCCTCACTTTTATAGTTAAATAGGTGGTAGGTCGCTTTAAACCTTTGTAACTATAGTGTCTCGTGAGGAAAGGTGAAATGGGCACCACTCTCGTGGATAAGAGACGAATCTGACTTCAATATTATAAGGTTCAGGTACCGTATTTTTCTTCTAGTATATACTGTACCATCCTTCAGCGAAAGGCTAAGCTAACTGCAACGGTAGAATGGTGTGTGTGGGGGGGGGGGGTGACGAAGCTCAAAGATAAGTGTTTTAGACAATTGGGTGTCACAGCTGTGATGATACTAAGTGTGGGACCGGATGTGTGATTCTGATCACCTTGTTTGAGACAATTGGGTGTCACAGCTGTGATGATACGAAGTGTGAGACCGGATGTGTGATTCTGATTACCTCCTACATTAGAAGACAATCAAAATTCAGCCAACTGTTCTGTGATTTTCAGATTTTGAGATAACGCCCCTAAGAAAAAGCTTAATCCTGTATGAGTCTGACTGGCGAACACCGAAAGCTCCAAGCTGGTGTACCGCTCTGAATTCCAGCATAGCTATTGTACAATCCTTTACGATTATCCGCCTGAAAACACTGACCGATAGAGTGGTGTCGATGTGTGCTCCACCCTTTTCGATAGTTCATGTTATTCTGATGACATGTAGTCTGATACGCGAGACTAATCTTGATGAAGTGTAATTCTATCCGATCCAGAATCGAAACGATCACAAGTATGTTACTTCATAATATTAGTGTAATTCCTGTTTTATGCTTATTAGCAAAGCCCGGATTTTTAGGCAAAAGCCCCCCCCCCCTAGCTTAGCCTATTTTGTCTTCTGAGGTTTTTTGGACAAATCAGGAAACTCTGAAACCATTAAGCTAAAGCGGTGTTCACACGAGCGTCCACATCGCAGCAAATTTGACGCAGCGAATCAGTCGCAAAAAGTTGAACATGTTCAACTTCTGCGTCTAGACAGCGTCTCGCCGCAGCGTCAAGTGTTTACATGTTCAAATGGAGCAAATTGGTCGCTGGCGACTGAATTCGCTGCGTCTTGGACGTTCGTGTGAACACCGCTTAACTTTAATATGGTATTTTTTGGATTATCTCTTAAAAATGACATTTTCATCTAAAAGTGATATTTTTAGAGACATTTTCGAACTGTTTCGGGTAGAAACCCTGTTTTCGAAACTTGTCAATTTTCAATTTTCGATCTTTTGAAAAAAAAAATTATTTTGACGTTTTTATGTCTTTACTTTGACACACAAACCGGAAAAACGTTACTTTCACGCGCCACGTTAATAATAATAATAATAATAACTACTGACTCGACTAGAGGCAAAATGTGACATCACAGAGAACAGTATTTTTGGGTACAACCAATTTATTTACGGAGAAATAAGCGGAATTGTCCTTTTCCTTATGGGGAATTTTGTGTTAAATTTCACTACGTATGTGAGATCTCAATTTTTCAGCCGAAATTTTGGGTATCGAGTTTTCACACTTAAATATACCAATTTTTCTTTTGAGAATGCAATCGAAAAAAGTGAAAATTCCGTCTGAAATAGTCTCGAACAAGTCCGGAGTAGTGTTAAGAAGTCTTGTAAACATTGCTGCCAGAATTTTGAAGGGTCTTGAACTAGTTTTAAAGGGTCTTGAATAATGTTTAAATCTTTTTGAACCTCCAGTATCTCAAGCGAAATTTGAATGAGAATATAAGGGCCGTGGAAAGGGACGTGGTTTTCCAAATTAGAATCATATTGGAAGATTTTCTGAGAGCATGGTATGGGGAGTTGAGAGTTTTATAATATGTTCAGAGTAGAGGAGATAATGTTTTCATGTTCGATCACCATTATTGTTATTATTACACTACACCACATTTTGAGATTTTGTAAGAAATAATGACATGAGAACATATGATTCTAGAAGTATTTTCAACGAGGAATTAAATGCAGATGTTAATTTTTGGGTTATAGTTCATTTTTTTTCTTATCTCTTAAATGCGAATTTTATTATCATCAAGATGATACCACTGATCAAACAACTATGCGCGTTCAGTATTGTTATCAGTATCAGTTTAGCTATTCGTGAACGACAAAAAGGAATAAAACGAGAAAAATTTGATAAAATTCTAATTTTGAATATGGAAAACGAGAGGTTCTCGAGAAAAATAGTCAACGCCATCGTATTCAGCATTCAAAATGTAGCTGGAATCATGTAATCTCGTCCCATTGTTTTTTATGCTGTTGTGTAGTGTTATTTTAAGCTATGTATTTTATGGATTTGGAAAATGTAAGGAAATTCCATGTGTCACCAAATGATGTTCTCGACATGTGCTTCGCCGCCAATGCGGATCGCAGATCTTGGCTTCTGGCAGCAGTCTCGGGTGAACACGATTACGAGTATATGGCTGGCAGTCCAATAATGGAGACAACAGGCTGACAACGAACCGGTCTCTTTCGTAAACTGATACGCACCTTAATTCGTTTTTCCTTTTCTTTCCTTCCTAATTCATTTCAGATAGTGTGAATTTAATGTCCCTCTTAATGACGTAAACGCTGAAAAATCGACGAAGCGGAAAGCACAATAAAATTATCATCGTGTCCATCTATCCGAAAGTATACTTGGCGCCTAATTCGTTTCCACTTCGGAGGCACGCATGCGGTCAGAACTGGAGGCGATTCGATGCTCACTATTACGAACAGAGAGATTCGTACGGCTGTGAGTAACGACCGTCCGCCTCTAATCGCAATATTATTGTAATATTATTCGAAAAGCTCAAAGAGTTATTCTCGAAGAAATTCTATTTTTTCGAATACCGCTTGAGGCTACCTGTGCAAGTGCATATCGATTGGACACAGAGGCGGACTGGCGGTACCTTCCAATTTCAATGCTACATTTCGACGTGCGTGGAAACACGAGTATTGATACGATATTGTTGACTCTGAGAACGAGTGAGCATTCGCATAGATATTCTGGAAAACTGGATGTAAAACTTGATTGAAAAGGAGACAATTCCGAGTAAGGTGATTTTTGTCAAAAAATTAGGCATTATGGTTCTAACGAACATACCATCATCTCTACCCCTTGTTCTAATTCTGTAGAATGGTTCGAACTGCCCGGAACTCTTTTTCTAATTTTGCTCTCAACCCGAACCCTGGAATCCGCCCTTTCGAGCATTACTTCAGAGACGTCGGGGAGGCTGTTACGGCTTTCTTAGCCCTCTTCTCTTCTTGCCGAAAAACCGGCGCGAGTCGCTACGTCGGCTTGAACCCAGAACCTCCGGATTTTGAGACCAGCGCGCTATCCACTCGGCCAACCAAGGTTACTTCAAAAATCTCGGCACCTATAGAAAATGAAGAATATGTCTTGAAACAAAAATTGTTCGCACCGTATTTACTATAAAAATGGTTACTTGTACTTTTTTCATATATAACCTAAAAAAAACCTTAACAGTTGGCTCAAAATAACTCTTGTAAGCAGTACATACTACACACAATACACATTACTACAGGCCTACATTTTTCTTTGTTTGTAACATTTCTTACTGAACTACCTATAGTAGGTAACTAGGTATCTAAAAGGTGATATTGCGGGTAATTGCTACAGCTCTTTCCGTAGAGCGTTAGGAAGGAGTCTCGCTTTTCGGCCAATCCGGGCCAATCCTTGAGGTATTGGTGGGCCTCACAAACCTACGTTATTTACACGAACCGTGACAGTAGGTCGCTGAAGTTGGTCGCTTCAAACGACGTATTTCAACCGCCTCTGTTACTATTTGCTGGGCTTCTGGGTTGTCGTATTTTTCAAGCTTATCTAGATGTTTGCCAGACCTTAGATTGATCTCCTCATTAACTGGTGAAATTTTGAGGTCCTTTCGAGTATCATCGTTCCGTTCAAAGCGGTATGCTCCGACTATTGTCCTGAGAGCAACGTTTTGGCATGTTTCGATCTTATTTATAGTGGAGGTGCTAGCACATCATGCCGTACGTCCTAATCTTTTGAATTCCAAGAATATTGGAGAATGTTGGCCCAGCAGCCAGTACAGTTTCCTCATTTTATCTTTGACTTCCAGCTTCTTCAATCTGATATGCTCCTTCCAATTTAGGTGGATATCGAAGTGGGTTCCGAGATAGCGAACTGCGTCAGTTTTGATGTCAGCTGTTCTCCCAATCGTTGCTGGTTGATATAGCGATAGTTTCTCAGGGTGAAGATCATGTGTTTTGACTTGGCGGAATTGATCTTGATTCTCCCCTTTTGGGTCTATGTTTGTACTGCCTTGAGTGTTCCCTGTAGCTTCTGCGCTGACTTACTGTAGTTTTCGTGTACTGCCGCTATTCCGGCGTCGTAGGCAAAGGTTGCCTTTAGCACTTCCCTTTTTAGTGGGATATCGGCTGTATATAGGAGATACATGATCGGTCCCAGTACGCTCCGCTGTAGGACTCTTGCCTCGATAAATCAGTTGATTGGGTATTTTTCTCATTTTACTGAGTTTGGATATAAGAAGAAGTCCAAATTTTTCATTCGGCAGAATCCCACCTCTATACCTTTCCGTTCCTGGAAATTTTTCTGTCCCCCATGCTCCTACCTCTTATTTATCAGTGTTCTAAATTGTGTTTGTTTGTAAAGCGGCTGTCAAAATAGAATTAAATACCGTATGGATATTGAATTCTAGGTTACCAGGGTTGCTGAATTCATTTTTGCATCTGTTTATTTGAAAAGTCGGAACTTCAGAGGAGGTGAAAGTGGCTCAAAATTGAACGAGAGGAGAAATGTGACATGGGTATCAGGGACTAGGTTTTCATGGTAGCTAAATCCGTTTTTGGTATCATTATTTTACTCTCAGCTGAAAATTGTGGTACTGGGGGAAAAAGAACAGGCAAAATGAAGTCAAATGCTGGATGGATATCAAGAACTAAGTTTCCGGGGTCGCTAAATTCATTATTAACATCCATCTGATCCTAATTTGAAAATTTTGGTTTTGAGGGAAGAACGAGGGAGAGGGGGTCAAAATCGAACGAAACATAGAGTGCGATATGAATATTCAGTACATTGTAGGTTTTCACGATCGCCGAATGGCATCAGATATTCTCTCTGCTCAGAATAGTGGCTCTGGGAAAGTAAGGAGGTAAATTGAGGTGTAATACAAATAAACATAATACTATACATTTTCGAGCCGCTGAACTCTTTTTTTTTTCTTTTTTCATACTACCTGTCAAAATCTGTGGTACGGGAGAAAGTAGGAGTCAACTTATTAAAGTAATCTTTCCTAGACATAACAAGTTGATGTATATGGACTTTTCTAAAAGAATCTCGTTTACGGAGAGTTGTGAATAGATTATAGATACGGTTGCGCACTGTATTTTTAATGCACTGCCGACATAGTATTGACATTTTGGGTATAAGAAAAATCTCCCTTGTACCCAAGTTCATATTCACCCTTGTACCTTGCGACCCCAGCCCCATCACTAATGCCATAGTTTTCGGAAGGTAGAGACAGTGTCATAAACAACGAATTAAGCGACATTTGGAATCCTGTATTCAATTTCTATATTGCATTTTAGACTCTGAACCTCTCGTCCCCTGTTCACAGTCCCAGAATTTTCAATTCATGGGGCAAGCAGATACCGAAAACACGTACAGCTACCGAATATTGTATATTTTCCTTTTAATTCTGTTCAGATTTGGACACCTCCTCTCCCTTATATCAGTTATCATTTTCCTCACTTAGTCCTGAAATTCTGAGGGCAAAACTGGTGCCGCAAATGAATTCGGCTATCATGAAAACCTATTACTGGGTCGAAACGAATACAGTTGCTAAAGGTTCCTGTGTAACAGAATCCCCGAATGTTGCCTATATGACAGAAAGAAGGAAAGAGGAAAAGCGACCTTTTTTTCTTTTTTTTTTCTTGCCCGATAATTTGTGTTCATTTTTAATGCTACAGACAGTCGCCGACGTTTGTTCGTCGGAGCGCGTTCGAAATTAGGTCTACATGTTAATTATACGGTCATTTGACGCGGGAGGCGAAAATTCGAGTATACTCTGTCCTTGCGGCCAAAGTTAATCCTTTTTTTTATCGCTTGTTTGAAGAGAGAAAACGTGCGAATGAAGAAAAAAAAGGTTGAAGAAATGAAAAACAAAACCCCTAACGTGCTCAAATAAGCGCTGTGTATACTGCTAAATAAATACCAAAAAGTGATACGAGTTGAAGGGACGTTGCTCGTTTTTTCCTCCTCGTTCGGGGACTCTTCAAATGATCGCAATTTTTTGCTTTAATTACGCGAAGACCTTCCCGATGAATGACGTTAGATTACTTTGAAATAATACTCGTATAATGGGCGCGTCAGCGTCGTAAAATCCCTTTTTCTTTGCCCACTTTCCTCAGCGGAGCTGTTTATGCACGAGAAACGATTAGTTCAAACGAAATATCATCGGCGAACGTTCTCGTTTTTATTTTTGTATTTTTCAAATCGACCCGCAGGAGTGAGATTTACTAGATGGAAACAGATCTGTCGGAAATTTGTTTGAGGATCGTTCGGGCGCCTCGAAGCTTAGGCACAAATTACTAATTTTTCATACGAGCGGCTAAAATCTAACTAGCGAGATTGAAATGTGCGTTTTGTTGACTGTATTTCTGAAGTAATTTAATTAACGAGAGTGTGTGATTATGTAGCCGAGCTAGGGGCCACGGGGTCGCGAACCAGCGCCGGGCGTATAGCCAAATGGCGTTAAACTTTTCACTCGCACTGGCCCAATAGTGACATTCACTTCACAACTGTTTCTGAAAATTTAGAAGTGTTAAGGATTTAGCAGTAGGGACCCGTGACGGTCGCGTAAAAGTGCCCCAAACTTGAGAACTCCAAATTTCGTCCCTTTCGAGGTGGGATAACATGTTGTGCGACCCTATAATTCTGCAAATTAATGCTATTCTGAGGTACTCCGAATTCCGTTTATTTGGCGAGGAGTGGGAGATGAGTTGTACATTTTAAATAGAACCGTGACTTCGGAGTACGAAAGTTCTGGAAGTGAAGAGATTTTGTCCCCTAGGCATGGGTGACTCTTGAGGGTGGGGACAAACGCAGCATTATTCCCCTTGGATTCTCAAAAAAACGCTGTACCTTATCGAGAAAGACATTTTCCTATAGAGACGTCTTTGTTCCCCCCTTCTGGAACCACCATCTTCTCTTTTAAAAAGTCAGGTGACGCCTGTAGCGAAAACCACCATTGTATTAGCACCACTTCTGATCCATTAAGTGGAGACAGTGCTATTAATTTGTGATATAAGCACCTTGCTATTGGATAACGATTAACCTTGATGTAGTTTTAATGAGCCTGAAAACAATCTTGACCGAGTTCATGGAATCATAATTGAGTATCATCCAATGACATTAGTTCTAATTAGTCTTAGCGTAGTTTTAACGTATTTCAATTGAGACTTCACTAGATTCAGTGCGCTTGTACATTGACTTAACGAGTTTTCACGGGTCTTATGCGTCTATACCAATCTGAACGGGATCTTGTCTTCAAGTAGTCTAAACAACTCGTTAATAGACTTAAAAGGGTCAACCAGTTCTAACCTGGTCTTAACTAATCTTACCAAGATACGAAGAGTCTCATCAATATCCTCTGTTATTAGAAAAATATTTGAGTCTTGACAGAGTCTTTACGTATTTTAACATTGATTTAACGAGTTTTAATATCTTTAGTAGAGTTTCCAAATGCTTTAGCGGAAGCCTTACTAATCATCACAAATTTTAATAGGGTGTCGCATCTAGTCTCAACGTGATTGCAAATTGAGTTGCATTAACGTTTCAGCGGTTTTACGTCTGAAAAAAAGCAAACAATTTTAGCTTAGTCATTACTAATCTTAACTAGATTTCAGTGGTCTTAACAGAGCATCAGATAGTCTACCAGAATTTAATGAGTTTCAGTTAGTTTTACTGCGGGCTTCCGGAATCTGAACTGGGTCCGAAGGAGGTACCATCAGTCTTTCTCCTAGTGTGTGTACTGAGAATCTAACCTCTACCTGAATTAGTTTTGCCATGAGTTTCAGGAATCTGAAATGAGTCTTACGGAGATACTATCAACATTCCTCCCAAACGAGTGTATTACGTAAGAACGTAACTTCAACGCCCTCCTGATTGGGAACCAACACTAGATGAGTTGGCTACCTGAAATCTGAAAAATGGCTGGGGTAAATGTTATCCTAGAATCCAGCCAGGCAAGCAGCCAGCAAGTAAGCGAGTCAGACAGCGCGTGAGAAAGCGTATCCTTCATCTTGTTTCTCTTAGCATACTTTTGTATACGTATGGTTTTTCTGGACTATTTATCAGAGAAGCATGAAGAAAAAGCGGCGGTCCTTCAGTACGAGTCAACTAATCTGAGGAAGAATAAGTTGCGCATCCTCGTTGGGTTTTCTGTTAACTTTCGTAATTCAGAGACTGTATACTCGTCAAAGAAACAAAGGTGAAAAGGAATTCTGATTTGTCAGTTTTTTTTTCAGTGGAGATACTGTCACTAATAGCGGAGCTAGAGACGTACCGAAGACGTGTTTTCTGGACGGGGGGAGGGGGTCAAAAATTGTGAAAGTCCCAACTGGCTCAACTCAAAATTCCCACGTATTACTGTTTTGTTGTTGTTGTTGTTGTTGTTGTACTGGCTAAAAAAAGAAAAAAACCTTCTGACTTGTTATATTTTGGATTTTTCCAACTTTTGATCTATCTGCTAAAATTTCCCAACTCTGGTGAAGGCTTCCGTGCCCCCTTATTTTCGTCCCTGACTGAAATGGTAAATTTTCCCATTTGCTGAGTGAAAAATTCCTAGAAGGGGTTGTAAATTGCCACCTATCGGTAGGGTCCTGAGCGGAGCATCAAAAGGGGAGCGTTATATTTGGACTAGATTGTCCTTCCCTGCGTGAACTTAGAACTAGCTTATTTTACCTCCCCCCCTCCCCACCTCTGGCTCTGTTGCGTCGAGTCTTTCTTTTTTGTATCTCTGTGATAACGATACCTTACTGTACCTATCTTTCTTCATCTTTTTCTAAATTAAGTTTCAGTTTCAGTTCAGAGTTTGGATTTTGGTTCTCTAGAATTGGCTTACGGGTACCTTATCGAGTTCGGGTGTCCGGTGCTCAATTTCATCGGGTTTAGTATTCAGTATTGTTCATTTTCTCGGCTTTTATCTATTTATTTTTTCCGAGGTTGGATTTGGTGTAAGTTCTGGTTCGACTTCTCCGGTTCGGTTGCATTATTTTCTATCGCTGACTTTTTGACGAACTGCTCGTTCAACGTCGTCGGTCTCAGGGATGGTTATACGGGAACGTCAGTCGGTACCAAGCTACGAACACCGATGCTTATTGTGTGTTCAGCACTTCCGTTCTCAGGAGAAACCATTCGCACCGACTCTCGATGTTGATCTCGATCACTTTGTGCAAGACGCTCGAACGTCTTAGGTGCGAATTCCGGAACTCTTTTTCGTTTTTCGTCGCCTTTATTTGAACGGGCGTAAAAATTAAATATTTACCGACGCCGTTCGGGCGAGCATATCGACGTACAGTGAAAATCTCTGACATAGAGGCTTTGGAAGTCTATGCGCGATGAACTGGCGATAAAACCTTCGCCAGTATGTGCGCGGGTTGGCCATAATGTCGCATCATTTGCATTATGTGAACCAATTCAAGCCGTTTTCTCAATGGTTAAGGAGATGAACAAATCCAAACAGTCTATTAACGTGTGATGTATACGGTGTGAGATCTGAGAGGGGAAACTAGCCCCTATAGTATGGCCATTTTTCCAGGTCGGCAATTCGAAGTTCAGGGCGGGGAGGGGGTTAACAATTTCAGCTTCCAACTTTCTGTAAACATCAAGCAAAACTAAAAAATGAACCTTGATTTCGGAAAATCTTCTAGAAAGCAATTTGTCAGCTGAGTGGAGGCATCGCTGCCTTTGTTCTTTCTATCCCATCCCCCTTGATTTCACGGGTTAGGAAGAAAATCTAGCGTCGGTGATAAGGCGCGTCAGTTCATTCGAATCTGAATACGATCGAATTTCGTCCTTCAGATTTGCGTAAGAATGTTTTCGCTGCATCCTGGAGCGCCACAATATTAGGTGCACGGTTGCACACCTCTTTGCTGCTAATTAGATCTAATTAACGCGAGCGTTGAGCAGACGGGTTGGGCGGAAAAACGCGTGTAGTCTACAATTAAAGATACTCTGCAAACTGCGATTGGTCATGAAATGTCAAGTCACCTCCTGGACCTCGATCGGCTATCTTCAGAACGAACGTGACACTGATGGCACTGAAAAATATATGACCGAAGAAGGTGCAGACGATATACGAACATTCGTACTCTCAGTGTGGTACACGCTGCAATTGCATACTATGTATGCGGATCGCTAATGTGCTTTCGTGAACAAACGTGTCACAGTAAACGAGAGTGACAATATCGGTCGCCATTATCTGTTCGTGTACGTTTACGCCGTGACGTGGAAATTACCATAAATGATTGCAACTGTCACCGGTATACAGTCGACACCTATCACCAGTCACCACACAGTAGCATGCTGTTAAGACTGCTGTGGAACCGCTGGTAGCTTGGTGCGTTCTTATAGAAAAGGCCTGGAGCGAGGTCGACGTGTAAATAAGCCAATGACAAGGCCAGTTGATATCTTGAGGCATCAGGTGCGTGAGGTGAATGAACCTTTCAACGAATTCAACAGATTATAGAAGTGTTCTTGTCTGCACGACCTTTAGTGAGCTGTAGATTTCGGGTGAAAATGTACCTTGGCGTTTGCTCTTGCCACTACCAGCTGGGCGACTGCAAAACTGGATGGTAAGAATAAGGGGGGGGCGTAAAACCCACGTGCAGATTGCGTTTATTATTTCATACTAGCTTGTATGGCTGATTAGTGAGATATCATTATCAGTGGCGTGCATTTCCAGGCAAGCAAGGTAAGCGCCGCTTACCCTGAAAATTCCCGAGAAAATAAGTTTTCATATACAATATCACTTTATTAAAAAAAGATACAATAAGATGTACCGGTGGGTCTACATAAAAGAAAGGGGAAAAAAATATTTTTACTTCAAGGGAAAAAAAAAAAAACCGAAACAATTTCTTCTTTTCTTCTTCTTTCGGGTATTGGAAAACTTCATTCCAAATCTTCTTCCGAAATGGATAATGATTCGCTCATGGAAGAGCCCGATGGATTCATGACCATTTTTAACGATGAATAAGAGCGCTTCAAGGCAGTATGCATTCTTTTCAATTCTCGTTTTAACGTGTAAACATCGTCCTCATCATTGTTGAACGTTGGAAATGTTTCGAATATGTGTGAGCAAGCCATAGATTCAAACAGTTTCAAATTCAGGTCATCACTTTTTAATCGATATAATGTTAGAGTCTTGATATGTGGGCGAAATTCTGTTCCAAGTGTGAAAATACCAGCCTGTCTCAAAAATTTGAATTCTGTGCTGTTGTCCACTCGTATGAACTGTTGAATCTCTAAATACATATTCAGTACGATTTTCATAATTTTCAATTCGGTAAGCGGGTGATTTGCTTTTCCTTATTGATTTTTTAGTATGGCTAGGAACTGTGGTGCCAGTTCCTTCACAATAAACTTTCTGGTTTCTTCTACTTCTGCACTGGCAGCCAAGCTTTCCCTTTTTCAGAATCTCTATCACCCTTAGAACTGGTTCAAATTTTACAGTCGATGAATATTTAGCTTTGAGCTAGCAACGGCAATGAGGAAAGCAATGGCAAACTACCCCGACTAAGGCTACCCAGGAAAGTCGCGTGTCAGAAACTGCGATCGCCAACGTCCGGCATCTGGTACGGCACCTGAAGAAGAAGATACAATATCAACTTCAACTTGTAACAAATAAAAGATAATGAAACATGGGAAAAACAGCGACTGTATTGACGCTTATGCTCAAGTATACATATAATAAATTCACGGGAGAGTGAGGAGATAATTGGAACAGAAGCATATCCAATCCTCGTACATGTGTATATTTATATAGGCCAGCGAGGTATGCGTCGGATCTAACGCTTCCTTTCCATACTGCATGCATCGCACGACTTACACTCCGCCTCTGTGTTAATTACCAACACAAAAATACACTAGCATGTTTAACGACAAAACCTGTGCGTTTGGTTGCGTGTTCTGGAAGCGCTTTGAGTCAGGCTTGGCTACACGCGAACGTCGAAGTTGACAGTGAAACGTGATTATGTTCTTCTACTAGTCAACGCGTTATGTGTGAATGCTCTTTTTTTTTTTGCCCACAAAATGCGTATTTAAGATCTTATTGGAAACCCGTTTTCACGGCTTACTCTTAATGAACAATCAGAAATTGAAAACTGAGCAAAAGAAAGCTGGTTCGATTTTTACTAGACATTTCCACATATCGCAGTATGAAAACATTTCGTGGTTAACCAGTTGTGAAGATGGTGGAAAACTGTTTTGTTGGCCATGTCTATTCAGGGACGTGCCGATAGAGGGGGCAACTCCCTCTCCCCCGTCTAAGAATTTTTCGTTTAGCAGTTGGGAAAATTTATTATTTTCATCAGGTGGAGTTGGGAAGATCCAACAAGTTAGGTTTTCCCCCTTGTTTTGATACTTGGGAATTGAGTTGAGAAGTTGGAAAAATCCAACAAGTTAGTTTTTTTTTTTTTTACTTTGATGTTTGGGAATTTTGAGTTGAGTCAGTTGAAAAAATCCAACTAGTCAAAAGTTTTTTTTTTTTTTTTTTTTTGATACTTGGTAATTTTGAGTTGAGTCAGTTGGGACCTTCACAATTTTGCACCCCCCCCCCTGCCCCATGAAAAACTCTTTGGTATGTCCGCGTGTCTGTTATTCATCAGAGAAAAGAATAAATGCATTTATTATTTAATGATCCTACATAGGGATTCGACAACTTGAACAATTTGATCAATGCTGTTTTGTAGTTGTATGTTTCATACTTTTATTCTGATTTTTACTTCACCGCTAGGCTTATCGCTTACCTCCTAGGAAAACTCACCGCACGCCATTGAATACTACACTCGATTATAAAAGCATGATATTCGAAATGTCGGTATCTAGAGCAGAACCTCCCGGCCAAAGTGCCGCGGATCTTAACCAAGGGTACCATAGAACACAGCTGTGAAAACGTGACCAGAGCCATAATCATAACTATAACATAAATTTGTGAGGTAACTGTAAGATAACCGTAACAGATATTCAAAAGGTCGGCATAGAACTATAAATAATAGTTGAAATTGTGAAATAACCGGTTATTTGGCCGGATTTATGTTTATTACCCGCTACTTAAATATTAATAACCGTTATTTTAGTTGGTTTTTAAATACGCATAACGTAACAGTAATTTATTTTGTCGTAATAATTACATACTGACTGATAACCAAAATTTTCAACCGTAACCATAACATAAATGTGTGAAATAACTATACGATAACCATAGCAAATATACGAAAAGACAACATAAAATTGTAAATAACGGTTAAAATTCTGAAATTTATTCAATCTAATTTGTGAGGCTTGATTGTTAGCTGCCATTATTTTCACTGATACCGTAAAAATGACTGATTCTGTAACAGCCATAACACTTCAGATGATTTTCATTATATAAATGTGTTAAATAACTGTACAGATACTTATCCGAAAAATCAACATAACGCTGCAAATAACGGTTAAAATCTGAAATAGCTGGTTAGTTAGTCTAATTTGTGATCACTTGACTACTATATAACTCAGGCCCGTAGCTAATACCAGGACAGCCAGGGCG
This sequence comes from Acanthococcus lagerstroemiae, assembly GCA_031841125.1. NCBI lineage: Eukaryota > Metazoa > Arthropoda > Insecta > Hemiptera > Eriococcidae > Acanthococcus > Acanthococcus lagerstroemiae. The sequence goes on from CM063108.1 coordinate 5,305,566, forward strand.
AAGCTCTGGCTGGCAAGCGCGCCTCCTTGGGTAGCACATTCTTTTAAAAAAAAATAAATAAAAAAATAATGAATGATGCGAGCGAAAGTTTTTTGTGTTGTACCCTTATGGCTCAAACCCTAGTCGACTATCAAATGTCCTGGCACATACAAGCGGTTAGCTACGGGCCTGACACAATTGTAAAAAACTGTGTGAAATAATCGTAATATCGGATATCCAAGAGGTCTGCATAAAACCGGGTGTCTAAAAGGCCAGCAGAAAACTGTAAATAACTGAAAACGTAAAAAAGCAAGTTGTAATCATTCACCGTTATTTAACAAAGGTTAATTGTTATTACTTAACCGTAACATAATGTGAGAAATAATACGATATCCAAAAAGTCAACATTATAAATTATAACTGTTGAAAGGCTTTGCCCAAATTTTTGATTATTAACCATAGCCCATTATTGTTACTGGATTTTACATACGCATATTAGCTAAATTTGCAATAATAAGAACTAGCTAAGCTACCCGCCACTTCATCATCGGTGGTGCACAATAATTATGGATAAAAATTATTATTTGTTTCAATGGTAATTGATCAGCCTAAACATTCGGATTGTATTCCATTTCAAAAGAAAAGGAACTTCATAGGAGAGCAGGAGGGTAGAAGCAGAAGTAGAAATTGACAACTCTTCACCACTCATATCTGATAACACTCTTATTGTCTCCCCGTCAAAATTAACGCAATTTCTTCGAAATTGTGTACTTACAAATCTTGAAGTACTCGAATTTGAAATTTCAGTCCTCCCATTTCCCATGCACATAAAAGTTGGCCGAATGATTGGCACTTTTTTTTTCTTTTTTGAAAATTACCGACTTGAAACCGATTAAATTATTTTGTTTTCAATCAGAAAAATAAATTTATGCCTCCTTTGACCTTTGAAAATGTTGGACTCATTTTCAAACATTTCAGAACTTTTAAAGATATTTTAGAAATGTTCTGGACTATTTTTTATAGCGGGTCAAATGGTAACATTGACGCGTTCGGTCGTACTCCATTTCAATGCAATACTGTAATCTTCCCATAGATAGCGTTGCGTACGTCGTGACAACCACTTCGACATAATACTTGCGTTGTGTTCGGTGTTCTTTGAAAATCGATTATTATTCATTAATAATTTTTTGTGAAATATATCTCAAATTCTAGAGGAGGTCAACAGCTATAAGATACCACAAACGCCAATGGTCGTCAGTGGGCGGTTGCACTGGAAAATGAGCATACACAAAAACCTACTTTTCCTTTTATATAGTAGATTAGATTATAACGGTATGATTTTCGCAACCATAACATAAATGTATGAAATATCCATAACATAACCATAACACATGTCCAAATGGGCAACGTAAAACTGTAAATAACAGTTAAAATTTTGAAACAATAGTTACCGACCTAATTTGTAGTTATTAACCGTTTTTTCATCGTTAATGACCATAATCTTTGTTAATTTTTAAATACCCGTGACATAGCAGAAACCAATGTTACAGTACTTACAACATAACAACGACATGACAGTAACAGATTTCCCAATATTCTCGGTTTTTACAGCTCTACCATAAGCTACAAACCATTATCAGGTGCACATTTCCCTTGCATTTCGTTTTGTACTAACAATATGACGTGTTTCTCTTAAGAACTCACTCAATGCAAAATGACATCATGTTTGAGTTACTGGTACCATCGGCTGGACTGAAGTGTCAGTCATCATTCTGTCTTACGCTATCCTTACTTACTTACTTTATTCATAACAAATTCAAAATTCTGAAAATATATTGTGGCTTCCGTAGAGCCTCGGCTTCTCCCAGTGCATTTGAATTTTAGATCGACGGGTTTTGGAAAGAAACACTTTTAAGTTTAAATGTGTTTTTCGTAGAAAGATGCGAGTGGTACATTTTTCGGAGCTTATTAGCATTTTCTCGCGGAAATTCTGCCCCTCCCCAGCTATCTTTTAGTGTGCTTATCGGGAACCAGACATTGGCAGATTCCAGTCAAGTGACACTCTTGATAAAGTAGTCAGGAAAGAGGGTAGTTTTCCATTGTTGAGTATTTACTTCCTCGTGCCAAAGAGGTGTGCGTACGGGAATCATACAACGTTGAGTATGCCAGCCGCCAAGTATCCGCAATGCATCAGTATCCGCCCTTCCAGTACTGATAGGAACGTGCTTTGTGAGTAATACCTTGCTCTGGAGAACTGACGAGGGACTTCAGAGCGCGCTATCCGTCTACCTCGATTAGTATTGCAGTACCTCTTTCGTTGAAATGTTGGCGAGGAAATTGAAATCTGTTTAATAGCTAAATAGTGGGAATCAAACTCAGGTCTCAAAGATGCAAGGTAGAGGTATGTTATCTCCAAGTTTCAGAAAAGCATACCAAGCTACGAGCGATACAAAATTACTACCACGGATTGTATCGTGATAATGGGGTAACCTGTTCCGTGAAGAATCCTTAGCTTCGACGAAATGACAAGGTCTCTTCTACCTTAGAGTTAATCCTGATGCTTTTCGGAACTTAGATACATGTCGGAATTTCATGTTTTTATGATGAAACGAAATTCTGCATCAGTCAGCTGTACTAAAAGAACCCAATTAGTGTCTGCCTTTTCCAAGGTCCTGAAGTATAAAATAAAGGAAGTTTCCTGTAGTTCGCGTCTCGGATAATGTTTTTGTCCGTCTTAACGGTTACGTTGCTGCGCGTTACATCAAAACGAAGGTGATGCGGCGAATACGTTCAAATAAGAGCAGCCTTTCAAGTAAATTCAACGAAGAACGCTTTTTTGGTCTCATCCGACAACTAACTAGTTGGGCTTAGTTTTTCCTGGGAGCTTACAATAAGATTATGCTGTACTCGTAAGTTATTTCGAGGGGAAATTGAATCCATCTTTGGAAGCGGTTTTATATATCCACATTATTATTATTATTATTATTTTTTTCTTCAGAAGCTCGCTCAACATTCGCTCGCCGCCAAAGTGAGGCTGCGACCGTGTTTTCGTTTGTTTCTCTATTTTTCTTCGTCATTATTCCAGAATTGCCTGCCTGGTGTTTTACATTTGAATAGGATTTTAGTCTTTGCTATGTCTCGGTCTCTCTCTCACTCGCAGTGGAATCCGGTAACGCCCCTGCGATAATCCGCAAGAGCGGCGAAAAAGACGTCCGCGTTCGTCCGAAATATGGAAATGCGACGCCGAATAACAGGCAGACTGTATGCCATTACAGGCTGAAATACTCCCACCAGCGAGGTTTCGTTTCATTAGCCTGAGCTGTGTTATATACTGCTCGGGCTGGCTGATCTTCGATTCCACTCGAGCATTCGAGCTTAACGGTAGTCGGACTGGAATATTTTACTCGCCTATGTCTCCTGCTACATATACGGTTGTAGGCCTTGCGAGTTCACCCTGTCTTTTTGGCGAAAATAACGCCCATCACAGCCGGAAACGTGGAGGCCTTTCCTCCTCATTAACGTTGATCAAGTGATGCTCGTAGATTGAGGAGGAGAAATTGACGTCAAAGGCACGCAAATATTGGGTTACGAGATAGTACAATGGCTCCCTCTTAAGTTGTCATGGGGCTAACAACATTGAAATAAGAAGAGCTCAACTTACTGGAGAGGCTGTTGTACAACTAAGCCGTATTTGGAAGAGTCATGATACCAGGAAGAGAGACACGAAAATCAAAATGGTACAGACATTGATCTTCCCCACCGTGCTTTATAGAGCTGAAACTCGGACATTATGGAAAGTCGACCGAAATAAAACTGGGCCGCTAAGAACTCTGGATCTGAAGAAGGCTGCTTCGTGTGCCGTGGACAGCAAAGAGAACCAATGTGTCCATTGTGGATGTGATAGGAAGCACTGAACGGTTAAGCTCTATATGTACGCTTAGTTGAAATATGTATTTTGGTCACATCATGAGACTGGAAAATGACTATCTTGAGAGGCTGGTTATATATGGAAAGACAGAGGGTAGGTGGCTCCGTAGTCGTAGCCCAGTGAGGTGGACCGACCATATTTGAGACATATATGGAGAGCCAGTCCATGTTGTCGCAAAAAAAACACAAAAAACAGAGGACCGGGAAAAGTGGAGAAATTAAGTTGCAGCTCCGCCGGTATAGCTATGATCGGATCGATCGGCACTTCAAGAAGAAGATATCGTGAGGCGTCTTCAAGCTGAAGAATTTGAACCGGTTACCTGACGGCACGGATATCTATTCAGTAATGACTTGAGTTGGTGCAGAATGAGTACAGTAGCTTAGCTCTAGACCCAGAGAGTTGAATATTCCGCGAGTACTCGAGACACGAGTAATCATGACCAAGAACCACTAAAAACGTTTGAGGCAACAACAAAGTGCACCCCTGGGGTGCTTAGGCTACGCCTTAAGTAAAACGATTAATAAAGTTGAATCTTGCAATATGGCTGAATAAGCAGTACAGTTGAACTCAGAATAGAGTTGAATAAGCGACCTATCGGCGGGGATTATTAGGTAAGTAAATAGCCAGTCAGATGGTTAGTTAGCGAGACAAATTGACCAACAAACACAGAGCAGCAGTTTCACATTTTTTCCAGTATGATCAAAGAGATCCAATAACTTGACCCACGCCGTGCGATTTTCAGCCTGAAGAATTTTCGAGATGTATAGGAGAGAGGATAGCATATTTTTTTGTAAGTAATTCTCTCGTACCCTTAGTGCAAATTGTGGCATATAAAATTTTTTTTTTTCTTTATTAACGGCTCGAGTATATGAAGTCGGGAAGAGTAAATAGGTTCAGCTGCATATTGATATAGACGTAGAGCAATGCCCAGCGAAAATTATGTTTTTCGCTAATCGAAAAAACTTCTAAATTTCGGTGATTCTATGTTGTTTACCCGGGCCCCTGCGTGTATCAATTTATTTGTATCGCTGCACAACAAAGGGCCGTCGAACATGACTCGTAAATTACGGTTTAATGACACACCCGCTTCTATGTAATTTCAAAAATATAATAAATTCTACGATCTCGTTTTTACAAACGCGTTACCCATATTTGATGACCTGTATGCTCGGGGTGCCGAATTGAAATACGTTTTCGATTGGTTTTTCCTCTGAACTGGAACTGTTCATTAGTTACTGGCGCTGGATTCCCAAGCGATTCTATCGACTCGTATCTATGAATTGGCTAACCAGCAAATATTCATCATTTCAACGATGTTATTCAGATTGCGTTCATGCTAATCACACGCGCCACAAATTCATTTTCGACTAAGCGAGTCCGATCATTTGTACAGAATAAGCAAGAGTGGGGAGGGTACCCTCATCAACGCAATTTCTAATATGGTATGAATTGCAGGATATGGGGAATTTTCAAGTATTTACCTCTAAGGTGGAGCAGGAGCGTTCTGTCTCTCTCCAAGAGGTTGAATTCCAGTTACTCGATGTTATTTTTTTAAATTTCAAATCGGTTGGTATTCTTTCCGCTGAACAAATGAATTGTCAGACTGACAGAAACAGATTGAGTCTACGGGACAGACGCATAGGTACACATTAAATACTGGATGTAGAGAAACGGAGAGATTTTATGGCTTCTTAATCCAAGTTTTTTACTCCCGGTTCAAGATTTTTATGGTAGAGGGCGGCTTGTCCATTTTGTTGTCTATCTGGCTTGCTGGCTGGTTGGCTATGCCTGACCGGCTGGTATATTAGCTGATCGATTTTCTGTTTTTCGTTCAGAAAGTTTGTCGGTATGACAGTGCCGTAGTGGAACCGGAAAGGCCACTGAGAAATCAGTTTCTATGGATCACGTCGTATAACATACCACCTCATCTTCTACAAGTTTTTAATTTCTTTTACTCCCTTTTGTTTGCGTCTCAATCGTCCTCTCGAGCAGTTTTTTAGATTTTTGACCAGGCCTCGACTTAAAGCCTCTTAAATAGATATTTCAGGCTTCAGAAGAGGCAAAATTTAACATTAAACCCCTGTCTCTTTCGTTTTTTGAGACTAGCCTCCCTTTTGGGCAGCGAAATTCACTTTTTTGGCTGACGTTTTAACCCTAGTCTGTGATTGTCTTCGTCAACTCAGTGCGTCGGTGTAGATACCTACAAATTCGCAGCCATGTACGGCTGTGGCGGCTTGTCTGTGCTGTATCGTTAAATCAAGGGCGAGTGTACGAGTATCCGTGCATCTCTTCTAATTTACAACATAGTTTACATCGTCGGCGTGTACGCGGCCAATATTACATTAACGGTAATGACCATTGAATGATGTTCGTGACCGTATCCTATCCCAAGAACAGTGACTTACGCACGGTGCCTCGCCTCATGAGGCGAGAAGAAACGTACATGCGACGGGAATACTGCACAGTCACACGTATCAATGTACGGGAGTGCGCGATCGTGCAGAGGTGCACACGCCGATGAGGCCGTGCACCAGCTGCTGAGAGAGGACGGAAGAATCCGACAAAAATGCTGAAATGCGATGTTCAACTTTGTTCGACAGCCGTCGAACATCAACGCGTCTGGCTCGAACTCTCGATTAGAGTTAGAAAGAAAAATAGAAAAATTAGTTTCCAGTCGGGGAAGCGTAGCCGGAAGGAAGCTTTTCAAAGTTAGTGCAGAGCTCGCTGCAAGGTGGAATCTAATCAGGCAATCAGAATGGTGCGATCCGTCCGCATCACATCGCATGTAGAGAAATGCCCAGTTACTTCGTTAACCCGGCCGAAACTTGCGGGGGAATGCCCGAGTTCCGACACCCAACCCAATTCGTCCGATGCTGAAGGTTATATTCACTCGTTGGCGCCCAGTACGCACGATAATGTAATTAGATTTACCTATCAAGTGAATCTACCGATATAGTCTACAGAATTGATCTACATATCTGAATAAACTGCACAGATGATCTGCAAATATGATCCATGTGAATGATCCTCATCCACGATTTACTCTGATGATCTACAGAAATTATCTACAAAGAAGATCCACCTAAGGTAATCTGCAGAAGTGATTTTGTTAAATTGATTCATGTGGATACTTAGATCCTAGATAATCTGGCAAAATGTTCTACCTATGTACATGATCTTCATCGATGATCTACAGGTATGATCTGCATGTGCGAAGATGATCTACCTAGAAGATGATTCATCTGGATGATCTACCTTGAATGTGACCGACCTACATGATCTACCTTAAGAATGTACCGAGATGAGAAACTAAAATACGATTGTAGCTGATCTATTAACATGTGTTCTGTCTACACATGTATGTAGATGCTCTGCCAAGGTTAATAGTGTACCAAGAAAAATTGAGAGATATTTACATGCGTCCCAAATAAAATTGGCTGATGTACGAATTGCGTCCTAGAAGAATTGCGACATGTGGGAAAGAGCATGTAAAACTTTAATAATTATCGGTGCAGCGGTGCAGCCCATTGAAGTTTCTTTTGTGTGTGTGTGTGTGTTTGTGGGAGGGGGAGGGGTAGAATTTCAGACGCAGGTATTATTCGTTCCGGATTGTTTCGCCAACTTCGACTTATGAATACAAACTGAACCTTATCGGACGATGCGTCACATTTTCACTCGCTTATCCCAGAAAGCAGGTTCTTTCAAGTTTGCAAATGATTCACGTCATTCTGTTTTACATGGGACGCAAATCGTGCAGTCCTTCTATTTTACATTGAACAGAGGATGCAAATCGTACAACTGAGAATTTCGTCCCATTTACCGGGACGCAGCTGACATCCAGCCCTTATGCCTGTTCACCTAGATCTTAAGGCCTTGAAAAGTTTTATGTACATATTTCAGGTTGTTAAATCACCTGCAGTTTTCCTTTACCGGAGAGGGTCCCTAAACTTCTAGTAAGAGAAGTGGGGGGGGGGTGTTATAGACATTAAGCACAGTTTTTTCGTTTCTAGGTTACTTTGGCTATGTGACGGATTAAGATCATTACAAACTAATCGAACAGACGTTTCTCAGCATTTTCATATATCACAGACATTACAGTTATATGAACCAGATTCAGAAAATGAGGTATGGCGATTTCGCAGAACCCCAAATTTTGTCCATAACCTCCTCCTACAGCGGGATGTTCTAGACGGAAGGGTGGGATGTTCTGGACAGCTTTATTTCACGGATTTCTCAACATGAAAAATTACAGAATTTGTATGTACTAGTCACAATAATCATAATTATAATCACTTTTATTGGGAATTATGATTGATGTTTACATCTGAATTTTCATTTTGGAACCCGGATCAGGGCTCACGCAATTACGAGTATTCCCGGCCCATGAAGAGCAAAGGCTTCTTGCAACCGATCCCATTCTCTCTTTTTTTTTTGAAATTTTTTGATAATTTTGTGTTTTAGGAATTTGTTAATGTCAATGTCGTCCGTCGTCCCTTTTTCCTCTCGAGGCATGATATCATCTAGAAGACAGAAAAATATGTTTCTTTTCAAATTACAATATCTGAAACCGCCCTTTGTCCAGAACCTCCCAGGTCCTGTACTCATCTTTCGATTTTATTCATGTAATAACACTTGGCTTAAGCACAACTATTTAATATGTCAGTTATGGAGTATATGACGAATCTGCAGCAATTTTCAGACCAATCTTCCTCCAGTATTCACAGTAGTACAAGCAATTTTAGTAACTTGAAAATTTAGGTCCTTATTCCGCAAAATCAAATGATATTTATTTTATTTGTTTCCATCGCTGATAACACGAAGATTTGTATGGCAACAGGTAGTTATGAAGGGTTATAGCGTGGTTTCATTTTTCCCAACTCTTAAAAATCACAATAATTTGGGTGGTAATCCGTGGACGTAAACACCACCCGTTCATAACGATATTTTTCAAAAAGTTGAGAAAGTGTTCACTACCCACTGTTTCCATTCTGCGTTCGAGGATTTAATGGTAAAATTATTGGGTGACATGAGCGTTGAGCGCTTATTTATTCTTGTTTGCTGATTCACGGGCATACACTATTGTCAAAAAAATAACTACTCATAGACACGCTATAAAATATCTTACAGCTTCAAAGCGAACGATTAAATTACTCTGTATCTCCATTTTAATGCTTTTTTCTGCTTTAACAGAAAAGTTGACCCGCATGTACCGCAGCATTGGTCGTTCCAGGGAAACTGCGCATGTGAATAGCGGTTGTATCCTATAGAGCACGCTCATAGGTTTTTGCCAAAAAATGTCGACTGAAATTGAAAATGCCGATTAGTATCCCCAAACGAAAGTCCGACGTCCGAACGGATCTTTTACTGAATATGTAACTTGATATCATGTATCGAAGAATCTTGTATACCTACTACCTAGATCTTGGCTATGGAACATAGCACCATCAGTGTTGGAAGGTCACCTCCACCACCGCGTCGCATCGCGTCGTGCTAAAATCTGAACCTGTTCAGAAATTGGAGCCACATCCTGCTCTAACCAGTTGTAATTATTGCATGAGATCTCTGAGGGGTCATTGTTATAATGGACGGCAGCCACTTATTCATCATTTGAAACCGAAACTCACCTCCAAAAGTGTTATGACAATGTGAAGAATGAGATAAAGGCGTTTTAACGGAGTTTTATCAACGATGAATTGTTGGAAACTAGTTCGGCTCATGCAACTGCGAGTGAGAAATCATTTTCAGCTTAGTGCTGAGTCAACCACATTTTCACTGTAAAATAATTGTGAAACATTCGCGATATTCTGCGACACCTATGGGACACATTTTTGGGTGTCCAGTTTCGTCTGGCTGCTTGTCTGTGTACAATGTAACTTGAAACGCTGGTGTCAGTGCTCTTACGAAATGAATACTTCGTTCTCCTATAGCGACAGTTTGATTTATTCCGATAAATGTGCGATGTCATCATATTCGTCACGTCGGGAAGTCCATGTCCCCAAAATGTGATATTTGCATCATAAACTCGAATATTACAAGGGGAAACAAAGCACCGCAGAGCGCCCCTTGCACCCTCATGCTCGCTTTCAAATCTTGGTCTTTCCTGGGATCTCACGTCTCACTTGCATTACTAGGCGTGTGAAATCCTGTATCTTCGCTCTCGATCCAGATGTCTCTAGGAAAGGACGAGTATTACTACAAGATGGCATGAAGACTTGGAAGCAACCTTCTTACTATACTGTGATGGGAAACAGACATTTCATTTAGATCTGCAGTTTCTCTTATAACTCATATCAGATCCAATCACATGTATGAAAGCAGATAGTACTTCTAAAACTCTTTTCGAAAACTGGGATGATATTTCTAAGACTCTTTCCGTCTCCGTTAAGACTTACTCAGACCAGGTTAGGATTCTTAGCTCATTTGAACTCTTCTAGGACGTTGAAACGCATTCGAAATGATCTTTGTCCTTCTAGAGTTCCCATACCAAACTTTATTGGTACTACTAACGTGCAAGAGTCTCATTAAAATTTTCATAATTCGGTTGTACCATTGCATATGTACGTGCCCAAAGGAGGCGCCCGTGGCCGTACGTATCGTATTCTATTTCGCCAAAATAAAAATACTTACATCGTTCAGTAATAGCTCCGAATGAATATGCACTCAGGAATTTCTTCATTCGCGAAAAAAACCGCCAAATTTAGTTTAATAGCGGAATAAAAGAAAGTGCCAGAAATCTTTAGAAGTTGTAAAAAAATGTCGAGCGTGCGTGGAAATTCTTCGTATCACGTTTCCAAAAGAAAATGATGAAAAAAAACCACAACTTCATTACTTAAATGAGAAGGAGTTCGATCGGTTGCGGGAAAAACTGGTATTCTATTTACGGGGGAGGGAGAGGGGATTTATACATGTCCGACGCCACATAAAATGAACGTAAAACCCTGTCGAGTTTAAAGTACCTGTACTTAGATTTGTTCAAAATTAGTGTACCTATTCGCCCTAGACTGGAGTGGGCAGTTTTTGCCCACAACGCAACGAGAAAGTGAGAGAAAAACAGACATCGAAAACATCAGCATACAAAATGAAAACTTCTCGAGAATAAAATTTAACGACCTTCCCCACCATCGGAATTTTAATCACGAAAAAAGATAGAATAATTAAAGGAAATGAACCGTAGCACCGTCGAATTGTACGTTTGGTGGTGGTGGGGGCGGATCTGAGCGTGCTCTCTAATGGGCCTAATAAAATTTAATGGCGTACTTTAGCCAGCCTAATTTCTGGCGTTGTCCTTCTTTTTTTAACATTTTAGAAAGAATCATTAACCCGGTGTATTTTATTTAAACTACCTTATAATATAGTGGTGTAATCGTTTTTCTTTCTTTTTTTGCCCTACCTTCCCCGACACGATTTACATTTTTCAACTATTCGGTTTTTTATGGAAACAGTTTGGGAATTTCAGTTGTTTCTTTCTTCATTTTCTGCCGGGTGGTCGGGGGGAACCTTTTAGCTGCCGCAGTGTCGCTGATCCATTACGTAGTAAATGTAAAACAAAAGATTATTTTTCGGTTAAAAGAACTGGAAGCTCGTAACCGCGAATAATAAACTGAACCGCAATCAGATGATGGATAAGACGCTAAAGCGATTTTTCATCCACTACTTGATTACTGCCATTCAGTCATTCGGGTAGCTTTCAGTTTGTATTTAAGGAACGATGCGGTGTTGAGAAAAGTTTAAGAATAAAATTTCTCGTTTGACAGTATCTCTTCATTCATATTTTCTGAAAACTTGCCTATACTCCTCCCCTTCCCCCGCTGAGAAATTCTTGTGTTCCCCGTCGGAAAAAGTTGAAAATTACGAGGGCAGTTCCGTGGGTACCTCTGTCCTTCTGCTGAGATTTTTTAACGATATATGTGATAATAACATTTGACTTCTTACAGCGTTGCTTCATTAGAAATTATGGCGAAGTTACTTATAGACATCAACAAAATAATAAATGTAAATAAACATAAATAAAAGAAGAATTATCGCGTCTATATAAGAAGAAATTGTGGTAGCAAGAGCGATTGAGGAGCCTTATTCCAAACTAAGATATTCCCCAAAAAAGATTTTTCACTTTTTGATGGATTCTGATACTCCATATGGCTGCACTGATAATCACATGCCCGAATGTCGTATCTAACATAGTTTTTGTGTTCTAAGCAGTCGAAATTTGTTTACTAACAGTGTTGTTAGACAAACGATTTCTTGTCATTTTGTCAAAGGAGATTTCATTTTATTTTACTTTTTTTTTTTTTTTTTGTTATTTTATTTATTCTTTTCTTGTTTGTAAGTTTTGTCATATTGTTTTTCCATGGTTCTGTTCTGTCTTGACAAAATTTTTGTCATTTTGCCTTCCTTTTGGTCGTGTCATTTATCATAGCCTACTATCGATGGCAGTATTGCTTAGCATAACCTATTCTCAATTTTATGTCGTTTAGCATTAGTTTACCATTTAATCATTGACAAAATATCATTATATCATAACATAATTTATTTGTCATTTTATTTCGTTATTGGATTATTTTTTTTAATGTCATTATAAACGGTTCAAGGTTTTGTCATATGACAACATTCTAAAAATTCATACTGTCATTTTATCTCTTTGTCATTTTGTTTTGTTATGTCTAACAACCCTGTTTACCAAATAATCCGTTTTCCAAACTAAGCTATTCCCATTATTTTTTTTCCCTTCGCAGGGAAATCTCTCCTGAGATGTGGTACTTTTTTGAACTTTTTTATTTCAGAACCTCATGGGTGACAATATAACCGACATTGTAAAACAAGAATGATTTTTCTACCTCACAACCTGGCTACCTCAGAACGTTTAATGTGTTTCCTGAAAAATTTGATTTTTGGGAATAACTTAGTTTGGAATATGGCTCCTCAGTTACATTAAGTACAAATTTGACTCTAAGAAACTGGAAAAAGGTTCTAATTGTTTTTCCTTATCCTCCTAGTGAACTGACTTGTAAAATTATAAACAAGCTGAGAATAACGCAAGAATCAACAGAGCGTTCAATGTTGAAAATAAAGAAAGAGACTGCATAAGAACGGAAAACTTGCAAACAATCTAGACATAGTAAGATATGTAAGAAGACAAAAATGGAGATGGGCGGATCATGTCGCAAGGTTAAAAGATGACAGATGGATGTACAGGGCCACTTTCTGGTACACTTCTCACAAAAAAAGGAAAAAAGGTTGCCAGCTAAGAAGATAGGAAGATGATATAAACGCATTCTTAGGGGGTAAGAATTTCCAAAAAATCGCAACGAGTCGGGCAGAATGGGAACGGCTGCAGGACACATTGGGCCGTGAAAAGATTTCTAATTCTTAAATTCTTAAAAGTATAACTTCATAAGTTTATAATTATTTCATAAGATGGATGGAAATAATCCTCAATAAAGGTATTTTGATTTGATGTCTCCTAGTGTGTTGTAGACGTTGAAAGGTGATGGTCTAAAGGATTTTAGCCTTAGGGGGAGGGAAGAAGTTGTTGAGAATGTGTAATAGATCGGATAGAATGTGGTATAAGTCGCAGTGAGGTGGTTCAGTGCGAACCATGAAATGTATGCATATAAGTAAGACCTTTGCGCTCAATGCGGATCGTTGTTAGATTCTCTCCTTCCGGCAGCATGAGTTGTAGTCCATTTACCATTCTTCTAATTGAAGCTTTTATGGTTCTGAAGAGGTACGGATGTGTACGTGACGTTCAAAGGGACTAGAGATGAAGGCATAAAGTGTGATGTTCTTCGTTTTCCTACAAGATGATAAGATTAAATTAGAAGGGGAGTCACATAAAGATTTTAGTTTTAGTTTCAGAAGGTAGTTAGAATTTTAGAATTGGAAAAGTTTGATTACTGTACCTCTTGTTCCTTTTTGGTATCAATTTTTTTACAGTAGGGACTATATGATTGGTACCTACCACTTCAACTCTTGTTGTTTTTAATGGAACATTGGCACTATTTGTAGATGATAATGTTGATAAAATTGAAGCAGAAGTAATAGAAGACCCGGTACCCATTGTCATTGAAGTTCTTGGAACTTTATTTTTGCCAGCCCAACTGCTACTCATATTCACTCTGATACTGGCTCCTGTAAATGTAAAATTTCATTTCCTTTTTTAGCTTTTACTTTTTAATAATGTTAATATTTAATTAATTATTTAATAATTTAATTTTTTTCCTCCTTTCACAGGTAAGTAAATCATTCTCAGAAACTGATAAAAACACCAATTTAGATATTACAATTAAAAATTACAATTTTCACATTCATTCACTTTTTCACTTACCACGTTGATTTATGTCATGGATTGGGATTGGCAAATCCAAATCAATCTGAGACTCAGCAAGAGTACCTTTTCCGGTTCCAGGATCACAATTTTAACATACCATCGAAGCAGAAATAGAATTAGTAGACGGCCCTGTCAACATTGTCAATGAAGTTGTTGAAGTGTTCTTGTCAACAAAACTGGCACAATTCATTCCGATATTACTATCAGCCCCCGTAAAATTTTCATCTTTGTAATAGCCTAATTCCTAATATAATTAAGTATTTTGTTTTTGTACATCGTACTTGCCTATCTTCTCATAAATATTCATATCATTACTCTGAAAATCGCTCCGAGACTCAGAAAAAGTTCCTCTTCCATACATACTACTTCCAGGATTATTCCTTTTTGAATTTGAATTGCGTAGAAGGTGAAGATGATCGTCAATGCCAATGGCATCTTCTAAATCTTCTTCAGTATTGTTATCGTTTTCATCGTTTTCAAATTCAATGCTTTCAATGCTTTAATTCAACTTCAAGTACGCGGGCGACTTTATCACTTTACTTTTAAATTTAAACCGACTTAATTTTTCTTTGAAGGCCATCTCATAAGTAAAAAGTAAAACGATAAAACAAAATACGAAAACGAAATACAAAAAAATAGTTGCTGGAAGTTTGGTTGCCGGTCAGCGGTGGCAGCCTTTGTATAGCGTGTGTAGCAAGTTGCTACACCCCAAAACAGCTTGCTACACCTCGGAAAAACGTTTGCTACACCTCAAAAATGCTTGCTACATCCCGAAAAATCTCCCTTTGTTTAGAACTTTTTAATCCAAAATCATCTTCATCTAAGAGCACAGAGTACAGACAGGTTTTACTGTTATAGTAAAATAAGTAAAGAATTTTTGCGTTCAAGAACAACTTTTTTTTTTGGGGGGGGGGCGATTTTGGTGATAGGAGCCCCTGAAATTATCTTGAAATTTTTGCTACACTCTGAAAAATCATCAATTTTTTACTCTCGTCAAAATGGGGTTTTGCTACACCTCAAAAAAATCTAGGCTGCCACCGCTGTTGCCGGTGATCTGACTTCTGAGTGATAGGTGGTAATATGCTGATATCATATCCTGCGATAATGATATCACCTAAGCCAAGGCACTTATTCAAGCAGGCATGTCACATGTCACAGATCACAGATCACAGCTTAATAAATAAAGAGTTCACACTTTCACAGAAAGAGAGAACAGAAACAAAAACAAAAATACAAAATTATTATCAACAATTCAACATTATCATTACAGATTAGTGGAAAATTCCGATTTTATTGTTGGGACATTTTCTCTTTTTCTGGCATTTTCGGTTTTTTCTAGGCAAAAATGGCCGAAATCGGCAAATTTTTCTAAAAAGCGGCTTTTTCTTTGACGCAAGCGGCAAGCGGCCGCGGCAGTAAAAAAGCGGCCAGTTGGCAAGCCTGGTTGAGGTGTTGCGATCATTTTTAGCGGAGTTCTTGTGCATGTATATGTGGATGGCATGTAAGTGTTCTGTAAGAAATGAGTCCAAGAATTTTGGCTGGCAATGTTTGTACATCAAAAAGGAACAAATGTAGCCGCTTGGGACTAAACATTTCAGAAAAACGTCAAATTTTGGATCGCCGTACTCGTTCCGTTCTCGGTGAAAGGTATTATGTGTCAAATTTTCCATCAAATATGCAAATCTATTTGCGATCTAAAATCCCTGTAAACTTAGTCGTCAGTATGCGAAAATGAGGAAACAAAACAAAAGAAATTGCGACGATCCTTATTTTCCGAAGTACTCCCAAAACACGTCACGCCTTGTATATAAGTACTAAGTATGTACTCGTATACCATTTTATAAGTATTGTGATCCTATTGTGAACCACTTTCGCGTATAATACCTGGATACTTTTTATTTATTTATTTATTTATTTATTATTATTTTTTTTTTTTATATACGAAAGAAATATTTTGTACAATCGCCCAAGAAAGTAGTTTATCTGAAGGGTCCGCGCTTCGAAGCAATATTTATATACGAAATCTTTTTCGCGGAGTCTAAAAGGTGGGAAAAAAGGAAGACTAGAGACGGGCAAAGAAGGAAAGAAAAGAAAAACGTGTTAGAAAATTTAATGTTGTTTGGTGTTTGTCCGGCACGCTGCGCCTGTGGTGAGTTGATCTTAGGTGTATACGAAGTGTCTGTCGTCCTTCTGTTTCAAACGATACCATTTGATTTCCGAGCACGAAATTCGTTACCGCCACAGGTACTGACCTCATCGTGTCATCGAGGAGAAATATGAGTCGGTCGGAAGGCGTGAGAAAATGAGCTTTTTTCGGGACGTCACTTTCCGTCTTCTGCACGGCTCGCGTGTCTGTACGCGCGTTCTGCGGATTTCGCGTATCTGTGCGTCCATGTCGACGCAGAGGCGTCCGGACGAATGAAATCGCGCGATGTCGATGAATATTCAGTGGCGATAAAGATGTCGACGAGTATCGAATTGATGTTCTCCGGTTTCTCGAAGTGCTCGATTTACCTTAAATAGCTGCGGTTGTTGTCGAAACGTGACACTTGGCACCGTCCATCTCTCTGTCTCTTCCTGTGTGAGGGATACGAGGTTTCTCGAAATCTGTACGTATCCTCTCAGTCTATTATTGTACTTCTGGTTTTCAATTTACTCGTTTTTTTCATTTCGGTTTATCGTTTGATTTGGTTGGGAAAGTATATTTTTCTATACATCTTGCACTCGTTCGATCGTATTTATATATACGGTACTCGGGTACAGAGTCATCGATTTCATTGGGCGACGTTGAGTGCGGTAAACTGTGACATCTTATGTATTTGTATGCGACAGAACAAAGAGAGACAGAGAGAAAAAAATGAAGTATGTAGAAGCGAAAACGACCTCACGACCTTCTTATGTACAAAAATTCTACAACCACTTCATTCGGGAATGTCACCGTCAATTGACATCTTCCTTTCTCGAGTACTCGTGCTGGTGAGGCACTATGTGTACACTCGCTGCCGTTAATTATAAATAAATAGAGAATCGACGAGTTGTGGTTACATTTGTTGCATTGTATGCGGCAGTACGATGAGTTGATGACGACTCAGAATCGTTTACGCTGGTGGCTTGAAGTGTGTAGGCGTCGTATCAGCTTCGAGGGGGTTGATGGTAGCTAGAAGATTACATCGTATAGTCAGACAAGGTGGCGCGGTTGTGGTCTCGCAAATCGAGGGTTAAGCTTCGGAACCTTTACATTTTCAACCTCGTCCCTTCGCTCCGTCTAACACGACAGCATGTTTCTGATGTTAGGACATGACAACCAGTAAAAGTCCTAGTGGACGTCTGGCCGGTGTCCATGTTAATGTTTGATTACGGAAACAGCAATTGCATACAATTCAGCTAAGATTTACCTGCAACACTGGCTAGTACTTGTATAATCTCTAATAGATCGTATATGTCCGTCCGATGTATGTGGAGTAAATGAAAGCCACACTACTCAGCTGAACTCGCATCATCCTGTCTTCTTTACTATGGTAGCTTCTTACGGAATTCATCGCTGTATGTATCAGAGAATAAATTGTCGAACTATCACTTACAGTACTGAGGTTCACGTTGAATGGCTCCACGAAAATTGATCGCGCGAAATAGATATCACAGAAAATTGGTATAACTGAAAATTGATCGCGTTAGAAGAGAAAATTCTTAGTTTGCGCCAAAACTCCAAATACGAGTACTATCATTCGGTTGGCATCGTGACAGCCGGAATCTTACAAAATGAAGGTATCGCCTTGCGAGGTCGTCGTATCCTTAGCTGGAAGGCAGATATCTTTTCGTGACTTCAGAAGAGGGGGTGAGCACTACTCCTTCACTCGCGCGTTCTGATGAATGTTGCGTTCCAGATGACGTATTTTGGTAGAGACGCAATGGCACTCTGCGAGGCGTTTTCAAGACATTCCGCGATAAATGCTTGAGGAACGGCTGATGTTGACTGCTCCCTATTTTTCAGCTCGCTCGTCATCTTGGCAGATTCCACTTGGTGATTTCGCTTCCAACAATAGTTACATGAGCTTGACATCGTAGTTCCTTAATGATAGAGTGTACAATATACTTCCGGCAGGACACTGCGTCCTACCGGTCCTACCACTTACACAAATTAATAGAAAAATCACTGTCCTTCTGGCAGGACTGCAGTTCGTCTCACTGTAGTCAGTGTTGTATGTAGATGCAGCGCAAAAAAAAAAAAAAAAACACATTGAATTCCAATAATTCTAAAGTCTAAAACGTACAAAAGTACTACCCGAAGCACTTCCGGCAGGACGCAGTGTTGTACACTCTATCATTAACATACAGACACGTCCACTATGTAGTGTCATCGGCAACTTTTCTGTCACAATAATAATACAAGTGCCTACTTTCACGAAGTCGCGGAAACCCTCCTTCCAGTGGCGGAACTACGATTTTTTTTCTGGTGGGCACGGAAGGGCCGGATTGTTAAGGACGGGGATTTTTTGAATAAAACGCCGGCTTGAATGAAACTATATACTTATAAAAATTTGTATATGTATGTACTTACATAACATTAACAATTAATATAAAAGAATACGACTATTTTTATGATGAAGAGCAAAAATCTCTACAACATTATCTAAATTTAAACTTTTGGCAAATCGATTATAAGTATTTTATTTTTGAATTCTTTTCGTCTATTGTAAGTGAGTTGTTTTTCGTAAAAAAATTTCAGATCGTTCAAAAAAAAATTGGGCGGGCCAAAAAAATTTTTGGAAGGGCCTGGCCCACCCAGGCCCGCCTTTGGTTCCGCCACTGCCTCCTTCACTGAGAACAAACTGATGTGGCATCACGAAAAATACAAATCACAGTTAATGATAAACGATTGGCCGTTGAAACATTTGCCAGTTCCATCCTTCAAAAGCACAACTGTTGCCCCGAGAGGCGAAACTGTTCTGTGATCTATTTTCGCTTACGGTGAATTTCGCGCTGTCCGTTTTCTTGTGAACAAATTTCCCTTCGAACAATTTTCCTGCGATCAGTTTCGCGCAATCAATGTTGAATTCCTCCATCTTCCCATCAAATTGAATCTGAAGGATTAATTTGCTCAGTTTTATACCTGTAACTCCAAATTTTGTGCTCTTCCTCTCCGGAGACATTCGAAAATAGTTGTCGGAGGACTGGTGACGTGCAAGCCTCCCATTAGATTTCATGCTTATAAAAGGTATTTCATTATTCTGTGCAGTTGTTGCCCAATCCCGGATTATGTAGCGCAGGGACGTGCCGAAGAGTTTTTCCTGGGGCGGGAGGAAGGTGTGAAAATCCCAACTGATTCAACTCAAAATTCTCAAGTGTCAAAGCAAAATCAAAAAAAAAAAAAAAGCTTTTCAAGTGCCTTCTCTACTCAAAATTTTCAAGTATCATAGCAAAAAAGAAGTGTTTGACTTATTGGATTTTCCCAACCCTACCGTAATTTTCCAACTTCGGCTGATTGAAATGGTAAATTTTCCCAACTGCTGAGTAAGAAATTTCCTACAAGGGGAAGCTTCCCCTTCCCCCATCGGTACGTCACTGATGTAGCGCTCCTCTTTTGGAGATATCACCAAACAATGTTGAATGCTGATGTTATATTGCCTTCCTCTGAATTCAATGTCAAGGTCCTTAAATTATTGCGTCAGCTTGCGTTCAGTTTGTGTCGTGAACGAAGACTATTGTGTCCCTCCCCACCGCAGGTATTCACGCGCAATGTTTGAGGCTGGTGCCATGCCGCTCCCTCCTCATTGGATTTCAAGTTCTCAAATAGTGTCATCGTTTCGTATTCATTCCGTGAAATTTTGTGTTGCTTACCTAGAATTTTATGCTCAAGTCCCTTTCGGCCAATTCAAAGATGGTGGTTGAATAACTGGTGATATATGAGCACCCTCCTTCTCTCGGATGTCAAAATTGTGAAAGGATCACGATTCTGTAAAATTTTTACCCCAATCCCAGATTTTGTATCCCCCTTCCTTTGAAGATATTACCAACCCTGTCGAGAGGGAGGATGAAAGGGGGAAATACCCCGGGCCCGGCCTTTCAAGGGAGCCCGTTGTTTTTAAAAGTTCTGAATTTCAATCATACTGTACATCGAATCAGCAATCACTTCTTACACACACCATGAAAGAAACCTCTTATCCCGAAGCTTATAATTTTTTCCATCTAACAAAAGAATAAATTGAACTGGCAGGAGAGGGGGGCGTGGAAATTCCCCCAGGCCCTCTTTTTCTCTCTGCGGGGCTGGATATTCCCTAACAACATTATATGCTTAATATTGAATTTTAAGGTTTTGAATGATGAAATTTTGTACTCATTTTGTGTAATTTTGTACTACTAACTAAGAATTTTGTTCCCCTACATTTTCAAGATATTCTCACGTGAAGCATGAGGCTAGTGCCGCACCGCCCCCTCCAAACTGGATTTCTAGATCTTGATTAGTGTCCTTGTTTCGCGCTCCTATGCAATTTTGAGCGGTTTACCAAGAGTTCTGTGCTCAACCCCCTCTCGAGATATTCAGATATGGTAATCGAACGACTTGTAATATGCGAGCCCCTCTCCCCATTTCCGTCCATTGACTTTCTGGATTGTAAAGGGTATGTTTAAATTCTGTGCAATTTTCGTTCTAACATGTTCCGCGGGAAGTTAGATGTTGATGTCATACTCCATCCCTATGAATTGGATTTCAGTGGCTTGAATGGTGGCGTCATTTAAGCTCATTTCATGCAGTATTATGCCGCTAACCAAGAAGGTTCTCCCCCCCCCCCCTTCGAGATATTCTGACGTAATATTAAATGTTGGTGACATGCTTTCCCTTCCAACCTGTATTTTAAGGTCTTAAGTGATGTCATCATTTTGTGCTCATTCTGTGCCACTTTATGCTCAGCCTTTTATTAAAACATTGCTAAAATGGAAACTAGGGTTGGAGTGTGGAGACAAACTGTCCTCCAAATTGGATTTCACGGTCGTGAGGAGTGTCACAATTTATTCGTACCCTTATTCCGTGAAATTTTGTGTTATCAATTCTGAATTTTGTGTCCCTCTCATCACCACGTAATGAAGTCGGAGGTTGTTACTATTCCATCTTGTGTTTAAAGACTATTTCAGGATCGTAAGCATTGTAATTTTGTGTTTATTTTGCGGTATTTTATACCAGCTATGCCGAACTTTGTGTTCACTCGTCTTCTGATCATTCAAAGATGGCAGCTATGGGCATGGCTGTAGCTACGTCTCCGGGAAAGAGGCGGTTTGAAACTGAAAAATATTAAAAAATACTCTGTGCGAGCAATTCAGTTTAGTTTTTTTTAAGTTTTAGTGAATTCAAGGGACGGGAGGTATTTGAACCCCCGAAACCTCAAGGAACGGCTCTTGTTAGGAAGCTAATGACGTGTGTCCCTCGGATTGAAGTTCGACATTGTGAGATCGTAAATGGTATCGCAATTGTACGATTTTTCCTGCTATTTTGTGACGTCGACCCCGAATATTGTGCTTTCCACTCTCCCAGCATATATTGCATTAGTTGTGGAGCTGGTGACATGTCCCAAATTGGATTTTAGGATCATGAGGGGTATCATTATTTCGTACTATTTTGTGTTGAAAATCCCTTTTCTCGGAAGTCAGTGATTGCTGTTGAAGACTGGCCTTCGGTATCCGAATTGAATTTTAAGGTAGTTTCGGGTTGACAAGGTGCAGAACCTTCCCGAGTTGGATTTCAAGGGCGTGAACGGTGTCATAATAATAAGCTTTATTTGTGCTGTAAATCTCGTATTTCGTGACACAATTTAAGATTATAGCACAAAATAAGTGCGCAATTACGATATTACTCGATGCCTCTGAAATCTAGTTTGGGAGATCCACGTCACAAGCCCTTGAACTTCCGTCAGTGAGTATCTCCAGAGGAGAGGACGAACTCAAATTCAGGTTTAGTGAGTTAGGGACCAAATAATAAACATAATAGGTATTATAATATCGTCTTTAACACCGTGATCCACTGGGAGACGAGAGGGGAGAGTGACTACACGGATCTGTACAAAAGTCATGAAGATTAAGTGAGACCGATCTTATTATTTTATTGCTTTTCGTTACTTTGCATCTTTTGAAATGTGGTGTTATCGGAGAATGTTGGAAATCAAATGATGTAAAGATTAGGAATGCGGAAGTACCGATCAAACAGGAAGGGAAAGAGAAATCTGGAATAAAATTGCAAAAATAAGAGTAAAAATGATAGGTCGTAATATAAGACATCCATGGATATATTGCTATTACTGCTAGCGGGACTAGTTGAGGGAAAGAACTTTTGCGTACTCGATTACTTGAGTCTCATTTCTCCGACTCTCGGTAGAGTCTGTCATATTTGAATGAGCGAGGATACCGAACAGGGTCGAAATTGGGGAAAAAGAAATTACTGTATTCGTTACTGTACGAAAATGAGAAACATAGTGATCGGCGTACGTGTGGAGGAGGTGTGCAGGCAACAGGCGACGAGCGTGGCAGTTGGTGGTAAACGAAAATAACGTCGCCATTACACGCGTAATTAATATTTGCGCCAGTAAATGTGCACATTTCTACTAATTTCTGCCGGCGATGTACATTTTTTGGCGACACAATCGAAAATATTTTCGCCGTTCGCTGATAATGACCTTTCGAGACGGTGGAAGAGCACGACGAACACGTGCGCCACGATGACATCGTTTTGAAGGTAAAAAGTACGCAACTCCGTGGGAACGAGAAAAAAACGTGCCGATTCCCTTAAATTTCTGGCTTGCCAGCGAAACGTACTCTGAAAAATAATCTTTCGAAAGGCTGACTTTTCATAAATTTTGTTCTAAAAATGGTGATTACTGTTGCAATTACGAAGCTACGCACATATGTAGGTTATTGGAACAGATTTCAGATACAGTGACTGGAAAAGTATTCGGACACCACTGCATGTTGACACATTCGAGTGTAAAAGGAAGGGAAAAATGAACGACTCGACTTCAAAGTTGTATGTATCATAGAAATGTAGGCATGCATAACGTAAGGTAACTTCAGAATTAGAACGAAAAGATTTTTATTTTATTTTATTATTATCGAGCCACAAAGCTATTCTCTCGGGCTATGGGCTCGGAAAAGGTTGTTGTCTATATATGTCGCGCCGGTATCCATCAGCGGAAAGGTAGGTGAGGGTGTTGTTTATGTGCTTGTGGAAATTGGAGAGGGCCGAAATTCGACTATGGGGAGGTGGTGAGAGTTACGAAGGCAGGCGTGGGAGGGGCATGAGAAGAGATGGTCCACGGCTAGAGAGCCCTCATCTTCGCAGTGTGGGCAGTTGACGGGATAAAGGTTAGTAAGAAGATGCGTATGTGTGCGGTGTGTATGTCCAATCCTTAGACGGGTGATGATGACTTCCTCGTGGGGGGAGGAATGTTGGAACATTGACAAGGGGACAGGTGTAAGCTTGATTTGTGCGAGCTTGTTGTACCGAGAGGCTTGATGCCGCCCCTCTTTGAACCACTTACGCAAAATGGTCTGGCGAATGGCGGAAGTGAGATCTGTTGAGATAGGGAGATGACGAGTGATATATATGGGAGCTTGCTGTACTGCTTGATCACTGGGACACAAATATGACTTAAAAGGAAAATGATAACAGAAAGAAACAGATATGAGAAAGAAATCGGACTTGCGAAAAAGTATGTGTTTGACCACTCTGAGATAAGAGTAAAACCCAGTGAAAGCAATAGATTACATGTACATACAGGCCGGCGTTGGTGACTCACCTGTGTAAGGGCCATATAGAAACTATATGACGAAGCGTTTACTAATGAGCTCTTTTCAACGTGGGTACACATTTTTGCGTCGGGGGCCCAATTTTGAAAAATTATATTTTTTACACTCTTTCCAACGATACTAAAGCTGGCTGCACATTACGCTTAACAGGACACATGACGAAAACAAAATCATCTGGTTCAATTGGACTATTCACACTACACTGATGTGTCGTCATAATGCGTCATCTGGCGACACATCGGTGTAGTGTGAACGGTCCAATTGAACTAGATGGTTTTGTTTTCATCCGATGTCGTGTTAACACGTAAACGTCATACAACGTGTTAACACGACACATGACAAAAACAAAATCATCTAGTTCAATTGGACTGTTCACACTACAGACTGATGTGTCGTCATAATGTGTCATCTGACGACACATCAGTGTAGTGTGAACGGTCCAATTGAACTAGATCACTAGATGGTTTTGTTTTCGTTAGATGTCATGTTAACACGTCATATGACGTGTTACCACGAAAACGTCAGCGTAGTGTGCATCTAGCTTAATAACTCATTTTGTCAACAAATGTCGCTTGGTTCTGTTTTGCTTGATAGCGTCCTCATGTAGAATTAAATATCTGCTTCTCCGTTTTCTCACCTTTCTAGCAAAATGCAAGGAATCTCCTCAGTGCGTACTGTTGCCTGGAATTGTACGTTAATAGATGAATTTTTTTCATACCAACATGAGGATAATGACCGTTTGTTTTACGACCTCACGTATTGTTGTAAGAGTTCTTGGAAACCGTACTTGACTAGTTTTCCATGAAGTTCGTGCTGTTAGTATGAAAAGAGGAAAAGAAACGTCTTTTGAGTTGGAACTATTAGTGATTCGGCATTCGGTCGAAGGAAACTCCATTTGTGAGATCAGTAAGTTGTCAAATTCAAAAGAAAGTTTGGTGACCGTCTGGCCGATATTTGTACGAGATGTAACAGTGGAAGATAGACTCGAATAGCGAAGTCGTAGTGGCCATCCCCTCGTCCCCGCCTCCCCGAATAGTTACAAAACGTGAAAAAGTTGAATGTAATTTTACGGAAAGTTGATGCAAACCCTAGGCTGAGTCTGCGAAAGCTTAGAGCCGAATATATGTACTATGTGGCTCAGAACCCCACAAGCGACATCGTAAGAAATGTACTGAAGTCTGACGGTTATCATGGTCGTATAGCTCGAAGAAAGCCTTTATAAACGTGAAGAATCCTCGAAATATATTTTAAAGCCTCCAGAATATTGGGTGAATGTGCTATTTGCGGATGATAGTAAGTTTAATGTTGCAGGGTTGGATGGCGGTGAAAACGAAAAAAAGAAGCGGAAAAATTTGAAAAAATTGTATGTGACAGGAGAAAGTGTGGGAAGCCATCCAAAAGATTGGTGCTCTGTGACTCCCTACGCTGTCTCCTGTCACGTACAATTTTTTCTGCTTTTCCGCCCATTTCCTCTTTGAATATTTCGAAAAAACCACGAAAAAAAGAAGTGTCCGGATCATTTTGTGAGTCACTCTATAAGCGATAGTAAATTATGGTGGAGGCAGTTGTATGATGTGGGACTGCAAATCTGCCCCTGAGGTTGGTGAACTTGTTATCGTAAACGGCATTTTCAATGCTCCAAAGTATTTTGATCCACGGATGAGAAGCCAATTGAAAAAGCTTCTCTGCCGGTCTCCAGCTACTCCAAATTTATAAAGCTTTCAACTTCTGACTTTCTTCTAAAATTAAAAATCTTCCGGGTACTATTTTTTCGGCTCTCGGCTACTACATAGCTACCAAGTATCAACTACCAGTTAGGTACCACTTTTTTAGGATCGGCAACGAGTCTATTACAGTCACTTTTTCAGCTGTTCTCTCCCTCCCCCTCCCCCTCTCTCCACCTCCCGTTTCTTCC
Source organism: Acanthococcus lagerstroemiae (assembly GCA_031841125.1). Classification (NCBI taxonomy): domain Eukaryota; kingdom Metazoa; phylum Arthropoda; class Insecta; order Hemiptera; family Eriococcidae; genus Acanthococcus; species Acanthococcus lagerstroemiae. Next base: position 5,331,504 of record CM063108.1, read on the forward strand.
AACCATTGTTTCATTGAATTAATTGTAGAGTGCGTTCGTGTTTTTGATATTTTAGCTTCTCTACCAGCTACCAGCTTCCTACTATTTCGGTTGTTCATTTTTCTCGCCTTCTACATGCGAATGTGTTCAATTGTTAACCTCTACAGTGGTGTCCGAATATTTTTTTTTCGAATCACTGTATCTTATCAGATTTTTTCTTCAACCTCAATTTGGGCCTGATTTTCTTTTACATATTTGGATCCCTACCGTTCTCAAACTTTCGATAATTTCTGAAGATAAATATTTGCAGCCTTCGACTTGATGGATTACTTCAAAATGTGCATCTTATATGCTAGCGCCATGTAACGTAGTTCACAAAATAACTGAATACAGTTATGAGTCATCATACGTTTGAATAACTTAAGCTCAATAATCAAAGTAGAACAGTGAACCGCCTGAGTAAGACATGACTCATACTCGTTGTCCGTATCTTATCTCCTTTCCTTTCAAATTCAGAGAGCAGCAGGTTTTATCTTGTAAAGGCTTCGCACGTTCGACGTAACTGGACGGTATTTTGCATCGATAAAGTGCTATAGTTTTCATTTTCTTTTTCTTATATGGCCGATATTTTCGGCACGGCTAGTTGGATCGATATGCGGTTTTCAAGGATTAGAAATAGGGAATCCACAGAATCCGATTTCGCAAATGTCTTCAAAAAGGCCTGTCCGGGGATAAGATCTTTTTGAAAATCAGTTCTCAGTTGCCAATTTACTAACTGAAAATGGTTTCGAAGATGAAAAAATTGCTATCAAAGATTATATTGCTGTAAGTTGTTCTCTAGGATCTCCTTATACCTAGAACCCCCCCCCCCTCCCTCGGTAACCCACTTTTTTGGGGGACAGAACGTCCAGAATCGTAGTTTTTGCATTTTTCTCGGACAGAAATTCGTTATTTTGAAAAAATTCACAGCGTATCATAATCTACATCAAATTTCTTACAAGAAAGGTCCTTGCAAGATTGTTCATAACGCTCAATTGGAAGGAGTTGTAACGCTCTAAAGTTTTATCTATTTCAATTACAAAAGTGTACGTTAGCGAGTGTACGTTCGACACGTACACACCCTCACGATTTATTATAAACTTCATAGCTGTAGCAGACATTCATAGTGAGGGTGAATTGCCTTTATTTTGTGAAGGAAGAATGACGTAGTAGATATTTTAGTCAAATATACATGTTACCGTGAATGTATATAATCAGTTGAAGTGTAAAATGCTCCCTTGTTTCTGGCCCCTAATTCCTCCCCTTACGAAGTAATTGGCTCAAAATATTGGAAGTCCTTAAGTTTTGTCTGTTTACACAACAATTCAAAATTTTTGCCTGGTTGCTTCGATAGCATGCTTTACCAAGGGCTTTGAATTGTGGGAATCCAAGATTTTCGATTATTTTTGGCCTCTTTATGATATCCTTGGAAGTCAACAAGACTGAAAATTCCAGATAAGGTACAGACAAATGAAACTTGCGGATTTTTCTGAATTCCACCCCGATCCGTCTGTAAGTGAAGGAATGAAGGACAGAGAATAGCCGGTTTCAGGAAGAGAAAAGCCATTCGTGAATCGCACAGCGTTATCATCGCTAGGACAAGGAGGTCGTCATCTTCTCCAACTAGTATAACTTCTCCGTCTTTCTCTAGGGCTGCTTCCACCGCCGTCTGCACAATTAAAACGTCAGCAGCACCATCTGCAATTGATGTTTTCACCCCGCGCTCGTTGAATTTTGTACACAATAATTCAGTTAGGCGGATTTTATTAAATGGGTTCGCCAGGAAGAGTTCTTGAGAAACTGTGACAACAGCTTCAGCATCCCGATGCGCAATTAGTTACCCTCTAGTTACCCAGTTACCCGCGGAAAAGTTACTTATTTGTTACCCTCGGATTACCCTTGTTCCCCTCCAGTAACCCGGGTAACTGGCGGGATACGCTCTAGTTACCCGCGGCGGAAAAGTTACCCATTTGTTATCCTCGGTTACCCTTAGATTACCCTTATTCCCCTTTAGTTACCCGGGTAACGGGTGGGATTTTGCGTATCAGGTTTAATTACATATGACATATGGTGCCTGTTTCTGATATCGTCGACAATGTTCGGCACTTTTTATTCCCGCTTTCCTGAATCCCTGGGACCCAAATTGACGGAACTTGTGAGTGTTGCTATGGGAAGGACCAGACTATTTTTCTTGAGCCTGATATCCGCGTACTTCTTGTGCAGCACTTCACGAATCGATGCGTTGCCCACTTTATAAACGTCGTGGCATCGGAGTCTACCAAAGTTACCTACAATGCTAGTCGCGATGGAAACAATTTCTTCCCGTTCTTCAAAAGGCTTATGGGTTTCAAGCTATTGTACCAAGCGCTGAACATCAGCGGCGTCTCGAATTTGACGAGTCTCCGTCTAATCAACCTGCTACTCACCACCTGTTGTTTCCAGCTCACCAAAACTTTCCAGCTTTTGACACATTTCTGCTCCTGTAGCTGCTCCTACGTAGAATCCATTGCGGAGCGAATGTCAGTAGTATTCCGCCTCGAGCGTACATTCGCGACGTACATTTTCGTGCGCACTTGAAATAGGTAAACTTTAGAGCGTTATAACTTCTTCCAGTTGACCGTTATGAAAAATCTTGTAGGGACCTTTATTGAAGGAATTTTCATGTAGAATATGATACGCTGTGAATTTTTTCAAAATAATGAATTTTTCGTCGAGAAAAATGCAAGAAACCAAAATTTTGGACGTTCTGTCCTCCAAAAAATTGGGTTACGGGGAGGGGGGAGGCGGAGGTGGTGGGTTTTTCCTAGGTATAAGGAGACCCTAATGAACAACTTCCAACTGTAAAATCTTTGATAGCAATTTTTTCATCTTCGACCTCTTCATTTGAGCGATGATTCCCGGACCAATTCTTGGGGTAGCTTCTTTTGCTGTGCAGTCTACTTGGGAGGGTCTGGTGGAGTCTTCATATAATTCTTTCACATATTCTAGCCAGACTTCTTCAGTTTCTTGCTCGTTCACGCAATAATTCCCATCGTTTTTGCGCATATACGCGATGCCGGTCTTCTGTTGTTGTTTTTTTTTTATGCGTCTGCATCATATGCTTAATTTTTGCGTGTAAATCCCTGTCATTATGTTTCGCGTCAAGTTTTTCAATTTCTTTGCATTAACGGAATTCAAATATGCTAGAGAGGACTCGAGTGAGACTTATTTAACAGAATCGGTAAATCGGTACGTTTTGAAGAAGTTTGAAGAGTCCTATGGGAATACGGAAAAACCTCGAAGACTCGTTTAGATCATGACGAATCTTCTCAGTTATCAGCTAATCGGATGATGTAAGCTTTGAAATAAAGATTTTCACAGAAAATTAGTCGCCTATATAGTAATACTTTCCGACGATTTAGTGGCAGAACAGAAGTTACTTTTGCTTTTAAGATCTAGAAAATACAGTAAGTAGGTACGTGCATGGTTTTCGAAGTCGAAAAATAACGTTGATTTATATGTCGGGCGTACGGCGTAGAAAGCGCATATGTGTATGCATTATGTCGTATCACAGCTTCGGTACATTTGAATATTTTTCTATGTACTGTGCATAGTATGTATTATTCTGACGGGGAAAAAGAGTGTACACGAAGACACGACGCCAACGGTTGTGTGGCAATAAAATGCAAGCATCGAATTCGTATGCATAGATATATAATATGCAGCACATAATGGACGCTTTTCCCGAGCCATAAATAATTCGAGTCTTGGTTTTCCTGTTTGCACAAATATAATATGGCGGACGTACATACGTGGTACCTACATACTGTATGTATAATAGTGCTCGTAGAACCTTTGGCTGTAGAATGCGTGTGTATTCCTCTGTGGAAACTGGCGAACTTTATTATTTAAATAAAAAATATGTATCTATTTTTTCGAGTTTTCCTTCAACCGAACACGTTGGCACCATCAATCGACCTACGACCTACCGGATCAATTTAGTTTTTTTCGAATACCTAATCGGCGATATTTTTTCGTCGTCCATTTTACGGCCATGGCGCATTCGTTTTCCAACCGCGGAGGACGACCTTGACAGTTGGCCCGGTAATTGCAAGCTTGCCGACCCGGCCACCGCGCGTACTCCCAGCGCCATAAATCACGGCGTCGAGTGTATGTTTTTAAAAAGCTCCGCGTGACAAGCGGAGCGTTCTTTGCGCCGGTGTGTAACATGCAGACATTGTCGCGATGCTTGACCGAGTACATCGGGGTCTCGCCCAACTCAATTATAATTCGCCGGATGGCAAAACCCCCTCAGCCCCCCTCCCCCGACATGGTTGAAACTCTTTTTCGTTAACGCTTCATTTGTAACGATTTCGCATTTTTGCGGCATTGGGAAAAAAGAAAAAAGAAGTAACGATATTGTTACAGAAGTCCTGCAGGCAAGCAGAACAAACAACAAATGCTGCGCGATATTCGATTCGGTACACAATTAAGTAAGTAATTATCGAAGGTATACTGTGGGCTTGTTTCGCTCTTTCTCTACGTTTATTCGAGAGAAGTGTTGCGGTGGTAAAAGGCTTTTTTTTTTCTTTTTCTTTTCATCGAAGGCGCAGTTATTCGAAGTCGGAAAATTAATTAGACGCTTTATAAAATTGAAGCCTAACTAGGCGGAGCGATGTCCAGCGTTCGTAGCCGAGGACTAATATTGAGAGGATGAATTGTCGCCTTTCTAAATCGAAATCCTAATTTGTTACGGATGCTGTGCGAGATACGAGACCACGCTTCTCGCAATATGCGAGAAAGCTTAAGAACGCGAGCATTCCTCGTCTCGCACATTTTTCGCGCGAGACTCCGGTATTACCGCTGGCTGAGTACCGCGTTAGTTCTCGCCCTTTCTCGCCGAAGTCTCGCGAAGTCTCGCGTCATTTCTCGCGTGAACTGCTGGTACAGATAGGCCTGCTGCTAGTGAATGCCGCCGCAGAGAAGCAATTGGTCATCTCGCTGCCGTGATAAGCAAAAATCACTCAACTACGTGAAGTCAAATTTTTCAGGAGTGATAAAAAAAACTCAACGCATGTACGTAAAGAAATGGTAAATTTTAATTCCCTAATTTTGGGGTGCATGGCTTCATTATGTTAGGAAACACTGCAGACAGTATTCGCTGCGACGATTAAGTCATTTCTGTGGCTCGTGCCAGTACCTCACGGGCAGGTAATTCACCCTCGTCCCCCAACAGTTGATGCAATAATAGGCTCTACAGGAACTCGTAGGGATGATCCAGGATACTTAGCACATTCTTCGTCAGCTTCGCGAGAATCGCTTGCGTAGTATTGTCGAATGCATGCGTCTTTTTGCTGTCGTGAAAGTGTAGTGACAGCTATGGAAGAGCCCAGGTGCATCATAGGTGAGTTTACTCACAGAGTACCAATCCTTCTGTAGGCTTACCCTTCTTAGATAACGAATTGCTTCATTATATTAATTAGGCTAAAGAGTTGCGCATACTCAGACTGTCTCGCTGGCTATCGACGTAAGCTCGTTATGCAGAGCGGAATGCTTAGGCGAGAATACGACGTACAACCTCACGTGAGTGGTCTCACTTAGCAGGGCGATTCGTACTCAGGATGTAGAGTACGTAGGCTCCGAGGCGAAGATCCCCTAACCCCCGCACAAATGTGGCCAGGGTGGATTGGCGGCGTACCTAATTGCGATACCTCGCACTGGCCGACGAGGCAGTGTGGCTTGCACCCACGCTACGGGACAGATCATGAGGTCATACCTCACAGTTTTGCATACCTGGCTAGATTTCGAATTACGGTACTCAAACGCAATTATTTTCTTATAATTCTTGGTGGTACCAATCGACAGAAGAGCTAAAGATCCGACCCTCGGCCTACAAGTTTTTCGTGTATATTGATCAGTTAATTAACAGTATCGCTTATGTAATGTTTTCATTATGTAAAATAAAGTTGACGTTATATCAAAATTCATTTAGACTTAATTTACCACTATACCGGTCTATCGACTTACTTCTCCTTTCTTTTCCTCTTCTCTCTTTCTCATTTTTACTTTTTACATGTATAAGCACAAATTTCTATTAGATTTTTAGACTTACTTCAAACAAAGTTTGTTTCGTTATTTTAGAACCACAAAAACATTCAGAGAAACAACAGACCATTCTTTTATTAATGTATCAGTCAAAATGCAGTTGAGATAGTTGAAGTAAGCTGTAGACGAGCGCAGTTTTTTGATTTGTTAAAGTGTAGGCGTTTTCATTGATTGTGATCAGGGAGGTAGCTGAAATATTTTAGTATAGTGGAATATTGATATAAGTTGCAGTTGAGTGATTTTCGATTATTACGGCAGCTCGGTTGTCTCTATCATCCCTCAACTGTATATGTAGTTGCAGAACTGAGTTTTTCCCTGTACTAACTCACATGAATTCGTTTCCGTGTACTCGTGCTCATGTGTTCAGAGCTGAATGTGTACATGCCGAGTTCTCATAAATACTAAATTTACTGGCTGAAGTATCCGGTTGACGTGAACTGGTGGTTCAATTTTTGTAAATGAGCTCCTTTTTTGGCAAGTACGCGTCATCATTACGTTACTAGTGTATTATGAATTGGTTTGAAAATTGTCCTGAAATCGAAGAATGATCAGTTCGGAGTGTTTGGATCAGGCCGTATCTAAAAGGTCTATACGGAATATTTGAGTTAAGAAATAACTGAAATGAGAAGTTTTGCAATGGTCTGTTAGGAAAGATTTTCCTTCTCTAATTTGCTCTCAACCCGAGCCCTTCGAGCATTACCTCAGAGACTTCGGGGAGCTGTTAGGGCTGTCTGAGCCCTCTTCCCTTCTGGCCGAAAACCGATCTAGGTCGAAATCTGGCGAGTTGCTATGTGGGCTCGAACCCGGGGCCTCCGAATTTCGAAACCAACGCGTTATCCACTCGGCCAACCAGACAAGCTTGAGTTAACGAATATTGAAAATGGCTTCTCTTATTTCGAAATGGTCAGTAAGTTACAGGGCGTCTAGCGAGCATGAAAACACGCAAAACCAGAAAATAGCATAATTTTTGCTCGAAAGTAGCATGAAAGCATAAAAATGGCGTGATTTTTTACAGTTTCTTTGTTAAAGCACGAATTTTTAACATTTTATCTCTAAAATTGTTTCAATAAAAAATTTTATTATTATTCTCATTAAAGTATTTTATCGGAATAAACTGTCAAAAAAATCGTATAAAATTTCCTACAAAATAAGTACATACGGAGGGGGCGGGGGGAGTTGTGCTTTTTAGAGAAAATTTGAAGCATGAAAAAGGCATGAAAAAACGAGAAAGTAGCATGAATTTTCATTTTCTGAAATTGGTAGAAACTATGGGTAGAGAATTTTTGAATCAAAAAATATTTGAAATCAGTTTTCAAGTCTCAGCATTGTTAGTAAACAGTGTTTGAATCCAGAAATATTGAAAATGTCTCTTTAAGTCTTAGAATGGTCTGCAAGGAAAGCTTGATTCGATAAGTTCAAGTTTCAGAAATGTCTTCTAAGTAAGGTTTGTGTCACAAAATATTTTAAAGAAAATCCTGAAGTCTTGGAATAGTCTAGAGTAATTGGAGTAGGAAATATCGAAAATGTCTCCTTAAATCGGAAAATTTTTTTAAGGAGCGTTTAAGTGACGATGTATCGTACATGTTTCCTAAATTCGCAGTTCTTTCAAATTAATCACGAATGAACGCACAGATTCCTTCCTTCTGTATTCCTCATTTTGCACACAGGGAAAATCTGCATGCGAATTATTCCGTTACTTTTTTACCTCCTTTCCCTTCTGCCACCTGGGTGCTACTTTCTTCATATTCTTTCTTTTTTTTCCTCGTAAGCCTTCGGGTTTCTTTCTTTCTTTTTCTTTTTTGCCCGTCTGATCATCTCAGACAATTTTCCTTTCTGGCTTTCCTTTCCGCGACGTGATAGCGTCATGATATTTTTTCAGCGTATATGATAAATTTTCGATTTTTAATTAAATCATTATTGAATTTTTTTGAAACATTTTTTCTTACTATTTTTACAGGTCTGTGAGTTTTTCCGTCCCTATTATCTCTCCACCGCATCAATTGCTTTTTTTAATAGTATTCGTGTTATTCTGTTTATCTTGTTTCTCTCTCTCTCTCTTTAGGTCATAAAATTTTCCCCCACCATGTGGACTCATATATTTTTATTTTGTCGCCTGCAATAAAAGGTGTTTTTTGCGGTGTATATTTCAGACTTTTGTTTCGTTTTCTTTATGAAAATTAAATATATCGCATAATGGTTGTATAAATTCTTTGTGGGGGTGGGAGCATTAGCAGGAGAATGTGATCAGTAAGTTTTTTCGCTGACTTCTCTTCTTTTTTCGTTCTGGAGTTTGAAACGACTTAATATGTGATCAAGGTGTAAAAATAATATCATAAGAAATTATTTGAACAATTAAACGAATTAATCTAAAAATTTTATAAATTGATTTAATTGATCAAATTAAAAATGTAAACATAATTAATTTTATTAATATTAAATTAATTAATATTAATATCCTTAAATTTAATACTAATAAATTAAAACTAACTGAATAAAGTAACCAAAAAATAAAATTAATTAAAATCAATATCACCTTCCTTGCCTTGACATCACCACTCTTTGAGAAATTTCATGTGAGCTAGTCGTGGTATTTTCTCAAGTTTTCTGAGCTCTTGGCCGATTGGTCACGTATGTCGATTTTTGGTCTGATTTTCCTCTGGTCGTAATGCAGGAAGGTGTGACTAGAGCCAGTCTGCTTTCTTTGTGAACTCCCTGTGACTGACTTGTAGTTTCCCAATTTTAACTCTGTCAAGCGTGTGTTGTTGAAACTTTTCAATTTTACGACCTAACGAGCTTGTTATTTCGATTTGTTATTCAAGATCTGATGAAGGATTTTATGGAGTTTTCCAAATCAGTGACTCAGGAATCCCCAATTTCAATAATTTGAGAAGTCGATTTCAGCGTGCTCTGGCAGCTGTAACGAAATATGTACTTTTTGGTATAACGTTTCTTAGACATTGCTCGTGATGGTAATTTCGATTGCCCTACTATTCGGTGAAAATTCGTGTTCTTGGACGTGGTCTTATTGAAAAAATAAGATTAAATAAAATGAAAAACAACCTCAATTATTGAAACTGATGTACACGAGTCTGATTTTCTCATGATGGATATGAGAGGCAGGGGGTTTAACTGTCATTTAAGTCATCATTCAACGTTATTTATTTTGGATGAATTCTATAATAATGACCAGGGCTGCAAATTTTGTGCGAATGCATATTATTTTTATCTATTGCGTGTGTATTCCAGAAGTTTCAAAAGATCATCACGAATCAGAGAATTGTGAGTCAAATGAGCAGCACTTGATTTTGCATTTATCGCATATTTTGCCATTTACCATTTAGCGCATTCGTAGCACATTGGTGGAAAAAAAGATCATTTAAAGGTCATTTATTTTCAAAATTCGATTTTGTTAGACACCCTGAGAGTAGATAATATTACCGGTAATTATACGATTTTACGTCGTGAAACATGAAACGAGGCTATGGTGGGAAGGGTGGCTACTTGTGATAAAATCGGTGGCATTATATGGGTCCGCCAATTCTAGTTGATAAGGTATGGTAGCATAAAAATGGTCAGAGGCGGATCTCCGACTGGGGAGCAGTGCCCCCAATTGGATCCTTGCTGTTCAGTGGGCTACGGGTTTGCGCGGCTGGCAGCAATTTCCCATGAAAAAGATTGATACGTCAGCTAAGACGATAAAATTGAATTACAGCGTCGCAGGTGCTCCCCCTCCACCCGTAAAATGAATGTCGAAGTCATTACAAGCTTCGGAGCCGAAAGTGTTAAATAAATGAACGCGATCAACGCGCGGAAACGTCGTCGTTTCGCGGTATCGCGATTCGATGAATGATCTTCGCAGCTGATACAATTTCTCAGCCAGTCAGAGAGGCGAGTCGGCCGTCAAATTTTTCCGACTTGATATATTACACGCGAAGAGAAGTCATTCACCAGCCTCAGTCTGTAAATCGAGTCACGTTTTTCAGGAACACTCGTACTCGCATTCGTGTGCGTAAAACGCTCGTACGTTGACACGTGTTTCAGAAGTCACTCATAATCACATCATTTACTATATAATTATTTACATCGTTCGCCAGATCCTTCACCATTCCTCTTTAGAGATCACCGGTTACCGCCTCGCTGCCGCTGTAGGTCATTTGTTAAGACTGACTCACAGTTTTCATCTCCATCAATTGAAGGGAGCTAACTTGCGATGGTAGGATAGGCTTTCTGAATGATCAGATGAATGCAAAAAGCAACGAAGACGTAAATGTTTGCAAATATTCCCTCCCTCATCCCTCCCATCTCTTCCTCGCATACAAAACATGAGGAAACATTACTCGGCGGGCCTTTGAATGAATTCAAGGTGGGTTTATTGTGAATGGATTTGGACCAAGTTTTTAGTTGATGGAGGAGATCCCAAGGGTGCATTGCTTTTTTCCTCGGGATGATAGTAACTGGGGGCTCCGCCTCTTGGTTTTTTGGCGGTCCAACTCCGTGTAGGGTTCTATGGAAAGTTATTCTGAGCCATTAATAATACGACATGATAAGGACGTAATTCGTCACATTATCTTGCCTTAAGTTCCCCCCTCCTCGGAAAAGCAGTCATGTTCCGCGGCTAGAAGCGACTTAATTCAAGGCGTCTACAGGTTTGGAAAATTTGGAAAGTTTGGAAAAAGTCAGAAATTTTAAAAGTAGGTCAGGAAGTTTGTAAATAGTCAGGAAATTCAACAATATTTTTAAGAAGTTTGGGGAAAAAACAAAGAATGAACGCACGGAAAATTGTTTTCGTTGTTTAATTTTACTTCAGCACTCCGTAGAGTTGTATTTTACTATCTGTGAACACCTTCCTAATGCTTTCACCCAAAAATCAACTTCAAATTTCAGTTCATTTCAGCCATAGCGTCTAGTAGTATAAACATAAACATATACTGTCTGTACTGTAAAGGTTTAAAGAAGAGAAAAAAAAGTTTGGAAAAAGTCAGGAATTTATATTTTTCCATTCTTGTAGACACCTTGTAATTACGCAGTGTGTACATGTATGTTACGCTCAAATTTGCTACGTTTGCTGCTTACGGATTAAGGAGTAAAGTTCATTTTTATGTTCATTTTAATCAACTTTTCTCTTCCGTCTCCTCCATCAAGAAGGAAGGGTTGTTTGCATTGACTCTACGTATTCTTGTCCACAATACGTAGCCCTTATATGAAGCAAAATGTTCTCCATTGTTCCATTTGCTGAATATTTTCAATGCTCTGAATGAAGAGAGGGGGTAGTATGCGGTGGCTTCAAACAAGCTTTCGAAAAAATTCGACTTCGACTCTAATTATTAATGTCTCACTATAATTAATAGTCGAAATATTATATTCATGTGGTCAATTAATATCTCCGTGATATATCTTGAACATGCGATAGCCTCGGATGCTTAACAAAAGTAAAGCATATGAGCCTATCACATCAAATTTCAACGCCGACTACCAGCATTGGTGTTTCGCTAACGTTGATAAGAAAGGTTCAGTCCCTATTGTAATTCCTTGTATCGACAGCCTCAGATATTTCAACAAAGCCAAATTGCTTGAGCCTGTTACTCCAAAACTAACAATAAACCAATGAGTCATGGTCTTGCTCATACGAGCTACAACAGTACCTGGTAGCCGATAAGAGACCCGTGTATCATCGCTGTGTTGAACTTCATGCAGTTGAAAAGTATACGGTTTCAGCAAAGGTTACAGTACGCTCTTGTGTTACGATTGTGTTTGTTATACTCAATTTGTCCGCGTTAAGTGTTTCAATTCGCGTAAGTGTTTCAATTCGCGTAAGTGTTTCGGGTTGGTGAAGCAAGATCATCATAGATCTACAGGTCAGATAACCGTTGCATTAATTACAGTTTACCTTACAGTTGATCTCACTCTTGCTCTCTCGCTAACGCTCGCCCTCTTACTTGCCATCTACTGGCAAACACGTTGACAGGCACTGCTACAAGTTAGGCAAATGCCAACTTCAACGGACCCTGCAATATATCTAACGACTCCTCGTGTCGACCAACATTAAATGAACCTTTCAAGTAGTGCTTGGAGTTCGAGAAATCCTTGACTCCGAGTCTACCCTAAATTGTGGTGCACTTAATGCTCAAGCAATCCTTGACATTGAATCCACCTATGAGTTCCTGAGTAGGTTTCCATTATGCTGACCACTGGTACAAGTCACTCAAGCAGCCCTACGCCGCTTCGTACTGACTTCACGAACCGCCTTTAGAATCCTACATTGGCTCTTCACCTACTAAATTTTACCGTTATCTTGACATCTTATGACTGACAGTATATGTGTTTGTTCCATGTACTGTTAGATGATGCAGCCCAGGGCTAGTCCGAACCTAGAAGTTGCCGACGCCGGAGGAGCATAATATAATTTAAAGAGGCATATTTAGAAGGATATATTAAATAAGTTTCCTTGTTTAAATTTCAATTTACGTTTGTTAGTATACCGTGGCTTTATTCCTGTAGTAGTGACTCTCAGTACATAAACAATATTGCCTAGTCTTTGAGCTGGCGATAAAAGCTCATCACAAGCCTTCCACTGCATCAAGTTGATCTTTTTCATAACTAATTAATTGGCTGAAATAATCTATATTCCACCCTTTCATAAATTTGTATAAATCATGAAATATGACATATGAATTTTTGGGTCGTAATATAACTCTGCTTACAAGAGATTATTTCACACAAGCAGGTATCTGGATACTACTCAATATCAATCGTCTGTTTCTCTTTCTTCCAGAAAGATCTCAACTTTCTTACGATAAATTTTACGTATATCATTCAACGCTGCATTTTTTCACCACTTTACTTCTTCCTTGATATCGGATATCGGAAAATCATAACATCATGTTCCCTACATTTAATTATCGACTGGAAAATGGAAACCTGAAAAAGAACATTTACTGTATGCACATCTCTGCCCCGTGCCAGCAAACTTCCAATGCTACTGGGGGTTTTGCGAATGGAACAAATTTTATCGTTGAGCTTTCTAAAAAAATCCAGCAAATTGAACAAAATTTTCATTTATTGGGAATATGTATTACAGTTACATCATTTTGAGTACCCGATTATTGGTAATAATACCGCCCCTTAATAAAGAAAGAAATTTGCTGCACGGAAGCTTTTTAATCATGAACACATTTATCCTTGTGGAGAAAACAAACAGTCCTGAGTGAAAAGGAATTTTTGTTGCTTTTTTAAACATTTTTCTGTACCGCATAAAAAGACAGGGTACATATACCTATTTGCAGGTACGCAGAATACGTATAGTTGTTACGTATTTCAATTTTTCCAGTAAATGCAACCCGTATATTGTTTCCAGAATTTCAAACCGCAGAACTAAATAATAATTATACTGTGTTTGTTCTGTTTCAGGTAAATGACACGACATTACTTACAGTCAGTGCTGTTTTGGTCGCATGAAATCAATGGTCACGTGTTCAGCCCGGTCGTTCTTTTTCAATTAATTAACGCATTTTCAAGAAGTCCGATGGATGCGGAAACCTGGCAAAATCTTACGGTCGAAAAACTCAAATACAAGTCTGTTTCTTGTCAACTAAATTACGTGGAATGCGAAGTTTTATTCTTGATACGCATGCCAGTTGTAAATATGTTTTCTTCCTCGTTTCGTTTGAAAAGCAGAATATTTTCAAAATATCGAATGCTAGAATTGAGAAGATGCCTGCAAGTGCTTAACCGGTCCTCCAAATCCGTCAAAAGTCCCTCAAGCATTCGAAATGAAAGCACTTTTGCAAAATGAGAGTTGAATTGATAATATCTCGTGATAGTTTTATTGGAAATCAACGGTGCAACAACGGAAATTCCCCATTCCCCCAGAATCAGAAAAATCTTCCCATGTGCTTCAAGTGCCCCACCCCTTATTTTTGATTTTCAACTTCGGTAGACAACCTTTTTCATTGAAAGGAAAAACGAAGCATAACCAGAATTGAAATCCCGTTTTCCAGCCACTCCCATTGTGGAACTTTGATGCCGTAATTCATTATAGGATTACGTACTTATTTTATACCAGTTTGTAGTCGTATTCTCAAATTTCATACTCATTCTCCGTTTTCGAGATATTTAGCGAATTCAGTTTGATGGGGATGAAGGAAACTTCATCGAATTGCAACCCTTGAAATGTGACAAAAATCGGAAATATTTTAATGGGACTATTTTTTTAAATAGCAAAACGAAATGACGGGACGGCGGAACAAATTACACTTCGCCGAAATGGGGACCAACCTATAATAACCCCCGTAGATTTTACCACCCATTATCTCAGCCCAAAAGTTTTGGCGAGTTGAACAATTGGTTGTGAAAAAGAAGATCATTGTTTAATCAGGCTTCTTTTTGTTGAATTTTTCTAATTCATTCATAAAAGAATTAACTGTCTAGGAAAATGAGGGATTCAAAAAGGGGAAATATGCTGCGGAAGGTTTTGCAATAGAATGGTCTCCTGATAAACCAAATTGACGCGAACATCAATAGTTGATTTTTATGAGAGTAGTAGAATTTTTCTTCTGCGAATCTGGGTAAGTCGAGAGAGGTATGTTTCCCGACATTTTAGGGAAGACATTTTTTAGGTCCGGCATGGTGAAGAAATGCTCTCATAATGGTTTTGTTTTCGCACCTTAAAATTCCTCTAGCCTTGCTTAAAATGTTCTGAGATTCTCGTAGTGTGTATGCGCTTCTAGACTGTTTTAGACTTGATCAGGACTCCGTAGGACTCCTCTTCGAACTCGGTTATAACGCAGTAGGACTCTTGAAGACTCAAACACTTCAGGACCCTTTCATCTTCTTCCAAGACTGTTTAAAGTTGACATTCTGTTGAATCTAGATATTCGTGCGCTCTATAAGACTCTTCTAGGCTCGTTTAAAATTCTTTCAAAGTCTTCTACACTCTTCTAAACTCCAGAAGACTCTTTTGGATTTGTTGAATTCGCTGTAAGACTCGCAGACTCGCGTAAAACTCTTTTAGACGTTTCTAGCTTCGTTTGAGGTTGTTTAAGACTCGTCCGAACTTGAAAATGCGGTATAACTTTTCTAGCCTCGTTTAAAACGCTTTGAGGTACGTACTTCCAGCCTCCTCCTGAATAGTGTTAAACTCTTCGATGCTCTTTGAAGCTTTGTTGGGATACTCATTTACAGAGCTGGATTTAGGTCTTTAGGGCCCCAGAACCGAAGTTTGGGGGGAGTGTCCTCCCCACATGTTAGGACTTGTAATTTTCGTGGGGGGGGGGAGTGTAAAAGGGGGAATTTTTTGTGCGCATGGGTAACCGATCTAGTGTTTTTAATCTATTTTTTAAAAATTTATTTTCGTTTGGTGGCGGCTCTCGTGTCTCGTGGGTACACCTCTGAATCTGGCCCCGACGAGTCGTAGAATGTTTTCCTACCTTCCTACGTCCTTATTAGTGGGGATCTTTTTTACCCCTGTCCTTATCCCTCCAGATTCACATGTATCGTTAAGGTTTGCGTGTTCAACTGGAGTTCTGTGGACGACTTTTCGTGATTCAATTTTTCGAACTTCAACCAGTTAAAAAAATGAAATTGAACCATATGTCATGAGCTTTCGGAATCATTGTAATTTGACCTCGTATTGAAAATCGGAACACTTACTGGAAAGGCGCCGACGGCTAACTTATTCAATAATTACAATACGAGTATTATTTCTTAGCTTCTTACAGACGCTGAATTCGCTTTCGATATTATTCGATTTAAAGTTAGAATTGTGACCTCTAATGTGTAGTGGGGGGAGGGGGGGGGGAGAAAGGAGTCAAATTCTTGCAATTACGATACGAGTATCGTTTTCTCGGTACCAAAAGTTGTTAAATTCGTTTTTGATGTTATTTATACCCTACTGTGAAAATTGAGAAATCATCTGTGGGTGGAAGTCGAAGTATTCAATCGCGTATTCTTAGCATTTTATCCGACTGTCTTAGCGGATTACGGAGACTTAGGGCCGTTGTAATATTGACGTTTATAATGGCGGTGGTATCCCGTTGCCGTCTGCCATGATTTTTACTCCCTTAGTCGAATTAGCCAGTTTTGTGGCGCTGGCGTTCGCTTTCTTACTCGAAACTAAAGCACTTGTGCTTTTCAGGGGTTGGATCGAGTGCTTTTTCCGATGGTCTGCTGTTCTTATACCAGCTCAATCGTACGCGGTATTTAATGAGATTTGACCTTCGGCTTGCCGCATCTCCCCGTCATACCCACCAACTGGAGAAATCTGCTTTAGCCATGTTTATTGATTCGAAGTCCTCCGCACGACGTGGACGCGCTGAATTCTCGTGGTTGTCATCTTCGCCTTTTTTATCCATCATTGGTGATCTGGCTCCTCTTGATGGTCTAGACTACTACCTAGAGAACTACCACTAACGATGAACACCCTTCTTACGTGGAAGGTCGACAGTTTCAGTGCTTCATCCCATAGAGTTCATTGCGGGGGAAAGCACCTACTCTCTGAGACGGCTAGATGTTACTGCCCAGTCAGGTGGTCGGAGTTATAATTTCGAATTTCGGATTATAATTAAGGCCAGAAGTGTGGATACCGTATTTCTACTGCCCCTGAATCCGCCAAAAGGGTGCCTGGCTCACCACTCGGAGCCCCCACCGCCTCCACTCCACAGAGGCACCAGAAGGCATCAACAGGAGGAAACAAACCCCAGCCCACACCAGTACCTCGGAAATAGGCCCGCACCCCAGGAACCCCCATCAATGGTAGCACCAGGAAGAGCTGCTTACTGGGCCATGGCCACTCATTGTTATACCTTCGAGCGTCATGTTCTGACAGGCGACTTCTTGAGCAGGGTTAGTCAGGATAGCTTACCCTCGCTTTCCCCACGGTCTTTTGCATTAAAGTTCTTCCTTCTGTGTGCCAAACAGTGTGCAGATGCGGCTCGCTTACTAGCCACGTGTTTCATAACGCTGAGTAAACTGCCTACAATATGCAGTTGCACAGTACCATATCTTCTGATTCTGGTGGTAACACGCCTTGTTTTAGTGAACTGGCGAGGTTATAGGACGCGTTACCTCCCTCCTCCATTGGCTCTGTGTTATTTTGTTCACTAGGATGTTACGGAGATGATCGAGTATCACTAGCTTCCGGCACTGGTGGGACCTGGCTCGTGACGCAAGGACTGCGTAATGGGCACTTGACCACTCGGCCACAGAGCGACGCTAACTATCTCGCCACATACTGCTGAGGTCCCAAGACTGCCCCAGGTCATCTGTTGTTCGAGGTCCTGCGCCCAGTTTCAACCCACCCGGTCAGGCATAGAAACGCCGTAGACCAGTCTGCCAGTAGGAGAGCGATTCGACGTCACCCATACCGGACAGCGAATGAGCCTACAACGTCCTTGACTAAGGGATAGCCAGCAGGGCCGCGGCCGGCTTCCACAGTCCGGTTGAAACTGCAGCGCCCGCCCCGCACAACCACCGACTGCACCCCACCCAACGCGGCTGCATCGTATTGAAGCATCCACTCATGCCAACCCATTAGCAGCCCCCCCAGACCACCGCAGGCAGAAGACCCCAGAAAGCGCAGACCCGTTCCCAGGAAACCCAGCGAATGCCAAGACTGGCACCCCCCCCCCCATCAGTACCCTCAGCACCTCTTCAGAGCAGGAAGAAAACGGAGACCCCGGGCAGAAATGCGTATAATTTAGAATTTAGATTCGTTGCAATGGTCAAAAAGGGTGGTGTGGTGGGACGTATGGCGATGCACGCATGCCAAAGTGGCCCCTGAGACACCGCACCCCCAGCACCGGAAACTACCCTTTCGGGCATCGCATCAGTGCCGAGGGGGGCCAAAAAGGGTGGATACCATATTTCTAACGCTTCTGGTTTCGCCGAAAGGGACTGGTTGGATTTTTACTGGGAATAATTTCGGGGTGTTTTGAAAATTACGCTTCTACAGAATGAAGGTGTTCAAAATCGGAAAAGTCAACTAGTACGAGTTTCGGGATTCTGAATTTGCTTAAATCGTTTCTCGTATCAGTCTGGCAATCGGTTAACGACGGTTCTTCTATTCGAAATGCGGTATACGTTATTTTATGCAAACAAATACATCGTTTTTGGTTTGAGCCTACATTATACTTACAGTGTTTCAAGTTACAGCGAAATGGTCGGAATTGAGGCGGATCGAGCAATTACGCGCATCAGTTATGATTAATACAGCGAACAGGCTTCGCCGTAATCTGCCCCAGAATGCTGAAATTCGACGTCCAACTAAATCTCGACCGAGCTGTTCGAAATTATACGTATATAGACGATACGCCATTTGTACGGGGCGCAGTCGAAAAATCTCTGGGCTCGCCATTTTACCATTTACGCCCTGCGACCTGTAGTGTAACTTAACTCTATGCTGTACATGTAAACGGGAAGGCAAACTAACGCGGGCATATTTCTGTCACTCGTAGGATAAGCCATGAGCCGAAAAGTTGTGAACACTTTTTACTTACACGAAGTCGAAGTCCTTCGTTATTCCCACGTCGATGGACGCGCGGTTGGCGACGCGGCGCGGGACCGCGTTGTCGACCCGCGTATATTCATTAAAAACACAGCGCGACCGACAATTTGGTTTTCCATCGAGAAAATTTGTATAAAGGCTAGAAGTGGGGAATAGAATATGAGTGTATACATTTGTACACGCCGAAGTATATATTATACTTATACAAGTATAGCGCCGCCGCGTTTTACTTTCGAAGATAAATTTCACTCCTTTAAGTTGTCGCGGAAGGCGAATTCTTATTAAATTATTAAAGTTGAGAAATAAGTTTTGTGGCTCTCGTGTGACTCGAAACGTGTGATGCGTTTCTCCGTTGCCCGCTTTTCTTTTCTTTTCTCTTCTCTTCTCTTATTTTCTTTTCTTTTCTTCTCTATAAAAGTATTACACAAACAATAGAAGACCCGCGAGGCCGTAGAAATAATAATGCCGTAACGCGGCGCAAACAATAAAAGCCCCGAAATGGGGCACGATTTTTACGCCCATTTGTTTACACTCGGACATTACTAGTGTTCGCGTAAGCGGAATTACGTATTCCGGGACTTGATACAATTTCGCGAATTCTTGTACACCAGCGTAAGACGACGTGTGGCAGATATTCTCCATAGCTTGGAACCAGTCTGCATGTTTCATTTTGCGTGTGCCGAAATTCGAACAAAGGTATTAAGGTGGTCCAAAATTTGATAGTTTTTGAAATGTTTTGCTCCCAGTAGCTAAACTTAGTCATTTCGGTCTAAAAACGAACAGCCAAAACTTTTCTGGAATCGAACAGTTTTGAGGGATGGAGAGGGGGGCACGATTAACGTAGGATTACTCATAAGGAAGTTCATAATTCTGTTTTGGAACCTTTAAAACAACGAGTTCTGTCGAAAAAAAATTTTTGACTGTGAACAATCGTTTTCATGAGTGTAAGAATGGAGCATCTTCCGAGAATCTTGAGAAAAAGTTTATTCAAAGGTAAATCGCCTGTACTAAATTTAATATGAAAGTTTTTTTATTTCATTTTATTTTTTAACTTCGAGCATTACAGGTTCGAATAAAAGCATGACAACGATTGTCTACTCGGATTTCAGAAACGCTGAATCTATTTATGCTTCTTCTTAGTCCCAATCCGCATTTTGAATTCCCCACTAACGGACAGATTCAAAAAAATTCAAATAACACCTACAATTATATCGAGAATGGGATATTGGAATATCTGAATTTGATTTCGAGCGTCTTGACTGTAGCCTCTACAATGGATCACAGGGGACAGGAACGAGAAAACTACGTCATTATTTAACACGAAGCTTCAAGTACATCGATGGTGTTGCGCAAGAAGGGCCAATCTGATAATTTCTATCTTGGTGTGTGGTGGGACATATGGCGATGCACACATGCCAAAGTGACCCCTGAGACACCGCACCCCCGAAACCGGAAACTACCCTTTCGGGCATCGCATCAGTACCGAGGGGTGATAATTTCTATCTATAAGTTGAAGTAATTTTTCGCATATACAGTATCAGGTAGTAAGGGCCCATCTGCCGGGGCCAGACTGAATCACGTAGTTTAGCCCTTGTTGACTGGCACCCACTGCTTGGTACTGCACATGCGAAGAACTGCTGGAACTTGACTTACAAACTGAAAATGTCAGATTGGTCCTTCTTACACGTTCCCATCGATATCAAAAACTAGGTTTCTGTAGTTGATGAATTCACTTTTGAAGTTATTTCTCATGTTTCCGTCCCTGTGTACCATTGTCGGTGGGTGTTTCATGGGGGGGGGGGACTTTCAAAATAGATTCATTTCTAAATTTCTATAAAAAAAATTAATAAAACACTGACATGAGAAGTTTTGCTGTTTGTACCGAAGTACTAATTTTTGCGAACCTTTGATTAAACTAGTTTCCGTCTTTCCCTTTCTGTGGGTGGCAGCTGCATTCTTTCATTAGTAGAAAGTTTCACCATTCTAAAATTTCTCCAATAGGTACTGTGAATAATATCTTCTACTAACTCCACATCTGTACGCTGTTCGAAAAATAAGAACGAGCAAACATCTGAAATGTTATCAGGATAGGTTGTCCTCTTACCATCGCTCCCTTAAGACACTCTGCATAGCCACAAAATTTATTTGGAAGGCAAAAGCTTTCCATTTAGTAATATGTCAGTATGATCAGCGCATTTGAACTATGTGAATTGATTCGTCACAATCAATAATTATTTAGGAGTGAGAAGGTTTTATTTTCTTTTTCATTTTGTTCATTTCTTTAAATTATGTACTGCCCGTGAGCATTTACAGGGAATATCTTGATTAATCTATGGAGTCTTACCCTTTCCCCTTTTCTAACCACTATCTGTGAGAGACCTGATTGCACGTCCTGACCGCCCAAACCTGTCCACGATGCACGTTCGGGGTTGCTGAAAATTGAGCTCAAGCGCCGGAAGACAAAATGATGTCGTTAACGACTCGTCCACACAGGGAATTCCGGGCACTGCACATCTATTCAAATTACTAGGATGAAGCATGTTATGACCAATTTTATCGCTAAATACGTTGTTGAAGCCTATGGCATATTGGTGTCGACTCGTACTCAAGGTCTTAAACCATTTTCCTGCTTCTGCCCGCTCCGAGAGTCGCATACGTGCATGCCCTTCTACCG
This sequence comes from Acanthococcus lagerstroemiae, assembly GCA_031841125.1. Taxonomy (NCBI): domain Eukaryota; kingdom Metazoa; phylum Arthropoda; class Insecta; order Hemiptera; family Eriococcidae; genus Acanthococcus; species Acanthococcus lagerstroemiae. The sequence continues at coordinate 5,352,779 of CM063108.1, forward strand.
CAGCGAAAAAGTGCCGTGACTCTAAAAAGATGGACTCTTCGCCCCCGGGTTCGATACCCCTACATCCCCCGGTGGATCCGGTGGTAAGGCCATTCCCTATCGCCACTAAATATTGCTACAGTGGTAAGGCGATATTTCCAATCGGAAGTTCGGCAACATTTAAAAAAAAAAATACCGTGTGCAAGAATTAGGGAACGAAGGAAGAGCTGTCAGTTTTAAGATGGCCGGACTGTCTACGGTTTTCACTACGAACTTCGTGCTAATGAAAACGCTTCCGTCCAGTGGCGTCAAAAGGTTTTTTTTTTTCCAGGAGGTAGGTACATAAGCTTGAAATTTAGGTCGACAGCAAAAGGGGAAAACATTCAAAAGTAGGCAAAAATCTTGTATATCTCTAAAAATCTCGTACGAAATCTGTTTCTCTTGATAAACAACGTAGATCGATTGTTCATCAACTGCAGATCTTTTCTTGCAGGTATACGTATAGATTGTTATTTCGGATTACTCCGGTTTTGTTTGTTGTTCTTCGTTTCAATTTTCACAAGACAGTAAAAAATTGCGGTTCTTACGTTCACGTTGCCGTGTTTACTTTTCCGGCGATGCTTCCTGTATATATATGTTATGTACCAAGTCCAAAATTGTACATTTCGGGGATGGTACAGGTGATTTGGTACCAATCGCGAAATGCTCGGACCATTTGTGAGATTTCGTACTTGGTACAACAATTATTGTACCTTTTGCGATACGTGTGTTTCACTTTGTCCTATTCGCGTAGCGTCCGGACTACGCTGCTACATGGTACAACTGGCTTGTACCAAGTTAGAAATAGGTGCGTTACTACTTACCGATCATTCATGAAATTACCTGTATGATTTGGGGTTATTATTCGATCATTCATAAAACTTGACTTGAGATAAGAGACAATCTTCACCGATGAATCTATTTTTTCTAAATTACCAAGAACACCTCACGAAAAAAAATGTTCTATGTAACTCCCGGTGCCATAATGCAATGTCGTGCTGTAATACATATAAGTAATATCTACCACCGTTGGTATCTGAGAGCTTCAACGCGATTCTTCAATCTAGTCATTTAATTTGAATAAAGTTTAATTTTAGTGTAGTTGTATTGAGCTTTCAAATCATAATATTTCATGAATGGTCGGTAAAGCAGCTATTTCTAACTTGGTACAAGACAGTTGTACCATGTAGCAGCGTGGTCCGGACGCCACGCGAATGGTACGAAATGAAACGTTCATATCGCGAATGGTATGTACCAAGTCCGAATCTTACAAATGGTCCGAGCATTTCGCGATTGGTACAAAATCACCTGTACCATCCCCGAAATGTACAATTTTGGACTTGGTACATAACATATACATGTATTCTTTTTTAACATCTCGTTCGTATTTTTCTATCCACTTGCGCACTACTGGTGTGTGTGTGTATATATATATATATGTATATGGGAGTACTAAATAGATACATCCAACAGCCAACCTCTATTATAATATACCTACTTTTCTGCTCGCTGGTATGCGAGAACTAATGAAATTTCTAATAGTTTCCATCGAGGCACCATTTATGGGAAACGAAAGCACTAACACCCGGCAATTTCGTTATTATTTTAAAAGGTAATTCGCGCTCAGGCTCAGCCCCCGCTCACTTTGCGTTCATTGAGGAGGAAGTATAAGTGAAAAAAAAAAAAGAAGAAAAAGTGGAAAAAAGGAACAAAAGGTCGCAAGCTCGGAGCTTGGTGTTCGTACACCGAGCATCCTCTCGTCTTCTCATATTTACGAAGTCCGAATAATTACCTCATTTGTTTATCGCTCACGCTGTACATCGTGTACAATATATACACGATTTCTTTTCTCCTTCTCGTTCTTTTTCTTTTATCTTCTCTTCTGCATTCATTTATTATTTGAAAATAATTACTAACCAGAAACGTTAGTTTTGCTCGTTTTCATTTACAAGGAAAGGAAAAGAAAAAAGAAGAAAGCAAGTGTACATGCGCATTCGTTTACGACCGGCCGGGGCTGTAAAAAAGTTTCGAAATTTGAAAATATTAATAATGGCTTTTTACGAGCGCACTTTATGTATATTCGCGCTCGGGGTGTTAAACCGACTTGCCGGTAATTGCATTCGTCGAAAACAATGCACGCGCAATTAGTGTTATTCATCGATAATGTGACGTCTGGACGCGAAATAAAAATGCCGAAACAGCGTGTGCATACGTGGAAATAAAATACACTACACACGCCCGTCTGCTGTATATGTATGTATGTACCTTTGTACGGAGAAGTTATTTTAGTTGCGAGTTAAATACTACTTGCTGTTTATTAGTTAAACGAGTTACAAGTTGTATATGATAGTTAATGCGTGTAATTTATTATACATAAGTACATTACATGCATAGGAGGATGTATACTCTGTGCATGTTAATAACGATGACGTTGCAGAAACGTGCGTGCAAAATCGGCGCTTCTCTTGGGTGTTTCTGAACGTGTGTATCTGTTATACGAGTAGCTGTATCGATTACCAGCACGTCGTGTCGTGTCAAAATTTGTCTGCCTAGAAACTCTATCGTCATTCATTAGACTTGAAGTGGTGTTGTACTCGCGAGTATCGCGGTATAAACTTTAAGACTCGCTTGGGGAACAGATAATTTTTCAGTCATTCTACCTTCAACGCTGATTTTCTTATTTCTCATCATGTCATCATCCAACCAGAGAACAGTTCTCCCAAGTACAGGCAGCCGGGGAGAGCGATGCGAGATGAATAGATAGCACGATAGCAGTGTTCCCAGATGGGCAGAACTTCTGCTTTTTTGGCAACATTTTTTGAATTGAGCAGAAAACAGTATTTTTAGCAGAAAAATAGGCAAAGTATAGCAGAATCAGGAGGAAAGCTGATTTTCAATAGAATTTAGAAAAATTATGTCATTTAAAATGCAAAATCGGGGAAACATTGTTTATAACCGAACTCAGACTGATCAGATATCCTGATATATGAAACATACACTGAAAACTAAACTAATGCCCAACCTGGCCAATCGTACCAAAGTTTTTTTCTCAGAAGTTAAAGGTATCTTGAGCCCTCCTAGGCAAAGGTATCACCATAAAAAAAAATCATCATTACGCTGAACGAGAAAGAAAGAAACGATGAAGAGAATTAATATCACAGAAACATTTTAAAATTTAGAACAAAAACTTGGTTAACTAATTTGGGACTCTTGGATTGGGAATGAGATTTGTATGCAATGGCCCCAGTACACTCTCGCTACATTACCTGAGCCTGTTTAGACAGCGAGGCGAGACACCCATTGAAATAAAACCTAAAACCTCTAAAACCCATGTATACTTTTTTCTTCGCTTGTAAAAAAATGTCGGTGTCGCCCCATCCCCCGAAAGGTTTATAGAGCCCCACCTGCACATAAACTCTGGCTACGGGGCTAATTTGGAATTGTTTAAAGATGAGGAATCATGACAAATTGATAAGGCATAACTTGAGGCCCCCAAGAATAATATCACTTTTGCTAGAAGGAAGAGTGGAATTAAAGAATTGAGTAGGTCGGTAATGATTCCAGTATGTTCAACAGATAATCGAGGGTATCAAATGTAAGATTTATTTGGAAATGAAAGAACTTACACAAGATAGGGAGAAATGGGGAGCTGCAGTAAAACTGATGACCTTCTTACTGGTTTCCTTTTGAATTTGTCGAATAATCTATAGTCAATGTAAGGAACAAAATGTGGGTTTACGTAGGTATTTTCTTTTGACTAACGCTTTGGAAAAAAGGTTCTCAAACAGCTTTGAACTTTGTACTTTGTTTACTTTGGACACTCACACACATCTACCTTGGTTTTTTTCGCTATCAGTGGGATCGTGATTAGGTTCCTTTACACTCATTATCCCTCGAAATTGGAGGGTGATAGTATTGAACTCACTTAAACCAACTCACTTTAGCGAACTTTCTTGACCCCACGGTCTAGGGTAACTTTATAAAAATCCAAAAATCATAGCGCCCCCCCCCAACAAAAACTATAAAAAATAGATTTTTTCCCAATTTCCTTTGTAAGAAAGAAAAAGGAAAAAAAGGACATCACAAACAATAATAGCGGTACTGGTATAGTTTTACATTTTTCATTTAGGGGGTGGGGCTTAGCCCCCTCCATTGCCCTCTATTTCCGCCCCTGAGAGAGCGATTGAAAGATAATTGGCTCGATTTCGAGCACGTCGTTACGTCACTTCTGAGCACTGTAGCGTCGAAATGGTTGATCGTAGGCGATTTCTGAGTTGATCACGCGAAAGAGCATTGAAAATGGAACAAGAATCAATACCAAAACGAAAATTGATCTTTTCGAAGCTAAGGCGTGTTTCTTCAGCATAGGTCACATACTCGTATGGCATTCGTTGGTATTGAGAAAGATTTTGACAATGTTAAATGGGATAAAATGTTTGATATTCTAAAACAGATAGGAATAAAATTTGAAGAAAGACAGTTATTTTAAACTTGTGACCATGGGTGACTGAAAGGACCTTAGGGGTCAAAAACGAATTTCCAGGTCGTTTGAACCTTAGGTTTTCGGAAATTAGTAGTTTCGCGTGAGCTCCCCCAAAGACTTGACTGAGTGATTGACTCAGCACTTCATTCGCCTGCGAGTACCACATTCCTTGTATCAGCCTGTATTCCCTTACGAGCATTACATTCCGTGTACCAGCCTGCGAGCACTACGCTCTGCTAGTGCATCATCTTGCTGACGAGTCGGCAACCACGGGAGAGCATTTTTATGTCTGCTTCGCGGATTGCGCCGACATGAGAATGTCGTCGTCTGCTACGTTCCGCAGAGCACGTTGCGCTCCGTATTTTTTGGCACGCTCATTTTTCGGACGCTACATTCGCTGGACGATGACATTCTCATGTCGGCGCAGTCCGCGAAGCAGACATGAAAATGCTCTGCCGTGGTTGCAGACTCGTCTGCGAGATGATGCAGTAGCAGAGCGTAGTGCTCGTAGGCTGGTACAAGGAACGTGATGCTCGCAAGGGAGTACAGGCTGATACAAGGAGTGTTGTACTCGCAGGCGAATGAAGTGTTGAGTCAGTCCAGCCAGTCAGTTATCAGTTAATAGTTTTATTATTATTATTATTTATCCGTTGTGTGCTAAAGTAAATTACATGAAAATGTCAAAATGATTTCCGCGGAAATGATAATTCCTTTTCGTTCCTCCTCAAATGTAACGTTTTTCCCGTTTGTGTTATGCTCATGGTTGAAATGTGCCAAAGTAAAGACAAGAAAATGTCAAAATAAATTTCCATAGAAATGATTATTTCATTCCTCCTCAAATGTAACGCGTAAAATGTCACGCGTAAAAGTAACGTTTTTCCGGTTTGTGTGCCAAAGTAAAGACATGAAAATGTCAAAAATGAAAATGAGTCAAGAGAATAAAAGAAGAACGTGGTATTGAAACGGTCACGCACCGGATATAGGTACAGAAATGCAGGAGACAAAAGGTGTTTGTTGCACACACGCATCGTGCTACGTAGGAAGTAGCCAGGCAGGATGATTAGACGATTTATACAAAATGAAAATTCGAGAAGAGAGGATCGCCGCAGTTATTACTGAATTTGTATACCTCAAACTCTCGATTCTTCGAAAAAATGGTTATGATTAAATTTGTTGATCACGTATAAAAAAGCACTGATCTTTGTCATCAAAACTTCAATTGGACTTACGGTTCGCGGGAGACAGAATTTTTCAAAGGAAATCAACCTTATGCACTTTTGCCCGCATTTTTAAATATTTTGCCCCCACCCCCGAAAAATTAAAGAAGTTCGATTAGACCCTAGTACGTACTTGACTTCCGTTCTATTTTTCTGAACAATACATCAAACTTTCAGCTTCTTAAACCAATTACAGCTTTCGATATCATCAGACTAAGCTCTGCGGATCAAACAAAAAATACTAAATACATCGTGACCGCTGCATAAGAAGGCTCCTACTTCGTTTGCTTAAAAACGAAGTAGACCAGCGCAAACAGTCGACCACGAGTGGTGTGCTCATGAAGAAAAGGGGGTGTGGTGGTTTGGCTAGTGTTCTATAATAGTGCTAAAAATTCGCTCTATGATTTTCAATTTTTTGGGGGGAGAGGGAGCTTTCAGAGAATGGGTGATATGCCCTCCAGCTCCTCCCTATTTGCGCCTATGAATGTGGGACAAAGGGAACATACTTGTATAAGACTAATTTTTTTCTATTTTTGAGTCCCTCCCCCTCCCCTTTACGATATTGGTATCTCTACCGCATAACAAATTTTATAGTTTTATGATTGTCAGCGATTAGTTGTCAAATTTAAGAAATCCATCAACCTCCTTCTCTGCCGTAAGTTTTCGCGTAGCGTCTGAGTAGGTGTTTACCATGGAAAACTCTAAACGCGTTCTTCCATTTTCCGCGTGAAAAAGGGGTTTCCACTTCCCAGGGAAAGTCTGCCGACGTTCGCGCTTTTGTCTGCGATGAATCGGCGATAATTTTATTAACTCGAATCCTCTCGACAAAACGCCACGAGGACTGTGCGGTTCACGCACTTCGTATACGAATTCATCATCATCAACCCTCGATTCGCACTTCCTGCAGCCTCGTTTCGTTTCAATTTCGAAAATACAAATAATCCGGTGAAACGGTGAAATGGTGGAACGTTAAAACGCAGCGAAATACAATCGGAGACGGGGGCTAAGGGCTAAGTTTTCCACTTTATTCGGCTCAGTTATACTGACGATAGATACACGACCTCCGATCCGTCATTTCCTTCGGTCGAGCTTGCTTTTCAATGGTACTCTATTATCGATATTATGTTTCGCGGATTCACTTTTGCATGTATTTTTTTTTTCTTCCTCCAAATTCCATTAGTCGGCTTTCAATCCTCCTCCTTTCTGTCTTTTCCGCATCCGCTTCCTGCCGTGTCCTCGCGTTTCCTTTCGATTCCAGGGATCCACCGCACGTCGACCAATTTACAATATTATTGTTCGTCCGCCCTTTTTTTCCTTCTGTGTTTTCTTTTCTGCCTCCGAATTTTGAAACTGCCGAAACGATATAGACAATGCAATTACGTGCGATCTCTATGGGCCATTGAAATTCAATTTTCACCTTTCATGGGTAATTTTATTCCACATCCTACCTATTTGTTGTCCGGGTAGAGGTAGCTAGGTACGTAATTTGGCCAGGAATACACTCTAGTTTTTCGACGATGGGTTACTCTTATGCGGCACTCGATGCGACGCGACGCCGGGTAAAGGTAAAGCGGAGCGAGCTTAAAATGTACGCATCGGGAATCCTGAGGGAAGGCCGAGGGACTGAGGGTGTATATTTTGCAAAACCAACAGATATTATGCGCGATATACAGTGATATACGCGGGTATACTTACCTACAGTAAGTGGTGAAAATGGACATTTTCTTTTTACCTCGCCTTTTATTATTATGTCGCGATAAATAAGTCTTTTGAGCGGAATAAAAGAGCCGTACCAGAAGCTCACAATACATCGTGGTTGGCATTTGTTCGCTTCGAATTCTTTTGAAAATGAACAAACAAAAAAAACTTCCTCCGTGGAAATCACTATTTAGTTATGATACGAGCGAACTGCTAACTTATGATATGCATCTTTTGAAGGCATTTTTGGCTATTCAGGAAGTAGGGAATACGTCCGAACAGTGAGACAGCGGGAATTCGTCGTGCTATAATGGGAATTGTGACTCCAAACTGATGGCTAACATATACACAGTTCTATCTTTAAGTACCACATCTTTGGACATGAAAATTGCTACGAGTAATTTTGTTCTTTAGAAAGGAATTAAGATAACTGTTTTCTAGCCAGTATTGAGTAAATTTGAAATTAGCTTTTCTCCTCCCAATACACCACACGAATCCTCCTTTCTCTAGTCCTTTCTTTCAAATCCATCTCCTAAAATTACGTCCAAAATCTTCTCCAACCCTTCTTCATGGTTCATTCCTCCTCCCATCATTAACCTGCACCGCATTAAATTCGACAAAAATTGTATCGCCCCAACAATATACCAAAAAGAAATCCAATCGGTCGAATCTCAAGCTATATCTACTTTTATCTGCTTTACTGATGGTTTCAAAACCAACTCCTCTGTATCTGGTTCTTTCTCTGTTAACAAATTCTACCATTTCAGACTAACGCCCACTCCGTCAATCATTAACGACGAACCCACTGCAGTATACTTCTGCCTTACATACTTCCTAAATTTTTCTCCCCCCTCTTCTATTCGTTTCTTCATGGACTCCATCAGCTCACTATCATCTACCCAGTACCTCTGTCTTGTCCATAGTATTCACATTCTATGTCCCTCGGTGTCCCAAAACAACAGTTCCCTCTGACTAGTTCCAATTCGGACCCGAAAATTCATATTCACTCTTAGAATAGCAAACAGTAACTAGAATGCAATTGCCTTGATTTCGAAAATCGAATGAAGTTTCGAATTGGGGGTTCTGTTATTTGCCTATTCCGAATGTTCCATTATATTTTTGGTTGAGTTTGGATTTCAACTCCGAAACCAGGCTCTCACTTTTGAGAAGAGGCGATACCAATTCGACTCGGAAAATGGAACCAAAAAATATAGAAATAACAGGTCTTTTTAGGGTCGGCGTAGCCGAGCTTTATACAATGGAAAAAATAAAGTTCTAACCGACGCAACAGTGGCGCTTGCGGTTATAAATGTGAGCATGTGGAGAAACAAACGAGATACCCGAGAATGAAACGCGTTTGCTTTTGACAGTGGCGCTTGTGGTTTTAAATGTAAAAGTGAACGTATAATAAAAGGAATAGATAGGAAGATGGTTTTACATTGTGCTTACGGTCTCTGCAAGAGTGACTCGAGGTATCAACATAAGGAATTGATGAAAGGAGTTCATTTTGTGAGGTTTGTAATATTATTGTGTATGATTCTTGCTGAAATTAGGGTCGGCGTGAACCAGCCAACATTTGTAAACAAAATGAGTTATTAGTATCATTGTAAAGAGCGTAAAAAGTAGATTTTTTTCCAGAACTAGGCCCCCGATTCAAAAATGTGTACTCGCGTTGATCAAAGCTTATCAGTAAACGCTATGTCATATAGTTTCTACATGGCTCTTGAACTTAGAATCACGTGTTCTCAAAAAACAGATTTCGCTAGTTGGTTCCGTTAAGCTTAACAATGTTCAAGTACGATCCTACTTTTTGCTCGAAGGTGGTTAGTGGAATAGCCGCCCAGACGTCAGCTGAAAGGCCGACCCTATTACTAGGTCTCAGAGCGACCTAGCTTGTGTATCACTGATTTCGAATAATATTTAATCAGATTCTTATCTCCAATTCCTCCTGAGGACCCCTCAAGGCCCTACCATCTAAAGAAACTCCTAAGGAAAACAACTATTAGGCTGAGAGGAATACAAATACATCCGGAAACATGGAAAATCCCTTCCTTCCACATTGAGTTGAAGTATAATTTCAGATGAGCAACCTTAAATTGACTTGGAAATAAATCAACGGTCTGTCGAAATAAGGGGTTCCTCGGTGGCTGACTTGAAATATTTAAGGTTCCATCTTTAGTCCGGCATTGGGCTCGGGGAACATTTCAATATTTTTCGACATTTTTCACACGGAATTCTTATCCTCCAATGTAGGTTTCCAGCACCGAGGTTTGACCGATAAATTCAGAAATTTCTTTCGGGGTTGTTTCATTCAACCCTGCCGTGTAACACAATCTGAATAAATCTCAGACCGCTCTAACGGAATATTTTCGACTTCATAGGTATCACTTGAAGGATTTTTTTTCTTTTTCTTTCTTTTTCAGTTTTTCCTTGTTTTTCTTTATTGTATACTTCATTTTGTTTCACTTTTTTTCTCCCCTTTTCATTTTTATTTATATCTATATTTTTTTTAATGTTGTAAGAATCCCCTTTCGTTATTGGCCTTTCCATACTGTGAACGGGGGACTTTAATTCGTTGAAATAAAAAAAATAAATGTCTTTTGAGTAAAATATGATCAAAACGCAGTAATACCTCGAAAAAACAAATTTATTTGTAGGTACTAACTTACGGAGTTCTCTCTTTCTTCTTTTCTCTTTTGAAACGGCCAAGTAATGTCTGCATGCCACTGAACCCGCAAAGGACAGACAAGTTTTTAATTTTCGTATTTAAATACCAACTTTCGTACGCACTCATCGGGAGTTCTGTGAATGCGGGTTGCGGGATACCTACATGAAAATATCATTTCGTTGATATTGAAAAGACAGGCAGACGAAGACAAGTCGATTAATTCAACCTGCGGATCTACGGGCGGAGATTTGAGACGTATATATTCATTACACTGTGTAAAAGGATTTCTTTTTGTGTAACCAGGTACCTTTTTTTCAAAACGATCCGACTGATCCCGAGGGTGAAACACACCTGGCGATGGTAATATCGAACCGGAGCAACACCTAGACATTTACCTACAGGTCCAATAGTCAAACATGAAAGCATTCGTGGGGAAGTTGCGGGTGCGATACCAATATGAAGCCGAAACTGAGAAGTCTCAAGTTTGTTAGTTATCTTTTTGGCTTCAAGAAGATCCGCAATTCAACTAGATCCATGTAGCTAGACATAACTGCAAAGATCACTTCAGCAAGTTAAATACGGCGATGTATGTTGTTATCATATGTCAGCATAAACAAATACATATATTAGATACCAGTGAACTCGGTTTTGCTCATCTTCATAATACAGGAAGATGTCGGCAACCATCGGACTGGCGCCATAGTTATTCGCGAATCAATTAACGTAACTATTTAGTCGTTACATTTCTCCATGTGTACTAGTACTCATTTTTGTTTTTGGCCTTTCCTCGATCCACAAATTCCTGCGTAGTACAGAACAGCACGCAAACACGATATTCGTACATAGTTGACCCGTATCGATTAATGAGGACGATATACTGTTCTAATTATTGTTTTTTAATTTCTGAAAGACCAGAAAAATTAGACCACGGTCGCCGAAAGGAAACAAACGAAAAATCTTCAGGGATACATACAAAAAAAAAAAAAAGAATTAACGACTCGAAACGATTTCAAGTAGCTACAGTTTAGTAATTAATCGAGTGACCTAAATGAGCGTCTCTTTCGTGTCACGACACAATACGAAAAGGAAATAGATCCGGCTGTCGGCGACATTTAGACGTTACCAAAGACAATAGATATTTTTTAATTTCATTTTCGCAAATACTGTACCTATATTTATACATATCACGGCGTCGTCGCTGTTCCGTTTCATTTGAATCTCTGCTTGAATTCTTTCTTGGCAGTTGTCACGCACATCCAAACGTCAGTTTTGGAAAATAATATCAAAAATTATTGCATTTTCTTTCTTTTCAACCCTCGCCTTTTGCGCCATACTTCACAACTTGCGTTAGAACTGATATCAGCTGACTCAAAACCTTTTAGGGTCACCTCCCTCCAGCCCATTAATTCTCATCTTCAAATCAAACTCACATCAAAAATGAATTCAGCGACCTTGACAAACTTTTTTTTGATTTAATCTGGCGAGGGGCCGAGGTCCCTTCGGGCGGCCAGTCCGGAACTTTCTCCGGTGGCTCCTTGTATTCGTCGAAAAACATAAAAATACAAGTCAGGGTATCTCCCCTCCACTACCTTACGTACCTTCGGGTCGGTTTAGCGTGGGGTAGGGAGGGAAACTCACATTTTTAAAATTATATCGTGCATGCGAAATGTATATTATATTATACTAATGAAAATAGTTACAATCTAAAGCTAAACTATACTGTACTGTCTGTCATCTGTCAACCAGTCAGTCAGTGTTTCAGTCAGCTTGAGATTGTTTGTTGTCATTGTCTATTGTCTCCTTCAAGTTCACGAAATGTCCCTATCGGCTTCCATCTTCCTTCCCCGCCCGCCACTTCGGCAACACACCCAAGACGGGAGAGTCGCTCCAAGTAGAGGGGGACACCTTCATAGTCAGCCGGTTACCACAAGACTTCAGCCTCAAGTTCTCTGTCGCTTCCTCAAAATGGGTCGAGCGGATGAGTCGAGTATCTGGTTCCAGGGTCTCCTGCCAGTGACGCTCCTCAGAACGGGAAAGGTCGCTCACAGGTACCGAGGTGTCACTAGGCTTCTCCTTTCTCCATAAACCTTTCTCACTCGCTACGGTCATTGTCTCTTCTGCTGCTGCTACAGCCTCGGTGGAGTGTTGCTTATCGATGCCCTCTTCCAGGCTCTTCGACTGGCGGTTATGGATTCTCCCCGATTCCCGCTGTCCGTTGGTTGGTGCTGGTACTTGCAGCTGGGAACAACGGGTTCTCCACTTCCCAGAGTTGACGCACAGTTTTCGCCGCAAAGTCGGCCCACACTCTCCACTCATCTGGTAAAGCCGTCGGTGGTGGAATGGGTACATGTGAACCAGGACCTTAACTGCTATGTGATATCTGTATGGCATTTTTCATAATTTTGAATCGCCTGGTATCATAAATTTCAGCTGAGGGTCAAACTAATATCAGGCGATGGACTTCGTCTGTGCCTTGGAATTCACAACAGCTGATATCCCATTGTGATAATTTTGATAATTTCAAACCATGAGGTGTGTTCTGACTGTTCTACGCTAGATTCCTCTAGTATACTCGTATCTCGTACATCCTTTTTCTTTCAGAATGGCAAATTAAATTCGAGTTTTCGTAAATCATTGCTGTGAAAACACACTAGTAAATACTCGTACTTACTGGTATAAGTGAAACGAGAATGTTGCGAACATGATGTGCGTGGTCACACATCAAAGCATGAGATATCGTGATGTGGAATAAGAAAACCGACCTTACGTCAGAAAATTCAAATTTGGGTTTCTGATACGTATATATGTAAATTTGTGGGAACTGCATTACTCTTTCGTATAAGAACATTACTATTTCGTAAAAGTGATTCTAGATAGCGCTGGCGTCGAAGTTTCTCTGGAGAATCCAACTCTGAACTCGCAAAAAAGTGGAATAAAAACACCAACCTAATGTAAAAATACATTTACGCGAAATTTTGTTTTGTGGCTAAGGTCGGTTTTCTTATTCCACCTGTAAAGGACAGAGTCAACCATGTCTTGGCAAAACGAGATGATAATGATGATGGGGAGACTAGCACAGTGCTACAGTAGAGGAAACGAAGATTCGAACGATGTAAAATACAACATATTTCCCACTCCAGCCCCTTTCAGACCCAGCGGCGCTGAGAGCCATTTCTGGCCCCGGGATGAATTGTTGTAGGGGCCTCTCTAATCCTTTACTTTATAGTCGTACAGGATAAAATACTTTCGGGGAGAAAGGGCTCATAGTACCGTATTTGAAGGACCCTGGGGAAGTTGCTCCCTTTCCCCCCTTCTCGGCTCCATTGTCCAGACACAAACTAGACAGGAAGGTAGCGCGAAATCTTTAAACGCATGTTTCCCAAAATTTCGTTTTCTGACGTGAGGTCGGTTTTCTTATTCCACATTACTCTGAAGAAATATAAAGACATAAGACGAAGGAAAATGCGAGAAAGACTTGAAAAAGAAAAGACATAATTAAATCCAAAAATTACGGAAACTGTAGGTGTGCACGAGCCTAATCAACTGACTGTACATAATCACGTATTTTACTTATAAATGATACGAGCAAATTAGGTAAAAGGCAAGTATGTACAAGAAGTAGAGGAGACAGAAAAAATTGAAGTAATTACACATATCTGATTTATTCGAGTGTTTCGTGTTCGGCAATTTCTAAACATTTCCAACTCCACTTGGAATTTTTCAATTGAAAAATGTTCGGGGGTGAAATTCCCTTCTTTTCCTACCCTTCCCCATGCTTCCCTTTGCACCTAATAGCGCACCCAGAAAGCTGTCATGTGGATACGCTCGAACTCACACCCGTAAAAAAGAGATAACGAAATGATAACAAATGCATCGGCTCTTTAAAAATTTGTTTCGCCTGGCGTGTACTCGTCTACTGTATGCGTAAAACAATGCATTTGACATTCTTTACGAAATTAGACTGACAGATCTCTGTTCTTTTTTGGCCTTTCTTCTGCTGGGTCTTAACCAACACTCAGTAAGTTCTCGAACTCGCCGATCTAGGTGTCATACGAAAGAGCGAGTTAAAAAATAAGTCTCGCTAGGATGCACGGCACATTAACCCGTCGCCGCTTAATTTGTTATAGTGGAAGGTTATTTTTTTTCTTGCTCGTTCTTTGCCGAAGTGTTCGTTGTTTTTTTGGACGCTTAGGAGGGGACAGAGGTACGAACGAGTGTACAAATTTTCATACAGTAAAAGAACTTACCACCAGCCTGCAATTTTTTACCAGTATACTCGTAGCCCGCGTGTTTTTATTACCGTTGGTGGTAGTTCGTAACATATTAATCCGTGTTTCAAATTGTTCGTATTTTTTTAATTTTTTTTTTCCCCCTAGACATATTTAGTGATGAAAAACACGCGGTTTGAACTTGAATTTTCTGCTGTGTCTGTGCGTACAAGGCGAGCACAAATAGCGAACAGATGCGGTTCTGGGTTTATGGGACGTCCACGTTTTCGTAGGGTGTGTAACAACTCGAAGTGCGATAGGCTGTGTGTTCATTGCATTGCACCGCAACAGGTGTGATCCTGCCAATGCCAACAGCTGAACACAGCAGCGAATTCAGAACTTCTAACATATCTGAATTAGAGAGCGCTGTTGTTTGCAAGGTTGTTTTTCAGAACTGGCCTATACTTTGGGGGCGTGCCCTTGCTGGACATAATTGAAATGGCAAAAATGTGGGTCCCTTGGCTCGCAGAGGCCTAATTTATCACCATACTACACTAAAAAGTGACGTTATTGGAAAAATACTAAAGTTTACAAGTTTTGATTCACCTAGAAATGTTTGAGAATATGCCCTCTGATAGGGTAAATTTTCAAATTTATTCTGATACCTCTCGTTCTTTTAAATGATAGGACGGTTTTGTTCTTCAACTTCTGATTGGATTCTTTAATTGTCGGAACATGGTTTTAGCAAGGATTTAACGAGGCTTAGCAATTAGTATACTGCTTTTAATACGAGTATCTGTAACTCTTCAATGAGTTCTGAGGTTCTGAACGAGTCTGGAAAGTTTTAGTATTATTCTGATGAATATTGTCGAAATCTCAAAGAATCTCGATTCCCTCATTAGTCTTCCCAGAGTTTTGAAGTATTTCATCAAAGTTTCAAAGAGACGAACTGAACACCAACGGAGTACTAACAAACCACTAACAGAAATATACAAATTATCCAAATTGACGTTTCTCGCGTTATATTGGTTTTCCAATATTTCGTCAAATTTTTTCTCTGGTCCAGGTGATCGGGAATATGAATTCCTCAGCTTATAAGTGACAGGGTGTCCATTCTCTGGAAAACCTGGAAAAGTCAAAGAATTTTATCCGTCTGGAAAAGTCAGTGAAAAATAAGAGAATTTTGGAATTTTCTGCATTTTTTACCTAGAAGTCCGGGAATTTTGTAAAAAAAATCGACTTCGAGATTCTGTAGTATATTTCAAACAGATTTTACCCGATTTCCTATAAAAAAAACTTTTCTTATCTGTTTTCTTTTACCGAAGAAGAACGTGGGTAATACAACCCCCTCTCCTATCGCAGTGGTACAGAGTGTGTGTTGGTGTGATGAAATCGTTTTCATGGTATTCGTTTCGCGTCTACATCTTTCTATATAGGGCGGCTATACACCTAACGTATTTCCTATTTCGTGACTTTTCACGAACCATTTCACAAAAAATATGACGAAACGCGAACCAATCCCTATACACTTCTCCCAATATCAGCTGTTTCATGTTTTCATCTGATCCTGTTCGCGAGAATCTGAAAATCGGCGCGAAAATGAAAATATTCAGTCTAGCTCCTCTCCCCATTGTAAAAAATTTTTCTGAGAAAGTCGTAATGAAACGAAAAATTGAAAACCAATGAATTCATCTTGTGAAACATCCTGCCATTGGGTTTTTCTTTGGTTCCCCTCTCCTTCGCATATGTAGGTAAGGATGAATGAAAGGGACTCCCGAGATTTTGGGGGAAGAGTAACTAATCCACAAAATTTAAAAAAAATCTAAAGACCGCATAATAATTATTATCGCATTACAAAAGAGTCCATCGTTTTCAAATATATGACGTTATGTTGTATCTGTCGATACTTTTAAATTGAAGCCTCTTCCGCCTCCCCTGTTGTCATAATTTTCTAGATCCTAACCGCCTTTTTACTTTCATAACGTTTGTCGTTAGATATGCTGCAGCTTTTTCACCTGAGTTTCAGAATTCATTTTAATAGTTATTTTCCCTCCCCTTAAACCATTCAGGCTCCACGAGGGAGAGGCTAATTTCCAGTTACTCTATGTAGTTTTCCTCAAGTTCCAAATTCTTTACGAAATTCTAAAGTCAATTCTTTTGGACAGGATAGCCAACCAAGCTCTGAGTCGCTGATTTCGAATATCGCCTCAGATTTTTATACGACCCCTTCCAGAGCGCTGTCGTATTATGAATTCAGCTTTTCCGGCGATAAATTGCACGAAGTATCGAAATAGGAGTGGTTGTGTGTCGCTAATTTCGAATATCGCCTTCGATTTGTAATCTGGACCAAATTTAGGCTCCTGTGCTTTTTCAGTGGAGAAATGTTTACGATGTTATTTTCTATTAGCAACACTTTGAATAAATAAAGCGGTATTTTTACCCTATTCTGTGGCTTTAATCAGAAAGGGTGAATTCTGAGTCAGCCGTTGCTTGTCCTACGCTCTTGCTACCTCATTGGTCGCACAAGAGGCACAGGATCCAAAAATTACCCTTAAAATCGAATGCAGTGACCTCGGAAGCCTATAAACCAATTTTCGAATTTTATTCTTTCATCCCCCCCCCTTCACGGTAGGCATTAAGTCACACGAAGAAAAATCCACGAAGTCGTTAATTGATATCGCATCACGCTGCATCCCATAGAGCGCGTCTTCATTTTCATAATTCAATTTTTACACCCCCTCTGCCACAGCTTCATAAGCCACACGGTAATAAAAAAAAAGTTTGTGAAGTGATTGCCGATATTCGCCGCTCACGATGTTCAAAATCTGACATCTCCCCCCCCCCCTTGCGTGTGTAATTTGTATTTAAAAAGTCTGGAAAATTGGAAAAATTGGCCTGGAAAACCTGGAAAAGTCAGGGAAAATCATTTCCGAACCCGAACAAGAATGGACACCCTGAGTAAGCAGATTCAAGTCGGGACCGGATTGAAAAACAAAAGAAATGAGTATTAGAAATCAACAACCCTGAAAAGATTCAGTTAGAATCCTGCATTTTCCGATTTTCTGATTCAAATGAGTTCATTTCTACGACGTCATTTGGATTTTTGGGCGTAAAATCCAAGGATCGAAGCTGGATCAATATCTTCTGAAGTAGCCTAAATCAGTAATCGAAAAAACTCCATGTTAGTTATTTTGCTTGAAATAATTCCATTTGAAGTTCTCAAGTATGCAGTATGTTTGACTGACTCGAACCCCTCTTCTTTGGGCTCTACATCTCCCTAGAGGGGCTAATATTCACTGGTACAAATGTTAACACATAATATGGCAAAAATACTGATCTTTGGAGTTCTCTCTGAAGTCATAACTCCAGTCTGTACTGTTCAAGGTCATTGTATGTCATGAATCCCATGCCAAAGATTGCGAAGGAATATGTTTATACAATTGTTCATCTGCTTTATCTGTGAGTTCCAGTTTAACATACTAGTTGATCGGTATTCTAAAAGGTAGGTCTAAAAAGTGAACTAAGCGGCCCAGAAAGCCTGCTTTTAACATATTATGTATCAACATTTGTATTAGTCAGTATTAGCGCCTCCTCCCCCGTGGAACTGTGAAACCAGGAGGGATGGGGCTAGAGTCGAAATAGCCTCGAAAATGGCTTCGATGACCCAAAAAACCCTACGTTCAATATATTATGTATTGGAATTGATATCGCTAGCCTTTTCCCTGGAGCTGTAGAGCTCTATGGGAAGGGAATGGACCCGAAATAACTTCAAAATAGATTAGGCGGTCCTAAAAACCCCAGGTTGAACATATAGGACGTTAAAATTGGTGTTAGTTAATATTAAACCCCTATATGGAGCTGTGAAGACCCACGTCGGGGGCGGGGCTGGAGACAAAATGACCCCAAAAATAGATTCAGTGACTTCAGAAACCTCCTTTTGGACGTATTAAGCCTCAATATCGGTGTTTGTTAACATTAACCTCAAGGGGGAAGAGTTGGAAAAACTTACAGCTATATTGAATTCAACAGTTCAAAGGGCCTTCATTTGCAAACGAAATAAATGTTATGCTCCATAACTGTTAACTCCAGCAGAGGCTATAACGCAACCCCCAGTGTCTGTATATTAATCCCCATTCAAATCTCAACCCTCTTTTGGGGCACGCATTCACGCCCCTTTCAATTTTTCTCAAACGTTGAGAGTTTACCTTTATATTTATTGGCATCAATCGGAGCCCCCCCTCCCTCCTCAGCTTTGATGCGATGCCCGAAAGGGTAGTTTCCGATGCTTGGGGATTCGGTGTCATAGGAGCTACTTTGGCATGCGTGCATCGCCATACGTCACACCGCACTATCAATCGGAGGGGGGTAGATGGGGGGGGGGAGAGGAAAATCGAATTTTAGTAAAATAAGGGCCACCGTGTGTGCCGTGTATGTTATTCAGTAGATACTGGCTTCATTAATTTTTCTGCATAAAGCATACCTTAACTCAAAGTGCCCAAAAGTTAAGTTTTCTATTGAATTTGGAAAGTTACTTTCGAAATTTCAAAAGTTTTTCGAATTTAATCTTGAGTTTCTTGAAAATTAAAAAACAATAGCTAAATAGAAACCAAAGAACCCGTGGTTTCGGGGATTTGTTGAACATAGAAGAGTCCGTTGTTTCCTATTGTCGAAAAATGGATGGGCTAACATCCTGATCTAGTTCCTCATTGTGGTAGAATTTTTTCGATAACAGCCCGTGGCGCCAATGGCTTGAAGTTGACCTTGATGCGGATTTCTCTGAAATCGTAACTATCACGATATATCCTTAAGATTGGGAATGATTTATAGTGATGTATCAGAAGTGCAACTCGGTTCAACATGGGACTGATTGTGATCTCGTGTTCGCGGAAATGCTCGCGCGCGAACGTGTTCTCGAACAGTTTCAGTTCACGTGTGGACGCGGCTTAAGAGTTCAAGATCGAACAATCGTAATAATTACCATCGTTACGACGATTTGTTCGTCGGATGGTAAAATGCGGCCCATCCTCTCGTTCATCGTTGTAAACATCACCAACAAACTGCTTAATTGATAAATTATTCGTTTCACCGTGCGAGACCATTCATTGTGTCCCCATCGGTATGACAGTCCCATATGTAAGGTATCTCAACTATCAAGAAACACTGTGCTGTGACTATGACATTGTTCTATTTGTACGCTGGCCGCCTTATAGCTGGTTCGAATCTGTGAACACGCGTGCATAGGAGAGACGATGCAATCAGATATCGTGACGATTGTATTGCCGAATCCAAATACTTGTTCGGCTGATGCCATGGCATTTTCCCCCTTGGTCTGGGTCTCAGTCCATTTTTTCAAAAACATGAGTTCAGAACTTGTGGCTCTCAGCAAGCTATGAGATAAGTGAAACTGAATCACGCTATATGCTTACAGAATTCCCACTCGACGACTGGCAAGAATACTGCAGGGTACAGCGGAAGCATTATTTGAAGAGAACTGTTGCCATCGAGCTCTCAGAGTGTGGTAGAAATATACAGCACATGACGAAACTGGGTACTCAGTTCCTCATTTTGTTTACCCTTCCACTATGTTTCCCTTCCTTCTAACTTACACGTTAGCCCTGAATTCGTGTATACCGCATAATTTCCCGATAACGAACATGGCCTAAGATGCCTCTGCCGATGTATAGATTTTCAAGGGGTCGTCCAGTCGGTTCACCTCAGATTTCAACTTGACCTGTTTCGGAAAAATTGCAAATTTTTGGGCTGAAAATTTTCACACATATTTGTAGGTGAAAAGGTTAGAAAAATTTCCTTATGCGTCCGAAAAAGCAGTTTTCTCCTCGGGCCTGAAAGAAATATACTCGTTCACCCTGTAGACACCAATTTCGAAGTTTCGATTCAGTCAGAGGGTCGTACCTGGTGTCCCTCGTATGAAACTCAAAAATTCTAGTTATGAAAAACGTTATGCGTAATAATTACATGTGCGGACAATTCAAACGCCCGTACCTGATTTTACAAAGGCAGGGAGATCGCATGGTCTGCGAAGGACCCCCATGCGTTCACGTTTCCGCATCATTTCATATTCGTCCCCCTCCCCTCTTCATAGCCTATCCATTTTTGACAGTATATTAGTTCGACGCACCCGGCACCCGTGACCAATCAACCGTGCTCTCGTTCGGGTACGACCCCGATATACTCGTTACAAATTATATGCAGTAAAAGCACTTTACCGTCGTGGAGACAATGGCACTACCTAAAGGACCTTCCACCCCATCCATACCTTTCTGTCGATCGGATTCGGAAAGTTTTAAGTTTCGAAATGCATACTCGTTTTACTTCCGTTGACGGTGTACCCGCGGCGGTCAAACTAACCCTCGTTAATTAACCCATTAGTTAGTGCCGACCGAATGCCGACTGTACCTGAATTGACCGAGTTGAAAGTTTCAAATAATCTACGCGCTCCATTGCCCCTCGGTTAGTTTGTACCGCGAAGTGCCATTTTGAAAAAGAAATGGAGGAAAGAAATCGCTGGTACATGAAGTCGGATAGAGGCAACACGCAGCCGAGCTGAAGTTGTAAGAGCAATCTCACGAGTGTGGTGGGAGGGAAAAGGGGGTGGGAGATTCCTGCTATGGAACGGTGTCGTTCGAAAAATCCTGCGGCTCATCCTACCTAAATAAGCTTAGAGTATTCGTTTCACCGACGACACCCTTTTACTGGTGGAAGGAAAAACAGAACAGGAAGTTCGCAGCAGGTCCTTAGCTGTTTACTTCGTAGATACAGGTCAACGGACTACAGGTGGCTGCCCAGCCGACTGAAGTGGTCGGTCCTATTCCATGAGGAGGAACACGCTAGCGGTACTTAGTGAGTCAGTACCTCTCTTGCCCAGGATGTTGTGCTTAGAAATGACGGTGGACGACGAGTTGGTGTGGTGGGACGTATGGCGATGCACGCATGCCAAAGTGGCCCCTATGACACTGCACCCCCGGCACCAGAAACTACCCTTTCGAGTATCGCATCCGTAGACGGTGGAACTCTTTGGGGCCGAGCCCGAGCCCCCATTTCTCCGTGCCGCAACGGTGCGCGCGTCCTGCAAGGGCCACCATGGGGTTCCCTACTGACCGAGGTCCGCGCTCCCTGAGCGCTCGCCTGGAATTCAGATCCCCCACAGCCGGACGCGCTGACTCTTCACTCACGCCTCACATCCTCGTCTTGGTCCGTGTGTCGATGTAGGCAGGTGGTAACGACGGGGGAGCCCTACCGGGAAGTCCGCAGCGCAGCTGCAGCAGCTCTCCTAGAAAGGTACAGAGTTCTCCTGTTTTCATGGTGTGGGTCGAGCTTGGTAAATCGCCGGCTCTCTCCGTCTGCATCTTCTTCTTCATGATGGCCGAGACGAAGGTCGAAGTGGACGACGAGTTGAGCTAGGAACCGCATCTCCAGAGGGCGTTAGAGAAGACCGAGAAGGTACCAAGACTGTTACAACAGCTAATACCGAACCTCCGGGAACCGAGTGATCATGAAAGATGCCTATACTCGGCAATTATGCTCTCGGTTCTTCTGTACGGCATCCCAACTGGACGCTGGTGGCTGTTCGCGAAAATTTAGAAGACATAGAAAGGATACAGCGAACCACAGCACTGCGCATCATCTGCGCTTACAGAACCATCTCTTATGAGGCGGCGCTCGTACTGGTAAAATTGTCTTATTGATCTGCTGCCCAAAGAATGCCGTATCAGTGATCTCAGAAGTTTCTGTCGGCGGATCCCAACAAGGAAGGAGGGAGGCAGAAAATAAAAAAAGAGATCCGACGGTAGACGATGCAGGAATAGGTGACCCGCCATCGAGGATCTATCAACAGCCGCAGAATGAAGCTAGTATTCGAGACCTCGATGCATGGCAGGTGCTACGGTACGGTGAGCTCAAGTTCCATCCCAAATGCTCACTGGCAGTGTGCTTCAAAGAATACCCGAATTGTTGGAAGAAAGTACCCAACTACTGTTAGCTCTTCCCAAGCTGAGGTCGATGATGCGCAGCACACCTCCTTTGGCTGCTTTGCGTGGGACGGCGCACGAGCGGAGCTCGAGGTGTCCAGGGAAAGCCGAATAACTCCGGAGATATTAGTGGAGGTGATGCTGACTAGTGCGTGGAACTGGGCGGCGGTAACAATATCTGCGAACCAGGTCATGCGGGCTAAAGAGAACGCTTAGCGTGACCGACAACACTTGCAGTCTGCTCCACTGCCCATGCAGCAGATAGTGAAAAGTGATTAAGGGTCCCCCTTCATCTCAGGACGAAGCCGACCATTAGGCTGCATGCTAAAAGGTGATACCAGGGCACGGTGACAACATATCAACATGTAAGGCCAGGAAGGGAGAAAAAACTGACAAAGTGAGTGAGCGACCAAGAGGGGGGGGGGGCGAACAAAGACACGGAAAATATGAGTGAGGAAAATTTTGTCGGTTAATCGCGATACGTGTTTCGATGTTCTCCAAAGTATATGTACTTAGTTAGCGTTGGTGGGGGAGGGGGCACGCATTTATTATAATATTATACGGTGAAAGGAGAAACGAGAAGAAAAAGCTTTAACGGGCGTACTTAGAATTCGCGCGACATTAATTTAAATGAAGTCGCGGGAATGCGGTGATAAACAGAATCACGTACCGGTAAATGCGTTTTAATAAATGAGAAGTGTATATAACTCGTCTCGGCGGAAAATAAGTTTCCCATCGAAAATGGTGAAACAACGAAACCGAGTGTTCGGAAAAGTGCGCGGCCAATGCGAAACCGTGTACGACTGCGGGAACCGCGAACGCGGTCACCGCATTTCGTCAGGATTCGCCGACGTGTTGCTGTAGGTTTTGGACCGGGAATTGGAAACAGAGATGGGAGTTCGGAAGGCGTTCCGGAACTGTCGGTGCAGTGTGAACGAACTTTGGACAATTTTTGAGAATGCGAGCAATGCAACAGCGCCGCCCGGCGTCATTAGGTAAATGGGACAGTAATGCTTGAAAACGTTATTCGCATTGGTTAGGTAAAAATAGCGTTGTAAGTTAGTTTCCAACATCGAAGGTCACCGCGCCAAACAAAACTGCGAAGAAAGCTCGAGAGGTAGACCGAGTTTTCGAGAGATTTACTCGTATAAAAATATACGGCCGTATTATGTCCCGAGAATTGTTACAAGGTTTAATGCCAGCTGTCGGAAGTGTATTCGGAATCGTGCAAGGGGTATTTATTAAATAGAGTTCCCATCGAAATAACTCGAGAACGAATGAACGGAATTTACTTTTGAAGAAAAATTCAAAATGCACATTAAAATACTACAATTCTACGTCGATACCGCCTTTACCGATGTATCTGTCCCAGCGTAATACTAAATTAGAAATTGCATCGTGAAAGAAATTTGCACCAGCTTGGGCTAGCCACTGTTTGACTTCCAATTTCACTTCTTCTTCAGTTGCGAACACTTTCCCGGCAATCGACGTCTTAGGAGAGCCGAACACCTAAAAATCAGGTGAACTCAAGTTTGGACTGTATGGCGAATGCGGCAAAAAATCAAATTTCAGTGAGTGTCATAAAAACTCGATAGTCGAACGCTGTTCTATTCTGGAGAAACTCGGCACTTCCTGATCCATCTTCGGAAAATAATAACTCGTGAGGAAATTAACGGAATAACGTGCAACTCGAAATAAGAAGTGATAAGGCTGCAAACAGTGTTATGGCAAAAGCGCATCAGGAAGTCTCTTTTCGTTTTCAAGTTATTTCGATGAAAACCTTAGTTACTGAACATCCTTTATAGTATGCAGTATACAAGTAGGTACTAGGTACATCACACCGTTTATTATCCATGAGTGGCTGATTTGCCGAGTTTCAATAAAATCGAGTCGGTTTCTTCTAAACATGAATAGCACGTGAGCCACGTGGTGTACCCCAAAATTTTCAGCGGGTAGGAGATTTCAACATTTTCAAGCAGCTCGCGAGAAAAATCAGAAAATCGTAATTTAACTACCCCGGGGTAAGTTTCCGGCAAATGCCGAAAACTTTTGGGGTGGGTGTGTGTGGATGGGAGGGTGATAGAACTTGTAGGTAGTTTGTAATATCCAGAAAAAATCACAAACATGTAATCATGAAAGTTGAATTTATCAAAATGGAACAGAACTATTCATACTAACTATTTCTCACTTGTTTTCAGTTGTGTATCTCTCAGTGTTTCGAATCAATCGAATCAAGAAGTAAATAGATAAATAAATAAATAGAATCGGTTTTCCTTCTAGTGGTTTCTCGATGATCATCCGTAACTTCAGTTACCCTATGACCATTGTTATTGTGTACGTTATCTATACTAAAGGCCAAATCAAACATGTGATGTATTCTTGCTGCTTCGATGAGTCATGCGAGAAAAGAAAAGGCAAGAAGAGACTTGTGTCGGTCAGCAGTATTAAAAATTATAATTTATTTATCGAATTTCAGTTCAGGCTTATTAATAATAATAATATATAATGGCAAAAATGATCAATTATGATAATACACGGCATTGTGATCCCCCAATGGCCAAATGGCCCGAGTGGGGATCACCGAGGACCACCACCACTCCTGAATGTACACATGGGCACTCAATAAACAAGCGGTAACTGCACGACAACAGGAAACAAAGACCTAAAAACAACAATTTTGGGCAACAATACAAACCAAGGCAAGGCAATATGCGACATGAACACAAACAACAATCACAAAGGGACAAGAGCAGAACCCATAACAGATGGAACATGCACAGAGTTACGACAAAATACTAGGGGTAGACTGCGGAACAATAGAAAGAGACAGCCGGTAACAGTGAACATAACAGTAAGGGGCACTAAGCTGTAACAGGAAATAGTGGCATATAAATAACGGTTTCAGGCAGCAATAACAATTCGAGGCAAGGTAATATGCAACATGAATATAACAACGACACTAAGCAACAATAACAAGGTAAACAGCAAAACCTATATCTAACAGATGGAATATAAATAAGTTAAGGTAACAAATATTTTTATGGTAACGAATGTTATGGTAACGAATGTTATGGTAACGAATGTTATGGTACAGTAATAAGCAGGATACAATCGGAATACTTGTGCCGACTAGGCTTGTGTTCGTCATTCGTATGATTTTGCCGCCTCTTCCCTTCATTACCTTGAGCCTATGTGTCAACAACTGGAGAGTCAATAATGTGACCGGTAAGTTCAATTTTGAATTTTTTTAGTTTGGCGATTGTGTCCCTCTTTGTCCCATTGAAGAGGTCCCCTGCGCCTGTTCTCAGCTTGGCGGGTAATTCGTTGAACATTTGGGGTAACTTGTAATCAACCTGTTTCCGGCATGTAGCTTTTAAGTAAAATGGCTTTTCCAACTGTACAGTGCTACCTCCTCTTGTTTGGGTTTGTCTGGCTTTTCTGAATTCACTGAGATGTTTTGCGACATATAAGCAGCTGACTAGTTTATATAGTTGATCAACATTCTTTATCTTCAGCCTTTGAAAGGCTTTGGCAGTTTTCTCTGATTTTCGGTTCTGTCTACTGATACTTCTAATTACTTTTCTCTGTAGCACCTTTACTGGTTCAGTGTTGACCTCCGAAGCCCCTCCCCACATTATAAGTCCATATCTTAGGACTGATTCATATAGGGCTTTATATATCTGAGTCATTTGTTTGGTGTTAAAATGGGAATTCAGGTGGTACATGAGATATTTAAGTTGGCGAAGCCTTTTCTGTAAGTTTTGTAAGTGAGGGCCCCATGTTAATTTCCCATCAAGTGTAAGCCCTAGGTAGGTGGTTTCCTCTGTTCTTACTATCTTGTCGAGTATGTTATCTTTGTTGGACATTTTAATTACAATTTCGGAAGGTGTAAAGTACCTATGTCCATATATAACATAGCTGGTTTTCTTCACGTTTATTTCTAGGCCATTGTCCCTGTACCATTCTGCAATTTTTGTAAGGTCCGCGTTGATTTCTTCGACTAACTTAGTTTTATCCATGCCCTTATACACGATCGCGGTATCGTCTGCAAAGCAGAACAATTTGCCCTTCAGTTTAAGTTTGCATAGGTCGTTCACATAGATGGTAAACAGAAGTGGTCCCAGGCAACTGCCTTGTGGGACACCTCTGAGAATGTTCTTGGGCTCACTGAGGACCCCCGCTATCTCTACTCTCATTTTTCGATTTTTAAGGTAGGAGTCAAACCATATTGTTTTGTGAAACCCCTGATACCAATAGTCTCAAGTTTTTCCAACAGCTTCGTATGATTCACCGTGTCGAATGCTTTTTTAATATCGATATAAATCCCTATTGTGATCAGGTTACATTCCACCCCCTCACTAATACTTCTTATGTGTTGAACAAGTGCTTCGGTCGTCCCTTTTCCCTCCACAAATCCATACTGATTGGTTGCGAGAAAGTTGTTTTTATGTAGATAGCTCACAATTCTTTTATGCATCAGTTTCTCAAATAACTTGGAGATTGGGGATAGTATTGCTATTGGGCGGCAATTTTCTACTAGTTTATTATCTCCATTTTTATGTATAGGTACGACTTTTGCAACTTTCAGCTCCTCCGGAAAGATCCCTTCAGCAACTGAAAAGGAATGTACTCGTAGTGAAGATTGCTTACTATGTTCTTGCTCGTGCAAATTTGTTTTTCGGTTTTGTTTTTGCTCGCAATAGTATAAACACTCAGGAAACATCAGTGTTTAGTTCCATATCGTGACTGTATTAAGTGCAACGCTGCTATAGAGGCTACACGACACTCTGATGAGAGGTGAAAATAGTCGAATTTGTGGTCAGCGAGGAGAAATCTGCATTGCGTTTGGGGTTCCAATACAGTAGAATATCGGGAAATTGGAAAATCCCAGTTGCTATATCCAACGCAAATGTTAGTAATGTAATTTTTCCAAATTAACCATCGGGATTTTGTGACCAGTGTATCAAATACAATATGCTATTGTTATTTCCGGGTTGAAATCGTTTGCTTGCCCTGAGTGGTCTCCCTCCCCGGAAATGTGATCACGCTAATGAAGCTGAGCCCGTGAAGAAATCAGACTTCGCGATCATAAGGGCCATCTTATAGTCCACCAAATCATCCAGCGTGTATTCGAGTATCCAACTTTTTCAAATTTAATAGAAATAGATGGGCAAAATGGAGAGTTCATTGACCCCGTCCATTAAAAATGTACATGTAGGCGTGGCCTAATTCTCCTTCTTCGGAGCCAAATTTGTCGTCAGATTTTGGGACCGTGACGTCAGCTGATCGAGTGTGTGTACTATAGTATAGCTGGTTACGTACGTGACAAAGAGAATATCCGTTCCTGGACCCTCAATTTTTCGAAAAATCATCAAGGAAAAATTGGTTTTTAGTATTCTTTAAGTTTAGTTCTCAACCGTTTACAAATAGACAAAATATTGAAGTACGCTCATTTTGGAACCAGTGCAGATGCCGAGTCGACCTTTCAATTTGAATGCAGGCCTTTTTCCAGCCAAATTGGTTTCTAAATTCCCAGTAAGGTCCAGCTTCACATTTTTGATATCGTTGGGAAAATACAGTGTTGCTAAGTTTAGTTTTTGCGTTAATTCCGATTCTGAAAATTTGATTTAACCCCCTCCCTAATTGGAATTTGGAATTTTATTTCAAACAGAAAAGAATCGAGAAAAAAGTTGGTCATCAGAAGTTAGAACTCTGCCGCCCCCCCCCCCCTTCGCCACTTATGTTTCCCTTCTGGTGCCTCTAAGGTATGATTCTTGGATTGAATTTTTAAAGAAAATTGACACATTTTCCGGAGCACGCATCGTGACCCCTCTCCATTTCTTAACGACAAATAGCCAATTAGGTCTATTCTCGAAGTTGATCTTCGTTTTATTTGTGTGTATATCGAAATTTCAGCTTCTTAGTTACAGCTCTCCCTACGGCGGATTAAACACAAACTTTTTTTTATTTAAATAAAGTAAATAGATAAATGAATCAGTTAGAACCAAAAGGTGTTGAGTCCAAAAATCGCACTTTTCAGGAAGTGAAAAAACTGTTTCATTCGAAAATTTTAAAATCGGGGAATATGTCCTTTAGGATGGTGGTAGAGGGTCACAAGAGATAACTTTTAAACCCGGCCCCGTCAAATGAAATTTTGATGGGCCGGAGCTGGAGGGCTCAAAGGTTTTGGACTTGAACCCTTTTGGTTCTGAACGATTGTTTTTGCAGTTTTACGGCTCGAAATTGCCCCTCCCCCCTTTGTAGCCAGACATAAAGGAGTCACTTAAGTCTTGGTCCCATTCCAATCGAGCAAAATCCCTGCTTGTAAGAAAAAAAGCTCTGAAGCTGAATTGGAAAATTGCGATTTCGTTTTTGAAGATAGTACTTTTTAGTTATAAAAATGCAAAAAGAGAGGGGTATGGGCCGGTATTTTTTATTTATTTCTATTTTTTACACTAAAATACACCATTTTCAAACAATTTCTGGAAAAAATCAATTTTTTAATAAATTTCTATTTTTTACATTAAAATACACCATTTTCTAACAATTTATGGAAAAAATCAATTTTTTAATCAAATTTTATTACAAGAAATTCACAGAAAGCGATGTTGCCAAAAAGCACTTTCCCAGCTGTTTCACGAAATTTCGACCACACCAGCAGATCCGCGATACTTTAATACCCCATAATCCGTGAAAAATGCAAAACTGACAAAAGTGGACTTAACCCCTTTTGGTTCTAACCAATTCATAATATCGCGACCATTGCATACTTCGTTTAAGTACGAGTAAAAAACTGAAAGTTTTTTGGATGGGCCACATCTACTCTAATTTACTCTTGACTACGTAACTGACAGCGCGGCGCCGAAGTTCAACACACTGACGAACAAAATTTTGCTATCTCACGAAAATATATACGTGTATGAATGTGTGTGCCATCTAAACTGGGCGATTGAATCTGAACGGCTTAATTAATTGATCGAATTTCTGCCCTCGAGTTCATTCGTCAATGTAACTATCAATTAGACCTTTAATATTTCCTCGTACACGACTTCCGGATTTTGTTCGCGTTTCTGAATATTATGCGTCTTTAATTTCGAGAAATTTTGCCAAGCTAGCGGTGACCACATTCGCGTTGCGAGATTATTCAAGCTGTGGCCTGATGAACCGAGATTTGTATTGTCTTTTTCGCCGTCACTATGCTTACTTCCCAATCGCGGCCAATTAAGAGAGATGAACTTTCGGTAAGAACAAACGGACGTTCTACAAGGTTTGCTGATACAGATAGAACATTTGTGAGATCGTTAGGTGTTGTTTTCCAGCTCAGTACTTGGGATTTAAATAAACGGCTTCCCTGTAAGAGCACTTAGACCGGGTCCAGCTACTGGTTTCATTCGACGGGTTATCAGTGTTCTCATCGGGTGTGTAAGAACTTGCCCGCTGGAGGAATGAAGAACCATTTATACGTATTAATGCATACAGATCGTTATAGTCAGATGAAAAATTAAATCATTCATTAGTAGCCAATCGATTAGTATATTATGGTTCACTTCTGACTTCTCGTTCTCTCCGAGCGGAAACGCAAAAGGAGAAGGAACCGAGTACACCGTTCGACCTTTGAAAAGAAAATGCTTCGGTAGCTGATCGTCATTTTTTTGCTCGCAATGCAACCGTCCGCATTTCGCTATTGCGTACACCTCGCCTCATTTACCTTTAATTAGGTGCAGCAAAAACGTTAATGATGGCTTCGTAATTTGATCTGTTTTTACAGTCGATTAAATTCTGCTCTTTGCGGACTTCTACCTCTCTCGATGCCGCGTGTTGATGTTAATACTGCCGCGAGGTTATTTTAATCCATGCACCATGAAATTGGAGTAGACACTTAGCTACTTACCCGTAGTAGACTATACTACACGTACTAACTACCAACCATTTTTTCTCTGACTTGACGTCTGGTAGGACAAAAAGGAAAATTTAATGAAACTTCGGAGGCTTACAACGATCGAGCCAGACCGGCGTACCTGGGGGGAAGAAGTGGAGCTAATTGCTCCTTACTAAGAAGAAAAACTGAAACTGAAAATGCTGCGAAAATGGCAAACTTTTTCCGAGTTTGAAACATGCCTGCTAGAGTCTTGAAGAATCTCAATACGAAAGTATAAAAGTATATCGAAAGTCGTAAACGAAACCTGAAGAGTAAAATCGAGTTTCAAACAAATTTAAAAGAGTGTTACAGAGACTCAAACAAGTGTACAAGAGTCTTCAATGAAATTTGACAAGTCTTGATGAGTCTTGAGAAATTTTTCGAAATTTTGATCAAGTTAGTCTGGATGTCAAGGGAGTTTACTCTGTATCTTTTGATGTAAAAGCAACGCACTTAGTACATATGTTAGCGGGACCAATTCCTTCTGATTCAGATTTATAGATACCCGAAAATGTGGTGAATGTGCTAGTATTGCTGGTTGTCGACCTACAAGACGCTGTTTCATATAAGTAACCTTTGAGTGCGATCCAATGAACTTTTAAGACAGATCATTTTTTTATTGGGTTTGTCAAGACAAGACCTTTCGTTTGATGTCCGTAATTTGGTATTTTAGACGTACTGAAGGAGAAAATTGGCTTTTCAATGCAGAATTTTCGGTCCTACAAAGGGTGATCTGAAATAACTCGGACTGGGTCCTTGTCGGCAAAACTAGCCAACGCAGAATGCAGACAAGCAATGGAGCATGGGGTCTAGAGTTTTGTTGACATTCCGTGAAAAAATCAGCTCGATTATGGCGGGAGAAGTGATATCCCACACAGAACCAGCCATATACTCTTCGGGAACTAATGTAAAAACTGTAGATACGACCTATTCATTGAACTATAAGCGCTGCAGCTGAGCACTGATTCCACAGGTGGATGCGTTCTGCATTTGGCAGCCATACTGTTGGGCCTTTATGAGTCACATATAAGTGACAGTACAAGTATTCGATAGGAAATTTGCCATTCTACAACTTTTATGTGAACTATTTTCTTTTATCAATGGCGATTGAAGGAGATGCGGCCAAAAAAGCAGAGCACCCTCTTGATGTAAATGGTGCTGAGCCGCCATCCTGCATGTATTGGCGGCTCGTAGTGTCCATGTTTCTGCTCTGTATAGCGCTGGAGGAGGTTTCAAGATCTTGACCAGCTTTATCTTTGTGCTTCGCGTAACTTTGTGGCCTTTCTGTGTCTCGAGCCGCACAGTTGCGGTTCTTGCAACTTGCACCTTACTGCTAATTTCCTTCTCGCATGAGCTATTGGACTGCATGGTTG
This sequence comes from Acanthococcus lagerstroemiae, assembly GCA_031841125.1. NCBI lineage: Eukaryota > Metazoa > Arthropoda > Insecta > Hemiptera > Eriococcidae > Acanthococcus > Acanthococcus lagerstroemiae. The sequence goes on from CM063108.1 coordinate 5,384,350, forward strand.
AACCTAGGTATGTGAAGTGCTGAACAATTTCAAAGCTCATTGTGGATGCGCCATCAAAGTCGAGCTCGTTGTTACAGTCTACTATCAAGGTCTGTTGATGTCGTGTCCGGGTTTTCCTTCACCTCTCTTTTACATAGCTGATTATTTTTATCATGTCTGCGACTGAGGTCTCCAGAAGGGTTGTGTCGTCAGCATCGCAGATTGCTAGTTTTTCTACCACCAATTTACATTCCTTCGTTCCAAGCGTTGAGCACTTTCTGTATTACGTACTCACCATATATATGTTGAAAAGCTGTGGGATACTATACACCCCTGACGCATTCCTCTTCCAGCACGAAATTCGTCGGAATCAGCTCCGTTAACTCTGACACAAACGACATTGTTATTGTATGTGTACGTTTTCCAGGAGTCTTGTTAGGATTAGATTACTTCCACAAATCACTTATACGAAAGAGCGCCTTGTAGGTCAACAACCCGCAATATTAGCTCCTTACACTGCATTTTCAGGTGACTTATAAGTCTGAGCTGAGAAAGACTAGTCCCAGTAACACATGTAACAAGTGATTTTCTTCCATCAAAAAGTCCAGGGTTGGGCTGAATTGGTGTTCTTTAGCGTCCGGATTAAATCTAAGAGAGTCTTAATAAAGTCCGGATAAGTCTTACATTCGTACACTCAAGAAAACTGATTATGAAAGTCCTAGAAGAAAGAACAGTGCTACATAACACCGTCTTTAGTTTGTGCGTGAAGAGTAATCGACGCGGAACTGAAAATGATCCTCTCCTTAACTGGACTGTGTTCTCCCCTCTCCCTCCAATGGACCGAAATTTTAAAAAGCTTATTAGCATTAAAGGTAAAAAGCAACATTGGTCATAGGCGGAGTTCAGATACCTGATTAATTTCCCCAATTTTTAATTACCGATTATTTTCTACCGAAAAAGCAATACCTGGCAAAAGGATAGAAATCGGTGCTTCGTTCAAGCTCGAATAGATAAAAAGCCCCGAAATAAACGATTAACAGAAAAAGAACTCCGCCCCGGAATTTCCGGAATTTCACAAGCAGATAGTTCATTAAGAATAGCCGCCTGTGGAAAGTTAAAATTTTTCCCTTTCATTTTTCCCCCCTTCTGAGTAGAAAGGTAGAAAATGAAAATTATTTCTTACGTTAACGAACATCACTTTTCTTTTGTTTAGTAAAAATTATACATAAGCTCGCGACGAGGGGTACTTGCAGCCGCTTTACTTTTCTCTCGAGAAGTCGAAATTAAAACGGATCCCCGGGCTACATTACTCGTACGCTCCACCCTCTCTCTCTCTCTCTCTCTCTCTCTCTTTCTCTGCGAAAATATAATATGTATGTATTTACATTTACATAGTCTCGACTATTATTGTGTAAAATGGAGCAAGTATACATTGAGTGCGTGTAAACGCTTAGTCAGGAACGAAAAACGTAAGACACGAGATGTGTTTGAGAAGAATTTCTTAATTATATATGCGATAGAGCGCCCGTATAAATATACTCGTAGTCTTCGTGAAAATTAAGAAACACGTGAAAGTAAGCTACTCAGTGCACATTTTACATGGAAAAATTGTTAGTCCATGTAAAATTGTTTTCAACCTCTGAAATCCTTTTTCGACCAATATCAAAACAGGCACTGTGGTCCGGGCAAGTGCAAGATGAAAACAATTTTTGCAAGCAAAGGCTTTTGTGCGGAAAATTCTGTAGAATAGCCCCCTGACTGGCATACTGAAAATTCCCTCCCTAACAGATGGTGCGAATTTTTAATAGGGTTATCAGAATCTTCAAACTCTAACGGAAAAAAACTTCAAATAAAATTTGTTCCCGGTAAAATTTTACAGGAGAAAGGTTTTTATTAGTTTTTCTCCAACTCTCCTACAAGTGTTCCGATAATGGGGATCTACATGACCCTTCATAAACTATGCGTTAACATAGGCCTTCGTTTTTTTGACATTCGTATACTGTCACCTAGTTTTGTGAGCAGCATGCCTGATAATTTATTTTATTTATTTATTTGTATTTGAGTCCCCCCAACAGGTGCCTGAGGGTCCCATTGACAGGGAGGGACAGTCGTTACAATATGTAATTATTATTCTGAAAAACAATAACTAAAAATACTTTTCGAAGGAAAGGTGAGTGATAAAGAAGAAGGAGAAGAAGACAGAAAGCAGGAAGGGGAGAAAGGCACCAGATCAAGGGCAGAGTGGGGAGTGAGGGGCGCACAGGTCCACAGGCGGCAGTCGAGAATTGTGAATGGAGAACTGTGGGTTGAAGGAACCGAGGGGCCGAAACAAATTACAGTGCAGAGTATAAGGGAAAGAACTGCAGAGTTTAGGACCTACATACCTTCGAGTACTTTAATGACAGATGACAAAGAAAAAAGAAACAACTCTTATCCTAAGTGGTTCACTCGTGAACTGGTTCAAAATTTAAGGAAAAAGGAAAAGTACCGTCTCAAGTTCAAGAAAACAGGAAACAATATGTATCTTTTTGCGTTTCAGGACCAGCGGAGAAAAGTCAAACAGTTGATAAAGAAAGCTCGGAAATCTTTCGAAATTAGTGCAGAGAAAGTATAAAAGAGAACCCCAGACGATTCTGGTCTTACGTTAACAGTAAAAGAAAAAAAGGAATAAATGCAAACACATATATGTATAATGGAAACACCATCTACTCAACGAAGGCGATAGCAGCCGCGTTCGCTGAAAATTTCGCTTCTGTATTTTCCAAATCACAGACAGCTACAACTCCCGGGTCATTATTTTCTGGAAAATCCCACGTAATTATACAACTAAATAATATTTCTTGTTGGGAGGTTGATAAAGCCTTGCAACTTATAAAACCCAAACGCACACTAGGTCCTGATAATATACCCCCGTACATATACAAAGCTTGTCGAGAATTCTTTGTAAAACCGTTAATGTATATATTTAATTTGATAATACGAACATCAACGTTTCCAAAAATATGGAAAATATCCAGCGTAACACCAATCCCTAAAAGCGACAATATAAACGATATTACCAACTATAGGCCAATATCAATCTTACCAATGCCTGCAAAAGTCTTTGAATCCATAATATATAAAAAAATTTATGAACAGGTCCGGAACCGAATCTCCAATTGCCAACACGGTTTCATGGAAGGTAGATCTGTTGTGACTAATTTAGTATCGTTTGTAAACTATACATCATCTAACCTTGACCAAAACATACAGGTGGACGCAATCCACACGGACTTTCAAAAGGCTTTCGATAAAGTAGACCACAGAATTTTAGTTCACAAATTAAGTGAAATTGGATTCTCCGACCAGCTCTCGGCACTATTTTCCTCATACCTTTCCGAGAGACAGCAATATGTTCTCTATAAAAAAACAAAATCTAAAATGTTTTCATGTACATCTGGAGTACCCCAAGGATCAAATCTTGGCCCCCTTCTTTTCCTTTTATTTATCAATGATATAACACAACATGTTAGGCACTCCAAAATACTTCTTTATGCGGATGATCTGAAACTATTCAAACGGATACAAACGCAATATGATGCACAGCTTCTCCAAGAGGATCTTGACGCAATCACAACTTGGAGCGAAAGAAACAAGCTTCCGTTTAATAAACAAAAATGTGTTACAATTACGTACACAAGAAAAGTTAACTCGATTGGTACTACCTACATGATTGGAGAATATGAACTCACATCAGTAACTGAAATAAGAGATCTCGGAGTCATTCTTGATGCCAAATTAAATTTTAAAATGCATATCAGGCAAGCGGTTAGTAAAGCAAGGAAAATGGTCGGCTTTATTATCCGAAATACATCTAATTTTACCGATATAGACACTATAAAAATGTTATACTACTCATTGGTTAGATCTCATCTTGAATTTGCCTCCGTGGTATGGAGTCCAGCTACTGCTGATGCAATAACTTTGGTAGAAAATGTACAAAAGCGCTTTTTAAGATACCTTTACTACAGGCATTTTTCTTATTATTGTTATTCGATCACATATTCCGAGTTGCACCAAGGGTATGAAACTAAAAGCCTAAGCGGAAGAAGGAACATAGCAGGCCTGGTCTTTCTACACAAAATAATTCATAACAAGATAAATGAACCGACGTTACTTGAGAATGTAAGAATACGTATACCTAGTTTCAATAGTAGAAGGACCGACGTATTCTTACTTCCGGTAACTCACACTGGTCATTTTATGAATGCTCCATTCAACCGCATTATGAAGTTGTATAATAACATGGTACAATTAGACAAAAGCCTAGATATTCTTGATTCACTGAATCAATTAAAATTTAAACGTGGCATCAATGACTTCTTCAGCTGAGCTTTTCTGTACAACAAACCCTTTCCTCAAATAATTATCTGTATCAATTCTTCTTGTCCGTTTCCTCAGTTGTGTTTGTTTAAAAGACCCCAAGACGGGGCTAAGTATCGCTGGGAGTGAGGTCACGGGGGTGGCCAAAACTGGCGGGTGGATGGGGTAGGGAGACGGGGGGAATGGCTGGCAATTCGAAAAATAGATATCTTATTTTTTCATTATTATTATTTTTTTTCTCATTATTATTATTATTTTTTATTTATTTTTTTTAAATAAATTAATTTATTTTTATTTATTTTTTATTTTTTATTATTTTTCTCTTTCAGTTGTCTTTTTCCTCTTTCTTTTTCTTTAGTTACTTTTTCTTTTCTTTTCTTTTCTTTTCTTTTTTCTTTCTTTATATTTAGCTATATATATTAAGAACTTTTTGTATATGCCCCCCCCCCCACTGTAATTGGCCATCAGGCTGTTGTGGAGGGCTAATTATCAATAAATCAAATCAAATCAAATAATATACTGTTTCCTACTCATGAAGAATACGTCGATCCCACGGTATTTCTGGGTAATATTATTATATAATGCTTGAGTATTGTCCATACTTGATGCTGAGCCTCTACGTGTCACAAATAGATCAGTATTTCTTGTATTGGGATGTAGGGACTCTAAATTAAATACGTGTTAAGTTGTTGGAATCCAAAATTTTGTTATTCAAAACATCCGCTATACCGATCCACTGATCCCTAGAATTTTTTTGTCTTTCCTCACCCCCGTGTGTTTTTATTTTTCGTCATTTCAAAAGGATATGGAAATAGTGGATTTCCTGAGTTTCAAGAGCTCCATTAGAAAAAGTGGCACATCAGCTGTTGGGGTTTCGGAGTCACTGAATTCAACTTTAGTATTACTTTGATGCTACATTCAAAATTATGGCACCTGGAGGCGACAAGGATAGGAAAAAACCTGGAAAAAACAACGTGGGTTTCGTTTTAAAGGTTTTTAAGGCCGATGAACTCGATTCTGACATCGATTTCGGCTAAAATGAAACTAGTAGCATCTCGAGAAGAAAGTTGTTGAAAAGATTTGTGGAAACAATATGGATATCATTTTGCAGATTTTGAAGGTTACCGAGCTAGTTTTTGACTTGGATTTTACCCCAAAATGAAAATGTGAATGGGAAAGAAGGACAAAATTTGACGAATAATATACGGGCATCGTTTTGATACTCTCGCAATAGAGCGACCGAGAAGTTATACCTCTTTCCCCTTTCCCGAAAAGCGACAAATTTTATTTTCCATCAATAGTAACGTCAGGAACAGGTTCAGCGACATTAAGCACCTACAAAATGATATGTATCTTGTATTGTTTCCCAGAACCTGCCAAATAATACTGTGGTAACCGACGGCGGGGCTCCTAACGAAAAGGAGGGTTGTCAGGATGCGTGCGTTAGAACCACTGTAGAGGCCACGACTAGCAAAGAGGTCTACAGGGCGGATGGATTTGAGCACTGGAGGCTTACGGGACCTTGCGTGTAAGATGTACGAGGTAACTCAGGGTTGGCTGAGTACGTAGTTGTCGAAAGGCCTCGAATACTAGCTCTCACTCTAACGCGATGGTAAGCAGGAGAAAGTCTAAGTACGAGACAACGTATGATTACAGAACCAGCAACAAATAAGAATACGTTACGTGTTATTCTACAACTTAAGATCTAGGTGAACGTAGGATAATCCTTCGATGATAACTGGGCAATTCGGATCCTCCGGGTTGATCGTGGGCAAATCTCCGGATGTCTGAACAGTATCTAGCTATTCGACTGGCGCACCTGCGTCCCTATTTCAGAATTTCGGACCCTCCTTTGATTGTAACGTCGATTGAATCTCGACGTCTGCACACGTGTTCCGGGAAGTTACGAAAAGTCACAATCGCGAGTTACGAGTACGCAAATACGCGAAACTAGGTAAACTCGAGTTCGAAAAAAAAAAAAAAAGGATGACGCACTTTTGAGAGATTCACGAAAATCTTAAGGATTTGACTCAAATTGGTTAACAGACTGAAATTTACAGTTAATAATCTCGTATCGATATTTCTTGCACCGTGTCCGAAAACCGAGTCCTCGCTGCCGCGTTTTCCATGATGATCATCGGTGAGTTTTCCCCCTTTCTCGTTAGGTCAAGGAAGTCAAGTAATTTAGGAAAAGTCGATAATAATCGAAAGAAGCGGGCAGAAATGTATATTATCAGGAATTAACAGGAATAGTCAGGTTTGGAGAAGTGAGAGAAAGCGAACTCGTTTTCGTATCAATCGGATATTCGATATCAACTGCCTTGATCATCCGGGAACCGCGGAGCTAGTTTACCACAATACCCATATTGTTTTTTGTCAAATTTCTAAACCCCTCTTCTCGGTGTATCACAATTTTCATTTTAAGAAGAAATCTATATCAGAAACGTTTTCAGCAACTTTGGAGACCTATAAAATAATATCCATTAAATTTTTTGTCAAATTTCTTTCACCACAGTTGTCATTTGAGGATAAAATTGAGATCAAAAACGAGTTCAGCGACGTTTAAAACTTCTGAAATGCCATATTGTTTTTTGTCCAATTTCCTCCTCCATTTCTCTTAAATGTCACAATTTTGAATTTACTATTAATGGAATATTAGAATTGAATTCAGCGACCCCGAAACCGCTACGGTTGATATGCTATGTTCTCTAATTAGACTTTTGAAACTCTTGCCATCCACTATTCTCAATGTCAAAAAAGAAATTTCAAATTATGGTTTCTGAAAATGGAGGAGAGGAGCGACGAAAACTGAATGTCAAGAAATCGGTTTTGAGGGTAATTAGAAGCCTTGCTGCTCACATAACTCTGTGACACTGTAAAAATGTCAAAAAAATGACGTTTTCTCCCATAAGGCCTGTGTTAATACCTGTATGCAGTATGAAGGGTCATTTAATCGCCCCCCTCCCCTGATCAGGACATTCCTGGATGAGTTGGGGGAAAATTGTGAAGGACTTTTGTTATGTAGAATATCATCAGAAAGAATTTTTCTATGGAGCTTCTTTTCGTAAATTTGGTAGTTCCCGATATTTTTACAAAAAAAAAAAAAAAAAAAAAAAAGGTTTTACGAGGCTTCGGCCCCTCCTCCAGTCAGTAGAAAAAATTGGTACCACCCGTGAGGATGGAATTTCTATTATATTAGACGGAGAGCTTTTCTTGAAAATTTTCTATAAAAAAGCGCTGCTTGCGAAAATTCTTATTATTTTTTCCATATGGGTCTAATTTGCATACCAGGTACGTCCATCAAATCATGCACGTATATTTCACCGCAATGGAAGAGATAGACTGAAGCACTGATACAAGAGGCCTCTTTTTTTCAAACCTCGGGGATCCACTTAGGTACACTACCACATTTATAATGCCCGATGTCTTTTTTTGTATGAACACTTGTACGCTGGCAGCCTGAAAGCCGTCACCGACTTCTGCGGTTGCTGTGCTAAGAAAAAAATTAAGTAATTCTGCCTAAAACGTTTCCGAATCGCATCAGCTTGAATCTAATTTCAAAATGGAATTCGAAGTTCTCGTTTAGGGAGTAGCACGTCGACACTTTAAAATAACGCGCCCGGAATTTTTATCACCGGTTAGCTCTTCGTCTCGCCTCTTTTTCTTTTTCGCCTCCGCCAGTCGTAGTCGATTCGTAATTTCATCGCTACTTTTCTTTCAGCTCGAATTTTAAACAAAAAAAAAACAGTTATTGTTCGGGAATCAATATTAACGTCGTATTCGTACGAAATACGCCAGAAACGTGTCACGACATGTCGTAGAAGTCGCGATAGATCGCCTGCAGGCGTTGCACATATGCAATACGCGCTGTACCGGTGTACGGCAGTACGGCTGGTAAATTCGTGTACGTGTATACAAAGTCGAGAAAATCCAATTTTTTCCAATTTCATTTCGCGACTACATAATTCGAATGAATGAACGAACGAGTGAGCGAATGAATAAGTAAATAAATAAAAGGTGACAGCGTGAAAATGTGGAAAAGCAGCGGATTCAGATGCCGCATATCCGGGCGTCTTCTTCTCTCGTCTCCATCTATGTAGTTTCTGTACATCAGCGTCGGCCTTTTTCTAGAGCACGCGCCGAATGATTAAATATTGTAGTGACACATCTGGGCGGGTAAACTGAATTTAATATTCGAATATCACGCTGCTCGTGTATACGAGAGATCTCATTCGCATCGAATACTCCTCAAGTTAGTCAGTTATTCTGTCCGTTGTAGCCCAAAAAAAGGTACCCCAAGTCGGAGAAGTCACATAGTGCTGGACAGATTCTCGTTCATTGCGATGGAAAGGTTAAATCCGGAAAATTTGAGGTTAATCGAGGAACATCAACAAGTGGCACAATGATCCAACCCTCTCTTTCTTATGAGAAAATACGTTGAATTTGTACTGTCAAGTAAAAAGATATTTTTCTATGTCCCTAATTGGGTTCAGCAGGAATAGTTCTTCACTTTTATCATTTTCTGGGGCCGTCGACCTATATTGCGGGTCCAAAGTACTTTATTTTCAGTCATCGTCAAATAACGGACGCAAAAGTATCCGTGATTTTCTACGTTTCCGAAAAATCCTTTGCTCGTGTTCCTTGTCATGGGGAGGTATTGTCGTGAGATTTTTCAGCCTTTTCGAATTATATTGACACGTGCCGTAATGTGCTTGAAATTTTACATGGGAATTGACATAATGGTCTTGCTTGTACCACGAAATAGTCGAATAAGTACACTTTACAAAACTGGAATTCAATTTTCAGATCTCAGTATTACAAGTTAATGGGGGATGAAATTCTGAACATTTTGAAAAAGAAAGAAAAAGTTTCTGGGATAAGAATTGGATTTGTGTGGAGTAGAGTGGCTTTCATTTTCGTACATTGGAATTTTCATGACGCGACCCTCTAGACCAGTGTAAAATAAGTAAGAAAAAAAATCTCCAGAAAGTTTCAGCAGGGAAACACATACTGTAAAGCCCCCTTTCTTTCTTTTGGGAAATTACGTCAAGTTTTGACTTTATTCACTGAATTTTATTTTTCTCAGCGTGTAATAACGCTAAAAATATACAGATACATGTTTTATGTTGGTATTTTAATATTTTTTGAGCTCGAATTAGGTTTGAAGCGCTTCAAGTTGATGGCTTCTATGAGGAGGAACTTGAAAATGGGGCTTAATATGAATCCAAAAGTTTTCGATACATTTTCTCGATATTAGATATAATCTATCGGTTTTTAGGGTCGAATCTGTTCTTGAGGTAGTTTTTTGTTTAGATCCCCCAGGGTGCCATCAGATGATGTTGAACCCCTTTTTTGATATTTTTCGAGATGCTAGTCGATTTGTAGGTTTTTAAGGGCTTTGAATCCGTTGGGGCCACCTTTTCGTTTAAACTCGTGTCATTGGAGGAACCGAATTTCCGTTGCATGATTTTCTGTATGGCGATTGAACTGTAATGGACTAGTACATTTAGAAATAATTGATAAAATCTTTAGAGGAGTGAATTTCAATTACATATGTTAACTAAAAATACAACCGAATTCGAGCGCCCTCAAGTCCCCCACAGGACTGAACCTCTCACGATAATCAGTTGAATGCTACACAAAGAGGTCTCATTCTTTTATTTCTGCCCCCAAAATGCTAATATAACCCTTTATTTTGCCATACATTAACACAGGCCTTAAGAGAGTCGACGTAGAATTTGCATCTTTTTTTTTTTTTGTTGGTTTTACCGACTCTAACGAACAATAGGTGTGCAAAACACCTCCAGCCCGTTTCTGTACATCCCCATCCCCCAATTCCCGAAATGGTTCCCTTTCCTTTGTACTTTGATACCACATTTCGAAATTTGTGTTTTTAGTGTTTTTCAGTATAAAAAATAAAATCTTTATTACCCTTAACTTCCGTTAGCACGTCTCGTCAAATCGAGGTACCGGCAGGGGGCGGGGGCCCAAGGTCAGAGAATTTTACAAAATTTTATTTTGAAATTTGTTTTGCTGTAATCTTAAAATTGTGGAACCTGTGAGGGGACGGACGGTCATCATTTCAAAAACATGCAACATGAATGTCGTTGTATAAGTTTCTAGGGCCGTTGAATTCATGGTTTGATTCACGTAGTGAAATTGTAGTACCAATGAGAGGGCGAAGGCTCAAAATTTTGAAAAATACTGGATGTTATCTTATAGGTTTGTTATATCGCGAAGTTTCATATGAAACTAAGTTCGTCATTATCATAGTTAACCACTTCCGTCCCACCTGTGTGTACTTATTGCTGTCATGTTCAATTTAAGGCAAAACCATTTCTCTCACGGGTTTTCAATGTATGCAAACATATATATATATATATGGTGCTCAATTATACGTAATTAGCCAAATCGGAGTTTTCCAATTTCTGTCTCACGACATCAGCTCTTCATGATATAACTAACGGCAAATTTGAATTCCGATGCTTCGAATTAGTACAAATACATTTGATGTGCGGGACTCATTCTTCATATCGGAGTTCATCCATCCGCTCTATTTCTACACCATCGCGTGTACTCACTTTGATGACAAAACTAGAATAAATTTGGATTCTACGTCTCCAAACTAATATATTTTAATATTAAATTCACTTCAGTTGGTTCTGTATTTTTTATTTTTTTTAAATTTTAAATAATAATAATAAACAGATATTACTGTTGGTCTGATGGTGGAAGTGAACTCGAGAAGGAACGAAGTTATGTGAACAGTTTTTATGTACATCGATAGAGCATAGGTAAAAATAGAAGTCTGTTGATTTGCAGCAAAATCTATCCAGTAGGGAGTGAGTTTTTCACGGTTCCGAAGCGACTTTTCTTCTTCCGACGATCCTTGAATTTATCGGCGGCGTTGAGCGAGACGTGAAGTCGCGGTAGCAGGCCGTTGGGATCCCGACGAGTCACGAACTGGTCAGCAGGCATGAAGCGTTGTGAAACGTGATTCTTCCCAGAATTCGTAGGTATTTTTGTGGGAAGCCCTTATACCCGAAAGTAGTGATAGCAAGCTTGCAAATGCTCACTAATAAATGCTCAGAATTTCTGAGAAATTATCAGCAAATACTTCGAGAAGAAATGCTCGATTTTAGAGAAGCTTACTCTGCGACATAGGCTCGGGTTTTGGGAACATGTGTGCCAAGTTGGCACTTATTCTATACTTTCCTTTTCAATTTTCTCAATTACACGTGTTCGAGCTCTAACACTAGATAAGATTGAAAATGTTGCGAAAATATTTGAAAAAAAAAACTCCCGCGGTCGGGCCCGCGTGAAAGAATCTGATTTTTCAAAATGTGTTGTACTTCGTCTGTCGACTCATATGTATAGTCTTTTCTACGTAACTGCAACGGCAATCATCGCGCATTTATAGTAGGAAGCATCTTTAAAAAATCAGCCTTCTCTCGCGGGTCCGTCCGCATAAGAATTTTTTTATTAATGAAATCAGAGTTTCAATCCTCCTCCCTGTTTCTGCCCGCCTTGTGCTTTGATAACAAAGTTAAAATTAAATTTGGACTGTACAACTCCGAATTAGAGTATTTTGACACGAAACTCACTTTTATTGGTTACATTAGAGTTGCAACCCACCTCTTCTTTTTATCTCTACCCCAGGTACTTCAGTGACGAAACTAAGATTGCATTCGGATTCTACGACTCCAAATTGGTATATTTTGATGAGGAACTCATTTTTATTCATCGAATCGAAATTTCAACACTCTTTTCTGTTTCTACCCCGAACCCAAGTACCTTGATGTCAGAACTAAATGTATATTTTGATGTAAAACTCATTATTACCTATAGTGATGTTTGTACCAATTTTACTTGGAAGCAACGTATTTTTTCAGAACGTTTTCGGGTGTTATCAGTATGGGGTGGGCTGGACTTGAGGTTCTTCCTATATTCAGTATACCTACGGGGTGTTCTAGAGCATTGATTACCCATTGAGGCATTTTCGGTGAGTTGTTAACTTCGAACTGTAATGTTTACATTGGCTGAATGTTATCAAATTAGGGTCACTGACTTGGTAGAGCGTATGACGACGCACGTATGCCATAGTAGCTCCCCAGATACCGCACCCCTAGCCCAGGAAGTTACCCTTTCGAGTATTGCATTAGTAACCAGAGGTACGAAGCTGGTCCAAGCCCCTATTTCACCTCTTCGCTTCGGATTCGCGCTCTCCTGCCAGGGCCACCATGGGACACCCTGCTGACCGAAGCAACGCTCACCCAGCATTAACATGGAATTCGGGTGCACCACAGACGGACGTGCTTCCTTCCTTCACACCTCTCCTCCTCGCCTTGGTACGTTTGGCGGCGCAGGCAGGTGATGACGGCGAATTGAGCCCTGTCGGGGGTCTGCAACAGCTCTAGGATGGTACAAAGTGCTGTTTCCGGTGTGGCCAAGCTTTGTCCACCAGCCCTCTGCCTCGATCACTCGGTCTGCATCTTCTTCTTCATGATGGTCGAGACAAAGGCCGACACCTGCTCATCTCGTTGGGGTACGGGTACTTGATATTTTCAAACTCCATGTATTACTCACCTACTGCATAAATACCTATTAATTCAATTGCCTCTGTTTTGTGAACAAAAACCAATGAAAAGTAGACAGGAAACTAATTTAATTGGATGCAATAAAATTTATTTGAGAATATTCAAACACAGTTCAAAAAGACTGCATCATCCCATACCAAATTTACACGTTTTGATCCTGATAATTTATACCACACGTGAAGTGTAAACGTTTCGATTTTTTCTTCTTTGGAATTCTTTTGTTGCCTAAATTTCAGATATTAGTAAAAAAAAAAAAGAAAGAAGGAAGGAAGAAAAAATAAAATGAAATAAAGACCTTCTAGCGATGGCTTTGCCCTGCAAGCCACCCCCTTAAGGTTCGTTTCCAAGTGAAATTGGTACAAACTTCAGGAGCTGCGGATACATCTCGAGACCCACGACGGATACAAAATTCTTTTTTATTGGTTTTAAAGCGGAGTTTCAGCGTTGATTTATATATCCCTACCAACTGTGGTGGTAAGAATATTTTTATGAATTCGGATTATAAACCTCGAATTAGTGTACTGTAACGATATTCACACTGAAAAACGTTCGAGATATGGAATAATGACTTTATTCCACTACTACGAACACATAACAACAACAAAATATAGCACAGTAGCTAAATCGCCTTGAAAACGCATGACTTATCGCATACCAAACTAGACCATACGGCAACGGCCAGCGGCCTTTATATACCCCGGCGTTTTCGGCGAAACTCCTTATCGTTCTTGTTATCGATCTTCTGTTCTGTTGCTCGAAACGTGCCGATCGTGCTTCACTTATCTCGAATGTTCGGGAGCGTCTGCCGCACAGCCCCCTACTTAAGCCTGGACGTCCCGGCCAGGCTCCAGATCTTCTTTATGGTCGCCATGCCAGACTGCCAAACGATCAAGGTACCCGACTTTGGCTCGGAATGCGGTATACAACATCGTTGATCCTCTAGAGCACAATGTACTGTTCTTCCCAGTGACTCTGTAACATCGGTTTCTTTCCTCTCTTTCGTGGCGGATTGTAAAACCAGATACGGTCCTCAGCCTGGAAGCCGACCTCGTTGGCTCTGATGTCATGGCGAGTCTTCATCCGTTCGCTGGCAATTCGCAAGTGATTAGCGATGAGTGGAGTCGAGCTTTCCCCTCAGTGGGCTGAAAAACTCGTCCACCAGTTACGGCTGTTGAGGTGGAGTTCCAAACTCCAGATCGCATGGTAATCGTAATTCCCGGCTAAAGACAACCTTTGCGGGAGTGTGCTGCGTACTCTTATGGACGGCTGATCTGTAGGCCAACGGAAACAACGAAATGTGTTGGTCCCAGTCTCTTTGGTGCTCGGCAACGACTTTGGCCAGGTATTCCTTGAGCGTCCGGTTGAATCGTTCAACCATGCCATCGGATTGCGGATGCAGCGGAGTAGTTCTAGTCTTCCGAGTCCCCAGAAGCCGGCATATTTCTTCGAACAACTTGGATTCGAAGTTTCTGCACTGGTCTGTATGTAACTCCAGTGGGACACCATAACGTGGATGGAGGACCATTTGATGGTAACCACTCTTCAGGTCCACAGTGATATACCACTCGCTTCCACCAGGTAGATCCAGTGTATCGTCAGTTCGCTGAAATGGGTAGCTGTCTTTTCGAGTCACATCATTCAGCCGACGATAATCCACACACAACCGCGTTGTACCATCCTTCTTTGATACCAGCACGATGGGGGATGTCCATGGACTTGAGGATAAAGAGAAGACAGCGTTCTCGACTGGTTCCCGACTCTGGCAGTACACGGCGATGCCGTTTGGACTGTGTAATGCGCCGGCTACGTTTGAGCGTTTGATGGAGACGGTCCTGTGAGGCCTACTAACACTAAGCAAGATCTACGTAGTGTACAATGTACATCGATGATGTGGTTATCTTCGGAGGATCCACCCTGCAGCAACACCTAGACAAGGTTAGACAGGCGATGTTTTTTCCTTGACCCCTGTGCGCCACTTTTTCCTTCAGACAGTTTAAAAATCTGACGTCAAATTCGAATTCCGGAGCCAGATTCATCGTATTTTTTTGTAAATGTATAGCAAGTCCAATATGAATTTTGATCACTTTTTACGGCAATTTGAACCATAGTGGCGCTGATGACGCTGATTAATAGCAGACACGATCGCGAATGAAACAATTTATTGCATATAGCTATATATCTACATACGTGGTATTAGAAAAGTTATAAATAATGTAATCTGTGAGGCCATTCTGCTCTCTGGTTGTGGCTGGGTGCCCAAATCGTATCATCCTATGAATGAAATCGCATTAGCTTATATTTCGTCGGTCGTCCTCGAATGATATGTCAAAGGTCAACGTATCTCGTAAGTCGTAGTCGTAATACTGACTTGACGCACTCGTATTATGCGAGTCCAACGACGATGAGTATTAAATGGTCAAACTTTGCGAACTATAACCAACGTATTGTACTTTCGTGTAGCCGTTTTCTATATCACGCTGGCTCCCAACAGCGTCATAATTCATTTTAACGGCCTATTATATTTCTCGCTTTCATTTTATTTCATTTTTTCCGCGATACAAGGCGAGGACGGATTAGAGTTCTCGCACAAAAGAACGAAAAAAAAATAAAAATAAAATAACGCGGAAGGAAGACGTTTGTGGTTTCAATGTGCTTTTGTGTTTGTATGTGCCGTATAGGGCAGCGAAAATGTGTGCAAAAATGTGTGTAAATAACGTGACGAAAATATTAGAATAATGACGGCGCCTCCAACATATGTTTGGAGGAAGAAAAGTTGCAAACTCGTCGAATATGAACTCGGCTGGTATTAATCCTCCTCATTTTTCTTGTTTATTCTCTCTTCAATTTTATTATTATGATTTTTATTATTGCCGTACGGTATTGTTCTGTTTTATTATTCGCTCAAGAAGACGGCGAAAAAAATATTTTTAGAAACTACGTATGTACGCGCGCATTAGTGGTCGCTGATTTTTACGACTTCGTCGGGCGTGTGTGCGTTGCGAAGTCCGAAAACGGGTGCGCTGCGAAAGACGCCGAAGGCGGTGTTACGAATTTTCGCATATTTCACGAGAACGCCTCGAGTCTGGCTTTTCCAAAATTACGCGTTTATTAACGTTTCCCCCCTTCTATTTCGATTGTTTCAGGTACGTATCTAATTACGTCATATCATCGTGTACGGATTGGCGAAAACTTGACCAAGTGACCCCTGCGGTGCGATATGAATCATTATAAACGATGGAACGACGATGGTTTGGCGACGTATACGCGATCGTGAGTCAAAAAGAGTTCGTATTTGTGATGCAATCTGAAATCGAAACTATTCGACGTCGATAAATTTAACTTTTTTTCGTGCCGGATACTTGCACAAATGTCTACGTGCATGTAGTTCTTGGATATATCCGAGCTCGATGCGGTCGAATTATAGTGTCGTCAACGGGGGTTTTATCGGCCACTCGTGAGTTGTTATAGGAGCGCTAGTATCGTTGTCAGTAAAGTCAACTGGGGTCATATCGGACACCGGTGGTAATATCGGCCATTCATGACTTGTTGGAGATTAGGTAACTTTCGTGTAGGCCTGACTAACCTAAAAGTTGTGAATACCCTTTTTAAGAGACCACAAAAAAGGAAGTGGACCTGGCGGGCCCCTAACGATACTACTAAAAATGAAATTGACCCCTTTTTGATCGAAGATCCCAGAGTAGTACTTGTAGCGCTTTGGAGGCTACAGCACGAGCGAGTTATCACAGTTAAAAAAAAAAAAAATCTTTGTTGGCGTGTTCAGAAGTACGAGTATAATTTCACTGAATTTCGAAAAAGCGAGCGGAGAAAAAAATAATTGAGAGCGAGAGTATGAGATGACTTCAAAAGACGATTCCAGAAGAAGACTGTTGAAGAAGACTGTTTAAAGACGATTGATTCACGAACATCGAGTCACTGCCTAGCCGGACAATTAGGTTTAAAAAAATACGAGGGTGGAAGAATAGCGTGAGGAAAAGAAAGGAAAAAGGAAAAGATTCTTGGAAAAGAAAGAAAGAAGCAATTCGGTGTGGAGATGTTGTACAGGTAAAAGGCACAGGTGTTCGTAGGAAAACTGGCTTGGCAGGACAGGTAACAAATATACAATAAAAAGCTATTTACAAAAGAATTCGCGAACCTTAAAAAAGTCGATCGCGGTGGAGGGCACCGCATACTCAATTACGATGTGATAAATACCTTCGATTTTTCGTCTGATCACCGGCCAAGGAGAGCCAGGCTAATACTCAGGCCAGGTCAAAAGGTAGCAAAAGAAACACTAATTATGAATCTAAAAGTATTCCGGTTTACTTAAGAGAAGAAGCCAATGCCTGATTAAAAAAGAAATTAGATTCAATAACGGACGAAAACTTATAGATCTCCAAGAAGAATATAATCGTTTCGAGTCAGCGATAAAGGCGACGGTCAAGGAAGTAGAAGTGAGCAGACCCCGTGCGATTACGATCGGCAGACTTAGTATAAAAACATAAGAACTGATGGAGAGGAGGAACTTACTGAAAAGACGGGTAGTGAAGAGTAAAAATGTCAAGGTCGAACTGTCGATTCTGAACAAGTTGATCAAACGCGAAACTAAGCAAGACCTATAGAATTACGATCACGAAACAGTGGAGTCAGAACTGACCGCGAACTGGTCGACCAAAAAAGTACGGAAAGCTATTTCTAAAGATCAGCACCTACTCCCATTCGTGAAAGCCAAGAGTAACAATAAGATATACGACAGGAAGGAAATTAGTGTGGAAGCTACGAAATTTTAGCGGAAGCTCTATACCGACCCAGAGTCTGTTGGAAACACAGTTGTACCCGGGGGGGGGGGGTGTGGAAGAAACCCAGGCCCCGAGAAGCGGGGTGGAGACGCTGCCCTTTCTAAACAAAGAAATCTTCCAAGTCTTACAGAACCTAAAAACAAACAAGGTGACTGGACCTGATAAAATTGAAAACTTATTTTTGAAGATCCTTGCAGAGGCCATCACGTCCTTCTTTACCGTACTGACCAACGAAATTCTGAGCACCGGGGCCACGCCGGCTCAGTGGCACCTGTCGGAGATCATCTTGTTGCATAAGAAAGGCATCAAATCGGATCTGAATAACTTTAGGCCCATAAGCTTAATTTCATACTAGAGTAAAGAATTTTTGAAATTAATAAAAAACAGAATTTTTGGCATTTTGGATTCTCAACAACCCGAAGAGCAAGCCGGCTTTAGGAGAGGATACCATAAACGCAAATAGAGGGGCTTGAGGGACTTAGACCCCCCCCCAACTTCTGAATAGCTCCCCAAACACTGAAAAATTACCAAAGGAAATGATGCGAGGAGGTGGTGTTGCTTCATAATAAGGGGGCTTAAGCCCCCCTCCAGTTCTGGGCTCTATTTGCGCTTTTGGAGGATACTCAACTATAGACCATATCTTCACTTTAAACCGACGAATCGAGGTCACTCGCGAGCATAAGATGAAGCTTATTATTATGTTCATCGACTTCACTAAAGCTTTTAACTCGGTGAAACATTTGACAGTGTATGGAAAGCGCTGAGGGGACAGGGGATGGGAACCGATCTGGTAAAAATCCTGGAAAATCTATACAATAATTCTTAGGCCTACAACAAACTAGACCTCCCAGGGGGAAAATTTAGGCTGGAAGGGGACGTAGAACAGAGGGACCCACTTTCTTTTAATATTTTCAACAGCGTCCTCGAACGGATGTTTCGAAATCTAAGGTGGGAGGACAAGGGTATCAATATTGATGGCAAAAGGTTGAGTACCCTACGCTTTGCCGACGATATACCATTGATAAGTAGTAACTGGGATGAACTCGAAATAATGGCCAAGGAACTATGTGCCGAAAGCAAAAAAGTGGGACTCTCAATAAATTTCTCAAAATACAAAATCAAGCTTCAAACGATATAGAATGGACGGTCAAAAAGCTCAAACTCGGTTATGCGGGGCACTTAGCTAGAAGCCGGAATGAGAAATGGACTAAAACTGTGGAAGGGTGATACCTAAGGGACAGGAAAAAAGGAAGGGAAGACCCCATACAAGATGGCGGGACGAAATTGTCAAAAGGGTCGGCATGTTATGGCAACGGGTGGCCAGAAACAGACCAAGCTGGAAGTGGGAAGTAGCAGCCTCTATACCCGTGATTGGGTGGACCTGACGGTGTGATGGCTCGCACCGGGCCGATAACCCCGGATAACTCACAGAAATGTGTAAAATAATCTGTAAACAAGTCAAGAGTGACCAATATTACCCCAGTTAACGGTGCACTGTGCACTGTGCGGAAGTTGACAGCTGAATCGTGAAAGCATTTGAAATGTACATTTTTGGCATTCCGAAATCTTGATTTCCACAGAATAATCGTTATCTCTAGGGCTAGGATTTTTTTGCGCTAAAAACCGAAAATATGCGCAATAAATGTCAAAATATGCAAAAATATGCGCTATAAAACCGTACTCTCATGGGTATTGAAATGTAGGGTTTTCGAAGCACTACAATATGAGCCATTCGTGTTAATGGAAATTTCATTAAATCATCAATAACACAAAGAATTTTTTCATTTCCAAATAATCGCAATTGCAGTTTCCAGCTTCCCAGTTTAAAGTCTTGAATAAGCTTTTATGTAGGGGGAAAAAATACCTTAAACGTGACTACCGATAGGTTTTTTTCCTTGTCTCTAATTTTTTAGTCTTCAGCCGACCTTCTTCCAGCAGCTTGCAGCAAAGAGCAAGCACCCTGTTACTTGTTTTTTTCTCTCAGAAAATCGTAAAAATTGTGAAAATTTTGTCAATAGAAGTAATTTTTGGCCAGTTTTTGGGAAAATATGCGCTAACAACCTCAAATATGCAGTATTCGGCTATTTTTCAACGAAAATATGCATTGTTATGCATTTATGACCTAAATATGCAAAAATATGCTCCATAAACTTTTGCATACGGATTCTGAATTTCACGATTCGCAAAGATAATGTGGATATGCGCTATCTAGTATTACGAAAACAAATATGCATTTACATAAAAATCCTAGCCTTAATTATTTCATTTGATATTTTTGTAAATCAGCGAAGGAGGGATCCATTTTAACCTTGCTTCTTGATAAGCTCCCAGCATTTACAGATCGTGATTTCATCTGAATATTCAAGATTCCATTACATGAAACGAAATTGGCAAAAAAAAAGTTATTTAGGTTCTCAATTTAGTGGTGTAGTCGGCATAAGAATGTCAAGTTGCCAATGTTAAGGAGCTGCTGGGATGTCTAGGTCTCCTGATGTGAAACTTACCTCATTTTCTGAAGATTTTCTATTGTTGTTATTTAGTTGACGATAATGTTTCCAATCCTCGAGGTTTGAGAGAGGAGGGCTCTCAAGACGCATGAAGACGTGAAAGGAATATTGAAAACCTGAAGTTATCCGCCTATTGATTTCATTCCTTCCGAGGAACTTTACGCAAATTTTCCATTCTCAAACTCGAAAACGAGCCACCAAGTTTCAAAATGGACGTCGAGGCTGTTTATATTTCTTCCGCTGGTTCATTCTGTAGGTTGAATATCATGTACTTTATTCATGGCAAAGAAGAACTTAGCCGAGAGTTCTTTAACAAAGTGAACTTCCAACTAACATGATTCTCTTTTGGCGATTCTCTTTCGGATGATGTAAGGCTGCTCACTGCTGCAGCGTTATGAGTTGGCGAACAATTGACTGAGCCTTCTGACTCAAGACGTTAGAACTTCTTTGTTCATAATGTTTTGGTGGCGAAAAAAAAACCGATAGGTGACCTCTTCTATTGTATAATACATATGTATATAGTTTACGAAATTTCCCATACTATGATACCAAATTTATCGGTCCAGTGGAGTTCCCGCTCAATATTTGTACATCTGTGTACCATCTGTACATGCCTTTCTTTTTGGTTTAGTTCACGATAAGTCGAAGAACCTCTCCTAACCATCGTCCCTCTAATAGTCTTTCTTAACTGCGTGTGATGTCATTTTGGTATTCCCACAGCACTCACAACTCCAGTTCCTGGTCTCCATTGCGTTTTCCTGGAAGTCGTTCCCATTATCTGCATTAGGCAGTTAGGGCTGAACTTTTATTCGGCCTTCTTTCAGCCTGCGGGCGAGCGAGACCGCATCGGTGTTGTGTTGTTCGACGGTGCTCGCGGTCCCCAGCCGTCGACGACAGTAATTAATAGCGTCGAAAAAATTCTCGCCCTTTAATGTCGCAGTTCACAGTTCGCACACCCTGCGGACTGGCGCAAATTTGAACATTGAAATGCCGGATCGTTTGTAACGCTTTCGGTGACCGAAAGGCACCGCAGTGTCTTGTCACGCCGCCCTCCTGCCCTGTTATTACGAATTTTTCAACTTTTTTCATCGAAACCCCTCGACGCGATGAATTTTCTCCTCAAAGTTCGAATCATATTGCGATATTTTTTATTATTTTTAGTGGGTCTCTTTGTTTTTGTACAGCTCAGTTTCTGTGCCGTTGTTGTACTCTACTGCTAGATGAATTTGTGACGCGAAAAGCTCGAGCATGCTGAGTTTATGCTCAAGCCTATTGAGCCCATACTAAGCACATTTTAGGTAGACCAAATCAGAATTCAGAAGCCAAAAAAGATTAAAATCAGTGGTATTTTAAAATTATCAGACAAATACATGAGACTTGAAAAAACACAAAAGTTTTAATGGAAATTATCGAATACGTAATTCTCTGAAAAATTACCTATGTAGAATCATCATCAGTATAATTCTTGTGATTGTAAATTACAAAAATCGCGGAAATCAGAATCACTGATATGGGAGGAAAAGTTGACTTTAAAATCGTGATTTTAAATACAAATATGGAGTGATTTAGAAAAGTAAAGAATTTTTCGATTTTCCATTAGGTATGGATGGTGGTGCAGGGGGGCCGTAGCGACGGAGGAGTGTGCCCCCTAGTAGCCAGTCGGCAAAATTGAGAAAGGGAGGGCTCTTTTCCTTTCTATAGGTCCCTTGAAAGTTTTATATTTCAGTCAACTCCCCCCCCCCCACTTTTTCACAACTTGATAGCTACGATACTGGTAAGGTTAATAATGTTTGTTAATATAAAATTTAACGTTTAGCAAAATGTACGTATAACAATGAAGAGATTTTCGGAATCTTAGAAAAATGCTTGTAGGTACCATAGAAATTAATTGTTCATAATAACGGACTATTGTGCTGGGAAGACTTTTCTGACTTCCTCCTCCACCAGGACCTCTTTCCTCCCCTCCAGGAGCTCCCTCCTCCACTATGAGTACCTCTTATCCTCCCGGGCATTTATTTACCAAAGTTTTACTGTCTCACGAGGACCCCCACCCACCACTACCTTCACAGCTCCTGTCCTCACTATGGTACTCCAACCCCCTTGAAGATCCCTGGCTATCCACCCGAGAGCTCTAACAACCATGACCACCCCATCCCCTCGAGAGCCCTTTCCCCTCAGGACCCCACCCTGCCACCAGCCTCTCCCGTACCACGGCCATTCCTCTCCCCGGTCCCCACTCTCACCAAAGACTTTCTCCTCCACCAGGTCCTCTTACTCATCTTAACCCCCCGCCCCACCCAGAGTCTCCATCTCCGTCCACAGCTCACGCCCCCACAGGGACCAACCTCCCCCTTCAGGAGCTCCCTCCTGAGGGTAGGCTACCCCTGGAAAATAGAGCAATTAAGGGGCAAGTGGGTTGCCTACCTTTGCTGCTCCCTCCTCCACTATGAACCCCCTCCCCGCCTATGATTTATCTTAAGTTGAACTATGAGTTTTATCTTGCAACTTGAGATCTTGGTGATTATGGGTAATTATTATGTCATTATTATATCATTATTATGTCTTTTTATGTCTGTTGTAAGGACCTGAGATCTCAGTGTCCAAGGTAGCTGTAAGTTAGACTATGTGTTGTATCTTGCGACTTGAGATCTGGAGATTATGGCTAATTATGTCATTATATGTCTTATTATGTC
Source organism: Acanthococcus lagerstroemiae (assembly GCA_031841125.1). NCBI lineage: Eukaryota > Metazoa > Arthropoda > Insecta > Hemiptera > Eriococcidae > Acanthococcus > Acanthococcus lagerstroemiae. The sequence goes on from CM063108.1 coordinate 5,407,284, forward strand.
AGTTATGACTTAAAATTTGGAGATCTTTTATGTTAGAACAGATTATATCCTTGAAAGTAGCTGATCTGCCCCTGCAATTTTTCTGATTTTTAGGTTGGCAACCCACAGTGCGTTTTTCCAGGTGGGAGGGAGGAGTTTTGGTTTTAGACTATGTATTATATCTTGCGACTTGAGATCTTGGAGATTATTTGTAACTATGTCATTATATATTATGTCTTTTTATGTCGGTTATGTCTTAAAACTTGGAGAAGTAGCTGATCTGCACATGAAATTTTTCTGATTTTTAAGTAGGCATCCCGCAGAGCGTTTTTTTTTCTCCTAGAGGTGGCGGTGGCGAATTTTACTTTTTTGCGGCGGATTTTTACTTTTTATTATGTCAGTTATGTCTTAAAATTTGGAGATCTTTCATATTAGAACCGATTATGTCCTCGAAAATAGCAGATCTGCACATGAAATTTTTCTGATTTTTAAGTAGGCATCCCGCAGAGCGTTTTTTTTTCTCCTAGAGGTGGCGGTGGCGAACTTTTTTGCGGCGGATTTTTACTTTTTATTATGTCAGTTATGTCTTAAAACTTGGAGATCTTTCATATTAGAACCGATTATGTCCTCGAAAATAGCAGATCTGCCCCTGCAATTTTTCTGATTTTTAGGTAGGCAACCCGCAGTGCGTCTTTTTCTCCCGTAGGCGGTGGCGGCGGCGGATTTTACCATTTTAGTGTATAGAGAGATATGCTAAGCGTGTCCTAGAACCTTGTAAACAGATTCTTATTTATGTTGTTCTCTCGGACGTGGGTGGTAATGGAGAAAGTTCACCTCTGAAAAAATTTTTCCATCATATTTTGGGTAGGTATTGTTTGTTACAGTAAAATAACTTCCTTGTTATTCCACTATTTTCCTCCGAAAATCTATTTTTAAGATTTCCTAAAGCAAAATTGCAGAAATGGCACAAATCCTATGTTAAATCTCAAACCCCCACGCGCGGCCTCTAAATATTTATCGTTTTCCAAAAAATTGTTGACGTTTTTTTGACGTTTTTGTTTACCAAGGAAACCAAGAATCCACCCGGAATTCTCCTGAATGAAATCCTGTAGCTTTAAGAGGGAAAGAACATGGCGTGCGTATTGTTATTCCCTCCTCCCAGCATTATAAAAATGTATTCAGTACATCCAGAGGCGAAGATAGTTATATTTCTGAGTGAATAAGAGATAGGGGACTGGAGTCCCAGTATTCCGGAAATTTTTGTTGACCATCGCAATATTCCTGATGCTTTGCAGTGAACCATCGATGAAAACGTACTGTAGGGCTTACTTCTCTTGAAAGTGGGGAGACTTAGGGGGAACATTGAATATTCTGGAGGGTTCAGGAAATCTTGGAGAGTCTGAAGTCCTTTTTTTCGAGTCCCTATGCAACTCCGCCACTAAATACACCCGTGTCGTATAAATATTTCATCTTATAAACCAAAAACCTGGCGTCTACCATCTTCGAGGAGAAGAAGAAAACTACAAAATATGAGACAGACTTTCGGGGAGCCACCAGACCACTGGAGAAATAGATATCCTGAACTGGCCATCTAGTCACTCAACCAGATAAACAGAAGACAAGCAGTCAGCTAGAGAGCTGACTAGTCTGTTAAACGGACATACAGACTGATAGAGAAGTAACCTTTGTAATTCTTGAAGGTTGTACTTTATCAGTATGGTAGTATGTGCCATAGATGGAGGCAAGATGGACCAATCCACACGGTGGGTTCCACGAAAACAGTGTTTTTGATATGCTACACGAAGGAAGCGTCTGTTACCTCCTGATTAGTTGTTCGGGAATACAAGCTATGCAAGTCCGACCGGGGCTGACGTCAAATTTATTAGTGGGTAAGTGGCGACTGATTGGAAAGTCTCTACACGTGTAGTGAAAATGTTTACGTAAAATAAACCTGTTTTCCATGGTCTTTAGTATGGCATGTCAAAAATAGGCCCGATGTGGATGGAAAAGTCAGAAAACTGTTATGCATGCTGAAAATTGAATGTTATAACATGACTACACTTTGCATTCGTGTATAGGTCCGGGGTAGTTGTTAAAGTAGGACACGAATTTACCAGCCGATCATAAGGTTGTATTTGTGCCAGTGTTATCAAGAAAATTAAAGTGATTTACTTTGTCATATACCCTTCATTAGCGCGATTTGGAGTAGGCTGTGTTCCGTCTAATATAGCCACTTGGTCAGTTATCGTATAAAAGTCGCAACGTAAAGTACCGCAAAAATTGTTGGTCAACTGTCGTGAGTGTCTGAGCGTGATTTTGTAGTTCGCGTCGAAGTTGATTTGAAAATAAAATTTCTAAAAAGACGATTAGTGCATTTAATTCTCGTAAAACAGTAGTGATTTAGAAACCATTCCAGCCGCGGGGTCGAAAATTGATCATTACTACCGTCAGTTGTGAGTTGATGTGGTGCCCTTAAAATACCACTACCTGTTACTTAGGTGTGTTACGCTTCCAGAGACTCCCCTTCTGAATTTTGGATCCCGATCTAACTCTGGAAGTCCGATTTCCTCGCCAATTCCCACGGGTCGGCTAGTTTATCGTGTATGTTTAGTCCGCAAATTCCGCCCGCGACCGCGAAAATCCGCCCAAGCGTTTTAATCGGCCGCTCACTTCTTTCTGGCGGCTCGATTAACCCGGCTTACGAACGCAGCCCTCGCTACAACCGTAAATGAGGAATAAAGTGATCTCGATGAAAGGAAGAAAATCTTTTTTCTGCCTTTTTTTCCCTCTCTTTTTCCGAAAACGAAAAAGAAAAAAAAACGTTTTATTTTAACAAAGGCGCTCAGACGAACTAGTACCACCTCAGTAGCTATACGCCGAGTACATATATATATTTTCACCGTCCGTTTCTTTTCATCTCTCATATACTCAATCCCTTAAACTAAGAATGAACCTTCTGAGTGTAACCTATTTAAAATAAAACATTTTATTTTTTTCTCTTTTTCGTGCTTCGTTTTACTGCCTGCTTACGCGCTTTCGATTTGAAATGAAATACTTAGTTCGCAGGTCGACACGACAAAGTAAATTCGTCGGCAAGTTCATTTCCCTCCCCTCCCCCTCTGCTGGAACTGCTGTATTAGAAAACTCGATGACGAGGGGGGCCACGTGCATAAGAAATTTCGCGCCTTCTGGGTGTCCGTGGATAGAGCGCCGCGTGACGAAAGGTCGATTTCGCCTTCGAAGTAGCAATTTTTCATCATAATCGAATGCCGCGGGTAGCGGTGCCCACCGCATCCGTGGCGCCGTTCCGGTGTGTAAATTCCATTCCGACGCAATCTCGCGATAAAAATGAGACGAAAATTCAAATTCGCGCTTTCTCATTTCGCACAAGTCGCTGACAAGTCGACAAAGTGACAGAGGGTGGGAGATGACAGGCAATACTTCCCCGATAACGTAATTGAATATTGTTAGCTGAGTTGATGGGAATGCGAAGATCGACTATATATTATGTGGGTACCAAGGTACCTAAGTTATTACATGTTCAAGTATTTTCACGGATCAGGCATAGACATTTGAATCAAGGCTTATCAGCTATAGTCGATACCGAAATCTGTACAGTTGACATGTTCGAAATTTATACAGCCTTGAAACAGATGTTTCGGTCCACCCACTGGGACATAGGCCTCCTTGATCAATTATTCTTGATACAAGGGTTATAGTCTAATCCCCTTGGTGACAAGCCATTACTAGGGAATGGTTATGAAAGAGTTTTCCTTCTCTTTATAAGGGGCATACATCCTGCATGGCACTCCAGACTAGTCAGGTGTTAGCACGTGTTCGAAATTTAGTAGATGGTAATAAGAAAGAAGCTTCAGTGGACTTCTATCAACCGAAGAACCTGTAAGAACGCTAAGCCGGTGATGGCGGAGTTGAGTAGACGAATTCTTATGATTTGGCGAATGTGAACTCAAACTCCGCCGAAGAATACGAAACCACTTCATTGGTAAACTGAGTGGTCAACTCACTGATAGACGATGTAACCACTTATGAGGAGAAAACAATGTTAAACCCGTTAACTCTTACTAGATATCAGGGACCCGGAGCCGCTCCGAGCTGGCTTCGGCTCCCGCTAAAACTGATGAAATCAAATGATTGGGTGGAAAAAGAGCATTCAATCAAATGTTGAGTTTTCATTTTGTCGTACCGCGGCGACCGAGATCGTACTGTACTGATCTCGTTCAAAAGTGTAACCCCTTAGCTAGCTTTTTGAGCCGAGGAAATGAAAATTGATCCATTTCAATCCTCATCACCGCAACGGTTTTCAGGGAGCATGTTATACATCCCTCTTCTAACCATTGAGTTGTGCAGTTTTCCCCCAAATATTGTGAGTGTGCCTGCAATAAGTATTCGTAGCTAAATTAAGAAAATACGCAACACCATTCAATAATTTTGACATTTTATTAATTGTAGAAACAAAAATGTAACGCGTCACGAACTAAAAAACAAAACAACAATCTAATAGACCATCTCATGAAGATCACGTAACTAACACAATACTATCACCTATTGTCACTAACACGATCAGTAAATATCAAACAATTTGTGGTACGTGTGTTAGTAGAGGGTCTAAGAATTTTAAAATTCGTACTTATGGGAAAAGGGCGTATGCGCAGTGTAAGCCTTCCAGTGGCATTGGAACGGAGAATACAGGGACAAATTGCAAGTCCCCCTCCCAAAAAAAACAAGAAGAAAATCGGGTATAGATATTATTTCTACCTTATAAAATTGGGAGGGGGGAATTGAAAAATTATTTAGCGAGTTGAAAAAAAGTCGCTTGAGAGATCTCGAAAACAAGTTTACAAGGTTTCTCAGCTTTCTTGCTTGCTACCTGCACTCTTGAAAAACAATAGAACTTCTTTTTCTTTGCCCTTCAAAAAAAAACCTTTGACGTCACTGCGTCTCTCTTCTACCCAGATCTTCAATAGGCTCCGGCTTCAGCTCGGCCATTTTTTCCGGGCTCCAGCTCCGGTAGATAATTTATATCGGACTTCGACACCGACTCTGGCTAAACAATTTTTATCGGGCTCCAGCTCTTGTTATCTTGCTCCGACCGAAATGACTCCGGCTTCAGTGTCACCAAAAATATGTTTTCTACACCAGGTCCGGATATTTCTCAGGCTAGATGGAAGAGTGGATGGGTGTGAGGAAAGTCGAAGGAGGGGGTGGGGGTAGGTTGAACGGAGCCGGAGATGAAAACTGGCTTCTCTGGCTCCAACTTCGGCTCTAGTGAAATTCTGGAATTGGTTTCGGTTCCAACTCCAGCAGTTAATTTTTTCCGGTCTTCGACTCCGATTTCAGCTAAACTTTTTTTGGACTCCGGGTCCGCTTTTTTCGAAGATACACGGCTGCGAGGCTTCGAGCTCCAGCTGTGCGTCCCTGGTGGATATGAGAGCTTGTTCAATACAGAAAAAATTTCGCGTAACCGCAAGATTCTATGTTTCTGATTTTCTGGTATAGAAGCTACCCGGTTGGAGAAAGGGCTGTCCTAATTCTTGCTGTAAGTTCTTCCAAATTCTCATTTATTCGCCATTTTTTTTTTTCTTTTCCTCTTTGAAAAGTGCAGACTGTTTCTCTCCTTAGAAGATAAAAAGTTGATATTTTTTCTGAAGCACTTGATAAAAATTTCCACTCCTGGTAAACTCAAATAGGCTCTTAGCTAATTTCTAAAATCAGCTGTTGGTCTTGTCATCGATATTAAGGGGAAGGAACAAGTATAAAATAATGTATTTTCGATCTCTTTTATCGGACATTTAGTTATTCGTATGTTGGTCACGATACTCTTCCGGAAACATGTCGATTAATTCAAGTGTTAAGTTAGTTGCACGTTGATGCCGGTATTCGCCAAGGTGAATCGATGATGTGTTCTGAGAATGTAAATGGTTGAATTTGAACAGCCTTTTGCAAGAGTGTTATAAGTCCATTGGCAGTTTTGGGTTAAGCGATGTAACAGAAAGTATTTCTTACGAGGACCGCGATGGTAGCATGGTACCACTGAATTTCTAGCGCGACCACTCAAAAAAAAAGAGCAAAAAAAGAAAGAGAACGATGTCGGGATTTTGCAAGAACGTTATGGGTCCATTTCAACGTTGAACGTTCACCATCTGCAGCTGAAGCACGCCCTCTGTTCATTCACGGACTTATGACATTTTATACAACTTTGCACTTCACCTATTCGTTCAAAATGTTATAAGTCACAACTCGGTTTTTTTTTTTTTTTGCAGCTCTACAAAATGCTTTATAATTTACCTAAAAATCTGAAGTTAAAGGAAGCTGTACCGAAACGGTGCTGCCATCTACTGCTATTTTATTTTAACTGCCAACACTACTCGGACATTCGCAATTCGTACAGAAATCTTCTTTTTGCTCTCCTGAAAAATTGTGTTCTTGGACTTATAACACTCTTGCAAAAGCCTGTTCATTTCTACTTAGTTGAGTAAGTCGTCTTCAGGAAGGGGTGGAAGTCTCTTGTGTAAGCGTTCATTTTGACGTAAGGGCGGGGATTCAGTCCTACAATTCTTAGAATACAATGGAAGAACGTAATTTCGCAGTTTTGTTTTCGGAAATCATGTTTTTCTTCTCTGGGAAAAATGCATTCACGAAAAAAAGCTTTGTTTTGGGTGAAGAAGGGAGAGTGGATTGAGAGAAAACTTTTTTTCCGGTAGAAACCTAAATTTTTTTTTGATTGGTGGCATTTTTAGAGTAAATTTTTTTTCCTTCTGATGAAAGAAGCTACATTATTTTGAAAGTTTATAGTTTCGTACTACCACGGGAAAGCTTGTATGGCATCAGTGATTCTCTGTTGATTTACTCTAAGATAAAAAAGAATAGCAGCATGACCACTGTAGGTTCAAGGGAGGCGTTCGAGCCTGTTTTTCCAGATGAAAACTCTCCGAAAAATATGCAATATTCCAAAATGAACGCTACTCGGAGTTTACAAATTAAATAATGAAAGAAGGTCTAAGCTCTTACTGTGCTTGATTATTTCGATACGTCATTGTTAGAATAATACAGAGTAACTTTACAAAGTTCACAATTTTGAGCATTTTTCATACTTTCAAACGCGCGTTCCTCAAAAACTAGACGTGCTAGAGAAAAACAGCCAACGGCATCGTATTCAGCAATGAAAATACTTTCAGAATCGCGTAATGGTATTTGTGAAACAGGCAAAAAGTTGAAATTTGTTGCATAGTGTAATAGATCTTTTTGGTTTAGTTTTAAAAACCAGCTTTTGTAACAGGCACCCGTTGCGATAGAGTTTTTATTCTTATTTTTTGATTGAGTAAAAGTTTTCTCTTTTCATGTTAGTCATGGGCGCGTGAAGAGTTAAAAAGTACTTTCGTTTTCGTAAAAATTGAAGAAGGAAATGGTTAACTGGTGAAATTCACATCTCTTCTCCTCAAGAAATTATGAAACTTCTCTTCTTCGGTGGACTCTGTGCGTACCTACTAAGAACCTAATCCTTCTCCGCGGTCGCCGTCCCTGTCACCTAAAAATACAGTAATCCTGTAGACTAATGTACGAAGACAAGTAACGGACTAAAGTCCAACTTGTTTGCGTATAAACCTCTGGAATCCAATACAGGCAGACTAATAAGGGCAATTGAACAACCATGTGTCTGATAGTTGGCCAAGCAGTGTAGGCAGACAACTTGATTTCCTCTTTCGGGAAGAAAACTCCCCCGACAGATTGCCAGAAAAGCAGTGAGGTGTACATTGCCAGAAAAGCAGTGAGGTGTACAGACAGTGGAATAGACGTACAGAGAATTCCTCAAATCACGTACTGGCATCACTTGGGCTCCTCCTTCATCTCTCCTCCGGGTAACTGCTATTTGATCTGGGGCCTACAGACCGTCAAGGAGGTAGTAAGACTAATAGACAGACAGGCTGTGAAAGTGTGCTGTGCTGCACTACATGAAATCTAGGTACAACACGCAAAGAAGGGGACTGGAAGGAGAGCGAATCGAGTGTTCACCCATGAGGATTGGATGAGATCTTCTCATTCCTGTGAGAACGTGATTATCACACCGTATACCCTTTAAAATCAATCGTATAAGCTACCCGAAACAATCACACGACTCGAAGGGGTTCCAAGGGGGGCTATAGCTCTCCGACAAACTTACGGTTAGTGCGATGCTTCTAGACGTTAATGACAAGCGAGTAGTCGGTATCGTGTCCGTGGACATGCAGTCGCTCGAAACCTAATGATCAGGAAATGTGAAACGGAATTAGCGTCGTAAACTCGCAACTGGCGCATTTTAATTATACCAGTCGTGCTCGCTTCAGCTGACACGATTAATACCCACGATTTCGATTGGCGAAAAGGATAACCAGGAATTACGGCTAATTCGATTAAAGTACCTACTTCGCTGGGTCATTGTGTGTAGTCTGTGTATAACTTTTGCCTGTACATTGTGTGCAGCATCGAGAGAGAAAAAGGTACCGAAAGGTCGTTATGTCGAGATAGCCGTGCGAAAAGTACCTCGCAATTTTCGGGCGACGATCGCGTGTTCCGCGTTACCTACATATCCGGCGATCCGCGTGAAAATTGCTATCAATTGCGTTGGAATTATAATATACGTGGAACCGCAGAAATCGTAGCCCGTCTGGAACCTAGCTCGACATTGATCGTGGGCTATTTCTCAAACTCATTTGACCAGTTCTCTGCCTCATCGACAGGCGTCAATAAGTCAGTATTTAGCTTATTGGGTTTTCTCAAATCCGCCGGTCCCTTTTACGTCTTCACCTCACTCCACAGGCACCAGACTTCTGAGCTCCTTGAGTATGCGGTTTACAAACAGATGAGAGGTGAGCCCAAACCGGTCCGATTCAGATATGTGTAAAATCTCTCCCTCGGCGCATGTCAACCACTCGCATACCCAGAGCCGACTTGTTACTTCGCACGATTAAACCATTAAATCCATTTCCTGCATCGAATTCGTTCGAAATGATAATAAATCTCGGTAGGAAAAGAAAGAAGAACAAGTTCAACTTCTCTCGCGGAATATTGATTTCAAAGACCACGGCTGTCTGGGTGGCATGACTCCCACACACGCGGCTTGTTCGTCTAATTGGGTGGATTGCGAATCGTGAGAAAAAGAATGAATAGAAGTAATTACTCGTCGAATCGTGTTTGATGTTTTCATTCTGCATTTATCCAGTTGTAAAACTTTTCTGGCGAACTTCGCAATCAGTGTGGTGTCTGTGATGAATTCATTCGGTATATCGGGGCGGAAAACGCTTACGCCCATTTTGCAAGCATAGTCTCGTATATTATGTGTGAAAACTGAAGAGAAAACTGTGTACACGTTGAGAGAAATTTATAGGCAGTGCGATGAACAAACCTGGAAGGAGAAATGAAACAAAGTGTGCAACATACTTATGAATGAGATTAGATTCAAGTCAACTTAAAAAGGCAAATGCAATGATGGATCTATGATGACGAATGATCAAATAACTTGGAGACAACCCCACCAGCGTTGGATCTGTGGTGACCTGGAATGCTTGGAGGCAAAGAGGTTAGGAAAAATGCCGACTCGGTGCAGAAATTGTGCGTTCAAGCAAGAAGAAAGAATAAATAGCCACTTGTACATTTTGTTCATTGATATTGAAACTGACGACTCAATGATGCAAAAATTTTTCACCCAAGAAGCTGAAAAAAAAAATGAAATTTTTAAAAATTTTTTCGACTAGTAGTGGTCCAAAATGCCGACTAAATTACTCGTATTGTCTACTTCGCTGAAAAATACCTACTCTGAGAATTCGTGGGGCGGGGATCACACCACTCGTGGATCTGCCCCCGAGTAGTCGGTTTATATTTGAAAGGATGATTGTCCGACTTTAGTAACGCTCTATCTTCTGCTTTTTCTGAAAAGCTACTCACAGAAGTTGCGTTTTCTACAGAATCAGTGTAGGAAATTGTTTTTTTTTTTTAAAGCCAATTTCAGAGACGGTTTTTCCTAAATAACCTGTGCAGTCCCAGAGGCTGAATTTTATGAAACATTAGTTTCGGAGATTGAATATTAATTTTTTCCAATTCTGAAAGATAGGTTTTTTTTTGTAAGTCGCCGTAGAGGCCGTAGAGACATGCTTTCTTTAAAGTGTCAGTCTATAAAAGAAACAGCCATGTTGGTTTTAAAGATCCAGTCCTCGGAGACTGCTTTTTCTAAAGAACCTCTCTGAAAGACTGTTTTTTTTTCTGATAAATCAGTCTGCAGTCCGAGGAGACTGCTTTTTCCAAGGGAAAAAAACTGTGTAAAACTTTTTTTAAACTTTTTTTTTTTTTTAATTTTAAACAAAGCTGGTTTTGCTGAATATTCAGTGTGAGAGGCGGTAGTGGGGAATCCGACTTAGAATGCAACAAAAGTTGAAGTTCCAATGTGGATCACCTTTCGTAGCAACGTTTTAAGCGTGTACTAACAGAGTAAAACTTTTACTCAATAATATTGCAGTTATTGCTAACAATTACCTAGATGCAATTATAAAATGATTGAACGATGCTAATGTCAGAAAAAAAAATCAAAAGATTAACACACTTGAAAATAATACGAACGCTATAACGCAGATTTTTACGCGGAGTAATTATGCCCTACAATTGGACGTAGCCCTTATATGTTACATAGTCGGACCGAAAATGGATGCCTTACCGTAAAGGTGAATAAATTCATAGAAGAATTTTCAAACGGGATCCGGGTGTTTACAGTCTTACGATTTCCTCGTGTGTTCCCTTCATAAATACCTTTTGGCCTTACTCTTCCCTCACGTCTATATCATTAGCTGAAAAATTAATGTGCGAAAAAAAGTTAGGTAATTTTTAATTTTCGCCATTTTGTTAACTGGGGTGAAACGCTTCGGTGAATTTCAATTCCATTCAGTTTGAATACCATAAAACGATTGGTAATCTACCCCAGCTGAGCCATCTCTTGTATTTGGAGGTATTATGTACATACTTGTGTATCGTTTTGAATTCATGAAAATTTAAGTATGAGTACTTATTATTTTTTTAATTTGAAATTAATAATTAACTAAAACCACCTCACACCGCTAATTCCCATCCTCTCTTTGTACCCCATCATTCTCCAGTTCTTACATTACTGTCAATTTTAGTTCATGCTGTATATTTGTGTGTAGTAGGGAGTGGTAATGTGTCTATATGACGAGTTTTAACTGTGTCTTTTACTTACATTAGTTTTGGTTTGGTATAGAGATTATGTCCAACGTATCTTCTAGTTGGTAAGTTGTTAGAAATGTTCCTACATGTACTGAATTTGGTTGTTCCATATTAGCGGTTTTTGATAATTTTTCTTCTTCTGTATTTGCTACATATTATTCCTATTATTACTTGGAAGCAGGGTTTGGAAAGCCGAAACTTATGAACATAGATTCAAATACAGCTTAATTGCAAGATGGAAGTATCTTTAAGATTCGGTTCTGGTTTCAGAAATGTCTATGTTGTACTTCCGATTTCGGATACCTACAGCTTCACTGATATGATTACCTCAGCTTCAGTTTCAGATTCAGCTGCGAGTTTCGACTTCTCGTCATCTGCTCATCTCATTCTTTTCTAATACCAAAAATGTTCACCAATCATAACTTGACTGATCTGAGACAAGAGGTTCGATCTTTCGGTCACTGAAAAGTGTTAATACTTTTGATACTGGTATACTGTACCCTAGTACTAGCGAGCTTTAGGTACTTTTCCCGGGACATTTTCAAGTGGATATACGTCAAAATCCCGTATCACCGATCACGGCAGTATGCCATTAAGCGAAAACCGAAGCCATTAAAATCTAATACATGACGGCTTCGTTTCAGCTTCAGGAAAATTGTATTATGAACTTGAAGGCCGCTTTATACTGGCTGTAGCTGTAAACGTATTCCCGTAACTTAAAACACAACTATTTATACTGCGACCGTTTATACTGGACTTAACCTGACGGTAACTTATGCCCGTAACTTAGAAGATAAATCAAATCGAACTTCTACGGCTTATTCCTTGCTTATTCAACGTTGGTTTATAGTGGCCGTTAAGTTTAGGGGTTATGTTCCGGGCATACGGCCAGTATACAGCGGTCTCAGTTTCGGCTTTTCCATCGCAAGGTGATTACATTTAGCTTCTGGAATCGGCTTTAAAGACAGCACAATTTCTTGAACTTCGAGATTCAGTTTCAGACTGCCAACCCTACTTGGAAGTTCGTTTTCTATTTCCTATCATAAAAAATTCTATAAAAAAGTACATAACTCTTTATGTTTATTAAACCGCTTAAAGGAGGATCATTCATGCTGAGATATCGTTAGGGGTATCACCCCATTTTTCATATAAAATGGGGACAACTGACATTTCATTTTATTTAGATAACGAGAATATAAATCTGTATCTGATCTAGGTAATTCTGCCCGTTATCTTTGTATTTTCAGAATTATTTAACAGATGAATTTTGCATCGTTTTGATTTTCAGTATCCCATTTCAGTAGTTTCAATCCGAAGTAAGATGCAGCGTAAGGGTCTTTTTGACAAAAAACAAATATGCACCAACGTAATCTAAAATGGTAGAATTGGCCCTCAAATTTGAAAACACAAAAACAGATATCTTCTATTGCAACTCATAATATTTTCGATAAATCTCTCATTATCTCATCCTATTATTTGAAAATAAATATTATCTTTATCTTATTTAAGTAATTTCCACCGTCGTCTTACTCACATCTAGGAGCTGAAGCTAGAACAGATTTAGAAATTCCAAACGCCGGGGCCCATGTCGTGTGAGTCGCTCACAAATTCCATCTTCATAGACTCTGAGAGGGATGTCCTCACGTTTCCTGTCATAGGACTTTTCAGCCAAATCGAGAGGATTAATCAGCAAATCTCTCTATATACTAAAAAAGTAAAATCCGCCACCGCCGCCGCCTCCGTGGGGGAAGAAACGCACTGCGGGTTGCCTATCTAAAATCCGAAAAATTGCAGGGGCAGATCAGCTACTTTCAAGGACATAATCTGTTCTAATATAAAAGATCTCCAAGTTTTAAGACATAACCGACATAATAAGACTTAAAAAAAGACATCTCTCTATCTCAAGAACCAGAAAAATTGCAGGGGCAGATCAGCTACTTTTAAGGACATAATCTGTTCTAACATAAAAGATCTCCAAGTTGCAAGACATAACCGACATAAAATGACATAATTACCCATAATTTTCAAGATCACAAGTCGCTGCAGGTTGCCTCCCTTACCCCTTGATTGCTCAATTTTCCAGGGGTAGCCGACCCTCAGGAGGGGGTTCATGGTTGAGAAGGCAGCTCCTGAAGGGGAAAGAGAGGGGACCTCGGAGAGAAATGGCCGTTGTGCGGGAGGGGCGGGCCTGTAGACGGAGATGAAGTCCCTGGGTGGGGCGGGAGTAAGAGGACCTGGTGGAGGAGAAAGTCCTTGGTGAGAGAGGGGACCTTGGAGAGAAATGCCGTTGTGCGGGAGGGGCTGGTGGCGTGGTAGGGTCTAGAGGGGGAAGGGCTCTTGGGGGAGGGGTGGTCATGATTGTGAGAGCTCCTGGGTGGATGGTCAGGGATCTTCAAGGGGGTTGGAGGGCCATAGTGAGGACAGGGGCTCTGAAAGGAGATGAAGCACAGGGGGTAGTGGTGGGTGAGAGGTCTTTGTGGCGGAGGAAATCCTAAGTAGGAGGAGGTAGTGGTGGGTAAGGATCCTAGAGGGGCAATAAAATTTTGGTAGATAAAGGCCCGGGGGTGTAAGAGGTACTCATGGTAGAGGCGGCAGCTCCTAAAAGGGAGGAAAACCACGATGGTGGCGGTGACTGTAGAGGGGTATAAAGACCCCGAGTGGGGAGGGGGTAATAGTGAGGAAAGGGTCCTGGTGGAGGAGGAAGTTCTTGGTGAGAGAGGCGGCCGGGAAGGCAAATTATGGCCATAGTGCGGAAGGTTCTGGTCCTGGGGAGGGGGTCTTGAGAGGAAGGGTTTTAGAACGGGAGGGATGGTCATGGTGGTGGAAGCTCCTGGTTGGAGGACCAGGGGATCTTCGAGGTGGTTGAGCAAGGAGGCCGTAGGGTGATAGAGCCGCGGAAGGGAAGGCTGTGGAGATGGACTAAGACCGCCATTGGGAGGGAGTAGAGACTGCGGATCGCCTACCCTGCCCCACTAATAGCTTATTTCTCCATGGATAGCCTACCCCTAGGAGGTGGTTCATGTTGGAGAGAGAGCTCCAGGATGGGAAGGCGATCCATGGGTGACGTGACCTCAGGAGGGGGAGAAAGGCCCTGGGTGGTGTGGGGGTAATGGTGAGTAACAGGTCCTGGTAGAGGAGGAAGTCCTTGGTGAGAGAGGCGGCGAATGAAGGCCATGGTGTGGAAGATCCTGGTCCCGGGCAGGTGGTCTTGAAGGGAAGGGTTCTTGTGGGGGAGGGGTGGTCATGGTGGTAGAAGCTCCTGGTTGGAGGACCAGGGGATCTTTGTGGTGGTTGAGCGAGGAGGCAGTGGGTGATGGAGCCGCGGAAGGGGAAGACTTTAGAGAGAGACTAAACCCGCCATTGGGGAGGTTGTAGTGACGGATTAAGAGGTCTTGGTGGGGGTGTGGTACGTGAACAGAAATGAAGGCCATAGTGGTGTGGGGTGGTCGAAGGACGTGGTCCTAATGGAGGGCACTCGGGGTGGAAGAGGGTGATCGGGGAGACAAGGTGGAGGACTATGGCCATTGTGGGGGAGGAATTTGTGGCTGAGGAGGGCTGCGACTGTTGAGGCGTGACCGTGGAGGCGGAGAGCAGCCATGGTCAACGAGGGGGTCGTGGTGGAGAAGGAAGAGGCTCGTTATGAAGAAAGGATGGAAGGGAGTTCATGGTGGAAGATTGAGGACCGCTGATAGAGAGGGAGCAAAAGAAGCGCAAAGCAAACCTAAACTCAGTAACAAAAGTTTCAGACCAAACGCTGAGGACTGTGATGGCGAGGGGGGGGGTCTCGAAGCGGCCAGGGGGCAAAGCCCCCTAGTAATCTTTATTTTTCATTTTTACTTAGTAACCCTTTCTTGGTCATAGCTCCCGGATCTTGGATGTTATCTATCGGCTGAATTTATCTCCAATTAGAGGTGATGGGCTGTACCTTCATTAGCTTGCTGTGCCGTATGCTTGTCTATATTTTTTCTACCTATTTGCTCTGTTGAATCCTCCTGCGTATTTGTCTGGCCATTCGTTTGTCTTGTAAGTTGACCACGTGTTCGCTGGCTCGATCTAGCTGCATAGATCAACTGTGTGAAACCGGGAAAAATGGCCAAAGTTATACGTTTCCATGCATAAAGTCTACGTTCGCTGCTAGCTTCTCATATTCATGTTACCGACGGAAACTTACTTTAAACGACCGTATCTTTTTCTCATAGTTGGGATAAATGGCACACGATTCCGACCCAGAATACCCTGAATTGAGGGAACACGGGGCGATTGACTCTGAATACTCGCGTTAATAATCTCCATTTTACGCAATATCGCCAGCAGTTTATGGTACGTATGTTATTATGACTGCCGTTTGTTTATGGTAAAACTTTTTCTATTACTAGCAGCTCCATTACCGATATTCGTACACATCTATTATTCCACCTTCCAATATAAGAATGACGGTGGAGTAAGGATTAAAAATGGCATTCAGATACGGGGAGGGGCGGAAAGCGGGACAGTTTTTGGTGAAAGTAATCGTAAAATCGTTCGCCGTATGAAAATTTGTTGGTGATATGCTCGCGGCAAAATGCACCGCCAGCCACCACATTTTCTTCCTGTCACATACACATAATATATGTATGTATATCTACGTAGATATATCTCTATACGGTGCAAGGCTGCTGCCACGAAGTTGGCGCCCGTGCTACGTGTAGCCGGGTATACAGCATTTCCATTAAAAGTTTAAAACGAAAATTTTCAACTTTTATTACTTCTAACTCGCACGAACAAAAGACGTTTTACGTATAAAGAGACAGTTTCGGAAAAGAAACTATACTGCGGGATGTAAATTACAGTTATCTCTCCGGCCACGGCCGCCGGAGGAGTTTTCCCGAAAATTATTCTTATCCCGCGAAAGAGGCTGAGCGTTGCGATGACAGTTGAGAATGAATATTCTGACCACTGCGTACACGAGCCGTTTCACAATTACGAGTCGAGTGCACAGCTGAGAAACTGCTCGTTGATTTGCCCGTCTAAACGCGCCAAAGTTTCTCGAAAATGAAAACCACCTTTGCGCAGTTTAAAATATTCTTCGTCGCGTGGTGTCATCTAGCGTACTCGTATTCTGAAACCTGATTATTAATTTCGAAAGTACAGTTGGGTTCTCCCTTCCTGACCCTAGCCTGCGCTACAGTAGACTGTCAGAAATGGACTACTCTGTCTCGAGAACAAAATCATGGCACGCTGAACGTATTTCCAAGTGGGGCCATAAGTCTCGAAATTTTTCGCATTCTGTTGTTACGCGACTGGCAAAGTTAGAGTTCCATATGGGGTGCATAGGAACAACTGTCGCAAGCGCTCGGCGGGAAAGGGCGTCAGAAAGACGAAGTATACGAAACGGTGATTAGAACATGGAAGAAACACTGAAATAAGTGGTCGCACTTTTGAATGACTCACCTTGAGAACGTTCTCAAGAAAAATGGATTACCCGTGAAACAGTAATCGAGCCAGGAAGAGTCTTGAACGAATCTTTAAGCACTTCAGAGAGCCGTGAACAAGTCTGAAAGAGTATTAAGAGAGTCTTGAAAAGTCTTCGTGAATCATAAACCAGTCTTTGAGCGTCTTGACGAGGTTTAAATATCCATTAGTGGAGCGTATAGCGATGCACGCATGCCAAATTGGCTCTCCAGACACCGCACTCTTCCCAGAAACTACCCTTTCGAGTATCGCAACAGTAACCAAAGGAACGCATTGAGGCTAGCGTGGGCCCCCATTTCGCCTCTCCGTTTTGGATTCGCGCTGACCTGCCAAGGCCACTATGGGACACCCTACTGACCGAGGCAATGCTCACCCAGCATTAACCTGGAATTCGGGTGCACCACTGCCGGACGCGCCTCCTTCCTTCACCCCTCGCCTCCTCGTCTTGATACGTGTGGCAACGCAGAAAGGGGTAACGGTTCCCAGCAGCTCTAGGATGGTATAGAGTTGTGTGGGCCGAGCTTTATTCGTTAGCCCTCTGCCTTGACCTCTCTGCCGGCATTTTCTTCTTCATGATGGCCGAGACAAAGGCCGACACTCAGTTCCATCCGCTTCCACTCTTCAGCTATTCTGGAACTAAGGTGTCCGGCGCGAGACGGTCGATCACGCCGTCGATGTCGCTCCTGTTGCCGCCGGGATCGCTTCACACTCGAATAGGGTGTGTCAGGGGTGAGGTCTAGATATAACTTAGCGAGTGTTGAAATCTTCAAGAGTTTTAAGGAGTTCAGTCGAGTCTCAAAGCGTCCCTCGCAAAATAGAAATTTCTAAGTGTTCCAAGCGAGTTGTGGAGAATCTTACAGAAGTTTAGAAAATTCTTGATGAATTTGAATGAGCCTCATACAAATAAATCGGTAAGAGTGAAGTGTCTGGGTAAATATTACACGCTGAAATGTTTTAATCAAATCTGAAAGAGCCTTACACGAGTCTGAAAAAGTCGTATACGAATCTTGGTGAATTTTGAAGAAGTCTTGGCATGTGATGAGATCCATGAAGCTTGGAGTGGGTCAGGCACCTAGCGACCTAGCACGTATTGTAAATCACTCTGTGGAATTCGCAATTCCGGAAAATGGATTAACAGGTTTCGTCTCGCTCTAGGTAAACATTCTAAGGAACAGAGCGACCGCAGTACCGACCGGGGTGGATAGTTAGCGCGCTCTGCATTCTGCCGTCGGTTCTGAGAAACAGGGCATTTTATTTGTGGAACGCTTACCATCAGTATCTGGAGGCCAAATTGTATTGGGAACTCCAGTCAAAATGGCTGACATTTGGTGGAGCTTTGTGGAACCAACAAAATTGTGATTAAACGTGAAATCCCATGAACTCCCATGCAATTTCAAAAAGTTGCGAAAAATCGTGAAAAATTGTACTTCTGTCGATGTCGAACTCGTTATGTAAAATGTTATAAACCTAAACTTGATTCAAAAAATGTTTTCTTTTACTGAACTAATCTATAATGTGCAAGAAGAAGTTTTGAGATTAGCCGTTTTCTTATGGAAAATTAACATGGGAAAAGTATCTCTCCTTTCAAGCAACATCGTACTTGTATAAATAATATTCACTCACCGGAAAAAATATTTCAAGGAGTTCCAATATGTGGTTTTCTTTATCTCAAATTTAAAAAATGTACTGTGCTTGCTTAATTTCCTATATAATTTTTTGAAAATAAGTGATAAAGCCATAACAGCTTGTGTAATTTGAGATTTGTTCACCGTTTCGTCTTGACCTCCAGCGCTCCTACATTTCTTTGAGAGAGTCTCCAGTGTAGACGAAGTGATTTTACTTGCGTATTTCACGGTTTTGCCACTAAACAGACACAGCCGCAGCGCCACCGTCAAGTTACCTACTTTAGTTGTTTTACATACGTTGTGCTAGAGTTGGTCACATTTTTGAGAAACATTCTTTCTATAAACAAATGAAGACAACTAAATTTAAGCAGCGTACATAGTTTTACTTCAGTTGGGTATGCAGTATGTGAAAAAGTCGCTGTGGTTCTTTGGTTGCCTACGTTTCTTCGTTTCTGAAATCTGCAATTCGTAAATACTATTTCGGGAAAATCTGTGGGAATTACGAAATATTTCGTTCAAAGGAAGTAATTTAATCGAAATTGTCTTTGAAAACTGGAAGTTGCATTTGCAGATTGCATATTTTAGAAGCCATAATGCTGATAGCGGAAAAGTTACAGCAATTTTTTCGTTTGAGATGCTCATCGAAAGTGGAATCGTACGCTGAATAAATTTAGTTATCTTGATTTTCTTGTAAAAATTAACATTTTAGAGTAAAACAGAATAAAATGACCAACTTTTGTATGCCGTTTTGTTAAAGTGGAGTAACCTGATGGTGGCGCTGTTTGACGAGGTAAATTACGTCTCAACAATTTTTCGGAACCCGGCATTTAGTTAGATTGCGAGTCGAATTAATTGGTCTGTATACTACTTTGGTTGTGTGAATCTGTTTGGTCATTTACTCAGCTTTGTGAGGCACATAGCCAGTGCCGATTCACGTAGACACATATTTTCACCATACACTCAACTCCTTTAAAAAAAAAAAAAATTATATGATATATTAATTAAAGTAAAAAAATGTGAAACTATAACTGGACTTTTGCATTTTGGGAAAGCATGTCTCAGATGAGTATTCGTATTTTGCCAAACTATAATGGTTTCGCAGACATACTTCTGTAAATATGTAGGTTAGGTACTAAAGTCTTCCTTCCAGTTTGAACAGAATCGGGAAAGATCATTGGCTAAGTTTCACTTTTTGGTCGAACTGATATGAATGGGACTACCTTTATTCTTAGGCCTCTAATGCCACTGCAGTATTAATTATGGTGTAAAACGTGTGTGCTGCAAGAAAAGTACAGTATTTCTTAGTTTATGAATCTTCGAAGATGTAAAGTTGAATGATTTGCAATGTTTATACATATCCAGCCATAGGGGTTGATAATGAAATCGTGGGAAAAGCAAAGGAAAACTACCCTAACTACCACAGCTAGTAACTCGTGCAACACGATTGCTATGGTTTCAGACATCCGGTCGATGTTACGCTGG
The DNA here is from genome assembly GCA_031841125.1 of Acanthococcus lagerstroemiae. Lineage (NCBI taxonomy): Eukaryota > Metazoa > Arthropoda > Insecta > Hemiptera > Eriococcidae > Acanthococcus > Acanthococcus lagerstroemiae. The sequence goes on from CM063108.1 coordinate 5,427,047, forward strand.
TATAGTAAAGCATCTGGAAACATCAGAGTGCTGAAATCCGCCATTTTCCGTCGCCTTGTGCCCGACGATTCACAATTCGATACGCGGAACGTTCTGTGTAGTGAATTCTGAATTGTCGGTCACCAAGCGACGAAAAATGGCGGATGTTAGTACTCGGGTGTTTCTATAGGTGCTTGAGTATAAGAATAGTCTCCTACACATGTATTAGAACAATCTTAAATGAGTTATAAACAAGCCCGTTCAACAAGAGGTGACCCCAAGTCGCCATAATTTCAAAGCCTCTCGGGGGCCACTATTGTGATTCTGCAACCGAACAGAATGCTCTATTGTAGATCGCTACCGTTCCCTTAACGTTATCGTGTTAAGGAAGACAGACAATTTGGTCGAATGGAGCTTTTTTATGGGTTGCGAATCGTCATGATAGCCATCCGTGAGGCGGCGTTTAAGAAACATCAAAGTCGAGAATACTCTGTGTTCTTTCTTGTGAGTCTGGAGTCTGCATGAGACTGAAATGAGTCGTGAAGAATCCCGATCAATCTGGAACAAACTTTGAAGCGTCTCCGAAAGTGAATCAAACCTGAAAAACCTTACTTGTCTGGACGACTTAGTGTGTCCTAAGTAATTTTTGGAGAATTTTACACAAGTTAAAAGTTTTTGAATGAGTCTTACATAAATCTGCTAGTCTGATATGTGTTTTGAAGAGCCTATGGAAGAACTTTTGGGAGCAAGTTTTTTTCATGATCTAAGTCGTAAAACCAAGTAGAATGGATCCTTTCTGCGTTTTTGAAGTCAGATTTATAAATTAAATGACGCTTCCATCTGGTTTTCTAAGCTGGTCGATTTAATTGAGGGAAGCTATCGCCAGCCACGCCCTTAGCCTTGGTGAATCTGGAACAAACATTGAAGCGTTTTAGAGAATTTGAATCAAATTTGCGGTACGGAAAAATTTTTAGAGAGTCTCAAAAGAGCCTTAAGTGAGCTATGAAGAGTCTTATAATATCTTAAGTAAGTCTTTATAGTTCCACGAAAGTCTGGAAAGGCCTAAGCGATTCGTAACAAAGACTTGAGGAGTCTTGAACTAGTTTTTAAGAATTTTCAAGCGTGTATCCCATGAGTCTGGAGGAGTCTTAAAAAGTTTTAAACGAGTCTGGTAGAGCCTTAAGAAACCTCAGACGAGTCCTGAACACAGTGGCGTATTTAAGGGGAGGGGGTTCCGGGTTCAACCCCCCCCCCCCATGGCCAAAAAAGTTCTAAAAAATATCAAAAATATGCTCATTTAACACCTTTTTTTTTTAGGAATTCCATCAAAATCAGAAGGTAACCCCCCCCCCCCCCCTATGATTTCATCCTAGATACGCTACTGCCTGAACAAGTCTCTTAACAAGTCTGGCAGCATGTTATTAAACAGCTTTAAACCTACGTAATTTATGTCCTGTGGTGTTCGGCAAAAAGGGAACACGGGGTAAAAACTGATGAAGGCTGAAAAGAACAGAAGATTTCTTGGCAAGAGGGCAGTACTTTTTGATACTTAAGTCCATCGAATTTCGAAACGATTTCAGCGCGAGGAATTTTTTCATCGGAAGACTATTCTTTCGAACAGTTTGGTTCCAAATTGCTCCTCATGAATGGTGCAAACGAAATCAGTTTCCCCCGAAACATAAATATCAGTTATCTAACGGCAGTTTTGGAGTAATGTATTACCCCCTGCTCCAGCACCGGTATTCTCGGGTATCAGTACGAATAAACCACATCACGGGGCGGCGAAATGCGGTAAAGCCAACTAAACCCGTCAATCAAACATTTAATTAACACTCTCCCCCCTCGAGCGTGCGCGGCAGGAATCGATCATGAAAAAGCCGCGGCACGCTCGTTGAATAATAATCGTAATTATTTCGACAAACAATCGCGTTTAATTACCCAAAGCTATAGTCGGCAGCTAAACGCCTTTCACGACGATAACCGTAACTGTTGATTAGAGTAACAACGAAAAATAAAAGCGAGGGAAAAAAAACTGCTTTCGCTTCGCGAAAGCAGTACCGACTTTTCGGCCTTCGGCCGAAAAGCACTCGGAACTCGCTTCGCTCGTTCCTCGCGAAATCAAGACACTGTCGACACGTTTTAAGTCGTTAACGTTTTAAAAAACGCAAATGTCGACAAGGACTAGTGGTATTCGGCTGAAATGTTTAAGGCCATTCACGTTTTAAAAAACGCAACTCTCGACAGGGAATAGTATTATAAAAATATAAAACTACCCGGCTATCAAAATTAGAGTTCGTATAAATTTGAAATCGATACATTCAAGGCGGAAACGTGTAAGACCGAAACATTTGTATAATACAACAAAACTACGCGGCTATCAAAATTTGATTTCGTATAAATTAAATCCCAAACAACATCGAGTACATAAGTCGCCTTGCGCTTCTTATGCTGAACTTAAATTGAGGAAACTCGTGAACGACTCAACCGATTGTCATCAAACTTTCACCAATACAACTTCGAGTACTTCTCTATAATGTACCAAAATTTGGAATCAAATGATTCGATAGTTCCTGAGATTTTTTTGCCACAAATTTTGTCCTCAAGGAAAACTCACGAACGGCTCGACCGATTGCCTTCAAAAGCTTATTTTAACAACTTCGAGTACTTCTCCACAATATACCAAAATTTGGAATCAATTGATTCAATAGTTTCTGAGATTTTCTTCCCACAAAATTGCGCTTCTTATGCTGAACTTAAATTGAGGAAACTCGTGAACGACTCAACCGATTGTCATCAAACTTTCACCAATACAACTTCGAGTACTTCTCTATAACGTACCAAAATTTGGAATCAAATGATTCGATAGTTCCTGAGATTTTTTTGCCACAAATTTTGTCCTCAAGGAAAACTCACGAACGGCTCGACCGATTGCCTTCAAAAGCTTATTTTAACAACTTCGAGTACTTCTCCACAATATACCAAAATTTGGAATCAATTGATTCAATAGTTTCTGAGATTTTCTTCCCACAAAATTAAGGTGTACATATATATATATATATATATATATATATATATATATATATATATATATATATATATAGGAAACCTGAAATTCAGCCACTATTACAGTCGTGTTCTAAACACTCTGAAACGCAAAAAAAACATTGCCCCCGCCCCCAACTTCACAACTGTGACGAGTGTAATACCTCCCTTTTCTTCGAAAAGTCGGTAAAAGGGGGGAGAAGAAAAGAGAAACGTTATCGCCCAGCGTCCGGATTCCGGATCTTTTGTACGTGTTTGCCGTCGCGACTAAAGGCGGGGAAAATGTTTTTTTTTAAAAAAACAGCATTTATGTCCATTCAAGGGCGTGCCGATGCGAATTTTCAAGTAACCAAATATCAAAATTCCAAGGTCGACGGTTTAAAAAAAATTATTTTAGCCAGCAGCTATTCCGCTATTCTAGGAGTAGAGAGACCTCCGGCTATTTATTTTGTAGTATCTCTAAAGTATACGGGAAGGTTACATAGAAAATGTCCGTCCCTCGGCCATGACCCATTGTGAACGTCATGGACGAGGCAATGGTTTTGTGGATTTATATTTCGCGCCCCTTCTTAGTTATAAAGATATACAGAAAACGTTGTGACCACCTATTCAAATAGGAAGGGGCGAGGAAAGAATTCCTGTTCAGCCGACACTTTGGGCCAGGAAACGCATCATAATTTTTCTAACTAGTGGTCAACTTCTGAGAGTAAATTTAGGAGAATCTCCCCGAATCTCTCACCACCAGTAGCTCAAAATATTGCGAAGTTGTGGTAAAAGAAACTTATGTTTTTTTGGTAGTAAAATCTTGTTTTGCTATGAAACACTACGATAGCCGATTTTGAGAGGTAGGATTTCGGGTAACCACCTTCCGTTATTGTTTAATCTATGGAATATAATTTTTTCAAGTAGAGCTGTTTCTTATCCGTAAATTGGCCTATTCAAGTCCCCTTTGGAGCGCTAGTGTAAATATTGAAAAAAAAGAAGCGTGCAAATTTTTCTATATATGCAACTCCAGAATCTTATAATTAATTTATTATCGTCAGATGCAGGCGAATGAAATTTGGCACGTATCTTCAGAGATCAGCAAGCTTTAATCAAAAACGTGTAACTCAGATAATGCCGGACTCATTTTGGTTGTATTTAGTGTTTGAATTTTCGATGTTAATTTCCTGTTTGAAATTGAAACAACGAAGTCATCGAAAATGAGTTCTGTAGTATTTGAGTAGTATTTTTGAATGAAAATTTGCAGGTCTCTGAACCTATGTACTGAATTTCATTCGACTGCGTCCGGTAGAGAATTTTGAAGTTACGTACATTTAAATGGGGAAAATGGTATTCGCCCCTTTTCCACTAGTGTCTCTGTCATCCGCTAGGCGCAGACTATTTGCTTGAACAGCCTAATAGAAAGGGGAAAACTGCAGACCTCTTCTGAAACTGTGCTTTAACATTTTTCAATGCAGTGCACGATTTCCACGATATCAATCAGTTAAACTGGTTTTGAGACAGTCATTGTATTGAAGGTACTATTATCAAATGGAACTGAGTAATTTGATCCAACCGTTAAACTAAGAAAGGGGACAAACCTGCACTTTGCCAGTAAGAGGAATCCTTCGCCACAACTGTCGGTCGATTCCTGTCTTCGATTTCAGATGTAGCGCATAGCGAAAATTTATCCGATGGTGGTAATAAATCCGCCAAAGTTTGCTGTTCTCCCATTGTTTTTTTCTCGTGACAGTAACTAAAGCCACATTCGAGGAGTTTAATTCTAAAATGTTCTCTTTATAATTACACACAAGAAACACTATACTTTGCCCTCCTCCCACCAAACATCTGTCCACTATCAAATGGCATCGTGCTGACCTTTTGTTTTTACCTAACATTACATGGCATAGGGTTTTTCTTTGAAATAATAATAATAAACCTTTATTCAGCAGCATGTACATACCGTAATAGCAAGAATAGCTAACAGTAACTAGAAATAATAATTTAAAAAAAGACATGTGTTACACACTACTGCCCTTTTGGGCAAAGGTCTCTCTCAGCCTCCGCCACTCCAGTCGGTCGCGAGCCACGCTCTCGAACTGTTTGTTTTGCAAGAAGTTGACTACAGGGTCTCTCCACCTCGCCTTTTGTTTGTCTGGTTTTATTGGGGGTCCAGGTGCTTATCTCCCCCGTCCAGCGTCCATCTTTTTGTCTCTATACGTGCCCGGCCCAATCCCAAATTTTTTCTGCACTTCTTCCAAGATATCGAGGTTGTTTTTGAGTGAGTTTTTTATTTCAGAAAGTCTTATTTTATCGCGGATTTTTATACCTAAAATAGAACGTTCCATGGAATTCTGGGTAACTTTTAGTTTATTTCCTATCTTGTTTGATAGGGTCCACGTTTGGAATCCGTATGTTATGGCGGGGAGAATATAGCTATTAAATATTTGGCTTTTTGGTAGGGTAAAGAATCAAAACTCCCATTTGCCATTTTACTTCAAGGGCGCAGATAGGCAAAATACTGTACGCGGGTGCAGGAATATCTTTGCTGCGCCTGTGAACGTAGAGTATGTTATACATATCGCACATTCACAGGCGCCGCGAAGGTATTACTGTACCTATTTGCGCCCTTGAAGTAGAATGGCAAATGTGAGTTTTGATTCTTTACCCTTCAATTGTTTATAATGTCCAAGATTTTTACCATCCGAGGGATATTCCTCTGGTAACTTCTCTTGTGGTTTTGACTTCGTGCTAAGTGCCATGCCTATAAATGGTAGATTACGACTTTGAAAAATCTATAAACTATTTTTGAACACACTAAAACCATTTCCGAGCCTTTCCTGACACCTCCCCCCTCCCCTAACGTTGATGTCCTTACGGGATGAGGCGGAACCTAAGAATTAGGTGTTTGCCTTAGTGTTTTTTGTGTGTGTGTGAATTGCTGAGTTTATTTTTGAGGTTACATCAGCTCCAAACGCCGCCATAACGATCAGTAAGTGGCTAGAATCTTGACGATTATACAGGATATTCCATAGGCGGCGAATTCTCCATGTGTTGCGAGAATTTCCAGTGAATAGGACAATAACATATGAGGACCTATTTAACAATCAACTGAGTTATGGCTAACGTCTGGCAAATTATTTGGTACTAAGAGATCAAGATTTGTGATTAATGAGAAAGAAAAAGTTCAAAGTTTCCTGTTTTTTATTTTTTTTCAAATGTGAAAATTTTATCCGAATGCTTTGTATCTTTGTTACTAGTTAGTACATTTTTCAAAAAAATTCAGTGTGCCGCGAAGTGATACTCTGGAGCCGACTAACGTGTAACTGTTGATAGTCTAGATTATGACCCTTTATGAATCATTAAGATAAGGGTTACAATTGAAAAAACCTGAACAATGAACTTAGCGATTCAAAACATCCTAGTGCCGATGAACTCGAAGGAGCCTTTCGAGAGTGTCAAATTTTGACTCCCTGTAAAAGGCTTTAACTATGGTAGTGTGTAAGCCAGTAGAGTAAAAGTATAGAATTTCCTATCCCAGGTTTCGCGTAAAATAATTTTGCACTGAAATAGTTTTTAGAGAGGGTCTTACTGTTCTCGGAAAAGTGAGGAAACCGAAAATCTATAGGTTTTATTCTCCAATACTTTATCTCTGCCATAAATTTCCGCGATACACTACGTCTAGAATTGACTAGGGAAGTGGAATGAATATGTCTACTAAAAAGAAATCATTTCATTCACTATTTTCCGGGTTTGGATCACTAACGACCGATCTATAACGAATAACTTCGGCTGTGCAGATTTTTTATTGCTGGACTTGGGAGTGAAAGTTCGAGGCAGGGCCGCCAAGAGCCAAACCGGGCCCCGGGGGAAAATCTGCGGGCCTACACTGAAATTATTTTCTGGTAAAAAGGCATATTGTCTATTTGATAATTATAATTTCTGTGACTCTGCGAGCCCCCTAAAGAAACCCGGACCCAGGGGGAAAGTATCCTCCCCCCTTCGTGGCGACCCTGGTTCGAGGGCTAAATCTATCCACAGAAGACTGATTTTTAACCCCCCCCCCCCCACACACACACACACACACACGTGCACACGCACGCACAGAAAAATAATTTAACTACCCAAGCAAAAAATGGGGGAGGGGGGAAAACCTTTAGAAATTTCAACTAATTCAACTGTTTGAACGTTGGCGGACTTCGCGAGAGGCGGGACCTAAGCCTTCCAGGAAATTTCGAAAATATATCAACAATCTATTAGTAGAGGGGAGCGAACAGAATCATCCTCCTAGCCTCGCCCGCCAAAAGTCTGTTGAAGGCAGATTTAATTCATCTATTTAGCGTTCTCGTATTATGTTGATTTCTGTAAGACTACTACTGCCTGTCGATGATGTATAAGTACTCGAGGATCCTAACTCATCAAAGTTACAAAGAGAGGGTCTGCAATTTTCCGTACATCGTTTCTTAATAATGAAGCAAAATTAGACGTGTTGAAAAATAAAATCCGCTTTTTATAATTCTGACTTCGTGAACCTTTAGAGCTTGCAGCTATGAACGTGCACAATGACAATGGGCTCAAGTGACTAGTGTTCTCTGAGAATTCGTAGAAAAACTTGATTTTCCTTTTCAAGGTATCAGAGAAACCTGGTTGTATTATAAATGTTGTGACATGTGGTCTCTTAGCTATCGGCCAGACCCAGATACGCTCTTGCGTGTGTGAAGATCAAAGGCGAATCCTCGTTCCATTTAGCTCGGTTGATCACCTGCGCCTTGTTGTGAGCTCATTTTCGGCATTTCGGGTATCGTTCGCGTGAAGGAGCGATTTTGTTCGAGGGGGGATGTGGTGCAGTCCGAACCGGGTGACAAAAGTTTCCTTTTTTGGTCTTGTCTCTCGTAGTGGGTACACTTCATCACGACAATTTCGCTATTGTTCGAGTGTCAGCGTGTCTTCTAAAATGTAAATCGCCGTTTAAGCGCTTCGCATTGAAAAGTTTCAGGGGACAGGGCTAGCGTACCGACGCGATAAGAAATCTTTTTTTCCAATACTTCTTATTCTTCTCTCGGTTCATTGTAAATGGAGAGTCTAAAAACGGAAAAAAGTTACGACGTTATTGATGAGTCGAGATGGTACATAGCGTGAGACTACAGATGCGTATCGCACGTACACCTTCCGAAGCTCTCGTATACATCAATTTTTTATCGGATAATAGAAAAAGTATTTTATAAACGATGTTCGGTGTCTTATTTGCCTGAAGGAAGTATCTATCACCCTCCGGATACGCGAACGCGTGTAAGATTTTCGATATAATAGGGATCCTAGCATATCTCCAGAAGACACATCGGACGTGCTTTTGTGCTTTTAGATTACGATTTTTTCTTTTTTTAATAACAAAAATTAACCTAGTTTACAATTCTGTTTATCTATTAAAACTGCCGGCGACATCTATTAATACTTATGGTAATAGTTTACACATATTGAGTCATCTTTACCTGTGTAGGGATGCTCTTATTTACATCTTAAGGATAGATCATTTGGTTTGAATCTCTTCAGTCGTCGGATCTCTTGGCTATGGTCTAATAGCTCGAGGGCTGTAGGATTTACGTGGTCGTGAAGTCGTCTTTCATATAGCGTGGCGAATCGACATTATCTCTTCTCGGACGGTCGGTATCTTCAAATCGCGATGGATATCAACGTTACGTTCAAACCGGTAGGCTCCGACTATGGTGCGTAGAGCTATGTTTTGACCTCGTTGGATGTTGTCTACATTGGACTTACTGACACAGTCCCATATCTGGATGCCGTAGGCCCAGATTGGCTGCACAATTGCAATATAGAGTAACCGCTTGCTCTCCAGAGATAACTGGGATTTTCGTCCCGCTAGCCAGTATAGGTTTCGCATTCGTTCCCGCATTTGTTGCCGTTTCTGCATGGTGTGATGCTGCCAGTTCAGTTTGCTGTCCATGTACGTTCCTAGATAATTTACAGCATTCTTTTGTGGAATAATTCGACTCTCTACTGCCGCAGGGTGACATTAATATGTGATGATTTCATGGCGTTCAGTTTGATCTTCCAGTGGCGCGTCCATCTGTGGAAATTGTCTACTGACTTTTGTAGTTTTTCAGTCGCCTTAGAAAGGGTATCAGACACTGCTAATATGGCCGTGCATCGGTGAACATCACTGTTGTCGTATTGCAAGACGTTGGTGCATCCACAGAGAATATGAGGTACAAAATGGGTCCGAGGACGCTACCTTGAGGCACTCCTGCTGCGATGTTGTGCCACTGCGATGTGGCCTCCTCATTGATTACTCGAAACTGTCTTTCGCTTAGATATGAGTCGAACAGATCGCGGTAGTTTGTCAGCAGGTGCTGCCGTAACTTGTTCAGGAGACCTGCGTGTCATACCTTGTCGAAGGCTTGCGCAATGTCCAGGAATACTCCACAGCAGAACTTCCTCTCCTCCAGAGCTTTTCCTACGACGTCGGTGACTCGGTGGACTTGCTCTATTATGGAGTTATTTTGTCGGAACCCAAACTAGTGGTGCGGTACTAGTCCTTTTTCCTCGATCAATGGCCTCTGCCTCTTGAGAAGAAGTTTCTCAAAGAGCTATATAACATGATTGGGAGAAGAGAGATTGGCCGATACGACGCTAATTGCTTTGCTGGTTTGCCTGGCTTCAGCAGAATTATTACCTGGGCTTTTTTCTATATTTTTGGCGTATAATTTAAGCGTCTTATAGTATTAAATATGAGCGTAAGCATTACTATGCCTTTTCTGATAGCTCCTTAAGCATTCGCGCAGTTCGTTGGTTAAAGCCTGGGGCCTTTTTTGGGTTTAGGTTTTGGTGTATTTCTTTAGCGTCCTCTGGGGGGGAGGGGGTGAAATGACGCAAGGGTGCACTTTCATCTCGATTTGTCGACGGCATAGGCCAGCCAGGTTTAGATGGTATCTTATTCGGTTGAAACACTTTTTCTGGGTACTTCGCGTATGTATCTGCTTTCTCTTGGTCGCTACCGGTCTTCTTTCCGGATGGTTGGTATATGCGCTGAGGGTCTTTTCATCCATTTAGTGGCCTTACACGGAAAGTAGTCGGTGTCCTCTGTGTAACAGATTACAAATAACATTTTTCGTATCTACGATGATTATCGAGATTTTCGAGGAAATGCGATTGCGAGAGGATGAGAAAGGAGGGGTGAGGTTACTTTCAAAATAGCATTGAAAATGAATTTAACGACTCTCCTCCCTCCGCAAGGTGTGAATAAGACTAATTTTGCTTATTTATGAATTTTCTTCAGGCACCGTATTCGATGCCGAATGTAGGCGGTCGCGATTCCTGACGCGCGACTTTCCTAGTGGGTTAGTCGGAGTAGTTTGCCATTTTTCCCTCACGGTTTTAGTTGGCTTAGAGTTTTCCTTCTCCGTGCTGAAGAGTGTGCAGCCGCGATTCCTCGATGTTGAGTACGTTGTCCACGATGTGCATATGCATAGTACGAATCTTTCTGATCTGGTGGTAACACGTCCTGTGATTGTAATGTCTTGTTCATATGAACTAGCGGGGGTTACAGGACGCGCTATATATCTACCTCGAGTGAAACTGTAGCCGCTGTGTTCACTAGGATGTTAGTGGGGGTATTCGAATATCACTAGCTTTCCGGCGTTGGTGGTACTCGAACCCGAGAGACAAGGATTGCGAAGCAAGCACGTTACCACTTGGTCAAGTGACTCCATTTATAAAGGGAAATATTAACCGCCCGTCAGGTAGATGGAAAGTGCACGAGAAGTAGATGTACATACAATAAAAAAAATGACGAAAGCGTTATTTGAAATCGGAATCGTGTGAAAGTTCATGTACGAGAATTTATTGAAAGTACACTTCATTTTTAGCTACTGAAAACGAGATTCTTGGATTACTTCTAAAACCAATGGCTCCGGAAGAACGCGACATGTTATGAAGGTGCTGCCCCAGAGGCTACCCGTCCTCTAATAACTGCCTGGAGGCTGGGTGAAAAGAAGCCATACTTTATGGGAGAAGCTACCTATGGGCCAGTTCAGTAATAGCATTGTGGACCTCGTACGCTGATGGTCACAGCGGCGTGATTCTACCTCCGCAAATTGCATACAATTTGCCGAAATTGCGTCTGTTCCATCGAAAGCATGGACGTCAGCGTACTATTGAGCAAATAAAAACAGAGACGTGCTGCAGCGACTGCACAGTACTCCACGTTGTACAGAGTATCTTTTCGCCTCCTCAACCTTTAAGAAGAAGCTGACCACGAAACTCTTGCATTAATATGAAAAGAAACACCTCAACACCTCAAGTGGCAATCATCTGACGAATTTTAGGTCTGTAATTACGGAATATGACACGCGAATTTATTCATAAAGCCCGCGCACAAAGAAAGTTCTCGTCTGAAAAACTGAGTTTACGAGCTATATACCTCAAGTATTGTAAATCTTGTCCTTGAAATCTCTTAAGGTGCCTTTTTATCAACTTGCTGAATAGTTTTAAATTATTTTCATTTTGGAGGTTGGCATACAAATATTATTTTGTATCCATCCGCTTTTTTTTTTTTTTTTTAATGGGGTGAGTAGGTTATAATCTATTTTGTACCTTTGTACCCCTCCCCTTTCCGATGCTACTGCTCATTCATCTGGACTACTTAAATAACTCCGATGCCGGAGTTCGTACACATGTCAAGGTTCTGCGCTCATTTTCGCCTCGTATTGTTGACTTGGCCTACGGCAACGCAGACAGCCTTACTCGCGATATTTTCTCATTTTCTTTTTTCCCCCCTCGATGTTCGATATTAGAAAATGGCGCGCCGTAGAGAGCCGGCGGCGTGGCGTCGGTAAGTTCGTCGGCCGTCGGGACGAGAAAGAGCCGCGGAGAAGAACCGAGAGTGCGTGCGTGACGGACAGACGAGAGAAGACGCTATTAATGTACGCTTACAATTTATGGCACGTAATCATAACGCAATATCATATTTTTCAAAACAACCATACAATCAGGTCCAGTAGGGAGAGTCTGGCCTATAGTCTGGCCGAATTGCGGAGACGGCCTTTGTGAACGGGAACCAGTTACGCGGTCACGTTCGAACGTTATGGCGGCAATGTGCGAAGTGCGACGCGACCGAACGTGGCGCTTCTCCTTCACGCGCAATTAGCATTAATATTGGTCGGCTCTGGACGGGGGTCACGTCTTGGCACGGCAGCGTGACGCGTTCGCACGTAAGTACACCATCGCCAGTGTAAATGTGAGAACGGAGAAGTGAATAGTTGGCAGAAAAAGAGCCAGTCAGACTTTTTTGTCAGTTTACAAACGAGCCGAAAATATAGCTTTTCTATGATTATGCTAACGTCAGGGACGTAAACAGGAAAGGTCCGGCTCGGGTTTCGCCCCCCTCCCCCCAAAAAAGTTCTGTTTACCCTCTTCCCTGCACCCAAAAATTAGTCTAGTTTCGCTTTGGCTTCTTTGAGAATTGTTCATTTCTGATTACAACCTTGACTCACGTTGCCGGTCCATGCTGTGGAGCGGCTCACAGATCATTTAAATCTCTAAAAAGTATACTACTCGATTCAGGAGACCAGGTAGACTCGATTTCCATCAAAACTCAATTTACCAAGTATGTAAGATAGGCCCTTTTTTCTAGCAAGTTTTGAATCGATGTATTATCTAGAGGGGAGTGACGTATAATCTCCTATTTGCATGCAGTTAGGATACATAGCCCAAAATCTGCCGTCCAAATTAATGTTATTAATGTTACGACTACATCCATTTCACAGTATCTTGAAAATGTGAATCTGAATCTGTACGTACCTTTGTCGTAAACGTTGTATGCATAAGTAGTAATTTACAATTGAAGGGTCCATTTAAAAAACAACCCCAGTCAGTTTTGAAATTCCCACTTTTTAGAAAGACAGCACTGTGTCTACATCTATTATGTTCCAGCTTAATGGTGCATTTGAACAAGGCAACATCTGTCAGCAAACTCATGTTGACAGTTCATCTCACTGGAGTAAAGCACCTAGAAACACCCGAGTACTGACATCCGCCATTTTCCGTCGCTTGGTGTCCGACGATTCACAATTCACTACTCGGAACGATCCGCGTATCGCATTGTGAATTGTCGGGCACCCAGCGACGGAAAATGGTGGATGTCAGTGCTAGGGTATATTTAGGTGTTCTAGCTAAAGAGAACCTATCGCGCTGTTTGTCGGCAAAGTCGAAATTTCAAAACTGACAATGGTTGTTTTTTGAAATAGACCCTTCAGTTAATGAGTATTAGCTCCTAAAGTAGGGCCACTAGTTTCTTAGCCCTTAACGAGTAAAGGTTTTGCGTAAGCGCAGCCACTCTTTCCTTTGTTCTGTTATTGTTTGAAAGTTTGTATTTTTTTTTTTTTTAATTTACGAGTATTCATGTCATCCTTCCACTACCTGATTTGTTTACCCCTCCGTCTTTTTCCATCCCACGGTTGTCAAAAATGTTGCTGTATGCCAAGGTCATTCTCGAGGCGGCAGATATGACCTTTCCAATTCCATTTATTGCTTCCGATGTATATGATTGTATCCAAGATATTTCTCAAGTTTGCTTTCATTATTGTGTCCTGGAAGAGGGACTTGTGATGAATACATCTCTTGAAAAAAAAAAAAAACAGAATCCCAGACTGCCGTTCCTGAACAAACAGTCTCACACTAGATGTTTTAATAAGAGAAAATAAGAAACAGTCTGTAGGAAATTGTCCTACAGAATGACTCTTGAGGGGCGGGGGCGTAATATCTGCGACTGGTTTTTCTTATAAAATGTTGTCTTTCAGACTAGCTTTTTAGAAAAATCTGCGTTACTGGCTCTTTTGAAAAGTCAGTTTTTGAAATTGGCTCTTAGAACGAAAAAAAAAAAAAAAAAAAATGAATGAAAGGAAAAAAAATTGAGACAGTCCCTAGAAAGCTGGTTTGCAGAATGACTCCTGAAACCCGGTTCTTCTCATAAAAATCAGTTTCTGAAACTGGCTCTTAAATCAAGAAAACAGTCTCTCAGACTGGATCTTTAGAAGAAGCAGTCTCCAGGACTGACTTGGTGGGGAAAAAAAAGTTTCTCAGACTAGCTCCTACTAAACATGTCTCAGATTAGCTTTTGAAGAAAGAAAAAAAAGAGAAAAAAGGGGAAAAAAAGAGCAGTCTTTTCCAACTGTTTTACAGAATGACTTCTCGAAGGAAGCAGTCACTCCGTCCAGTTCATGGAAAGCCGTCTCTGAGACTGACTTTTTATAAAAATCGGTCTCTGTTACTGTTCATTGAAAAAATTAATCTCGGAGACTAGCTTTTAAAAAAATATATGTATCTATAATTATAAAAATAAAAAAAAATAAAAAATGTAGTCGTAGAACTGGCTCTTACAAAGAAAAATCTCTCAGATTAGCTCTTGAAAAAAAAAACTCTTTTGGAAGAACGTCGTTTAGTATTCAACGTTCTCAATTTCGTCCTAAACGAACTAGAAAAATGTATTTTCTCTGCTCGCGTACAACCAATGTTATTTACTCGTAGTATAAAATTGAGACACGATATTTTAGTCGACTGGTTGTTTGCATATCCGATTACAAATGCAATTACGATCACATTACCACACATGCCATTTAAATATTCGGTATTTCTTCGGCCAACAAAATAGAAGGTAGATTTTGCTGCACCGCGCGCTACTGAATTTTTTGACCGAACTACGCGTATTTATTTATATTCATCGAGGAAGGGGGCTGATGAATGGTATACCACTCATTTCCCAATTTGGATTTGAAAACAAATGTATTCGTTTGCATTTCATTATAGTATACACAATTATTTCGTTTAAATACAACCCCGTCCTAACATGCAGGGGAGAGAGAAAGAACTGATGGATCAGCCACTTTCAGTTCCGCCGTTAAGAAGTTCTGTTGACCGCATACATCGAAAATTGATACATAAGTGTTTTTTCCGTGCTCTCAAAATATTTTTACTGGCGAGTTTGTTTTCAGATATCTATTTGAAAAGAAGATAAAATTCCCTGCAATCATCCCTTCCCTTGTATCTTAGGAATGGTTGGTAACGATACAAACGGGTACAGTTGTTCTCAGATCCAAGTTCAAAAGTGAGTGGCATACCATCAGTCAGCCCCCTCTTCTAATAACTCAGAAGGATGTGGTATCTATGAAAACGAAATAATTGTGTATAGTATACAATAGATATACCCGCAAATAAAATCCCTTTCAGACCCAAAATCGGAAGTAGGTGGTGTGCTATCAATTACTTAAATTTCCTTATGACTTGGGGGAGGGGCTTATGGAACTCAAATAATTGCATATACCAATGTATATGAAAGAAACACAAACGAAATACCAACGAATACACTTATTTTTCGTCCCCCAAATTCGGAATTGAATGTGAATACCATCAGTCGTCTCAGCCCCATACCGCAGAAGTCGGTTGTATATGAATTATGTCCAACAAAATAGTTGCGTGCGCTAACGTATGAAAACTAAATATAAACGAATACGATTGTAATCAGACCAAAATCGGAAATGGGTGGTGTACCATCAATTAGCTTCTCTCCATGAAACTCAAGGGGAAGTTCGCTATGTACTCAGTTGTAAGAAAATCATCCACCTTGGAACCCTCTTCATAAAAACTGACATTTATATACTTGCAAAAATTGGCTTCTGAGCCAGTGGAAGTACACGCGGATGAAACGATTATTATCATCCCTGTTCAGAATTCATTTTAGTCCGTGAATGAGTTCTGTACTCAGATTAGGAGGAAAATTATCAGTTTGGAATCTTCTACTTTTAGTTTCATAGTAGCCTATTATTGGCAATTAAAGATGACATAAGACGAATCATAAATTACCCAGCAATTCAAAAATTGGGTGAAACCCCTGCAGGTTTTTCGAAAATTGTACGAGAGAAGAGTTTAGTCGAAACCGCAGCGAGGGTATTCGAAATCAAAGAAACGAGAATTTGTAGAGAAAGCACGTGTATTGAAGATCTAACCGAGCGTGCTAAAACATGAACTGTACCTGAACAGGATGTCCTGCTTGGCCGATCGAGGGAGAAAATAAGAGAGTGAGTCATGAAAAGAAGAAGAACGTGGTTTAGAGAAGATGACGAACAGGAAGTACTCGTATACAGGAGGCACAAGACGTTTAAGAAACGTTTGTATTGTGATGCGCAGAAAGTGGGTAGGATGATTTATACATAATTATATAAACATATTTTGGAGAAGAGAGGGTCACCGCATCCTTAGTCTAGATTGATATGCGATTTAGATCTAAAATTCCCGGACTATTTCCAATCATCAATGTAGCCGGTCTTCCTGGAGGGCGGGGAGCGCTCATATTGCCACAGGTGAAATTATTGAAGGCTATGTTCGATATTTTGATTTGTAAATTATCAGAAATTAAGTCACAAAACGGTAAAAATGAATATCTACCAGTCCGATCAGGGGCGGACCAAGAAGCACAATCTTCGGAGTCGACATCTCTTAACAATACGACCGTGTAGTCGACTTTTTGGACCAGTAATCGGCAAAACAAAACAAAATTATTAATTCGTTAACTTTTTTTAATTATCTATAGATAAAACGTGCTTTTTGTATTGCTGATCGTTGAGTCGGCATTTTCAATATCAGCAGGATGTGATGACAATTTTTCTTACTTGGCCGTAAAGTTTCAGCACAGAGTTGACGTGTTCAACATGTCGCCCCTTCGCCCCACATCGACAGGATTCGCTCTGCCGAGTCCCATTCTGTGTCACTAAAATTCATTACTACTTGATGGTTTGTCTTGTAAGTATACACAGGCAGCTTGTTACTACATTTTTTTCCGTATTTTATTCTGTTGCAGGTACGTTGTAATTTGTGTACAGAATTTTGGAAACTCGCCTTCTGATATTGATGGGCAGAATGGAAATTCAGCTCATGATACGTACAACGGAGATCGTTAACGTAGTTGTAATGCGGATATAGGAGAGGATGTGGTACATGTGCCGAAGATGTTTTCTCAGTCGTCAACCCTTAAGCGTGTCACTGAGTGAGCACCCTGTGCCTTATGCGGTATGTAAGTTACTACTAATCTTGAAGGGCAGCGAATTCGTATCCCCTTTTAATAACCACAGCGCCGTTCTCGAGGTAAACAATTTTACTTTTGGAAATTTTTACGGCGTTGCTAAAGCGCGTTCAACTTAATAAATTGACTCGAGTAAATAGCTCGCGGTGTTTCGTTTTGATTACACAGAGTGCGGTGCGTATCCTCTCCCTCGCCTCGCAATGAAATATAAATCTTTTAATCTCGACCTCATTCGTCGCGAAAATATTTACATAATTTCCGCGGCCAAAAAATCATTTACCAGACGCGATTACTGATAAAAGCGTAATTACATCATTATTCAGCCGATGGGGTTTCTCGCAAATTTCGAAACTGGGTTGCTCATTTAAGCGGCCATTTGTGTAGGTCTACAAACTCTACAGCGAGACTTCAGAAATACGAGTTGCAAGAAATGCGAGGTTTTCGGGAAATTCACGGTCATTTGAATATGGAATTACGGTTTTCCCTATGAGCTCATCGGACTGATGGACGTAATCTTGGTCATTCTAGATTGCTGGCATCATTATCACTATGGTAAGCTAGTGACTTGAGATCAAATTTTAGTGATTTCGGTTGTGATCTAAGATCATTTCTATCATCCATTTACAGGCTAACATTGATCATGAAGATGATCAAGGTCCATGATCCGAGGCGTCGAAGGGAATCATGAGTAGGATGAGGGAGGGCAGTTCAAAAAATATCTCCTTTGCTTTATTCTGCTGGGAATCCAATTCTAATTAGGATGGAGGGGAAGCGAGAATTTGAAACTGAGGGGTACAATCGAGATTTCAGAACAATCGGAGATAACCTTATTCTGCAACGATATCCTGTACTTTTTTAATGTAAGCAGTTGAGACAGAAATCAAGCAGAATCTTGGAATGCTATAATCCTGTTTTCTAGAGGATTATAAAATCTGTTCTGTTTCAAACAGGGGCTAAGGTTTGCCAAATTTTCTCTTTCTGAAAAATGATATCGAACAGCCTATCGAAATTGTTTGTTTATTGCTTTGCCAAATCCGAGCATTTTAATAAGTGGAAATGTTTGATCCGCCCCTAATTTAATCCCCAAAATGAAAATTTTATCTTCGAAGTGGCGGCATTAGCTCGGCTTCAAAATATCGAAGTATTTTGTGGGTCATTGATTTCGAAGATTGCAATAGATTTTTGATGAAATCACGATGTTAGCCCCCAAAATTGAAATTATACTTTAGAGAGGAGGCAAAATCGACGTGACATGGAGAATCAGTGTCTCCAAATAGGGTAGTTCTAGGTCTTATTGTTCGAATATCCCGCCAATGTTTTAATTTAGTGGCCCATAGAAGCACCAAGTCGCAAAATTAATTTCTTCCTTTGCCACTGGAGGTAGGTAAAATTTACTCGACCTCGTGAATTGAGGAAACAATAAATCAAAACTGTGTTTGTTGTCGTTTATTTGTGTGGTCAAGTCCTGCAGTTGATTGCTTGATTGCCAACCAATAACAAGCTTTCTGTACTAAAGATAGAGAGGGCAGACAGTAACACTGGTGAGGCTGACGTGAGCCCACACAGTGTTGGTACTTTTACCTATTTCCGCTGTAAATATCGACCGAAACCAGTCTTTTCTGAATCTTATGCACTACTGCATAAAAATTTGCTGGAAGGCAAATGAAGTGGCGATAGGAGTCCTCTCTTCCTGCCCCATTCTTGACTACGAACCTATTGTTGTTGTTTCCTTTTTCCATAGTTAATTTTGTGTTGTTTAACTTGTGGGTACTGTGGACCTTCAACAAGGGCGTATTGAAAGAAAATTGCTGGGGGAGAAGCTCAAAATTCTCCAACTGAAAAGCTCCCGATCTTGCAAGCGAATGCCGAAAATTGTTTGTGGTTTCTTTACTGGTTTGAGTCAGAAAACAGCCTAAAGACCTGAATAGTCCCATTTTCCAACTGAAGCCTATTGTTCGATGTTTGGAGGGAAGGCTGTTCCTTTTCGGTACGCCTTTGATTATCATGAAGTGTCGTGTGTGAATGAAATTCCAGAGCTTGTTGTGCAAATAAAAGTTTATTTAACCAATGTGGCTTTATAGCTAGTGTAAATTGAGTGCAACTAGAAGAGCCCAGATTTTGAAGCGCTTAAAACTCAAAAAAAAAAAGGCCATATAAAAACTTCTTAACAAGACCTAAATATTCCATAAAAAGTGAAATAGTCTCAAAAAAGTAAAATAATCTCAAAAAGTCCCTATAAAACTATAGCTTCATGGGTATCAAATTAAAGACCTTGAAAAACTCAACCTAAATTTTTTATTTCTATTCCTCCCAAACTATATACAACGTAACAATTTTGAATCAGAAAACTTCATTGCAGCTATAATAAGGTTGTGATGATTTGTCAGTTTTTTTCATCTGAAAAAATGTCGACAAAATGGTCTCAAAAATTGTATTTTTATCGAAATTGTCACAGAGTCTCTAAAAACATCAATTTTAGGCGGAAAATAATCCAAAAAAGACCGTACTAACGTTAGCTCATAGGTTTCAGAATTTCCTGATTCGTCCAGAAAAGCTCATCAATAGACTAAATAGGCTAGGAAAAAAAAAAGTTTTTACCTAAAAAACCGGACCCTGGCAAGAAGCAGTGGCATAAATAGGAAGTTTTCTACCGAAGGGGGAGGGGGTGGAGAGATGAATGCGAAAAATTTTACTCAAGTTTCAACTTGAGCCAATAGAAAAATTCTTCTCCAAAATGTTGTTAAATTTTTTATTTTACTAACAAAATGAAAAAATGTGTATGCCTTCCCATTTAGAATATGAAAATATTGGTTGACATTCCTTAAAATGTTACATTTCCTTCTAGCTTAGGTGGGGGGGGGGAGATCTCCTGTTCCATTTTTATGCCAGTGGCAATATGTATCAAGTTATTATTGTTTGACTGTTGAATAAGGACACAGTTATTACGATTACTTTAGCCCCATACATATGTATGTGATTTTAAGCACGCTTTTCACGGACTAAGGACACAGTATACTCACTACCTGAACTCGAAAAAATGTCACCGATTTAATGGCGAGGCTTCGTATAGTCAGAGTATAAAGCACTCATCAGACTCGATTCCTCTTCTGAGTGCAAGGATAGTTCATCTAGCAAGATTGGGGGTCAGTAGTCAGTATCAGCGGAGATGTTTGGTGGAAACTTCCATAAAAGAGAAACGTGTGAATGCTGGCCAGGGGATACTAGGCTGCGTTTTTACCAGAAGGCTGTAGGGGAGGTCACAGACTAAATTGTTAGAAGCAACTATTGCTGAGGTTAAACTACCGACGAGTAGACTACGTTTTCACGAACGAACATCAGACGAAGTCAAAATTGGCGCATATGTGACCGAAGGTTCTAAACGAAGTCCATTGGTGGGTGGTCATTTATGGGACTGGGGTAATTTCAAACTCGTAGGAATATGAGGGGATTTTATGGTATCGAGCAAAATCGTAATTGTTACCCGATAGTACTTCTAGTTTATTCATATCAGAAGAGATTGACATCTATTTTCTCATTATGACATTTCGGTACAAAAATTGGTTCAATATTTCCCGTTAGTTCGAGTTCATAAAATTAGGATATCGTCTCTCATCCACGCGCTGTCAAAGTTGTATGTAGCGTGTGCATTTTATTTTATTCTTTATATAGCTTTCAAAATTGATGATGTAGATTTCAGTCAGCGTGGGAGATTAAAAATGATCTCTTTGTAAGTCCTTTCGTCTTTTTGTAGTATGCGTTACTACTCTGGTGGTGTATTACTCTTTGTTTGTTGTCATTGTGATCTTTGATAGTAACGTAGATGGAAACACAGATGTGAACTTACATGCGATAACGTTTCCACCAATTGAAGTGAAAAGAGTATTTATCTTAGAAGAATTGAGTACCGGTTACAAGAGGGTGCTTTTTTCTATAGGATCTTTATAAGGGTGCTCAATAGATGATGATGGTTCTTGTCTATCCCTGGGTTTCAAGCCAGGTATGACCGAGTTCGTGAGTAACTTTGAAGTCGCCGTCAGTATTTGGCGAGATCCTTGCCGGAATATACGATGGATACGGGCAATGATGGTGAGGCTAGTTGTGCGCTGGAGCTGATCGAAACCTTCATCGAACCACGCAGTCCATCTGGTAACCGGTAAAAGCAATATCATTCACATCTACCAGTTGGAAATGGTTATTAGGCTCACTAAGTGTTGGCTGATGGCAACATAACTCAATAAATCGGAGTATGCTAAGCCGCCATTCTTATCCCTAGTTTTCCCGTTAACCAGCGAACGCGTCGCAGGTGACGAACGGGGCTACACGTGACGAAGATCGATGTTGCGCGGCGAATGAAAAGATGAATATGGCGGGCGATTTAGCATACATGGCCTTATTGTATTCTAGCAACACTGGACAACCGGCTCGCTGAAGACAGGAAAAGAAGTTGAATGAAACTTCGTGATAAGTTCATCAACGGATTTGGGAGTGTCGGTATCCCTGCATCCTCCGTGATAGATGGAATGTACATAGGACGGACAATATCTTACACCCAAAAGCTATGAGTCATCTAGCGTTCGCTTTGGTCGCATATCCGAGTCGCGTCCTCGACGACAGCTGAGACTATGAGTGCTCTTGCGGACCCACTTATAAACTGAGAATGTGCGCAAGAAAGGTTAACGGTCCCCCGAAAACAACGAATAAGAGCACGTGTGCAAATATTTACGCCAGAAAAATAAGCATACGAATTGACGAGACCGATACGATTCCGCGAATCGCGTTCGCGTGCTAATTAGCTGTACCGAGTCTCACGCTTGGATTTACACGGCCAGAGGTAGGAGTAGAAGAACGGCCGCAGTGAGGAGCGGTGAAAGCGAACGTCTTAAAAGCTGCAAAAGTCCTGCATAGTCGGATGCACGAGGACGACGATTTACGATGCGATGGCCGCGGCGCCTTCGCGCTTCAACTTCGCTTCGGCTCTGGCCGGCTGCGGTAGCTGCGACCGATGCTCGCCCACTCGTCGCTCGTCCTCGATTCACCGCCGCGTATTTTCGCTATTAATATCCGTGAAATCGAGGCGATGGCTGTGCCGAGCGGCAGCGGCGGGCGATAGTGGAACGATGCCGACGCCGAGATGCGGATGCCGATGGCCTGGGGGGTGACGTCAATCACCGAGTTGGCGTTCGTAAATCAAAGTCGGATCGCCGGTCCGAGTGAGCACCGACAGGTCGGCAGCTTGGCACCCACGACCGTTCGCGTTCGGCGATCAATCGTGTTCCGTCCACGTCGTTTGGGTCTCGTCGGCGTGGCGCAGCGGTCCCCGCGATCCACGCTCCACGGCTATTTACCTACGCGGCAGTCGGTCGAACACTTCAAGCCGCACAGCCGGAGTCGATCGATCGACAACTACTGTTCGAAAATTTGGCAAAGTACACCCGTACGGATCGTTATTATTATCGGCTCCGTTCGTTTGCCGCGTCGCGTCCGCCCATCGCATCGCGTCGACACCGTTAATAATAATCGCGAACAAGGTCGTTTGTTTGCGAGCCAGCGAAATTGTGTATGGTTGGCGGACTGCGGCGGTCCTTGTAGAGTCGGAGGGGCGGGGGCTCGTTATTTCAAGGACTTCATCGGTGGCTGCACGCAGTCAGACGCGGGGACTTTTTCAAGCTTAAATGCTGATCATTACTGAGCAGTGATTGGAACAGGGGACTCTTTCGACCCCTGGCTACACTGCGGTCTAAATTCTGCCGAAAGTTGCTTCGTTCGTCCATTTCGGCGCTTCGTACGACACTTTCTGTCTGTTTCTTTACCTTTACGACTGCGGTTGAACTTCTTTATCGCAAAGGACCGGGTAAAAGGCTTTGGCTGTGGCCTCTTTGGTCTGGTAGGGGAAAAAACAAAAACGGACGATAATTTTCAAAATGGAACCTAACAATTTCCCCGCGATCAATTTTCATGTATTATTTTTTTCTATTTGTGAGAAGGAAAGTTGCCCTCTTCTCCCTCCCCCTCCCTCCGTCACTGCTCCGCAGTTCCGCAGGTTTCCCTTTCCTAGAAGGGATGGCAGATGCTAGGTTTCTATGATGTAGTCCTCCCTCTTCCCCTTTTGAAGAAAAACCCTATTGATGAGACATAAAGAGACATCGACCTTGTTCTTACCTCTTCTAAATGAAGAACCTCGATGATAAAAAAGTGATATGAATGACAAGTGAAGCATAAAGATGCACGTCTCTATTTGAACGACTGAAAAACGTGACATTTCTCCAGTATCGTAGAGTGATTCAAAATTTGGCGATTTTTGAAAAGTTTTGCTCTCAGTGGTTGGAATTATTCCTTTTTGATGTAAATACCACCAGCCACATGTTTTTTTGAATTCCAACAATCCCGCCTGAGGTTAGTCAAGTTTAATATAGGATTCCGGGGTAAAGCCTGCAGTTTTGCTTTTGGGCATCTAAAACACTTGAGTTCGGTCGAAAGCAGTAATTATTATTATTATTACTATTACTAAACAACAATCTACATATATATTTTACACAGTTCTTTTCGGCAGAGCCTTAACAGGTTTAAAATTATTTTCGCTTTTCAACGTCCTCCGGCCCCCCCCATGATCAACATTTTTGGGTAAATGCTTCCCCGTTCCTGTGTTAGATGCCAAACGAAACACATGCGTAGACATAACGTAAAAGAATTTCGTAATTTAACAAGAACGCAAAATACTTCGAACGGATTACCTTTCAGTTCTCGAGAATTGTGTTGTGATACTGAACAGATTTCGGTGAGAGAAAATGTTTGAATTTCAAAAGCCGTAAGCAGTAGCATAAACAGAAGGCTCTTGTTTTATTGAGGGGGACAGGAAAACTGTTTCTCAAGTTTCCAATGTATTAACAAAAAAAAGTCTTAATGTCTAAAATTGTGCCCAAATTTTCAGTTGACCAACAAAAAGAAGATTATGTATGTCTTCCGGATTTAAAATGTTAAAATATAATTGACAATCACTAAAACGTTATTTTTTCTTCCGGCTCGGGGGAGTGGTACATCTCCCTCCTCCTTTTTCCCTAAGGAAACTACTGCAGGAGACGCTCAAAATTCTTCAACTGAGAAGCTCCCGATTTCGCGAGCGGAGGAGCGCAAAATTGTTTTTGTGGTTTTACTATTGATTTGAGTCGGAAAACAGCCTAAAGGCCTAAAAAGTCTGAGATTTTCCGACTGAGAATCATTGATTTTCTAACTGAAGCTAATTTTCGAATATTTGTAAAAGAGAGATTCCCATCTTCGGTACGTTCTTGATTTCAGTCGTTGATAGTGTCGTGTGTGAATGAAATTCTAGAGCTTATTATGGTCAATGTAAACTCAGTACCAAAGGCAATAGCATAAATAGTTTTGCCGGGGGGGGGGGATTCTACTGAAGTTTCAATTTTACTAACAAAAAAATTCTTGTGTCTAAAATTTTGCCCAAATTTTCAGTTGATAAACAAAGACGAAGAATGTATACGTCTTTCGGATTTAAAATGTTAGAATATTAATTGACAACCCCCCAAGGAACTAGTAACTGTTGTTTGATAACACTACTGAACAACTATTTTGCACCACGCATTTCGGGAGGTGATTCTGAGGTACTTTTTAACGCTGAACACGATACTGCGACCCATTTTTCTCTATTACGTCACAATTCGGAGTTCTGAACGCCTGAAATTCGTTCCCATTTTGTTATTGTAGTGGAATAAGCGGTACCACTGACTGAATATTATCAGTGTTATCAGACCACTATACAGAAAACAAACAGACGGAATACACACCACTACACACGACCACAACACACAACCACACGAATCAGTATGACCACATTCAGTTCCTAAACCTCTTTTTGAACACATTTAGTTGAGTTTTTTATAGTTTTTGATCAGAAAAACTAGACGTGATAGAGAAAAACGGCCGACGGCACTGTATTCAGCGTTGAAAAGTACTCAAAAATCACCTCCTTAAATGGTTTATGCAAACAAAAAATTTCATTTTGTTCAGTAGTGTAATTAAATAAAATAATGACACAGTTATTATTACTCTAGCTCTGTGTATAAGTTCGAGCACGCTTTTCACGGACTAAGGATTTAGTATTCACTTCCTGAACTCGGAAGTATGTAACAAAGTGAAGGGCACGTCATTTTGTAGTATCAGGGCAGAGCACTGAATCAGACTTGATTGGCTCTACTCAGAGAAATTGTAAGGTAATAAGAAAAGCAGTTCAAAGGTTCTTTTACTTTCAGCAGAAACTTATTTGCCCCTCCTTCCTGAGATCCTGGATGCGTGATGATATTCCCTTTTTATACATTGACCACTGCGGATGAGACACAAGTCCCTGAGGAATAGCAGCGTAAATAGGGTGTCGCTGTAAGCGAAAACCAGTTGTAATTTTGCAAAATCGAGGTCAGTTCGATTGCGAGCAGTGCGAGCAAAACACTTTTTGAGTTTTTAATTGATCTTTTTCAAATATTTAAGCTCTGAGAATGGATTTAATTTCAAAGTAGGTGTTTATTGCCTCGGGGGTGAAAATATCCCTACATCCCCCACCTTTACGTGCACCACTATTGAGAAAATTGTAGTGTATTACCGTAGAACAGTAAAATTATTCGACATACCCCTAAAAGAGTTCCTTCTGTATGCAAGTACTTCCCATTCTAAACGTAGACGGCGGATTTCGTGGCTCACTCGGTGTAAATAGTAGGTACGCAGGTTATTGCATTTATACATAAAAAATTAGACAATGCAGTCTACTAAACGTTAATTAATATTCTAATATTAAGGGTGGGGGAGAAGTGGAATGAAGGGGACTCTATATGAAAAGAAGAATGGAATTATGACACGAAATAGAAAAACCACGGAACTGAGAGGCCAGACAGACTGGAAGAATAGGGCGTGTACCTCTAAGTAAGCGTGTGATGGTGAACACGACTTTTGTATTTATTCATCAGCCGAACGCGTTTTCGAGTCACCATTTTTCATGTTTTTAATTGCAGCGCCGCCGGTTTTTGTCCGGTGTGTTTCGACGTGTGAAAAAGTTAACAAAATTAATTACACGAACCAACAGTGGGGAACTGATACTTGTATGAAATATCGTATTTTCAACGTTTGAACCCGATCAAGGATCTTCCATTTCTTTTGCTCCGGGCACACCTTTACTTCGCATCTGCGATTATGTTGCTCTGGGCCACAACTGGTGCTGCATTTTGGAAAGTTAAAAATGAATGCGAGAATTACGAACGCAGCCAGACTTCTTTGCGGGGAGACAAGACGATTACAGGAGGCAACCCCCGTTTTTAGGAAGAAAACATTCCTTTTGTGGTAAAATAATGCATTTTTTGAAAATGTACGGATTAATGCTACATTTGCCTTTCTGGCGGCGCTCTTGACGAAAACTGTTCAAATTCGGATCCCAAAATTGTACATTTTTTGATAGAAAGGAGGCATGTTTGTGTTCGAATAACCTAAATCCTAGAAGAATCCAGATGTGATCTGAACGAATCTCTACAAGTCTTTGCAAAATGAGAATGGAATTGATGTTCAACTACGTTTCGTGCCTTTCATTTACTGGGAGTTCCGAGAAAAGATTGTCGGAGATAGCATATTTAGATAATACTCTGTCGCAGCTAGCGACCATTAGAAAAGCTAATTTGTTTAGTGAATCAATACTAGATCGATTAATCAGTCATATGAATTAATCAATTATCTTTCATCAATTGATTATTTTCGATGATTAAATGATTTACGATTAATTGATTATTTACATTTATTTATAATTTAAATTACTCGGTTGTATTTTATTAATGATTCATCAAGTTGCAGAACTGTTGATAATGCAGCTTACTTTAATGGTTTCGTACATGGATTCATGTCAGAATACAATTGACGTGAATCTTTCCAGTATATCCCCTGCTCCTTCGGATTAGAGTATATACAGGATGTCTACCGGTCAAGGAAGTCAAGGAAAAGTCAAGTATTTTGGAGAGGGGTCAAAGAATGTCAAGGAAGTAAAGAAAAAGTCAATTATTTTGGTTAAAGTCGTAAATTTTTCATTTAAATTTCCTCAAAATTATTATCACGAATTTTTTTTAAATTACAAGTAAATTTAAAGTAACGTAAATATTTTCAGATAATTAATTACATGATATTCTTTTTCATAGTATTTTTTAGTGTTTCCATTTATTGTGAGCCCCCCCCCCACTCTTTGGTAAGGTTTTACGAATAAGATTATATTTGTATGTGTGTAAAACGGTTATGCAAAAAGTGAGAACGGTCAAGGAAAAGTTAAGCAATTAGAAAATTTGGACCCGGTAGACACCCTGATATATTAACTGGTACTTAATAATAACATATGTTACTCGTGGAAATTTGTTGGCATGAACATGAAGACAAATGAAACCATTTGATCATGAAATCGACTTGTTAAACTGATTCAATATTTGAAAATGATAAACAGAATAAGAGAATTAGTACTAACGAACGAAAGAATCCCAAACTGCCTGCTTAGCGTTTGGGTTTCACGTCTTAGGGCTGATAACGCACCACCATAAAGGTAGGATTGAAAAAGAAATACCAGTTGGCCGAGTGGTTAGTGCGCAGGTCTGGGAATCCGGAGATCCCATGTTCGAGCCCGCGTAGCAACTCGCTACATTCTGACCTAGGCCGGTTTCTGGCAAGAAGAGAAGAGGGCTAAGATAGCCCCAACAGCCTCCCCGACGTCTCAATGGTCGAAAGGGCGGATTCCAGGTTTCGGGTTGAGAGGAAAAATGAAGAAGATATAGTCAAGAACAGTTTACTTTCTCCCGCCCCCTTTCCGTTTTTCCGGAACTTGGGACAAGACCACTAGCTGATTTTAAAAAAGTAGCTAAAATGAGGCGCACAGGGAGAAGGGCAGGACTTGGAATAAAAGTGTGATTATCAAATTACCTAAATGACTCAACCCGATCTTTACCCTGTTATTTTGTGGCTCCATCCCCTTTTTTTTGCCATCTACCTCATAATCTTTCTAAATTGAAATTCTTTCTCTCTAACTGAAGTCGACATCAAATAAAAACCATTATTTTGAGCCGCCTTCCCCATTTTGAGAAATAGAAACAATCGTAAAGGATTGCCATTCGTCGCAAATCCCGAGCCTCAAGAATACTTTTAAGGTGATGTCAGCAGGAATAGGAGTGCGACGACTGTCTTCTTTCGAATGTTATATTTTTGTGTAAATTGTCCTGCCTGGCTAGTTTTTGCGTAGCGCGATGCTGGATTGAAAATAATTCATTGAGCAGAATATTTATTATATAAAAATCTATAATAATATGTTTTTATTAAACTAATAAGTAAGAAAATTGTCTAATTCATTAGTTATTATTTAATAATTTTTTATTCGTCTAACAAACGTCGTTTGTCTCATGCATTCTTGTATTTCCGATACGTGATCTTATCAGAACCATGTCCTTCGTCTTCTTCTTATGACTTACTCTCTTTTTCCTCCCTCGGTCGGCTTGGTAGGACATCTGTTTAAGTCGTGCAGTAAGATCTGTTTTTACCATCGATCAATACACGCGCTTCTTCGGTATGCCCTCGTTTTTTGATTCCGGATGAACCTCGCCTCAGTTCGGACTAGACTTTTCTCTGGTACCATTTCCGAAAAATCCGCAGGAGACCTGGAGCCAGAAAAGAAGACTTACCGAATTGAAACGTGACCGAAAACGACCAAAATCGATTATAAACGACCAGTGACCCAGAGTACAGAAAACATCATTTGTTGGAGCTGGTGTAAAGGTCTGTTCCTGAATTCCACTAGTGCCGTAGTTGATTCCAGAATTTCATCGGAGTCTGAAGCCGGAACCAACTTTTCCTTTTCCCCTCTTCTTTCTGTTGACCTCTCGCTGTACCTCACCACCTTTCTCGTTAGAGCAGAAAAATCACACTTTCGAAGACGCCGGAGGTAGAGAATGAAGAATTGTTTGATGGAGCTGGATCTGGGGCCAGTTTTGAGAATTTCAGTTGGAGCCAGGTAATGCTCGAAGAGGCGGTTCCAGGGCTCGGGTGAGAGCAAATGAAAAAAGGTCAGAGCGACTGCGGTTTGGGTTCTGAATCCGGGTTCTTGAACACACAACTGACTTGCATCTTCTTACACCCCGACCCCGAACAGGCCATGTTAAATGGTACCTACTAATATTTTAATTATATTACATTTTTCGTGTGAAGTTGCGTTAAAGGGACGATGTCCACTGTATTTGACATTTAGCCTGCTCTGTACCTTCCTTCTATTTCCAACTGCTTTAATTTCATTGTAATTTAATTATTCTCTCTCAAATTATCCTCCGGACAAAATTTCGCGCACGTTCCTGTTATTTCCTTTGATCAAAATGAAGATCAATATAGCTGATTCCAGAAAATGGAGTAATAAAAAATTAATTAAAAACCCAATGCTAGTTTTTAAATCGGCAACCTGTAAAAACCTTATTTTGATACATCGTTCGATTCGTAAAGTCAAGTAAATTTCAATTCTTCGAAGGTTAAAATGTCGAATTTGAAGTCCAGACTAGAAGTGGATAAAAAATCTGATTGGATATTCAAAATCAACGATCCAAAAACCCTCATACTCAGTTCGATATCATTCACTAAAATTTCAAAGTTGGTGGCACGTTTGAACACCCTTTCCTTTTGGGACAGAGGAAATTTTTTTCATCCCTAAAAGAAACTAGACCCTTGCCGCTAGAAGATTCTTTTCTGTGCGGTATTTATGCAAGTTCGCGATCAAAAATCGTGGAGGAACGGGGTAATTTATGAGACACACTGTATTCAATTAAGGTTAGCGATTTTTTGTCTTGCGTGCTGCGTCCGGGCAGACTGTGCAGCTTGTACACGGACAAGTTAAATTTGGTGTCCGATTTTGGGGGAACGCGGACTCGATGGCGCATCCGCGTTCGACCTGAAATTTTAATTTCGGTATGATGAATAGTTTCGCGCACTCGGCTGAATTTCGCGCGTTATTCGGCGTGAAATATTTTGGCGGTAGATCAAACGAAAGTTTTTCTAAATTGTTTACACGTTCCACCGTGCTCGGAATGTGTATACATTCACGTATCTGTGCACGAATCGAAATATTGAAGACATTTTTTCACTAAACGATGAACTGTGAGAAGCTAATCGAGCGTCGCGTTATTCGCGCTCAACTCGTTGCATCGCGCGCGGATCGTTTAACGGAATGAGCTGCAGCACGCGCGAACAATTAACGCAAAACACCGATAAGTACGCGTGCATATAACGCAAAGACAAAGGGACCAGACCAGACCCACAGCGACACCCAACCCTTATTATTTCGAAAAAATTGACTCTTTGCAAATTCGTGGAGTAGTCAGTTGATAAAATTGGAAGTGTGTCGACTTCCTGACATGGGTTTTCTTTCTTTCTTTTAGATCTTGACTGAAATTAATCGGCATTTTTGCTGCCTACCCCTGTCCCTGGGGAAAAATCACTTTCTAACTATGACCCTGAACGAGATTCGAAAGTGGAAACCGGAAAAGAAGGGGATGAGACAATTGACTCGGCTTTCTAAATTTGATTAAGGATTTTGTGGGTCACTGATTTAGAATACTTTTGATATGACCCTGATTTAGGCCCCCAATGTGACAAGTTCTCTCTTCCGAAAAGCGTAAAATTTGAGTTGATTTCAAAAATCGAACAGAACCTTATGTCTGATCAATGATATCGAATATTTCATCAGACTTCGGGTGCAAATTCAACATATTCCAGGAAGCGAAATTGACTTGCGTTGAAATGAAACTCTCTCTAGTTCGGTGATTTCAAACATTGCATCAGGTGTCACAACTTTCCGCAATTTAATCTCAAACGTTATTAATGAACCCCTCGAAATGAATCAACTTTTACCTACGTGGTTTCGAAAGAAATGAACAAAGTATCGAATTTGGTTTTCTGAGGGCTATTTATTAGCAGATGTTTGATTTGGCCCCAGTTCGGATGCTAACATCAAAATTTGCTATCTGTAGTTCTTGAATTTTTGTATCAGTTTCAGTTGAAAGCAATTTATTTTGTCAGAACGTTCTCAGGTGTTATCGCATCAGCAATGATTTAGCAACTCTACCACAAATGATGGGATAATACCCGAAAACGTTTTGACAAAACTAAGCTGCTTTCAAGTGGAATTTGTGCAGACTTTAGGAACTGTAGGTTACTATTCACTTATACCGCAAGACCGATGATGAATTCAAAATCAAAATTTGACTCAGTATAACTCTTCAACGTGAGTACAATAGACTCGACTAAAAAAATTTAAACTATAGATTCTCCGGGTAATATGTGTGAAGACATTATCTGTCCTTTGAAAATTTCTTCTTTTAATGCAGACAATTTTTTTCATCTGCGAAGAAACGAGACTGTTTTACTTTATTGTAAATAGGTCGACCTTAACTGATTTCGACCCACTGTGAGATGGAAACATGAATTACAACTTGAGGAATTGGAAAAATTGGAATTATACTGTGAAACTTCTGCTTCTCAGCTCGTCACAAAGCGTATAATGAAATGGAAGTAGCCATCGCAATCTGCTGCCACAATGTCGAATAACATTGTTTCATTCAATGTGAGATGAATAAAAAATGTTTGTCCTCTTTCTTGATCATTACTGGACGTACATTATATGGGTATTTTGAAAGTTAACATTTTTGTTGTTACAAAACCGCCTAAGCCATACGTTTCCAGGGTTGCCCATCGTTGTAGCAAAGTTTTTAGTAGCTTTTTTGAAGGGGGAGGAGGGACCTACTCATATCTGAAGCAAGAGGGTTACAGGTATCAGATGTGCCCGATAACAGCACGTTCAACGCAGTGTAACCTCTTTTAAACGATTTTTACTGTTCCCTGAACAATTGACATTTTTGACTTACGTGTTTTTAGAAAAGTTTCCAATAAGAGTACCACAGAAATTTATCTCGAAAGAAAATGTTTCACTTAATCCAGATTTGATCAGAATTCACGAACAATTCACACTTCTCATACTTTTTACAATAATAGATCCACCCTCCTCTCTGTCTCAACCCATTGTCTTTTCGTGTTTTTTGGCCAATGTCCGCCCCCTGTCGGCCCTGCACGCTACTGAACTAAACTGTGACTGAATTGAGAAGAGAAGAAAAAAAAAGCGATTGCAATATAGGCTCGGCTAATAGTAGTCGACCCTAAAAGCCAAACTAATTTTGATGCTTCGTTCAAGGTTTTATATGGAGTCGACTTTGACCATTTTAAAGGATAAAACTTCGATTTTGAAGATCAAATTGAAACCGAAAATCTTACTAGGAGAGACCTAAAGAAACCTTAATTTTGATACTCGGGTTTTTCAAGCCAAGTCAACGAAACCGACAATCTAACTAGGAGAGACCCAAAGAAACCTTAATTTTGATACTCAGTTAGGTTTTTCAAGCCAAGTCAATTTCGCCTTTTTCAGAAGGATGAATTTCAAATTTAAAACTTTGTCAGTAGCCCCTACATCGATACTTGACTCGATTTTTAAGACCAACTAAATGTTATCCCTTCGAAAGGTAAATTGTTAGTTTTAAGGCCGAATCAGACATCTAATAAGATATTGAAATCAACGACCTCCCTGCACCTACAGAAAACCTGTTTTCGATACTTAGTTTAATATGAATACCATTCCGTTTAAAATTCCAAAATGGGTGTACGTTCGAGCCCCTCCCCTCCTCCCTTAGAGGAGAAAACATCTTTTCTAGATCTGGTCACTTAAGAATCCTTTTATCCTTTTCTAATCCGATTTCGCAATTGGAAGAAAATAGGAAGGGGCGAAAGATCATTTGTGAAAAATCCTGTCCACGAGAAGGACGAACCGAATTCGACGAACGAGGAATACGGTGGCCTTTCTTTTGTTTTCGCGCAGCTCGAGCGCTAATCGCGATAATTAGTTTTGTTAGCTGTAAAAGTAGCTGCGCTAAATGCCAGCTAGCTTCTTTTGCCGCAATTATTTATCTTTTTTCATACTCTCTCCGCATCGTACTCTCTCGACTGAGGCGTGCGGCTGAGGACGGACTTCGAATCTGCGAACGGTGTCCGAAATAAGAGAAATGGTGATCGCTTTTCCAACTGATGTATCTGGTTCAACTGCAAAAAAAAAAAGCGCAATCCGTCTCGACCACAGTGTCTTATGTCGTAATGAAGATTTTTTGTTTCTCGGCGTAATGTATACGTGACTTAAATGGTTACTGGGTTCCATCAGTCAAAGGCGACTGTTAGCGTGCAGATCTGAATCGACAGCTATCGGAACTTTTACTGAACCAGAAGCGAATGTGGCGTACAAATTAGGTTGCCGGGTCACAAAGCCTGGAGTGAATTTCCCATATGGTTCATTTAGCTCGACCATAGGCGGGAAATTTTATTTGTTCTAAATGCGTACGCGTTTGTTTTCAAAAAAATTACGGCTTTTTGCCCCATGTTGCCGCGGCCACTTATGGGGAAAGCAAGGTTCTAAGGGCGGTAAATTTACTCGAGCCACGAGTCGGCGAAATCGTAAATCAGTTCCTGTGTGAAGCGATACAAAACTTCCTGATCCTTCGGTGACTGTCGTAATTAACGGTGAAGTCCTGAGAAGAATGAAGGCACTGGGCTCGAGTAAGGAAAGAAAGCTACGCCATCTCGGTCATATCTTACGGGACGAAAGATAGTGAGTTTTTGAAACGGCTGATAGAGGGAAAGAAAGCGGGAAAACGTTCCATCGGCAGAATACAGAACTTTTGGACGAGAGACGACGATGGTTCAATTGCTCATCATTCGAGCTCTTCCAGTCAGCCGTCTCTGGGGTTAAGCGTTGCATTGTGGATCGCCAACCTACGTCGTGAAGTCAGAAGAAGAAGAAGCGTCAGAAAGTGATCGGACCAGTGGCGTAGCCAGGATTTTTCCAAGGGAGGGGATCAGCAAAATTTTGGGTGGGGATGGGGGGTACATCTAACAGGAACTGTATGTTTTTACATTGACTATCAGTATGTTGTGCGTTTCAACTTCAATTATGTATCTAAATTTAAATTTCATTTCGCGCATTTACTGTGATGCTGCCAGCATATAAAAAATTCTCATCTCAAGGGGGGGATTCATCCCCATAATCCCCCTCCCTTGGCTACGCCGCTGGATCGGAAAGTGATAACCGTAAGATAATTGAACGATTGTATCGCCACGTTCATCTTGAAACGCATTTTGGGAGTAAGTTACAAAATGCAGGTTGACGAAACATGATATATCTCGAGCCCCAAAATAGAATGGACGAAGATCGTAAACAAATGCTCTAAAATTTATCCTCTTTTGTCGGGAAATCAGTCTCTGTCATCCGCATCCCGAGGGTCGTCAACTTGGTGTACTCGTGTACAGCGGATTCGGTGACCGCGTCCCAACGTCGTCTGTCCGCCTGCTCGCTCGTGTCGCCATAAACCGCGAATATTTTTCGTTTGATCTGCTAAATATGGATGTGTGTTCGTGTGTGTGTATAGTCAAATGTAATCAAAAACAATATTATACGACTTCGATTGAACCGAACCACGCTATCGCGGCGAATATTTTCGCGATGACGATCATCTCGAAGAATTCGGCGCCGGAAAGCATATCATCACGATACTCGGCACTGTACCTGCTGCTGTAGCCGAATACTCCCACAGTTTCGCGAACCTCGACCACGTAATATTTATATTTATTAACGCCATTCTTTTTAATCTTCCAAAAACACACGCCTACACTAAAATGATTTCGCTGTTTAACGTTCGCTCGCGATTACTAGCAGCGATTTGTTTACCTTCTCCTTCCGCGTCTCATCAGTGACCGCGCCCCAGAATTTGCATGAACTCAGAAAACGCTGCCGAAGTATGAAAATAAGTTATTTGTACGTTTCGAAAACCCTGTTGCTCTTCCATGTGCGCCCCTGTACGCGTACAAGACGTAACTTTTGAACAGTACTCTTTTTCTGATCTTTTGAGCAGGCAGTTCAGATGTTAATGGAATTTACCGTGCACTTTTTGATGAAAGAAAATCCGTCGATACATTATATTACTGGGACATTCCTTCCTATTCAAAGTTGTAGTCACTCGAAGATTTGGTGCAGAGGCTAGTATTGCGAGTTTTCTACCTGCAGGCTGCTATCTTTTACGTACAATCTAATAATCTTACTTCTTCTTTGTACTATCCATATTGAAAGTGCGATTTTGCGAACCATTTTCAATTTGGAAAGCAACTAATTTCCAAATCGTTTAGTCAATCATTTTTGACGAAACAGTATGCAAAGTAATTTCACAATGCGCAAAGTGAAAACACTTTGAACCCGTCGTGAAAAATGGTTCCAGGCAGGAGCACGGTACATTCAACGCGCCCGATGAGCTCCGTGCCTTAACTTCATCGATGTATAGCTGAGCCAGTGTAACCGCATGAGAAGTTGAAAAATGTACCTACCAAAAGAAAAATTTCCAAAATTGTACCAGATGTCAAATGAAATATACCAAATAAAATTGATGATTTCTGAAGTTGCACCAGAATATAACAAAAATTACTTTGTTCAACATTTTTAAAATGTATCAAATTTGCAGAATATACCAAAATGTACCAAAACGAGCCGAAAAATGACAAAATGCACCCAGAAACTGTACCGAATACTTCCGAGAATGATGAAAATGTACCAAAATGCACTAGAATTTATTGTTAAAATTATCGGACATGGTATGTCTCAGAAAAGTATAAATGTACCAGATCTGGTATAAATGTATAAAAAATTTTTGTGGTATCAACATTGAAAGTGAGGCGCGCAAGGTTGTGTGCGATAAATACAAGCGCTATTTTTAGAAAGTTGAGTACACTGCTTCAAATTTCTACCTGATTCGAAATAAGCCAAATCGAAATCAAGCTAGCTCTGGTCCTGCAATGTGTTCCTGGGGATGAACTCAACTATGTAGAGCACCAGGAAACACCCGAGTACTGACATCCGCCATTTTCCGTCGCTTGGTGTCCGACGATTCACAATTCACTACGCGGAATGTTCTTCGTATCGAATTGTGAATCATCCGGCACCAAGCGACAGAAAATGGCGGATGTACTGGGGTGTTTCCAGATGCTGTAGCTCAGCTACTTGTTGATCAATTTTGTTGCAGCTCACGTATAAGAAGCTATTCTGTTGTCTGTAATTTATTCTAGCTGCGTGTCATCTCTGTTCTGTGTAAATCGGTACGGAGCTACATGGATGCTGGTACACAACTCAACGGGCGCGGTGAATGCACTGTGCTCCGACCTGAAGCCATTTTTTTACGGTGTGTTGAATTTGTCTCCGCTTTACCCACTGTGAATTTACTTTGCGTACTGGTGGAAACACTGCTGTGAAAAATGATCGACTGGTTCTCAGTGTTTTGGAAATCAGTCGCTGTCAAAACTGAAACGGTTTTGCAAATTTG
Source organism: Acanthococcus lagerstroemiae (assembly GCA_031841125.1). NCBI lineage: Eukaryota > Metazoa > Arthropoda > Insecta > Hemiptera > Eriococcidae > Acanthococcus > Acanthococcus lagerstroemiae. The sequence goes on from CM063108.1 coordinate 5,463,590, forward strand.
CATTTTTAGTGTGTATATTGGTAGAGACTATTGTTTGCAACAAGTGCGAGGAATGAGTTGTTTTGCGAACTTGTTATGAAAATATCTATTTATTGTGTTATTCGGCGCATGATCTTTCAACTTGTAGATAATTCAACATTTTAGACGTACTGATAGTAGTACCTGGCCTTCGAACACAGAATTTTAGTTATCGTTGTAACAAAATTTAACATTTTATCCCTATTTTGCTTAACCGTCGGCAATAGAAAAAGAAAGTTTCAAGTAAAAGTTAAACATCGAATTTGCCACCAGTTACATATAATTATGACATATATGTGACTTGTAAAGGCCCTATTCCCAACTACATTATCAATGATCTTGTAAATCTTCAAAAATCTCGTGAATTCGTTTTTGAACTCTCTGAAGGCGCCTTTTCATCAACTTGCTGAATAGATTTTCATATTTCATCACTCATCAGTTTCTCTTAATGTACGCATGCCAAATTGGCCCCGGGACACCGCACCTCCTATCCTGGAAACGCCCCGAATGGGCCTGCGTCAGAATAGGGAGGTTCGCTTTAAAGTAGCTCCTGCTACCCCCATTTCTCCTGTCGCTTCTTCACGGCGGCGAATCTACGGCGTCTTATTCTTCATCGTCTTCTTCGTCGGTTGCTGGCAGCCGCGACATCATCGTCGTCGTCGATGTTGGTGGGATGGCGAGTGCCGGTATAGGGTGCTGTGTCCGCTGCCTTTGTCTCTGCCACTCCAGCTCCATCTTGCGGCCTAACGTCTTCTTGATAAAGGCAGCTACCTGGTCCCATCCCGCTCTGCTCTTCAGCCGGGACCAGGTTCTCCTGTGTAAGCGGCTCAATGCCCGCGTTTTAAAAGGCGGTCGCCGCTTCTTCCCTCTCTTGGTCGAATGCCGGAAACTCGAACAGGGTGTGCCAGGTATCATCAACTCGCCCTCTGCAGCGCAGTAGGAGCACCGCGGGCTTTCTGCTATGTCCATCCGGTGCTGATACTTGTTGAATACTCCATGGTCGCACATCACCTGCGTGAGGTAGAAGTTCAGCTGGCCATGGCGTCTGTCCAACCACGCGTTAAGATCGCATACTAGCAGTCGGGTCCACTCTCCCTTGGTACTACGGGAGAGCCGCTCTTCCCACATGCGAAGCGTGGATTGCCTATTATCCCGCTTGACCTGTAGCGCCGCACTGCTCTTCAGTGGCGTCTTCCGCGTTGCGCTGTGTCGTAAGGCAGAATTTCGTGAATACTGATTTCTTTCCTACGACATCGAAATAGCTCCTCATGCCATCACAGAATAACGGTACCCACGTGTACGCAGGCAACTGAACTGCGTCATCAGCGAAGGTGCACTCCACCGAAGAACCTACCAATCGAATATAGCACACAAATTCCGATGATTCCGCATACCGAAATAAGAAAACAAACAGTCCGCTCAACGAGGAGATTTTTGACCCGAGTAGATAGCTAGACTCTTGCGAGATGATCTCGACCCAGATAGGCTAAAAGCACCGTCAAAAAACACCGTTGAAAAGCAGCTTTAGAAAAGAACCGTAACGAGTACCGTTAGAAGCATCACCCAGACTCTTGCAAAATGATCTTGACCCAAACAGCCCAAAAGTGCCGACGAAAACACCGTTAGGAAAATACCGTTATGAGCCCCGTTAAAAATACCGCTATGTGGGAAACTTCACCACGTGCCCCAGTTCTGAACCCGCAAATTTTCTGTATATAAACTCGGCCCCGAGCCAATACGGATCGTCTTTGATCTCGCTCTATTGGCACTACAACAAGTCGATACCGCGATTCTCTGATCTGTCGTGTGGCGTTAACCTGAAGGCCTAAAAGTTAAACTAGTTTGTGATCCGGTAACTTGTCGCGTAGTTGACGTATAAGTTTTCGATATTGTAACCCGGTATCAAGATTGACTCTCGCGATAATGAATAAAGTAATTCAACGTCTGCGATTGTCCTTATTCACTTCGAGAACCGAGCTTACGCCGTCCTAGCCAGACGTGACAACGGTCCGAGGGCCTTTGACCCAGACTTCCATATCCATCGGCGCTACAACCTCAACTCCGGCCCACGCTATTTGGCCGCAGCGTAACGTCTCACGGAACCGATTTCAAAGCCAAAGGAAACACTTCACGGATCGAAAAACCACTTCACAACTAGAAAAACTTCTCACGACGCGCTGTATACCCTCTTCCTCTCATCCGCTAGTAGCTCCACTGGTGGTATACCTGCTAGCACGCAAACTGCTTCTGTGGAGATAGTGCAACAGGCACTGACACACCTCAGTGCAGCCTCCCGTTGGACTCTTACCAGATCGGTTCTTCTTTACTCCCTCGCACCGATGGCGTCTGACCAGATTGGCGCCCCATATAGAAAGACCAACAGGGCGACGTTCGCCAACAGCTCATGTTTTTTCTCTGTCGGCCCCCCTACGTTCGACATGAATCGGCATAATCTGGTTACGACTCCCTCCGCTTTTTGCGCTGTCCTCTTCGCGTGTTCTCTGAACGACAGCTTCCCGTTGAACCACAGTCCGAGGGTACTTCAGGGCGGTACAGGAGGCAGTCTCCGCTCCCTTTAGGCAAACGGAAGGAGGGTTGTATCGTCGACGGCGTGTAAACAACACCGCTTCTGTCTTCTCTGCTGCTACGCACAACCTGGCCGACTCGATCCAACGGGTCATTGCCTCCAGTCCCGCGTTCACCTTGCTTTCAAGCGTGGCTACGTCGTCTTCGACTGCGACCACCAGAGTGTCATCGGCGTAGCAGATGATGTTCAACCCTGGTGGTACTTCTGCTCGCAGGATGCCGTCAAACGCGATGTTCCACAGGAGTGGACCAAGAACTGATCCCTGCGGAACCCCGCACGACATCTCCCGCTGCACCACACCCGTAGCAGTTTTCGCGAAAATTATCCGACCACGGAAGTAGTCCTGGATAATTTCGCGTAAGTACGCAGGGACTGATGCGTTCTTCGGCGCCTCCAATATGCGCGTCCATGGCATCGCGTTGAACGGATTCTGTATGACGAGGCTGACGGCTGCACCGAATCGGAGCTTTTGGATCGCTGACTGTGCCTGCCTCTTCAGCTTCCCGGCGGCATCAATCGTCGATCTTCCAGCTCGGAACCCGTACTGATTGGCGCTCGACGCGCGCCTCCCCCGGAAGTGTTTCTCCAGCCAGTGGAATATACAATGCTGGGAAAGGAAATCAGAAGAGGTAACAATTTGATATTTGAAGGTTGTTGGGGCGTGTATTAATGTTAATTTTTCATTGATACATTGCTCATGTTGAAGATTATCGCGAATAATTGCTAAATATCGATGGTGGAAAGGTGCAAGTTTGTAAATTGGTTGTAACCTTCATTTTTGGACGATCCGGGAAAAACCTAAATTTTAAGAACTGTCCCGAACTACTTTGTGTTTTCGAATTTAATGATCCGAATTTGGAAGTATAATGTAGTTGACGATATGAAGTTTCTACAATTTTTCGGGATCGCATCGGTGGCATATAAAACCACAGAAACAAGAGTTTGTAGAAAAAGTGCGAGTACTAATTGAATGAGTCTTTCTCTCTTTTCATTTGCTCCCACCCGAGCCCTGGAACCGCCTCTTCGAGCATTGCATCAGGGACATCGGGGAGCCTCTTAGGGCTGCCTTAGCCCTCTTCTCTTCTTGCCGGGAATCGGCCTAGGTCAACTGCGCTATCTCCCTGACGAATACTAGCCCCGTCAACGAGCACCGGCAGGTAGCGCCTTACCCATTTACAGCTTTCAGATACTGGCGACCGATTACACACTTCTCGGAAGCCTGTGCTGTAAGTGGTTGTGACTCTGTGTACGTTATCAGAATGCGGTGTTAGAATGTGTGACGAGTTCGCATTGCTGATAACGATGCCGACGTTGAGAATCGAACCCGGTGCCTTCGGGTTAAGAAGCCGAGTTCTTACCGGTACGCCACAGAGCCGCAATTGAGTGAGTCTTAATGCGAGTGCTAAATAACTGTACTGAACGAATGTCCTGCCTGACCGATCGAGTGAGAAAAAAGATAATGAGTAAGAAAAAGAAGAGCGTGTTTTAGAAAAGATCAAGTACAGGAAGTACACGTATGCAGATGACAGAAGATGTTCTTTAGACGGTCGCATCGTGTTACTCAGAAAATAGCCTGACAGACTGATTTATAGAGAAATGTACATTGGAGAGGAGTGGATCGCCACAAATCCTACTAAAAAGTACTAGGTATATGCTGTTGCCCTCTGTAAAATAACTTTCACATATCAGAAGTGAAGTTACAATTAAGAAGAAAGGCTCTGACTTGTAAAATACGTGTATGAAATGCTGTTCAAGAACCTGTAAAAGCTACATTAAATTATCAGTTTTATCCCGTTCCCCTTTGATGTCCAATTTTGTCTGATTTTCTCCCCATTTTAACATTAAAACCTCAGTTGGGTTGAGAAAAGATGACCAACAACTAGGCTGCCGCGCTTAAAGCAGGCAAAAACGGATTTTTGAGGATTTTAGATGGTTGGGAAATTTGAGAAACGAGCATTCTTTTTCTAATCTGGCAACCCTGGTATATTTGCGATTTGAGACCCAGTGCGCTGGGTTCACATACGTCTCATCCTCGGTACTTGGTTTTCCCGCGACTAAAGCAACGACGGTGTAATTCGCGTATCCGCTGTTCGCAGCACTTTCCACTTTAGCGCCCCCATAACTTTTTTGTGTTCGAAAAATTTCGGTGAAATCCGCACAAAGGATCCAGTCGAAAGAAGCGGCAAAGAAACAGGGGAAGGCGGGTTAGAGGGAAAAGCAGCTCGTTAGCCGAGACACGCAGCTCGCTCAGGAGTGTTCCGCCGACACAATCAGAAGTAAACTGTGTGCTAAAAATGTTTGTTCTTTTTATTCTACTCCTGTTTTGCTTTTGATTTTCTCGCATCTCGTCTACCTCACCAAAGGTTTTCCTCTAACTGGCTTTTTCTCGTATACTCCCTCCTTTTTTTTTCCACTTCTTTTTCGCACGCAGACGTTTTATTAGAGCACCGACCGATGTTTTTATTTCGTTTATTATATTAGGTGCGTGTTTTTGCCTCGAGTCTCCGCGGGAGATACGAGAAAATGAAAAATAACATTAGTGACAGCGAGAGTTCGTTGTCTGTGTAGACCTGCAATGTATGTACTTTGTATATGAACGTAGACTAACTTACGTACACTTGGGTCACTCTACGCACCTACACAGTGCCAGTGCCAGTGCTCTTCAAGTAGGCACGTTTCGCAGATTAATCCATCATTTTTCGTTTCGCCGTTCACCGTCTTCGTCTCCATGGCTCGCTTTTTCGCAGCCTAGATGTTCTAATCGACGAGTATACGAGTACGAAATAAAGGCGACCTCGAGAAGGATCGCGGCCGCCGCTGTCATTGAGGTGAATCGAAGCGCCGGTTGGGTGACCGGGGCTGGGACCGGGACCGGGGTCGACGAACGCTTTCTACGGATTGCGCGAGACCATATACATAGTGCCGATGAACCGGGCGGACACGACTCAGTGTGCTGCCAGTTCGCGAATTTGAAAAAATGGCGTTCCACAATTGACGGACGTTGATGACAAGTGCTGCAGAGGAATAGAGACAGATAGACGGGTGGATAAAGAGAGACAACGGAAGAGAGAAAATGAAAAGCTGTAGTATGTAGTTCGAATTAGAGCGAATTTTGGCCGTCGTTGTTGTCGAGGCGGCGAGCTCGAAAAGACTCGTTGTCAAGACGTGATCGAGTGCGACAGCTGTCGTTCAAGGAGATCGTTAATTTTGGTTAAACTCGTCGACAGAATAAGTTCAAAGATTAGAGAGAAACCAAAAATCGGCGCGGCGCGCTGTCGCGAAATGAGGTCGTACGTTACAGCGCCCTAGCTCCACTCGTACTGTTCCGGGTAAGGGAGTTCAGTTTAAGTCGAAATGTTTTTGGCCAGAAGGTAGGCGTAAAGGGTGTCTTGGAATGAGTGATCTTCCTTCAGTGGCTGGCCGAGTTGATAGCGCGCTGGTCTCGGAATCCGGAGGTCCCAGGTTCGTGTCCACGTAGCAACTCACTACATTTCAACTTAGGCAGGTTTTTCGGCAAGAAGAGGAAGGGCTAAGACAGCCCTAACAGTCTCCCCGACGTCTCTGAGGTGATGCTCGAAAGGGCGGATTCCAGAGCTCGGGTTGAGAACAAAATTAGAAAAAAGTCGGGTAAGGAGATACCTTGCTTATCGCACTAGCAACATGGTTTTATGAAGGAAAAATCTGTAGTTACAAATATTTTTTATTTTCATTTTATTTGAACAAGAACTGCGGCAAGGCATACAGCTGCAAATATCATAATTATGTACACTTCGTATTTGAGGCCCTCTCCATTGAGATGAACCCCTGATTTGAAAGAATTAAAGAATTAACGGATTGGGTTAACGACTAGATTACATCTAGTTAATTAGGTCTAAAAGTCTAAGCCTCTTGAGCCTTCTTGTCTCTTTGAAGTTGTCCAGGAGTTGCATCGCTTCCAGATTCGGGTGTTTATGGAGCCGTTTGATGTGTCGATTGGCAAGTTTAGCGATAGTTTCCTCGACTGTGTCCATGCCGAGGTCACGGTGCAGGGTGTCGTTGGTGACGAGCCAGGGGGCTTCCGCTATCATACGGAGAGCTCTATGTTGCGCGCGTTGAATAATCAGTCTGTTAGACTTCTGGTGAATCCTCAAATCTGAATTCAGTACGTCCAACGATCGATTTGTAGATGAGACACTTGTTTTCGATGCTCGCTTGTGAGTGATAGTCTAGAAGCCAAGAATATCGTCGGAGCTGTGCTTTGATACGGTCGCGTTTTTTCCTGACGTGTTCTGACCAGTTGAGCTTGAAATCTAGATGCAGCTCTAAGTATCGTGCGGCGTTAGCTACAGGAATGATTTCGTCGTTAGCAACCGTGGGCGTATAGCTGTGCGGTCGGAGAGAAAGTCCACCCGAGTGGACTTAGTAGTATTCAGCTTGATCTTCCATCTTCTTGACCACTGCAAGATTTTGTCGACTGGGTGTTGGAGACGACTAACTGCAGTATCGTAGAAAGGACCGCTGTGTCGTCCGCGAACTTGCATAGTTACGAGTATGGTAACGTTCACAGAAATAGTTTTTGAGGCAGTAGACAAGAGGGCCCAAGTAGATACCTATATAGATTTCCAGAAAAGCATTTGATAGACACTGCTTCGGAAAATGAAAGAGATGGGGTTTCAGAGAATTTATTGAAATCTTTCTAAAGATACCTAACGCAGAGAGTTCTCGGCCATAAAATCAAAGGTATTTCAGTGTCCATCGGTGTATCACGGGACTCGAACCAGGACCTGATGCTATTCTTGTTATTCACCAATGACTTGCCGAGATTCTTAAAATACTTGGATATTGTTGTAATGTTGATGCTAAAATCTTCGAACCAATTTTATGCAATATAGATGCTGAACTGCTTCAACAGAGAGGACCCTGATGCATTTAATAATTGGTGTCGCAAAAGTAACCTGTCTGCAAATACATCGAAATGGAATTGTGCATATTACTTACTTCCGGAAGTATAATTGAATCGGTTAGAACCAGAAGGGGTTAAGTCCAAAAATCGCACTTTTCAGGAAGCGAAAAAAAACTTGTTTTATCTGAAAATTTGAAAATCGTGGAATACGTCCTTCAGGGTGGTGGTAGAGGGTCACAAGAGACAACTTTTAAGCCCGAGGTCCCGTCGAATAAAATTTTGATGGGCCGGCGCTGGGAAGGGGGCTCAAAGTTTTTGGACTTTACCCCTTTTGGTTCTGAATGATTTTTTTTTGCAGTTTTACGACTCGAAATTGGCCTCCTTTTGTAGCCAGACATAAAGGGGTCACTTTAGTCTTGGTCCCATTCCAATCGAGCAAAATCCCTGCTTGTAAGAACAAAAGTTCTGAATGTAAAGCTGTATTGGAAAATTGCGATTTCGTTTTTGAAAATAGCACTTTTTAGGTATAAAAATGCAAAAAGAGGGAGGTGTGCCGGAATTTTTTATCTATTTCTATTTTTTACTCTAAACTACACAATTTTCGAACAATTTCTGGAAAAAATCCATTTTTTGAAAAAATTTTATTACAAAGAACTCACAGAAAGCGATGTTGCCAAAAAGCACTTTCTCAGCTGTTTTACGAAATTTCGACTACACCAGCAGATCCGCGATACTTCAATACCCCATAATCCGTGAAAGAAGCAAAAACGACAAAAGTGGACTTGACCCATTTTGGTTCTAACCGATTTAATTCAATAAATGGCTATCATATACATGTGTTCGTCAATGTAAAAAGGGCCCTTGTCGATCCTAGTTTTCAAGATATTGCTAATTTTGAAAGTTGGATGAAAAAAATCGAAAAAATTATTACGATGAATTCTGGTGGGGATGAAAGTGTACTTTCATGTGTACTACTCTTATCTTGTATTTCTACTTCCTTTCCAGGCGGAAGCCAAACAAATGAAATGAAAGAAGGGTCCCAATTGTCGGTAATCCTTTCTTCACCCCTTGACCTCCCTCCGGTCACTGACGCGATACTCGATTGTCGGTAATCCTTTCTTCACACCTTGACCTCCCTCCGGTCACTGACGCGATACTCGAAAGGGTAGTTCCTGTGGCCGGGGGTGCGGTGTCATAGGGGCCACTTTGGCATGCGTACATCGCCATACGTTCCACCACACCACACCTTGACCTATCTGCCCTTCTCCAGCCAGTAGTATGTACCTAGATGACGCGTTCTTTGACGAGTGATGTCAAAAATTCTCGGAGTAATGCTGGTCAGTGGTGCAAGATTTGGTACGTTTCAACTTTTCTTGTACAAACCTGGTAATTTTATCAATTTTGATATGTTTTGGCGGATTTTCATTACTTTTGCTAGGATATGGTACATTTTTTGGTGCGTTTCATAATTTTTGGTTCGTTTTGGTACATTTTAAGAATTTTTATACATTTTAAAGATTTCTTACAAAAAAATTTCTCCTACATTTTGGTACAATTTCAAGGATCACGCATTATATTTGGTACATTCCATTTGAAATCGAGTACAATTTTGGAAAATTTCGTGTTGTAGTACATTTTTCAACTTCCATCTGGTAATACTGACGCTGATTTGTGGGCGTTAATTTACGTTCGCTGGACCAGTATTGCACCTGAATCCGTTTAAGTATTTTTCTTTCATTTTTGTCACGTTTTTCATCTGTGAAAGATTTTCCTATTTCATGCAGTTAATTGATAGAAATTTTCTTTTTCTTGATTTCGCACAGTAAAAAAAGTATAGAAATACAAAGTTTTTGAAAGGGTCCTTATTGTCGGATCAGTGTTTTTCTTTCTCAGTAGGCGTGCAGTCGCACAAGAAAGCCGTTCCAATGGATGGAATTATTTTTCAAGATGACCTCTTTTCAGTGTATTAGTATGTCTTCATTACAGTGGACGGGAGTGGAAGTTATAAGATTTTTACTTTCAATTTTTTTAAAACTCTGATTTCTCCACTTTTTGTCTTTTTCATTTCTTTTGTTTTTTTATGTTTCAAACAGCTGTATTTTTGGATATATTGGAGCTTTTGGGTTAGAAAAGGTCTCATTTTGATCAGAAAGGTCTGTACTATGAGATACTGGTCTCAACTCCATTTCGGCAACAAGGACCCTTTTTACGTTGGCGTACACATATGAAATTCAAGATCTTAGGATTATCCTGGATTCGAGTCTGACTTGTAAGATGCATGTGTGTAATATAGTTGGCAAAGCAGTAAAAATGCCTGGATTTATTGTCAGTAGTCAAAACTGAAATTAGGAACCTGATTTTTATTTATTTTTGTGTTATCTTTTTATTTCATTGACCTTATTTGAAATTATGAAAATTCACAAGTTCTCAAAAATGAATTATGGAGCGATGGCTTCACATATTTTTCTCTTGAAACTCCTGGTGGCGCACATTTTTCTTGCGTTCAACAAATTTTGAATTTAAATTCACTTTTAAGATATTTTTTAAATGTAAGATTGTATATTTTCTTAGGGTAAAATAAAACTAGAATCAGGTTTTTTTTTGACATCTTCGTAAGTCCGTGTCAAATTGTTGTAATTTATAATTTTTTGTATTGAGAGGGACATCCGATGTAAGACTATAATAAAGAAAAAAATTAGCAGTAATTTCGGAACTGATGACTATTTTTAGTGACCTTAAATGATTCGCATTCGGCATCTATATCTCGAATGTGGACTTTTGAGTTCGCAGGTTCAGAACGTACTGGATACGTACAATCACATCTCTGTCTACTCAGCAACTGCCCTCCCTGCTATGTTTGAATTAACAAGGACCTCCTTTTTATGTAACCGGATTACAGTATTCTTCGAGGTTCTTTCATGTTTTATTCTTGACTTTTTGAAGAAGTCTATAAACGAGTCCACTTATCCGGCTTTCGGCACTTCCACCTTCTGTGGATATCGTCTTGAACTACATTCTAGGTGCGCGACCCCTAAATTTTTTTGATTTCAAATAAATTTCGGCTGGTTGTTTCTTACTCCAAAAAGAACCACACTGCAGCCTTTGGTAACGACTTCAGCCCTTCGGATTTCGACTTTTCGAAAAAGAGCCTTTTTTATTACCATCCTGTTGTATCTAGTCACTCAAGCCTCTTAAAATGCGGTATTACACTTCATCGTCAAAATTCGCTGGAGTTTGCGTGCTCCGTGTACAGTTTTCGTCGCCGGTCTCCGAGCTCATTAGACCGTTTCGTGGCGAAAGACGCTCGATTTCCTCGTGGTGCGTAACTTAGCAAAGATAAAGCCGTCTGAAAATGTCGCGCTTTTTCGCATTTGCAGTCGTAACACGAACGGCGAACACGCCGCGTAATTCTCACGGCGCTTCGTATAAACGTCCGTCGCCAGTCGGGCGGATGTGTCGAACATATTGCAGCGGCTACACACACGCAGGAGCAGCTCGAGCGATGCGCTGCGACATGCGACGCGCGTCGCATCAACAGCACGAGAGCAAGAGAGAGAGAGAGAAAGAGAGAGCGAGTGAGAAGTCGACGTTAGGACTTAAATTTATATTGTAAATGCTAACCGACGACAACGACGACACGATAATCATGCGAATCCCAACTTGAGCGTGATTAATCTCCGTGTCACGCCTTTTTGTGTAACAAGTGTAACAACCGTCGCCGTGGCATCTTAATTAGCCCTTCGCCTTTTCGCCTTTCGCTCCTTTCCACGTTTCCCAGGTGAGCAGTGCAGCGGCAGCTTCGCAGACTTCGTCGAAATTCGAGTATTTCCGCGTTCGCCTTTTCTCGCCTCCAACTCCAGTCGCTGCTCTATGCGGGTCGTACAGCCTTATTCCAATTTCGTTTACCGCGTCCGCCGCCTAATCTTGTCATCTGCTGCGGTTGTATCTTCCATTCCAAAGAATTCAGGAATTTGCCGAGAGACTTCTACACTAAGAGGCCCTTGCTGGAAAATGGTGCCTCAGTTCAGACAAGTACTGTAAATCGTTATTTTTGTAGGAGAGCCAACCTGTGCATCTGGTGATGAATAGTCAGGAGCTCGATTTCATGCCCTTCATTCTGTTGAGTTTTCCTGTCTGGCTATTTATACCTAAAGGCTGTGAACCTCCGAACTCAGAATGAGAATAAATAATTGTAAGGCCTCGGGCCGATGTCTTATAGAGGTCTTCAAATTTATTATCGTCCTCAGAGACCTACTAAAAGAGGGAAGCTTTGACTTTTTTCTAGTTTCGAATATTTTGACTACTAATTCAGATGGTCAGTTTGTTTTCCTTTTGAATGAAAAACATGTTGATTGCTACGCTGTTTAAGGGCTCTACCAGTAAAGCATTTGGGAATACCCAACTTAGTCATTCTGTCTATGCCTGAAGATACGAAATATACGATGCGGAGCATTCTGCGTATCGAGTTTCGAATCGTCGGACACCAGACAGATCAAATATTGCGTGTGTCCATACTCGAGTGTTTCTAGGTGCTCTACTATCGACGAAGGCCCTGGGGTCCGGGCTTCGTCTACCCCCTCACTAAAGACTGACGTGAAATACTTTTTAAAGATAGTTTCGTTGTAGTTAGCTAAGTAGTTTTAAAAAAATATTTAATTTTTCATTAAAACCCTAGAAACTTACACGCTGCCAGAAAACAGAGAACTGATGACGGATGACTTACTATTCCGGAACAAATAAATGGAAATCAGATTTAAAAGTTCAAAAGTCTATGTAAATTAGAATATCGAGGATCACTGTTTTCGAGATAGGTATTCCACACTTCCAAAATAGCATCCATGCCAAATTTAGATTTCGAATTCGTTCTCGGCGGCGAAAACTAAGCCGGGGTAACTGATTAACTCATTTGTTTGATTTTTAAAAGTTTCTCCATTCTAGAACATGTCTTTCTTCGAGCGAAGAATATTCGGGAATCTTTCAAAACCGAACTCGCTGTAAATGGCTACATTTTTTGAGACAGATTTAGATTCGGGGTCAAAATTGAGCCGAGTCATATTTTCGCCGATTTCCGCCATAATTTTCTGCGCAAGTTATTACAATTTTTCGGGCCTATTTCTGGAAAGAAACATCACCGCCAAATTCGGACGACGAATTCGTTCAGCAACTCAGTGAACAAAATTGAGTTGGAATACGTGTTCGATTTCATTTTTTGAAATTTCTCCGTGTACCTACCATAGAGAATTCTGAAAAGTCCTAAATTACGGGGAACCGACATCACCCGCCCAGTTTATTCTTTTACTTAATCTAATTTAGAGAATACTAGGCGTTTATATATAGTCAATTAAGTTCTACGTTGTTTTTTTTTAGGGGGGGGGGGGAGGTGACGTGTTTTTCAGCTGCCAGAATTGAATAGAATAATCATCTACTCAGTTTTGTTAAATTTTGAAAATTTCTCTATGCTACATTAAAAATATTTTCAGAAAGCTTTTGAGCTCGGATCCGGGGAAAATGGCTCAAATTTTCTGGATGAATTTAAATTCTGTCTCGCAAATGAGGTGCTTCATATCTTGCCCAAGTTACACCAAATATTTTGTTCGAATTGTACTAATTGTTTGGCCATATTTTGGAAACGAAACGTCGTCATCAAATTCGGATCATGAATTCTAATTCACCGGCCAAAACTGAGTATGAGTAAGTGATCAACTTGATGTTTTTGATTTTCGAAAATTTTTCCGTAATTTCACTAGCTTTCGAAACCTAACTCTGTGGAAATTGCTTACCGAGACGAATTCTGATTCAGAGTCGAATTTGAGTAAGATCAATTTTTGACTAAATTACTCCTATACTTTCTCAGCGGATCTTGGGAACGAAGCATTTTCTTCGAATTCGGTCAACGAATTCGAACTCAGCGGTTAAAATTGAGTTGGAATAAGAGGTTAGCTTGATTTTCCTCAAGCTACATAGCCCTATTGACCATTTTCACATTTAAATTCCGCAAGATTCCGCAGCGTCTCAAAATTTCTGCAAAATGAGACACTTTTTTCCCGCTACTGAAACGGAAAATAATTTCCGCAACTTCAGTCGCGAAGAAACTGAATCCGTTTCCGCAATCCTGTACGGTATTCCTACCACGCAACGTTCAGCTGCGGAATTCTATTCCTCTACTGACGCGGAAAAAATCATATTTCCGCATTATTCCGCTTCGAAAAAAATCTATTTCCGCATAGTTCTGCTTCGAACAAAAACTATTTTCCGCAGCGTTCCACTACGTTTCATCAATTATATTCTGCCACATAATTATTTCTCTGGAGCGTCTCGGAGCGGACTATATTGGAAGCAGAACTGCGCAGAAAATTTTATTCAGGAGCGACTATTATTTCACTGCTGTACAAAGCAGAATATTCTTCAATGCATACTACGCCGACTTTCATTAATTTCTGATGCTAGTATGAAAGAAAACAATTTTTATTTGAAAATAAACGAACAATTTATGCAAGTTTTTCAGATAAATTTCGCGTCGCATTCGCGTGCTGGGTGGCTGCATTTCTGGAATCTGAAAATTAAATTTTCAGCATGAGAGCAGATTATTGAAAAGTGAAATGTATACAGAATGAGTGGCAAGAAGTGACCTTTGTAGAAAAAAGTGACTAAATGGACGCCCTGCTAACCCCATATAATACGGCCAAGACGTCAGGAAAAAATATTAGCGTCTGTTGAAACAAAATAGGTCTGTTTGGGCAGCATACAGAAACTACCAAAATTGACAAAATGGACAGAAAGTGCGTTTGGGCAACTTTTCTGCACTTTCTGTAACTGCAGAGAGAATGTTCAAGCACCAACTTTCTGGAGTTTCTGTAACTTTTTTGTGAACAGTTGGAACGGGAAAAAACTTTGGTTATTCCTTATAAAAAATTTGCTAACAATTAAATAATTTCATAAGAGAACGTTGAAGGTGATTTGCAATTGTTCAATTTTATTTTATGTGGAGATTTATCAATGAAATCCTTATAAAAAATTTGATAACAATTAAATAATTTCAAGAGAGAACGTTGAAGGTGATTTGCAATTGTTCAATTTTATTTTATGTGGAGATTTATCCATGAAAATAAACGTTGATCGGAAATTTCAACAGAAAGTGCAGAAAAAGTGTTTGAGCATACGCTAAAACGATTACACAACAGCACTACAGAAACGAACAGAGACTTTTGTACAGAACTTACAGAAAAAATCATCAAGATTAATTTCTGTACGCTGCCTGAACAGACCTAATAATCACCATATCGATTCCCTCTATGAAAATGTACACGCAGCCAAAGAAATACTCTGAACCAGGAACTTTAAGATCAGATTGATTTTCACAATGTCGAATTTGGAATTCACCCTTTCTAACGCTACTGTATGGGAAATTTCACATGAAGGGAAAAACACCCGCCCACTGACTTCAGAAACCGCAATGAGTTCAACGAAATCCTATCAACAACAAACTATTCGTGCTACCAATGATAAATACTAGATAGAGGTTTGTTCATTCAGCCACCAACTTCATTTGTATCAGTTTCACATTATTTGATTCGCGACGTTAGAGTTCTGATATTAAACAATCTTGAGAAACAGCTATTTCACAAAATTTCT
Organism: Acanthococcus lagerstroemiae; assembly: GCA_031841125.1. Taxonomy (NCBI): domain Eukaryota; kingdom Metazoa; phylum Arthropoda; class Insecta; order Hemiptera; family Eriococcidae; genus Acanthococcus; species Acanthococcus lagerstroemiae. The sequence goes on from CM063108.1 coordinate 5,478,709, forward strand.
TCACAACGCTCACCTGGATAACTGATAGCAATCGTCCATGAACTAGTCAATTGTACCATGTACCACATTTCAGAACTTGAGACTGGCTTCAGTTTTTTTGTTAATCAAAACCAATGCCGAAATGAGAATCTAATTTGAATTTGACAAAACGGTACGCTGCATCTTGCAGTAGCGACATCTCATTTCTGAATACCGTTGAATACGTTCATACGTTCAGAATGAACATATTCAACGGTACTGTACATTGATTAAATGCGGATACGTTAAGGAAATTTGTTGCGTGACATTCGTTAGTGCACGCTCGTCATACGAGTGCAATTTTGCCAAAATAGTCGTCAAGCAGAAAGTTTTCCTGCACCATGCTCGAGCCTTTGAACGTGCATATTGAAACATGAATACTGTACTTACGAGTGAACTGACGACTTGGATCGCTGAATAGTGGACAATGGGCACGTTGGAACTGCGATTACATTCGTCATAAATCTGTGTTCATGCAAATACACAAATGTCAGTGCAATATGAAACCGATGTCAGATAGTACTACCAGCTACCGGTAATGTAAATACTTACCAAGTTCATCAAATAAATTGATCACTTGTTCCTCTCTTCATTAGCGAATAACCGATATTAGGAAACGACCTTGTGAAAAAATCTTCCCATGAACGACAGTAATTGCAACAATTTTAACGGTTCAATTTCATAAGTTTGAACAAGAACGGAAATTGCACGAAACTTTCGTTTATCATTATTTCGAAATTCGAATAAAGGCCAGCGGGACAGCGGCCGACACATCACACGACGACTCGGCGACGCTAAGTGACCGGCAGCTACGCAGCCTGCAGTATTGGAAAATAGTAAAGAAAGAAAGGCATATAACGTCCCTATGTTAAGGGCCTTTCTCTAAGTTCAAAAAAATTTCTGTTCGATCTGGTCACACCGGGTTTGACATACACTTTCAATTCCGACATTAATTTTTGTCAACATTTTTGATTTTCATAATGTCTTATTGTATCGGTCTTGGATGACTTTTTCCGTTCAGTTATCAAATATTTGATAATTTGACGACACCTCACTGCCATAAGTAAAATAAAGTGAATTGCGAACGGTCGTTTGACAGTTATTTCGTTCCAATTTATACGCATTCAAATTATCGAATGGGTTACGGGTGCTCGAGTTAGTGAAAATAGGTATTTATACTCAGGTTTTCAAATTTTTAATGTCCGCTCTCGACAACAGGGTGCCTCGGACAAATATATCTACTTTTAGGGACGGACTAGGGGGAAGAGGACACAGATGGAAAATTACATGAAATGCTAGGAAAATTTTTGCTATACTGTTACCTACTATTTTTTCTGTCTGTCATCAACTTATGGGGCTGCGGAATTCTCCCCCCTATAACTGCATTATTCATACGGGGACTACATAGGGAAACCAAATCATCGCGCACTGCGCTACATTTACATTCGTACATGAAAGGTGAAACTGGTGAAACGTGGTCTGTCAAAAAATCGATTTTCCGTTATTTTTGTGGTTTCGGGTAGTTTAATATAATATCTCCTCTTTCGCAACTTCAAGGCAACCACAATGAAACTGTTCATCGGGATATTCGTCGTATTATTGGAAAGGCTCCGAAAATGGAGGGATGTACCGTTTTTCCTGGAGGCAACTTACGCGAATTATACATGGCATGGTCAATCATTTCGAGCGCTGCGTCAATAATAAAGAACGTGTACACAGAACAACGTCATTATAATGATCAGAGACCATAAAAATGATCCGAGCGTCAATAAAAATTCAAAACGATTTGAATTTTTTGAGACACAAGAAAAAAATTTGTTCTACAGATATGTTTTCTTGGTGACAATGAGGATGGAAGGGAGGTTTAGGGAGGTTTAAAGGGAGGATTATTACTACAGATCCTTTATTGTTTATTATTGAATTTTGCGGTACCTTTAGCCTATATTAAGAAAAATTCTGTGCAGCAGATTGAATACACAGTCACAATGGAGCACTTCTGATATTGAAGTCCGCATCAGCCACTGCTTTGTATTTGCAGCTTCTAAACGATACTGGCCAAAAAATTCTGGATCAGCAGCAGTTATTAGGATCGCAGTAGAACGTGTCGACTTTCATGTTTCGCACTAATCGTTACTGCCGCGGAATGTGGAATAGTCGCGGTAGAACGCCTCAACTTTTATTCTGCGTCAGTCACTTCTGATGCGGAACAAATAAAGTCGCCGCAGAACATTTTATTCTGCGTCAGCCACTATTGATGCGGAACAGATAAAGTCGCGGCAGAACAGAAATTCCACAATGTCCGCTACTGAGGCACGTTCATTATTCGCAGCTGAACGCCTCAATATTTAAATTACGCATCAGTTGCGGCTTTATTTTAAGCTGCTGAATGCAGCGTAATAGTAAATTCCGCGCCCGCCGCGGGTTAGATAATCGCAGCGTAACGCAACGTAATGGGCAGGAATTCTGGAGACGCTGCAGATACTGCAGCGGAAAAATCAGAAAAATCGCTACGTTCTGCTCCCGAATTCGGCATCTGCCTCGAATTTTTTGCGGAAATTTGAAATTTCTGCAACCGAGTAAGCGAAATTTCAGTAGATTTGGTCAATAGGGTAGATCGTGTTCCTTTTCGGGGAAAAAATTTTTTCGGAAAGCTTTTCGAAGACTCAGTAGAGATGGGTCAATTTTTCGAGATTAATTCAGATCCGTTGAATGAAGTCATTTTTTGGCCAAGTTACACCGACTTTTTGTGCGTATCTCGGGAATGGAGCGTCCCCGCGAAACTCGGAATACGAATTCGAACTCAGCGGCTAAAATTGAGTGCGAAGATAAAATAAAATTAATTTTTTTGCTATTCGAAAATGTTTCCATGTACACTTCATGTATTAAGAATATGTTCTAAGGAAATGAAGAGAAGCCCACTTTCCAAGCTAAAAAATAAAAATTAAACAAAAAAGTAGATATGTAGTTGACATTTAGCCGTAATGGGGAATAAAAATTTAATGATTTATAAAGATACGTATGATTTCAAACATATTTGACGAATTTTAGTTTGTTTACTTACTGACGAACCGATACACGCTCAGACCGTACGGAAAAGGCTAATGCTACGAGCATAAAGTGAAAAATAAAGAACTTCTTCCAATCCTACGAAAATCAAAAATCATTAAACCGCATACCGTAATCCTGGTTAAATTTCGACATAACCAAATACAGTTACAGCTACGGCGGAATTTTGGAAAATTCGAGAGATCCGAAAATTCCGCAAGAAAAATTCCAAAAACGCTGGTGTTTGGCACTTGCATTGAAGAAACGGAGGTCCAATGGATTCTCAAAAATAACGATCCTTCAATCAAAAGCTTGGCAATAATTTGCAATGTCCTAATTCGGAAAGGAAAAAAGAACAAAGGAGCTAATGAAAAATAAAATCAATTAACTTGATAATTAAAATGACATTTTTTTAAAAACCTGACATATGAAATCTAAAATGGTCCCCTTAGCTCCCTTTACTCGGGTTCAATGAGACGAGACATGAAAACTGGATTTTCAAGTAGAAAATATGTTTTAGAAAACTTACTTTGAAATAGAAAATGGAAAATAGATTTGAAATCTGATGTTCAGTCGAAGTAGAAAATTAACAAACAGCTAGCTGCTGGAAGAGGGTCGGCTCTCGACTGAAAAATTAGAAACTAGCCTATCTCTTATTGGCGGTTGTTGGAAAAGATATCAAGAAAAATACCTATTGGTAATCATGTTTTAAGGTCTTTTGTTTCGGAATATAAGAGCTGGTAGATGATGTAAGGTAATTGGGATGACATTACACACACACTAACAGCACGTGGTAAGTTCAAAAGGCTTCAGACTGCGAAGCTGCAGGCTCCGCAACACTCGCTCTTGAATCATCTGATCAAAGATTTTATCTGATTTCTAATTTCTGAAGAGCAATTGATGAACAGATAAAACACTAACACTACTCCTAGCCGACCCGAAAAACATCAAATGATTAGCGAACATTTATCCACTTTTAAGGGAATGAAAACAACATAATATTCACGCTAGTAGATTCTCTGTTTACTTGATAATAATTACGCATACGACATACATAGTACGTCCTATGACTGATTTGTCTGAATAATATTACGCGCTTATAGGTTTACAGGATGCAAAGACATCGGTACAAACAATGTTCACTTCAACGTACTGATTTACTGATAACGTCTTTACATGCTACATCAATAATCGTTCGCTTCTCGCTACTAACTGGTAACTGGCTATGAACATAAAATTTCGACCATATTATTGTATGCTCGAAGGACAATACTAAACACCAACACTGAACACTGGAATACTACTCGTAGTTGAAGATTCTCGCATTTCGCTCCTCATCATAGACAACAGACAAGCATCTTTTACCTCTTCGAGGACATAATTCCTTGTAAAGTAAAATCCAAAATATAAAACGTAACAACGCTCGCTGAACAATGTAAGCTCCTATTTCATTGATAAGAACATCAAGATCAAGGAGTATTCCGCTGATAAGAACACTAGGTTGTTTTATATGGCTGTAAAACTGATCCTGAGATCAAAGATCATGCTGGAACAGAAACAAAAATGGAAATTTCGATTGCAATAGGCACGGCTACTAGTAGCCGATCCTAAAAATAGCTATTTTCTTGCTTGAAAAACCTGTCTGCTGATAGAATTCTAGGAAAAGAGCTCGTATACGTATATTGTTTATGCCAAAGATAAAAGGCTGGAGGTGTTCACTAGGCAACAAGATTAGGTGAATTATTTTCTTCGAAATAAAAAGAACGCGAAATCAGCGTTGCCAGCCAAACGTTTCTACAGTGTACCACATTCGGAAATCTTGTAAGTGCCAATTGTACCACCACCAGGAACTGACATACGACTGCGGCTGGGAGGCCTTCACGTGCCCTGCATAATTATTATTTGCATGGGTCTTTGTAAAAAGAATCATGTTTTAATCTTTTTCTTGAGAAATACAAATATTTTGTTTTTACAAAACTGAATGAGTATAAATTTGTAGCCCTTGTAATTCTCTGTACAATGAGATAGTTTTGAATTTTTTGCGATGGTTCTAAGTGTTATCACCTAAAAACTTGAAAATGTGGGCCCGTCTGCATAAAAATCACAAGGGCTACTACAACACAGCAAATTGTATTCTCTTCAACTCTTATAAAAAAGCCTACTCCTCCCCACCCAAAAAAAAAAAAAATCAAAAGCGTTTTTTCAATAAGGTGGAAATAAGTATTTGCCGTCGAAAGGAGATATATTGCCATATTCCTATTTATTGAGGCCTTATATTAAGAGGCTCATTCTGTGGCACCTGAGGCACTTACGAGTTGAGGTGCTGCATTTCACAAAATAGAAGCTGAAATTATTTAATTTTGTTCGTTATTGGTATAAACATTGCAAAACAGGCCTGAGATTCATGGATTGTAATAGGAAAACATACATATACACTCGTGAGTTCACTATCAGCATTACTTGGAATTCGTCCGAATCATACTTCATTATGAAGCATCGCTCATCGCAGTATCAGTATTAGTATTAATGCATGCAAATTACAAAATATGACAGAATTCGTACTTCCGCCAAAAATAGTAACAAAATTGTGCGCAACATTGCCCAGTGGCAAATGCCAAATCCGAAATCCAAATGCTGATACACCCGATGGTTGTCGTTGAGGTAGGTATGAGGTAAACAAACAACAAAAGATTCATAGATTCATACTCTTGACTCTTCACTGACTACTGACTCGTTCATCGATGATTGTTTAGTAGAAACAGTAAAGAATTGTTGGTGTAATATGTAAAACGTTTGCCAAGAATTGGCAAATTCCTCAAGATTTCAGAATATTTTAAAGGAATGGCGTTGAAAAAAATAGATTTGAATTAATGAAATACAAATTGTGCCACTGATGTGTCACAAATTTTAAGAGTGCTACAAAATATGCCAGTGGCATTGGAAAGTGTCAAAAGTGGTACAAAAGTGCCACGGTTGGCAACGCTGCACAAAATTGTCTAGGTAACGAATTAATGAGATGAATCAGTGATTCTCACGTCAGGTCCTTGGTAACCTCATTCAGAACGTAGCTGAACAGCAATGTGATCAGTTCTTCAGTTCTTCAGTTCACTTTATGAATGGGACTTGATAGGTACGTCAGATTGAGTTTTGTGAAGCTGGAAAGTGTGGAAAAGTACGGACTTTCTCTTTTCACCACTTTCTAAAACGAAAAGCACTGTTTAACTTTTCACTTTTCATATGTCTATCACTGTACATCGGTCCCTTGTGTAGGTGTGTGTGCGGGTAGAAAGTTTTGGTTAGGTATACGTTGTTATAACGTTGTAAGTTATAAGCTCGGACGTTGTAATCTCGTTCGTCGTATCCGTACACTCGTCCTGTCAACGGGGGCACTAAAAACCCTCCATTTGCATGACAAAGTATCGCGTGGCCGCAGGTCGAGAGGCCCGCCCTCAAACCCTTAAATCTCGTCTATCTGGGCGCAACCATAGCCATAATTTAAGGTTAGTTGTGACGAAACGTAAACGCGCGTCTATTTTTCGACGACCTTTTTCCTTATTTAGGCATTAGTCGATCTCCCCCCTCACCCGTGGCAGGGGTATATGACGCGAATCAGTAATCTAGTGTCGCGTTCTGGGTTTAACGAGAAACGCTCGAAAGGCCCCGTTGAGTCTCTCGCGTCGCATCTCTTTTCGGCGCACCGCTGACATCCGCTGTCGCTTGTAGCTGGAACTACGTGCGTTTTTTTGTGTGTGGGGCTGGAGTTTTTTTGGTAATGTTCGTGAGATTTGTTTCAGTGCAGTGTCCTTTTTTACATTCCTGGTATCCGTACCCTCCACCCTGCTTCTCCATTAATTTGAAGAACAGCAGAATTTGGAATTGGCGATGGCGAGGTCATTTATATGCATATACTTCACCCACAAGGAGGAGCAAGCGCTGTACTTGAATGAATCAACTTTTTCGGTTTCCACCTTCACGGACCGTCAGTGCTTAGAGTTAGTTTGAGACTCCGATTAAAAACGTGAGTTCGACAAGGCGACAACTAGCCAGCTGGACAGTTATACATAGGCAGGCAGGCATTCAACCAGCTGGAAGGATGAACGATCTGATGGCGAACGAAATTAATTTTTATGTGAAAAGAGGGTGGGTGGGAGGCCAGCACCGTAATCCCTACTGTATACAATATATTCGATCATTTGCTCTTACAGAATGTAAAAAGAGTATCCCCATGTGAACAACCGGTCCGAAGAGGGATCTCTTTGTTCAGTTACTTTGAATAGTTCGACAGTTTTTCAATCCAGTCTCAACTGTGGCTCCGGAATCTAAATTCCCCGCTTGGGATGAGCAGAACTGACTTCACTTGGAAAAGACAAAGGAAGTATCGAAGTACGATGAGTTCATCGTAGGTTCCCGATTTTGAATATCGCATTTGATTTATTTTTCGGCCTCAGTTGAAACTCCAAAATTAAAATTTTGCCATTGAAATAACACAGCCAGAATTCAGACTTGACTCGATTTATACCGGTAGTTTCTAACCCTAGGGCGCAGCAAAAATTATTCTTATTAAAAAATAAAAATAAAAACAAGTAGCAGTTTTAGAGAACATTGTCCTGCAGGACAAATTGCAACAGAGCTTACCGACTTGAAGAAGAAGAAAAAAAAAACAGTAAAAATTAGACGTTTCTGTTTTCTTCAGAGGGTGAAAGTTTGAGTCCTACTACTCTACGCTGTGTATAAAGTCACTTACAAGATTTACTGTCTGCTTCAGACCAATATGTCCCATATTTTCAGGCTGACCACTCGGTCACTTTTTTTACCTTAAGTCACCCTCTGGTCACTTTTTTGAAATTTGGTCACGAAAGTCACTTTTTAAAAATTTTCCTTTAAAAAAATATAAAAAATGCTCATTTTAACTATGTTATCAATTTATCGAGAGAAAAAAACTGAAAAAAATGTTTTTTCAATCTGATATATGTGATATAAGTATACAAGACAAGTGTGTGCGTGAGTAGAGTGTGTGATGCTGCGAAAAACTTGTGATGTATGTTTTTTTCAAGACATGAGAGCCGAAGATTACATAAAGTCTGAATGAGAATAATTTTTAGTCGAAAATATGGGAATTATGGTGATTTTTTGGTCACTTTTCGGTCACTTTTTTTACGAAATTGGTCACTTTTATCACCTTTTTCAGAGAAAATTTGAGTGGTCAGCCTGTATTTGGGATGTACGATTGAATTCAAAACTGTTTCTCTTCACTCACTGAACTAAAGGATTACCAATTTCAGCATGAGGCAATGAAATTGAAGAATATTTTTTCCCTCAAGTGGAAATTTACGAACATTTCACTCAGCAGCTTTTGTTATTCCCCCCCTTCCTCCCCGCTGAACCTTGAAATACATTTTGCTGTCTCTATACTAAATTTTATAAGAGTAGAATTGTAGTCCTAAGAGTTCAAGTCTTCCTTTAGGTGGCGAAAGTTTACTCTTCGCTTAAATACGTTAGAAATTCGAAAAACTTCCTCTTTCAAACCTTCCTTACATAACCTTTTTTTGTTTTAAAACCGTCTCTCCGCTAGCGATTTAGTTACAACTCTATATATGAGAAACATCTGACCTCATATTTTACTCCTCTCTACGTTGGCTACAAGCTTAAAAATTACTACAAGAGATAACAGAGTCGCGAACCAATAAATGGAGGACTTGAGAGATACATTTTCTGATTTTACGGACTTTCTTTCTTCAGTCTTGCAGAGTCAATAAATAACTTCCATAAGAATATTCGCTTGTTCGAAAAAAGAGTGACACGACTCAGATTTGTTTTTTTGTATTATTGCGAAAATTTTTCTCGAAATTGGTTGTAGTTTCGCCAAAAGCATACATTTGTAACTTTAATATTTCATGGCCGGATTGTAGAAGTGACTTTGTTACATTTTCTAGTTTCAGTTCAGTTATTTCTAGAATAACGGAACATCTCCAATTGGAGATTTCAGTCGATGTGTTCCGATATCTTTCTGTCAGAAATAGGACACTTTTTCGGAATGTGACTCTCTTAAAGATGCCTTTTCTCAAAATAACTTGCCTTTCACTAGTCGATAGTATCGAAACACTTTCTTCGTTTTTGAAAAAAAAAATGAACCGCCATATCTCGCACCGGTAGACTGACATCATGATGAAAACAAGTGGACAGTGTTGCCATATCACAAAGGAACAACTTTGCTGTACATTGTAATGCAGTGTAAAGCTTAGCAGCCAATATCGGTACATTTGGCCTAATTGAGTATGCAGGCTTTATTGGTTCACCTATCTTATTCACCCATTTTATTACAACTTACATGGAGTTAAGCTCAGTTTTTGTTATGTAGTTGCAAAGAAGAATTTAAGGAATACCAGATTTTGAAAAGCTTCTACTGTAAGATTTTCTTGAGTTGTATCATTCTTATTCCAAATAATGGCTTTGCTGTTATTTCGGAAAAACGCTCCCTTTTCGAATCTGTGAGGGACATTCTGTCAAAACAGGGAATTTTTGGAAAACCGATGGATCTTATTCAAGAGCAGAGGAATTTGAGGAACTAGGACGACCTGGAGGATTGGTTAGTGACCCCAAAATTTGTATATCGATAGTTCACCAGATACCTTTTCATTCGAATTTGGCGAGATTCTCGATTGCCTTGCGTTGTTACTGCTTCGGGTCTGGAAAAGGTGGGGATTATCTTTTCACACTCTGTATGAAAATTTCCAACGATAGCGAATGAGTAATTCGTTTTTGAATAGTATTTTCGACCAACTAACTGGTATTTTTTATGCGAATTGCCCTGTGGAAGTGATTTTCTCGGATAGAAAATTGAGAGTTCCCCGCACCTCTGCATACTTGTGACAGAAATATTAGAAAATGAAAGGTCATTAGGTCTTTCGAATTTTTTGCATGTCTCGTGTTAGAATTGTAAATATTTTTTCTATTCTGCCCGAAGGTAGGTAGCTGTACCTATACACCTAACATGTACGTTAATATTTTCAAACTGAGGTCTCACCTAGCCGGAATCGTGTTCGTTGGCGCAATTACGACTGCATCTAGAAATGTTGCGTTTGAACCAACAAATGGTAAGAAAGAAAGGAAGAAATAAATAAATAAATAAAATGCTACCGAAAGCACGTAAATGGCGAGAGAAAAAAAAATGACGCTTGTAAAACGATGAAGCCTTAAAATGGCAAAAATATACTCTATAGTGAGAGAACTGGCGAAACGACAATAAAAACGAGGTCTAAGCAAAACCATTTTAAAAAGCGATAAATAATATTAGTCCTCACGGTTTGCAGTTCTGATGGCGCTACCGTGGATGTAGGGGAGAAGGGGGGCACCAGTGTCTCTTCAGTTCGTGATGCCCGTGAAAAACCACATAAACGCTCGTAAACGGTGTGTACGACTTCGGTGGCATCGCTGCGGTAATGTATAGTATTTCGAAGAAGTGGGTGGGAGGGGGACACATTATATATCAACAGTATTTTTAATTACCCACGTAGTATAGTCGTTTTAACGCTACTCAGATTTTACTGCCGCGCGAAATCGCCCCGGGAATACACGATATTCGCGAAGTCGCCAGTGTTTCCACCGGGGATTCGTCGAAGATTCCAGACGGCATCGCGAGCAGTCTATAGATATGGGTAGAACATTTCTTATTCTGGTTACTGAAACTTCTGACAATCGGGAAGTATAAGACTCTTTTGAACCGAACCGACATAGATCAAAAGGGCTGTTCTTTCTTACCTTAAGATGCAAGCGTTGAACCAAACCACTATGAATGTAGGACTCAGGACTTCCAGAAACCAACAGACCCCGAATAGGAGTGAACACGACAGCGCTCGTAAGTAAGCAAGAAAAGGTCTGCAAAAACGTATCTCGAAGCTCCTCCGAAGATCTTTTACGATGTGATTGACGCACATTGGAGTTAACGGGCTCGTCTTTTTGCACAGTGTGCATTTTTCGCCTTTCCTAGAACAGTCTTTGGATTTGTGTCCCATTTTTAAACATACGAAGCGCAGTCTCTTGGTGGCGAGGCGCGATTTCCTCAGCGCGAATGTAGGGTATTTCAAGCAGTCCGCAGATTCATGAGTACCTTCGCGGAACACGCATTCGGAATCCAGCGACGTGTCGCTCGATCCCTTGACTTTCTTTTTTAACTTGGCCCCTACAAGAGTGGCTGTTCTTTTCCTGTGACCGGCCGAACTTCCCACGGAACCACAAGTCATAGCAGCTACTGTCATATTAGGCTCTCCAGACAGATACATATCGACCAATTCGTCAATGTGTACCACTTGGCTGAGATTCCAACAACTCCTCGACCGAAAATTTGGAATCTTTATTTTTCAGTACGCCCACTGCACCGTAGTTTTCGAAAATTTTTGAAGAATCAGGCTTTTTAGGTATTCTTGATCGATCTCCGACCTCCAACCGGCACTAGATCATTCAGCTCGGCGTAATACACTGAAACCAACCTCGCCGGGTTACCAAATCGTTTTTGTAAAGACTTTTACGACCTCCGTGTAGTTTTCGTCACCGCATAACCCTCAATGGTCTTCTTTGCCTTGCCTTCAAGACATGAGACCAAATATATGAACTTGGATACGTTAGATAAGTTGGGCCGTAAATGAATCGCCGATTCGAATTGTTCCCAAAAGGGCCTTCACAACTTAATTCTCCGCCATAGGTACCTGGCTTGAGTGACGGCAGTTTAATGCTGTCTAAGATGGGAGCCGTGGCAGAGGCGGATGGTTTGGGGCGAATAGCTTGATTTAGTAGGTTCGAGTTGGCCACAAGAGTATCTTGGATCTCCTCAATCGTGGTCGAAAGAAGTTTGTCAGAATTCTCCGCGGCGAACATTTGTAATTCGTGAGCGAACCTTCCGGTATCCCCAAGTCGTAGCTTGACTTGTTTTCTGCATCACGAGACTGCGAAGAATATTTAACATCTGCATCTTCAGGTTGAGAACCCTCATCTTGCTAACGACCTTTGCTTCCATCTTCTCTCCCAATGGAAGGAATTATCGACTAAGTCTCGAATATCCAAAATATTGCCGTAAGCATACATAACATCTAAAGGCGTAGAAAAACAGAAGTCTACGTATTACGTTCATGTCAGTTATTCGAGAAACTGACGCTATGCGCAATAAGTTGCCTAGTCAAAGAACGTAAGGAATGTCGCGAGAAATATTGTATACTGGACTCGATCAACAGAGGATCGTTATTTTACCAAAGTAATCTGCCTACAGATTTTTCCGATTATCGCGGCAGATTTTCGGAACTGATACTGCCATTATTCCAGAACCTATTCAAGCACAACTCAATTGAGTCTTATATATGTACCACTCGTACCATTATTGGAAAGAATAAATTTTGGGATGCCTCTCCTACTGATGAATCTCGTAAGAGCCATAGGGCATTCGTCAGCCGATATATTTCTAGCTAGCTCTAAATGAACTGCTCGAGTCACTAAATATGTAAAAAGTGTTACATTAACCACCACAATTTCAATTTTGTTCTTTCTCGTATTAAGTTGACCTAAATAGTCTATTCCAATGTGCGAGAAAGGCGTAGCTTTCGCAACGCATACCAAAGATATTTTCGACACTGTGTTCTAAATTTCTTAGATGTCATAACTGAGTACTGACCTGTATTTCCATTGCAATTTCTTCAGTGTTAGCCATGATCTTCATAAATTCTTCACAGATTTAGTGAGACTTTAACTTCCAAAATTTTAGTAAGAAACTGAACGTAAAGGCCCATTTACATTATGAGAGCACTATCACAAGAGTGCTCCCATGAACTCTCGCGATAGAAGCCAATTTTTTTCTCTCATGATAGTTTCTATTTACACACTTGTGAGAGGAAAATTGTGATAGTAGTATTTTTTATCATTGTGAAACGAGTTCGGTGTAGAAATATTTTTTTATACTACTTGATCAAAAATGCAATGTTTATGTTGGTGTTTTACGGACAACAAGAAGCACTTACCTGTCATTCATGCATCGAGTGCTAACGAAACCTGCATGTAAAGTAAACGCCCCTCAATGTAATAGTATATTACACACCAATGTTTGTAAACTCACTGACAAACGTTGTTGTGTAAGATATTTTATGGCGTACATGTTGAAAAATTGACAGGGGGAATGAAGGCTTGTTAAATACGTGTGCACGGCTGTTAAACACGTGCGCGGCTGTTAAAATGTCACATTATGTTCTTAACAACGAAGCAACGGAGGATAGCGATGCATTCTGCGCAATCTATCTCATGATTGTTAAGTCCGACTCACAATCGGCAAAAAAAACTCGTAAAGTGTACATTTTTCAACATGTACGTAATAAAGCGTTGTTACATGAGAAAACTGCGGGCCAGTAATTTCGTATTGGGGAATCGAAAACTGCATCCATTGGAACCTTTGACTGAAATGCAGCGATCATCTCTAACCACTCGGCCACGGAACGAATTACAAAATGGCGACTTAAGAACGCATTTAAATATTCACGACGTAGTACAGCTGTTACCGTTTGTTGTTAACCGTCGTTACGTTTTTGCTGGCCACTACCTGTGTATGCTGTTTGTGCACGTGAACAAACTGAAGACAAGACTGTGATACTGTACTTTGTAGTAATTAGCTCAGCAAATTAAATATCTGAATTAATTGCACACACAAAAATCATCTGTCTATAATTTAAATAAATAAATAGATAAAAACATACACACCATGTCAGCGAAAAACATTGCCGCTTCTGATCAAGTAGTATAAAAAATATCTTCCACAGCAAGAGCCAAAAGTGACTCTTGGTGTATAATATACTATTTTACATGAAAGAAGTTTCTTTTCATTTTTCAGTATGTCATTTTCAGACGATGAATTGGATGCAATTTCTAATGTTTTATTCTTGTAGACTTATCAGCGTCAAGTTGTTTCCGAAACAGGAAAATTAGATGACTCGATAACAAGATCAAAGCTTGTATTGAAATCGACATCGATTTTTTATTAGCATTTGAGTAGCCAAAACTGAAAAAAACTTGAGGTGACAGAGTTGATTTACCGAACATACTTTGATATCGACTTCTGCATCGGTTTTTGACTAGCCAAAGGCGGTAAGAAAATCAACATGCATCAGTCAGTGGCGTAGCGTCGTGGGGGCACATAGGGGTACGTGCCCCCAATATTATTACATAGCCCTCTAATATCGGCGATTTTTAAAAAATACCGCAATTTTCAACTTTTCCTCCCTTGAAAATCTTATTATGCCTCCCCCCCTTTGGCAAACCCCTAGCTACGCTACTGACATGCACAATGATATCGATTTTAACTCTTGCCAATCGAAATCGACAAATTTATCGTATTGGAAGTGACCAATTTTCAATGTCGCGCATTGGCATGCGATAGGGTGCATTTATAAGTAAGACACAACTTCCGCTACATTTCGTTTGATTTTGGCGAATATCATTTTCGCGACTCTTCTCCACCTAGAACATCAAAACTGACCATGCCAATCTTTTTTGAGTCGTCGAGTGCACAATTCTAATTTCCGAAAATGAGCCGACAAAAATCGTATAAACTTTTTCTTTTCTTTTTGTTTTTTCTATGTTTACCTCCCCCAGCCTGATTTTCCTCTCGACGGTGTTGCATTGTGAAATCTGAAGAAAAACTACTCGCTGTGGTAGTGTTGGAAAATTCCTACAATGGCCCCCGCTAATTCGTTTCTATTACTCGAGTCTTATATGCACAGTGTGCGAACCCAGCCAACAACTCAACATCCGCACCACACAGTCAACAAACTGGCTCGAAAATTGAAGAAGTTTTGTTGGCTTTTCCTCTTTGTTTCTATATAGGAACGTCCTCTTTTCTTTTTCCCTCTCTCACTCTTCTTTTTCTTCTTCTTTTTTTAACTCTCCAACACCGTACACCAGATAAAAGGGAAGAAGATCTCCTTATTAAAACTCTGCAGCGTCGAAAAGAATATATCCGAGAACAATATGATCGCCCTTTCACCCCGCTTTCCTTCGAACAGCGGGGAATTTTATTCTCCGAAAACGATTTTCGAAAAGCGTTTTCTCAAACTCGAGAGGAGGTCAGGCCGGCGAGCCAAGTTCGCGGTACCAGCATCGCTTCTTCAGTTTTCCTCTCCCGGTACATGCACAGATGTATCCGCAAGGTTGCTTCTTTTCGTCTAACTCAAACTCTCCACATCCTCCTTCACTCAATTTTTCTCGAACATTTTCATTACGTGACGAGACACGGGCTGCCAATTTCAAACCACACCATAAGAGCAGCGGCGCTCCTTATCGGGGTATCTGCAATTATTCGACACTCGGCGCTCGATGCATTCGTAGACATGTGCCTCTCCTTCGGCGCTCAAAATATACAGCGGATACCATTCTTATTCAAATTATCTCATTTTGGAGGAGCAGCGATGGCGAGGCGAATTACAGGCAATCGTTCGATTCCGAAGCTGGCGACGGCGTCTAGATTCGCGCTTCCGAGACCGTTGGGCGAATTTGCACAAATACATACACACACATATATCCGCAGTCGCCGGGGAGTTGTCAGAAGAGGAACGGAAGGATGGGCCGGGGTTCCAGCTTCGCACTTCGGCGAGAAAATTCGATTCTTATAATATACAAATTCGAAAGCGAAGCGGAAAATAAGCGAATTTAAAAGCGGATGGCGGATTGTTTATTCTTGCAGAAAAAGAATCCCGGCTATACTCGAACAGTAAATTTATTCGAGTGGCGGATTTGCAGCCTGTTCGATTCTCTCGTTATATTCGTCGAAACGTCGAACAGTCATAGCCTGCGAGCCGTGCCTGTTTCTTCGAAGCGCCAGGCCGAGGGCCAGAAGACGGAGCCATTCCGGCGAAAATGCCAACCATTGTAGCGATTGAGTAAGTCGACGAAAGGGCAGCGTGTGTCGTTTGCAGTCAAGAATGTGACGAGTGACACATGGTGACATGGCCCATCTTCTCAGGAATGCAGATGCTGCTAGGAGAGCTGAGACTGTCATCTTACGTACAGTGACGTCAAAAGATTAGTTTAAGGAAGGAGGGGGGGATACAAGAATTTAAAATTCAAGTCAACGAGTAAAGAAAAAAGAAAAGAAAAGAAAAGAAAAAAGTTCTGTTGTCTCTTAAAAGTGAAGGTAACCAGCAAAAAATCTTGTAAACATTCCAGGAATCTCGAAAATCTCGTCTTTGAAATCTCTCGAGGCGTTTTTTCTCGAATTGCAATTTTTTTGTTTTTTAACTGTTAGGGTTGAGGTGTAAAGGGGTACAAACGATATTTTGTATCCTCGTTACGACGTAGTAACTACTCAAACGCAGTATTTCCTACAAATTAGACCCCCATGTGAACGCGTGACGGGAACAAGACTTTCAAGGATTTTTAAGCGAAACCATACGATTTTTCCATAGAATTTGATGATATGAGTCTACTTGTACATGAATTCTCTACATAATTTCCCTATGCGGCTTGCCTATGTGATTCTACTGCATAATTCTTTAGTTTGACTTTATGTTGGATATTGGAATATCTGTTCTCACGTTTACACGCATCTCGTCTGTAGTGTAACGGAACCGTGGACCAAGAATTGTTGGTTGTTCGCATCAGCTAATGTATGTCATATAGACGATCCCCGAATGTCGCTCAGTCACATCGACACGGGAAAATGCCATGGCATTTTCCACGAACCTCCTAGCACGAGATAGCCGATAATTGAAAATGTTTTCAGCATTTGTAAGATGTAATCTACGGAGAAAAAGGTTTCATTAACCGTTTCAATGCAAATCTTTCGTCTCCTAAAATTACACTTCCAGGTGGTCTGGTGTGGTGGGACGTATGGCGATGCACGCGCGCCAAAGTGGCCCCTATGACACCGCACCCCCGGCCCCGGAAACTACCCTTTCGAGTATCGCATATTTAGTTTATTATTTTCTATTGCATATTTTGATTTTGAATTGTTAAAAATACCTCCATCAGAAAGACTCTACCATATGCGCCAACATCGATACAAATCAAATGATGGTCATCATGCACAACAGCCAATAGCACTACACTGAACGTTCCTTTGTAATTGTAATAATTAGTCCCTGATCTCGAAGGACTAATAATTTATGATAATATGTTCGCCATCAATTGTACCAACATAGGATGGAAAATTCCATTTATAAAAAAAATCCGTGGGTGATTCGTTGCCATTCGTCTTCGTTTTTGAGTACCTGAACACAGTTCAAAATGATCATTTTTTGTAAATCGAAAAGAGATAATTTTTCAATAAAACGAAGGCTTTAAGATTGATTGATTCATGCTTCCACTTTTTTCAAAGTTTCCCATAATATTACCTGTAAATCCTCTTTGCAAGCCTCGTAACTTGCATCGAATGTTTCTGGAAGAAATGTACTGATGGTAGTTTTAGGAATACGGAAGTGATACGCTGAAGTTGCCAAAGTGAATCACTAATAGTCAACAAACGGAGTGTTATATGTAAATTTTTGATTCTATTGGAATCGGATCTCGAAAACTAGTGGATTTTCTTTGTATTTTCGAGGTTACCTTTTTATAAAGACAAAGGACGTGATAAACGGTCATAATAATACTGAAAAAATTTGTAATTTCCACACTCGAATAATTCTGAAAATAAGCTAACTTTTCCAAGAACCACTAGAACATATCCGAATTAATGCGGAGGTAACCGAAACAGCTGATAGGATTTTCATCAATAAACTCTTTTAATACTACTAGCACCATACTGTTCTTTACGGCCAATCCACTTTCTCATCCAGATTCTTTTTTTATTTCTTACTTCATTTTGCAAATCAATGTGTGAAAACAGATCAGACGATAGAGCCGTCAAAAAAGCGCGGATCCAGTGGAATACTTTTCTTCCCCCCCCCCCCCCCCCCCTCTGTAGTCAGATCTATCACAATGCCTTCCAAATTTATTAAAAAATTTATTTAAAACTTTGTAAAATTCCTCAAAATTCGTTGAAAGTCAGTTGCAGTTCTTCCGAAGGATTCTTTCAGAGTCGATTCTGATTCCTGATGACTTTGTGATTTTTTCAAGACTCGCTAAGCTCTTCAAGATTGATTGAAAATTGGTTGGGGCTGTACCCCTTTTTTGAACTTGTTCAAGATTCTTTGGGACTGCCGTCTTCTTTTAAAGATTCTTCCGGATTAGTTCACGATTTTTTAGGTCCTGTATAAGACTTGCTAAGACTCTTCCGAACGCTTTGAAAGATTATCCATGGCTGAACATTTTTAGTCCTCTCTTCCAAGGATGTCATTTATAGAAACTGGTGTTTTCTAACGGGTTTATTTTATTCGTATTACGACAGATTTGAACCGTTGAATATTTTTAACTTTCCTGTGGCTTCTTTAAAACCTACTGAAGATTCACTGAAACATACGAGGACTACTTAAAATCCTTCCAAAGTTTCTTAAAGTCTTCCAGACTCTTTCAGGTTGTTACAACATGTTTTTATATGGGTTGTAGAGTTACAATTTTTCTTACAAGCACGTGTATGACTCTTCAAAGGTTTTTTTAAAGACTTCTTCGTGATTCTTGGAGACTCGTATTTGTATACTTTTAAAATTATCTTCAACAATCGCGTGAACAAGGACGCACGAAAGGAGGGAAGCCTCTCCTCTCCCAGAAAAATAATCCCAGTGTTGATAAATTTAGCAGAATTGACCTTCATTTGACAAAATCAGGTTGGCAATTGGCCAAACTTCAAAAATACTGATTTCTCTATTTCTTGCTGGTCAGTTTGAAAACTATTCCATCAGTCGGCAAAATTAAGCTTTCCACTCTTTCTCCGCCCCCAAAAAAGTTGCTTCCTCAAGTCCCTGCGCGTAAATTTTCGGAGCTGCCGATGATTCGTGACGGATTTAGTGAAAAGCGCTCAGTGACGCATCAATAGACATCTGTCTCCCTCCCCTTTTCTAGAAGGACTTGGGAACTTTCTTGTGTTCTTCTGTCAATTCTTCCTGTAAATCCAACTCCGATGACCGGTAGATGAGCGGACAGAAAGGGCCTGGTCAGCTGATAGATAGATAGGAGAAAACACACATAAGTGGAAGAGAATACGGTTGTGGAGGTTGGGTCGCAAATCAGACACTCGAGTATGAGGTGGGGCTCCACTCTTCTACACAGGGCCCAAAAAACGCACTTTTTCATATTGGTGCCCCTGTGGAAACCTTCTTTGAATTTTTCTTGGAATGTTTAGAATTTTTCTAATCTATGTTTCCCTCGCCAAATTTCGACGTACTTACGTGTCTGCAGCAAATATTGTACAGCTTGATCAATATTGCCGTCGTCGGCATATAAATTGAAGTACCTACTGTTTTTCACTAATATATTATTATAAAATGGTGGCTCAGCTGTAGCAGCTTCTCTCGCCTCGCTTTCGGCAACAATCAAGATGGCTTTGAAACACCGCTAATGGAAATACCTCGTGACACACTCGTTGGAAAGCGCGAGTGTATGTTGTACCTTATACATACACATTATGTATGTACTTCAAGTGGTATAGCGTATAGATGTGCCCCATATTTTGGTTCTTCAATATGCGCCCGTGTAACGTGTAGAACGCTCGATGAAAGGTAAACACGCCGATAATTAAACATAACGCTCTCCCGGGCTTATTTGCAAAATTACATGGTGCCCGCGCTTAATTTGCTCGTTTTTGAATTCGTAAAATATTATATAAATATAGCAGCGAGGACGACGCAATGCCAGGGGTTAGCAGTATCGGTGCGATGTCTTAACATTGTTTCGTGCTCCCGTGCAGTCTTTTCGAAGGCTTGCTCCATCTTGATGGACGGCCAAGGTATGCAGATGATGGCAGAGTTTGACTGAAGTGACTTTTCTTGAAGGATATGTAGCATTATGCCAGTAGACTATAAAATTGTAGGTCAGGACCAATGAACGATGTAAAATTCAAATAAATTGGAGCTGTCTCCTCCCATGGATTCTTGATTTTTAGTTTATAAATGCGGGAAAGGATGAGATATGGAAACTGAGCGGTAGAATCCAAATTTCAGAATTATCGGAGGTAACCTTATTCTGCAACGATACGCTGTGCTTTTTCAGTACAAATAGTTGAGAAAAGAGCCATGCAGGATCTTTAAATGATAAACTCCTTTTTCTGGAATGGTCTCAAAATGCGGTCTGCCCAGATACGGGTTTGGGTCCGCAACTTTTCTCTTTCTAAGAAAAAAAAAAAAAAACTAGAAAAAAAAAACGAACAACCTATTGAAATTGTTTGTTTTTCGTTTCGCTGAATCCGATCATTCTATCAGGGAAGACGAGGCCTGACAATAGTAACACCATAATGCATAACAGCATTCTATGGAGGTTCTGTAGACATTTTCTCCTTCCATTCTTCTGAGATACAGTTCTTTTCATTCAGGAAAATTCAAATCTTCAAAGAATGTTTTTGTAGCAAGAACAGAGTCTTAATGGAATTTGGACGAGAACCAAATATTGATGGAATGTTCGAAATTCATAAGTCTCGACAAATTCGTCCCTTTTGTCGAGGAAAGGCACGAGGTTTTTCTAAATCCTTTTTCTTTCTCTAAAAGAAACTAAGTTACTTTCATTCGAGAAAAGGAAGGGATTTTTCCTCCATCCTCGGGTAAAGGAACCAATTCCTTGTTTTTTAAATTTCCTCTTTTCTCAGAAAAGCAAATGAACGTTCTCTTCATTGAGCCAAAGATGGACAGTTTTTTCCTCTTTCTCTACAAAAAGAAAACGGGTTCATTCATCAGAGACGGGAGCGAAATTCTCTTATTCACGAAAGATAAAGAATAATTGACTTTTCCTTTTTCGAGGGGATGAAAACTTTTCTTCTCGGAGAATAAAACGAAGTTTTTCTCACTCAGTAAAAGGGACGAAGGAGTCTTCACATTCCTTTCGGACTATTAAACTGGAAACGTTAATAGAACCATAAGGCCTTGTGGGGGGGGGGGGGGGGGGGTAAATTTTGAGGACTAAATAGGGGCCGGATCAAAAATTTGATTTGAATTTTTAAAACCCGTCTTTCAAAGCCTCTCTTTTTCTAATTTGTTCTCCACCCGAATCCTGGAATCCGCCCTTTCGAGCATTACTTCAGTGACGTCTGGGAGGCTGTTAGGAGTGTCTTAGCCCTCTTCCCTTCTGGCCGAAAAAACAGCCTAGGTCGAAAATTGTGGCGAGTTGCTACGTGGGCTCGAACTCGGGACGTCCGGATTCTGAGACCAATGCGCTATCCACTCGGCCAACCAGACCTCAGTCTCTCGAAGCCTGTTCCGGTAGTTGATTTAGTTTTTTCGGCAAAGTCATCAGAGGATCTCATAAGAAGTGGGAAAAGTCAAATTTCCGGCTCAAATGGTCAGATCAAAAACCTGATTGAATAAATTTTTAAACCCAGTCTCTCAAAAAACCCTATTTCGATACTTGATTCGATTTTTTTGTCCCCTCCAAGAGAGAGAAAGTTTAATTTGGGGCCTAAATTGGGTTTCGATCGAAAACCTGATATGTGGCAGTGCAGAAAAAAATCTCCCATTTTGTCGATCCTAGTTCTCCAAGTAAGGAGATTTTCCTGAACCAAGGTCAAAATAGTCTAAATCGCGATTCGTGACGATCTTGGTAGAATAAACACTCCTCTTTCGAATGGCGTCATCCATTTTTCTTTGTCTACTTTCGTTCATCAACATGAATCCACTTCCTCTCTGTTTAGTCCCCACCCAACTCAGTTTTACTATCACTGAAACTTGAACTCTCTCATTTCGTATTAGGTAGTTTCTTTGTCGACGAAATTCTTTATAAAGTATCTGACAAAATGAGACCTCGGGAAGCCGTCTATCTTCATTTGTTTCAGAGATGTGCCAGTTTGAATGTAATTTTTCGTTTTTCCAAAACCTTTTTTAAATTGCATTTTTCTTGAAATCAGGTTTTTTGAAATCTCAACTTGAAATAGCCATATATCAACAAATTCTGAAGTTAGAGAGCCCCGCGAGGTCTCATTTTGTTAGAAATTTTATCGATTACATGCCAGTCTCTACTCATAACTCCATATCGGCAAAGTGGGACCTTATTCCCCGCACTGCCACGTATGATATGAGGAAGCAGTGACCCAGAAAACCCCTATCTCGATACTTTGCTGTACTTCTACACCCAAGTCAATTTTGCCCAATTTTCGCAGATGTAGGGCCGAATTCTGGATCTGGTCGAAAATTCGATGTGATATTCGGAATCAATGACCCAGAAAAGCCCTATTTTGATGGTTTGCACCGTACCATCCCAGTAAACATTACCTTCCTCCCTATTCTGACGGAGACCCATTCGGGGTGTCTCCGGGAAAGGGGGTGCGATGTCCCGGGGTCGATTTGGCATACGTGCATCGCCATACGCCTCTCTATCATCGATCCCAGTAAACATTTCAAAGTTGCTGGTCCCCTTAGCCTTCTTTTCGGGTAGGAGAAATTTCTTCCACTCACAGTTATGCTTGACCTTTAAATCTTAGGTACGTCTTTTGTCGTGTGTTGGTTCGACTTTTCATACTAAGAAAGACCAGAGGGGGTCGTTTCGTGGAATATTCTGTATAATTCCCTAGTGAGATCACATCTGGAGTGTGGCTCGATTGTCTGGTCGTCTGTTATAGGGCAACTCGAGTTGCTTGAGAAAGTACAAAAAAGGTTCCTCAGGTACAGTTTAAAACAGGGTAGGGACATTGCTTCTCTACTGTTACTTCGAAATCTCATTCATGGTAGAACATCTGATCCAACTCTCTTTGGAAGTGTTCAAATACATGTTCCTTTCTGTCAGATTCGGAAAAGAGAGCCATTTTTGAGCCGAGAAGTGCCCACTTAAATTACTATATGAAGGCTCCCTTCAATCGTATGACGTATTTGTACAAGAAAACTGAAAGCCAAAATCACCGAATCGACATAATTGATGGATTGTGTAAGATATCGGAATACTGGCGGCGTATCTCCGCCGTGGTCACGGTAGTGGGTGCTGTCTGACTGCTGCCTGGTCACTCAGTGAGCTTTATCTTGTGCTGGGGAGGGACCCATCCTTTTGACGCTTTTTTATTTATTTTTTCTCATTCGTAGTCTTTGATGGAAAGTAATTAATATTGTAATTATAATACCCCTTCGTTATTGACCGAAAGGGGGACTTTAATTTTCTTCAAATAAATGATATAGCCGCGATGATAGGTTGGTCGGCGGTTACTGTTGCCGCTGCCACCTCACTTCCGAAAACACAGCCGTTCGAAAGCCGGAATTCCGGCGTACAGACTGCGCACATACGTTTTTGTTGAATATCGTTCGCCTTTTGTTTTATATATATAGAGTTTCGACACAAAATTGTCCAACCTTGGTACCCGAGCCCAGGGGTTGGTAGGGGGGGGGGTAGGTGCTGTCGAAAATGTTATTATAGAAGTTCGGTGTACGCGATAGGGTTGTACTCGACGCGCCGCACCGGTGGAAATTAAACGAAGCCTTAATGCGGCGGGGGAGAGGGGGTGCGATAAAACAAAATTACGCCCGACGTTCGTTTCGGGTAAACTGCGATTAGCGAGCGTCAACTGAACCGTCATTATGTGTACCTATATGTATAGATATATACATACAGGGTGTAATCATCCACTCTGTTCTTTCCTCCCCCCTCCACTGCATTGTGTGATCGTCATTCGAGAAGAAGTGGCCGAAGTTAAATTATACTGCGTAGACTATTAACAGGTATCTCTATTATCGCTGACTTCCCTCGACGCTTTTTGTAACGTGTACCGGGGGTGGGAGACTGTTTCCACTTCCGGTTTGAAAGTTTACGCCGGAAAGTTGAGCTACTTCGCCATCGATGTAACAGAGCAAATAAACAACCTTTTCGCGATCTTTTTTTCCTCGTCTTCGTACCAGCCTCTGTCAAAAATTTCGAAAATTTTGCGTGTTTCTCATGTGGCATTTTCGAGACAAATTGACTTATCTACCGTTTGGGAAGAGCGCTGGTCATGTCGGGGGGGATAAAATATTATTCGCTGGAAAGTGAACGCGCAGATCGGCGAAAATGAGTTGGTATTTTTTGTTAGTTTCTCTTTTTTCTCGCTAATTTGTACCCTTATGTTGGTATCTGTTCGAAGTGGAACCGAATGGAACTTGGCGAACTAAATTTATATTTGCCGAATATTTTGAAATGAGAGAAAGGGGAAAATCGTTTTCTCTTTGGAAGGTATCGTCATATTTATGCGAATGTTATGCGAGTGTGCGATTTGGTTTCTCAATCCTTTCTTTCTTTTTAGGCCAGCAAAGTTTGCCCTGTAAAATACTAGCGATGTTTTTTTTTACCCGGCGTTGTCCAACAATTTGAGAGTTGTACTGCAGCTAAGAAGCTGAAGTGTGACGTATTGCAGTGACGACCGAGTTCTGAGATGAGGTCGATCCAGCGATGGGTGGGAGGTGTAAATGGCCAAAATGTGGTTATAATTTGCAGTTTTCTAAAGGTTTCGTTGGCTCACGATCTAGTCGGCAGTAATTGAGCTACAGATCTGAAATTTTAAATGTACATATATAAGATCCTAATTTACCGGCGAAGCTGTTTCACGAACGTATTTATAATTATTTATAAATTACATGTAGTACAAGCGAGTCGGCAGGTAATCTCATACTAACTATTGTAGTAGATGCCTTCAGTCGATATACCTACTGAATCGGCTATCAAGTTTATACACGCATGATCGAATTCGGGAAAACCAATTGTAGAATAGTTTCGTACATCCCCCCCTACAAGAACCGAAACCGTAGGGAGGACTACTGCGTGAAAGCGAACTGAATACGTACATGTTGATTTCTAACTTTGCGTATATCGTTCACGCTGCAATGGCCTTCCAGAGTGACCGGGGTCTTCTGAGTGCATCGAATAGAGCAATAGCTAGCTATGCTAGAAAGGCTGCAGCATCTTAGGTTTAGGTCACTTTTCCTCCCTACGGTTTCGGTTCTTGTAGGGGGGATGTACGAAACTATTCTACAATTGGTTTTCCCGAATTCGATCATGCGTGTATAAACTTGATAGCCGATTCAGTAGGTATATCGACTGAAGGCATCTACTGCAATAGTTAGTGTGAGATTACCTGCCGACTCGCTTGTACTACATGTGATTTATAGATAATTATAAATACGTTCGTGAAACAGCTTCGCCGGTAAATTAGGATCTTATAAATCAACAAAAAACTACAGTTCCGAGAGTGTAGACCACGACATGTCGTAGCTCAGATAACAAGTGTTACTCCGACCTACTATATATCCCGTGCACTGCACGAATCTATCTGCGAGTATCATCGCAACTAAGATTTCGGCGTGACGGAATCGTACACATATATTTTGGAACATGGAGATCTCTGAGGGCTGCGAATATCCTCTTTTAACTGGCTAGTAAATCCACCTTCTTTGGACAGGAAGAAACTGCCGCTTCCCTTGAAAGTATTTCATACATGATCACACATCACCTGTTTCCCGTTGCAAAGTAAACTTTTCTCAGGGAAACCTCGTGCGTGAGTCATCTCTGGCCATCCCTTTTAAAACTCGTTCATTTGCTTTTATTTCTCGTGCAAACCTTTTCTATTTCTCGTGCTGTTTAATATTCCCCCAACAATAATAATAAAAAGTGAATGCGAGATACGGTATTTTGCTTCGCAAAAACAGTTTTTTTCTCGCGAACTCGTCCGCTCGACAGATTTTTGACGTGGATACGTCTAATTGCTCGGCACGCGAAGGATACAAAATTTCACCGAAAACACTCTAAAAACGTTCCGCAAAAAAACATTACCGTCATGATGTTGTTGTGTATCCCTCTTTATGAGAGTCCAGTGTTACCAGATGATTTTTTCTGAAATCACCGTAACTGACAAATTTTTCTTATTTCTCAAAGGCAAAAATCACTACAAATCACTACGAAAATTTTTTGATCGTTTTGCTTGCCAAAATCCTCGGTGACTGTGTTTCATGAAGTCGTAAGGACAAACTGCATTAGTTCTAATATTCTAAGCTGGAATGCTGCATCGTATCGTTTGTATTTATCCACTCTGCGTTCAGCCTTATGAAAAATCTACTCATCCAAAAAATCTGAAATTTTGGATATTGAGTACTGGGGCATAACTGTATAGCGCAAATCGCCGAATTTTCATTTAGGTAAAAAACTTGAAATCTCCTGCTAAAACACCGCTTAAATTTCAAAATTCATCTTTTTTGTTCACATCCATGAAATAAAATTGCAATATTTGATACTTTATTACTTAAAGAGTTGTGATTTCTTACATTATTTTCAACAAATAATATGTTTTGAAAAGAACTATTTTATTTTGTTTACTACAAAATTTGTTTTTACTTGGAATTTTTGAAATAAATAATTAGTAACCGTGCTAAAAAAAAATAGTATATTACCCACCAAGAGTCAAAAGTGAGTGTTTAAATGGCGAGGGAAAGTTTGCGAACAAGCATAGCGAGTGGGCTATTCCTGAGTCATGTAAACTCACTTTTGGCTCTTGTTGTGGAAGATATTTTTTATACTACTTGATCAGAAGCGGTTGTTTTTCACTGACATGGTCTGTATTTTTTTTTTTTTTTTTTTTCCTATTTATTTATTTAAATTATAGGCAGGTGATTTTTGTGTGCATAATTAATTCAAAAATTTGATTTGCTTAGTTAATTATTACAAAGTACAGTATCACAGTCTTGTCTTTAGTTTGTTCACGTGCATACACAGGTAGTGGCCTGCAAAAACGTAACAACAGTTAACAACGAACGGTAACAGCTGTACTACGTCGTGAATATTTAAATGCGTTCTTAAGTCGCTATTTTGTAAATCACTCCGTGGCCGAGTGGTTAGAGACGATCACTATATTCAGTCAAATGTTTCCATGGACGCGGGTTCGATTCCCCAATACGAAATTACTAGCCAGCCGGTTTTTCATGTAAAAATGCTTTACATTGACTGACGTTCACTTTACATGCACGTATTGTTAGCACTCGATGCATGAATGATAGGCGCTTCTTGTCGTCTGTAAAACACCAACGTAAACACTGCCTTTCTGATCAAGTACAAAAAGTATTTCCACCGTCCATCTCCATCCACAGCTGCCTTTCTGATCAAGTACAAAAAGTATTTCCACCGTCCATCTCCATCCACATTCCACGATCCAAGTACTCTGTACTAATACTTGATAAACAAAGATAATTTTTATAGTTTTGAAAACTCAAGAATTAAAAAATTTTGAAAGTAGTTTCCAGCTACAGTAGCTTTGCTGTTGTTTGCTCATTATCTGTATCGTCGCCGCCGCGTTTTTATTAAGTTATTTTTTAGTTTTCCCGTTGGAACAAAACTGTTCATGTACATTTTAAATTAGTACCTACTAAGTAAATTAAGACAAGACTGAACTTAGGTAAATATCTGTTTTTACTAGTAACTGAAACGTAGAAGCAATTGTAAATTGCTACGATACTGGATAGGGTAGATAAGTTTGAAGATTGCAAACAGAAACCACGTTGTCCTTACCTACTCCAATAACCACAACCACAGTATTAAGAAGTTGAATATTGCAACAGAAAAGTACATAAAGTAGTCGTATAAAAACTTCTATTTTAATGAGTATAACAATGTACATGGTAGTACTAGATTTATAGGAATACATATCGGGTGTAAAATAATCGAGTAAGGCAGCTGGTATTTGTATATCATGGCAAAATGCATTATTGCGGCTTGAAAATTGCCTACCTCGTAACAATCCATTCATTGATTCACCTTCTAATTGATTTCATGTATCAATTTTCATATCATTAACATAGCTGCGGATGAGTGCGGTGGGATTTGTGTAAGATTTTTCAGCTCAATTATATTTGGAAATGAAGTTGAATTGAAGACTTTCCTTTGAAAGTAGTCTAAGCGTCAATTTGAAAATTTTTCAGTAGAAGATTTTTATTGAATAAGTTCCTAATAAGTGGCATTGGAACAAGGTGTCATGATGTTGTTGTGTATCCCTCTTTATGAGGGTCCAGTGTTACCAGATGATTTTTTCTGAAATCACCGTAACTGACAAATTTTTCTTATTTCTCAAAGGCAAAAATCACTACAAATCACTACGAAAATTTTTTGATCGTTTTGCTTGCCAAAATCCTCGGTGACTGTGTTTCATGAAGTCGTAAGGACAAACTGCATTAGTTCTAATATTCTAAGCTGGAATGCTGCATCGTATCGTTTGTATTTATCCACTCTGCGTTCAGCCTTATGAAAAATCTACTCATCCAAAAAATCTGAAATTTTGAATATTGAGTACTGGGGCATAACTGTATAGCGCAAATTGCCGAATTTTCATTTAGGTAAAAAAGCGTAGCAGGTGTATGCAGACTACTACTTTTATGCTCTGTGAACGGTTTACCGAAGTGCAACGAAAATTTTAAGTTTCCTTGAGAGAATGGTGTCAAAGAAAAGGTATAGGCACTGTCAACAGGTGTATGAAAGAAGGTATGAACACTATCAAAAACATTTATTTAGTAATATTTTTATAAAAGCTATGGTATTTATTAGTATCCAAATACTGTGACATGTTACGCAAATTGTTTTTCTTCGGTTCGTCAATTGCACAGCCTTTTTGTAACAAAGGCAGAGTTCTCGGGATGGGTTTGGAAAAAGAAATACCTTTCTTCGCTACTTTGACTTTTCTTCCCATGATTCCAATTCGGAATAAGTTTTTTTAACTGAAACACAACCCTTCTGAACACTCTCTCTATCAACTCTGAGCATTGTAACATTGCTTATACCTAATTTTGAGGTATTCAAGATGCGCTTCAACAGCTCGGCCAAGTCATAAAAATCATCATTCTCCATGCGTACAGTTTGAAAAGGGCGCTCCAGCTTTGATGTCAGAATGAGCTCTTCGATTTCATCACAATCCATGGCCTTTACTTTGCGTTTGCGTTTCTCAATGACTGAGAAATCTTAGTCACAGGGCATAAAACTACATATGTCCAGAAACTAAGAAACAGAGTGTGATCTGTTCGTAAAAATTATGCGCAATAAGGTACAAAAGCGCAGTGACCATAATCTTGTTTTTATTTTGGTCCGCACAATTGTCACACCAGGTTTTTTGTTAGTCACTTTTGATTGTAAAACTTTTAGCAAGCATACTTACCACTCCATTCGGATGACATTCCTGTACTTTTCCTCGCTTTTGAACTAAGGACATCTTGAATACGAAAATGAATCAGAATAAACCTCTCACTTATTGCTCCTGCAGTGAACACCATTAACCACTTTGATAACTCTTCAATCACTCCACAAAGCAGGCTCAACCGGGATCAACCGGCTATTCGTATCAGCACGTAGACTTCTTTCAATGCCACTAACATATTACTTACAGAAGCGCCATCTTCCGGACCTTGTACAAAGCACTGACTAAAGGAATCTGTAAATACTTTTTGGTGCATCATCATGGCGCCACTGCTACCTGTACGTTTCGGTAATGAAATGCATTTCCAGAAAAAATGGCGCTTAGACTACTTTCAAAGGGAAGTCTTCAATTATCTTCCTTCACTTTTTTCCAAAATAAATCCGCATCATTTTTGTAATTCACCTTGTAAGTGTTGCGAAAGAGTTTATATTCCTTGTCAATTTCAACAATATTTTTTCCAAAAAATGTTGCTAGCGGTGCAATACTTGAAATTGACATCTAGTTGGAAGGTTCCATAAAGGAACAATATTCCAAAACGTCGGCTTCTTTCTCTTTAAATGGGAACCGGGTGCGAATTTCGTTCGCTAACTTGACATAGAACTTTTGAATACAAGTATAAAAGTCGATCGCTTGCTTTGGATCTGATTTTCCTGCCCCCAAACTACCACTCATTGTAACTCTGGATTTTTGACCGATCACTATTTTTTCGATGGTGTATAATTTACTCTGTTATTGATATCCAACTGAGCTATGAAGCGCGCTGGAATACGAAATCGCAAATAGGGATGTTTTATTGGTGTGCGAATGCGCAAAAAGTATGGTACGAAAAGCGCAAATAGATTCTCGATGCCATATATACGAAAACGCAAATGACATTCGGATAGGTATGTGTACCGAAGTGCAAACATTCATAAGAACGAAAGCTATATTATGAAAATCTGCAGCGCGTCCGGCCGCGGGGGACCTGCATTTCAGGCGAGCGCTCAGGGAGTGCGGACCCCGGTCAGTACAGAACCCCATGGTGGCCCTGGTAGGACGCGCGCACCGTTGCGGGAAGGAGAAATGGTGGCTGAGGCCGGCCTCAAAGCGTCACTCCGGTCACTGATGCGATACTCGAAAGGGTAGTTTCTGGGACCGAGGGTGCGGTGTCGTAGGGACCACTTCGGTGTGCGTGCATCGCCATACTATGAAAAGCTACCATGAAAACTACTGCAGTTGCTGTTCTAACAGTACAAAAAATCTACAACTATGATAAACTGTAAGGAAAGTCAGATTGTGCGTCTTCAGTGGACCTGTGTTGCCTGGTTTCTAATACCGATTTTCTGCACGTACTCCTTCAAAGTTCACTGGCCACCTTGGTATTATGTATCCCACAGATTGTTGAAAGCACTGTTCTTGCACTCTTGGCGCTTGGTTTTCTTGCGCGGGGAAGCATGGTTAATTTTTATACAAGTCTCCGACTGAAGTTTTAGTAGAACGTCTATCGCTTGGTGGACTGGGGCGTGTGGAGAGTGGAACTGGTCCTTCAAATGGCGGTGGAAGTGGAAGGATTCTGGTCTGTTGGTAGTTCGAAGACGGTTGTCTGTTGGGGGTGCGGTCCAAAATCGGGGTGGAAATGTGCTTTCGGGGCCAATGTAGGTTTCGACCAAGTAATCAATAAATTGCCTCTGTAAAACATTACTATTTGCGATTTGCACTTGCGTACATAAACATTCTCGTGTGTTTGCGCTTTTGAGTAGTAGGATTAGTGTCATTTGCGCTTTCGTACAGCCATGAAGCGATCTTCAACAAACCTGAGGACAAACAGTAAAACAAAGAAAAATAATGTATTAAAAATGTGATCCCTTGTTTTCAAAAAATACAATTAGGCTATTACAATGAGAAGCCAAGTTCAAGAAGTGTTTGAGTCTGATTTCCGCAGGTCATTCGTTTCATCGTGTTTCGACTGCCCGACACGAAGAATGCCGACTGACGCTGTGAGTGGACGACTAGCGAAGGCATTGGACTGCGGGTAACGGGTATGCGTTAACGCGGTCGCTTGGACGACATATCCAGGAAAAAAAATTTTTTTCAATTTGAAATTCGTCATTCGGCAAATTTGAGTTTTCTTTCCTAAAGGTTTCGCGAGACCTCGCAGAAAAGTAGCCGAAGAAATTCAAGCAGTAGAACAAGCAAACGTGAGTGTGCGCACTCGATGCCCAGGTCGGTCAGAATAGAGGAGAAAATTTATATCGCAATGAATGACAAACTCTTCAGTCTCGGAATATTTTCCGCACATTTTGAGTGGACAAAGGGAAGATATCGTCATTCGGTGCGATCGCCCAAGACGATGCGATTCTCGAGTATGAAAATTTGAAACCTGAAATGGAAATATGGACGTCCAAGGTCTGATACCGCGCGTGAGAAAATTTCGTACTCACCGTATTACGGTGTGTTCGGATTAGATTTTCCTCGCCCTGCTGCAAACTAACGAGTTGGCGATAATTCCTGACCCGGTAAATAAGTTCGCTCAGTTCGTTAAACCGAATTACGATATGGGCAACAAGGGAGGCAGGCAGAAGGCAACCCCCTGCGGAGGTGAGTTTCTTCCAGCCGCTTTGTTTACGCAAAATTTCGGACCCAAGAGTCGACGACGAAGTCGCTCTTCTTCTCCTCCGCGACGCTCTGTCTCTCGGTCTCGCTTTTCCGGCGCTCGGTATGTACGTATATATTTATAGATATAGATATACATTTTCATTGGGCCGCAATTTTCCGACTAAATGACTGCGAACGAAATGCTTTGTTGCGTTTTGTAGCGATCCGTCAACTTCATGAAAACTCGACCGACCGACCGACGTTAACCTTTTACTGTCTTAATTAAGGAGACTGCTCGGGTTTTCGCTCCGCTCCCTTGTAATTCTTTCGGCTTTTTAGGATAGATTTTCTCTTCCTTTCTTTTCGTCTTTTTATACATGTATATTTTTTTTTATCAGTTGGGATTAACGATGCCGATGAAAACGAGAGGAAAGGGGGATTAAAAACGTGGGAATTAATTTCGCCGTAATATTTTTTCGGAGGAAAGTTGGAAGTTGGGAAATTTTTCTTCCAGGCTGATTACTGTATTTCGTCGGGCGGATTTTCACGTTTTCTCTCTCTCTCCTCCCCTGGGCGTCCGCCTGTTTCTCTTACTTTGCATAATTCACCTAGTCTATAGTGTGTACGATTTGCTCGGTAACGATGACAAGTTCGTGTTTTCGTTGACGTTGAGTGAGGTATACCGCATCAGGTGTCACAACTGGAACGATGAGCCAAGCGATAAAACTTGCGAAACAAAAGAAAACTACTATTTTTTTTTGCTCGCTCGAGGAACGCCGAATTTAGAATACGCTCCGGGGCAAATCGCTAAGGGGCGGTTAGTCTCGGAAATCTCGTCAGTTTCAAACATACAGTTGGTCGCCTCGGTGGCGTAGGGGTAGGGACGACTGCTTTTGAAATCCAAAGGTCCCGAGTTCGTATATCGCTGTACCCTCATTTGGTGGTTTTATGTATGTTCTAGGCTTAGGATAAAACTGCAATTAAAAATCAATCCTCACTAATCGGTATTTAGATTCTATTAATGGTATTTTTACGAAAGCTTAAAAGTTTCACTTCTAGAGTACATATTCTAAAACCAAAAAATAAAAGGTCTGGCCGCTGTATGGAAGGACATTGTTACATGGATATGTCGTCCAGGAGACCGCACTGACGCACATATCGAGATTCCAATGTCTTCTCTGGTCGTCCATTCTCGATGTCGCTCGGCATTCTTCGTGTTGGCTGGTCGAAATGTGATGGAACGAATGACCCGCATAAAGAGGAATACTCAACTTTACATCACGATGGTAACGAAGTTTTCCGCGGAATTTTTTTCTTTTGTGTTGCTAGCTATTAGACATATCTATGTCAAAATCATGGGCGTAGCCAGCAAGAGGCAAGTGCCCCCCCCCCCTGGATTTTGAAGAAAAAAATTATTCTAGTGCTCACAAGATTATTTTCAAATATTTAAAGCCAACAGAATAAAATTCGCAGAAAACAGGATGTGCCTAGAGGCCTAGACGCTAGACAACAGAAATGTGTGACTGGCGCCAATATAATTCTACTTTTTTGCCCCCCTCTGGAAAATGTTTAGCTACGCCCATGGTCAAAATGAAACAAAAAACTCAGCTTTACCTTTGTGGTTGTTATCTGACGGGTTGGACACCTCGAGGTACATTTTACCTATTTAAATTATGAAATTCAAATTTTGAAGCCCAAATCGGAACTTGTTCGAAAATTTGTTCGAATTTCGAAATCACGGACTGAAATAACGGTATTTCAACTGTTTCCTCAATTTTCAGGTTTATTTGGACGGATGCGCCACGTGTGGTCACTAAGAGGTCCCAATGTGACATTTTTTCAAACGAACGCGGTGTCACAGTCATGCGAAAGAGGGGGAAAACTGACGCGTGAGTTAGTGGAAGATTTAGAACGTAACAACACTATTCTTAGGGATTCCCTTCCATTAGTAGATTTTTGTAGCGCGTGAAATTTCAAAGTGGCATATTTCAGTCTATGACCACGAGGTTGGTCTTCATTTACTCACGGTGAAACTAAAATTTAAGTATCGGTTGTGACTTTGCGATACCCCCCCCCCCCTCCGTGCGATTCTATATGCATATTGAAAAAAGAAATGATCTGCCAACTGAGAGCAAACTCGTTTCAGGACAATTCGTGTTTCAATAGAGCTGACGTTTTTATGGGAATCAACATTGATTTTGAAAATTAGAGATCTCCTAACTGCTGGATCATCCTATGAGCGTAAAAGTTGTATATCTTTGAAATAGTGGTCTTAAATATCGTTGTACCCATTTGCGAGGCCTTAATTCCTTACGGGTTAATTTTGGCTATTTTCAATTTTTCACGTATCTTGTTGGGCGTAGAAGATCAAATGAAAGACAAAAGAAAATGAAATGAATTCAGTGATCATTGAAATTCCCACTTCAGAAACAATTGTGAAGTCCATCTGAAAAGGCTCTTGCTTCTATAGGATCTCAAACGCGGGGATCAATCTTGATTCCTATAAGAATTTTAACCATCTTAAGATACAGGTTACCACTCTCCAATTTTGTTCTAACTTATACATTAATTTATAGAACCGACTTGCGATGCGCCATATTAAAATAAATTAAAAAATCGAAAATGACGACCACTCCAGTGGCTATATTTGGCATATTTATCCTAGGAAAATTTTGCCCATTCCAAGTCGAAATTAAATGTCAGGGCCCAAATCGAAATTGGATTAAAATTCTGATTATGTATTTGAAATCGGTGATTCAAAAACTCAAATTTCGACTGTTTTTCATTCCGTTTTGCCCATTTTTAGTACGAAGTTTGGAATTCTGGAGCCGTGATACAGACTGGATCAACAATCTGATAGAGATTCGAAATTACCGACCCAACCTTCTATTCCGACTATTTTTTCACGTAACTAGGTAGTTTTGCCCATTTCAGGTATGAAAATAAGATTCTAAGGTTGAATCGGAACCGAATCAAGAATTTGATGAAGATCCGAAATCAGCAATCTAAGAAGCCTTTATTTCTGTTATTCCCTCAGTTTTTCAATTCGAGTCATTTTCATTCAACTTGAAATTCGGAGTTTGTGGTCACAATCGTTGGTGGATGAGGAATTTAGTAACCAGTTTGAAATCAGCGAACAAGAAACTCCTATGTCGATAGTTTGCGTGCTGTCTCTTCTCTCTGTATTTTTATGTAAAAACCTCGTCTCTTCCCTTACTCCCCTAAAAGAACCTCGGCTGATAGCATAAAAAATAATGACTTGAAAAACAAATGAGAGATGTCGAACCCTTTTCTTGTGACGAGGGATGATAAGCCAGTCAATAAAGCTTAAACTTATGGCTTTAGCTTACGACTTTGAAAATATGGCTGATGTTTATAGCTTATAGCTAGGCCATTTTACAGTTTTACATTTATATCCTATGTTTTTGATAATATTTAATTAATCAATTCTGAAGTGATTGGCTCGAGCTTAAAGCTTATAAAAAATCTTCATCTAAAATGTCTTCAATCTCGACTCTTCTCGAAATATTTTTCCTCTCAAATTTGAGAAACCAAAAAAAAAAAATAGAAATTGGAAACTAGTGAAAAAGAAAATGTTAAAATTGTTCTCTGATGTTAGAAAACGAAAAAATATCGTAAATCAGCCGAAAAGATATGGCTCATGCTTTTAAGGCATAGCTTATAGCACATTTGGCTTAAACTTGGTGATGGCAAAATTTTCAATATTTATCGATATTATCAGTATTTTTAACATATTGAAAATATCAGTACGACTTTTCAAACATCGATAAATATCGAAAATTGTTTCACCTTACCAGTTTTCAAGAATAAAAGTCTACACGGCTGTACGCTGCATTGGATAGCCGGCGCGTGTCTTCCTAAAGTCCAATGTGCAATCGTGAATCGTTAACGTCATGCAACGTGGTAGCCGGTAGCTATGGTTCAGAGTACAGAGGTATCAGCTTGTCGACCATCAGCGTTCAAGGAAGCAGAGATCCAGAGAAACGAGAAGAGATTCAAGTTTCAAGAAATTTAAAACTATTGAAACTGGTAAATGATGAGCACTCCCATTTCACTTTTCAGTGGAGAATTTGATAACAAAATGAGGTTTCTTGTAAATACCTTTGTTTTTTAGACGTTGTTTAAATATTGCCACAAATGGAGATACATCCTTTTGCTAATAAAGAAATGAGGACGATTTCCTTTAGCTACCCTTGTGCATCTGGAAACACCCGTGTACTGACATCCGTCACTTTGTGTTCCTTGGTGTCCGATGATTCACTATTCGATACGCGGCACGCTGGCGGCACGTTCCGCGTAGTGGATTATGAATCATCGGGCAGCAAGCAACTCTAAATGGCGGATGTCAGTACTCTGGTATTTCCAGAGGCTCTAGCTACCCTTGTGCTTGTGAGTAGAGTATCTTTATCATGAGATTCACGCACGCACATTAATTTGTTGCTCTAAAGATCCCATTCTTTAGATGGCAGAATTATTACGCTACATTAGTGCTCCTGCGGCTTTTTCGAATCTGTGAAGAAAATATCGATATTGGCAAGGAAATTATCGATAATATCGATATGAAAAAGTCTTTGCTATTGATAACACTACTTAAACTTATAGCTGACTTAATTGCCCAAAAACCTTTAGCTTATGGCTTAAATCTTATAGCTTATGCCTGACTTATCATCCCTGCTTCTGACACGTCACATATAAAGAACGACAAACACACGATTCGTCTATTTTTCAAAGCAAAATCGGTGTTGCCTAGTTTACACACATTAAAATGTGATAGAAAGAAAAGTTTTGAACAGAGCTAGCGAGAAAAATATAAGGAATTCTTTATTTTTATTCACGAAATTTTGCCAGGGGGGCTCCGGAAAGCGTTAGGGGGTGCTCCTCTGGCTACAGGCCTGCTTCTCGCGGGTTGACTTCGGAACTTTTTTCAAAAAAATGTTGCTTACTGGGTCTTCACATTAATACATACCCCTCTTTCTTGTGGAGACGAAAGTAGAAACAAAAGAAGGTAGAATAAGTGTCGTCATCGTTAGCATTACTAACCCTATCGTCATCAATCTCCATACCAGTTGTAATTTTTGGACAATATGCAGAATATATCATGAAGCAACCCCTCGATTCATTTTACTGCGATTTCAGATCAGTATGAGACGGAGGAGGATCTTCAAGTATCAATGTCTACTTTCTTTTCGTGTGCAAATCCCCCCTCTCCCCTTTCAAAGTAGGGCTTATACGTACACCAGTATTGGAATTTCATGTAGAAAAATGTCAAAATAAGTATCGATACGGAATTATTTTGGGTCACTGACAACGAATATCGCAGCATCAGATGTCTGATTCAGCTCTGATTTGAGCCCAAGAAGTCAAGGTTCTCTACATTTAATACGTGCACGTTGAAGGAAGTCAAATAATGAACACGTAGTGGTGTAAAACGGCATTTTTCTAGCTATCTGTCTTCCTATGATTTGGGTAGTCTGTCTGTCTGTTTACCTTTTTATCAAAAACTGTCTGCCAGCAGTGTTGCCAGGTGTGGCACAATTGTGCCACAGTGGCACATTTTCAGTGTCTGTGGCACAGCATGTGGCACAATTGGAAATTGTGGCTAAATGTTGCACATATAAATTCAGTTTCTTGTGTACAATACTCTTTGACTCATTATTCTACAATTTTAATTACAATCCCCCTCATTGTAGACTGTCGGCTGAATTACCATTAGCTGCTCTTCACAAAAGACAGAACACTATCCATTCTAACTCATTTAATTATTACCTACATTATAAAATAAAGGAGTTTTAAAATTTTTTAAAGATTTGGCACCATGAGTAACTTAGTAGGTATGTAATCTTAGAAAGAGATAACGAGAAAATAACAAAGTGCTATCAAAAAATGACAAGATCAGATTACAACTTAATATTAATACAAATATCTCAGAGAGATCAACTGAAAGGAATATCTCCACTTCCTTCACACTGAAAATAATCTTAGAAATATGTAGTAATAAGAAAATGACAAAGGTAAGGAAAAATAAAAAAAAACTGGTTTGACTAGTTAATACTGTCATCCTGAAACAATGCTTCATCGGTCGCAAATGTTTCTTCAGTTTTACCATCATACATATTTTTATTATGTAAGGCAATTACGCTCGGTGGGACTTCGTAATTGAAACAACTGCACCCTGTTACTCGTATTTTGAGTGTATGCTTATGATAGTTTTTCTCTTCATTCGATTTCTAATTTTTGTTTTGTTTAAATTTACAGCTGAAAATATGCGCTCAACTGCTGCGGTACTGTGAGGGATCACAATAACATATTTAAACAATTTCATTATATTCTCGTATGCGGGTGCACCTGAGCCTCGTTTCACTTTGCTGACATCTCTGTACAATTCTAGGACATCAGCATGAGCATCAAAATTTATATTTGTATCTGATTGTAACTGCTGCAATTCATCATCTAAATTGAATAGGTCTATACCTATATTGGGTGTAAAGGCAGCTACTTCTGACAATGTTCGTACATTTTTCAAGTTCTGTGGCTTCATCACATTCACACTCCTCACTATACCTTCTCCTAGAGGGAACTGCTGAAACAATTTATCAAGAAGTGTCACATAGAAGTTTAGAACGCATGTAAAAAATTCTTGTAGTTTCTGTTCGGATACTGTATTGGTTGCCAAGAATGCATGCACATCTGGTCCCACAAATGATTCGCGAAGTGGTAGAAAATAGTTAGGATTATTATGACCATATTTCTGGTACATTGTTTTGTCATTAATATAACAGCTCTTCATATAATTCTTCATGATGGTGCGACGTAGCTGCGCGACTTTTTCATGCGTATCAAATATTTGCGGTTTTTCTGATTGAAATTCAGCATTCAAATTAAAAATAACAGGTAGAATATATGACAGAAAACCCAAGTACATTCGTGTTAACGGATTTTGCAACAGATTGTGAATTTGTTGTAATTCATCTAGGAAGCTAGTCTCTACAGCCGTGAGTTTGAATTTTTTCCTAAGTGTATCGATTTCTTGTATATGCAAATACGATCGTCCGCCATTTTGACTCCAACCGTCCCCGTGGATGCCGAATCCGACTATGCGGATGCGGAGCGTACGGCGTAGTGAATTTGGCATCGACGGGCGCGGTTGGAGTCAAAATGGCGGACTCGTACTCTTCTATTTAGAGCTTTAACGCTGAACGCTGAACACTCTCTCCTGTCATCTGATGAAAAATTAGGGTTTACATAAAGCGCTGTAAGGCTGTATGCCTTCTAAAATACAGCACTGTGACATGAAACCACATGAAACCCAACATGATTGGTATACGGTGTGTTTTTTCAATTGTGGCAGATTGTGGCATAATTTTCTCCCATGTGGCACTTTTTTTTTTTTAAATGTGGCACATTTTGAAATTTGGATCTGGCAACACTATCTGCCAGTCTACTATTCTGTCTATCTTGATATGATACGGACGCTTCGAAGTCCATCAGTGCCAAGCTAAGATCTTGATTCATTGAACATTAGACGTGTTCTTTGAAGAATAAATTTCCACTGCCTTTCCCATCACCGGTGAATACATAACCAAAAGTTCAACTTTAGATTCCAAGAAACCGAATCACCCCGATTCATTCGCCTCTTCACGAATGAAACCTCCGAGCGTGAACGATAAGAAATGTCGCATTGTGGCCCCAAACGGTGGCAATGTTCGTATTTCCGAGACCTCGGCCGGGAACAGATGAACGAAAATCTCGTGTGGACGAACTGATCGGGTCATTCACCCGATTACCGCTTCATTTTTGTGTCGAAAACTTCGGCACATCGAGTTCTGACACTCGACGACCTACAGCCGTAGAAAACAATATCCTCGGGTTTCTGATTCGGCAGCATCCAATTACCGCATTCGTGTTCTAGCTCGGTGTCTCGTCGCTACCTCGATACGCGCAAAATGCCTTTGCTCGAAATCATTTTGCTTACGCTGCCGCCGGTTATTCTCGTCGCCTCGAATTACCTTCGATGCTCGACTTCGCGTCGCGTGTACTACAAACTGCCCCGGGGAAATTCGAACGAAATTAAAACGACTCGAATCGAATTCGACACTTTGCTCGAGGACGAGATAGGCTTGTCGCGATTGTCGCCCAGCGAAGTCGATCTCCGCCGGTGGGTTCGGGCGCTTAACGAAGTCGTCGATACAGGAACGCGTGCGGCGCGATTCGAATTAATTTGACGCACGTAATAAACGTTGCCGGGCGTATTCTGATATCGCACAAGCTCCTCGTTTCGATTTATACACGTCGATGGTACTTCAGCCTTTGAGAACACATCGAGCATACTTAAGTGTATGCGAGTTGTAGGTACGTATCCGTACATACGTAAAGACGTACGTATGTATGTACCTGTATGGAAGAAAGGGCCGAAAAGGTTCGCATACGCCGATCGAGTTTTCGAGAGCCGATATAGCGCCCATTAGTAATCGGTTCGAGTCATTATTCGTATATACGGCTACATTATGTTCGTTAGCCGAGGCCAAGTGCAGCCCGAAACGATGACAAGAAAACGAACGAACGAACCGGGGGGCAGCGGATACCAGCGAACCGAAAACCGAATTCGGTTTACGCGCCACTGGACGGGCACAACGACTACGGATTCGCGAATCAGCGAAATTTGACTCGAAAATAGGTTCGAGTGCCCGAGACGGTCCGGGCTTCGAGCATGGTGAATTCGCAGTAACGTCAACGGCCGCGAATAAGAGGGACACAAGAGGCTAATTAAATCGTGATTTCTGTGTACGAAGGAGGAAACCCTAGAGAGCTCAAGTGTGCGTGACGTCCGCGACCGTACTGGTGCAGATTTTATGGAATCCAAAAACAAACAGAAGAAGACGACATTGCATGACATTCTGAATTTATTTCTTATTGAGGTGTTTGTTAATTTAATGATAGTATTAATGTTTGTTTTCTTTTTTCAAAAAAGCTAACCAAAATCAGTACCGCTGCAGGCCTCAGGAGTGTAGCAAGTGTAGCACGTCGACACGAACACGAGTTGAAAATGATTGAGCTGTCGCTCCCCTCTCCCTCACCCGATGCGAACAATAATTTTGGCAGTCAAAGTTAGCCCCTTTTGGCGGATCCAGGGGCGTTAGAAATATGGTATCCACCCTTTTTGGCCATTGCAACAGTTCTAAATACCGAATTATAAGCATCACTGCTCGGGGTCCCCCTTCCTGCTATGTGGGGGGCTGAGTGTGCTAATGAGGGGATACCTGTCTTGGCGTTCACTGGGTTTTCTGGGAATGAGGTTGCGCTTTCTAGAGCCTTCCGCCTGCGGCGATCCGGAGGGGGGCTGCGTTGCTCTGTGGCCGAGTGGGTGCCCTTCACGTAGTCTTTGCGTCTTGGATTCAGGTCCCACCAGCGCCGGGAGCCAATGATACTCGATTATCTCCTTGACATCCTAGCGAACAAAGCGACAACTGCAATCAAAGTAAGTCGAGTGAGATGAGTACAAGCGCCATTTCTGAGAACTTTAGCAACGCAAAACGACCCATTCTGAAGCCACCAGTACCATCATATCGTCTTCCGGGTTCCCTCGTGGCCGAAGATTCAATTCTTCAGTTCACCAGCCTCTGTTGTCGCTGAATGTGAGCCTGCCGATGGCTCCAAAATCCAATTCGTGATTTGATTATCCGATGGCATTCAGAATACTCAAAAGTGTCACGGTTCTGTCGCCTGGATACTGCGAGTATGTGAGGGGAATATTCCTGTGTTGCTGTGCACAGTACTTTTCCATGTTGTTCTGTCCTGGCAAGTTGATTTCCACGTATCTTGGACTCCTACATTCTTCTCGATGGAATGAATATCGTCCTTGTATCTTTTAGCTGTTTTTTCGGTTGCCTCTGCCCGTTGGTTAGCTCCCCGTACAGGATTTGTTTGGGAAGGCGTATCGCATCCATTCTACACGTGTGACCAAGCATCTCAGGTAGTTTCGTGCCAGTATAGTTTATGTTATGGCGCAGTTCTTTTCTAATTTGCTCTCAACCCGAGCCTTGGAATCCGCCCTTTCGAGCATTACTTCAGCGACGTCGGGGAGGCTGCTAGGGCTGTCTTAGCCCTTTTCATTTCTGGCCGAAAAACCGGCCTAGGTCGAAATCTGGCGAGTTGCTACGTGGGATCGAACCCGGGAGCTCCGGATTCCGAGACCAACGCGCTATCCACTCGGCCAAGCAGACCTCTGTTATGGCGCAGTTGGTTCGCTTTCTAATCTCATTATTAAATATAATCTTGCCATTTGACTCCCATTATGCCACGCAAGTGCCTCGCTTGAAACTTTTTGAGTACTTTTACATGTCTCTTGTAAATTATCCAGCACTCATTATCATAAAATGAGATCGAAAGAACTATCGCATTAAAGACCATGACTTTCGTTTTGACCGTGAGGTCCCTGCATTTGAACACCCGAGATTTTAAGTTGAAAAAGGTCCAGGATGCACTTTTTTGGCGATTACCTATCTTAGCGTCCAAGTCTCCATTTTCCGTCACCAGGCTTCCTGAGTAGTTGAATTGCTTTCCTTTTCCTATCGAGAAGCCAACTGTGGAGATGATGGATGTGTTGCCACTGGGTTCGTGACAGCTCATCACCAGCAACTTGGTTTTTAAAGCATTCACTTCCATACCCAGGGAGCAGTATGCATTTGAGAGCGTTTCCATCATTCTGTGAGCTTCATCTTCTGAGTTAGCTTGTGAGACCAGCTCATCAGCATATTGCAGTTCAGTTATAAATCTTCTGCGCACTTTTTCATAACCTTGAGAGGGGTTATGGAGCCCATTGTCGAATCTATCTAATGTCGATTCCTCGTTCTTGCAGTACACAGTCCACATTTATAAGAAAGGCAGTCATAAATATATTGAAGAGAAGAGAGGCCAGGACACGGCCTTGCCGGGCCACATTAGTTATGCTGAATCCATCTGTGAGGTCGTTGCTAGTCATTACCTTTGCTTCATTTCCTTAATGTAGATTGGCTATAATATTGACTAACTTCTCTTGGCAGCCGAACTTGAGAAGTATCTTCTATAATGCCTGCCAGTTCACCATATCAGAGGCTTTCCTTAGGTCTACGAAAATAGCGTAAAGGGAGGAGTGCTGCTCCCTAACTTTCCTCCTGAGCTGTCTAAGGGTAAACATCATGTCTATGGTGCTTCTGTTGGGGGTGGAAACCAGCTTGACTTTCGGGTAGAATTTTCTCAAGTGCAGTTTGAAGTCTATCAGAAATCACTCTCGCCAGATTCTTCCCCGCGGTGCAAAAGAGCAAATACCACAGTAGTTAGAGCAATGAGATCTGTCACCTTTTCTCTTATAAATGTTAACAATTAAGGAACTTTTGAAATCTTGTAGGTGCCTTCTCTTGCTCCCAGATCTTCTTGACTAACAGATACAATTTTTTCACTGATAAGCCGCCATCACACTTGTACCTATATTTCCGTAGGTATGCAACTAGCTTGATCAGGGATTTTATTATTCTTCAGTTTGGAAATGGCTATCGAATTTCATCTATAATTAGGAGGGGACCAGGCTGGTTTATCATCATCTGGTCGACATTTGAGGAAGTGTTGAGGAGCTCCTGGTAGTATTTTTTGCCAGTGTTCGTGTCCTGCTTCAGTTGCACTCCTTACGTACTCCTTCTTGATTGGGCAATTTTTAGTCCAAGAGGGGCTGTGTACCACCTTCACTGCCTTGTAAAACGCGCTAGCATTGCTTTGGTCTACTAGCTCCTGTA
The DNA here is from genome assembly GCA_031841125.1 of Acanthococcus lagerstroemiae. Lineage (NCBI taxonomy): Eukaryota > Metazoa > Arthropoda > Insecta > Hemiptera > Eriococcidae > Acanthococcus > Acanthococcus lagerstroemiae. Next base: position 5,522,350 of record CM063108.1, read on the forward strand.
TTTCTTCGGCCTTTTGCTGGAACCACTCATTCGTGAGTTTGTATGTATGTTACAGACCAAGATCATTGAACACTGCGCAATAGGTAACGTACGAGTGAAAAAATGAGCTGTGGTTTCACTAGTGAAATAATGAGCTGTTTTTTAGCTAGTGAAAAAATCATGGTGTACTGAAGTTTCCAGAGATTGTGTTTGTACTCATCTTGCCCGGCTTACTTTGAATCATGGGCATATATTACTCCTAAAATAAGCTGAAACCAGTCATTTTGTTTATCCACTACCCGCCCCCCTTCACCTCACTTCTCTTTCTATTAGCGTAGCAAGGCGAATGGAGAGGGAAGAGGGATTGCGTATTATGCGTATTATTCTCTGAATTGTACTCCTCTCGAGAGCTAAAGGAATTTTGAGCATCCCCTTCCGTGTATGAGTCTTAAAAAGAGTCAAAAATTCGTCACTTTCGCAATTTTGTAATGTGATTTTCCTAACTGGCTGTTTTAATTTAGTGAGTCTTCGTCTCACTCCAGTTACTACATACCTGTACTATGTCTTTGAAAAATTTTTGAATTTGTGAGTATTAGTATACCCGATTTTCAAGGAAATTGACTTTGCATCGTAAATAAAATGCTATGCGGCTGTACATTTCTACTCGAGCTGTTAGTTTTTCGTTTTGAAATCGGTTAACCGAAAAACCGATGACGGTCAAATTTTTTAATTGACCAAGAAAACAGATGAAAAAAAGCGACTAAAAACGGATTTAGAAATCCGGTCACAAACAGATGTGTAACAAGACAGGTAGCCAGGCAAACGAAACAATTACTAAGCAAAAGTCGGAATTCATTGAGAACTGGAGGAAGCAAATATTTAATAAACTGGAAAACAGAATTATCATCAAATAAAAATAATGATTGAAAAATAAAAACTACCTGTCACCGGTTGAATTCGAATCTGCGTTCTAAACTAACCAATGTGAACCTCGTGTTCAAAAAATTGTTAAGCTGAATTATCCCTTCAGACCGCGTTACCGTCAAGTTACTGGAATGATTTTTAGGAAATTTTCGAGGCGTCTTATCGAACATTGAATAAAATTGTGATCGAATTTTTATAAGTCTTACGAAGTTTTGATACCGGTTGATTGAAAAGTGTCCCCAAGCTTGCCACAAGTCTTACGTCTTCAAACTTTTAAAGAATTTTTTAGCAAAAACAAAGTCCGAATGGATTTTTTAGAGAATCTTAGTGGAATTTTTACAAGTCTTAGAGGTTTTGAATCACGCGTTTTACATGCTTGAAATATGTAAAGATTTATTTTCTTTTTGAAAAACGGAGGCTTGATGAATTTGTAGAATTTGACCGAGTCTCAACCTTGAACTACTAAACAGAACTTCATTTCCTTCTCCGACAGAACTTCATTTCCTTCTCAGAGAAAAAGGAGAAACAATTGATAAATAAGAAATCGGTTCCTTTTCTCGAGGAAAGATTAGAAATCTGTTCTCTTTCTTAGATGAGAATAACTTTGTTCCTTTTAAGGAAGAACGAAGATCATCTTATTTATGAAAGAGAAGGGATAATTTTCCTTTTTCAAGGGAGTGAAACTGTTTTTTCTCGAATAATGGAAAAAGTATTTCTTTTCTTTATTAACTCAATAAAAACTGGCAACGTTACGGCCCCTTGAAAGGGAATAAAAATCAAACTTACCATCCAGATTCGGAAGGGCTCAAACATCTGATTGAATGTTCGAAATCAGCAACTAAAAAAACTCCATTTCGATATTCTTTTTTCCAAATTTTTCAACAAACCCAGAGTCGTATCAGAAAGAGTAGGGAAAGCCGAAGTTAGGGCCCGATCAAGGTCGAATCGAAAATCTGATTGAATTTTGTGAGATCAGTGTTTCAAGAAACCCTTATTCCGACCCCATGTTTAATTTTGTCTGCAAAATGAACATGATCCCTCAGAACATTGGGGCACCAGTTCGGTTTGGATCAAAAATTTCATGCGGTATTCGTAATAAACAGAAATACCCGTTTCGAAAATTTGGTACGTATGCGTTCATTTAAGATTCTAAAGTTAGAGGCCCTCTCCGGTCCCTGTGTTTAGGAGAAAATTTCTTCACCACAAAAGATGCTGGGCCTTATAAAACGAAAAATCTGTTTTGCTGCGCGTTGATCCGACTATTCGTTCCGAAGATATTCAAAAGAGGCAAATTCACTGGACACCCTGTATAGCCGCTCAAATGAAATTCGAAACGAGCTCATTTTCTTTACGCGCGTGTGTTTTGTCAACAAAACTATCAAAACTTCGAAGTCTTAGCCGTCCTCCCTCTCTCAATCATCACTCGGGCGATGTTGGCGTAAGTACACATTCATAGTTCTCGACTACTGTCTGGAATCGATATTGAACTTTTCATCGGAAAGTATCGACAGTAATCGCCCAAAGCTGTGAAGTTAACGTATTACGCATATTTTCACGACCCGAAGAAGTCGAACGGAAGGCGGGCCTTAGTTCAATATTTAATTCGGCTATCCGAGGCGAATTCTCCGTTTTTTATCGCACCAAAGTACACGGAGCTAAGGGAAAAATTTTCGGAGATGATATTCGATGCTATAAATTTTTTTCCTCTTTCTCTCACTCTCTTCAGTCTGCCTGCATTATGCGGCCGAACTATTCGCGTGAAAGTGACGGGCGCGCGTTACGTTTAATTATACGTCGTACGAATGTCGCAGGCGTTAATTAAAGAAAACTTTTTCAACTTGGAAAGATAAACGCGAAATTAGCGGGCTCGTCTCTGGTGTGCCAAAGACGGCGCGCGCGAGCGGCGCTTCGTCTTCGCAGCCGAACCGCAGCGCCGAATACGAACTAGGCGAGTGCACAAAGTGCTCTGCCTAACCGCGAAGCAAATTCCTAATTGCGGTTTAATAAGCGGTTGCGGTATTTGGTCAGTGTAGGCTGCCTGCGATTGTGGGTGAGAGGACGGGGGTCTTTTGAGTAGAACTTCCTGCAGTGAACTTCGATTCGACCGAAACTGGAGAAATTCGCGATCGATTTCGAAGCTGAAGAACGTTCGTTTCTCATCGTATACTTGAATTTCCAACTCCCGTTTCGGTTTCAACTCGCGTCAACTAACGGGCCACCTTTCTAACCGTGATGGACTCACACGACTATGCACAACAACCATACGGTACTACCACGGAAGGACATCATGAGTGGGAAGAGACAATTCCACAATCTGATGGCTGACTACTTTATTGATTCAGTTGTTTATTAATTTTTTTCAGTCCTAAATGGGGAGGGGTGAATCGTCCGTTTTCGTTGTCTTCCAACAAAGTCATTATGAGAGGCTTGCCTTCAAAGTCGTGCGCGGCAGGAAATTCGCGAATAACATATAGAGATCTGATTCGTGAAATGAACCTGTTATAGTTGGCCATTTGCGCGGCATCGACGGTGGTCCATATCCATTCTGGAGCTTGTGCTCCGACAAGACCGTCTGGTAAGGCGAGTTCAAAACGGTTTCCCGTATACTCGGAATCAAATCTTCCTAAAGCATAGAGGAGGTCGGCTAACGGACCGACGACTAGTGTCGCGGGTGCCAGGTGGACGAACCCACCTGGGCGCATGGATGACTGTCTGTACAGTATATCTTGACAGCGTTTTAACAGGAAATATTTCCAGATTCGGGTGAAGTTAACTTGCGTCAACGGTAAGTTGACAGATACTAACCCATGGATATGCTGATAAGCGAGTGTGACGAGTTCATTCTGCGTGGCGATGTTGAGGACTTGGGAGGTGATGGGGTAGTCTTTGTCTGCTCTGCCAAGCGACAATCGAAGCTCGGTACTTATCGGCGGGCTGACGAGGCTGGATGCTGGCACTGGTGCCTGCACTTGAATTGGAGCGACTGGAAGCGCTGCTGGCTCGGTGGCTTTTGCCTTCTTGCTGGCTGGCTCTTCTGACATTAGGCCGTAAAGACTCTCTTATACTGGTCGAAGGATTGAGTGTGTTGCGTGAACCACTTCGTTCTATGCGGAGATGCGTTAGGCGAAGAGCTAGGGGCACGTTCTCTTCTTCGAAGTCACTTTCAATGTATTCGTCTGGTAATTGAGACGGTGAGCGCGGATCAGTTACTACCTCGAATTAACATCACCTACAAAAACAAGAACTGGTATACTAACTATTTCATCACTCAATGTCTCTGTGGACATGGAAATTTTGGACAATATTTGGAACGGTTCAAAATAACAGACTGTCGGGAATGTCATCTATGTGGCTCTGGTGTGGAGGAGGATGTGCTTCATACCCTACTGAAATGTGACTTCTTTATGAAACTACGTACGGAAATGGGAATTAAGGGAAACAGTCTATCAGATCTGGCACCAACAAAAAATAATTTAACTATTAAAATATTTCTGGATTATCTGCACAGGGTTATGAAAATAAAACCAGAGTATAATAGTTAAGATTAACTAAAATAAGAACTAATTAATTTTAATTTCATTTATAGACTAGAGTTGTACCAATATAATTAAGCAAATTATATTAACCGTAATAACTTAGTGCGAAGGACTGGGCTAAGACATGCGTCAATCCCGCCTCCACCTAAGATGTTAATCTTTGTAAAAAGTAATAAAAATAATATAATTTTTAAAAAAATGGGGAGGGGGTGGTATATAAGAGATAGAATCCGATTGGTAGACTTGAAGTTTCAGAACATTCGGGGATAATTTCATTCTGAAAAGATACATACTGTAAGCAACTGAGAAGAGAATCAAGCATAATCCTGAAATCGTGTTTATAGGAGAATGAAAAAACCCGTTCTGCTCCAAGCAGGGGTGAGAGTCCAATAACTTTACAAACTGTTGGTTTCTGACGTGTCTTTTTGCTGGCCATTACAAAAATTGTGCGTCACGTTTCAACCGGTGGACATCGAGAATGCCGACCAATGCCGAGAGTGAACGACTAACAACGCGAATTTTATTACGACGACGTCATCACGGCAGTTGTTTCTATTCGGACCGTTCAGCGCTAGTATCGCGCACTGCTGTGAAACCTGTGTGAAACGTTGAGAACGGGATACTGACTTATCTGAGTATAAAGATTTGATACCTTTTTTCATGTTTCGCGATATATCGCATTAAATACTACAGCTACAGCAAAAATGTAGAGAAACCAAATTTTTTCTACGTGAAATTTTCATCTCTTGCATATGACAGTTCCACATTTAAACATTAAGGAAAGGAAAAATCATTGAAAGCTGGTCGTTGTTGTTACACAGCCATAACGCGAATTCTGTCAGTTACCTGATTATTTTGTTCGTGTACTTCAGGTGACATAATGTTATAGAAATAGCATAGTTTGAAGTCGTCCAGCGGGATGATTAAATAAGCTCTGAGGACGGTGAGGTATTAATAATGATCATTTCTCTTACGCTGGTCGTAAGAAAGGCTCTTTCAATAGCAATAATATTGCAGCATGCTGCAATGTTCGAACAGCAAGTAGGTATCCAGTGTATATGTATAACTGCGCTTTGATAACTATTTTTTTATTATAATGTAAAGGGTACATTTCAAATTTTAGGACAATGCCTGTCTCGTTGCATTCTTTTCCAAAAGGCGTCGAAAGATTGCGGTCAGCCGCCTCGAAAATTGGAAAACGGTTAACCAAAAATGCTCCAGTATGCTCAGAACACTTTACTTTAAATGATTTCATCAGTGAGTTTGAACATTATCACATCTCAAATGGAATTTAGTCCTCTGATTTCAATTTCTCTTTCATCTTCTCGGATCCAGCCGTCTGATTCGTTAATTTCACGAGCTCCGATTAACGGCTTGCTGTGCCCATCAATAAACTGTGGTAACCGATGGCGAGGCTCCTATGGGAACAGGAGGGTTGGTCGGTTATGGGAAGAGGAACCACTGTTAGGCCACGACTAGCTCAGGGGACCTACAGGACGGATGGAACGGCACTGGGGGCTTCAGAGATCCTGTGTGTTTAAATGACGGAGTAACTCAGGGTTTGCTCAGTATCTAGTAGTTGGCATACCTCGAGTAACAGATCCTGCTCTAGTCTGATGGCAAGTAGACAAGAAACGGTTACGAGATAACGAACAAGAAACAAGCAAGCGTACGTTACGTGTCATCCATATACTTCTAATTCTACGTGAACAGGAAGACAACAAACGGGCAGCTTCGGTGATCGATTGGACAGTTCGGGTCTTCTTGGATAGTCGTACTATGGTGATGGCACGATGTCTCGGCGAATCACACGCGGTCCAAGATATACGAACGGTGTCCCAAGTTACCGAATACGAATACGTCAAAAATTAACGAAATTCGAAAGAACCCACGAATGAGGAAAGTTTCGGATTAGCGAATAGTTCACGAAAAATAGCGAGAAGACTCAAATTCGGAATTTTAGACTGAAAAAGGCGTTAGCGAATTTCGATGGTCGTACTTCGTCCACGTCCAAAAACCGAGTCCTCGCTGCCACATTTTCTCGGATGGTCATCGGTGAGTTTACTCCCTCGCTCGTTAGGTCAAGGAAGTCACAGGTTGTAGGAAAAGTCGATGAAATCGAAAAAGAGCGGGCAGAAGAGTATTATCAGGATAGGACAGGAAAATGCGTGAAAAGATGTTTGGAGAAGTGAGAGGAAGAGAACTCGTTTTCATATCTATCGAATAATACGATATCAATGCCTTGACCATCCGGAAACCGCGTAGCTCGGTCACCACAAAACGCAATAATTTCTTCTGTTTGTATCATTTTTAATAATTACAATTACGGCAAGACTCGAAAAAGTGTAACAAAACTTTTGTTTACACTAAGGCGTGATAAGCTCAGATCATAGCAATAATGCTCACTTTTGTACCCGATGAAATTGTCACTTCTGAACACAAAAATGCAGAACAGTTAGATTTAATAGAAGCAGAATTTGACAAAGAAGAAATTTTGTTCTTTAGTGTTTTTCTCTAAAATAAATATTCATGAAGTACAGAGCAAAATACGAGCAACTTCCATTGTACGTATATTATACTAGCTGACCCGCTTCGCGGGTCATCTAGACCGTGGGCTAAAGTGAGCTGGCTAAAGTGAGTTTCTTAATTTAGACTAAAGCTCAATAGAGTAATTTTGTTAGGTTCACTTTTTTTCTTTCTTCGATTTTTTCCCCCGCTAGAAAAGTTGGTTTTTTTGTAGGGTAGGAACAGGTATTCAAAATTTTGTTGAAAAATAAAATTCAAGTCGGTGCGCATGGAGATTGAAATTTAACACTGAATTCATCATAAGACGATGTGCAACTTCAAAATATCTTACAAGTAGAGTGTTTCAAATAAATAAGTGAAAAGAACCGACTTTAAGAAATTTTTATTTTTGTATTCAGTTCCTTAAATTCGGTTTTTGAAGACACCCGTGTTTATTCGGAATCTTTCTTGTTTTCCGATGCCAAATTTTTGAAGTCGCTGAATTCGACTTGGGATGTAAATTTTCGATTTCCTTCGAGTGTACCACAAAGGGAGGTTGAGACAAAATAATGGCGTTTTCTTCGTAGTATAATTAAAGTTTGAATATTGAAACATCTATAGGTTGGATGAAATGGGAAAACACAAAAAATACGATATGAGTATAATGTCGGGGAATTTCAGGAACGCAACCGGGGGGAGGGTTAGAGGTATGACTCAACCCCTCCCTCCCCCCTTGGGTACGGCCGTGCCCTTAAAAATTCAGGAAAATGCGGATCTCAGAAACATTAGAAATCCCATATGTTAGGTCAACCCCCTCTCGCCATATTCCTGGATACGGCACTGCTCGTTCTCGATATTATTGATTCTGGGTTGGAAAGTTCAGTATATAAGAAGGAAGCGTTTGAGGATCAATGCAAAGAAATACATGATTAAACAATAATAGATGTTTCAATTTCAGTCTCCTAGCCTGCCATCGGTGTATTTTTTAAATTGAGGTAAATTTTTGAACCCTAATAGTCAATCGATTACGAACGTCTAATATTGGACAGTCACTCTGTATTTCATTAGATTTTGATTCTCGATGGCCTCCTCTAGTATCGAAATTTGTTGAAGTTTAAGCTTCGTTTGCTCAATATTGCAGTTACGCTACTAGTATCCTTTTGCCTACGAGAAGGAGCTAGTCCGACTCGAAATTTTCCCGGTACCCGCTCGACAGCAGTATTTTTCGAGGAAATGAGAAAGGAGAGAATGAGGGAAAACGCACCCCTAGTAATTAATTGCCGGAAAATCGGCAGACATGGAACGCCATCGTGTCGTAGCATTTTACTCTTGAATAAGATATAAGTATCTGTATATGTGTATTTATTTATTTTTCTATCCATCTAACTGTCGTCTTTCCATGTATTGGTTTGTCTATTAACCTTTTGTTTGATAGTCTGTCAGGCCTCTCTTCCGAAAAAAATAGTTAGGATGCCCACCCGCCTCGGTTTGAAGGAAAATTGGCGTCCAATGTATTTGCTTAGTCATATACCGTTTCGTGTAAGCCCCTGTACCCTGCCCTCTTGTCCCTAGCTGCAGAGTAGAGTTCTGCATCGGTATATTCCGCATACATGATAACGATTCGCATGAAGCGGAACTCGTCACAATGAGAGTACCACTACCGCTTTTGCGGAACAGATAACGTTGTGTAAGCGATACTGCACTACGCGGAACAGGTTGTGTCTCGGTTCCGCAACTTGCGGAACAAGCTTATTAGGCGTACCGCTTTTTGCGATCGTTACTTCGTCATGAGCAGAGGACGCGTGTAATATGCCTATTTATTTGGTAATTGGTATCAAACAAATGGGGGTAGAGAACTCTTATCGTACAATGTACATATAAAATATCAGGGTAGTTGAGAGTGGAGATGAAGCCATGAAAATAATTAGGAAATGTCTGCGTGTCCAGGATGCTGACGTTACTGCGTGGTCTAACGGTTTACTGAAGATATGTAACTATTAACGACGTTTGTTGAAAGTAGGCTTGTCAAAAAATTTTCAATTACCGGTTATTTTCGGTTAATTTTTTTCTAAGTTACTTTTACTTTAATGAAATACCACGCCTAGGAAAAAAACAAAAAAACCGCGTCTGGGGGAAAAAGTAGAATTTAAATCCCTAGGAAATATATAAACTGTACCGGATTGATTGAACCTTTGGGAATAAGATTAGCTGGAAGAATCAAAATTTCCATCCCCCCCCCCCCTTGTCTCAGAAAGGTCTAAAGATGAATCGGCAAAGTTACCTGCGTATGGGGTGACATTGCCATTACATAAGAAATGCATAGAAAATGAGTGAAAATGTACAAAATGCATTCAGAAAGGCTATAAAAACGAAAGAAAAATTGCAGTTTAAGTTAATTTACGTCTTCAGGGAAGATAAATATTCCTCGGGATTCAATACTGGTTTTTGAAGTGTTGGATCTATGTTCCATCATCGATCTACGCCCTTAAAATTGTTGATAATACATTTGTATTCATTACAGAGCCAGTGTTATGGTCAAAAATATATTCAGACCGAGCACATTTTTTAATTATTGTTCCACTATTTTTCTGTCATTCGAAACTTTATTTCACCGTGTCCGTTTTTATTCTCCACTGCCCTTCTTTTTTTAACCGCTGATTATATTTATTCGCCATTATTTTCTAATTTTCTGCCGGGTGGAAAAATGCATACCATTCTATAACAATAAAATTGTTAAAAATTAAAATTAATTTGTTAATTTACTATCAAATGGAGAAATTCATCTTTCTTTACTTATCTTCAGATTTCAAAATTATTCACAGTGTATACTGGTTTATGCAGAACATAGAATAGTATTTTTGAATGAGGTGAGAATCCTTTATAATTTTAGGATTAATTTCTTAAAATTTTTTCAAAAGTGAAAATGGTGGCTTTTTCTACCCGTACGAATACGTAGAGCCTTTTAGTTCATAATCGCTTAATCTGAATTTAATTCTGAATTACTCCTGAATTTTGACCTTACTCTGATTCAGAACAGAGCTTAGAGAAAACGCTAACGCTCTCAGTTATTTTCATCTGTTATTGCAAAAAAAAAAAAAAAAAAAAGGTTACTCGGTTCCTTTTTGCACTGAATATGTGAATTTTTTTTTAGCAGATTCGAAATTGCTTGTTTTTTACTATATCGTACTCGTATTTTGCCGAGCAATAGCCCAACCAATCTAACGATTCTGTTATGACGATTTTTTATCCAATTGAATATTCCAAGATGAATTCCAATTTAAAAAACATGGAAATTATTAATAACTCAGGCTTCTCTTCGGACCACCGAGCGGGAAGGGCATCTCTCAAAATACCACCGAATCCATCTTTCGGTAACCACAGTGACAAGCATACAAAGAAAAAACTAATAATCCCCGAGTACATAAATAAATTCAAAATCGCAAATGAAACTTTGGCGAACGAGTTAAAGAAGCGAAATTTTGGAGACACCGCGCAAACCCAAATTATGTATAACATACTAAAGAAGACTATTCAGTACACATCAGGAAAGTAGGACCCGCAAAAGTAGTATAAAAACTGACGATAAGATTTCGGAAAACACGAAATAACTCCCTAAAACAAGAGAAAATATTAATACGAAATCTCAAAAAACAATTGAATATAAGATAGAACAAGGCGAGGTAAAAAAATCAGTGGAAGGAAATACGTCGGAATGTTAGGAATGTCGACACAACATTAATCGAAAAAATAATTAACATAAATGGCTTTACAAAATTTGCAAAAAAACTAACCCAGACCGGCACCTTTGCGTTCATTAGGTGAAAAGACTCTAAAGGGCCAGTAAAATATGGCCAAGAGGGGATTTCGGAAATCGCATCTAAATTCTACAGAGACCTCTATGCGAAAACGAACAATAATAACACGTTAATCTGGAAAAGTACATACACGAACATCAGCTCAACTCCTGCTCCCTGTGGATAAAAGAGGTGGCCAAATAGATAACGAAATAATAAAAATTCTAGCGGACACAGTAGTATACCCGTTAACAAGGATCGATAACAAAATTTTGGAAACAAAAATTACACCAGAACAATGGAACAACTCGGAAATAATCCTACTATTCAAAAAAGGTGACAGAGCAGACAGCAGCAACTACAGACCACTCAACCTTATCTTCAAACCTGGAAAAACTATTTATGAAAATTATCAAAAATCGTATGTACAATACTTGAGACTCCGAACAACCACTGGAACAAGCAGGTTTAGGAAAAAAATAATATTATAATAGACCGCATCCAAACCCTGAGCCAAATAATAGAAAGATCCAGAGAATTCAACATTGAAGTTTGGCTGATGTTCATTGATTTCAATACGGCATTCGATTCGACATATCTCAATAAGCTATGGCAAGCCAAAGAGTTTCGTTAGAAATTATTGAGATTTTGATGTACATGTACAATAATTCACAGGCTTACATTAAAACAGATGTAAAGGATAAATGCTTTCCTATATAAAGGGGGGGGGGTAAAACAAGGGGACCCCTTGTTGCCGAACTTGTTTAACTGCGCCCTAGAACAAATTTTCAAAAATTTGGATTTGGAAGGAAATGGATTAAAAATTTTGGACAAACAAAGCTAAGATTTGCAGGCGATATAATGCTGGTAACCAAGAGTTTCGAAGAAATGCTGGAAAAGGTGAAAAACTTAAGACAACAGAGTGAGATTTTCGGACTATCAATGAACATCTCAAAATCAGACCTAAAACAACACAGTAAAACTTTCAGATTATCCATGAACATGGAGGAAATCAACAAATTCTGGTACGGGGCAAAAATAGGTAGGATAAAAGAATATAAATGTTCAGGCCAAACGTCAAAATTGAACTCCAATATGGAAGGGATTATAAATGAAAGAATCGCTAATGCATGGAAAGAATTTTGGCTAAACAATACAAGTTCAAAAAGTAAAATAAAAAACAAACTTAAAATAAAAATTTTGGAGGATTGCGTGTTGCCGGTGTTGACACACGGGACCCAAACGTAGTAGTCACTTACGAAAAAACAGTTTAAGCGTTTTATAAATCTTCAAAACTCTATGCAAAGGAGTATACTGGGCGTGCACTTAAAAGACCAGGTGAAAACAAAATGCATTATAAAACAATTGGGAACAAAAAGTATCGGAATACAAAATCAAAAAACTAAAATTTAAATATATTCGTCGCATGGCGAGAGAGAACCCTGAGAAATAGAACATAGAACCTGCAATGCACTCTCTGGACCCCATTGAACCATAGCAAAGGCAAAGACCCACCGATTGCACGCTGGTTAAATGAAATCCTAAAATTTCTCGAGCCCTACTGGAAGCAGACAGCAACAAACAGAAAGGCTTGGAAGAGGGCGACAGAGACATATGCCCAACGGTGGGCGAAGTGGGTGGTGGCTTACAGACATGGCAGAAGGACAAACAGAACCATAATGTAGTGAGCTCCATATAAATGTTAAAAATCTCGTCCCGAACCTATCTACTCAATGTCAAAATAAATAAAAATAACCTTGAAAAAAATTAACCGAAAATAACCGGTTGACCAACATACTGTGTCAATTATAACTGGCCAAAAACAGAAACGCAAAAAAAATAACCGGTTAACCGATATCTGGTTATTAAAAAAAATTTTGACAAGCCTACATGCAACGGGAAAAGCCCAGACCATCGGCAATTACTGCACACGTACAGTAGGTATTCTTCAATGCAGCGCATTTTTGTGATTTGCGGTATTATAACTGACGTAGTTCCGCTCAAAGCGGTAAGAAGATAAGAACTGTACCGCATTCACCTTCCCCCCTGCGGAACATACGCATCCTACCTAGCGATTCACACTCGTGCGCGGTAAAGCGGTTGTTCCGTTGCAGAACGCTACTGCAGAGCTATTGCCAGGGTATGATTAAAACGTAACAAGCTACCGGGAAAATGCTATCGTATTGGTCCAAGTTTTCATTTGCATTATACATGTTCCATACTGTCTTTTCTTCTTCACTACTTTATAGTCACTCTAGTGGCCCAAATCTACTAAATAAACGGGCCAAAATCTTGCGAATCACACCGGGTCCCTGCAAAATTTCCTGGTAACTTATATAACCTATCCTCCCCTAGATTTTCGGGTCGTTGTTTTTGTCCGTATTTGGTCTTGAAATACTCCAGTGGAAACTCCAGATTTCTTGTTCTTGTGGGGAGGGTAACTTGCCAGAGGACATTGCCTTCGTTTGCCCTCTCCCCTTCCCCTCCTGAGAACAGTTTTGTGGTGGATGAGGTTTGAAAGTACCTAATATTGGCTAAATTGAAAAGGTGAATAAGACGCTTGATCCTATTTCACATTTTACTCCTTCAAACCTCGGATGTAACTGAACATTTTGTACTATTATAATTAGTTAAATGTAACCTCCTCTCAATTCGGCTTCGTTACGCTCTCGCAATAAGGTCACATTGAACATATGAACTCGAGTGTCCACTCAACAGAGAACATTTGCAATTTCTTATCACTAGAGGTGGTATAAGAAGCTGTTAGGAAAGGATGCACAAGTGAGGGAGGAAAAATACGATTGGCAAACGACTCTGGGTGAAATGTAATCAATATTAGTGACGTTTGATCAGGAGGGCGGGGGCTGAGACCAAGTATACTGTATATCTGTACTCGCGTGTATACCGTGTAATATATTCCACGTTTTTCGTTTCATTTCTAATATACGAACGGATTATGTATTCGGGCACGTTGCCGGCATACCGTATTAGATTTTAATACGATTCTCGACGTTGCGTTGTTACCCATTACACGTGACATCACGTATACGTGATCTTTTTCGAATACGTCGTCGTTTTAGCGAAAAACGCGAAACGCCAACTTGCGAGAGAGAAAACGAAAAAGACGAAAAGGCACGCACGCGGCAAACGCCGCGCCGAGCCGGCAGCAAAGGAAAACGTTAACGTTTTCTGTGAAAATATAGGTAAGGCGCGGCGCTTTACGTATGTGAGCCGCCCTGCCCAGTCGTCGGCCCTTTTCGTGCCATTTTTTTCTCCCCAACTCGAACGAAGAAAGAAAAAAAAAATTGGCTTTGAAAGTGCGAAACAACGCGAGCTGGAAAATCGCGAACAATGCGCCTTTGATTGCCCGCTGTATTCGTGTGAGTTGAACGAAATCGGTATTTTTCTATTTCCAAAGTGGAGGTGAGAAAAGGCGAACTAACTCCCCCTAATTGGCCATCCGCAGAGCTGCACGAGGAGTCTCAGCTCGTACGAACTTTCTAGCAACCGGATGTAGGGCAGAGCTTGAAGTCATTTGCGTCCATATAGTTCATAGAGGGGTCCACGTATAATACAATTAACTAGGTGTTCAACAAAGATAGCGTTGGTATAGATGGTGTGGTGGGACGTATGTCAATGCACGCATGCCAAAGTGGCCCCTGAGACACCACACCCTCGGCACCGGAAACTACCCTTTTGGGCATCACATCAGTGCCGAGGGAGCGTTGGTATAGATGGTATGACTTATGACAATAAAACTAATTAGGGAATATGCCGATCTTAGCAGAACCGCTTACCAATTATTACGAAATTTCTGCGATGTTGAGGTCACCAGTGTGGGATTGTTTCCCTCTGTGGTACCTACTTCTCGCTTCGACCCTCCGGCCAGTCAGACTACACGTAGAGCAAAAATTCGCCTATCTTACTGACTTGGCTGCAAGCGCACCTAACTCTATCCCTAGCGAGGATTCGCCAGAACTGTGCAGAAGTGAGAGCGAGAAGTGAGGTACCACAAGCCACAAGTTCTGACACCAGATAAATTCTCAGTTGAATAAACGGTTATAACCGTGTACATTTAATCGCATTTGTAACCTGCGGTATCGTAACATAGCGTTGATGCGATATATTCACTACTGTGTACGACATTATCTACGAGTTTGGGAAAGACGCCACAGCTATCTTTTCAATAGATCAGTAAATGAGGGAGTTTTCGAACTGCACTGAAGGTAGCAGTGGCGGTTTCGGTCTATAAAAGAGGTGACAAAACAAAATCGACAAATTACCGACCAATCTCACTATTTCCAGCGTTTTCAGAAATTTTGAAATTCTTATTAAGAAGCGAATTCTTATCATTCTTTTTGAGGATTGACTTTTTTGGACAAGGGCAGCGTGGCTTTTTACCGGGAAAATGTACAATGTTTCAATTGATCAGATCACGGAAGTAACAAATAATTTAGAAAAAGTTGCTGCCGTATATCTGTATATCTGAATATTACAACGACAGTGGACCCTGTAAATTAAGAAATTCTGCTAGATAAATTGAAAAATTGTGGGTTCAGAGGTAAAATACAGTTTTGGTTTACAAGATACCTGAAAAACAAATATCAAATAGTCAAACTAAAGAAATATAAGAGTCATATAATGGGGATAGACGATGGAGTTTCGCATGGATGTACACTGGGACTCTTTCTGTTTCTAATCTACGTAAGTGAGCTCGTCAACCTTGAACTGAAAGGGTCCATCTACTCATTTGTGGATGACGCAACTGTCATAGACAGTAATCACTTAATCAGTTAATTGAGAAAATCAACTCGGATAGGAAAATGTTGGCAGAATGGTTTTATCAACACTGACTCTTTCTATATCTTGGCAAACCAAATTACTGGGTTACGGCAACAGAAATGTACCGCAATTGCAAAATTGTATTATTTGTAGATTAGGGTGTCCCTTATTTTACAAGTTTTCGCCAGTTGATTGAGTGCGCATTGAAATTTGTCCCAATGGACCTAGAAACTCGC
The DNA here is from genome assembly GCA_031841125.1 of Acanthococcus lagerstroemiae. Taxonomy (NCBI): domain Eukaryota; kingdom Metazoa; phylum Arthropoda; class Insecta; order Hemiptera; family Eriococcidae; genus Acanthococcus; species Acanthococcus lagerstroemiae. The sequence goes on from CM063108.1 coordinate 5,538,106, forward strand.
CGTAAAAAATTTGGGCTCAATCTGAGGTCATTAACTCGTGGTGCTTTGACTTTAAAGTTACGTGTAATACTAAGATTTTACAAAAAAACTGCAAACTTCAGGACCAAAATGCATATAACATAAAATGTTCTTTGCTAAATTTTCTATAAAAAAGACCCTATACATATTTTCTCTTGAACGCATATTTACCAAGATAATCGCAAAAATGTATGAAAGTTTCGAGGAACGTTTTATTATTTTTTCTTTCATAACCGATCTTTACTAGCTAAATCGCAGTTACCTAAAAAAAAATGTTCACTTTAGGATCAAAATGCAAATAAAATAAAATGTTCCTTGTTAAATTTTCTATGAAAATGTCCTGTACAATTTTCCTTTAGAAAACATGGAAATAATCGCAAAAATGCGTGGAATTTTCGAAAACATAGGCAATGTATACTGTTAATTGATGCTGAAATTGGACTCTTCCTTGATCCCCTTGTATTTTTTTCTTTTTTTTTGGGTCCGGCCCTATGGGCCCGCAATTTGGAGTGAATAGGGACGTACTGAAGAGGTTTTCGTGGGGGTGGGGGAGAGGCAAAAATGGTGAAAGTCCCGACCGACTCAACTCAAAACTCCCACGTATCAAATAATTTTTCCCGTCTACTAAAATTTTCCAACTCCAGTGGAGGCTTTCGTGCCCCCTTGTTTTCGTCTCGAATGCCTAACTGAAATGGTAAATTTTCCCAACTGCTGAATTCCTGCGGGGGGTCGCCTCCCCCATTGGTACGTCCCTGGGGGTGTATAGGATAATGTAATTAATTTAGCTAAAGAATCCATTTAGGAGACATAAATGATGAATAAGATCCCTAGGGGATTAAAAAAATTATGAATCCTCCCCTCCTGTTTTCCGCTTACAGTATCGCTTTAGGTGTAATGAAATCCTCATCAGGCCACTTTTTATATTATCAACAGTCTATAAGGCGTTGAACTTACTGTTATCGGGCTCATCTGATAGCTGGTAACCCTTTTGCTTCAGATGTGAGTTCGTCAAAAAAAAAAAAAAAAAAAAATCGCTACTGAAAACTTTGCTACAACAATGACAACACTGAACACTATGACTTAGGCGATTTTGCAACTAAAGTAATGTTAACCTTCAGAATAGGTACCTATATGATGTACGTACAGTAATGATCAAGAAAAAGGACTAACATTTATTATTCAACTTTATGTACTAGTGGCAACAGATAGCGATGAAAATTCGGCGTTCATGATGCTGGGTTTACACCAAAGTTCCAAGCATGCTATTAACAAATACGCTACATACATTTTAAATGGAGCGTACTTGTTTATAGCATGCTTATAACTTTGGTGTAGATCCAGCGTCATCAATGTCAGTTAATTAAGTAGGTAGTTCATAACATCGTAACATTTCTGATAGGTATATGGCGCCACCAATATCAACTTTTTCATTACACAGTAATAACTACTAAAAATATTGGTTTTTCTATTATTTGTGAACCATTGGTCGAATAAACCGCAATAAGAATGCAAAATATTATTACAACTTATCAAGGTCGATGATTTAGGCGTTTTTGTAACTGTAATAATTCAGTCGTTCACTGATAGGTAATAGCACACCTATCAGCGGAAATGGGGCGTTCGTGCCTGGTTTTGTACATTCATTGGTACCTGTTTGAAGTACCAGAGTGCGCCACTAACTCAGAATTGTCGAAAACTGACTTGGACGTTTTTGAAATAACACACCACTCGTATCCTTTCGCTCCGGCGAATCCTTTACTCCAACCTACCTATCGTCATGATGAGACCGCACATCGGCATCTGTAGAAAAAAAAGTAGCTCAAAATGTAATTGTACTTACACGTTACTCATCGGTGGTATCTTTTTTTTGTGTTACAGAAAACGATATTTCCGAATGCGGTCCCGACGGATGCAAAGATTTGTGTCCGCCGGACTCGGTACTCGGACCCGATGACAAATGCCAGTGTTCGAGTGATCGGTGTCCCGTCAACCCGGTGTCCTGTCAAGAGGGTTACGTCAAGAAGCGGATACGTGAAGGCACTGACCGGCCGGGTGAATGCTGCAGTCTAGAGGAATGTGTGCAAGAAACCAGTAAGTAGTCTGCAAAGTTCGGAGTCGCTGACCGATTGAAAGACGGGAAGACTTGAAGAACAGATTGCTAGAGGAGCAGGGTGTACAGGGTTGGAGAACCAGACAGCCAGAGAAAAAGGACAATGGCGTGGTGACAGACTGACAGACAGCGAAACTGGCGCGGATACACGGGGAGAGCAATGAAGGCAGTTGTCCCTCCCCGAGAGAAGAATTGGAATTGAAAATGCTTCAAAAATAGGCGATCAGGAAGTAAGTCTTCCAGATTGTCAAACAAGTTTGCAGGATTCTTGAAGAGGCGCACGAAATGTTGAGCGAGTATGGATTCAGTTTCGTAGCATCCGTGGTCCTTTGAGTGCTTCCAGTTTGTTATTTATTTATTTATTTATTTATGTTTTCAGTTTTTAGTTTGTTTAACATTTCTTCTTTCTGTTTTATTTATGTTTTCAGTTTATTTAACATTTCTTCTTTCTGTTTTATTTATGTTTTCAGTTTATTTAACATTTCTTCTTTCTGTTTTTTGTTATTATTACTAGGGGGCTTCGCCCCCTGGCCGCTTCGCGCCTCGTCCAACCGCCACAGTCCTCAGTGTTTGGTCTGAAACTTTTGTTCCTGAGTTGAGATTTGCTTTGTGCTTCTTTTGCTCCCCTTCTATCAGCGGTTCTCAATCTTCCACCATGAACCCCCTTCCATCCTTTCTTCAGCACGAGCCTCCTCCTCCTCCTCCACCACGACCCCCTCGTTGACCATGGTTGCTCTCCGCCTCCACGGTCACACCTCAACAGTCGCAGCCCTCCTTAGCCACAAACTCCTCCCCCACAATGGCCATAGTTCTCCATCTAGTCTGATCACCCTCTTCCACCCCGAGTGCCCTCCATTAGGACCACGTCCTTCGACCACCCCACGCCACTATGGCCTTCATTTCTGTTCACGTACCACACCCCCCACCAAGAGACCTCTTCACCCATCAGTACGACCTCCCAAATAGTGGCCTTAGTCCCTCTCTACAGCCTTCCCCTTCCGCGGCTCCATCACCCTACGGCCTCCTCGCTCAACCACCACGAAGTTCCCCTGGTCCTCCAACCAGGAGCTTCCACCACCATGACCACCCCTCCCCTATGAGAACCCTTCCCTTCAAGACCACCTGCCCGGGACCAGAACCTTCCGCACCATGGCCTTCATTCGCCTTCCCGGCCACCTCTCTCTCCAAGGACTTCCTCCTCCACCAGGACCTCTTACTCACCATTACCCCCTCCCCACTTGAGGCATTTACCTCCCTCCACAGTCCCCGCCACCACGTGGTTTTCCTCCTCTTTAGGAGCTCCCTCCTCTACCATGAGTACCTCTTACACCCCCGGGCCTTTATTTACCAAAATTTTACTGCCCCTCTAGGATCCTCACCTACCACTACCTCTTCTTCCTCAATGGCCACCCTCTCCCACAAAGAATTTCCTCCGCCACAAAGACCTCTCACCCACCACTACCCCCTGGGCTTTATCTCCCTTCAGAGCCCCTGTCCTCACTATGGCCCTTCAAACTCCTTGAAGATAATTGACCAACCACCCAGGAGCTCTCACAACTATGACCACCCCTTCCTCTGAGAGCCCTTCCCCCTCAAGGCCCCACCCCGCCACCAGCCCTTCTGCATCACGGCCATTTCTCTCCAAGGTTGTCCCTTCTCTCACCAAGGACTTTCTCCTCCACCAGGTCCTCTTACTCCCGCCCTACCCAGGGCCTTCATCTCCGTCCACAGCCCTGCCGGACAGGGGCCCTCCTCCCCCTTCAGGAGCTCCCTTCTCAACCATGAAACCCCTCCTGAGGGTAGGCTACCCCTGGAAAATTGAGCAATTAAGGGGCAGGGTAGGCAACCTGCAGCGACTTGTGATATTATGTCATTTTATGTCTTATTATGTCGGTTATGTCTTATAACGTGGAGATCTTTTATGTTAGAACAGATTGTCCTTGAAAGTAGCTGATCTGCCCCTGCAATCTCTCTATATACTAAAAAAGTAAAATCCGCCGCCACCGCCGCCGCCGCCGCCACCTCCGGGGGAAAAAAACGCACTGCGGGTTGCCTATCTAAAAATCTGAAAAATTGAAGGGGCAGATCAGCTACTTTCAAGGACATAACCTCTCTATATACTAAAATATACTAAAAAAGTAAAATCCGCCGCCACCGCCGCCGCCGCCGCCACCTCCGGGGGAAAAAAACGCACTGCGGGTTGCCTATCTAAAAATCTGAAAAATTGAAGGGGCAGATCAGCTACTTTCAAGGACATAACCTCTCTATATACTAAAAAAGTAAAATCCGCCGCCACCACCTCCGCGGGGAAAAAAACGCAATGCGGGTTGCCTATCTAAATATCCGAAAAATTGTAGGGGCAGATTAGCTACTTTCAAGGACATCATCTGTTCTAATATAAAAGATCTCCAAGTTTTAAGACATAACCGACATAATAAGACATAAAATGACATAATTACCCATAATCTTCAAGATAACAAGTCGCTTCAGATTGCCTACCCGGCCCCTTAATTACTCAATTTTCCAGGGGTAGCGGTTGTGGAGGAAGCTCCTGAAGGGGGAGGAAAGCCCTTGGAAGATTGCAGGGGCAGATCAACTACTTTCAAGGACATACTCGGTTCTAGCATAAAAGATCTCCAAGTTGTAAGACATAACTGACATAATAAGACATAAAAAGACATAAAATGACATAATTACCCATAATCTTCAAGATCACAATTCGTTGCAGGTTGCCTACCCAGCCCCTTAATTGCTCAATTTTCCAGGGGTAGCCTACCTTCAGGAGGGGGTTCATGGTTGAGAAGGGAACTCCTGAAGGGGGAGGAGGGCCCATGTGGGGGCGTGGGCTGTGGACGAAGATGAAGGCCCTGGGTGGGGCGGGAGTAAGGGGACCTGGTGGAGGAGAAAGTCCTTGGTGAGAGAGGGCACCTTGGAGAGAAATGGCCGTGGTGTAGGAGGGGCTGGTGGTGGGGTGGCGTCTTGAGGGGAAGGGCGCTCGGGAGAGGGGTGATCATGGTTGTGAGAGCTCCTGGGTGGATGGTCAGGGATCTTCAAGGGGGTTGGAGCGCTATAGTGAGGACAGGGGCTCTGATGGGAGATGAAGCCCAGGGGGTAGTGGTGGGTGAGAGGTCCTCATGGTGGAGGAAATCCTTGATAAGAGAGGGTGGCCATTGAGGAAGCTGGAGGTAGTGCTGTTCTAATCTAAAAGATCTTTAAGACATAACCGACATAATAAGACATTAAAAGGCATAAAATGACATAATTACCCATAATCTTCAAGATCACAAGTCGCTGCAGGTTGCCTACCCGGCCCCTTAATAACTGAATTTTCCAGGGGTAGCCTACCCTCAGGAGGGGGTTCATGGTTGTGGAAGAAGCTCCTGAAGGGGGAGGAGAGCCCCTGTAGGGGCGTGGGTTGTGGACAGAGATGAAGGCCCTGGGTGGGGCGGGAGTAAGAGGACCTGGTAGAGGAGAAAGTCCTTGGTGAGAGAGGGAAACTTGGAGAGAAATGGCCGTGGTGCGGTAGGGGCTGGCGGTGGGGTGGGGTCTTGAGGGAGAAGGGCGCTCGGGGGAGAGGTGGTCATGGTTGTGAGAGCTCCTGGGTAGATGGTCAGGGATCTTCAAGGGGGTTGGAAGGCCATAGTGAGGACAGGGGCTCTGATGGGAGATGAAGCCCAGGGGGTACTGGTGGGTGAGAGGTCCTCGTGGCGGAGGAAATCCTTAGTAGGAGAGGGTGGCCATTGATGAAGGAGGAAGTAGTGGTGGGTGAGGATCCTAGAGGTGCAGTCAAATTTTGGTAGATAAAGGCCTGGGGGTGTAAGAGGTACTCATGGTGAAAGAGGGAGCTCCTGAAAGGAAGGAAAACCACGGCAGTGGCGGGGACTGTAGAGGAAGATAAAGGTCTCGGGGGGGGGGGGGTGGTGTGTAAGAGGTCCTGATGGAGGAGGAAGTCCTTGGTGAGAGAGGCGGCCGGGAAGGCGAATGAAGGCCCTGGTGCGGAAGGTTCTGGTCCCGGGCAGGTGGTCTTGAAGGGAAGGGTTCTCATGGAGGAGGGTTGGTTATGGTGGTGGAAGCTCCTGGTTGGAGGACCAGGGGATCTTCGTGGTGGTTGAGCGAGGAGGCCTTAGAGCGATGGACCCGCAGAAGGGGAAGGCTGTAGAGAGGGACTAAGGCCGACATTGGGGAGGTCATACTGATGGGTGAAGAGGTCTTGGTGGGGGGTGTGGTATGTGAACAAAAATGAAGGCCACAGTGGTGTGGGGTGGTCGAAGGACGTGGTCCTAATGGAGGGCACTCGTGGTGGACGAGGGTGATCAGGGGAGACTAGGTGGAGGACTATGGCAATTGTGGGGGAGGAGTTTGTGGCTGAGGAGGGTTGCGACTGTTGAGGTGTGACCGTGGAGGCGGAGAGCAACCATGGTCAACGACGGGGTCGTGGTGGAGGAGGAGGAGGATCGTGATAAAGAAAGGATGGAAGAGGGTTCGTGGTGGATGATTGAGGACTGCTGATAGAGGGGGAGCAAAAGAAGCACAAAGCAAATCTCAACTCAGGAACAAAAGTTTCAGACCACACGGACGAGGCGCGAAGCGCCGAGTAAGGCCGGCACGAGCGAAGCGAGTGACGGCGGGGGGGTTGGGCCGCGAAGCGGCCAGGGGGCGAAGCCCCCTAGTTTTTCTAATTTTTAGTTAGGCAACCCGCAGTGAGTTTTTCAGGAGGGGTAGGAGGAGTTTTGGTTTTTAATATATAGAGAGTTATATCATTATATGTCTTATTATGTCTGTTATGTCTTAGACGAAGACCGGGATTTAGATATCAGGCTCCTTGGAGTTTTTTCCCGGGGGGGGGGGGAGTTTTGGTTTCTAATGTATAGAGAGATTTTCAGCATTATCGTTCTCTTCTTTCCATTATGTCCTCCAAATCTTCCTCTCTTCTGTATCTTTCCTGGCAACTTTTTCTCTCTTGTTATCTGTCTACTTTTTTTATCTGCCTGTCCGACTGACGGCCTGGTTGGGTATGCAAATGCTATAAGAAGATTATATAACGTCCCACCATGAAAATCCACTGAAAGAATATGCTTAAGAATAAGAATACAAATGACGTGTAACATTCTCTGTCATTTAAGATTTGGAAGTTACTTTCTTCTGCCCATGGTAAAAGGTCGGTTCTTCGTACAAAACGCATAGAGGGATTTCTAGATTTGGTTTTTCAGTTTCACAATATCAGAAGATGAAGCATCAACTTCCCAATGATATTCTGGTTCAGAGCATTCCTTTGAAACGAAACTCGAGTCTGGCCTACTTCTGGCTTGGAAGTTGCTAATCACTATGGCGGGCCCGCTCTCTCTTTCTTTCACTCGAATCGACGACGAGGTAGCTCTAACGAAGTGTGTTTTATTTTTCTCCAGATAAAAACTGCAGCGCCGTGACATGCCCTACTGTCGAGCCGTGCCCCAGTGACAGTTACAGACTACCGGCGATAAAGTCCCTGGATGGTTGTTGCGCTGTCGATCAAGGATGCCATTGCCTTCCAAACTGTCACCCACAAAACTGTTCGGAGGGCATGACTCCTTCCATTGAAGTGCCAGGTACCGGATTGCCGGGACGATGTTGTCCACTCTACACATGCCAGAAAACAGGTGAGCTTCGTGCGTTCATCCACTTATGTAGAACGATCTTAACCTTAGCTAAGTGATCGGCAACATTTTCGACGTCTCTTTCTGGTCACGTATCATCGATGTTAGCCCATTTGAACTTTCAGGAGAAACCTGTATATCTTGTGATTTTGAGTGGTATTTCTGACAACCCAGACTTCCTATAGTGATCATACGTATAGGAATCCGGAGCTCCTCGAATGGCAGTCGTCTGATTTGTTCTTTATTCGTAGTTATACGCGTAGAACCGGAGACCACCGATGATCCACCTCCTGAAGAAGCGGCAATTTGCAACACCGAAGAGTACGGAGCCGTGAAACACGGTTTCAGCTGGACCGCGGAAGGATCTTGCAAAACATGTGTCTGTCAAAATGGACAGTTAGTCTGCTCGACGCCTGCTTGCAAACCGTGCATCAAGTCCATCATCGTGCCGAACGAGTGCTGTCCACGTTGCCTAAGTAAGAATCGAGTTTGATTTTCGGTTTACACTCTTTGTTCGCTTCTCGCTTTGCAGACTGGCCCGGTTATCCTCGAAATTCCATTCTTTTAGATGCGAGAGTGTACAGCTAGCACTCGACAGAAGCCAATAGTAACACAGTTCTGCAAACCGGGAGTTCGGGACTTAAATATGGTGTGGTAATAAAAATTGATTTTTGAAGAAAAAAGTGATTTTTATGTTTGAATTTGCAGTTCCTATCGTGCAGGCCTCCCACTGTCCTCCAACTCCGAACTGTACCGAGGTTTGTTCGTATGGGAACGAGCTGGACGCTACTGGATGCATCACCTGCAAGTGCAGAGGTGAATCGTGTTTCACATTATCATTCTTGATCAGAAATGACAGAAATGACCGCTATCGTGCGGCGTTCGCATCAGATATACCTGAGCTTTTAGTACTTTTCGATTCGACAGTTTGAAGATGTACATGTTTGATTTCATTGTAGATAAATGCCCAAGAGAGTGTACTCACGATGACGGCCGTTGCGAATGCGACCAATTGTTATGTCCACCTCTACTGGACTGCAACCTCAACTGTACACAGTTCGGCTACCAGAAAGAGTTCGGCTGCGATGTGTGCAAGTGCGAGGAATGCTCGAAAGAGTGCTCGTTCGGCTATAAGACTGATGAGAAAGGAAGTTCCATTTGCAAATGCAAACGTAAGTACTAATATTGTACGCGTGTTTATATAGGTAAGAGACTAAGTCAAATGACAGCCTTGCTCTTGGTACATTTGCATAAGCATAACCAGAGGGTCGGGGTTTAGGGTACCGGTTACTATCGGACACGTACGTCTTCAGTATTTTCCGCGTGTTTCAGCAGTCTCTGGCTGTTTGACGCTGGAGAAAATACAGGCTGCGTTCATTAGTCTGATATTAGTATGCCGGAACACGCGCATATGCTGTACAGTATATGCTTGCATCTGCTCCTATCGAAGATGATTCGCAATTCGGTGTTATGTTAATGAGCGCAGACGAAAGCTCAAGATTTACTTTGTCAGTTTACGAAGGTTGCAGTGATGTGCACAAATTGAGGTAGCTTATATGCGAGCTCCGGAATACCGTTACCTTCGAATGACGGTATATCTTGACGTCGAATTAATATGTAGACTCAGTCCAGTCCAAATGATAACGTCAATTTTCGAAACATTTGTGACTCTCTAGAGCTGTTGGTAGATAGCATTCCCGAATTTACGTTGCAAGTGGTGTAGGAAATTTTATGAGTACTGGATAAGTTTGTTACGAATATTCTTAATCCGATCCAAATTATGCGGACAATATGTCGATCCACTCCGGAGATCTGTATCATTCTGGTATGAAAATTCTGTAGCAAGTTTCCACCAAAAATGTTGGACTCTATATAAGTTGTATAGGAAATATTCTTTGATTTCACGTAGATTACGAGTATAAAGACGTGGAGCTTTTCTCGTGATAAGCTCGTGGGATGGAGGAGTAGAGTCCAAATAACGTACCATTATTCCTACGGAAACCCGTCTTTAAGAAGGGCTCTAGCCATGTGCATAGTCAAAACTAACATCGGTAGAATAGGAAATTGCCGACAACAATCTTATACGATTTGGGTTGGCTTGTCGTTTCAACAACCCTATGTTGAAATAACATACCGTTGAGATTGGAAAACATGATCAAAATCTGTGCTGAAATTATTTAAGCGTATCCGAACGTCATTGAAATAATTTATAAAAATTACCGTCGGTACATCAGAAATAATCCTGGAATATAGAAGAAGAGAGTTCTTGCTTAGCAAGTTTCTATTGTGTAACTTTCAAGGTTATTGATCTTTGAATAATTTTTAGCTGTAACCTTTTGGAGCTACCTTTTATAGCTGTATAGTAAGCTAACATTGTGTGTGTCCTTATTGAGGTCATAGTTTTTAGGATCATTAACCTATCTTTAATTTGTATTCTGGCTGGCTGGGATTATTAAATTTTCTGTTGAAATATATATCATTGTTCTCTGAGTAATTGAAGTCTGTTTCTTGAAGATCATTGATCTTTCAATTTTGATGCTTGACCAGAGTTCAAATACCTGAAGTATAAGAATGATAACTCCCCAACAGAGAGTTCAGTAACCCATGCTAAAGCTAAAGTACAAACTATGCAGTGCACGTATAGGATAATAGCCACAAACTGTGACCTGACCAAAAGTTTAATGACTTTAATATGAAGTTGAAACTCTTGAGCCCAAAAGATTCAATGATCTCTGTTAAAGCCAGATACAAACTACACATAGTTCAAGAACTTCAAAATATAACTATACATAAAAGCTTTCTGTCAATTAAGATACACACCATGTTAGGTTGAAATAGACTTGATTGGAAGAGTAGGCTTTGATAATATCTGGTGAAATCTCTGATAAAGGTCAATGATCTTGAAAGCAAAATTCAGTAACCTGAAGTTTGAACTTTGTGATAGGTATTTAGTCTGTAAACTGAGAAAACATGTAAAGTTTCCTGTATGTAGTATCAGAACTAGACTTACCTACTCCGCTATATCTATACCTATTGCTGTAGTCTATTATTGTATTTTGTATTCTCGCGATTATATTTAATTTTATGATGAAACTAATATCTGTTGTAGCTTGGCCATTGACGAACTCGAAGAACCCAGAGACAATTGAAAGAGACACTTCTTGTAAAACAGGTATTGATTACTTGCAGTTATATTTTACTAATGGCTATTCTTCTACTTTATTTTTTGACAATTGGAAAGTTGCGTTCATTTTACACTTTTAAGCGAGTCTCAGTCTGTCCGTCATGAAATAGGGGAGGGTTGTAAAAGTAGTCCCTTCGCTTTAATGTTCTCACACCAAAAATGAATTTTACGATTTATGTCTGAAACTGGTTAATTTGATGCTGAGCTGTGATTTTAAAGTAACGATAACCATATCACCATAACGCGCATCAATAATAGGAATCCGAAATATTCGGTGACCAATACCTGTATCCAAAAGGTCAACCCAAAACTGTCAGAAAAGAATATTAAATAACGGTGAATCTAGAATAAACTTTAAATGACGATTCAATCACCATGACATAATCGTTAAATACCTACTGTTGAACGATGAACATGAAAGTAAGAGTTGTGGGTATTATGGTGTTAAAACCACAAAATACCGCCTAATCGTTGGATGGTCAAAACTGAAATAACTTTTAAAGGACGGTTCTTGGCTCATCTGAGTTTATTTTAAGCGTTATTGCCTCTGATTCTGGAATACCTAACTATAAAATTACAAATGACTGATAAATAATGTAATTATATACTGACACGGATAAGATCTGTTTGAAAACATTCGCAAAAGCGATTCCTTGGATTTTCTATACGAGTATATTGATCCGTAAAACCACATCTTGATCTGGCTTTCCATTTTGGACACATAAGGGAAAAAACTATATTGTTATATGTTATTTTTGCAAGTGCACTGCGGTTGGTGAGACCATCATAATTTCAGAGTTATACCGAACGTGCGAAGTCTTCACTGGAAATGCACATCTTTCATTCATTGAATTTCATCAAAAAAATGTTGAAAAAATGAACGTTTCTAAAAGGTGGAATGTGAACTTGTTCTTGAAGTGAAAATCGGGTTATGTAAATTTGAACCGGATGACTCCATTGACCCCCGATGCGCAAAATCCCACCAGTTACCCGGGTAACTAAGTGGGAACAAGGGTAATCTGAGAGTAACCGAGGGTAACAAATGGGTAACTTTTCCGCCGCGGATAACTTGGAGGTTAACTAATTGCGTCGTATCCCGCCTGTTACCAAGGTAACTAAAGAGGAACAAGGGTAATCTGGGGGTAACCCGAGGGTACCAAATGGGTAACTTTTTCGCGGGTAACTGGGTAACTAGAGGGTAACTGATTGCGCATCGGGGATATACAGCAATGGCTGGCTATCATAAAAACCAGTTATTTTCTAGCGGCATTATCTCTGGACTTACTTTCATCAGAATCATTAAAATGTCTTTTTCTGAAAACACATTTGGCGTGGATTTGCGGATAGGAAAACTGATACTTAATTACCGTAACAAAAAAGTAACCTCCAAGCTTAAGCCTTACATAACCAAAACCAAATGATAACTGTAGATAGATTCACCTTATGAGGTCACCACAGGAAAGTGTGTTGAAACGAACACAGTTATTTAGTTTCTAAGCAATGAAAGAAGTTTATGATAATAAACGTCCTCTAGATGCAGTAGCTGTGAAAGTAAAGGGAATTGAGATTGAAATCACCAAGGACAAAACTATAGGGAGGTGTGGGATTGAACCCCCTCCCAATAATTCGACAGTTGGCAAATTTTTGAAACTGTTCATTTGAACTTTCCAGTTCTTATAAATATTTGTGGGGCGTTTTTTTTTGTTTTTCAATTTAAAAATATCTCGATTAAAAATCCACAAATTTTTAATTTTTTAAAAACTTTGTCAGTGAATTTTCAGTTTTCAAAAAAATATTTATCGGCAAACTTTTCTTCTACACCTCCCCTAATTGAAAGTCAAATTTCATTTCTCAATATGGAGTGCCCTGGACTCCTGTCAGACTAGTGAGTCAAAAGCCGAAGGTTTCAAGCTGAGTATCGAAAGTTATCTGAACAGGGACGTACCGAAGAGTTATTCGTGGAGGGGGGGGGGGGGGGTAAAAATTGTGAAAGTCCCAACTGACTCAGCTCAGAATTCCCAAGTATCAAAAGGAAAAAACATCTTGACCCGTTGGATTTTTCCAACTGACTCAACTCAAAATTCCTAAGTATCCAAGAAAGAGAAAAAATACTATATTACACACCAAGAGTCAAAAGTGAGTGTTTACATGGCGAGGGAAAGTTTGCGAACGTTTGGCTCTTGTTGTGGAAGATATTTTCTTATACTACTTGATCAGAAGCAGCAATGTTTTTTGCTGACATGGTCAGTATTTTTTTTTTTTAATCTATTTATTTATTTATTTAAATTAAGTATAGACAGGTGATTTTTGTGTGCGTAATTGATTCAAAAATTTAATTTGCTCAGTTAATCACTACAAAGTACAGTATCACAGTCTTGTCTTCAGTTTTTTCACGTGCACAAACAGCATACACAGGTAGTGGCCAGCAAAAACGTAACGATGGTTAACAATAAACGGTAATAGCTGTACTACATCGTGAATATTCAAATGCGTTCTTAAGTCGCTATTTTGTAATTCGCTCCGTGGCCGAGTGGTTAGAGATGATCACTGCATTTTAGTCAAATATTTCAATGGATGCGGGTTTGATTCCCCGATACAAAATTACTGACCAGTAGTTTTTTCATGTAAAAACGCTTTACATTGAGGGACAATTACTTTACATGCAGGTTTCGTTAGCACTCGATGCATGAATGATAGGCGCTTCTTGTCATCCGTAAAACACCAACGTAAACATTACCTTTCTGATCAAGTAGTGTAAAAAACCTTCTGACTTGTTGGATTTGACCAACTAGTCTGACTGAAATGGTAAATTTTTCCAACTACTGAGTGAAAAATTCCTACAGGGGAAGATGCCTCCTGTCCCCCTGTTGGTACGTCCCTGTATCTGAAAGGTTGAAACAAAGCTGAAATGTAAGACATTCTGAAAATCTGAAAGTCGGTAGCAACTATTGAATTTCGAATTTTAATGACTATTCTGTTTTTACTAGATTCTCTGTTTGACCTAAAGACTGAAATTTGAGAAAGTTGAACATTTTATTAAACTCTGAAAATGGAAAGCAAAAGACTTATTTTTCAATGTCACAAGCTGAATCCGATAGCTAATGTTCTATTTTCTAATTTACGGGCTTTGGTCCTGGTGAATATAGGAGGGAAATTTAGTCTGGAACAAAAATCAAAACGCCACGTGTTTTTCCTATAAGAACGAAAGGGAGCTTGTGGCACGGATTGCCCTAATCCAATCGACCTCTTTTTTGATTTTATTGGAACCAGTTGAGGAGACGAATCAGAGGAAATTCAGAAAAAAACACCGCCAAAAGTAAATAACGACCACCTTAATGTGTAAAGGAAGTTGTGTAATGCTCTCAAGTATTCCTAAATCCTTTTCCAGCTTACCCTCCCAGACTAGGGTGTACTCATGTGCGTAAGTGTGAGTTATTGGGGATATGCTTCCAATTTGCATTTGCAGAGACAAAACTGTGGGGGGAGGGGGGGGGGAACAGCCCCAATAATTTGGCAGTCGGCCAATTTTGAAACTGTTCATTTGAATTTTTCATTTTCTAAGAACGTTTGTTCATTTTTTTATTTATTAATTTTTTCAATTAAAAAATATTTTGATTAAAAAATCGGCAAATTTTCAAATTTTTAGTTAAAAAAAAATTGTCGGCACAAATTTTCCTTCTCCCCCCTCCCCAACTAAAAATCAAGTTTCGCCTCTGGAAATCACATATACCTATTTAGAAACCTTATAACACGAAATTATAATGAATTCAGCCGGTTAGTATATCGCTTATCAGAAGAAGTACATTCTAAAAAAAGAGTGAGCTTTTTTGTGAAACGTGGGTTGACGTTCGTGCTTTAAAGTCAAAAATATAAAAAAAACAATAAGGGATAAGAGCCCCATTTCAGGTTATGTACAGGTTTATATTTACTAACATTTAGATCCCTCAAGGACTTGTGTTGTTTCAATAATAATATAATCAGATTGGTTTGAATTTGAATCAATTATTCAAGTCAGTTTCTTTGCACGATGAACTTCTTTATACTGGTGATATTTCTGGGAAACTTGGTAAACTTTATGAAATCTTCATTTTATAGGGATCCTAGAAGTACGCAATTTCAATCTCAGTTTGCGTTACTTTTAATTTTATAGCTCGAATGACTTGAAGAAAAGCATTATTCTCAAAAGCACTATTTTCATGATAACAGTTAATGCCGAATCATGAACGTACCGATGGGGGGGGGGAGGAGAAACTTTACCCCCCCCCCTTCGGTAAGAATTTTGCAGTTGGGAAAATTTACCATTTTAGTAATCCAACAAGTTAAAAGTTTGTTTTTTTTTTACTTTGATACTTGGGAATCCTGAGTTGAATCAGTTGGGACCTAATTTTTACCCCCCCCCCTCTCTTCGGTACGTCCCTCGGTCGAACTTGGTTTGAAAAACAAGTCTCACGACCTTCGAGGCAGTCAGTCTGTTTATTTTCGGTGATCACAGTTCTGGCTTCGTCTTGACCTTATATGTTAAGTAACATTTTAACGAAATAATCAAATTAAATGGATTGTCTCAAGATGCTTGATCACGTGAAAAACATGCTTAATCAGTTTGTGTAAAACGCTTCTCGTCCCTCGAATCTAAAATGAATATCCACCCCACTTCCTTCGTAAAATCCCTCTGCAGAATACGAACGACGTAATGTACGCTTGTTCTTGTATTTCAGATGAAAATGTAGTGCGAGACGATGGCGAAATGTGGTTTGATCGGTGCCGCCAATGCACGTGCATTTCCGGTAAGGAAATGTGCTCGCTGGTTCATTGCTCGCCACTGACTTGCCGGAATCCTGTCCTCAATGAAACCTCAAGCTGCTGTCCGTTCTGTGCAGGTATTGTATTTTGACACCCTGAATTCCACATAACGATCCGATCGTAGATTCTTACAAATCGTAATATCCTCCTTCGGGGTTACAGACGATCCTGTGAAGAACGAGGAAATGAGTCACATGGTATGCTCTGGTCCGAACGGCGCAGTCATGCAGGAGGGAGAGACGTTCATTCTGGATAAGTGCATTCAATGTATATGTCACAATGGTCGAGCGTTGTGTCGCAGCAAAGAGTGTCCGCCCACCCCCTGCAGCCGTCCTCGGCGCCCCGCCAAGGGCGAATGCTGCGCCACCTGTCTCGCGTCCAACGATATCGAAACGGAATTGTAAGTACCGCTAATGTGCAGGTGGTACCTATGGATACCTTATTGTTAATATTTTGATCAGTTACACTTGAATGGCGCCAATGGTTTGCAGGAATGCGTACTTCGTGAAGGATAACCGATGCGATCAGCCGCACCAGAACAATACGACTTGGAGGAAAGATGCCTGCACTAGCTGTCGATGTGTCGATAACGAAGCGCGCTGTTACACCGAGCTGTGCGAGACCCTTAACAAGTGCAAGCGCTCGTTGACAGTCAAAGGAAGATGCTGTCCTATGTGTATAGGTGAGCGTGTATGTCAGGAATAAGTAGCTCATGTTCAGGTCCTTGATATACACGTGTAAATTTTGTAGTTCATGTATGATAGTCTTCTTGGGGACAAAAGCAAATTTTCTATTTTGCGTCTGTTCATTGTCCCGTTGAGCACGTGAACATAATTTATCCCGAGCTGTTCGAGACTATGTTCAATATGTTTACTGGGAATTTTTTCTAGAGGCAGGTCCACTGCACTTTTCGTGGACGAACTAGTTGACAGCTGTCATGTTCAGTGGATATTTTGTAAGATGTCCAGTAAAGATGGTCCAATTAGCATGGTCAATGAGTTTATTTATTGATTGTCATAGGGAGCAGTCTTGCAAATATCTATCGGACATCTTGTTATACATTTCTAATTCCACGAGGAAATATCGTACTGCTATCATTTTAGTGTGAGTACCTATAGTCAGTTTGATAGAAGTTCAATTTTTTCCTTTGTAGACGAAGCTGAAAAGAATACACGGGGTGAACTGTGTGTGTTCGAGAACACGACGTACAAACCCGGTGACGAGTGGACACTCGATTCCTGCACCAGGTGTGAATGCCTGGCTGGCCACACCGAATGTACCAAGAAAGTGTGTTCGCAGTCTTGCATCAACGCCGTTTACGAGCCAGGCGAATGCTGTCCGACGTGTCCAGGTACGTTGTTGTTTGTCTAGTTGAAGAACCAAATGTGTTTCTATTTTATAATATTATACTCATCGGTGTTGACGTTGTCTCGCAGATGATCCGGAGTTCAGCCTCGTGCAGCAGACCGCCTACGTTATCCTTCTGCTGGTGGTGATTCTTGTTAGCATTGTGGTGGTCGTCTGCGTTACCAAGCACTGGCGCTACCGCAAGCAGCAGATCAACATGCGCGATTTCGGCTGCCCGCCGCCTCAGTACCAGTACAAGTACATACCGAACAGTCCGTATGATACTGCGACCTCGCAGACGAAAGTGTCTTCGGAGAAGGCGTCGTTAGCGCCGGTTTGAGGAATACGACTGCGAGCCCGCACGATGTATGGCGGAAAGTACTGTTATACAAAACACGTGAGAATAACACTAAACCTCGAAAACATCGTGGATATGTTTTACCTGTTGTAAGCTGTGATCACAATTATGTACAAACTGGTGAGGGGAATAGAAACAACGAGCAGAGACGTGAAACAGGAGAGGAACAAAATCCGCGGCAAAAGGTAAGCGAAGAAACGTTGTGGAATACTGATCGTTTCCTAGGGTGGAATAAAAGGAATTTTTCTGAGCCCATCCACCTCAGAAAGTTGAATTTGGTGTAAAAAAAAAAGTGCGAAACTTTTTCAATGAATATTAATATTTATGATTCGACCAAGGAGTTGTAAGTTGGAGAAGATTCAAATGATCCTGCTTAGAACATTTCCAGGCTTAATTAAAAGTTTTCACGACTTCGTAGCCTCTCGGAAACTCTTCAAGACTTATTCAATATTCTAGCTCCGTCTTTGATTTTTCACGTTCTTCTAGACATTAAAGACTGTGCTAGGTTTAACGTGGCCTCGCTGAAACTTGCCAGTTTTTTTTTCTGATTCTTCAAGACTACTTTTAGATTTGCTAAGACACTTTTGAGATTTTGAGCTAGTTTCAGTCTTTTAGACCTGTTTTAAGACATCTAACTTGTTCAACACCTTACAAGCCTATTCTAAATGGGTTGAAGACGCTTCGAAATTGTAAAAACTTTCTCAGTAAATAACTATTTTCAATAAAAGCCCAAGTTCCATACTAGGCATTGAAAATGTGATGGACTACACACAGCCATACTTGTAGAAAACTCTTCCAACCTTGGTTCAAGACGGTGCCTGGGGTCTGACTGACGTGAGACTTTCTGAGAATCTTCTAGACGTGCTTAAGATTTTTTAAGACTCATGAAAACACTTCTGAAAGTTTTTCAGATCTAGTCTAGATCCTTCAGGATTCGGCAAGATACTAAAACATGTTTGAAAGAGAGTTTGAAACCCATCTGGATTCGTTTTGAGAGAAGTCTTGATCGGTCTGGAATAGTTTCAAAAATCCTAGAGTAGTCTCAGATGTTTAATTTAGGCCTAGAATAGTCTTGAACGAATATGAAAAAGGCTTGGAGATAGTCCGGAATATGTCTCGGCTGGAAAGGCAATGAAGAAATTTTGAGACAGTACGATACTTTTTTTAATTAATGCATAAAAATACTCGATTTTGAGCAGTTTCAAATCATCTGGTGAAATCGTACTGAAATACTACTGCAGATGTTGCGACGTGTAAATTTGTGATATGCCGCTTACCTATCTATTTTCATGCACCAATTTCTCCATACCGTTGAGAGAAAACACAGTTTCTCGCACTTGCGGTAATTCTCTCCCTTGAGTGGGAGAATGTAAATGAGTAGATTCTCACGCTGAGTAGATGTTGGCAGCATTTACCAAAAGGCGAAAACTTGTACAATTTTTCATGTGAAAAATCGCGTTTCTCACGCATCCGTTGAAAAAAGCATATTTTCAATGTTGCTAACTAATCTTCCGAATTGCCAACTATGTCCCTAAAATGTTGTGGGGGGGGGCATCCTTCGCCTATAGCTTTCTATCGGAAAGAAAACTGTTCCATGCTTGATTGAATTTTTTATTTTTTTGGTATTTTAGGATTGAACCCTTCTGCATTTGATCCTGGAAGGCGACATCTTGATCTTGCTTTCCACTTTGGACATATTATGGGGTTAAAAAAATACGGCCATTTTTATTGAAGCATTGCATGCGAGATCATCGTAATTTCAGAGACACTTCAATCGAAGCATTGGAGAGTGGAGGATCCCTGTTTTTTTGACAAGACAATGCAGTTTTGTCGGCTTGGGTTATTTTGTCAATTGAATATCTTACTTCGCCTTAAATTTAGCGAATTGCTAAATTTTGAAAAATTAACGTAACTTGTAGATTTGACATCGATGATAGAGGGGCGAATGGCGATGCACGTATGCCAAATAGGTATACATAAATAATTTTTAGAATTGATTTATTGTTATCGAATTTGAATTTTGGGATTTCGCATGGGACCTAATATAAAATTTGATGCAATCCTCGCAACTAGGGGTCCAAAAAATCTAATTTCCATCGATACCATTAATTAGGGTAATATCGGGTACTCATGACTTGTTTACTGATAACTAGAGCTCGGATTTTCATGCGCTTAAAAAATTATTTTATGCGCATAAAACATGCATTTATTTTCGTCAAAATATGACAAAATATGCACTTATCTAGCAAAAATGCACTTTTATGCAACATTGATATATGGATATCTTTTGAAAGGATTTTTTAATTGGAAGGTCATTTTTTAAAACAGAAGTGTGCAGAAAATTAAACAAATGAAAAAAAAGACAGTGCAGCCGTAGGCAGAAAGTAGAATGCGTTCTGGAATCAGTCACTTTCGTATTGATTTTCAGATTTAAATTGTAGTACTTTCAATGTATCAGTACGAAAAAAAATTTCAGAATTTCTTAGTTTTTTCAGGTTTGCCATTTTCAGTGAAAAAAAAATTGGCCACAATTTCCAAAATATGGCTGAAAAAAAATTTAAAAAAATCAAAATATGACAAATATGCGCTTAAAACGTCTAAAATATGCAAAAACGTGTATTTATACCCAAAATATGCAAAATATGCACTATCAAATTGGGCTCATTTTACTCAGAATGTTATGATTCGCAAAGATCTACACGATATGCGTGATCTTCTCCAATGTAGGAAAACATGACAAATCATAAAAATCCGAGCTCTACTGATAACCATACTAGCGCTCCAATAACAAGACCTAAGTAGCCGATATTACCACCGGTGTTTGATATTACCCAAGTTGACTTCACTGATAACGATATGACACTAGCGCTCCTACAATAAGTCACGAATGGCCGATGTTACCCCAGTTAACGGTACTTTGTTCGATTACAAAGAAAAATTAACATAGCCGGTTTTGAAGGATTTGGGTGATAACAACTCCTCTCTCTTGATAGTCAGAAATAACAAATGAGGAGTTATCTGTCAAAAGGGCGCTTCACATAATATGGGAATCCCATATGTCAAGCGCCCTTTTGACAGATAACTCCTCAAATGTTCATAGAAATTTTCTGGAAAATTGAGAAAACGTTTCTCGTCTTGCTCACAAATGACTTTTCTCCTATCATGGGATGAAATCCACCTATGCAGAAGAATATTGTGGTACTGGATATCAAAATTAATACATATTTCTAATATGAATTACACCACTTAACCCGCTGTGCGAGAGAATTTTTAAATTTGTTTCGAATTTGCCTTTTGATTGTAGAAAAATATTATTATATTGAACGAACATGAACGTTTTTCTTTCTTAGAATTTAATAGAGAAAATGTAGAAAAGAACGAATGTTTTCAAGCATGCATAAAGTGGACTTTTTCTTTAAATGAAAACTGGGTTATATGAATTCAAAACAGATAACTGCGTTTTGATACTGTATCGTGCTATCGCAAAAAAACGTAAACCTTCTTTCTAGCTGTGTATTACATGTCTTACTTCAGTATAGTAATCTACTTCTGAAACATCAAGATGCATTTTTCTGAAAACACACTTCACGCCAATAGAATCTTTGTAAAAACTGGCTCTCAATTACACAAAAATCTTGAATAGGTATGAAACAATCTCCGAAGTTTCTTAATGAGAATTAAAGAGAAACAATGAATCTAAAAGAAATCTGAGGAGTGTTTATAAAACCTCGCTCAGTGAGTCCGGAGGGATGTTAAACAGTTCTAACGGAAACACAGCCTCAGATGTTCAAGTAATTTCAGTTACACACTTAAGTATGTCTATCACGTTGATTATATTGAATTAATCGAACTCGCTACTGGTGTTGTTATTGAAATCAACGTTTTAATCAAATACTACCGTTGTGAACTTGATTTCATTTTTTGCCAAGTCAAATGGCATTGACTTTTTGAATATCAGTTTTGAGATTGAATTTCACTCCAAGTATCATATTATACTTAGTACACATTTTGCCTACCAATTGACCCAAAGAACTTTTGAATTGGATTGAAAGTTTGTTATATGTGTACTTCGAACAAATTTTCCCGCTATAAGGTAAATTCTTAAAAATAACTCCATTGTAAGGAAAACACATTTAAATTTTCTGATAACATTAACAGATAAGAATACTTAAATTGAACAAGATTACATTTCTGCAGGGGAAAAAAAATGAATTAAGGAAAAACTCGAAATTTGTTTTTAATGTTTGAAAAAATAAGAATGTGTTACATTCGCTCTCCTGGTCACGAGATGAATAAAATAAAATGCTCTGTCTTATTCCGCTCCTCCAGTTTGTATATTTATTGTCTTTTATTATTTTTATTTATTAATTAATCGACTGTAATAATGATTTTATATTTTCTAAGCCTATTTATGTAGTTATATTATACATAATGTACATAATAGCATCTAGCTATACCTATCTACTCCTTAATTTTCTTGTTCAATAGGGCGCACCTAATGCGTAACAAGATTTCGAGAAAACGTTTTCTTCGTTATTAGGTCGTAAGTTATTTCGTTAACGTGTTACTTAAAAAGTATTTTAATTATGAAGTAAAGAAAATAAAGGGACAGAACTATACAGTTCGAAGTACAGTAACCTGTCTGCAGTGTAGACGTAACTGAAAAGAAATCTATATGAACGGACGTTCCAGTTAAGCAGATGAAAAGCTGTCGAATTTAATTCGCGATATGCAAATCGAGGTAGACGTTTCGATGGGGATCTTCAGAAATTGTTAAAAATAATGATAACCCAACTTCTTTTTTGCTTCTATCTCGAGTTTCATTATAATGACGGAATTTTATCCGTCGTACGGTTCCGTCGAAAATTCGTATCTGTTCTATCGCTGACTGAAATAATTGAATTATTTAGAACGCCGACCAGGATGATTGTCGAATATATAATCAGATTCGGATGGTTTTGAAGAATGGCGATTATCGACTTGTTGTATAAAAAGAGAAATATGGAAGTGAAGAAAAGAAAAACTTGGTGAAAAGGAGAACACTAGACGTGCACAGATGTACCAGTGATCAGCGTCCTCTTAACTACACCATCTTGGAGATTAGAAGTATCCCGGAGTACTTTGTTCGTAGGATGATGTAACAGGAGGTTACTGCCCTTGCCTAATTACCTTCGCGTCGTTAGTTATTTTAAGAGGACTCAATAGTTTAAAAACTATGAACCAGCCTCCAAAATGTACGCATGATCGAATTTTGACGAAGATAATTTTGACCCGCTCCCTTCTCCCGTGTCGGTTACTTGCAATATGAAAATGCTCTGTTCTTTCATCACTTTTAAGAATCTCCTATAGGTACCAAATAGAGTGACAACTTATTCTCACGCCTGACTTACACATGTTTTCCTCTTGTTAACTCGCGTCTTATTTCATTTAATTTATACAGACTATACTCATCTCATTCAGCAATGATATCATTGAAGCGTGTTGTTTAATGGCACTGTACATGCAGGTGTGCAAATATTGTGTAAGTAATCAATCTTGAGGATAGAAGATTGTTGTACCTACTCATGTGTAATGTACCTACTCATATGTATTGCAAATACGTTGTAAGTTCCTATAACGTTTGCTCGAAGTACGAACTGTTGAAAATTCCCGGTATTTTTTCTTTGCCCACTCCCAAATTTTTCAGTCTGTTTGAACTCTGTCTGACGAATGGCTTACGCATTTTTACGTCAGTACACTTTGTAATTGAATCGACCAACTCTAGCTAAGAGAGCCGCACTTACTGCATGTGTGTACTCAGTTACCATTATTAATTTTTATGTACCTACTACTCTGACCTACGATTAGCCTCTGACTTTATTATCGGGTTTCATATAACCTGACTGGTTTATATATGCGTCGAGAAAGCCGAATTGTTTATTTATTTATTTATTATTATTTTTTTTTTGTTTGTTTAGTCTTACGTGTACATAATTTTCTTTATAACCTCGTAAGAATGTCATGATAACGCGATTTTAAGTCTCATGTAAATATATAATGATCTCACTCGTTGTATTGTTTTTTTTTTATTTCATGAAAAGCTCGAGTCGCTCTTTCTCCTGTTAACTGCTTGGAAATTTGTATTCACCTCTTTCGGCAATAAATTATATACCGCACAATTACTGATATCTGATATGGCGCAACATTTTCAGATCGAAAAATTTACCAGGTCATCCCAGTACCGAATCTCTTCCGAAAAATTTTCTGTATAGGTAGTTGTAACACAATCAGCATTTGGGGAGGAATGTGCTCTAGTTTCGTTCTTTAGCATTGGGATGTTAACCTGAGTTTGCGAAGTTGGTATCCCTGACGGTAATAACGAGGTGATAAGGTACGGAAATTATCCCCTTTCAATTCTTATCAGTTCTCGCCAGTGTCACCATACCACAATACTAGCGCTACCTCGGTGAGGTTAACATCCCAATTCATATCTGTGAACTTTGTTCAGGAGTAGAGGGTATATCTCCTTTGTTTCGTATCTCCTGAACCAATGTTTGAATACTGAACGAAAGCTCATTTTGAATCGTTCGCAAACCTTGTTGTGTGAGAAGGGATGTTTGTGTTGTTACAAAGAATGCAGGTAGGGATTGGTTAGAATGATTAGTAACGCGTTTACGCGTGTCAGTTGGAGGCTCAGTGTAGACAGTTTTATCTCGATTTTAGTGCGATATACGGTTGGTGCAAAGTGCTTTCTTCAGTGCGAAAAGTATTTCCTTTGTTTACTCGATACTTCTGAATTGTTTCAGACATCATCGGCGCGGGTGAGTTTTTGTTTATTATTTTTGCCTTTGGTACTCAACTTGCTGGAGTGTTCAGTGTATGTAGTATTGAGTGGCTAAGTACTCGCTATAGTGATCAATGTAGCACCACAATTGACCAAACACTGTATTCGAATACATGTAACTATGAATATAGTAGTTGCACCAAACAATTAACGAATAGGTAACAGCTACTTCCGTGAAACATGCATGTATGGAAATGTCGACTAAAATGTCAGTATTGAAATCCAGGACATTTATTACGCATTTGCATGTGCAGTGCTCATGCAAATGATGATGCTCTGTTTACAGTCGACTGTTGTATACATTTCCATGGACTAAATAATGAACAAAATTGTTCAGTGCATGTAAATGTAATTGACATTTTAGTCAACCAGTATCTTCATGTATCGACATTACTAAAGAATGTTTGACATCGTGGGTATAGTATCAACATTACTTCATTAACATTCTAGTATCAGTGTACACACAAAATTAGACTCAAGTGTCAATTATACAGGCGACATTTGCATTGATACGTCTACTCGATAAATGGTTTAGGCTGAATCATTTTTGCGTAAATTGTCATCCATCTTGTATGGTTGAGTTTAATACAACGTGTTCTAAAGTATTTGGATGCAAAAGTTGAAAGACCCTGAAAATCGGGTGTCTATGCAGATGTCAATGCTTCTGTCAACGTCGACTGTATTGCATGGGACTATTCGTTATTTGTACAGAAGATGACGAATACAAGATGAAAGTATTATATTCGTCTGTACTTTTGAATGCTGATTGAATATTTGTGATGCGCCAGTTGTATTCACATTCGCGGCATTGTTGGAAATATAATTAAGATTTTTTTTCTTTTCCTTTTCAGGTATATAACCCTATTAGGTTACTTATTAGTGGCTATGTTTTCGTTATGTAGAAAAGCAGAGGAAAACAAAATGCATCATGTTATTTATTTTTTAGATTGCCGGTTTTTAATAAAAGAGAAAGAGTGGAAAAGTTATTCAAAATAAATGAAGGATCACTTTTACTATTGTTTCTTCAATATTTGTTTCCTTTTTCGCGCACGAACATGTTATACTACCTAATCTATATGATGTGTTTTTATAATGTTTATTGATAGAATTATCCTCCTAGGCCCCTAAGATCCCTTTTGTTATCCAGAAGTGTTCCTCACAGTTTCACATTTTTTGAGGAGCTCACGCGAAACCACTGGTCCCCGAATACCCAAATTTAAAAAAACCTGGAAATTCGTTTTTGACCCTCTACCTTTAGTCATCCATGGTCACAAATTTTGAAACATGAAAGGTATCTTGCTGCATGAAGATGGGTATAATATTGTGCGCAGCGGTTGATATGCGCACTGCTGTTTGGCTGCATATTGCTACATTCACGGGCAAAGAAATGTAGCAACGTGTTGTTTATAAAGAGTAATTAGTGGGCTGACAGGAAGAAAAGGACCTCAGGGCAAAAAACCTTCTTTGTGATAACAACTGTTTCTGACTAATTTTTGGCCGCTCTTTCGCGTGGTGTCGTCGAAAAAATTCTAAAAATTTTTCCCAAATGGCTGTTAAGTCTCTAAAGTTGAGTGTCTCCGTAACGTGTAAACGTTATCAATTTTGTTTACCCGCTCTCCTGTAAAATTTACATTTTTGGCGCTGAAGTCCCTTTTTTCCTGTCAGCTCACGCATCACATGTTGAGTTGGTGACTGTGTTTCAAATCGGCTGAGTTCATTCTTTTATCAATTAAGGAACAAAAGTTATTTTGCGGCAAAAAATTTGCAAATAGGTTTTTGGGAAGAACTGAAATCCTCAAAAAGCAAATGTTGTTTGAAGAAAACTGCCATATACAAAACAAAGTGAGTACATTTTCGTGTAATTTAAGACTTGATACATCAAATTTAATCCACAGTTATGGAGGTTACAAGATACAAATATGACCTTTGAAGATGTCAACATGCGGGTAATTGTAACTTGTAAGCATTAGAAGTTCAAAGTTTCAAAGTCAAAATGTGCTGATCGGAACTCGGAAGCAATTTTGCGATGAATCATCATCGGATTATGAAGATGTAGATCTAAGCGTGAATGATATGTGTGATGACAGCGAAGGTTATGATGAATCCTTTGACAAAATTCGGGGGAAATGAGACTTGGTTTCGGTACCACATTAGAGGGGAATGGGCTCACAAGACACATGCTTTTGGATTGAGAAGGCGGAAGATTTTGTCTGTGATTATTATTATTATCATCATCTATCTATTATCTAAACACGTAAAATTAAAAGTTTTTCTAGTGCGCACAATTACCCGCCAACTTTTGGTGAAGTGGAATTTGACTTTTTTCCCTCGACTTTTGTCTACTATTCAACAAGTAGTTGAGAACTTGAGATGTATACCTTACAGTGCAGACAGGGGTGGTACAAGGTAAGGCTTGAGGATGACTTTTGCTAAGATGCGCACAATTACTCATCTTTCCCCAAGTGGTATGCGCTTAGAAATAACCCCCGTCACTAACATATTTGCACTACACGCCACCGTTGTGTGTTGCTACATGATAACTAAGCCTAATAGTAACGTGTATTGTCCGTAAAAGCGAATGACGAATACTTACACGATTACAGTAGATATACATTATGTATACAGATACTGTATGTATTTATGACTTCTTACTGCAGTTACTATTTGTATTCATTTACGTTACATTCTCGGTGAATGTCGAGTACAGTATTCCTCTCCCAATGAATACTCTTGTATTTACACGAATACGTGCAGTATTCATCTCCAAACGAATACTATTCTTAGTTACGAATAATTGTATTCGAATAGTGCCCAACTCTGGTTTATGGTGTGGCATTCAGCGTTTTAGGGGAGGGGGTGACTTTAATGCACGGAGTTGTCCCCGCCACCTCCACAGCTTTCAGTTGCTCTCTGCACCGCACTTTCTATAGACGTGGCAGTTGTTGGATGAAAATGAGTGTTTAATTTATTACTTTTCGTCTGCATGGAATCCCTCTTCTGTCCTGTTACTAGCCATTAAAAAAAAATGAGTTTTTGGGTTTTGAGGAAATAAATCTGTCGTTTCATTCGCCATATCACGTGACAATATCAGAGGAAGGGATTTGAGCAATGTTAAGAAGTTTTTACATGTAAGTATAAAAAAATTCCTCTAGAAATAAAGAAAAAATGTTTACTCGCTCGTAAATGAGACGTTTCTGTCATGTTTTGAAGGTCGTCGACATAAAATCTATCTCATCTACTTTTACATTAAAGAAATCCTCGCTATCCTGAGTAAGCTGAGCTATGATTTTTTTTTATTGTTTGAAATTAGAATCTTGAAATTTTTATCGCCTTCCTGGAAGTGATCATACTACAGGGCTGTTACAAGCTTATTCAGATTATCAGTTGAAGGTCCGTTGCTGCTGGTACGCTGTGGTATACTACCGGTAACCATTGTATTAGGGATGGAGACAAATTAAATTTTTGAAGAGATAAATTTCAGCAAAAGGATGTGATGACATTGAAGTTTCCAGGAAAACTTGGAACAGTAATCAATTTCCTCTTTGACTTGGGAGTGGGCAATATTCCCTTTTGCAACCCCTCCCCGTCCCATCTTAACTATAGCCCAGTCAGACATGTTTGATTGAAGTATCAATGTTCCAATTTTGATACATTAAGTAATCTCCATTTCCAACTGATCAAATTATAACCTGCAGTATGAATATAGAATTAAGTATTCAAATTATTAACCCCTTGTGCTCATTTGCTGATTCACACTATTTAGTAGTTCGGTCATTGGTGGGTACATACAAATACTTTTATAATGTTCTTTAATTTTTTTTTAACTTTTTTTTTTTTAGGAAATTTATTTGGCCAAACATGCATAATATGATTTATTTGCGGATGCGTGGTCACGTTTAAACTTCTTAATATTGCACGATCTCTTCCTCCCAAACGGTATAGAACTCTGTGATGTGAATTCTAGTCAACATTTGCCGCTTTATTTTGGGTTCTATTTGGTGTAGAGTCCAGACTGCTGCCTCTAGGCGGTTTGCCAAAATAGATAAGTAGCTACAGAGAGAGATAGAAACATTCGTACACCTGTAGAAGAAAGATGTGGAAGCTAGAAAAAGGGACTAGAGAGGGAGAGAAAAAATTGAAAAAATTAGAGGGTGTAGCACACGTCAGCCTCTTAACAAGTCTCCGAAGAAATGCCTCCGACGCAAGCACGGACGTAGAAAATTGCAACAAAACATATAAGTACGGAACAAAAATATTTGAAGGACAAAATTATTCGGACACTGCAATAATCACCATCGTAATAGTGTGTATTTTTCCCAGAAGGAATCTGACTTGTCTACGTTTTCCTGAAAAAGATTCGCTCAAATGTTCCTTTAATGATCGAAGATTGATATCTGAATAATTGATGAATTACAGAATATAATGAGTCATATTGATCGTAGCATGACTGAATGTGGAGTTAGGTACATATGGGTTGAAAAAATTTGAAACATAAAATTTCCTGCGTCCATTGCAATTTTAGCATTAGCGTGCAACCAAAAAAGAAGCACTGTAGTTGTGACCCGTTTCAGTTACCAGTACATAGAGTTACATAAACCAACTTGTGATCATTAGAGGAATATTTTCGCAATTTTTGTTAAAATGTAAGATCAAGTTGGATTTCTATAGAAAAATACGCAATGTGATGTACATGTTTAGTTTTTTTTATTTTTTCTGCACTTATTTTTCGGTCTGTCATCTCCGAAAAAGTGGTGCTCTATGACTCCCTACTTTGTCTCTTGTCACATACAATTTTTTCAAATTTTTTCTGCTCATTTTCTCATTGAATAGGCATTGCGAAAAAAACATCACGATTAAAACAGTTCCGGATCACTTTATGAGTCACTGTGGGTAGTGGGTACTAGGTAGTATGTACGCTGCACATTCTATAGCGACGTGTGCCTTTGTGTTATCCTTATCTCTACCTGACTCATCTTCATGTTTTTACCAGCACTCAACTATCGCTGGCGATTATAGGGCATTGTTCCGTGTATGTTTGGCTGCAATTTTTTGTGTGTGTGCTTACGTGCATTTCTTCAGTGACCTGTTAGAGGTTGACCTGTTCTACCCTTTTCTAATTTTTAACATTTTTCCCCCTGCTCAGTCCCTTCTGGTTCCTGCATATTTTTTCACAGATGTCCGAACGTTTCTGTCTCTCGCTGTACAAGAGAACAAGCATGTAGGTTGTGTTCTGCGCTCTGGTTTCCGTCGTCGTCGTCTCCTTTTTCCACGGTAGGCCTATTGGCCTGTCGGTGTGTTCGAAGCTGAATCGGAGCAAGATGTGTCCAGTGTCCACCAGTTTTCTTCTCGGTCTTCCTCTTGTCCGCTTTGACGTCGGAGTGTACTCCTTCATCTCTTTCCCGGCATAGCCTCTGATGTTGAGCGTACCTATTTTTATATTTTCGGTGGTGGGGTTTCCGTACGCGTGCGTTTTGTTTTTAACCAGGGGTTCGCCTCCGCCTGGATTCCCGTTGCGTCCATCCTGTCCGAGGCTCCTTTTTCTGTTTTGGGTATAACGTTTTCATCCCAAGTGGATACCAGTCACGAGGGGTATATCTGGATGACAGGGCTGCTGTCTTCGCTGTCCAGCCAACGGATTTGTGGTGTTTTCTCACTGTTAGGATAGGTTATATTGGATATTTTGGACAATGTAAGTAAAGGAAAGGGAGAGAGAAAAGGAAAAGGAAAGGAAAAGGTCTCAGGCAGTGGGAATTTCTGCCAGCCCCCTGCTAGCTCAGTTCCCTCCGGATTATATCCCTTGGTATGCAGCCCTTCCCACGTGCAGGTGCTAGCTCGGAGTTGAGGTTCATGGTATGAGATGCGCTGGTGCTTCTTCTTTGCCTGGGATTGGCAGTTTCCCCACGGTGATCCTCCTTAAGGGCCGCTTTGGTTTTCAGTGTTCATATTTCATATATAGAGCTCGGATTTTTATGATTTGTCATGTTTTCCTACATTGGAGAAGATCGCGCATATCGTGTAGATCTTTGCGAATCATAACATTCTGAGTAAAATGAGCCCAATTTGATGGTGCATATTTTGGGTATAAATGCATATTTTTGCATATTTTAGACGTTTTAAGCGCATATTTGTCATATTTTGATTTTTTTCCCATTTTTTCAGTCATATTTTGAAAATTTTGGCTAATCCTGAAAAAACTAGAAAATTCTGAGAAAAAAATTTTTTCGTACTGATACATTGAAAGTACTACAATTTAAATCTGAAAATCAATACGAAAGTGACTGATTCCAGAACGCATTCTACTTTCTGCCTACGGCTGCACTGTCTTTCTTTTCATTTGTTTAATTTTCTGCACACTTCTGTTTTAAAATATGACCTTCCAATTAAAAAATCCTTTCAAAGGATACCCATATCGATGTTGCATAAAAGTGCATTTTTGCTAGATAAGTGCATATTTTGTCATATTTTGACGACAATAAATGCATGTTTTAGCAGTTAGGTTGCTATCTGGTGGCGAAGTCGGAATTTCAAAATGGACTAATGTTTTCACCGGCAGGTCTTCAATTATTCATCAATCATTATTCAGTAAAATGAGGATGTGAATAATATTCGTCGATCATCGTTACCTATTCGTTATTCATTGCGGACGCAGTAACAAAACAAAAAATTTAACGAGGATCAGTGGCGTAGCCAGGATTTCTCCAAAGAGGGTCGGGGACAAAATAAGATTTTCAAGGGAGAAAAAGTCGACAATTGAAGTATATTTTTAAATCGCCAATATTAGAGGACTATGTAAAAATATTGGAAGGGATATTTTGTGTGTGTGGGGGAGGGGGTAAAATTTTTCTTGGGGATGGGGTACTTTTTCTTGAGGGACTTTTCTTGGGGAGGGGGGAAAATATTTTTGTTTGGGGGGGGGGGGGTACAAATATTTTTTGGCGGATTTCTGTTTGGAGGGTGATATATTTTTCGTTGGGAGCAGAGTGTAAAAAATATTTTTTTGGAATTTTTTTTTTGGGGGGGGGGGAATATTTTTAGTTGTGAGCAGAGCATTGCAGCCAGCCGAAAGCCGAAAACTAAAGCCGAAAGCCAGCCATATTTTTCATGAAAAAGTCGAAAGCTTAAGCCGATACATGGGCAGCTGTATTTTTGGAAAAGTCGTAAAAAGCCGTATTTTTTTGGCTAGCTTTCGGCTTACAGAAAAAAAATTCGCCAAGAATACAGAAAAATTCGATGAAAATGATGGAATTTGCAGTTCTTTTACATTGGGAAGCTGACTGGCTAACGCCTGACGCGCTGTTTCTAAGTTCTGAATTTCATTCTGATGCTTGTTTGCAGAGATGGGCGTTGATCACTATTTAATAAATTTGCTCTTGCTCTTGTTCTTTTCTATTTTTAGTGAACTTGTTCTTGCTCTTGTTCACTTGGTCTTCCAAGTTCCAACTGATCTAGTTCATCGTTTGTTCATTAAAAAGAACCTTTGCTCTTGTTCTTGCTCATTTAAAAGTAGGGGTTTTGTACAAAAAAATTGCGAGCAAAAATTTTTTCTGTGTAATGCCTACAATTGAAAACTAGGCTATTACCCAAACAATTATCGAATTCCTATGAGATTGTTGATTAAAATTTAATCAAATAAAAATTCAATAATGTTATAATTCGTAAATTGTAGCTCTGAAACCATTATGAAAGTTGAAACTAAAGTCTGGAAAGTGGAAATATACAAGAAAAAGCCAAAAAAAAAATTACAAAAAAATAAATGAACAAAGAATGAACAAGTTGATCAGGTTCAAAATTCTTGTTCTTTTTTGGGGGGAGATGAACTAGTTCAGAACTAAGTTCACCAAGTAGTGAACAAGAGCAAGTGAACAACTTGCTCTTCAAGAGCAACGCCCATCTCTGCTTGTTTTGCTAAATTACGAAAACTCAACTTCCAGACTGGAATGAAGACTCTAGAGGGAAATAGACTGGTTTGGGTCAAGAACATCATCTCAGGAACAAAGTAAATCAGTTGTGGGCCAAAATAATGGCTCCAGAGCAGAAAATGAAGAAAATTGAAAAAGCTGAAAGCTAGCCATAAAAAAGCCGAAAGCTAGCTTTATTCCCACGAAAGCCGAAAGCTGAAGCTGTATTTTCGAAGGTCGCAAGTTTAAGCCAAAAGCCAAAGCCGTATAATACGGCTGTAATGGTCTGGTTGGGAGGAGAGTGTAAATTTTTTTTTTTGGGGGGGGGGATATTTTTGGTGGGGAATATTTTTCTCCCTAATCTTACTGGGGTAATTAGAAAGTAAATAAAGTTTTTCCTATTTTCTCGGAGGGGGAAGGGGCAAATGACTGCGCTAGGGGAGGGCAACGCCCCCTAGCCCCACTTTGGCTAGGAGTCTGATTTCATTATTTGCGTGATTGATGTTACTGAATACTAATTACTGAATAATGAATGACTATTCGTTATTCATACTTACAACTAACGAATAAACTATTTGTTATTCGTTATTTATGCCCTTATGAATAACGAATAAATTATTCGGATTATTCATGAATAACGAATAAAGGTTGCGTTATTCATTATTCAAATATTATTCTGCCCATCTCTGGTATGAGCAGGGCTTGAAAGCTTGCTGAAAATTGAATACCAGGGTTCAAACGCTAGCTGAAAGTTGAAAGCCAGTACTAGTCGGCTTTTTCCTCCTTGAAAATTCTCTGCCTTGATTTTCTGTTTTGTGACATTAGTGACCTATGGCGGGATTGTAGTGTTGGCAAATATTCACTTCGAGATGTCCAGGAATCAAGACCTAAAACCAGGGCTTGAAAGTTAGCCGAAAGCTGAAAGCCAAAAAGCTGTATTTTTTGTGGGTTCTGAAAACCGAAGCTGAAAGTAGAATGTGTTCAGGGCGTGGAAGCTGAAAGCTGAATCCGAAAGTTTAAAAAATACGGTTTTAAAAGCCACAGCCGAAGGCTGAAAAAATTTTTTCGGCTTTCAAGCCCTGAGTAGGAGTAGGTTTAAGCCGGAGTTGGGCATTATTCGAATAATATTCGCAAATAAAAAGTTATTCGTTAGTCATTATTTGTCACTATAAGCGTGTAAGAAATATATGTATCTACTGGGCTTTGCCCAGGATCGTACGGGTTTTGTTCCATCATGGGAACCTTCTCATTCATACTTAAGCGCCTTTGTATTCAGTCATCGAATCATCGTACCTATATTCCTGAATAATCGAAGTCGCTCTTTTTTCCTCTTCATTGTTACCTGTCAAAACGTGACTAACAACTGCTTTGGTAAACAATCTATACTTGTTTTTCAAGCAGTCCGGTTTTCACAAAGGGACAAGTATAGGTAGGTTAATCGCTGGGATTTTCCAGTTTACTAGCTATATCTGGTTTTATGGTCAGTAGTATTGGTGCTGGGTAGACAGGGCTGGTATTTTGTTGCAGTCTAGGTTCAGTTCATCCAGAGGCAACATCTCTCACGTGCTCTCATGTAAAATTACAGTGGTCACTGGTTCTGTGTATGGCAGGGGAAGAAACCTGTGATGTGTATGTAACTCTAATGATCGGATCAAGTTTATTCAACCAGCGGCGTAAAAAAACGTAAGTAGGCTACCATTTTTTGATCCACTAATGTGCTGTGGAATTTATTTAGTCTTCGAATTCTTAAACAACTTACATGGTTTTTATTTCTGATTTAACGATTACTGTTTTAATTTCTAATTCGCATGAGATGAGCAGTGCAGCAGCAGGGCCAGTAAATGATGACGCGAAGAATGAACTGCTAAAAAAGAAATTATTTGAGGTATGCACGCATTTTATTCTCCTATTGCGATCATGGCTACTGCTTTTACGTATTTATTTATTTATCATTATTATTATTACTTATGATTTGGTAACATATGTTTTGCTCCGGATTGCTTAAGCTTCGATATAAGTATACAAGGTTAAGAAAGGAAACGGGTTATGATAAAGCTGTGTGGTAGTTGGTAGTAGGGGATAAGGTCATCAATATATTGCTAAATCTTGTGATATTTATTTTATATTTTTAAAATTTTCTTTGAAATTCTTTGTGAAAAAATGTTTGCATTTTAAATGTCAAGTTTATTTGCCTAATTAACGGCAATCGATCAACAATTAACGTTGAACAATTTTATAAATTGGCTTTGCTTATATTTTTATCAGTTATCAGCTTATCACCGTAGAAATTGCGAATAATTTACAAAATTTTATCTTGAAATTCATCCTTGTAAAACATTTTACGGTAAATTGCATTTCATGAAATATTTCAATGTGAACGTTTTCATCGAGTTGAATGAAATTTTGGGTCTAGTGTGAAGGTAAACCACCCCGTCCTGAATTTTTGAAGTCAAAATTTTTTGGTAAATTTGACCATTTAGTCGGCATTTAGGATCAGTAGTCAGCAGATCAACATATTTGTTATTTCATCAATTTAAAAAAAAAATTAATACTATATTTATTAGGAACTGAATAAGACAATAACCTATAATAATGGACAACACTTGGCATTGAGAAAGAAAAATAGGTAGTGCAGCAGTCTGTACTGCGACTAAGGATGTAAGAGTAAAGTTAATTAGATATAGAGAATTGAGATCACCTTAGTATAGATAACATATGCATACATATAGGTAACTAGTGTATTCTATTACATATCGGTAAAAGTTTTACGTTCAAGTCTGCTGCGCACTGGTGGGTCCTCAAGCAGCAGCGAGATCGTCTCTGGGTTAGGATGTTCATGTAGTCTTTACTCGTACTTTCTGGTTAAGCGTTCTGATTACGTTAGTAACTAGGTCGATATTTAGTTCATGATGTAGTTGCTCGCTATGGAAGGACCACGACGCGCCTACCGTCTTCCGGAGGATGAGGTTTTGTGGACTTGGAGTATTTCAATGTTTGAGTTGGCGGAACATCCACATATGGGGGCAGCATACAACCATATAGGTCTTATCCCAGTAATATGTGCAGAATTCTTCTATTCGCAAAGGGAAACTCCATTTCTTGGCCGGAACAGCCAATATAAGGATCGAAAGGCGGATTTAACAGGTTTTTTTCCTTATTTTTTTTTTTAAATATGAGCACGCCAGTTGAGTTTGGAGTCCAAGTGGACACCCATATACACTTAGCCTTATTGACGAGGGGGGCTGGAGAGCCGTCAATTATGGTTGGAGTATAGTTGTGGGGTCTCAGCGCAAAATCAGCCATAGCTGACTTTGCCTCGTTGATTTTGATTTTCCAGTTGCTTGCCCCAGACATACTGCATCGGGGGCTGTTGGGAGATTGGAAACTGATTATTGCAGTATGGTCTGCAAAAGAAGCGATGGTCGAGTTTGCCGGTGCTGTTATACGAGTATCTACTGTAAGTAGATATAAATTAATTTTTTATATTGTGAGTCAGCGTTTTCGACGTTAGCCGGCAAAACGTGACAATAACTCAATTTTTTTTTTTTGTATTCTTTAGATAGAAAATTTTTGAATTAGTCGGTATTTTCAATTTTGAATGTCTGTTGGAAAAATGTAAATATGAATAGCAAAGCTTTTATTTCTGAAAATTTTTGCACCGATCCGATTTGGCAGGTTTTAATCTATTTCCACAAGTCCACAAATCGTCGACTTTTTCTTTTATGAAATTTTTTTTTTTGTGCTGGATGGAAAATTCTCGTGCTCGATATTATTGAGTCAGAATTTTTAACATTAGGTGGCAGAACGGGAAAATAACTCAGTTTTTTCATATTGTTTGGATAAGAAATTTTGTATGAGTCGGAATTTTCAATTTTCAACGTCATTTGGCAAATTGTAAAAATGGCAAAGATTTTTTTTCTTTTTGAATGTTTTGCACTAATCTGATTAGGCATTTAACCTATTATATAATTTATTCGATTCCGCTCAAAATTTTATCTAGAAATTTATCCTTATGGAATATTTTACGATAAATTTATTGCATTTCATGAAATATTTCACTGTGAAGGTTTTCATCCTGTTGAATGAAGTTTTGTCTAGTGCAGTGGTAAACCACACCTGTTCCATTCTGAATTTTCGGAGTCGAAATTTTTTGGTAAATTTGACCATTTCGTCAGCATTTGGCTCAGTCAGCAGATCAAGATAATCGTTATTTCATCAATTTTTATTTAATTAAAAATATTTTTCTGCAATCATTGAGTAGCATTTTCAACATTAGCCGACATTTTTTTTTTTTTTTGTATTTTTTGGCTATTAATTTTAATTTTACCTATCGTATATATCCAACCAATCTCTCTGTCTTGGACATGGTACTCCTCACTTTCGCTCTGTCACCAGTGGCAGGATGGAGAATTTTTGAATTAGTCGGCATTTTTAATCTTAAATGTCAGTTGATAACATGTAACGATGGCAAGGGTTTTTTTTCTGGTCAATTTTTATTTTATGAAAATTTTATTGTGCTGGATTTAAAATTTTCGTACTCAGTATTATTGAATAAAAATTTTGAACATTAGCCGGCAAAATGTGAAAATAACTCAGTTTTTTTGTATTGTTTGGATAAAACATTTTATATAAATGAGTCAGAATTTTCAATCTTCGTCATTTGGCAAAATGTTAATGTTAAATTGGCAAAGGTTTTCTTCTTTTGGAATTTTTTGCACCAATCTGATTTGGTATTCATTGTTATATACATACATTTTTCAATTTTTTGCATCGATCCGATGTGGCTAAAAATTTTGTCTTGAAATTTACTCTTATGAAATATTTTACGATAAGTTTCATTTCATGAAATATTTCAATGAGAACGTTTTCATCGAGTTGAATGAAATTTTGTGTTGAGTGCAGTGGTAAAAACCACCCTTCCTACATCCTGAGTTTTCCAGAGTCGAAATTTTTTAGAAAATTTGACCGTTTAGTCGACATTTTGTATCAGTAGTTAGCAGATCAAGATAATCGTTATTTCATCAATTTTTTTAATTTAAATTTTTTTGTCCTGAATTTTCAACGTTAGCTTTTTTGGATGGACATTTTTTGAATTAAGAGTCGGCATTTTCAGTTTTGAACGTCAGTTGGTAAAATGTAAAAATGGTAACGCTGTTCCTATGGAACTTTTTACATCAGTCTGATGTGGCATCTGAACTATTTTTATACATATACATAATTTTTCAATGTTTTGCATCGATCCGATTTGCAATTTTTACTTCTGTTTCTACACGCCCCCCCCCACACACACCATCAGGGCTGGGCCCGTCCTTGGTCTGGAGGTTTCGGGAGCGGATGAGATTATCAAGCACTTTTCTCTTTATTTTCTACAAAAAATTTCAGTTTGTTATAGCAACTACTCGTAGAAAGAAAATCAGAAATTGTTTGATCAAAGAAGAAAGAAACTCGTATGGGCCGGAGTTATTATTGGAAAAAATCAAAAAGAAAGGGAAT
The DNA here is from genome assembly GCA_031841125.1 of Acanthococcus lagerstroemiae. Taxonomy (NCBI): domain Eukaryota; kingdom Metazoa; phylum Arthropoda; class Insecta; order Hemiptera; family Eriococcidae; genus Acanthococcus; species Acanthococcus lagerstroemiae. Next base: position 5,575,770 of record CM063108.1, read on the forward strand.
GGTCTAAGAAATAGGGTGTGGCCTAAAACATCCCCCTAGTTTTTATTTATTTATTACCAAGTGTTACCGACAAAACAATACCTCATTGAATCTTTAAAATTGACGACCTAAGAAAATTGTATTCTGTACGTTCTTCAAATTTTTCATTGGATGTTCGGGCTAAAATCAAAGTCAAATCGGAAATGTAATTGAATTTTTGAAATCTGAGTCCCCTCCCAAGAAAACCTATGCGAATATCATGTTCAATTTTTTAACTGGATTAACTTTTTCGGCAAAGTTCATTCGGCCCTTTTAAGGGGACCAAATTTGAAGTTTTGAGCCGAAATCTGGGTCGGATCGAAACTCTGATCAGATTATTGAAATCATGGACCCGATACCTTGCTCAATTTGTGTGGTACAATTAATTTGACCGTCCAGAGGGAGAAAAACCCAAGTCTGGGTTAAATCGAAAATCTGATTGCATTTTCCGAATCCGCGATCCAAAGAAGAAAATTTCGAAGGTGGTGCAATGTTCTAGCCCCCTTTCTGAGGAGAGACAATGTTTTCACCAGGAAAGAAACTAGACCTTAGCACTATAAGATCACCCTTCCTCCAACCTCGGATCTTTAGCCAACATCAATGAATTCATTTTATTTATTCGTTAAAGTATACTTCATTGTCATATCAATATTCATTTAGAGTTCTAATACTCCGTTCTTATTTGGTTATTTACAGTTAATCCGGTGACTGTGTTTGGTGTTCCCGAGAGTTTCCAAGTTATAGCAAGCACATCGCACTTATTTAGAATTATGGTGCTTGTTATTATCAGAGACTCAGCGTTGGGGCGTGTGTATGATATGGAGGGAGGGAGCCCCTCCCCACTGTTTCATCTAGTTTTCATTCGGTTCAAGCCACTAAGTCAGCGCATTTTCAAGATCAGCCGGCAGAATGTAGAAATGGCCCTCTCCCCTCTCATTTTTGCATCTGGTCGGCACTTTTTGGAAAATTTCCTTTCGGTTTCAGCCATTTAATCGGCATTTGGGACATCGTGTCAGCAATATATGAAAAAGTCCGTTCACGTGTTTTTTGTTTACTTGCCTACAAATTCTTTCGTCGAGTTGGCATTTTTGACCAATTTATCTTCCTCCCCTCCACCTATCCAAGGGCTTGTGACGCTACTGGTCATCATTTGCTTCAGAAATAGGTACATGCCAGTAATTAAAATTTTTGACACTTCATTTTTTTGACAGTTTCATCGATTGTAAAACCTTGAGTATAATACGCCTCGGCTTTTGTAATCTAAAATTGGGAAAAACTTCATCTAAAATTGAGGAGAAATGGCGCGTACACGCCTATGCAGGCGCGTACACGCCTATGCATTATGCTCGAGATTTTTTACGTACTAATGCAGTGTAAATAAAATAGCGATGTTTAACCGAAAGGCTATAAAGTCGATGGTTTCTTTTTATTATTCTTATTTTCGGATCCGCCGATTACAGTAAATACATCGCATTTATTTGGAATCTTTGATGTGTTGTTAATATAATTTTTTTAAATTTGTTTACAGATACAACCATGATTGTGTTCAGTGTTCCGGATGGCGATTGCTTGAGTAATGGACTCACAAACTGCCCTTAGTCCAAAGTATGAACTTGTAGAAAATCGAATAAAACATTTCTTAATGTAGGCAGTACAACGAAACATTGAGCTTCACTAAAAACTCGAGTTTATATTGCCTTGAGAATAGGCGGTTACTTCTCGCGTAGCTTTCGACTTCCTCTAACAGTTAGCATTAATAATTCGTTTTCGATTCCCCCCTCCTACTAACAGCAGTTTGTGAATTTACTCCTCATTTGCTACTAACTGTGAAATCTCGAGTGTAATAAATAGTTGCACACCCCGGGTTGGCATGCTTTAAAACAATGAAAAAACACAATCGTTGTTTTAAAACAAATATGTGTTCTAAAACTTTTTTTTTGCTTAAAACGAGTTTTTTAACCATGTTTTTCTTGCTTTTTTTGTTTTTTTTCTTCTTTTTTTTGAGATTTTCTCACTCAGAACCTACAGAGACCAAAATAATTTGTCAAGTACAAATAAATTTCAGAATTTTACGCAAAAATTTTCAGAATGATTTGATATTAGTGATAGTTATCAATACGTTTATTTAAAAAAAAAAACACGTTTTAAAAGAACGAAAAAGAAACAACATTGATAACATGTTTTAAAACAAAAGAACGTTTTAAAAGAAAACAAAACAGTGGTTTTGTTCTTTTCCAACCCTTCAGACAAATTGTGCGTACCTATGCTCGAGATTTTACTGTAGTTCTTCTTGCTACTAAGTATGAATAAGTGAGAGATGCTTTACCAAAATGCAGTAAGTCCATTTTTTTTTCATGTTTGGATCTGCAAATTATAGTAGTTCCATCACATTTATTTGGAATTTTGAATGGAATTTTTTGTTATTGTTTACAGGTACCCAAGTGATTGTGTTCAGGGTCCTGGATGGTGACTTTTTCAGGAGTGGACTCAGAAACTGCCCTTAGTCCTAAACATGACTCGCTGAAAATAATTAAAATAAAATCATAATACAACTCGAGTTTATATTGCTTTAAGAATAGGCAGGCTACCTCTCGCGTAGCTTTCGACTTTCATTTTTATTTATTTGTTTATTATAACTAAGGGCAGTTTGTGAATTCACTCTTTATTTGCTGCTAATTGTGAAATTTCGAGTGTAACAGTTGCACACCTCGTATTTTGTAATCCAAAATTGGGAGGAAAAGGATCTAAAATCGAGACAAATTACGCGTACACGCGTGCTAATTATGCTCGAGATTTTACTGTAGTTCTTCTTGCTGCTATTAAGCAGGTATGAATAATTGAGAAATGCTTCACCAAAAATGCAGTAAGTCCATGGTTTCTTCGATTTTTTTTTTAAATTATCATGTTCGGATTCCAGAGATAAAAAGAGCCCAAATCTTATTATAAATAATACCTTCCGATGAGGCTAGCTAGCTATTCACAAAAAAAGCAATAAGAGTCAAAACTGAAATCTGTCCCAGAAATGTGGACTTATTGTATTTTCGGGCCATTTCAATGAAGAAGAACACTTCAGAGAGGTATTTTAACGATATTGGCTAGTGAAAAGTTCAAATCTAGTCTTAAGAATAATAAAATCTATTGAGAATTCAGAGGCAGGGACTTGCGGTGTGTTTTCAAAAAGCTGCGCTGAAGTGTTCTTTCGTTATTGAAATCCGGTTTTACACGTCCTCTTTCTCCTATTCTGTTCATTTCTTTTCCTTTCCTCTCTCTCTCTCCTATTTTTTCGCCTTCCTGCTTTCTCTTCCTTCTCCCCAATACTTTCCTTAACTCTTCTTTCCCTCTATACTGCCCTTCCAATTTATTTGTATCTCCTCCTTCTCTTTTAATCTCTCCTTCTTTCCTCTCCATTCCTTCTCCTCTAACCCTACTTTCTTGTCCTTTCTTCACCCGTTTCTTCTACTTCTCTACCACATCATTCTTCTCTAAACTGCTTTCCTTATTTTCCTTTCTCCTTCTCCTTTTCCTCTCTCCTTTCTCCTCTGCCTTCCTCGTACCTCTTCCGTCTTATATCCCCTCTTATTTTTGTCCTTTCCCGCCATCTTCCTCCTTCTCTCCATCTCCCGCCTTTGCTCCCCTCCTTCTATAGTCTTCTTGCCTTTCTTAACGCCCTCCTTTCACCTCCTCACTCTTCTTTCTACCGCTTATTTCTTGGTATCCTTTGTGGTCCCTCTGTCCTCCTTTCCGCCTCTCCTTTTCTTTTCCTTTTCCCCTCTTCCTTTTCTCTTTACTTTTTCCCATTTTCCCCTTTCCCTTTTCCCCTTTCCCTGTTCCCTTTTCCCTTTCCACCTTTTCCATTTTCCTTTCCCCTTTTTTCCTTTACCATTTTCCCTTTGCCCTTTTAATTTTTCCATTTTCCCACTTCCCACTTCCCTTTTCCTTTCCCTTTTCCATTTTCTCTTTTCTATTTTCTCTTTTCTCGTTTTCACTTTTCCTTTTTTCTTTTTCACTTTTCCCATTTCCCTTTTCCCTCCTGTCTCTTTTTCCTTTTCTCTTTTCCTTTTTCCCTTTTCCCTTTTCCCTCTTTCCTTTTCTCTTTTCCCTTTTCTCTTTGCTTCTTTTCTCTTTTCCTCTTTTCCTTTTTTCCTTTTCCCTTTTCTATTTTCTATTTTTTCCTATTTCCTTTTCCTCTTTCTCTCTTTTCCCTTTCATCATTTTCTCTTTTCTCTTCGCTCCTTTTCTCTTTTCCCTTTTTTGTCTCCTTTCTCCTTTTCCTTTTCCTCTTTTTCTCTTTTCCCTTTTCCTTCTTTCCTTTTCCATTTTCCCACTTCCCACTTTCCTTTTCCTTTCCCTTTTCCATTTTCTCTTTTCTCTTTTCTCGTTTTCACTTTTCCCTTTTTCCTTTTCCCTTTTTCTTCTTTCCTTTTCTCTTTTCCTTTTTTCCTTTTCCCTTTCTTCTATTTTCCATTTTTTCCTTTTTCCTTTTCCTCTTTTTCTCTTTTCTCTTCTCCCCTATTATCTTTTCCTTTTTCCTTTTCCTTTTCCTTTTCCATTTTCTCTTCTCTCGTTTTCACTTTCAACTTTTTCTCTCTTTCACTTTTCCCATTTCCCTTTTGTTTCTTTTCCTTTTGCCCTTTTCCCTTTTTCTTTGTTCCTTTTCTCTTTTCCCTTCTCTCTTTGCCTCTTTTCTCTTTTCCTCTTGTCTCTTTTCCTTTTGCCCTTTCCATTTTTCTTCTTTCCTTTTCTCTTTTCCTTTTTCTCTTTGCCTCTTATCTCTTTTCCTCTTTTCTCTTTTCCTTTTTCCCTTTTCCCTTTTCTATTTTCTATATTTTCCTTTTTCCTTTCCTCTTTTTCTCTTTTCCCTTTTATCTTATCTTTTTCTTCTCCCCTTCTCTCCTTTTCATTTTCCTCTTTTTCTCTTTTCCCTTTTCCTTCTATCCTTTTCCATTTTCCCACTGCCCTTTTCCTTTTCCATTTTCTCTTTTCTCTTTTCTCGTTTTCACTTTTCCCTTTTCTCTTTTTCACTTTTCCCATTTCCCTTTTCCCTCTTGTCTCTTTCCGTTTGCCCTTTTCCCTTTTCCTTCTTTCCTTTTCTCTTTTCTCTTTGCCTCTTTTCTGTTTTCCTCTTCTCTTTTCGTTTTTCCCTTTTCCCTTTTCTATTTTCTATTTTTTCCTTTACTTTTCCTCTTTTTTTTTATCTTTTTCTCTTTTTTCTTCACCCCTATTCTCTTTTCCCATTTTTGTCTCTTTTGTCCTTTTCTTTTTCTTTTTTCCTTTTCCATTTTCTGTCTTCTATTTTCCCTTTTCCACTTTCCATTTTCCATTTCCCATTTTCCCATTTCCATTTTCCTTTTCCCCTTTTCTCTTTTCTCATTTCCCATTTCTTTTTCCTTCTTACTTTTCTTTCTTTTTCCATTTTATTGTTTCCCTTTTCTCCTTTCTCTTTTCCTCTTTTTCTCTTTTCCCTTTTCCTCTTTTTCTCTTTTCTCTTTTCCTCCTTTTCTCTTTCCCTTTCTCCTTTTTCTTTTTTCCCTTTTCCTCTTTTTCTGTTTTTCCTTCTCTCCTTTTTCTTTTTTCCCTTTTCCTTTTCCATTTTCCCATTTCCCTTTTCCCTCTTTCCTTTTTCCCTTTTCTCCTTTTCTCCATTCCCTTTCTCTTTTTCCTTCTTCCCTTTTCCTATTTTTTCTCTTTTTCCCTTTCCCTATTTTTCTCTTTTCCTTTTTCTATTTTTCCCTTTTTCCTTTTCCTCTTTTCCTCTTTTCTCATTTCCCCTTTCCCTTTTCCTCTTTTTCGGTTTCTCTTTTCCCTCTTCTCTTTTCCCATTTTTGTCTCTTTTCTCCTTTTCTTTTAAATCGTTTTCTCTTTTCTCTTTTCCATTTTCCTTCAAGTTCCTTTTCCATTTTCACTTTTCCTTTTTCCCTTTTCTCATTTTCCATTTCCCTTTCCTTTTTCCTTCTTTCCTTTTCATTTTCTTGTTTCCCCTTTCTCTTTTCCCTTTTACTCTGTTTATCTTTTTCCTTTTCTCTTTCCCCTTTTCCTCTTTCTCTCTTCCCCTCTTTTCCTTCTCATTTTTTCCTCTTTTACTTTTTCTCTGTTATTTTTTTCTCTTTTCCCTTTTCCTCTTTTCCCTTTTCCCCTTTTTCTTTTTTCCCTATTTCCTTTTCCGTTTTCCCATTTCTCATTTCCATTTTCCTTCTTTCCTTTTCCATTTTCCATTTTCCCTTTTCTTCTTTTCCTTTTTCTATTTTTCCTTTTCTCTGTTCCCCTTTCTCTCTTTTCTCTTTTCCCTTTTCTATTTTTCCTTTTTTCCTTTTCCTCTTTTCTCATTTCCCCTTACCCTTTTCCTCTTTTTTCTGTTTCTCTTTTCCCTTTTCCTTTTTCTCTCTTCTCTTTTTTGTCTCTTTTCTCCTTTTCTTATAACTCTTTTTCTCTTTCTCTTTTCCTTCTTTCCTTTTCCATTTTCACTTTTCCCTTTTCCCTTTTCTTTTTTCCCTCTTCTCATTTTCCATTTCGTTTTCCTTCTCCATTTTCCCATTTCTCATTTCCCTTTTCCTTCTTTATTTTCCCTTTACCATTTTCCCTTTTCTCTTTTCTTTTCCCGTCTCAATTTTCCTCTTTCCCTTTTCCTTCATTCATTGTCCCTTTTCCCTCTTTCCTTTTCCCCTTTCCTTATCTCCTTTTACCATTCCCTTTTCCTTACCTCCTTTAGCCTTTTCCTTCATTCCTTTCCCATTTTCCTTATTTCTTTTTCCTTTTTCCATTTTCTCGTTTCAAATTTCCAATTTCCCTTTTCTATTTTCCACTTTACCTTTTCCACTTTCCATTTTCTGTTTTCCATTTTCCCTTTTCCATCTTTCCTTTTCCATTTTCTGTTTTCCCTTTTCCCTCTTTCCTTTTCCCTTTTCCATTTTCTCTTTTCCCTTCCTTCTTCTCCCTTTTCCTCCATCCTTTTTCTTTTTCCTTCTTTCCTTTTCCACTTCCATTTTCCCTTTTCTCTTTTCTTCTCCTCCTCTTTTCCCTTTTCCTCTTTTTCTTGTTTTCCTTTTCTCTGTATCTTTTTCTGTTTTCCCTTTTCCTCTTTTTCTCTTTCCCCTTTTTCTCTTTTCCCTTTTCCCTTTTCCTCCTTTTCTCTTTTCCCTTTTCCTCTTTTTCTCTTTTCCCTTTTCCCTCTTTCCTTTTCCATTTTCTGTCATCCCTTTTCCCTTTTCCATATTCCATTTTCCCATTTCCATTTTCCCTTTCCCACTTTCCATTTTCTCATTTTCCCTTTTCCATATTCCTTTTCCCCCTTTTCTCATTTCCCATTTCTTTTTCCTTCTTTCCTTTTCCATTTTATTGTTTCCCTTTTCCCCTTTCTCTTTTCTTTTTCTCCTTTCTTTTTTCCCTTTTCCCATTTCTCAATCCCCTTTTCCTTCTTTCTTTCCCTTTTCTATTTTCTCTTTTCTCCTTTTCTCTATCCCTTTCTCTTTTTCCCATTTTCCTCTTTTCCCCCTTCCTAGTTTTTCTCTGTTTCCCTGTCACTCTTTTCTGTTTTCTCATGTCCCCTTTAAGCCCTTTTCCTCTTTTCTCTTTCTCTTCCCTTTTTTCATTTTCTATTATCTTTTTTACATTTTCCCTTTTCCCTTGCCCCATTTTCCTTTTCCTTCTTTCCTTTTCTCTTCTCCCTTTTCCTCTTTTCCCTTTTCTTTCTTCTCTTTTTGCTTTTCCTCTTTTCCCCTTTTTCTTTTTTTCCATTTTCCTCTTTCTCTCTTCTCCTTTTCCCTGTTCCCTTTTTTCTCTTCTCCCTTTTCCCTTTTCCTCTTCTTCTCTTTTCCCATTTCTCTTTTTCTTTTTTATCTTTTCCTCTTTTTTTCTTCTCTTTTCCCTTTTATCTGTTTCTCTTTTCTCTTCTCCCCTTTTCTCTTTTCCCTTTATTTTGTCTCTTTTCCCCTTTTCTTTTTCCTCTTTTTCCTTTTCCTCTTTTTCTTGTTTTCCTTTTCTCTGTATCTTTTTCTGTTTTCCCTTTTCCTCTTTTTCTCTTTTCCCTTTTCCTTCTTTCCTTTTCCATTTTCCATTTTCTGTCATCCCTTTTCCCTTTTCCATATTCCCTTTTCCCATTTCCATTCCCTTTCCCAATTTCCATTTTCTCATTTTCCCTTTTCCATATTCCTTTTTCCCCTTTTCTCATTTCCCATTTCTTTTTCCTTCTTTCCTTTTCCATTTCTTGTTTCCCCTCTCTCTTTTCCCTTTTACACTGTTTCTCTTTTTCCTTTTTCCTTTTCCTCCTTTTCTCTTTTCTCATTTTCCTCTTTTGCTTTTTCTCTTTTCCTCTTTTTCTCTTTTTCCTTTTCCATTTTCCCTTTTCTCTTTTCCACTATTCCCTTTCACTTTTTCCCTTTTTCCTTTTCCTATTTTCCCCCCTTTTCTTTAACTTCTTTTTCTCTTTTCCCTTTTTTCTTTCCCTTTTTCCTATTCCTATTTTCTCCTTTCCCTTTTTCCTCTCTTTCTCATTTCTCTTTTCTCTTTTTCTCTTTTCTCTTTACCTCTTTTCCATATTCTCTTTTCTTTTTCTATTTTTCCCTTTTCCTTTTTTCTCTTTTCTCTTTTTTCTTTCCCTTTTCCTTCTTTCATTTTCTCTTTTTGCTTCTCATCTTTTTCCCTTTTGCCTTTCCGTTTTTCCATTTCTCTTTTCTTTTTCTTTCTTTCCTTTTCCCTTTTCTGTTGTTCTCTTTTCTCTTTTCCCTTAACGCTTTTCCCGGAAGCAAAAAGAGAAAAAGGGAAAAGGGAAAAGTAGAAAAAAGAAAAGGGAAAATGGAAAAAGGGAAAGAGAAAAAGAGCAAAAGGAAAAGAGAAGAATGGGAAAGGGAAAAGAGAAAAAGAGAAAAGGGAAAAAGAGAAAAGTGAAAAAAGAAAAGAGAAAAAGAGGAAAGGGAAAAGAGAAAAAGAGAAAAAAGAAAAAGAGAAAAAGAGAAAAGAGAAAAGAGGGAAAAGAGAAAAGGGAAACGAGAACAAGAGGAAAAGGGAAAGGAAAAAGAGAAACAGAGAAGAAAAAAGGGAACAGAGAAGAAAATAGAGAAAAAGGGAAAAGGGAAAAGAGAAAAGGGAAACAGCTATGAAAAAAGAAAAAAGAGAAAAATAAAAAAATGGAAAAAAGAAAATGAAAAGGGAAAATGGAAATGGGAAAATGGAAATGAGAATTGGGAAATGTGAAAGGGAAAAATAATTGGGAAATGGTAAAGGGATGGAAAAAAGAGAAAACGGAAAAGAGAAAAAGAGAAAAGTAAAGAGGAAAAGGAAAAAGAGAAAAAGAGAAGAGGAACAAATAGAAACAAAGAAAAGGAAAACTAGAAAATGGAAATGGGGAATAGGGAAAATTGAAAAGGGAAAATGGAAAAGGAAAGACAAAAAAGGAAAAAGGATAAGAAAAAAGAGAAAAAAAGGAAAAGAAAAAAGGGGAAAAAGAGAAAAGAGGAAAGAGAAAAGGGAAAAAGGAAAATGAGAAGGGAAAATCAAACAGGGAAAAGAGAAAAGGGGGAAAGAGGAAAAAGAATAAGTGGAAAGAAGAGGTGAAAAGAATAGGGAAAAGAGAAAAATAGAAAATAGAGAAGGGGAACGAGAAATTGGAAAAAAGGAAAAGGGAAAATAGGAAATTGACAGAGAAAATGGAAAAGGGAAAATGGTAATGGGGAAAAGGGGAAAAAAGAGAAGAGAAGAAGAGAAAAGGGAAAATAGAAAATAGCAACAGGAAAATGGAAACAGGGAAAACGGAAATAGAGAAAAGGGAAAATGGAAAAAATAAAATAAAAAACGAAAAGGGGAAAATTGGAAATGGAAAAATGGAAATGAGAATTGGGAAACGTGAAAGGGAAAAAAGAGAAAACTGAAAAGAGAAAAAGAGGGAAAGTGAAAGGGGAAAAGAGAAACGAGCAAAAGAGGAAAAGGAAAAAGAGAAAAAGCGGAAAAGAGAAGAGGGAAAAATAGAAAAAAGGAAAGGAAAACGAGAAAATGGAAATAGGGAAAAGGGAAAAGGGGAAAATGGGAAAAGGTTAAAGGAAAATGGGAAAAGAGAAAACAGGAAAAGGGGAAAATGAAAAAGAGAAAAGAGAAAAGGAAAAAAGGAAAAGGGAAAATGAAAAAGGGAAAAGAGAAAAGGGAAAAGGGAAGACGGAAAATGGAAAATGGAAAAGGGAAGAGGAATATGGAAAAGGAGAAATGGAAATGGGAAAAGAGAAAATGGAAAAGTAAAAAGAGAAAGGAAAGAAGGAAACGGAAAAATTGAAAAGGGAAATGGAGGGAAAAAAAAGAAAATGGAAAAGAAAAGAGGAAAACAGGGAAAGGGAAAATAGAAAAGGGTAAAGGGAGGAGGAAAAAGGTAAAGGGAAAATGAAAAAGGGAAAAGGAAAGAAAGAAAATGAAAAGTGGAAAGGGGAAAGGAAAGAAGGAAAAGGATGAAGGGAAAATAAAAAATGTAAAATGAAAAAGAGAAAAGGGAAAATGAACAAGGAAAAATGGAAAAAAGAAAAGGGAAAATAAAAAAATGGAAAACGGAAAATGGAAAAGTTAAAAGGGAAAATGATAGAAGGAAAAAGAATAAGGGAAATTGGAAAAGGGAAAAGGGAAAAAAGAAAAGAGGAAAAAGAGAAGGGAAAATAAAAAAATGGAAAACGGAAAATGGAAAAGGTAAAAGGGAAAATGATAGAAGGAAAAAGAATAAGAGAAATTGGAAAAGGGAAAAGGGAAAAAAGAAAAGAGGAAAAAGAGAAAAGGGAAAAGAGAAAAAGAGGAAAGGGGAAAAGGGAAAAATAATAAATAGGAAAGGGAAAGGGCTAAATGGAAGTAGGGAAAATGGAAAAGAGAAGAGGGCAAACGGGAAAATGGAAATGGAAAAGGAAAATGGGAAATGTAAAAGGGAAATGGGAAAGGGAAAATGGCAAAAAGGGAATAGAGAAAAGGAAAAAGAGAAAAAGAGTGAAAGAGAAATGGGAAAAGCGAAAAGAGAAAAAAGAAAAGGAAAAATTGAAAATAAAAAAGGGAAACAGAAAACGGGAAAATGGAAATAGGGAAACGGGAAAATGGAAATAGGGAAAATGGAAAAGGGAAAATGAGAAATGGAAAAGGGAAAATGAGAAATGGAAAAGGAAACATGAGAAATGGAAAAGGAAAAATGAGAAATGGAAATGGGAAAATGAAAGGGGAAATGGAAAGGGGGAACTGAAAAGGAAAAATGGTAATAGAAAAAGGGAAAATGGAAAGGTAAAAGAGAAATGGGAAAAGGGAAACTGGAAAAAAGAGAAAGAGAAGAGAAAAAAGAGAAAAAGGAAAGGAGAAAAAGAGGAAAAGGGAAAAGAGAAAATGTAGAAAAGGGTAAGAGGAAAATAGAAAAGGGAAAAGTGAAATTGGGAACAGGATAATAGGAAAGGGAAAAAGAGGAAAAGAGAAAAAGAGGAAAGGGAAATAGAGGAAAAGGGAAGTGGAAAGGAAATAAGGAAAAAGAAAAAGGAAGGAGGGAAAGGGAAAATTGAAAATGAAAGATGGAAAAGGGAAAATGGAAAACAGAAAGTGGAAAATGGAAAGTGGAAAAGGGAAAGTGGAAAATAAAAAAGGGAAAAGGGAAATGGAAAAATTGAAAGGGAAAATGGAAAATGGAAAAGGGAAAATGGAAAAGGGAGAATGGTAATGGGGGAAAGAGGAAAAGGGAAAATGGAAAAAAGAGAAAATGGAAAAGAGAAACGAGCATAAGAGGAAAAGGAAAAAGAGAAGAGGAAAAAAAGAAAAAAGAAAAGGAAAACGGGAAAATGGAAAAGGGGAAAGGGAAAAGTAAAAAGAGGAAAGAGAAAAGGTTAAATGGAGAAGGGAAGTGGAAAAGGAAAGACGGAAAAGGAAAAAGAAAAAGGAAGGAAGGAAAGGGAGACGAGGGAAGGGAAAAGGGGAAATAGAAAATAACAACGGGAAAATGGAAATAAGGAAAAGGGAAACTGGGAAAGGGAAAATGGAAATAGAGAAAAGGGAAATGGAAAAGGAAAAATGGAAAAAATAAAATAAAAAGGGGAAAAGGAAAAGGAAAATTGGAAATGGAAATGAGAATTGGGAAACGGGAAAGGGAAAAGTAAATAGGAAATGGTAAAGGAAAAATGGAAAAAAGAGGAAACGGAAAAGAGAAAAAGAGGAAAAGGAAAAAGAGAAGAAGCAGAAAAGAGAAGATGGAAAAAGAGAAAAAAGAAAAGGAAAACGAGAAAATGAAAATAGGGAAAAGGGAAAATGGAAAAGTGAAAATGGGAAAAGGTAAAGGTAAAAGGAAAATGGGAAAGGGGAAAAGAGAACAAGGGAAGAGAAAAGAAAAAACGGAAAAGAAAAAAAGGAAAAGAAAAAAAAGGAAAGGAAAAAGAGAACAGAGAAAAGGGAAAAGTTTAAAAGGGAAAACGGAAATTGGAAAGGGAAAATGGGAAGGGAAAATCAAACAGGCAAAAAAGGAAATAGAAAAGAGGAAAAAAGAAGCAGGGTGGAAGAGGTGAAAGGAAAAGGGAAAAGAGAAAAGGGAAAGAGAAAAAGAGGAAAAGAGAAAAGTGAACATGAAAAAGGGAAAAGAGAAAACGAAAAAAGGAATAGGGAAAATGAAAAAGGGAAAATGGAAAAGGGAAGAGGGAAAATGGGGAAAGGGAAAGGAAAGAAGGAAAAGGAAAAATTGAAAAGAGAAACGGAAAGAGAGAAAAGGGAAAATGGAAAATGGAAAAGAAAAGAGGAAATAAGGGAATGGGATAATGGAAATGGGAAAAGGGAGGCGGAAAAAGGTAGAGGGAGGAGGCGGAAAAAGGTAGAGGGAAAATGGGAAACGGACAAGGAAAGAAGGAAAATGAAAAGGGGAAGTGGAAAGGGGAAAGGAAAGAAGGAAAAGGGAAATAAAAAATGTAAAATGAAAAAGAGAAAAGGAAGAATGAAAATGGAAAAGCGGAAAATGGGAAATGGATAAGGTGAAAGGGAAAATCATAGAAGGAAAAAGAATAAGGGAAATTGGAAATGGGAAAAGGGAAAAACAGAAAAGAGGAACAAGAGAAAAGGGAAAAGGGGAAAAAAGAAAAGAGGAACAAGAGAAAAGGGAAAAGAGAAAAAGGGGAAAAGGGAAAAAGGGAAAATAGGAAATAGAAAAGGGAAATGGCTAAATGGAAGTAGGGAAAATGGAAAAGAGAAGAAGGGAAACGGGAAAACAGAAATGGAAAAGGAAAATGGGAAATGTAAAAGGGAAATGGGAAAAGGGAAAATGGTAAAAAGAGAATAGAGAAAAGGAAAAAGAGAAAAAGAGTGAAAGTAAAATGGGAAAAGGAAAAAGAGAAAAGAGAAAAGGGAAAATTGAAAATAAAAAAGGGAAACGGGAAAAATGGAAATAGGGAAAATGGAAAAGAGAAAATGGAAGGGGAAATGGGAAATGGGAAAGGTAAAAGGGAAAATGGAAAGGTAAAAGAGAAATGGGAAAAGGGAAACTGGAAAAAAGAGAATGAGGAGAGGGAAAAGAGAAAAAGGAAAGGAGAAAAAAGAGGAACAGGGAAAAGAGAATAAGTAGAAAAGTGTAAGAGGAAAAGAGAAAAGGGAAAAGAGAAATTGGAAACAGGGTAATAGGAAAGGGAAAAAGAGGAAAAGAGAAAAAGAGAAAAGGGAAATAGAGGAAAAGGGAAAGAGGAAAAACAAAACTGGGAATCGGGAAAATAGAAATAGGGAAAAGGAAAAAGGAAAGAGGGAAAAAGGAAAAAGAGAAAAGGGAAAATGGAAAAGTGAAAAGAGGAAAAGAGAAAAGGGAAAATGGAAGAGGGAAGAGGGAAGTGGAAAAGGAAAGAAGGAAAAAGAAAAAGGATGGAGGAAAAGGGAGAAGAGGAAAGAGAAAACAGAAAATGGAAAAGGGAAAAGGGAAAAGGAAAGAGGAAAAATGGAAAATGGAAAATAGAAAAGGGGAAATGGAAAACAGAAAATGGAAAGTGGAAAAGGGAAAGTGGAAAATAGAAAAGGGAAAATGGAAAAGGGAAGTGGAAAAGGAAAGAAGGAAAAAGAAAAAGGATGGAGGAAAAGGGAGAAGAGGGAAGGGAAAAGAGAAAATGGAAAAGGGAAGAGGAAAGAGGAAAATGGAAAATAGAAAATGGAAAAGGAAAGATGGAAAATGGAAAACAGAAAACGGAAAATGGAAAGTGGAAAATAGAAAAGGGAAAATGGAAATTGGAAACGAGAAAAAGGAAAAGGAAATAAGGAAAATGGGAAAGGAATGAAGGAAAAGGGAAAAGGAGGTAAGGAAAAGGGAAAGGGAAAAGGAGATAAGGAAAAGGGAAAAGGAAAGAGAGAAAAGGGAAAATGAAAGAAAGAAAAGGGAAAATGAAAGAAGGAAAAGGGAAAGAGGAAAAAACAAGAGGGAAAAGGAAAAACAAAAGAGGGGAAAGGGAAAATTGAAAGGGGAAAGGGAAAAGGAAATATGGAAAATGGAAAAGAGAAAAGGAAAGATGGATATGGGAAAAGGGAAAAGGGAAAATGGAAGAGGGAAGGGGAAGAAGGAAGAGGGAAAGAAAAAGGGACAGGGGAAGGGGAAGGGGAAAGGGAAGAAGGAAAAGAGAAAATGAAATAGTGACGAGGGAAAAGGGAAAAAGAACAGGGAAGAGGAGTGAACAGGGAAGATGGAAATGGGAAATGGGAAAAGGGAAATAGGGAGGATTGAGGAGAAGGTAAGGGAAGAGGGGGGATTACTGTGGAAATGAAAGATGAAAGAAGAGGAGAATGTGAAGAGGGAGGAGTGAAAGGGAAGAGTCGAGAGGATAAAGGCGTGTAGCGGAGAGAGGAGAGGAGAAAGGGGAGAAGAGGAGAAAGGGGAGAAGAGGAGAAATGAGTGACGCTGATTAGAGGGGAGGAGAAATTAGGAAAGAGGTGATGAGAGAAGGGGTTGAGGAACAAAGAAGAGGAGAGAAGTTCAGAGGTGAAGATTGAAAGGACAGGAGAGAAGAGAGAGATCAAGGAAGGAGACAGTGATTAGGAGGAGAGGAAACAGATGAGTAGTGAGAGGACAGGGAGGGTAGACAATGGTTCTCTCCTCTCTGCTCCTCTCACAACCCCTTCTCTCCTCCTGGAGGAGGAGGAGGATCAAGGAGAGATAACAAGGAGGGAAGAGAGCATGAGGAGGCCACGGAGGTGGAGAGATAGGACAAGGAGTGCTCTCGCTCTGTCTCTCTCCCCTCTTCTTACTCCTTTCCACTCTCTCTTCCTCCTCTTCTCCTCTCTCCTTAGAGAAAGGAGGAATGAGGATAAATAGGGGAAGGTAGAGGAGAAAGGAGGGAAATGAAAAGGAGGATGGAAGAGAAGGAAGTGAGGAAGGGCGGAAAGGAGGACAGGAGGACCACAAAGGATACCAAGAAATAAGCGGTAGAAAGAAGAGTGAGGAGGAGAAAGGAGAGTGTTAAGAAAGGCAAGAAGACTAGAGAAGGAGGGGGAGCAAAGGAGGGAGATGGAGAAAAGGAGGAAGATGGCGGGAAAGGACAAAAATAAGAGGGGATATAAGACGGAAGAGGTGCGAGGAAGGCAGAGGAGAAAGGAGAGAGGAAAAGGAGAAGGAGAAAGGAAAGTAAGGAAAGCAGGTTGGAGAAGAATGATGTGGTAGAGAAGTAGAAGAAACGGGTGAAGAAAGGACAAGAAAGTAGGGTTAGAGGAGAAGGAATGGAGAGGAAAGAAGGAGAGATTAAAAGAGAAAGAGGAGATACAAATAAATTGGAAGTGCAGTATAGAGGGAAAGAAGAGTTAAGGAAAGTATTGGGGAGAAGGAAGAGAAGAAAGCAGGAAGGCGAAAAAATAGGAGAAAGAGAGGAAAGAAAAAGAAATGAACAGAATAGGAGAAAGAGGACGTGTAAAACCGGATTTCAATAACGAAAGAACACTTCAGCGCAGCTTTTTGAAAACACACCGCAAGTCCCTGCCTTTGAATTCTCAATAGATTTTATTATTCTTAAGACTGGATTTGAACTTTTCACTAGCCAATATCGTTAAAATGCCTCTCTGAAGTGTTCTTCATCATTGAAATGGCCCGAAAATACAATAAGTCCACATTTCTTGGAAATAGGAAAAACTGCCTACAGATTTCAGTTTTGACTCTTATTGCTTTTTTTGTGAATAGCTAGCTAGCCTCATCGGAAGTTATTATGTATATAAGATTTGGGCTCTTTTTATCTCTGGAATCCGAACATGATAATTTAAAAAAAAAATAAAAGAAACCATGGACTTACTGCATTTTTGGTGAAGCATATCTCAATTATTCATACCTGCCTAATAGCAGCAAGAAGAACTACAGTAAAATCTCGAGCATAATTAGCACGCGTGTACGCGTAATTTGTCTTAATTTTAGATCCTTTTCCTCCCAATTTTGGATTACAAAATACGAGGTGTGCAACTGTTACACTCGAAATTTCACAATTAGCAGCAAATAAAGAGTGAATTCACAAACTGCCCTTAGTTATAATAAACAAATAAATAAAAATGAAAGTCGAAAGCTACGCGAGAGGTAGCCTGCCTATTCTTAAAGCAATATAAACTCGAGTTGTATTATGATTTTCTTTTAATTATTTTCAGCGAGTCATATTTAGGACTAAGGGCAGTTTCTGAGTCCACTCCTGAAAAAGTCACCATCCAGGACCCTGAACACAATCACTTGGGTACCTGTAAACAATAACAAAAAATTCCATTCAAAATTCCAAATAAGTGTGATGTAACTACTGTACTCTGCGGATCCGAACATGAAAATAGAAAAACAACTGCATTTTGGTAAAGCATCTCTCACTTATAGTTGCGCAGCTCTATCGTTTTAAACACGGATCCACTCTGCAATCAATTCAATGATGCAATACTGAAGATGGTTAAGAGAAATGAAAATCTCCTGGAAAGTACCTATATCAACACAAACGCACTCTGCTATCAATTCAATGAAACAATACTGAATAGTGATGGGTGAAAATTGAAAAATACTCCAACAGTCAATACTCGGTACTCGGTAGTTCCATACTCGCTTGTAAATATCCGAACTTATAAGCTTGTATTATAATATTGTTAGCCTTTTATTACAATATTGTGAACTTTTATCTGGCATGTCTACAACAAGTACATGCTTCTACCAAAATAATTTCGAATTTGATTTATTTTTAGGTACCTTCTATGGTAGGTAATCAAAGTAATCAAGTAATGAATATAAAGTAACGATTACTTTTCGGTAGTAATCATTTGGTACCCAATATCTGAAAGTAACGAAACTTCCCATCACTAATACTGATGATGGTTAGAAGAAATTTAAAAAAAAAACGCGGAATGTTTATCAACACGGACGTACTTTGTAGTGAATTCAATGAAATAATACTGAAGAGATGGTTGAAAGAAATAATGAATGAAAAAAAAAGTGACTGCAAAAGGCTCGTTATTGATCCCAAAAACTGGGTTATTTTCACAATATTCTGGCTAATGTTGAAAATGCTGAATCAATGATACAAGAATTTTCCATCCAACACAAAAATAATTGCAATAAAAAAATGGACGAAAAAGATTTTCTTGATTTGCTGACTACTGGTCCAAAATGCCGACTGAATGGTAAAATTTGCTACAAAACTAACTCCAAAAATTCGGGATGAGGGAAGTGGGCTACCACTGCAATTGACACAAAATTTCATTCAACTTAAAAATTTTCAGATTAAAATATTTTCATGATCATAGAACAAAATTTATCGTGTAATATTTCATAAGGATGAATTTCAAGAGAAGATTTTGAAAATTATCCATAATTTTTAATGGTAATAACGACATTGCCTTTTATCTCTCTTCTCTCTATATTATACTAAAGTAGTAAAGTCCGCCGCCGCCACTTCCGGGAGCCCACTGCGGGTTGCCTACCCTGCCCCTTAGTTGCTCATTTCCCCAGGGATAATAACGTTATTGCCGTTAATTGGTAAACAAATTTCATATTTGTAATTTATTTTAAAATTTTTCAGAAAGTATTTCAAAGAAAGTTTTGAAAAATAAATTTCATAAAATTTAACGGTGGCCCTATCCTTCACTACCAGCTTTACAATATTTGGGTAGTTTCTGTGGAGTTTAGTGAATATCCCAATTGAAAATTTTCCATAGAATGAAATTTATCGTGAGCATAAAATAAAACGTATCGTGAACTTCAGGGTAAAATTTTAAAATTTATTCATAATTCTTACGGAGATAATTAGAGTGCAGCATAATATGAAAAAAAAAATGACAAGTGTGCATAAAATATGACTTTTTTTTACCCCAAATACTGCCCAAATATGCGCTTTCCTAGAAATATGTATCATTATATGGGTATCATTTTACAGCTTTTTAAAAAAACCCATTTCATAATTGTTGTTCAAATTTTATTCTAAACTGAAACGCCTGAGAAAACTGAATAAAAATAAAATATTTCAAACCACAAAAAAAAAATGATTTGCCCAAAAAAATTTTCAACTTGTTTTCTTTTTCTACCTAAGTTTGTTTTTGTTTTACACGGATGAAACGCAAAATAGCCGTATTTTGGACAATTTTTGTGCAATTTTTGTGAATTTAGCAAAATATGGGGGGGGGGGGAAGAGAGTAAAAGATACGAAATTCGCATTATTACTCAAATATGTGAAAAAAATGTTTAATTTATTTAAACATTTTTCACGAAGTATTTCAATAAAAATGTTGTAAAATAAATTTCACAAAATTTAACAACAGTGGCCTTCACTATATAGGTATTTGAAAAAATAGTTTTTCATATAAATAAGTGGAACACTAGGCAACCTTACCCTGCTAACGAGGGGGAGAAAGAAGTAGAAATAGAAATAGGCCAAAAATGCTAAATTAGAAAATTTTAAATGCTGACTCAAACTCAAAAACTATTAAACGTAAAAAAAAAGTAAAAGCCGTCGCCGAGTGCTCGCAATACAAGAATAAAATGTGCACATACCTCAAATATTTGTTGTTTCAGCAGTTAATTTTTCACTCCTTTACTTCTTGGTTCTGTTGCTGCATTGCTCATCTCCTCCTCGGCATTGATGTCCCGTCCATTAAACGAATATCTGCGATTTAGAAACTTATTAATAGTAGGTAAGCGGCAAGGCGAAAATGAAAACTGCGTAACTTGACCACTGATTGAATAAACTTGATTCGATAATCATTAGAGTTAAATAATACACCATAGGCTTCTTCCTCTGCCATACAGGTAATCCAAACTAGTGACCCATGTACTTACATGAATGCACACGAGAGGACGGTGTGGCTTCCGGACGAGTTAGTTAAAACTAAACTGCGTCAAAATACCAACCGTGCCGACCCACAGATAAAACACTATTGACCGTAAAATCCGAAAGTAAAGAATCTGGAAAACCCAAACGATGATATACCTGTTTCTTAGTGAGAATTCGAGAACAACAGCTATAAGTTGCCAACCAACTAGAGGTTGTTAGTGATGTTTTGACAGGTAACAATAAGAAGGTTCCGTCATAGGAACAAAACAACGCCGAAATACAAAGGAGGCGGTTCGAAGATTCTTAACAGCTACGGACAATTTGTCACTCGTGAATAGTGAGATTGCTCAATACAAAATGTTTCACCTTGGCAGTGCTAAGCCCTATTACGAGGATCGTTTAAAAAGTAAGATAACGAGTCCAAATAAAGAAAAACTAGAAGAAATCAGAAAAAATTATTCTACTGAAATATGTTTAGACAGATCCATGTATCACTTCTCGATTTAATTTCCGAGTCGATTTAAACATTTGTCCGACCGGTGCTTAGTGTATCTGTAGGGGAGAAGGTGGACCACGGGACCAAAATTTTGTTTTTTATACTACAGGAAGAATGTACGTTTGACTAAGAAAAAACTCGATAAAATTAATTAGGGCATTTCTAGATCGGAGAAATTAGTTATTGAAAAAAAAACGTGTTTGCTCCTATGGTACAACATGAGTATTCTACCATGGGAATGGAGGTGTTTTATCATGAAACCATGTAAAAATCCCATAAGAAAAATGAAAAAAGTTGGAATAAGATTTCGGAAATTTATATTATTGAAGTTACATTCCAACAGTCCAACCAGTGTCAAAAATATGCAGGTTGAAGAATAAAAAATTATTCACGACACCGCTTATGGCCTTCTCCATCTTTTCATAATTAACTTTTGGTTTTTTCACACCAACTGTACTTCGAGACCATCCTAGAAACCTAACTTCTTATGTGCAAATGCTTGCATAAGCGTTCGTCAGTCGCCAGTATACTCATTTTCCCCATTTAAAATACACAGTGAATTTCACATGGACTCGCCAGCGTTCAAATAAATAAAAAAATCTGTGGGAAGGGGGAAATCTGGAAGGATCTGCGGGGGAGTGGGCAGCAAAAAATTTCCGGCTCTTTTCCTTCTGCCATTTCCCTCCTCAAAAAGATTGTCTGGATCCGCGTCTGTACTCTGTAGTAGGTATATTGTTTTTCTTACATTTTCCTGTTTTCAAGATATGAATGAATGGTCTGCCAAATTCTCAGATCGTTTTACCCAGCTAAAATGTATAATCAGCACGATTTAAAAATGACCCATTTTCCATTTCAAATGCATTGGAGCCGATTTTCTATACCGCGGTGTATTTCTATTTCTTCTATTTCCTTTTTGATTTAAAAATAAAAATAAAGCTTCGGCCCTCAACTTTCAGCTTTTCAAATTCTTTGTTCACTTTCAACTTTTGAATTAATTCTCTAGAAATCGTTTTGTTTCGGTTTAGAACTTTCAACTTTCAAATAACTTTCAAACCCTGCTTTCACGTCTATTACAAAACTTTCATCACGATATTCCACTCGCTACATTAGCGCTTCTGGCGAACACACTGAAACTTCGAATTCAACAGTGTTGCACATTTAGAGAAACGAAATACCAAATTGAGACACAGACGGAACACCGCATAGGCAACACGCATATTCATCGATATCAAAAATCAGTCGGCGTGAAAAGTGATAATAATCATCATTCCTAGGTTCTTCGTTCCTGCTGCATGTTCGGAATTGAATGAAAATATTACTGTGCGCCAGAACTCGAGTAATCATGATTCAACAGTGAAAAACGTCAGCCAGAACCAGAAATGCGCAGGTAGCAGGGCCACCTTCATATTTGCTGTTTATTAGTTCGTTAATTATAGATTTAGTGATGGAAGTATCCTAGCGGAATTCACCCGGTACGATGGCGGCAGCAGAGAGTACATTTTCTGCGTGGTTGCTTACCAAGCTAAATGCGATGAAAGTGGATGAGAACGTACTTTTGAACTACATACTGTCGATAGTTGAAGGCGATGAACCTCGAGACGAGAAGCTGGAGATCCTGCAGTCGGTGTTGATCGATACTGGATCGTCGGTAAGTGAATTGAGCCGGTCACGAACTTACTTTCATTTCACATTGTTTGTACAACGCGAGCGAATGTTTCAGGAGGATGAAGTAAACGAGCACTGCGTAGAGATACTCGATAAATGGCAGCAAGCGTTATCGAGCACTTCGCAGCAAAAAAGCCCCGAGAAGGTGATCGAAAATGTTGATCAGAAGTTAGCTCGGTTACTGGTTTCAAACGTACGATTGGATGAATCTACGGCTCAAGCGTGCAAGTACACGGACGAAGAGTTAAAGATACGGGAAGCCATTTTGTCGAAATATAGTCACGTGAGTTACATCGGTATTAATGAGTCTGTACTTCAGGAATCTCCTGTAAGACTAGTTTCGAGAAAATTAATGTTCGCGCTTTCAGGCAGACGAACCCGAAGACGATGACTGCGTCGAAGACGAGACGGATAAACTTCACGACTTAGAAAAGAACACGAACGCGTCAACTATCCATCAAGCTGAGAAAGAGAAACGAGAAAAGGCTAAACTGGAAAATCAAAAGAAGAAAGAACGCGATAAGATGGAAAGGTGAGTTCAGTTACTGGCTGGTAATTTGCAGGTGAATTAATTTGATCGGTCCGGGTTTCACTGAAACGCTTGTATTCACGTGTTCAAGGGAGAAGCAGAAACTAACGCAGCAAGAAAAGAAAGAGGCAAGAAGAAAGCGAGCACAGAAAGTCGAGCATCATCGTAAATAGCAGACTGTTAATTCCTATATAAATTTACCAATTTTCCTTTTTCAAGTTACTAATCGTACATACCTTTTCGCATATAATTGAAAGGCCGGATCAAGAAGTCGAGGAACACTTTCGGTTAGCATAGTCTGCTCCTGCTTCTTGTATTGACGTTTGATGACAGTAGCGATGGACTATGCTCATCAAGAACGTCACTCGACTTGTTGACCTGAGCCCTCAGTTTAATATTTTTAACGTGCTGAGTGTTGACGAAGACCTTTATGAACTCGCGCATTCTCAAATGGTCCAGAAGTATTGAAAGTAGAATATACGCCATTGTGGTTACTCATTTTGCATTTACGCGGCGCATTAATAAATCTCCTTCTCATTCATGAATCAGT
This sequence comes from Acanthococcus lagerstroemiae, assembly GCA_031841125.1. Classification (NCBI taxonomy): domain Eukaryota; kingdom Metazoa; phylum Arthropoda; class Insecta; order Hemiptera; family Eriococcidae; genus Acanthococcus; species Acanthococcus lagerstroemiae. The sequence goes on from CM063108.1 coordinate 5,598,239, forward strand.
AATTAATTCGTGGTTATTGCTAATGTTCACTTTTTTAGCGTGTAAATAAATTATTAACGTATCTTAGATGTATTTTGGTGTACCCGCTGGTGGCAAAGAGAGGAGTGTAAAATGAGAAACCACCCACTCAACCATCCCTGAGCAACAGGAAATGATGGAAAAAAAATTTATTAAATAAACACAAATACAATGCAACGGGGAATAAAAGTTTTACAATTCATTTCAATACCACTAACACATCATCAAGACTATATGGACGGCGGAATCAACGGGATCTTCGTGGGAAACGTAAGTTACACAGTTCGCGAACAGTTCAACAGTGCCGCGATTTTCACGTTTGAAAAAGGAAATTGTAAAATCCAGCTGATAAGATTATTACACTTCCGACATCAAGTAATTTACAAGCCTAGGTACGTGCAGAATTGAGCCAGGCACCAAAATTATAATCGAAATCGTCGAATGTCAAGATTCGTTTTAGATTGTTTGCACTTTTGCAATGAATATTCATAAATATGTTCAAAGTTTCAACAAAATATGAGGAGTTATCTGTCAAAAGGTCCCCTGACGAATAGGAATCCCATTTGTCAAGGGCCCTTTTGACAGATAACTCCTCATATGAAGAATATGATCAAAGAATTTGCGGATCAGACGAAGAGAGGAGGAGGAGGGCGCTTCTCCACTTTTTAGCAGGTAAGATTACCGTCAGTTTAGAAAAATGGAAAAAAATTATTCATGGCTTTCCGATTCTCGAAACTGCAATCAGCTGACAAAATCGAATTCTCCTATTGGCAAAAGCAAATTCTCGTATTCTCCAACGGTAGAATTTTGACACGTGAGAACTTTCTAGCCTGATCTCCAACTTTCCAGCTAATGAAATTAACATTTTGTGGAGGAACGAATTAAAAACCTCGCCCTACTAAATCGCTTTGACACTTCCCCGACCGAACCTTGAAAACAGATCCGGATTTCGGATTACGAATTGCTAAATCCTGATTGTTTCTCAATTCGGATATACTTATCCACCCCATCTTCCCTCCCTAGGTGCTTACAAGCTGTAATGAAATACTTCATTTTCCCCCTTCGAACTGGTAATCGGATCGACTTGCGACAAAAATGGATCTTCAAGTAGTAATGTCTCGCTCTTCTTCGAGGTCGAGAAAATACCTCCTCCCCCTACGCCGCAAAGGAGTTCGAACTTTTCAACAATTTTCAAATTAGAAGTTAAAGCATACCTTGGTGCATATCGATAGAAATAGGACCGGCATAATGGGGATGTAATCCCCCCCCCCCTCTTCCATCATAACAATCTAAATCAGGAGAAATTTTCAGCAATATTCGACAAGCAATCGACAAAATTGGGAACGTGAGGTTTCTTTCATTTTCTGCTAGTCAAATTTTTAGGAATTTTGGAATTTTAAGCAGCACTTTTGCCTTTTAATAGCCTTCCCACCACATTTTTTTCGCGCCAGCCCTGGATGAAAAGTCAAGATCGCCAATGCTGAATACGATGGTGTTAACCATTTTCCTCGAGAACCTCTAGTTTTCCAATAATTAGAATTTTACCAACTTTTCTACTTCTTATGCCTTTTTGCAGTCTTAAGAATAGTCTACACTGATACTGATAACAATACTGAACAGCACAGAGGTCTATGCTGAACAATCAACAACGTAACACACGCACATAGTTGGACGCCGTTAAGCAAAACCTAACCAGAGGCGACAAATCAGTTTTTTTAAAGAAAACGTAATATTAACAACCGATGAAGAAGCTTTTTCCAACGTGGATACACCAGTTTAAAAAATTCTACTTCTAACGCTCTTATTCGCATTTAAGATAGTAAGATAGGAGATCGGGGAAAGAAATGAATTACAATCAAAACATTAACATCGACCTTAAATTTCCTGTTGAAAATACATACATTATCATATATTCTCAAGTTACTGTTTTTTCTTTAACAAAATCTCAAATTGCTGTGTAGTGTTAAGAGTAATGTACATATATCGCTCAAACTGATATTGTGTCTCTTATATTACTGACGGCCGGACTTGAAAATAACATCGTTATAAGAAGCATATCATTATGTAGGGCAGTACACGCTTAGCTCCAGAAAACTAATGGGATCGTGCTGATTCTTTTATGGATTAAGCCCCCCATACTCCCTTGACAAACACAAATAAAATGGTCAGTGGATCGATAAAATACGAGTATAATAACAATTATGTAGGTACTTACATATACCATTAGCTTCTGGCCCTGGGCTTAGCGCGCTACCGACGTCTCTTCTTGATTTTCTATATACGAGTCTCCAAATCGAAAAATAGAGAAAAATTTTGCTTTCAACTCGAAACTGATCACACGACTTTACAGAAAATTATGGGAAACTACATAAATTATATCCTCAAGGGTGGAACGGCAACACCTATGCCGCATGCCGCATCCAACACAAGACAACGTAATGACGTTTGGAAAAACCTACACGCATTCATCACAGGCTTACCCCCAGATGACCAGTATCAAAGGCAGCGATCAGCAGTGCAACCAGTTTGCCAACGCTTGACTAGCGGCCAGAGGTGCCGACTGAATAGACATGAACGCCTTTACTTCTCTCTTATCACGTTATCAGTTCACAATGATGTCATATGAATATGAACGACCGCTTGAACGAATGACAGGAATAAGAATGAATAAATGTGTGTGTGTATGTTAGTACAATGATAGCGTCACAAGCAAAGGTCACAAGAGTGTGAAACCCTTCTGCCTCTGCCCGCTATACACTGACTGAACGTAGCGAACACGTTCATTTCTGTTCGCTCAATGTTCAACGAACGGCCGACGTTCATTTGCGTGAACGAGCTGACTTTCGTTCCGCACCTCTGTTGACCACAGTTTAAAATTTCAGGTTTTCGCATGTCACGATACATTGAAAATGTATCTTCAGAGACACTGAAATTGAATTTTGGAGGATAGCCTCTCCCTTCCTTCAACCTAATAACCCCAGTCCGTTTATGGGGACGGTTCCACTAGACGTTCACAGCAAAGAGATCGTGGAAAACTTTCATACATAGTACTTCCTCCAAACGGCGCTACAATAAGTTTCAACATGTAACGCAATTTTACTCCACATCGGAAGAAAAAACATAATAAATAAATAAAATGAGAATTCCAGAGACGGTAAATTTATCTAATTGGCCCTGAGCTAACAAAATCAGATCGGTGTAGCAAAATTTTTGCTATAGTCAATTTAAATAATTTTAGCTAGCAAAATCATCTCAGTTGGCAACATTTAAATTTTCAGTTAACAAAATTAGATCCCCCTTCCCCAAGAGGTAAGAAAGAATCGCTTTAGTACATCCCTATGGATCATGTTTTCAGTTTAGATCATGTTTCTAAAAATTTTTCCTTCAATTGAAAGTCTGCTTTTCTAAATTGGATTCACCCATCGGTGCGAAAAAGTGAGGATCCGAATTTTGATCATGATGTAGAATATTAAAATGAAATAGTGGTCAGTTTCGTGCTGTAATTCATTGCACTCAACGGTCCCAGTACGGCTGGATCAGTGATCAAGAAAATAATAATCTGTTTACTTTTCCCACGTGAATTCAATTTTGATCAACTGGAGTTATTATTTGGCCTACTGGGCGATCGCGGTGGCGGGGGGGGGGGGACATACCGCTTGACCAACGTTTTCAATAATGAGCGTGAAAATATCTTCGAATGTTGGAATTGAAAAATTACAAGAAAAGCACTTTTCATGATGGAATTGTGATTTCGAAAATCGAGGAGTGAACTCATGAACTGTCCTTAGGTTCAAAACACAAACTTGTGTGAACTAAAAGAAATCCAACTTGTAAACTACTATAGGTAGCACTTATTTTCTAGTACGAATGGAAAGTTGAAATATTCCGGCAACAGTAACCTGAGTTTGAAAAAAAAAATTAAAGCGTTCAGTCCTGAGCTACGGAGGTGCAAAGTGGGTCAAGTTGTGGGCTTGGAGAACTTTGTGAGCCCACGGTACTCTTAAAAACGGAGAAGATTTCACAATTTCGATGAGAAACGGCAATGAGACAAAAAGTTATTACTTGCCGATGACCTTACAAGACTGAAAATTGCATGTCAGCCATCGTCATTCTCCCTCCTTCTCTTCACCACCCCATCCAACTCACAATTTCGTTCTTAACCTTATTGAGATCGCAGAAAACCGTGTTCTAACATTCAAAAATTTACAAAACCAGAAAACCCATTATCGTTGTGATAACGTCAACGAAACATGGAACACCAATACTCGCGTGCGTAGCTTTCGACTTCCGCCGTCAAATGGCACTAATAACTCAATTTTGTTTCTTTCCCCCTTTTTTCCCTTCTTACTTCACTAAAGGCAGTTCGTGAATCCACTCCTCAATTCAAATCGAACGTTGAATCACAAATGGAAAGTAATATTCGAAATAAACGACTCAATAAAATCACTTACAATTCCTCTCACCACATATTTTTCTAATATAGTTTGTTTTTCTGTATCAAAGTCATCTTTTGATCCACCCTCTACGGTGAAGGGAGGGGAATTTTAGAACGGATTTAAACCGTGAGCAACCATTCGACTTTCTAATGAAGTGATCCTTTCCATTCGGAATTCAAAAGTTGAGGCACATTCAGGTTTTTCTCCAAAAGGCGGGAAAAGGAGGGGGAATTGATCTGAGAAGAAAGTGGACCTTCGATTCTCTGTGGTAAACTGATGTTCTGACTTACCAGTCGGAAAGAAATGAGAGGGAAACTAATTTATTCTACACCCTAAAGTAAAATGTTTCGAATCGTTGGGACTCTTTTTTTCTCTTCTTTCTTTATTTTTCGACTCAGGAAATTGGAAAACTAAGTCCTTAACCCCTGCTAGGTCTCGGGAGTCTCAAATCCTATATCCGGTCCTGCTTTCGGTCTAACTCATCAACAAGACCGGAATATGGTAATAAATATCCCATCTAGTTTTCAAAACAGTCCCTGTTGTTCATTTATCCACAGGGCTCAGCTGTCTGAATTCAAAATTTCCTATTACAAAAAGGCTTTCTCATAAATGAACCCATATTAAACTAGATGATGCACATCAATTAAAACCATTTTCTGCACTTCAGTTTTACAATAATCCGAAATGTTCAACATAGGGGTTTCCAACTTCCAAGATTCCTCATTCCGCCGCCCCAACGGTTACACATAAATAATATACACGCGAGAATATTTACAATATTCAACTTACAAATACACTTAAATATAGTCATTAAAAAAAACTGCCATCACAAATTCTCAGGATTAAAACACGCCATCTCCAAGGTCGTAGTATTAATTCGGCTTTGCCATTGCCATACGCTCTCGAACTGACAATGAGTTAAGAATTTTAATTTAAAAGCGTGTACGGAGCGCGTTAAGTAGAAATACATTATATTATTCATTATACTACAACCATAAACAGGAATAAAAGTAGGTAACAAAAGCACCGCATTTGAGTAGGTAAGTCATTATCGTTTCTTTGCCTTGATATGCCGCCGTATAAAAAGCCCTTGATTTCAAAATCTGGTAAGTACATGAAACGTTATCCTTACTTCTCTCCAGCCAATTTTGACCCTGTCGAGTTTCGGTAAAATGCTAAAGAAATTCTGATTAGCTACAAAAAAGAGAGAAAAAAACGAGGGGAAAAATACATGAAAATTCAGATAATTAAATAAATAAAAAAATGGTAATATCGACTGATTTACAGTGGTACATCCAATATGGATACGACTAATAGACCGGCGTCAAATCTAAAGTCAGACTGTGGAGTATATTATTCCGGTTGTTGATTCTGGAAGATTTGATGATCTGAATAACCATCGTTTTACAGTCCATACACACTATCATCTCCATGCCTTTTAGTTTTTCAGCTTTGGAGATCCGCATTGGCGATGACTGGTTCGAATGAGCGAGTTTACTTCTGCAAACCAAACAAGGATGTTAGGAATCAAGGAAAAATAATGCTCACCCTAAGGAATACCAGCGGGGTGCAATATAAAATGCTTTTTCTCTTATTTTCTAAACGGGCGGTCGTCTCGTGCGACGAAAAAGAATCTTCAAATGAAAAGGTATACCTCTAACACCTTGATGTATGTCATTCGAAAGCGTAGGTCAAAAAAAGACTTGAAGTGCATAACTGACACCAAGATACTTAGAAGGCATAAAAAAGCAAGTCTTAACAAAGCATTAACGATTGAACCTACTTTTGGTCTAAAATTCCAAATAGGAGGGATCATGTCCTTCCTCTAGGTCGTTTTTTAGGAGAAAGATAAGCGCAATTCTAACTAAAATTTGAAATGGTACCCAACATGTCCTCAACCCTACTCAGCAGATTCTTGAGGGAGGGAGCACTAACGAAACAAAACGGCGTGCACTCACGAGCAGAACAAAGCGTTAAAGATTGAGCCCGATTTTAATTCAAAAATTCCAAATAGGAGAGGGCTATTATGTCCCTAATCGCTCAAATAGCTAACGAAACAGATGAATACACTCACATGCACTACTCGTACAGGAGCATTAACCACTGTTTTCGACTTAAAATTCAAAACTTCCTTTTGTAGGGTGTGCCAATTCACTTTCCCTTCTTCTGTATTTCAGAGCGCTTTCGGCTGTTATGCCATCATCAGTGGAGGTCATCATCAGTGGAGTACCTCCACTGATGATGGCATAACAGCCGAAAGCGCTCTGGAATACAGAAGAAGGAAAAGTGAATTGGCACACCCTACAAAAGGAATATTACCAAGTTCACTCACACTCCAAAATGGACACTAAAATTCAAAACATTTCACGTTTGAAGGGAAATTCTGCGTCATCACGTCATCAGCTCTCGAGGAAGGGGGTGAGCACTAACAACTGATTTATAGTTTTGAAAAAAATATACCTATACATAAATAAAGGCAGCAACACAGACATTTTTTCCCCTTTTTTTTTTGGTTAGCAATGAAAATTTAGATAACACGAGAGCTAAACTTTTCTTCCATAGATTGAGAATAATGGAGAAAATCGAGAGAGTTGAACTTGGGAGTAAACTGCACAGTGTTAGAAAAAAATTTTAGCTTGCAAAAAAACAAACTTTTTTGCCATCTTTTTTACTCTAGGGCAAAAAAATTAATTTACATACTTTTCATGCACTGATAATAGAAAGTAGAATTCTCACCTAGTACATTAAGTACGCGATTATTGCCTCGTGTAAGTTTGCTTCATTCGCTATCGCTCTTTCACAGACTCCCACACTCGTCAAAAATAGCGTACCTCTTGCATGAAATGAAAAATCTACTATTCTATTACTGGTCAATCAATCTGGAGTACGATTTAAAGCAAATTTTCAGTAACTTTCTCAATCAAGCCTCAGTACTCTACGTTTTCTCATTTGAAATTCACAAGTAATTGATACATTTGATTCCCCCTGATAGATGAGGTATTCTCCTACGCCCTGATGAAACTAGACCTTGCATCTATAACATATTTTTCAGCATTCGGAAAATAGGAACAGGGGTATTATACTCTACCCCTACACAAAATTAATTATAAAGACGGCTGAACTTGAACAAGCGTTCCCAAATTTCGCTGTTCTCAACAATCCTTTCTGATATTCGATTTTAAATACGAATCGAAGACTAATTTCAAGTGTCACCTTCGAACTGCGACATTTAACCACATACCGCGAGCTTTCTCAACGGCTTACCTTTTTTCCGAAGTACTGTGAGCAGGACTGACGTTCTGCAGCGACTGCGGCTCGGAAGATGAGCCATCGTGGTAGCTAGACGACATCAGTTTAGCACCAGGTAACGGTGACAATGACATTCGGGATAACTTCGGACTAGTAGGAGCACTGCCAACGCTGCCACGACGGTCGCTATCCATTCCGTTCAGCCTGGACAGGATAGCGCTGGCCATCGAGTACTCGGGCTCGATCGGGGACACCATCGTTGGACTTAGTGCCACCACAGGAACGTGTGAGAAGTGTTCGGTAGGGATTCGCATCTGAAATATCCGTAAAGGTGTTCGCATACAGTATGTGGTTTACAAGTAACCTAGTTTTGTAGTTCATATGAGAATTGAAACCCACTTTCCCTTTCTGTCAGGACGAACCAAACGAATGCGATACAAAAGCACTGGTTGCAAGCTACTGCTCGAAGGAAAGTATTTGAGCGAGCGCCGGGTCTAACACAAATTTCACTTCTCTGTACAGCAAATACTAGCAAACCAGAAGCGAAGATTTACGTAAGGCCGGCTTTTTCTGTCTACAGTATGCGAACGTTTTTTACCCGCTCGATATTATGTAGGTCTACCATCGCCTTCAATTGCGCTCGGTAGTAACGTTGACAGCGCTATCGTACCGATTTCAGCAGGTAACTCTTGCGGAAAGGGAAAGTGGGTTTTAATTCGGATGGGGACTATACATGACCGTGCGGGGTATTTGTATACCTTCGAGTAACATTTTCCGCAAACGGTTCTTTTACATAGTTTGCAAATCTGCCCCCAAGGTCCGAATATACTGAATCGCGTCTTCAGGCACAGAAAACACACCTGTAAAAAAAAACTGAAGTGAATAAACCGTACTGAGAAGTTGTACTGAATTTAGCTTTCAGCAATTACTTTAGTAATCAACTACAGAACATTAGCAGTATTCAAATAGCGACTCAGACAGTTTGTCACTGCTGACTAGTGACGAATTACTGCTCGTTTTGTATATGGAACTACAACAGCGCACTACTGCTCGTTAGTAATGAACTATTGCACAGAGGTTGTGAGAGTTACTGCTAATGATCTTGTATACACTAGTGAGTAGTAGTGAACTATGGGAGTGGATTAAAAGTCGCAACTGCAGTTAAACATTCATTCGTAGATAGCTACTGTTCATGATTCGGAAGATAGGTACTAGCAATAGTGAATTGCGGGAGTGTATTGAAGACCAATTTCTGCTATGTAGGTAGTTAATTTGTAGATGGTTAGTGCTAATGATTCGGTACATACTAGCGAGCAGTAGTGAATTATAGGACTGTATTACAGTCCAATTACTGTCAAGCAGTTATTTTGAAGATGATCACATTCTATGGATAGTACAGATTGATAAGTGTACTAGCTCTGCACAGGTAAGCTTAAGAGCTTCTTGACAAGTTTCGCTTTTAATTTACACATACTACTTACACGCTATTATAGCTAACTGTAAAACTGACACACTAAATACAAGACAGAGATCAAAAAGTTCAAACGATCACAAATGGAGATCCAGTTCATAGTTCATACAATCAGTAATGTAACTATATTAACAACTGTATCAAGCAACAGTTTACAGGTGAAACAACAAGAAACTATACTTCAAGTAGTTACTGTTGGAAACCACTGGTCAACAGTTTTCAATAGTAATTGAAACGGGCCCGTTTCACACGTGTCCGACATAAAATTGATACACTCAAGGAAATAAGAGCTTTCACACGAAGTTGGACAGTCGGATTGATGTTGAGGAATGTCGGCTCTTGCCTCAACACGTATCAGCCAAAATGACGACTAGATGGCGCGGACTGACGTGTCGGACACGTGTGAAACGGGCCTAATGTGAAAACAACCAAAGTTAGTTTTAATTTTTGTGACTTAAATCACATAATGAGCTATATCCGCAGTCGTTATGCAAAAACATTACAGCTTATTTCATCGAGTCAACATCTGAGAATGAAAACAAGGAGGTAGTTCATCCATCTGAGCAATAGATATAGCTCAATCTGTCAATCAAATCAAAAAATCAAAACTGACTATGGTTTTTCATTCACCATTAGGGTTTCAATTTTAACCAGTAGTAGCTCAGTAGTTGCTACTGGAAACTATCACTCAACAGTTTTCAGTATAATTTCAACAAGTAGTAGCTCAGTAGTAGCTACTGGAAACTATCACTCAACAGTTTTCAGTATAATTTCAACAAGTAGTAGCCTCAGTTGTTGCGATTAGAAACTACAGACCAGTACCTAGTTTCAAGTAATACTCATAATTTCGACAAGTAGTATTTAGTATTTACTTCTGGTTAGCTGCGTTCAGCGGTGTAGAAAATACTACCTACAGCACTACCAACGAGTATAATTTTTTGTTGGGTAATTTTTTAGCAGTGTTTTTTCACGTGAGAAGCAAAAAAGAAAACCTCCAGTTTATAATTTTGGTTACATATCGACTTAACAAGCAGAAAAAGTCTCGGATGTAAAATGTTAGTTAACAAGCTCTAAATTTCACTTTTATCAGGGTTGCCACTTTTTTTCAGGATTGGTTTTCCCTGACTTTTCCCGGTTTTCCAGGCCAACTTTTCCAATTTTCCCTGACCTTTTTTACAGGATTCCGAGAAAGCCCAGAGGGAGGAGAGTCACAGAAATTTTTTACAATACAAATTAAAAAAGTTTACTCTGATAAAATACGAACTCGTTTGTTATTTTCAGAAAATTTCCCTGACTTAAATGAAAATTCCCTGACTTTTCCCTGACTGACCAAATTCCCTGACTTTTCCCGGTTTTCCAGAAAGTGGCAACCCTGTTTATTCAGGGCTCTAAAGGGGGGGGGGGGTGTATATAAATCACCCTTTCACAGTCTGGTCCAGTTAAGAAACATAACTGGCTACCCGCAATACACATCGATATATGGGTATTTTGAAGTTGGTGGGGAAGGACGAGTTCAAGAACACGTCAACAGCGCCGTGAAAAAATTGTTTCTTAACTGGACCAGACTTTAGACGCAACTATAGTAACTTCGTACAGGAGAAGTTAGGGTGCTATAATAAACGATGAGTAGAATCGATAGTCGCCATTTTGGTTTTTTTGTTTACCCCTTGCGAGTAGTTGGGTCATTCTCTGAATAATATGAAAATTCGCGTGGGCACCTACATCTCGGGAACCGCCTGAGCTAGAGGGATAATTTTCTAATAGTCTCCCCTCTATGATCCACAACATCAACTTTCCAAATTTAGTGAAATAAAAATTTTGAAAAACCAATTGAAGTTCCAAAATGTCATTCGTCGTGGGTGTGAGTAAAACAACTTCGATCGCAATAATCGAAAATAACTTTTATATTTACAAGTATTGGTACTACTGGATAGCATGGTTGTGATGGAGTGCATTGAGATGATGGATCGGTAACAGTATGGAAGCATAGTTTCCTGGCTCTAATAGACACAGTAGCTGGGATCGAGATCCGTGAGCAAAAAAAAGGTCATCCGTCATGGGCTGTATTCAACCAATCAGTGAATCGTGTTACTCGATATTTTGTAACCGGAAAAGTGGCTGGACTGATTCAATACTTTGATAAGAAGACGGTCAAATGTTTCTCTCCATCTTCCTAAGAAAAACCGAGAATTATCAAAATGTCGACAAAATAGCAAGTGTCTGATATTTTTTCTGTCATCAGTAATGAACACTTGTGCGCGGTCACGTACGATAATGAAAACTTGAACAATACTCGTTTCAGGTAAGCAATAGATCGCAGATGAAACTTATCTACTTCATGTTTCTGTAACTTAAAAACCTGGGTTCAGACTCACCATTTTCCTGAAATCGTCATCCGTCATGGGCAATCATTTTTGTCAATCGTCATGGAAAGTCGTGTATTGGATTTTCACGACGAATGACTCGACTGAGATTTTAGAAGGTCGAGTGTTGTAAGAATGTTCTATTATGCATTCCCAAGGAGTTACCATAAAAAAATTTCATTATTCAACAGTTCAAATTTTGTAAAAATGAAGAGCGAATTTTCATGTTATTCAGAGAATGACCCAGTTATCAGTGTACAATATTATCTTCGGTTAAATGGTTAAAGTACGTATAATCTACACTGGGGTATACTCGCAAGAGGTAAACAAAAAAACCAAAATGGCGGCCATTGATTCTACCCATCGTTTATTATAATACCATAGGGCAGTTGCAATATCTACATACCTTTCGTTTTTCGACGTCTTCTTTAACTTGCCCTTCAACCGGAAGACTCTCCAGCTCGGCTTTGGTTAGAACGCTACGAATGTGCACGATTTCTTCTAGTGTTAATGAAAGACATTCATCTCGCCACTGTTTCTGCAAAGAAAAAAACATTAAAATTAATAGCTTTACTAGAGGGGGTGGGGGGAGGATGAAACATTAAACAACTCATGGGAAAAGAAAACACGAAGAATCTAGTAATATAGAAGCGCCATTACGGTATTACGAAATCAGATACCAAGACTGCGAATACAACACAATATCATTAAAAGTGAACGACTGCAATAACCACGATTAATAGGAACGTCAAGATTTTGCGTGGTTTCCGTCAAGTCAAAATCGAAGTTCTCATGTACAATATTAATCAACGTTTGTCGCTTCCGAATAAAAAACCAGTTAGGTTCAAAAAATTTCCGTAAAATTCTAGCCATCCTTGTTCGGCAATTTAATCGGTTGCATTGTTGAACTCTGCGTGTTGTCCTCGCCTACCTCAACGTGTGGCAGTCGCACCACATTCCAACCCCACTGAACATTTCTGGAAAGTTCTGCTTCCAAGTTACAGAGAACAATGGGTACGCACCGATTCGAAGAGTTCATCTTGTAGCGAGTTCCTGGACCACGACATTTCCGGCAGCGTGCAACTGAGCGAGTCTTCGCCGGCGCCAGGTGGAGTGGACGAGTTCCGCGAAACCGGTCTGGACTGCGGCGTGGAGATGCTGCCATGAGTGCTCGGTAGCGTGCAGACCATCGTGTGTCGCCGCATCGACTTTCTACTTGGACACTGCGTAGCCAAATCGTAAGCTGCAAAGCACAAAAAGAAAACCATTCTTTTTCTGTCGTTTAACCGCAGCCACGCGCACAATGTTAAATGGTTTCACAATCGCAAGCATGGACGACGGTCTATATCTATATTATATGCTACTACGCTAATGCGAGTTAGCTCATTAGTTCCATAATCCCGAGTCGCGAGAAGAGCATTACGTAAATCGGGAAAGGAAAAACCACTCCGTACACCCGAAAGTGAAGAAAAGAGGAGCGTGACAGCGAGATTATATAGGTAGGTAGGAAACAATTTGACACCTCGTTTACAAATAACGTTAGCAGTACCTGGGACGACTTCATTTTTCGGACCTAATGAGCTAACGTAGAATAAATGACATCGGCGGATGAGGAAGAAAAAGAAAAATGAAAAATAAAGCGTACGCGCGCGTTTCTAAGAACAGTAATATATGTACGTGCAGAATTGCGAATGCCTAAAGCCATTCATGCATACAGTTTACAATGTTCGATTCGACCATGACGAGTTCGTTCGGATTCGGAGAAGCTTGCAGCGAGACGAAGACAGAGTTGACGTGTGGTGTATACCTTCGTTAATTCGTTCCTCGATTCCGATGTTCTCGCCGTGCTCCTGCTGGTTTCTGATACTCACGGTCAGCGCACTCATATCTGTGAGTGACGGATAAGTGAGCGCAACCATAACGGTACGACAGAAGGATATCCTATTCTTCAGCGAAATTCAATGATCTGCTGGTTGGGTTCGTTGAGGTTACTATGACTCGTCTGGGCGAACACGACATTCGACACGCGAGACTAAACTTTATTCTGGTACATGCAGAACATAATGACATTGCCACAATTCAATATGGCATTCATAAGATTCCAGTGATTACAGATGTGTTAGTTCAATTTTTGGGGCCGGCATAACAGATATGATCAGGAAGGTACATGCATATGTAAGTATACACCAACTGCTGAATGCTATATATAGCACGGGTAGACGTGAGACTATAGTTTTCACCAATCGTAGACTCCTATATCAGTAATCACCACAGCTGCCGTAACTGTAAGAATCTGGTTCAGGGTTACTGTTATTGCTACGTTATTTGATTTGTATGGTTCAAGTTATGTTATTTGGTTCATACTGTTGAACGTTACGGTTATTTTGTTAACTAAAGGAAGTTTTTGCACGTCTTGTGTCAAGTAGATAACTTCTGAACTAACGAGAACTCCCTATTGACCCTATTTGACAAATAGCGGAATACGGTATTCGTTATTGAGGCAGCGCACAAACTCCCTAATTTCCTTTGGTTTATGATTATTTAACCATTGCTATACTCACTACACATAAAAAACTATATAAGTAAGGGTAATGGCCATTGTTATTATTTGATTCATATAATTAACAGTTATATGTTACCTATATCTATATCAACTTTCTTCAGTTCACGTTCATTTTAGCTGTTATTACGGTTATTATACGGTTACAGTTCTTAGTTTGACAGCTCTGGAATGATTACTAATCACTATACCAGTCGTATGGTATCTCTCACGTGCCGACAATACTGTTCATTGCAATATTTTTCAACAACCAGTTACAACAATATTCAATAAACAAAGTATTCCAATTCCTGGACGACGAACATGAAAGTAGGACATCGTAAAAATAATCCTTATCATGTTGTCATGGCGGCAGTCCGGCAGTCATGCAGCAGTCTCCAGAAACTGCGGGCCATAGCATTCACTTTAGTTTTAGTATCAAGCTATATCACTCCAGCCATTTAATGGATTATTTGGTGGAGATACTGACACTACTGCCAACATATACTTGATAACGATTACATCAATTCTCACTGCAGTCAAGTTACTATCGTTTACCGGTTTACCGTCCACGTAATGTTTAGAGATCGGAATGGTAATGGGGCACAGGACAGGGGAGGGAATATTGGAAAAGAAGGAAGTTAGTTATAGGCAAAGCTAGGCTATTTGGGAGCATACACAATACACTCTGAAAAATGTAGTAAGCACACTACTGATTGTAATGACAGCTGTAAGAAGTATTCTCAAGATGCTGTACTTTCATACATCAATTCTAATCAAGAATCTCGAGGGTCGTACTTCGTACAGCAGACTTCATAAATATATAATGCAGTACTGCTTAACGCCCTCTGTTTTTGGTAACGTAAGGAATACCTCGATGGACATTTTAGTGGCATCTAGAGTGGATCGTTATCAACATCTAAAGAGAAATGATGATTGCTGAGCGTTTATACGAACGTACATCCATCTCTATTTAATCAGTAACATGTACGGACTCCATCCAACAGGAATGAAATAACTGGTATTCCTCGATTCATACGAGACTTCATAGCAGTTCAACACATCATGATGCTTAGGTTAGATTTTACGACCAAAGTATTCCACAAGGAGATTAAACCAGAAAAGTAAACAATCGCCCTGCTTTTCGGCTCACAAAACATGTTGATTCGAGTGCATGTTTTGGATTTAGGGCGAAATCAAGCAGCTTGGAAGTACTTTAAATCCAATTAAACGATGGTACTAGACCAGACATACGCTGGTTTTTGTAGCTAACTGAAAGTGTTCGAATTCACCCGGGACAAAGGGTTTTAGACATTAGACATATGGACAAGTAATACTGGAGACAGGTTATTCATGCCTGTATTTCCGTTATGTGCTCGGACTGTTTTCGCTTCGGCCTCGTCTAAAGCGCCGGCAAAAACATATACAAATCTCATTCCAACGAACCAAACACTCGGGAACGCAAGATTTTAAGGCATGCGTATCGAAAAATGCCTGGGCCAAGAGACTTGAAAATCAATCGCAATCGTATCCGTTTCATGATAGACCTACCATTGGCAATTAATTCACAATTCAGTTCAATTATCAAACACGAAACACGCCACCCAGCAATGAAATTTGTTCGCAACTAGATCCTAGTGACTGATTTCCTACATTCTAAATGAAAGTGGGCGTGCTCATACGTTACTCGAGTGTGCGGTTTGGTTGAACAAGTCACATCTTCGAAATCGGCTTATACAACTAGAGCCCTGTAAACGCGAGTATGCTGGGCCGCCATTTTCATCCTCACCTTTTTCCGTTGACAAGCGAACGCGTCGCGGGCGGCGATTAAGGCTCCCGCGATTAAGATCGAGGTTGCACGGGAAATGAAAATATGAAAATGTCACCCAGCATACTTTCGAATTTCCATCGCTCTAGTACAACTGGACCATGATGTCCGTCCATCAAATCACGTCTATTCCCTTTCACAACCCAAGTTCTAACAATTTAGAATGCCTTTCGATTTAACACGTCACGTGCAAACTTCAAAGAACAGATCAACTATAACCCACACTATTGTTCGATTTTCTATGCGGCGTCTACGAGCACCATGCGGTCAATCGCAAATTACACCGAATAAACTACACGTACCTAGGATAGACTACTACATACAATACACAGAATACTACTACTGACAACATGCAAATCATGCACGCCCGCCTTCGAATCCACATTTAGATAATATGCACGACGCGTCGGCGAAAGAAAAACATACATGCGATACAGCAAAAGAAAATCAGAAAAAAATTACAATTCATCGAAAAACGCTTTTTCGTTTAATTCTTCTTCACTTTTTTCTTTTTAATAAACAAAGAGAAGAAACGAGAGAGGAAGGATAAAAAAAGTTAATCGTGCGAGACAACCTATACAAACAATAAGTATAAAATTACAATATCGTACCACGGGTTCGGTTTGTGTTCGAAAAATTAGAAATAATTAAAAAATTACGAATAGTAGTTAAGCTAATCAGAAATTCGATTTAGGAATACACTAAAGTACCCTCGAAACAAGCACACGCCAAATCTGTCACTTTTTGACGCGATATTCTGATCGAATTTTATACAGTTCGAGTTACCATCGACGTCGACTTTGGGATCGAATTGTGCATCGATTTCGACATTCTATCCAAAAATTAATATCAATTTGGTAACTCGACTTTTGTATAAAATTCTGTATCAGATTCGACCATAATGTACGTTGGAAATGTAAAGAATTTGAATGTCGACAAAAGAGTCGATTTTTATATCAACTGTGTTGCAAGGGTAGTTTTGATGCAAAATCTCGGAAACTTAAACATAACTTAAGTTCGTATTTGATCAATATTCACTGAATTAGAACGTTGCATAATAATCCCAACGAAAACGATTAATAAAGATGGGGGAAAATTAAACTTTCCACCACCATGATGAGCGGGTACTACGTATCTATTTACTCATTTATTTCCGCTGGGGAGACAATACAAGACTTTTCAATTTTTTAGTATGTTTCAACATTTTTATAATTTTTTTAGATTTCTTATTATACTTAGTAAAAGTTGGAACATTACTTTTTGAAAACTTAATCGGTATGATTCTCTCTACAACCATACAGTCATTTCTCAAAGTACACAGTCAACTGGAGTGACAATGCAAAGTTCCGGTCATTGTTTTTCAGAGCGCTCTATTGTAGAACTAAATTGACGTACATGAGTTTTGAGGCCATCATCGAATAGAGGAAGTTCAAATGTTCATCAAATCTCCAAGGAAGTATAACTGAACGTACTTCAAGCATACCTGCCCAATAAGCATTCTAGAGCTCGTATACTTGATGGTCTTTTGAACCCTAAATATCCCAAGCTGTTTATTGGGTACAAAAGTCAAAAGGGGCCGAGATATTCAATTTCCTATCCCCTGAGATGACTTTAAAACGCTCTTGGTGATGTTACGAAATCACTGTTCGGCTGCACTGGAATTTCTGAATTACACTTTTGACTCTTTTGATCAGCAAAAATGGTGATCCCAAGGAAAAATTTTCAAATTTGCATCATGCTACGTAATTTTGAGAATTTACACCAAATATGAACGAGTTCTCTGACACGCGAAATTCCGAGAGATATGGGGGACACTTCATGGTTTTAAAGACAGCAATACTCAGTTTATTATCTGGTAGTAATTTACATTATCATTTATCAACTAGGTATCTTATATCATGTCTAGATTTTTATTACTTCTCGTACAAATTCAGCTGTAGTATCTACTGTTGAAAACAAAATCGCAATGCCTACGTAAGGTACAGATGTCTGTAACCGAATAATGCAGCAGAGATTTTTCAGGAGAGAGGGGTGACTTTTCCAAAAGAGAAAAAATACTTGCGAACGGAGCAACCGACATTGCTTTCAATTTTTGAAGGAAAATCTATTTTAAAAATAAAATTTATCCGTTATGGAAGTATGGTTTAGTGGATCATTGGCAACCCACAGGGGCGTAGCCACGAGGGGCCAGACCCCCCTGGCATTAGCCGAAAATGTGAGAACATTAAAATAAATTTATTCTGGTATCCCCCCCCCCTTCATACCAAGTCTGGAAGTCTGGCTACGCTACTGGCAATCCATCTCCCTTGGCGATGCCACAACTGTAACCTGAGTTCAGCAAACTGTTTACCTTAACAACTGAACATGTTTTAGCGAAAGTTTTTCGAATGAATCTATAAATTTGATTAGCAATGAACAGGAACTAGAAACCGACATCAATACCGGGTCCAAAGCAAATTTGGATTAAGCTAGTTCCAGCTCCGGCTAAAATTCCTGAAACTGGCCCCAGCTCTGATAAGATTTTTTCAGGCTCTATCAAATCGTTTTTATCCTGCTCCAGCTCGAGCAAAAAGTTTTTTATGGTTCCCGCTGTACCAAAAACGTAATTTTTGCTCCGGCTCGAAATATTTTTAAGGACAAGGGAAAGGGTAAAAGGGTGCGGGAGGATGTCAAGGAGAAAAGTAGGGGCAAAGAGAAAAGTTGACGAGACGGAGCCAAGGCTGCAGCGGCTCCGGTCCCAGCGAATAATTTTGTCGGGCTCCGGCTCTCCTGAAAAATGGTCAGCTACGTGTCCCTGGTACAGAGGAACAAGGTGCACTCAGATGGCTCAGTGTGAAAGCGGTCAAGTCAGTTTTTTGAAGTGACCGACTGTACTAACCGCGATTACGTCGGGTGTTGGGTAACATAGTCTGTCACTGCAAACAAATCGACTACACAACTTCTTGCACTGCGCCCT
Source organism: Acanthococcus lagerstroemiae (assembly GCA_031841125.1). Classification (NCBI taxonomy): domain Eukaryota; kingdom Metazoa; phylum Arthropoda; class Insecta; order Hemiptera; family Eriococcidae; genus Acanthococcus; species Acanthococcus lagerstroemiae. The sequence goes on from CM063108.1 coordinate 5,617,099, forward strand.
CCGTATTCCCTCGTATTTTTCGGAATACCTTTTGTAATCATAAACCGATTTGACGGAAATTTTGTACAATGCAAGGTGAGATGATAGATGATACAGACTCGACTGACATAAGAATTCAAGGCGTTAAAGTCAGTTTCAAATCAGTTCGACTGGAAAGGCTCTTCCAGCTTCATTTATTATTATTATTATTATTATTATTATTTTGATGGAGCACAAAAAGTAGTTCGAAAACTTGACAATCATAAGAAACGCTGGGATTTAACGGTAAACTCTGAATATATAACAAGGTGGGCTACGCAAAGAAGTGCAGCAATCTCCGTTCAAAGTCACCTCAGAAGACGGTTGAAAACATGAAAACCCTACTTTTTCCCCTTTTCTTTTGGCCTTTTTTAAACGAAATATCAAACCGTATCAATTCTAAATGAACTTCGAATGCCTAGAATAAACTGAAAGGAAATGTTCTGAACATTTCATCTCTAAATGTTTTATCAATGTTGAATTTCAGTAAATTTTCAGGTTGTATTGTTTTAGAGGCAGTTTGTAGGATTACTATGAAACATTTAATTGGTTGCGCTTCTTCGTTCATGACGTACTACGTCAATAAATAAAACTGAAAGCTCAATAACACCATTTACATAAACATAAACACTGCCTTCATAACAGTTTAATTACCCTCCCCCGTTCGTTCATTCATCCATCCAATTATCACGAAAAAAACTCACAATTCAAAAAATCTGACTAATAATTTGGTCCCATAAAACGTAAAAATTCCACATAACGTAAACATGACCATGTCCTCGAGCAAAGGTGTACCGAAGCAACATTTCTAAAGCGATAGAGAAAGAGTGGAGCAGAAGGGGTTGATCGTAATGTTTTCAAATTTCCAATCTTCCAACTGGAAAATCGTTAACAAGCCAACAAACAGAAATAGATTTCAACTTATTTAAGCTTCTTCGCTGCGGATTCACATCAAGAAGCGATTTCAGAACTCTGGAACAAGAACTTCCGGATAGTGGCGTACCGAAAAGGGGAAGTCTTCCCCGAAAGTTAAACAGTTTTCTTCAGTTGGAAAATTCAAGACATGTCTGCTTGTTTTCAGCACTCAAATTAGTGAACAATCTCAAAACAATGTCAGTCGAATTTCTCCCTCAAGAAACCTCGCTTCGATACGCCCTTGCCCACTGTAGCAGAGTCCGGCCCTGATTTCTACTTTTTAGACTAAAATATCAGCATCATTGTCCCTCGCAATATCAACGAGACTAATTAGAAAATTTTCTATCCACTGCAAAACTGTACAACAACCATAACTTAACCCTGAGCAAAATCTCAAATAGTTCTGAGACAAAATAGTAGAACATGTCAAAAATCACTGTACGGAAAACAAAAATAATCCTTACTGACGAAGAAACTATAGGGTAAGGTTGCCGATATATTGAACCACCCCACTGTTATCGGAAAATCGGTAAGTTAGTACTTTAGTAGCTCTTCCTGGTGAGGTCTGGTTGGCCGAGTGGATAGCGTGTTGGTCTCAGAATACGGAGGTCCCGGGTTCGAGCCCACGCAGCAACTCGCCAGAATATTGCGACCTAAGCCGGTTTTTCGGCCAGAAGGGAAGAGGGCTAAGACAGCCCTAACAGCCTCCCCGACGTCTCTGAAGTAATGCTCGGAAGGGCGGATTCCAGGACTCGGGTGGAGAGCAAATTAGAAAACGAGCTCTTCCTGGTGATAAAATCGGAAACTACAGGTAAACTAGTTTCCAGTTAAACTAGCAGGAAGCGATACCAACTTTCAAATTTGCTGCAAATAGTGGGCTGGTCCGATTTAGACAGTGGCGCGACATCGGCAACTGTACCCGGCGTAATACTTAAATTCACTGTGTCACGGACCCCCTCCCCTCCTCTTTAGACGTAGATTACCAACAAAAATATCTATGTTAGCATTCGAATTATCGTCGAATTTTCGTCGAGAAACAAATTAGGTATACATTGTAAAATGTAAATAAGAATAAATTAACTTATAATTTAAAATCCTTGTTCTTCTCTGTTTTGATTATCGAGCGACCTCTCATATACGAGATTATGCTCGCGAGAATGAAACGCGAGCTGTTGGTAAGTGTTACGTAAAGACTTCTTAATTGAAAAACTAAAATTTAATACTTATTTTTCAATCCGTTACTTACACTAACCTGACGATTTTCGAGTTCGCTAACACCGATACGAGAGAGTGCATTCTAAACGATAAATTTTGTACACGTTGCATTAGACGCCTATAGTAATCGTATAAATTTGCGAGAAAAGTACACAAAAATTTGGGTTAATTGTCGACGAATGAACAGGATACGGCTGGCGCCTGAAAATCTGTTAAATCCAAAACAGGTTGCAAACCATAATGGGTCAAGGTTTGTTAATGATCGATAAGACTCTCCGGCGAGATATCGTGATTCTCTCACCGAAATGAAGCTCGGACGACTTCTCATTTTTTAAAAACGAACGTTTTGAAGTACACCTCGCCCCCTTTTCATTCCTCGACCTGTTTTTCGATCTTATTGAATAAAAATTTCTCGCAATAACGTTCAACTTTGATCGACGTTACATAATACGTCTTCGTATGTAACACATATTGACTCTTATTTTTAAAAAAAAATCCTATCTATAAAACATACATATAAATTATGCGATAAAACTATGGTAACAAAATAGCTCACGCAAAAAAAAAAAATACACGCAATAATAATAAAGGCAAGAATAAATCGGAGAAGAGGAACTACAAAACACACAAAGAAAAAAAGTTATACTTATTCGAAATTTCGAAAAAGATAAATTATATAAAAACTACACGAGGCATGCGATCAAAAGAATCATAAACGAATAATTTCTACACAACGAAAATAAACGAGAAGCCTCAAATAATGGAACACGAGGATGACGATGATTTTAAAGCTGGTAAAGACTGAGAAAGAGGAGTAGAAAAGTGTTTACGTTCGAGTGTCTTCTCGAAACAGCGAGGGTATTTGTCTTGTACGATCATGGAGGACGAATTGGTACCTGTCCTGTACATGGCGTTCTGGTTCATGATCTTGCTCGGTGCATTACCGTTGGCCTTTGGTTTGCTTTCGATGTAATCCTTTTCGTCGTCGTCGTCGTCGTCATCATCGTTCATATTCTGCAAACAAAAAACAATAATACTTCCGGTATAATTACAACGCAAACAAAGAAATTCGAGACACTTATAAAGGAGCAATTCCATAATTCTGCGGTCAATACGCAAAATTTTAGGTCACTCAGTGACAGCAACTAGGCCACAGCACATATCATTACTATAGGGAGGAAAAACGAAGTAACCAGCTCCTATGAGCCCCCTCAGCTATAAGCCTGCATGTGACTAACGAGCGTCTTCAAATACAGAGACGTGCTGCTTTTAGGAGATTGCGCGAAACATATCAAAGAGGCCCTACCACTGAAAGAAAAAGGCCCTCATGTTCCGCTAGTCTACCGCCAAACATTCACGTCCAGAGCCATAGCAAAGCAAATTTATCAAGGTAGAGAAAATCAGCCCGAGAGTGTAGCTCCGTGACTCGATAATAACAAAAATAAAATCATTTTTCCAACTGTGAAAAAAAAGAAGAAGTAAATGGATGAATTTGCTAACTGAGCACCTGACACTGCTAATCTACCAACGTTGACAAATGACGGGGGAGCAAGCCCATCCATAGCTGCAGCTCTGTCTTCCCCCAGCATTCCCTCATAGAAGATCAGATCAAGAAATCAACCGCTATACTCAACCATCTTAGCAACAAAACTAAAATCGCCCTGGTTGTTTTGGTATCTAATAATTGCATTTTCCTCATTTTTTGCTTTTTAACCAAACTTTTGTCATTGACGTTTATAAAAAGCAGCACTTGACGACTTTTTAAAATTCTGCTTGTCCCATTAGAACTAAACTGTCGATAGTGAAAATCGAATCGACAATGTTTCTAAAATAAACGATGCTTGGTTAAAATTTTTAAGCATGGATGCGATGTGAATTGTTTGAAATCAGTTTTCCGAGTCATATTCAGACTTGACTCAAGAAATTGATGTATGACACCTGTTCTCTGTTCAACTCCGCGAAGTTCAGTTTTTGGGTTTATTAATTACTTTCCGCGGCTATACTCAGAGACGAAACTATAGGGAGGTGTGGGGGTTGAAACATCCCCCAATAATTTGGAAGTCGGCAAATTTTGAAACTGTTCATTTGAATTTTTTATTTCTTATGAATGTTTGTTTGCTTGTTTATTTATTTATTTATTTTTTTCAATTAAAAAATATTTTCATTAAAAATTCGGCTAATTTTTAATTTAAAAAAAAATTTTCCAAAAAATATTTGTCGGCAAATTTTTCTTCGCCGCCTTCCCAAATTGAAAGTCAAATTTCGTTTCTGAAAATGAAGTACCCTGGACTTCTGTCAGAGACTAGTCAGTCAAAAACCGAAAGTTTCAAGAGGTTAAAACAAAGCTGAAATATGGAAGACATTTCAAAAATCTGAAAGTCGGTAGCAAACGTTGAATTTCGAATTTCAATGACTATTCTGTTTTTACTAGATTCTCTATTTGACCTGAACCTGAATTTTGAGAAAGTTGAACTTTTACTAAAATCTAAACGTTGAAAGCAAAAGACTTCTTTTTCTATGTCACAAGGTGAATCCGATAGCAAATGTTCTATTATTTGATTTACGGGCTTTGATCCTGGTGAATATAGGAGGGAAATTTAGTCTGGAACAAAAGTCAAAACTTCATGTGTTTTCCCCATAAGAACGAAAGGGAGCTTGTGGCACGGATTCCCCTAATCCAATCGACCTAAAACTTTGTGTTTTTTTGTTTTTCAAGTTTTCTATTTTATTGGAACTAATTTAGAAGACGAATCAGAGGAAATTCAGAAAAAAATACCACCAAGAGTAAATAACGACCACCTCCTTCCAGTTCACTCGCCCAGACTAGGGTATGCTCATGTGCGCAAATGTGCATGCATACTTGGGGGATCAGGTTCCAATCTGCATTTTCAGGGACGAAACTACAGAGGGGGAGGGGGCGATGTAAAAAAAAAAAAACAATAATTTGGCATGCGGCAAATTTTGAAACTGCTAATTTAAATTTTTCATTTCCTAAGAAAATTTGTTCAAAATTTTCAAAGTTTGAAAAAATGTTGTCGGCGAATTTGTAGATTTTAAAAAACATTTATCGGCAAATTTTCCTTCTCCACCCCCTGCCCCCTCAATTGAAAATCAAGTTTCGCCTCTCTTTCACAATAAAGTGGTGAATCCAACATTTCAAGGCGAAATTCAAAATCAGCGCGAAATTATCTTTTGGATACACGATTTTTTCCCCATTTTCAAAATTGTAAAATAGATCTCAGCGAGTATTTCAAAGCCTTTCGAGCAAAAGAAAAAGATTCGTATCTAAATTATGAAGACCTCAGTCACAAAGTGTCCTTAATTCAAAATTACCGAAGTCGGTTTTTAGCGCTATCTGGTGTACAGGGGCATTACTCATTACGTATCTTTTAGATGTTACAGATTATTTTTTTCGCACGTGGAGAAGGATAAAACCCGAATTTATGAACGTTCTAAGGAGAACTGATAAAAGTGTTTCCGGAGGAACTAGCGTTCCTAGCGACATTTGATTCGTTTTCGTTTACTACCATAGGCAACTTCTTTCTTTTCTTTCTTCCATCCCTCTTTTTTAAATGGACGCTATTAGGCGAGACAGACCAAGCGAAAAAATCTGTTTTTTGAGAACACACGTAGGGGCGGATAGGAATGGTGGGCCGGAAAAGGGTAAAAAGGGCCGGTCAGCCAGCGGCATTCAGTAATAATTAACACAAAAATGTATGCATGTGAGCCGTTTTCACCTTCCTTTCCCAGGCCACTACAAAAGCCCTATTCGCTCCTGAACACACGATTCGAAGTTCAAGAGCCATGTATATGATATAGCCTTGATTCTAATTTAGTTCACAGTTCAGTTCAGTAGTGCGTATTGTGTGAAGCCAATCAGTATGATTTTGCTTTTCATGGTCACAATTCAGTTCAGTGGTCCACATTTCCATGGAAATTATTTTCCCTTCTAGCCATGAGCTCACTGATCTTAATCTTTACTGCGCGGCTGCAGTCTGCACCGATTAATTGCTATGAGACAAATCCATGTACCAATGTATCTGCATGCAGTGTATATGTATATTCGTCATCAGTTTACTGACGATTTTGGCTCCTTCCCACCAGGGCGTGCGAAATAAGCGTGTTCTGATGACGTACGTGAGCGCGTGGGGAACGTGTTGTCATGATGTGAGCTGGTAAGAAATGTAGAGGGGTGATTCTCCGAAAAATGGACAATTCACCGTGGACAAAAGCAAAAAAAAAGAGGTTCCCTTTTCAATTTTTTTCGTTGAAATCGATACTAGGGGTATTGAGAAACCATATTCCTTAAATTTGATTTGGGGAGGGGGGGGGGGTTGTAAAAAAATTGTTGTTCACGTTGAAAGATAAATTTTTAGGGTGTTTGCCCGCACGCAGCGCTGCAAGCACCCTAATGCAATCGAATTTCCATCCTCCTCATCATTTCTCTAAATACGACTGAATTGTTTACAGCTCATAGTTCAGTTTTGGCTCAGTTGCGTTTAGATCGTTAGATCGGTCTTAAGGCGGAGGCGTGTGGAACATGAGAGGTGCTAACCTCAACAGATTCTCATTCTGGCGTATATTTGTTTTATCGCATAGACGTTGGTACTGTGTCTGAATATTAGCTTCAAAGCTTTAACATTTCAAATTTGGTTTTATTTTATCAGTACCAGTGTAAGAAGTTGGCCCAACAACACCAGAATACGGAGAAGCCAGAAGTTTTTGCAGTTTTAGGATAATTTTGAGAAGCCAGAAATTGGAAGCTGAAAGTTTTTCAACTTAAGCAAACACCCTCTTAGTCTCTTACTACCTCGCTATCTGCGAGATAGCTTGTTTACGTTTACATAGTGTGATAAGATGAGGCTGTATGATCACACAGCGGCACCGTGGGTTACAATCTCACGGATCACGGTTTTATGAAGTACCGAAAATTCATCTGGGAAAGTAGTCTCTGCACGAAGAAGATTTAAAGGCTGTTTCCACAGACTGCTTCTAAGTGTCGAAAGATTCGCGTCCTTCAACGTGGATACAAGAAGTACGTGAGTATCCACGTTGAATAATATTTTATGTCCACGTTTAAGGACAAAATCGCCTTTTTCCTCTTTCCATTGGGTAAATATGCGGAGAATATTTTTTGATACATGTTGCTGAATGTAATGTGGCCAACATTAGATATATTATTACGTTTTTACAAATTCCGAGCTGTAAATTCAATATGGCTGTTGATGTCCACGATGAAGGACACTTTCTTTTTTTTAGAAACCAAGATCTCAGCAATAAATGAGTATATTAGCATACAAATTATCATTATTTTACAGAAGTTCTTACACAGCCTTCTAGAGGAAGTTATATGAGCATTTGAGAGAAGTTTATGCTTATAGTGGAACCCTACAGAGAGGTTTGAAAATTATCCACGTTGAAGGACATTTATCTCTTCCTAGACACAACTTTGAGACATTCTAAAGGTTACGTAACTTGGTTAGAAAAAGATTGTAAGACCTATACCGTGTTGCCTCAACTTACTTCTTCAACAATGGGAGACAGTAGTTCCTGAAAATTATGTATTAAACCCTTCCAGCGAGCAAAAAAAAAACAAACACTACTTAACTAGACCAGGTTGACGCCCACGTTGATGGACATTTCAGGTGCATTTTCGATTTTCTAAGGATGTTCTGCTGAACTAGGGAGAGCTTTTACCACTGTCTCCATCAGAAGAGTTCAGTTCCTCAATTTTGACATACTGCGCATAGCATTCTGATAATAAGCGGCAGAGTTACAGCCCATTTACATGTATTTTCCATTTTTCGGAGAATTACCCAGAGACATGAGTGAGCTGGTTAGGGCGAGAGGACTTGCGTAAGAGGAAGTGAGCGTGTGAGATGTAGGCGCGTGGTGAGGACATGGGCGCATCAACCCATTTAGGCGGGCGTGAGCGTTTCAGGATGTGAGCAACGTCTGAGTTTTTCATATTTTTGCTTTCGGGCGTGAAATTAGCAACTTGCTCTCAAGTTGTTCCTCCTGATAAAAGTGGTCTGGTTTTACACCGTACCACGAAAAGTGACAGCAGCCGAACGAGAAATGCCAAGGTAAGTTCGCGTCTCCGTGGACGGCGTAACATCACGATGTCACCGTATTCTCCCCCTCTCTCCTGCAGGATTCGCAACTCTTACACAACCACTTTTACGCCGATTTTCCTCGGCACGGCAGCCTGCTCGTTTCTTCGCGGTTTACGGCTCCGAACTCACCGATCACGTTAGACGTTAATCAACAGGCTCGGGACATAAAATGGCGACGACGTAAATAAATAATCTTTTACGAGCGTTTACTTTCGTTTACGGGCGACCGTTGATTCTCTCATTCTCGCCAATTACGACCCGCAATTAACGTGATACCTTAAGTACAATTTACGGCGTTATTTTGACGTTAATTGTAGCGAGTGCTAAAAAGTAAATTTTTCTGTAAGTTTGTTACACCCCCTCGTGCTTCATTCGGCTGTCACGTGATAACTTTACCGCCCCATAAGCAGTTTGCTTCGCTTACCTGTATAACCGAATAGTCGACTTTGATTAGTCTTCTGGTAGATCCCTGCCTCTGCTGGAACCGATTGTTCTCGCCGTTATTATTATTGTTGTTGGCGTTCTTAACGGTGTCGTATGGCACTGTAACAAGACAAAGAGAAAACGATCGTAATTAATTTTACAGCTTCGAGACAGACTAATATTTATAATGATTACAGATAACGTAGAGAGGTGGAAAAATACGCGTACGCGAGCAGTGTGCAAGCAGTATGTACCGTATGTGCACGTACTCGTACACTCGTTATTCATCCGTAACGAACGCTCGTCGGATGAGACAAAATTGAGGGCATAATACGCGCATTACAAGATCCACGGGGTTCCGCAAGCAGAATTCGTGTGGATAACGTCGAGCCGTCGGCTCGGGGTTAACGAACGACCCACCGAGTTCCAGAGAAGAAAATGATCAGGGAGTTCCGAAACGGTAAATCGAGTTCTGATAGCAAAGATCTACCAAGTGGGGGCGAGTGGGGAGTCCGCACTCCATCGGTCCTCTTCGGAGACATACCGGTGGAAGCCTTCCCGAAACATATTCCAAAGTCGGAGAATTCAGTAAATTCAACCCCCATCGAGTCCAAAGCAGGCAAAATTTCAAAAGTATTGATGTTTGTTAGTAACAAAAATGAGTTACTTGGCCTCTTTTGTTGTTGCTCGTAGATTTCAAAAATGTTTGTCATTCAAGAAAATTTACTTTTCCAAGTGGCAAAATCTAATCCCCCTACTCCACACACAAATGCACTAACATATAAAAAAAGTTACTTCGGTACATCCCTGGTTCTCTTGAACAGCCCGGAGAGAGAAAAAGAGGACCTGAGAGGAATTTCTACGGACCCCCTTCTCCTTTCAGTTCATTTTATTCTTTTGTCAGATGGGCAAAAATTATAAGCGATGGGATAAGAGGTCTCTTTCATGATGTACGGAGTTTTGCTGATTTGATGTACAGTATGATGTAGCCGTAAGCGTTGAAATTCAGGGCTTCTAAAATATCGGGACCCTTGAAAGTCCGGGCCCGAGATATTTCCCTCTTTCTCCCACTCTCTCGTCAGGGTTACTTTTGAATGAGCTCAACTCGGGTAAAAGCTGATATCGGCCGGTAAATATCAATGTCAGTTGGCAAAACAAGGTTCCTAATGTTTTCTAAAATCGAGTCGATGGACAAACGAAAGTTACTTACTCACGATTTTTATCTGTTCTATGTGTGTGTTAGCTAAATTTATATTATAGAAATAAATCTGAGGAGTGTTTTTCCAAAACGCACTCCAACTATTGACATGGATATGCCTTATCACTAGCCGTCAATGAAAATTGCGCGTTACGATTCACCGGCCAAGACCGGAAATTCCGACCGACACCGAGAATGAACGACTAACGCCGAGAATGTCACTCAGATGACGTCATTATGGAAATCGTTGCTTCATGATACTCGCTATCCTTCTCAGATGATGTATCTGCATGCAGTTGATACTTGTCATCAGTTTACAGAGATAATTTAGACATAAGAAAGGTGTTTCAGGCCGGAAGAGGGGGGGGGGCAATGAAAATTATAAAATCAGATTCGGAATCATCATAGAAAATAGTTCCATCAGAAGTGAAAAATGGGACTAACTGAGTGTTTAAAGGCCATTTCAGCAAGAAAATTTCATCTCAATTGAAGTTTTCAGGTTTTTATTAAAAAAAGAAACAGAGTGCCCAGTTTTTTTCTGAAATGAAATTCCCTGGCTTTTCTCTAAAAGGTGGCTAAATAAAGTTACAGGGCGTGCATCGTGCAAACAGACGTGCGCAATACTCAAATTTTTTCAATTTCATTACGAAGGATAAAAACATGAAAACAAAACCAGGATATAACCCGATGCGCAATCAGCTACCCTCTAGTTACCCAGTTACCCGCGGAAAAGTTACCCATTTGTTACCCTTGGGTTACCCTCAGATTACCCTTGTTCACCTTCAGTTACCCAGGTAACTGGCGGGATACTATGCAATTAGTTACCCTCTAGTTACCCGCGGCGGAAAAGTTACCCAATTGTTACCCTCGGTTACCCTCAGATTACCCGTGTTCCTCTTTAGTTACCCGGGTAACTGATGGGATTTTGCGCAACTGGAAGAATAAATAAATAAATAAATAAAACTTAATTTGCTCTATTCAAAATGTGCCACATTTATGAGCAGGAAACTCTAGGAGGACTAACTTTCTACAAGTTATCAGAAGAAAATATTTTGATTTGAGGTATAAAACAAACGAAATTTAAAAACGAAAAGCACAAGAAAATGATAAGAGAACTTCTAGACAGAAGAAAACTTGAGTTTCACTATTTAGGGTGTTTGCCCGCGCGCAGCGCTGCAAGCACCCTATTGCAATCGAATTTTCATAATTTTCTTTTCTCTTTAAATACGAGTGAATTGTTTACAGATCGTAGTTCAGTTTTAGTTCAGTTTCAGGTTAGGTTCTCCGTCAACTACTACCATCTATAGGCAAGTCGGTTTACTATTATCAATATATCCTCTCGGTTACGAATGCAACTTGGAAAGATGAAAATAAATAATTCTCATTTTGGCGTATATTTGTTTTATCGCATAGACATTGGCACTGTGTCTGACGTGAATATTAACTTCAAAGCTTCAACGTTTCAAATTTGGTTTTGTTTTATAAATACCAGTGTAGGAAGTTAGCACAACAACACCGGGTTGCGGAGTAGCCGGTAGCTGAAAGTCAGAAGTCGGAAGTTTTTGCAGTTTTGTTTTAGGATAATTTTGAGAAGCCAGCAGTTGGAAGCTAAATGAGTTAAAAGCTGAAAGTTTTTCAGCTTCTGATCAGCTTCTTACATTATGAAATTTGTTTTTTATATTTTTTTTATCTAGAAAAGTAGAAGAAAAAAAGAGATCAAATAGGTTAGTGAAAGTGAAATGGTGAGAATAAGTAAAAGAAGCTGGAAGCCGACAAAAATTGGAAGTCAGAAGTTCATACTGAGGCTGGAAGCTAGAAGCGAGAAACTAGATGAGAATTGGAGGCTAGAAGCCGAAAGCGGAAAGCTGTATCGTTCGACTTCCGCACCCCTGAACAAAACCTTTTAGGCAATTCGGACTCTTCAGGGCGGTGGAGCGCTAATGTCGTCGTTTTGTTATCACTTATCAGTAACTTTTTGTTATCAGAGTTAGGATAACGTTCAGTAAAATAGGTAATTCGTATCAATTACGTTATTATGTCGCCTATTTTTCTACTGGGGCAAGTGATCGATCATGCAGGAATCGGCGAGAATCTTGAAGATCACAATGGAGTCGAAAAAGGAAACCACCTGATGATGTTAGGGACTGACCACCGAGTGGGGCTTGACCCCTCATGGGGGAAAAAATAGTGGTACAAAATGCTGTACGATAATATAGATTCTTTTTCTCAGTAATAAGTTTCTTTTTGACAATAGCTTTTTCACGACTTTTCGGAATTATACCATCGTATTGACAGCATTTTCAAATTTTTGGTTGCTCTGTCCGAACAAGGATGCTATTTACAAGCTCAGTGGCCGAGTTCAGTCAGTTGCTGGCTATTTACTTATTTTGGTTGTTTTACTTGCCAGCAGACACACTGACAGGAGAGAGAACGAGATATCTGATCTCCAGATTGGTGGCGACCCATCTCCGTCGAATCGAGCGGCTTTCCTCAGCCCAGCGTACTTTCAATTTTCTCGCATCTTCCTACTCGCGGTCGTGGCACATCGTCGCCATCGAGCGACTGAGAACGCAAACGGAAATCGAAAGTAAATATAAATCGTTTCCCACAGACCGTACATGTTCTAAGTTGATTGTAATTTACAGCATGATTTTGAAAACGATCTTCGCGACTGTGTGCAGAGAGACACGCACCCGCTCTACAGATTCGATACCACCGAGTACAGACTCCGGATGAGAGTAACTGCTTCTGTTAAGATCGCATCTGCCCCTACTGCCACATTCACACTCACCGGCACGAACTCCTTTTTTAAAAGGACTCGCGGTACAAACGAACACGATGTGTTACAACACAGCTACATACATACGTGTTTCTCTTCGTTTCCATTTCACCATAGACCACGTGCACCGTGAGAACAACTACATAGTACATACTTGGCACTTCCTTCACACAGTCTAGGCTGGTACGATTATTTACAAATATGAAATTCCACGCGTCCAACTCAGATATACGCCATACAATAGCGATGCGATAGTTCTTCGAAGTCGTGTGTACACCTCGGACCGACCCAACCGCAGTAAGACAACGTGTACCATTGCGTAAGGTTGACCTCATCTACGCTGTCCCGCCGACCACGCCACGCCATGCGACCGCACCGCTCGATGACGAAGGTAAACGCCGCCGAAAACATGACCAAAGATGATAACCTCAAGCCCCAATAACGTTCCAGGTCCCAGATTGCAGACAGCCAGAAATGACAATAATGCTTTTCGCGAAGATCACGCTGGAACTTGTCGCAAAGAGGAGCGGTGCGGTCCGCCGAGCAGAGGTCGGAGCACTTGGACGAACGTGACAGGCGATTATTTGTCCGCGAGGAAGGCGGCGTAATTTAATTATACACGTCGACGAACAGTATTGTGGAACTGGGCTACAAAAACACCACACCGAACCAATTTCATCGTACAGCCCCAATATACACGATGTCCGTACCTCAAATATTTGACGGCGAAAAAAAGAGGCGAATAATTGGTAACGGGAATCGAAGAAAAAAAAAAAAGAAAAAAAAAAGAAATTAGCGGATACGATGAAGATAAATAAAAAGAAGAAAAAGAAAGGAATAACGCATACAAATGAATTCGTGCAAAAAGATGGCACGTGTCCGCGGCTCTACGTGTCCGCCGTGATGAGTATACGTCCTTCCCCGCCACAGGCCGGTTGTAGGTACACGATTAAGATTACCCGCGAAGACCCTCAAATAACTGAGTAAAGTACAGCGATAAAAGTTTCACTCGAGTGCTTATGAAATCAACTTTCGAGCGGTTGCCGAATCGTGGAACTAAGGTTTAAAAAAATTGATGAGATTGAGAGCTCGTCGACGATGTGAGATAATTCGGGCACGTGATGACGAGACCGATCGGAAAAAAGGCTTACGTGATGTCCACAGATGTACAGCGAAATTTTGACCTCTCCGATGCTGATTTGAAACACGTACCTATGTACCTAAGGTCCAGACATGCGACTGCACACATTCCGCACCTTGCTTTCTGACTGCATACGAGTGGATATACTTGCCCAATAGAGTAGGCAACATAATAATCAAAGGAGTGGCAGTGTCTTGACTAAAGAGGGAGGAGTGTGAGGTGCTAAAGTTAGAAAAACCATTATCTGACAAAATCGCAAGGGGGATCCAGAACTCCCTCTCGCCACTGTACCTGCCTTAGGGTGCCCGTATTCTCCACATTTGGGAAAACTGGGTGCACTACCTCTCTGTATTTGTTCTCTACCACGAGGTAAAGCTGCAAACAGATTTTCAGCAATTTTGAATAATTTTAACCCTTGTCACAAATTGCAAGAAATTTAACGTGGAATTTACAGAAGGATTTTGCTTCTATCGCGAAATTGCTGACGAAGTACACTAGCTTTTTTTTAAATTATTTTTTTAAATGTAATATTTTAAAAATATACAATATTTTTTTTATTAATTAATATAAAATTAATTAATAAAAATTATACACTATATTTTATTAATTTTTTTTTTTTGTAAAAAATACTAATTATTGTTTTTTTTTTAAATTTTTAACTTAATCATTTTTCAAATAAAAAACATTCAAAGAAACCCAAATTAATAATAAAAAATTATTGTTCTAAAAATTTTAAACAAATTAATTAACATGTATATTAAAAAATTAAGCTTATTAAAACCTAATTTAATTTTTTTAAATCCAATTTAATTAAATTTTTATTTTTATTTTCAAATACAAAAATTCTGAAAGTTTCTTTGCAAACAAAAATATTTAATAGCGTAGGGTGATTTCATTTTACAGGGGATGAAATTTTGAACATTTTGAAAAATGAATTTTTGCAGTTGGAATGTGGAAAAAATCTCTTATTGATAAACTGATTTTTTTCATTTTTCGATTTATCCTATTCGTAAGTTAACTTAACCTTTCTGGACATGTTTCTTACTTTGATTCCAGATTTATGCTCGACATTAAGCTCGAGCGAATATTTTTTCTTCGACTAGCAATTCAGATTGGGAAATTCTGTTTCACCTATGAGACACTTTCTGTAGTCTTATTTGCAATGTTTGGACCGGCAATCCAAAAATTAATATAGAAAGAACATTATTACGCGTGTTATTCAAAAGGTAATGATAAACTGACCCCAGGGGAATACGTGATGTAATGATTGGAAATACTGCATACCATCGTGTAGCCCATTCTGTTAGCTGCTGTTAGCTATTCATAGTAATTAGCAGTGTTGCCAGACGAGTGCGGAAACCTGCCATTTTGTATACCACCGCGCCCGTCGATGCTGAATTGACTACGCGGAACGCTCCGCATAGGCGGAACCGGCATCCACGGGCGCGGTTGGATATAAACTGTGGCAGGTTTCCGCACTTGTATGGTTATAGGCATTGCCGTATCCATGAATATGGCGAGGGGGGGGGTTAACCTAACATATGGGGTTTCTAATGTTTCTGATATCCGCATTTTCCAGAATTTTTAAGCGCACGGTCGTACCCAAGGGGGAAGGGGGGTCAGACTCCTGAACCACCCCCCCTTGTATAAAGCCCTGGTTATAAGTCTCTAACCAGACTTGATCCAAAAGGACCAACCTTGGTCCATTCGCGCACTGATCAAACATCTGGTCCATTTCATTCGTCCATCGCAATTTTTGGTCCTTTTTTGGTCCATTTCAAACCTACACCTAATATTTCTAGTTCTGATCAATTCTCATTTTGTTATGTGTTGGAAAATATAGTAAGGTACTAAGAGAAGTAGAAATGCAGTTTGCAATCCAGCTCCCAGCTCATAGCTAAGACTTTGAAGACGACCACGAAAGACAAGAAAAAAGTCTAGTCAACAGGGAAAACTTTACAGGCACAAATTTCTGAAGTGGAAGACTCATTCTTCGGATTTCAGGGGCAAAAAAAAAAAAAAAGAAGAAAAAAAGTAAAATATAATGGTGCCTAATTTTCTTCACTCACTACTCGATTATATCGTTATTGCTACTCAAATGAGAAAGGAAATTGAAATCAAAATTACGCTGCATCTTACTAAACATCATAAATCCATCAGTTCTAGCGATTACTTGACAGAGCACGAGGAAAATTCAGTCAGCACAAGAATGTTTTTACTTATAACTCAATTAAGCTAGATACAAGCCAAAGACTGTTTCCGGGGGCACTTTTTGGACTCTGACGGGTGATGATCACACCGAGGGAGGGGTGGGGAATCACGGGGCTTTTCCGAAGAGGGTACTAAACAATCGTACCAAGTTTCAGCTGTGCTGCAATTAATTTCATCAAACACCTCTTTTTTTTTAGCTAATTCTCCTGGACTAATTGGAAAGTGTACATTTCTGCGTTCAGAAAAGCTGGTTTGCAGTTCGTCTATCTTTTACCCCTTCGGCTGGCTATTCGTACGCGCCCGTACACTCTATTCCAGACTACTTAGACCGAATTACCATATCAACATTCTTATACCAACAGTAGTCTGGTTGTTATAGCAATCAGTGTGTAAGTGCAGCTTTGCCTTCCGTTTTTCTGGGAACGTAAAAGCTATCTGAGTGCTTTCCCGTCCCATATTACGGAACTGACTGTGATTGAACGTGAGCATGTATATGAAGTGTAATTAGAGCTCTTGAAGGGTCACACGAGTTAGCTGACAAAGGCCGAGGAAACGAAACAGTACAACGAAACCATTTTCTCCGCATGCACACAATTTCATTTCGGCACTTTCGCCGTATCCGGACTCGAAGTATAACATTGATACCGTGTATAGCTGTATTAGTAAATACGGCGATTTTAAAAACAAGTTATCGAAAAAAAGAAATTAAAAGTGAATTATGTCGTGTTGATATAATATCGTTTTAAGTACACAATGCGGGCCGATCGTGCGAACGTTTGTACACGATTTTACTCGGAACCAGCTACGTCGATGAATTTTTTGTATGCATATCAAAACTTGCGGCAAGGTAAAAATACTCCACCGTCGAAAACGAAACAAAAAATGAAAGTATACGCTGCGCTAATAAGCGATGAAAATAAAATTTAATTCGTCGTATCGCGATCTCATTTCTCCGTGTGCGCGTCGCAAATGACAGAAAAACAAATCGTAATTAACGTCAACTGCGATGATGTACGCGCTCACGCACGTAAGAAAAAGTGTCACATATGCACACACTACGGGGTAAGTGTGAGTACGTTTAGGTACTTACTGGATAAATTATATACCGTTAGCGATTTTATGTATCGTTATTTACAGCGACAGTCCTAAACGGGTTTGCATAAGTTGTGAAAACACTCGCGGTGAAAACGAGGGGTTAGCACTTTTACTACACATATAAATGTACGTATACTTGTAGGTACACGTAATTACACAGCTTCGTACATACGCACTTAAGCAAATGAGATACATACAAAAACCGTACTCTCTTCCCACGCGACGTATTTTCTGACGATTACGATCATGTCCGGTCCCGTTTTTTCGGTTATAGCTGGACCACTCAAATCGACTTAGTTCCTTCTTGCCTTCACGCACTTTGGTTTTGATTTCTTTGGTCGTCCACGGAAGCCCCGGTCAGTGTGTTTCGAATCCCCGCCGCGCACTTTCAAGTATGTCCACCTCGAGTGTACTTTCTGTTCTTCAATGTCAAATAAAGGTCAGGATGCCTTCACACCGTCGACGGGTCCGTGGAACCCTGCCAAAAACTAGGGTTTGAAACGGTATCCATAAACATAACCGCATCAATGGAAACTTTTTTTGACCCTTAACCGCTAAATTGTAACCAAATCATTTCATCGTACTTTGCGACAGCATAAACCGCTAACCAAAGCGAAATATAATCGCCCTGGGCACTGGTAACCGACAATCAAATGAAAGGATCAGGTTATTTAGTTATAGCCAGAAATAGTCTCTCATTGGGTTTCAATGCTGCTGAGCATGATCTGTTATAGAACCGACAAAAGATTAACCAATAACTGATTGAAAAAATGCTCAATAACCGACAACTGGTAATGGTAAAACAGCAGCGGATACCCGATGCGCAAAATCCCACCAGTTAGCCGGGTAACTAAAGGGAACAAGGGTAATCTGAGGGTAACCGAGGGTAACAAATGGGTAACTTTTCCACCGTGGATAACTAGAGAGCAACTAATTGTGTAGTATCCCGCCAGTTACCCGGGTAACTAAACGGGAACAGGGGTAATCTGAGGGTAACAAACGGGTAACTTTTCCGCGAGTAACGGGTAAATAGAGGGTAACTGATTCGAATCCTTTCTGAGGTTGTAACCGGAACGTATAACTAAATCAATACTTTTTTTTGCAACAGTAACAAACCGCTTCATTAATCGCAAGCAAATATAAAACGCTCAGCAATATGTATTGTCGTGAGATAAGAGATGCAAATTTCTAGAGAGACTTGTACTATCAAAAGGCAGAAAGGGGAAAGAATTTCTCAACACTAAAAGCAGTGACGGAACCGAACTGTATGCACCAGCGCCATATAGCAATAAATTAAGGACTTCACAACGCACACCCCTAGTGCGTTATCGGCAGTATTCAAACGAGTTTAGAAACGATCATGCACTAACCTGCTGCGCTGCTGGGTCAATACAGCTGCAGTGTTGAGTGTTGAGTCAACACACCTACATACATAATGTAGGTAACAACAGCCGGTAACGTTCAGACGCGTTTGTAAGACAATCATCGAGTAGTGCTGACGTGAGTCAACACATCAACACACCTGCCTGCGAGCAAAAGCAACCTGAGAGCTGAGAGCTAAGAGACTATTGTTCAACTGTTCTCCACTGTGCATTTTTTGTGAATGAAGATTGGAAGAACACCGTTCTCCACTTCGCATTTGCGAACGAAAATTGAAGAACTAGCATAAGAACGAGTTGTTCGTTCGCACTGCTTGTTCATGAAATCGACCAGCATGGTAGTGGTTAACATTCAAATATGCGGGAAACAATCGTCCATTACCATGTTCAGCCAATATATGTAGCTGCAATGTTGAGTTAACACACCTGCGAGTTAGTAGTAGCGTTTATGTTGAGTTAACACGGCTGCAGTGCTGAGATACTGAGCAGTAAGTATATGTGTAAGTTAACTGGACTCCATTATCAGACTAGTCCATAAAGGCAGTTGCATTGAAACCCAAATGAATCACCTTCCTGAATCCGTGTTGCCTTTCATACACCAAACGCTAGCATGGCAGTATTTGAGAGCGAATTTAATCAATTCACTCTCATTTAATTTGGTCTCAATTAGTTATAGGTCAAAGAAACTCTCTTCATCAACTTCCTTTTAACAGGAAAGAAAGATTTGGTTCAATAAACTCCCATTCCTCTTTCTTCAATAAAATCGAGTAAACGATTTCGCTCTTAAGGAGTTACAACATACAACCTATGGCAATTGATTCTTTCTTATTCATTTGCTCTCTAACATGAACTTTTGTAGATCCACTTCCATTTGTTTCCATTCGCTCCTCGAGTATGTTTTTCATTATTTCTGCAGATGCCAAAATTATCTAATTAAGTACCTATTTACCTGTGGTGTGGTGGACATATTGCGATGCACACATGCCAAAATGGCCTCTAAGTCACCGCACCCCCGGCCCCGGAAACTACCTTTTCGAGTATCACATCAGTGACCGGAGGGACGCCTTCGGGCCAGGCCCGAGCTCCCATTTCGCCGTGCCGCTTCCGGCGCGCGCGTCCTGCAAGGGCCACTCTGGGGTTCCCTACTAACCGAGGTTCGCGCTCCCCGAGCACTAGCCTATCTACCTATGTTGAAAGTTTCATGTCATTATCAAAAATTAACATCAATATCACACTTTGGCATTCACGCATTAAAACATTATAGTATTACATGACATGCAGTGTACAGAAATGTTCAACTATCAAAACTGGTAATTATCTATAATTTTTTTTTAGCATATCAATACGTAAGGATAACAGTGCTTCGTTTGTTTTACAGTCGCTTAACAAAGTTTATCACGCAAAAGATACATATTATATAATTCAGCACAATCTACAGATTAACCTTTCTTTAACGTTATCAATAATCAATATAATTGTCAATAAAACATATGAAATATTGATAGTTAAACAGCTCTAGTGCAGCGGTACTTAAACATCTTTCTACAATAAAAAGTAGGAATGAATACAGACGCAAACAGAGCCTCCCTCCATATTTTAAAAGTTCCCTCAAAAGAAAGAAAGAAAGAAAAAAAAGATCATAAGCGCGAGATAATTTTTAGCATTATTTTGATACTTGTAAGGGCGATCTTGAATAAAATTAAATTGAACTGGTCTGACCGTTTCACTGCTTGCTCTTGAACATCTTTCCCAATACGCAATCAGTTACCCTCTAGTTACCCGCGGAGAAGTTACCCATTTGCAACCCTCGATTACCCTCAAATTACCCAGAAACCCGTCAGTTTCCCTCGGTTCTCCTTTAGTTACCCGGGTAACTAGCAGGATTTCACGCATCGGGTTTCTCCTTTAAATAACCTATTCGCTCTTTAAAAACTCTCGAATTATCAACATTTTTCACATCATTCATTCGCTTTTGATTAACTCTTATAATTATTTACGGTTTTATTCATTCGACCTAATTCAATCCGATCAACATTCAAGAGTGAATCAGAAAACCAAAAACTCCCGTTTTAATTAGATCTGATCTAATCCCTTCCCAAGCCGTGTACCATGGAGAAGGATTACACTGAAACTGTCTGGATGCGTTTGAATGCTACTGCTACCACACTAGTGCGTGCAGTCCTGTAGCGGTCAAACATATCCAGCTGGGTTTAAGACGTACGTAATTGCCTTCATGAATAGATTCTGATACTTCACTGGTATATGAGTTCTTCAAGTGACAGAAGAGCATTCTATACGATCATCCACTGTTGATTGCTCATTAGCTCTACTGATACTGTAGTAGTGGTGATGCACATTTTGGAGGATAGGTTTTTGATTCTGGGATGTTAGGATAAGATCACCAATTGACAATTTTTTGTCTTACGGGGGAACAGATACGACCATCCGTATCTGCGACTGCATTTTTGATTGATACTAATTACACACATCTGCTTTTCAACTAGAAAGTCTGACTAAATTTCATTAAAATTGTCTTCAGAAAAGAACCTGAGCACTATTTCACTAGTTTTTAGCCCCCCCCCCCCAGGACATTACAAACGTGATTAATGATCACACTTTGATTCAGACGGCAGAACCAAGTTCCAATATTATCAATGATTGATAAATTGATAATGTTCAAATGTGATACAACACAAGGTATCCTTTGCTAGGTAGTGGTTAATATGACCTATGACGAGATAACATCCTTTTAATCATTTTAATGATAGTGATTGATTGATTATAAAACTACCTTTATCTACGACTGATTGATTACAAATCCATGAATGAAGGCACGATCATCTATAACTGATTACTAGGTTTGTAGGTGAAAAAGTTGGACTGCCTCGTTTGAGTTACTTGATCGTTTCCTTCCTAAATTTGAGGAATGGTTATCCAACACTGGGTACTCGCTCATTAGTTTTCGTCAAAAGTAAATTAAGCAAAGTATTGACTGGTTCATGGTTGAGAAGGAATTCCCCCCCCCCGTCTGTGGTTAAAAAGTCACTGGGGATCGCTATACTTCTATTCAAAAGAAGCTCCAACCAGAAATTAACCGAAGACAGGACCAATAGTACTGGCGCAGTACCGCTTAATGGTACCTACTGATTCTGGATTGCTATTTAACGGGGATGATAACGTGAGCCACTGCTAGATCTGCTAGATCGTTAGTATTGATCACTAACGAGGGCCTGTAGAGTGCCGGCATCGAGCCTACGCCCGACTAAGTACTAATTGCCAGAAGCTGTGTATCCAAGTGTAGGGTCAACACTTGGCTGCCGGTGCTGCTTTTTCAAAACTGGCACAGTATTCAACCATCAGGGTCGCCAGAGTTTGTCTGTACGGGACAATGTCGGCAGCCATTACTATTTCAGTACTGCGCCTGTTAGCGAGCTTCAGAAATTTCTGACTGGGACAGACTGCACAGACAACAATGAACAACATTCTTGGTTTACAGCACACCAGAGAGAAATACTCAAATCGGATTCATATCACGACCGCCATCTTACGAGACCACTGATCCTTACACGATGAATGGAAGAAGTTCGACAGGCGATAAGGAGTCGGGCTTTTCTCGGACCGCTCATTCCAGAAGGCTTTCACTCGCGGGTACCAACGACCAGCCGTCACTGTCGGTCAGTCCGAGCCAAGCCAGGCGTAATTCGCTTATTATACGATTTTATCAGGCTCGATATTCCTCATTAGCGTTACAGGTATACGGGTTATTGTTTTTGAAAAGAAGCTCGTCATCGGCTTCCCAGCGCCGTGCGTCGAAAGCCGAAAGGCCGAGCAACGCGTTACGGTAAACGCCTTTTTCCAGCCGGCAATAATTACGTCCTCCAAACGAGCGTACCTTCCTGCCGACCCAATTTATGGCGGGAACAAAAAAATCACAGTGTTTATCATTAACAAACGTCCACGTCGAGGATCCGTACCGAACGTGTCGATTCATTTTTTTCTCTCTCGTATACATAAATACCGTTTAAACGTACGTAATTATTCGCATCGACGACCGCCGATTGTTGAAAATGAGCGTCGAAAAAAGACGCAAGACATAATGTAGGCAGACAAGATGTACGAAAATATTCACCTATGGGTCGAGGAAATTCGAAATGGCGACCGCCAATTTGC
Organism: Acanthococcus lagerstroemiae; assembly: GCA_031841125.1. NCBI lineage: Eukaryota > Metazoa > Arthropoda > Insecta > Hemiptera > Eriococcidae > Acanthococcus > Acanthococcus lagerstroemiae. The sequence goes on from CM063108.1 coordinate 5,639,759, forward strand.
ACGATTTCCGTCGAACTGACCATCATGCATACGGCCCTTTCAGGGGTTTCATGGGATCTCGATGAGAAAGAGAAATGGCTCGTGTGCTGGTGGGATAGATACGATTGCTCTGCACAAGACATAGTCTTATTCTGGACATCGAATCGTCGAGTAAATGGGAAAGGAAAATATACGATGCGGGTTCCTGTGCAACTGACCGACTCACTACAGAAGTTAGATGAGGTTAGCTTAACTGTGGTACAGAGGGTCAGGTGGATTTGTCTCGGCGAGCCTTATCCGTGTTATTAGACACTGGCGACCGGAGTGTAGCCAAATCGGCTGCCCAATCACAGTAACGCCATAGACGGGGAGGGGGTGCAGGGAGCACTTGTCTTTCCTTCGTGAAGCTGGAGGACATAAGTATCATTCTAACACCCCCTCCCATTCTAATAGGGCAAACTGTAAGAATACGAGCTCGCTTACACGAAACGATACATAACACTACACAAACAGCATAAAAAACAATGGGATGAGAATATATGATTTTTGCTGTATTTTGAACGCTGAATACGATGATGTTATCCATTTTTCTCAAAAACCTCTCGTTTTCCACATTCAAAATTAAAATTTTATTAAAATTTTCACATTTTATTTCCTTTTTGTCGTGCAGGAATAGCTACACTGATACCGATAACGATACTGAACGCGTATAGTTGTTTGATCAGTAGTATCATCTCGATGATACTAAAATTTGCATGATAGGGGAAAGTGTTAGATATGATACTGGTTTATATACGTCGATGATAAATGTACATAGGTATAGTAGAAGCAGATATGCTGATAGATGCGTAGTGTAGAAAGGAGAGATAAAATTAAACGTTATTATTCCACTGCTAAACGTTGTGTCGAGTACATCTATCAGAAAGAATGCACTACAATCAAAAAATTAACATCAGCATTAAATTCATCGTTGAAAATACATAGGTATAGAATCATGTATTCTCATGCCATTGTTTTTTGAAAAATTTCAAATTGTTGTGTAGCGTAATCGGACGAATCCGCTGGACGCCCATTTTTATCAAACCGGAAAAAAGGAAATGCCATTATTTTCTTCTGAAAAAACTTCAACTATAGTTGCAATTGAGGCGAGCGACAGCAAAAGGAAACTAGTAACAAAATTCTTCGTTACAACAGCTGTATACAATAGGAGGGGGGGGGGGGTAGATTATAAGAATTTGAAAATTTTTCATTCGTTCTATTCACACTGGGGATTTTAGTACTAAAGATTTTTCATGTGGTCTCCCCGAAGACAATATTTCTAAACACGTCTCTGAACTACGGCTTTGTGATCCTGCTGCTACTAGTTTTCTACTTACTTACAGTGGCGTATCCAGGGGGGCGGCCAAAGACACCTGATATTGAATGTAAAATATGCAAAAATGAGCAATTTTTCGCCTTTAAAACACGTTTTTTCGAAAAATGTTTGCTCGAGGAGTAATTTTACCTTCATTTTCATAAAATAGTCCTCTAATATCAGCAATTTTTAAAGAATACCTCAATTTTCGACTTTTCTCCCTTGAAAACCTTACTTTGCCCCCCCCCCCTTGAGAAAATCCTGGCTACATCACTGACTACGTACATATGTACAGACAAATTTTTCTTCTTGAAATCTGAAAAACTGAAAAAACTATGAAGTAAGATTTGGATTTTGAGGATGCAAGTTATGATCCGCTACTAGAATTAGATGCAATGACTGAAATCACTGGCTAAAAATCTCAATTTAAATTTTATTTCTTCATCGCTTTTTCAGGTCCAGTCGAGTTTCCCCATTTTAAACTGTCTTTGAACCAACTGCAAGGTGACGGAAGAGGAAATTCAATCTTTTCAGAGATTGATATTCCCTTCAACATTGTTTCCCCGAAGATGCCTGCGTATGAAAATAACTTCGAATTTAAGAGCCAAAACAATTAAAATTTTCTGGTTGGAGTTTGGGTTTCGGGTCCCTAAATGAAAGATCGATCTGACGGAACATTCGAACTACACGACTTGAAAGACCTTAATCTGAGACTGATTCCCCACATCAGGTCGGGTTTGCCTCGTCTCAAAAATGAAATTTTAATTTTTTGAGGGCTGAAATTCGGATTTGATCAAAAATACACAACGATCAAGGAACTGAACGACGCAAAACCTGCATTTCGATATTTTGAAGCCAAACCACTGTCGCCAATTCGCAGGGACGTACCGAAGAGGTTTTTCTGGAGGGGCGAAAATTGTTAAATTCCCGAAACTGAGTCAACTCAAAATTCCCAAGTACATACATCTCAAAATTTGTTTGTATTGAGTAAAATAAAAAGACACCTTTTGACTTGTTGGATTTTTCCAACTTTTAACCATCTGCTAAAATTTTCCAACTCCGACGGAGGCTTGGGGAGGGCAAGCTACCCCCTCCCCCTCCTGCCAATTTGAAGCATACGATTTTCATTTTGGGACCTAAATCAGAGATAAGCATCTCCACCCGACAGGAAGTTTGGATTAAGCGAAGCAAAAATCAAACAATTTTGATAGATATGAGATAACTTTTCTTCAAAAAAGAGAAGTGATTGGACATCCAGCTCCTGTTTGGAATAAAACGTAATTTTTAATGCTCGAAGAAACAAGATTTCAGTATTTCAAGATCGTACCTTTCCCAACTGCTCGGATTAAAACAGTATAGTGTTTTATTGCAAAGTAAGGTTACCTTTGCGGTGATCCTCTCCGCGCAAATTTACATTTTTGTGTATATATCGTTGAATAGTTCTGCCTGGTCACTTCCTGTGTGGCACAAGGCGAACGTCTCACAAAAACACATTTGTCCCCCTGAATTCCTATACTTACATCTCGTGCGTGACTTTTTCAATACCAAATTCTCAGTGGCGTCACGTGGTGCTCCTTCCTAGGTGTTCAACTGGCGGATCTGCGCCTTCCCCCCTCCCTTCCACAAAAAAAATCAGCAGTATCAAAAACTTATGATCAGTATCAGTATGTATAAATAATGAGTGTCAATGAAGAATGAAGTTGCATCCACCCACTCGCCACATAGCATGCGCTTCCAAAGGGTTAATTTTTGCTGATGAACACCCTGCCATTTAAATTAACGAAGTCTCCGCTTCACTCTTTGTAGTCTTTGTTGCAAACGCCACTGCGGCAAGGCCGACAAGAGTGTGCAATGTTGCTAGTGAAATCCTACGCAATTCTCATAGTAAGTGTGACAAAGATAACGCCACTGCATTAAGACCAACGAGAGTGTGCAATGTTGCCAGTGAACATATCCTATGTGATTCCCATAGTATGAAACAAAGATAACGCCACTGCGACAAGACTGATGAGAGTGTGCGATGTTGCTAGTGAAATCCTACGTGATTCTCATAGTAAGTGTGACAAAGATAATGCCACTGCATTAAGACCAACGAGAGTGTGCAATGTTGCTAGTGAACATATCCTATGTGATTCCCATAGTATGAAACAAAGATAACGCCACTGCGACAAGACTGATGAGAGTGTGCAATGTTGCTAGTGAACATCCTATGCGATCCCCATAGTATGTGACAAAGATAACGCCACTGCAACAAGAACAATGAGGGTGTGCAATGTTGCTAAAGAGCATCCTACACAATTCCCATAGTAAGTGTGACAAAAATAACGCCACTGCATTAAGACCGACGAGAGTGTGCAATGTTGCTAGTGAACACCCTACGCAATTACCAGAGTATGTGACAAAGATAACGCCACTGCGACAAAACCAACAAGAGTGTTCATTGTTGCTAGTGAACATCATACGTGATTTCCATAGTATGTGACAAAGATAAGAACCGCGCGACACGCAAAGAGAAATATTCCGGCTATTTTTCAATTTTTTGAAGTTATATTTTGTATTTTATTCAAAATTTAAATCTTTCCTTGTTTCTGGGATTTTTGTTGTAAGACAAAAATTAAGTGGGTGTGTAGTGAACACCTTCAACACCCAGACACAACGCCACTGCAAATTCTTCTCCGTCCTCATTGTCCTTTTGTTGTCTTTTCTTCCTTCCTTCGATGGCCAGGCTGGATCATTAGTATTTTTACAGTTGAATACAATTCGATTTCGACTCTGCCACCACAAAATTCTGCTTTTTATCTACCGTTCAATACACACGCCTTCTACACGCTTTCGTCCTTTTTATCTCGTATGCTTTTACTGCGGCCCCAACTAAACTCTTCTCGTACGAATCCAGCAATAGCCGCACCAACTGTACTGAAATTATACCACCTGGTTTCTGACTATCCCCATCTACCCGAATTGAGATTAGATTCTTAACCAATAGAAACAAAAAGAAAAGTTGGACATCGGATTTTTGAGCTGCCATGATTCCTTTCCGGCGCCTCTGCACTATTAGTTCCAAGTGATACACTAGCTGTCTTGGAAACACTGCAGCTGAAGGCTAACAGAGCTTGGCAGTTTCTTGTGCCGTGCAAAGGGTGTGCCTCGATCGTGAAGTGTCACAATCCCCCCTCTCACCGCTTCTGAGTCGCTAAACATTCATAGAGTGAAGCTCTTCAGTGTGTCTTAATGGCTAAACGAGTCTTACCAGAATACTCAGTTTTAACTAGTCTTGTATCCCAGCCTCAACAAGTCTCACTACTCTGAACCCTCTTTTAAGTCGCTCTTTAGGAAGCGAAAACGAAAGAGGCAGCAATGGCCAGCCCATGGCTACAGCCCTGATACTCCCACAACTGCACAGCCTCTACTAGCATTTCAATTCGTTTTGACCCAGTTAAGCATAGCGTGATTCTGTTCCCTGGTGGTCTTAGGTACACTGTACCAGGGTGTCTAACAAATTTTGGAAAGCGAAATGCAGGAGTTTTGCAGGAGATTTTACAGGAGGTTTTTCAGCAGTTCAAACAACTAGAAAACCCCCCCCCCCCCCCCAAAAAAAAAAAAATCTGTATTAAAATGGTTTCAAAATTGAAAAGGACTAAAAAAATGATACTTTTTAAATTTTGAGAATAAAATTAATGAAGTACAAATGAAAATAATTTTGCAGACTTCCTCAAAAGTTTATCGTACAATGCTTTAAGAAAAGCGCGACATTCATCAAGAAATTTCATTTTCTTCAACGGAGAAAATTTGGATACAATTGTTTTGGCTCCAAATCCGACGTTAACCTTCTCTGGTGGTAAAAGGTTCTTTTTAGTACAGTAAAAGTCGCTTATTATAATGTCTGATAGTGGCATAAGTCGCTTAATGTCATAAAAATGAGCAAGTCCCGTCCTCCCGTATACAAATACATTGTAAATCTGCCGGTTATTGGACTGGGCAAGTCGCTTATTGTAATGAAGTACGACTATAATTTTCATGAAAAAACATGAGTTACTTGGCACTTTTTCTTTCACATGTTATCATTTCTTTGCTTCTCGCTGGTCAGTCTGTGTCTTGTTACAAAACTGTGAGCAACCGTGTAACTATGTCGACTAAATCTACAAGCAATAAATGTCGTCGTGATCTTAGTGTCGCCGAGAAAGCTGAAATTTTACGCGAATATGATGCATTGCCTAAAACAGTGACGCAGAGTGAAGCGGCCATCAAGCTCCGTATTTCACAACCCTTTTTGTCGAAGTTGCTGAAGAAACGAGATAGCATCCAGGAAGCAATTGCCAAGAATGAAAACAGCAGCCGAAAAAGAAAAAGAACAGGAAAAGATGGTGATGTCGAAGAGGCTTTGTTACAGTGGTTCAATCATGTTCGTGAAGCTGATGGGCGGGTTAATGGTCCTTTAATGCGCAAAAAGCCGAGGAGTTAGCAAAAAAAATGGGAAAATCAGATATAAGAATTTTTGACATCATAAAATCATGTTCAGAATTTTTCCTGTCGTTTTGTGGAATACGCCGCTTTATGTCATAAAATCCTCTTTGCCCAACGTCATTATAATAAGCGACTTTTACTGTATCTTCAAAACTATATGTGACTTTGGAGAGAAATCTGGTACCGATGTTTCGAAGAACAGTTCTAAGATCTTCATAAAGAAAGGGTATCAATTGGCTCATCGCTCTGGTATTATATCAAAAAATGGTACAAGTCATCACACACTGAAGACATAAAATGTAATTTTGCTTCCAAAAACTCCTTCTTCAAAGCTTCAGTCACATAAGTGTAATTGTGTGTTTTAGGAGGTTTATTTTTGACGCCCTCAACATACTTCTTGACATGAGGTAGTATATTCAATGCTCTCTGTAATACCTATCCATTTTCCAGCCATCGAACAGAGAAACATTTTAATGTAAATAACGAAGATTTGGAATAATATTTAAAATCCGCGCGTCTAGTAGGGAAGTCTTTGAAGAGGTAATACAGACTTCGTAACAACCGATGAATATTCCAGTTGCTGCTATCGTGAGCAGTTTTATACTCGTTATGGACGATATGCAAGGTACAGGTACCCAAATTCAACATTTTGTTCATACCATTCTCTTCCATGTATTTCAACAGATCTGAATGTAATAATTTCAAATTAACGTTGGGGCCATCCATCGCCACTTGCAAAACGTTAGATAAATTCAACTTCAAATCTTTTGATGCATTTGTAATTGCTTTGAACAGTCCATCAGAAGTACATCATTCTGGGAAAATGGAAGCTAAATAACGAGTTGATACCTCCTGTTTACTAGAATCCCAATAATGTACGATCATATCCATTTGGGCGCTTTGGCAAACTTTATTGAGATAGTGTCTGCGTTTTGAACTTCGTCTAGTAAGATCTGTCTGAAGTAAGGCCCAAGACCATATGTAATACAGTAGGCAATCTTATCTTTTTTTAAACTCATTTGCTAAAAAGTGCGTCAATTTTTCCACTTACGTTAGATACAGAATTGACATAAACACAATATTTGCACCAGTACCAGTCAACGTATCAGCACTCCTACAAACGATACGCGTTAGGCAGCGCAACATACCTGCCACCTAGTTCAAAAACATGTTAATGCTAGCGCTAGTAATGGCACATTGCGGATTGATCAGTTTATGCAAACAACTGGTGGTGCAAACAACCGGTGGTGCAAACAACCATTTTTTTCATGAGAAAAGAAAAATTTTAATTCACTTTTTTTTCATTTCTCTGTGAAAATTGCAAGTTTGTAATACATATTTCATGATGCAGTAAAGTACGATTTTTGCAGGAGGTTTGAGTAAAATGCAGGAGGTTTGCAGGAGATTTTGTGAAATGCAGGAGCATTTGAGCAAATGCAGGAGTTTTGCAGGAGATGCAGGAGATGCAGGAGGTGTTAGACACCTTGTGTACACATCTCAAAAATTGAGCCGCTCCTTAAGTCTCATCTCATTACGGTACAGATCAACGGCGGAAAATCCGAGACGGCTCGAATGATTTTCAATGAAATCTGCATACTCACCAGACTTTTTCACTCGCTCTGTCTCGAAGACATCGCGAAGTTGCAAGTATTCTCAGCCATTCAGAATCAATAAACGAGAACTGTACTTCACCAGCTCTCCGGAAGATCATCTTCCTGCATCTTAGTTTTCTTTTGACTTCACTCAAATAAATCGGACTGCGATATACGGGTATGGGAATAAATTTAAAAAATGAATGAATTACGCGGCATTACGCGCAGTTATCAGGCCAGGCACGGTCCATTGCGGCTTTTCTCTTGAGAGGCAGTCAAGTCGATGACAAGTAGCAGTCTGGAATCGTTGTCCATGTCGAGTATCATACTCGCCGGACATTCCATTTCCCCCTTCCTCGGTATCCATACAGCCGTCCCGTATACACTCGAATTACAGACGAAAGAAAAGAAGAGCGGTTGTGGACGATGAAAATTAATTATACTGTAACGCTACTGTAATCGGCTGTTAATTGACCGTTGAAATTGTGTTACGTGTAATGGAGTGGCGGAGACATTCGCTTCTTGGTTTCATTATTGTAAGCAGCATGTACTACACTAGTCTCGGGCATTCACTCGTCGGTTCGGCGTATCCAAGGTCAATGTGAAAAACTGAATTATGAAAAATGTAGGTGAAGCTTTACTAGTCCGTCCGTAATAAAAGATAGCCAGCAGTTCGACAACTGTCGTGTGAAATTGCATTTCCATTTTACAGATGCTCGCGAAAGCCACTGTGCAATTCGAGAGCGTCATTAGTCGGGGAAGACAACACTCGAGAATACACAGAGGAGACATCGGAATTACTAATTCGGCCCTATGGAAGCTCAGCGACTTCCAAATAAAATGTACTTCAATTATACCCCCTTATTTACCATTCCCTCATTATATGGCCTTCGAAGTTGCACAAACGTCAATTCTGGCAGTGTTCAATCTTATCTCTGACGCAACACGTTAATGTTTGTGTTTAAAAAAGAAAACGAGAACTGTCATTCTGAACGTTGTAAATTTACAAAATAATATCCAAGACTCCATCAAAGTACCTCAGGGATGTATCAGAAAGCAACTTCGAGTTACCACCTCGCAGCCGAAAATAGTCTATTTCAAGCCAAGGAGCGAAAATGAGGTTTATCACGACAAGTTCAATATGTTGCGAGACGAGCCGAAGGCGAGTTGAGCAAATTGAACGAGTCGTGATACTGATAAACCTCATTCGCGCCTTGCCTGGGAAGATATTTTGTTCTACAAATGCATCGAAAATGCGTTTCCGCTGCTATGGAGGTATCCACAAACTAACAACCGAACAGAAGACGAACGAAAATAGTACGCGTTTGTTGCGATCGTTTCGAATCGTTTCCTTCCAAGTGTACAGAAAAAATTTTCTTTTCACTCCTAGTACAGATAAAAACGCGTTATCAGTGCTGATCGCTACAATAACGATAAATGTCTCTTGCTGTAACGCGTTTTTGATGCATGTGTACTGTGTAGAACAAATACACATGCATCAAAAACGCGTTTTTGCGTAACAGTTTTCTGTAGCAAAAGAGACATTTGTCATTATTGTAGCAATCAGCACTGATAACGCGTTTTTATCTGTACTAGGAGTGAAAAGAAAATTTTTTCTGTACACTTGGAAGGAAACGATTCGAAACGTTCGCAACAAACGCGTACTATTTTCGTTCATCTTCTGTTCAATTATTAGTTTGTGGATACCTCCGTGGCAGCGGAAACGCATTTTCGAATTTCGATGCATTTGAACAAAATATCCTCCAAGGCAAGGAGCGAATGAGGTTCATCACGACTCGTCTAATTTGCTCAACTCGCCTTTGGCTCATCTTGCAAGTTGCAACATATTGAACTTGTTGTGATGAACCTCATTTTCGCTCCCTGACTTGAAATATAATATTTTAGTACCCACAATTTATCACAGGAATGTTTTCCTTACTTCCTCTGCGCAAATATTAAGTATTCCCAGCTATCTCGCCACCCCCCTCCCCCCCCAAAAAACAACTTTCTGAATAGGCAGCGCCAAATCTATAGGCTAAGTAGTAAACGCTGAGAGCAATAAAAATATGAGTGTATCTTTACCAAAGACGAGTTTTAGTTTGTAGTTAATAGAAGGGCCAACGTGAACAATTATTTTTGTTTTTTGGAGGAGGAGGGGGGGGGGAGTGTAAACCGCAAATATGCCAATTAAGATTTAAAAAGGTACAAAAATGCCTTCTGAGTAAAATAATCTATGTTACAGACGGCACGTCAAATACTGACAGTTCATCAGGGCAAATACGCAGTGTCTGCCGAACTAACGTCTAGAGAGTTTATGCAAAATTTTAAGCACAAAAGGATCATTTAAATTTGAACGTAACTTATTCATAACCGCGAAAGTGTGCTTTTGATACAAGCTTACAAAAATCTGTTAGTTTTCGCAGATGAACTTCAAACTTTTATGGTCAAAGTTACAAGAATTCTCGCAACAATCTCTGATGTTCAGTGATTCCAGGTATTCTTCAACTGAAAATTCTAATAATTTTTATATTCTGATAACAATTACTGTACATCTATCAAAATTCTGCATATTCACTGTAGTTGTTACAAGAATCTAGTAAAAACTTTTACATTTGGCCTCAGTCAAAACGTGACTGTTTCTTGAAATTCTCATAATTGTTGCCATACAATTTTTCTCAGGGTACGATTTTACAGAACACTAACGAGTAAAAAATATCAGGAGTGAATACAATACGGAGACTTTGGGAACAATTATTGCCATCCCAAAGAGAAATATCAGAAATGTTTACCGATTGCAAAGTCCACTAAGTCTGAAACGAGCTCGCAACTTGAAGTTTCAACAAATGAGAAAGCTTAAAAATAGTAGTAAATGAGCCTTTAAAGGTAGAGCAGCAAGTCCTAAACAAGTCTGGAAGATTCTTGCAGGGTCTTAAACAAATTTTCAAAAATTCTGGAAAATTTTACAGAAACTCGAGGAATCCTAAGAAGTAGTAATAAGGTTAGCACGTCTCGTCGATTTTCATTGAAAAAAATTTATTAAGAAATTGCAAAAAAATTGATTTTTCTTATCATTGCATGTTTGAGTGTTCTCTTATTACTGGTTATGGGAAAAAAATAAGAATACAGAAGTGCAGTTTTCAGACAGTGCTCGAACCTGGGGTAACAGCACTAGGCATGGGTCTAGTATCTCTAGGATTACTTACGTTTATTTTGAAACACCCTATACCCATAAGTTGACTTATTTCGTCTTTTATTTTATATTTTCAATTTTTTCATTACAGCAACATACCAAATAATTGATTTAATGTAAAAATTGGATAATCGATTTTTAATGATAATCAATTACTTTTAGGCATTACTAGTCCAGAACAGTCATCAAGAGTCTTCTTCCAACGAGCCTTATTGAACCGTTTTAGCTAATATTAAAATCGTTTGAAAAAGACTTTAAAATGGAAGAATTTTCGTCATAATCCAATCTTGATGAGTCTTACTACGTCTGGCAGTGACGTAGTAGGGGCCAAGCCAAGGGAGCCATGCCCCTCATGAGTCATGAGGGTTTTTTTCGTTAAAAATATGAGCAGCTTAAATGAAATTTAAAAATCACTATTTACTATTTTCATGAAAGTTTTGCTCTTGTTCATCAATTTTTACATTTATAAATATAATTTGTTTTGCATTTTTCATTATTTGCTATTTTAAGAAACTTCTTAATCCTTTTGAATTTTAGCACTCCTCCCCCTTTTCGAAGAATCCTAACTACGTTACCTTTTTTTTTTTTTTTTTCCTACAGTAAATTCAAGGCAAGTTGATAAAAGAAGTAATCTTAAATTAAGTTTATAGTCAGTGAGTCAAATTTAAAGAGTCTTCCACACTTTGGGAGAATTTAAACGTGTGTCTTAGTTAATTTTAAAGTCTTAGAGTCTTTTACTAACCTTGAAAAGCAATAAGAGTTCTTTCAACCTGTCTCGAAAAGCCACAGTAAGCGTACGAATAATGAAATCATAAACAAGCAGTGAACAGTCTTGGAAGAGATTCCGGAAAGACTATACGGGCAATTCTTACATGAGAGTAATGGATACCAGAATTCTTCGAAGGGGTGGATTTTATGGTGTTAAAACCTGAAAAACACGGAATATTTTGGATGGTCATGTGAAAGAGGGTAGAAATTACCCACAAAATCAATCAGTCAGCATCACTCGACATACAGCAGGTCAGAAGTTCTGATTATAGCTAGTGATGGAAAATCAAATGGCAGTGAATGATATTCAGTTACAATCTTACAACGGACGATATTCAGTCAAAATCGACTAATACTACTTGATTACAGATCATTATCGGGTAATAACCGGCCAACAGCAGATGCTCAGATTGGACCAAATCCGAGCCCCAATTCAGATACAGCCACCATAACTAAGTGGATACATGTAAAAATACGTCAAGTGTACGACATCGATTTTAAGGAAAACGTTCAAGGTTAACGATAACATCAACTGAACACTTGAAGGCGTGAAATTCAAAACATCTTACGAGCCAACTTTTGCAAAAGTGGTTTTGTGCATGCAAACTGTTCCAAGAACTGCCGCCCATACAATACTAAACATCCTAAGTGCCCATAGAGCCTCAAAGTACTTTAAATTTCAACCCAAAGATCGCAGCACGCACATGTGCTGGCGAGCAATCCATGCAAAACATCCTAACTCCGTTTGATGTCGATGACAGTTAGGATGTTTTGCTATGTCTTTCCAATGGACTTGGGATGTGCGCAACGCCAAACCTCATTTTCTCAGCTTAGGCATGACTGAGCCTCAAAATTTGTACATGGGCATGGGTATACAGCTTTAGAGAATCGGCTGAGCACCCATTTTGCCAAACCCACCCCCTTCACTTCAGCTGAAACATTTTTTTGTTTCTCCTGTACACTTTTGACATTGCTACATAGGATATTTTGAACTTCACACCTTCATTTAATGAGTGATACGCCAACCACATCAGCCAAAAACCAGATGTTCGGGATTCTGTAATCAAGTCAATCTTTCCCAACCCACAGCTGATATTGGAAATGAACACAGGAACACAACTTTCTCAATTTTCAGGATCTCGCCACCAATTTTACATCCTTCTCTCTCCTCAATCCTCTCACGATGTTGAGTTTGCGACCCACGAGACACGCAGCAAGACACCAATCCTTCAGATGCTGATGCTGACGTGTTCTGCGATTACAATGACGTTTTCCTGAGGACTGGCAGGGGACTGCAGCTGCGGAGCACGCCGTCTATCCACCTCGATTGGTAAGGAAGGTGGTCCTGCAGTTTGATAGGATTGAAGACAGACGAACCCTGTTCAGTGTAGCTTTCAAGTCGCACCGATGTGGGGGGGGGGGGCATAATACTATTCAGACACAAAGCGGTCCCTAACATACTTAGGTGCCAAGGTTCTAAAAATCCAGTCGAATTCGATATGAGAAACAAACTCAGAGGGAACTACATTCTTTCGGGCTCCAACTACAGCTGTTCCAAGGGACACTTTCGCATAAAAAATTGCGGAGTACATTCAGCTATAGCATTCTGACTAATATGCATGCGCTCGGGCAAACATAATGCAGCATTTTCCGAGATTCTTCTATCATTAGTTGGTCTTCCGCATTTGCGTTTTCCTTTCGCCGCCGAAGCCGACTGGGCCGGCGCTAGCCCGTATCCAGGCCATTTATTCATACAGTCTACCGAGGACGTACATATATAGGTATAGAGATGCACGTACTCGATGTGCATATAACAGACACCGCCGGCGACGTGGATCACGAAGCTGCCCGTTGAAAATTCTGCACGACTGGACGCCATTTATGGTTCACAGTTCATACGCCGCGGCGCGGCGTATGTTTGTTAAAACGACGCCGACGATAGCGAGAAGAGGCGGCAACGCGTGCCTTTCCCTCATTGCACGCGGTCACGGGCGCCAATTATGCGTCCGTTTTGGCATAGACTGTCAGTCGGCCCGGCAGAATGAACCACATTCTCACGGGCGATTCGGAACATATTAAAGGCTAATCGATTCGTCGTGATTGACTGGCTCGGACCCCTACCGGCTCCGCGGTACGCAGGTCACGTTCAAATGGTGACGCCGTGACACGACGTACACGTTACTCAGTCCGGTCTTCAGGACAGATACTACATATAATCTGAGCAGCGAGATGTCGTCACTTCGCAAATTGTTCCAATTTGTTCCGCCGTTTTCAGAATTTACTCTCGCTCACGCTCTTCCTCGATTATCGTGGAGACACGGCGAGAGCTTACTCGGATGTACCTTAAATGTACATCGGGGACTCCAAATCCGATGTATTGTGTCGGTAGAAACGGTGTCACTAATGAGTTATATCAACCTGGTCTAATTCACTGTACAAACCGCACACCGAAGTAGAACGAACGAATAACACCGGTTCTGACTCACATGCAGACTTTAAGATACAGCTGAGAGGGCTAAGACTTCGATTTAGCCTTCCAGCCAACCCCAATACTACCTCAACATACACAAAATTAATTCAGATTCTCCCCCAAGGGTGGTCCGAAAATTTGAAATTTTTGAAATATTTTGCTCCCAGCGGCTACGGTCGTTCCTTTTGGCCGAAAAACCCACCAGCCAAAACGTACTTCTCTTTTTCTAATTTTACTCCCAACCCGAGCCCTGGAATCCTCCTTCTCGAGCATTACCTCAGAGACGTCGGGGAGGCTGTCAGCGCTGTTTTAGCCCTTTTCTCTGTTTGCCGAAAAACCGGCCTAGGTCGAAATGTAGTGAGTCGCTACGTGGGCTCGAACCCGGGACCTCCGGATTCTGAAACCAGCACGCTATCCACTCAGCCAACCAGACCCCTGTACTTGCAATAAAACCAATTTTCGAATGACATCGGAGGGAAACCTGCATCATGATGATCATATTGCTCCCATAGTCATTTTCATTTCTGTGCCCTCACTTCTCCTTGAATTCCACAATTTTCATTTCAGTGTAGAACTGACCTTAGAAACGAGTTTAGCGACCTTGAAAACCTGGGAAACAATACTTATACTGTTATTTATGAAATTTCACAGCCCACACACTTCCTTGGTACCACAACTTTGAACTCACAGCCAAACCAAAACTCGAATACTGTGACCTTGAAACCCCCACAACTGGTAAATGGATTCGATGATTCGGGCTAGTGGAAGTTTTGAACTGCATTAAAAAACGATTTCTGATGCTAAAAAAACACAGGACAATACAAATATTGGAAGGAAAAATTCCAGGAAGGGGTAGATGGAGATGTGGGGAAAGTGGCGAATAATGATTTCCATCCTTTCTCCACAAAAATTCTGAAAATTTCATGTTCCTTCCATAAGACCTACATAAATGTATGTTAGAGAAGAGGGTCATATTGCACCCCCCCCCCATCCATTTACGACGTTACATAGAATCTCATGACGACCAGTTTTGGTTCGAATTATCTTTTCCCAAAATCAATAGTTTTTTTCCGCAAAATATTATTCTAGGAACTTTTAAAATCCCCACAAAAAATTAGTAAGCCGTCTAGCGGCCGCGTTTTTCTTTTTTCGTGGTTATTAAGACAGCACTATAAACGATACTCCGAGAAAAACTCCAATACCAATTTTTTCCTTTATTGCTCGACTTTCAATCAAATGTTACTAGGCTGCATCACATCCTATACGACAGACAGTCGTAAGCGACACTGCAATTAAGAGATGGAGTATAGTAAGCGACAAATTTATCTCGCATCAATTTCGATTATTCTCTGATGAGCCTGATATATTTATCTTCAAAATTGTGGCATCTACATGAGAATTTGGTTCCAGCTTTTGAATTCTCAGTAGAGTCAGGCGGATTCTGTTCCTTCTAATGAAAATGAAGAATTCTGGAAATTTGAGCTTCATCTCATTTTATAAACAGATGGCTCCTCGACCCCCTTCTTTCTTATATGAAAATATCTGTACTGCTTGAACATAACAGTGTTTTTCTCAGCTCTCAGTGGAGTTCAAGTTTCGTTTCCAAAGATTCTTCCAAATCATTTGATAGGGACAGAATAAAAAATCGTTTGGCCTGAACGAAAAGTTAAGCTCAAAAATCGAGGGGGGAGAAGAACTCCAAAATTTGTGATGGGAGCCAAACAGAATAAAAAATCGTTTGGCCTGAACGAAAAGTTAAGCTCAAAAATCGAGGGGGGAGAAGAACTCCAAAATTTGTGATGGGAGCCAATTATACAGGTTTTCGAAGCCGGTGAATTCAATTTTGAGAAAAAATTCGACTATCTGGGAAATCATCAGTAGCATTTATCTTAAGATGTTACTCGATGACATTTTCGAGGTTGCCAAATTCGATTTTGAAAGTTTTTTCCCCCGGAATATGAACGCCTTGGGGTGCCATCAAATAGCTCGCAGCAAGATAACAGTCAAATGTTCATTATTTGGTCTCATCCTCCTTCGGTTTAGGGCGGTGGCATCGCAAGAGATCGGATTCGAAAAACAAATCTCAAAATCAAATTCAATTACCTCGGAACCCTATAAATCGAATACCATCTTGAAATGACGAACACTACTTCGTCTCACTCCTATTTACAGGCTCTCCAAGGCATTGGACCTAAAAAATATACCCAATTCCATAATTCTAAATTATTCGGGAAACACAAAAAAAAAAACTTCCGACAAACCTCAATTCTAATTTTCCCCTCTGGTTTTTGACAAAAGCTAGCCTCGACCATGATATTGTGATAACAGGTAGGAAAATGATTTTCTGCAATTCGACAAAGACATATTGATGAGTTACGGGTTCTATTAGGAGAAGGGGGGAAGAGATCTGGTTGGCCAAGTGGATAGCGCGTTGGTCTTAGAATCCGGAAGTCCCGGGTTCGAGCCCACGTAGCAACTCGCCAGAATTTTCGACCTAGGCCGGTTTTTCGGCCAGAAGGGAAGAGGGCTACTAAGTCAGCCCTAACAGCCTCCCGACATCTCTGAAGTAATGCTCTAAAAGGCGGATTCCAGGACTCGGGTGTTGAGCAAACTAGAAAAAGAGGGGGAGGGAAGAGGATTCTGCACCTGATTAAAAAAAAATGTATCAATTATGTTTTGAAAATAAGCATTTCCATTAGCAAACATTGCAATAACATGTGGGAAAACAACTTTTTGGCAATTACAAACATACTGATGCGCAGGAAGTGTCAACACAAGGGAAAAACTACGTTTCGGAGAAATACTCCCTATTTTCTGGTATTTTCTATTCTGTCCACTTACACCAAACAAGTAAGGCCAAAATTATATCACACGTGAAATCAGTGGGCTCACGAGCCTCCAATTGGACATACATTTTGCGTTTCTTGACATTCTTCATTGCGACCCACTCGCTCAACCGTAGACGCCCCAATTTTCACAGTAATTTCAAAATGATACCGACAATGAAAAACCGGCTCCATACTATTTGCTATCCACGTGGCATTTTATGACAATTTTACATCCCAACCGTCAGTTTCAACTTCTGGTCAAACCAATACTAAAACTGAATGTGGCAATTTCAATCTCCTTTCTTCCAGAGTTAATAAATCGACTTCATTTCTTATCCTCGAAGCAACGACAGCCCCCCCCCCCATAAAAAAATTAAATTAAAAAATACAAAAGAAGTGAAGAGTGAAGATGGAGGGGAGGGGAGTTCGTGGAATCCGTGGCTGTGGTGCGTGGACAATTTAAATTTAAATTTCATCTTTAGTTTTTATTTTTAGTTTTACTTTTCATTTTCATTAGATTAAACGATTTTTATTAGTTACAGTACATTATGAAACGGCCTCAGCACTGAGCGCCACAAATGTAAACAAATATTAAACATTAAACATAAATACAGCTCGTTTCAATACCAATTATACAGAAGAAAATGCAATCTCCCTAGCACGGTACTGAGAGGACGGGGGAAGGGGGTAGTGATAAACTCCAAAGGGGATTGAAATCTATGCTGGTAGGGAAGTAATTCCAGACGAAACTGGTTTCGTACTATCGACGGTACTTCGTAGGATAAAGAAACCCTCTCCCACTTCGAAATGAAGTTCCGGCCCACAGAGCCTGAGTTGAAATGTTGTACCACACGGACTCATTTTGAACCCCCTCCCCCCTCTCGAGGTTTCTACGACATATACAAAAAATTTGCAACGGACTATTTTCAGGTGAACTTCAACGAAGATCAATTCCGAAATTTTCACTTTTCAGTGCGACTTACGGTTGAGGAATTATTGAAAGAAAACTGAAAAAGGGGCACTTGTGTCCTTCGAGAGGAGCTCGGCGTGACCACCGGCGGCGGCGCTACATCATAAGTTCTTCACCGAAGACGGTACGAGGGGCATTTCTGCACCAAAGAATGCACGGTACTTCCATTTTGTGCGATTAGCATTCTGATTGTATTGACGTATCACAGGGCGTAGGTTTGTTTACTTCGGCGACTTCCACACAGTCCGTCCGACTGACCCAAATAACGATTCTTACGTACCGAGTTTTTTCGGCGATACCTTCGATTTCGTGTATACAACTCGAGAGCACCGCGCCGCGCCCAAGTCGCTCGAATTTCGCGGCCGGCCAGCACCTGATGCGGTTTCACGTTAATGACCTTCCCCGTCGAGTGGACGAACAACTTCACGCAGAGGCTACCGGTGTAGCCGTACACCGAGACAGGTTCGGTACATGTAATGCGCAGCCGGAAACTGGAAAGCATTAGACTGATGACAAAGGTCAAGTCGATATCGCCAGATGTATCAAGCCAAAAGTCGGCGCCGAATCATTTCAGCCATGAACCTCGTTCCAGTTTGCGCCCGAGTGAGGCTCAAAACCGGCAACGGCGAGGCAGCGCTTTCGAGTCGGGGGTCGTGGGACGCCGAGTTCGTTTCTTGGGTACTTTTGAGTCGGACAGCGGGCGGATTTGGTAATTATGCCGCTCCAGGGAACGAATGATCGGTATTTTAATTAACCGTGCCGATATGATGTCTACTCGGACGTTCTCTTTCGTTCACGATAATTAGCGGGCTTTTCGTTCGTACAGAAAAAAAAAAAAAAAGGAATACGTTTATATACGCGCCGTTTCACCACCGGACGATATCCAGTATAAACGATGCCGGTGCCGGTATTCTACTTTTCGGCGCGAAGATGTGTTGCTAGATCGTAACACATTGGTACACGTACATATAACTGGCTATGTATGTATATAACGTGCTCAAATGGACCGACACACCGACCAGAACTCAATCAATCTCACAACTGAGCGTGTATAACGCGATGCGAGTTCACGTTGATCGATATAACGTCCATAAAGGTTATGGCAAATCAAACTCGGTATGTTCTGCACATGAAGACCCAAAGAGGTTTCGGAGAAAGTTCGAGAACCACTGTCGGGAATAACACTCGTAACCTTTCAGCATTCGGCCTGCTCCACTCTCGTAATTTGAAACAAAAAGCGGAAAAACGCGGTGGCCAAATATGGTAATCAAAGACGATGCAACGCTACACGTATCACTAGTATTAGTCTTCAGTATAGATGAAGTCCTCCCTATTGGAAAGTGATTTATAAAACGCGCGAAATTCGTTAATTAAGGCGCGGATTCAACTGCGAATAGCATCGAGACTATTTCTCAACGATTCGACAACAGTTGACACAGTTTCCAATGGAAAAATTGAAACGATCGGCAAATGAGGTGAAGTTGAACGAAAAAGTAGTGACTGATGTAACAGTGCTGTCATAGCACTTTTTTTATTTTTCTTAAAGTAAAAACTGCAAATAATTTTTTGACAGAGTGTACTGACGCTGACATTTATAGTATGCCTAGATCGACGTTTAAACGGCTAGTGGCGGGAAAACTAGACTTTCAGTTTGGGGAGGGGGGGGGATGAGAAGGAAAGTTTGCCGACAAATATTTTCTTTTAACTAAAAATTTGTCGATAAAATTTTCTAAAAATTTGAAAATTCGCTGATTTTTCAATCAAAATATTTTTTTAATAATAATAATAAGCAAACAAACATTCTTAGAAAATGAAAAATTCAAATAAACAGTTTCAAAATTTGCTGACTGCCTAATTATTGGGGGTGTTTCACCCCCTCCCCATAGTTTCGTCTCGGCAAATGCAGATTAGAACCTTATCCCTCAGGCGCTCACAATAAAAACAAATCAAATTTAAAAAAAAACACACTACAAAGTTTCTTGTCGATTGGATTAGGGGAATCCGAGCCAGAAGTTATTCCCTTTCGTTCTTAAGAGACAAATAAATGGAGTTTTGACTTTTGTTCCAGACTAAATTTCCCTCCAATCAGGCCGTACAGCGCTAGTATCGACTACTCTTTGACCAAAACTACAGCCATTCCATAATTTTTCCCTGAATTTTCGAGACAGTGTTCGCCCTGTTCGCTAGGCGAGGTAAGAAAGGGTGAAAAGAAGGTCGACAAGGTCAACTCGACACAAAATGTTTTATAGAAGCCCAAAAAATCACTGGCTTCGATATTTGGCCAACTAATGACCAAAAAATGCCGATTCAATACAAAAATTACCCACGGAAGCGAAAAAGAAAGAGTCAACTATTCTTTCACCTTCCTGATTTGCCGACTGACTTCCCAAAATGCAAACTAAATAATCGCATTTGCTGAGAAAAGCAAACCGGAAGATTTGCAGGGGGGGGGGATTCACACTCCCTCACAATTCCCTGTTTGTCAGGCTACAACTCCGGCAAAACATTCTTGATGGCTCTGATTCCACCAAAAATGTGGTTTTTGCTCCGAGTTCTTGTTCAGGAGAGAAGATCGGAAGGGCGTAGGGAAAACTGAGAGAGAAGAGTAGAAGGGAGCACGGAAGGAGTACGCTGAAGAGCGGTGCCGGGAACTGACTCCGGCCCTGACCTAGCTCCAGTGAGATTAAACGAGCGACGACGAAATATTCGTTGAACATAGATTTATACGAGGGCCGTTTCAGAAATAAGGTCACACTGTCTATGTAAGTCTCAAAACAAAATCGAAACACGTCGGACAAAAACTGAGTTTATCCGTGAGAAAATTTGCTATTTTTCCACATAATCCCCTCCTCCCCATCCAAACATCTGTTAAGTACACAATTTTTTCTATTCTCGAAGAGTACCATGTGCCGTCCAATTTTCGGAAAACCATTTTGATTGCGTTGCGCAGTTCACTTTCATTCGTAAAGTGCTGACCCCTGAGCTCGCGTTTCAATCCTGGAAACAAGTGGAAATCCGAAGCGGCCAAACCTGGCGAGTAAGGGGATGCACACGAACACTCAATTTCAGATACTTGAGGAGGGACTGAACTAGCTGGGATCCTATGAGCTGGTTCATCATCATGAAACCACGTTTGCCGCTGCAAAAATCTAGGGCGTTCGTTTTTGATTGCAGATCAGGGCTGAGATAATGTGTTGCCATCTTGTGATGAATAATGGTGAATCACCGGTTTTCTTGTAACAAAGTGCGCACACATGGAACAGTGGGTTCAATGAAAATATCTGATGGTGACAGATTTGCTCTTCATCATGTATGACTAGTCGCCCTTCGTTACAGCATTCTATCCATTTGGAGACATGAAGACGCATCATAACACCATCACTGCAGATAATAGGGGCAATCTACAATAAATTTCCGCATCAGGCACCTTTTCAGCGTTTAAAATTTAATTACAGCGCGAATTTCCCAATCACGAAAATTCGACGGACTGCATGCCCCCGCATTCGTCGTTTTGCTGGATTTGACACAATGTACGGTCCCGAATGTTAGCTGCACGTTATGCAAATCTATTCACAGAAGCCTAACAAACATTTTCATTCTCAGTCGACTCGGTTTCGCCACTTTCCAGGCGTTTTCCAGACAGTGTGATCTTAATTCTGAAACGATCAACACATTATTCCCTCGGAAGAATCACTTCAGAGCATAACTTGAAGTGCTTCAATTCCTTCTTTTGGTGTCAAGAGTATCGTTCTGCCAAGTAATACCACAGAGAGCCACTCTATACGCCCAGAATGTCATTCTAGAACACCAGTCAACAGTACCAGGAGTTCACCAGAGTGTCTCTTCCAACACTGGCCATTGGAGGGAAGTGGCACTCGTGTCTTTGCAATCCAGAATTAGAGCGGAGCACCATTCAGAATGCCAAAAGTTTCCTACTTGTGGCTTCGCAGCCCGGATTTGGAGTACAGTGGCGTTTCAATTGTCGGGATCGAAGTTGGAGCAATTCTATTTTTTCCAGAGTATGCCCAATCATAGTACCAACTTAACGAGATGCGAGAGTTCTCCACGCCGTGACTCATGAAATCGTCTTTCGTCTCTTCCGCAGTCATGAATTGGCTACCTCGATTGCACGTGGCCACCACCCACACTACACCGTGTACAAGTATCACAACTGACCCGAGATCGTGTAATTACATAACCGCTTAGTAAATAAGCAGTACGATTGTAAGCTAGTGGGCGTTTTAATTGTACCGCGAAACACTCGGGTAGTGGTCTTCACCTCTCCTGGCATTTTTTTTTCTTCTTTAATGTCCTCTAACTCATTTACCGACGGCGAAAATAAGCGGGATTTCGCTAGCGTAGGCACTCAATATATAATTCCATTCGCATACCAAACTACACGGTTTACCTTTTACAGCAGCGTTGGCGAGAATAACGATTTCTGTGTACGCGAAAAGGGAAAAAGTTACAACCTGGCACCGAGGTTATGACGTAGTGTCATACTACAATGTCACAAGACGAATGGCGGATGCAAATATCCGACCCCCAGTATGGATTTTTCTTCACACATTACACGTATTATACTGGCATTATTAGTATATTGCATTTCTACCGAGTCATCATCCTTTCTGGAAAGTGCTGACACCAGAGCTGAGGAGCTTCTTCGGTTGACGGCAACTTATTGCGACACTCTTTCGATCGAACACACGTCACGTCAACCGTCCATAAACGGTGTTTGGCAACGATCAACAGTAATCGGAAAATTATTTTTCGAAGCGACGGTTGTACACGAGAATTCAATTAGAAGAAGCATACCGTCGGATCACCTATAAGTTCACATTTGTAATCCGTTAGCAGGAAATGCAGGCAGCAAGCAGCGGGTAAGCTTAACCCAGTTTCGAAGACGTGTATAGAATGCACGACTGTCAATAATATAAAACCAACGCGTACAAATATAACACAGCGTACACTTTTTTCTTTTCTACTTTTTCACAACTTGTGATAAGACAAAAAAATTGTATACATTAATTTCAATTATACAATCTGCATTACAAACAGCACGTGTACGACATGGATGACTTTATGAATGCTAACATGCACATCGTTGGTATTGTATGTACAACACACGATACGGCGTGTTCGGTGGTGTCTTCGTCATATTCGAATTTGCGAATACACGCATCTCAATACCCAACCATCGACCTAACTTAATTTTCTCATTTTTCAGCTACATCCCTACCTTTTACTCCAGTACAATTCCCATCCCAAATTCCTTAACCAAAAATACCCTCTGGTCACTGATGCGATACTCGAAAGGGTAATTTTCGGGGTCAGGGGTGCGGCGGCTGGGGAGCCAAGTTGGCATGGGTGCATTGCCATACGCTCCACTAATACACATGAAAAACTTCGTGACAGCCTCTGAAAATCAGGCACACTCGCGAAGGAGAAACTCGAGCATCACGCGAGTAGGTTGAGGAAGATTTCTTTTTCAAGACACGACATCGTTTTTGTCATCCCTATTACTATTCAGTGTGTTTTTTTCTTTCAAACTACTGCGCAATCCGAACACGACCCATACACAGTCAAAATCGACTAGAAATGACCGACGGTCACCAAATCATTTAGAAATCGATCAAACCTGGCTACAAAATTGATTACAACGGACCAAAGACAAACATTATGAAGAACTGTCAAAAATCCAAAAAACTGAAGTCCAGAGGTGAAGACAGACACACAAAATGTCTTTTGCTCATAATTTTAGAAAAATTTACACTATCAAACCTTCTATTTGCTCAGTTGCATAGGTACACCCTTGCGCAATAAATGACGCTCGCAGTGGCGTCAGAAGTTTCTTTTTACAGGTGGCACGAAAATTTAAGTCGACGTGAAAGAAAGAAAAAAATCTCGTCTTTGAAAGCTGAGTTAACAAACAAATAATCGTCTCGAAAATCCCATCTTCGAAATCTCTCGCGCAGCCTATTTACCAACTTTTTTCGGAGGGCTGGCGGGAGGAGAGGGAGCGGGTTGGGAGGGTTAAATGGTTTCCTGTACATTGTACATCCCCTCCAGGTTCTGACACTAGGGGTCACTAGACGCTATTCTAACTTCGGCTGTTTTTCAGCAATAGGCTGTTTATCGTTTCTGGGCTGGTTGTCATTGGGGTGTTCTCCCGTTTACTGATTTTTGGTCATTTTTGGTCGGCATGGGCTATAATTAATATTTTGTACAGATTGTTTTTGATATTTCCTAATCAATTTGGGTCAGTCTATTTCTCTTCAGTCATTTGTGCTCAGTGTTCATGGCTTTCACTCATCAAAAAACTGTATAATTTTTCATATCTGAGAAAACCCAAATTTTTATTCTTTTGTTCAAGAAATGCGTCGAGGCGCAATTTTGCGCTTTTAGTATCTTTGTAAAATATAATAAGTGTTTTCAAACTTTTGTTGCGCTGTATCCGAATCCAACATTAAAATTTTGACTGATCCTCATATGGTTCCAAAATGACAAATCTTAAACTTGACAGATCAAAAAAAAAAGATATGTTCCCAGATTAAATTTTTGCAGAGATTTAAAGTTTGACAAAAGTTCTGACACCAGAATATAAGATTTTCAGCTACTAACGGCGATTTTCATCACAAAGAAGGTTTCCATCGGGATTTTAAGGTCAAATTCAAGATTTTGAAAATCTGAGTTAAGGATATTGTTCATTTTTTTGAAATGTCAAGTCTGAACATGGCACTTTTAGCCTTTGAAAAGGTATAGATCTGATTCGAAACCACATAAGAAGTAAGTACAGAAAACTCTACATTTTTCAAATTAGATTGAAAATACAAAATTGGGCCTTTCACAGTGAACGTACTTGAAAATCATTTCAGCGAGAAAAATTGTCTACATCCTAATTCGAAGGTTAATTATGGAGTGCGGAATTTCCCCCGAAAATTACCCCAGAAACTATTAGTTTCAATAATATTTATAAATAGGCCTGAAGAATACTAAAAACATTTTGGACTTTTCAGGGGCATTCGCGGGTAAATAGGAGGTCCAAAGAGAAATCGCTCTACGGTTTTGGAATCAACGTGAAAATTAAGGATTTAGGAAATTCAGTTCTTTCATCGTAGCACCAATAACGATCAAAATTGAAGCGCTGCGTGGAAGAAGGACATGCGATCACTGTATTTCTTATATGAGACGAGGGCTTTTTTTCCACGCAGCGCTTCAATTTGAGGGTGGTTTTCAATTCTGACTTCTGATTTTTTAATGCGGCGGCTCTTTAACGATACGATGCATTTTAAATAATGATCTTTGCTATGTATGAGAGTAAAGTCGGTTTAGGGTCTGTGCTTCAAGGGGGTTGAAGTTCTCGTGGGAGGTGATACTGATTTTGAAAATTGAAGATTCTCTAGCAAATTAAGTAGCCCCGTGAGACTAAATATCAATTCCTTTTTGCGATAGGTGTTTCAAGAGTCGTAGAATATATTTCTCGGTTTCTCTTTTAGTTTTCATAGGGGACTTCAAAATCGGAATAATGGAAAATCAGCCTGTGGTGGAGCCAAAAAGCCCAAGGGAGAAGAGAGAGGATTCCGCAAATGGATTCAGTGACCTCTGACACCTCCATGAAGAAATAATGATTTTTTTGTCATACGGGAGGACGCCAGGGTAGGGCGAGTCTTAGAAAAACTGCAACGTCTTAAAAGTCGCGAACTGAATCTCTATTAGACTGAAAATAATACGTTTTAAAGGATTTTGATAGGCAAGCATTGTGGAAAAATAATCCAGAAGTTCAAAGTCTGACATGATAAAAGGCATGATTTTATGCCAGAATCGTAAAGGTATATAAAAAAAATCACCAAAAAGATTTCTGAGTTCAAAATTTGTTTGATTCAATGGAAAAGATCAGCAATTTTCGCCTGCTCAAGCATTCTCCAAAAATAAACATTTACAAGAGACACATAGAACCCCATTTTGTTTTCTTGCAATAGGTCACTGTTATCTCTTCAAAGTACATTTCTCTATCCACCTCTTTTTACTCTATGGACTTTTAAGAAATACATATTCACAAGAAGAAAAATGAAAAACGTTTTTCTTCTCGGAATTGATCGTGCCTTTTCTTCAAGTATCTACTCCCATCCTTTTTTTGTGCCACCTCGCAACAGGAAAAGTCATCAGCATCTTAGAATGTACGCATATTTAAAAAAAAAAAAAAGAAGTGAAAACTCGATTTATTCATTTTTAAATAGTTTTTGCTACCTCTGGAACGATCTTACCCGTCCCCTTCCCCGTAAGATCGTAGCCACGAGCGGCATGAGGCAGACCCAAGTACCCTATTCCCTTCCCTTTCCAGTAAGACCGTCGCCATGGGTGGGTACTGGGGCATCCTTCGGATAGGTTCTGTTTAGAAAAACGTTTCTACACAGAGTTTGAGCAAAATCAGTTGAGGATCACCCGTACCTTCAATAGGTTTAAGTTTTTATGGGAATTAATGTTGGTATTTGTAATTTTAGCTTCAATTCAGGGCCGAATTCCCTCATACGAGCCTAGAAATTATCACGTTTCCTCATATGTGAATCTGAAGGGTCGCTGAATCCTTTTTGAGGTTCGTCGCAAAGTTCTTTTCAAATTTCTTTTTTCATTCTCATCAGTTTTTAGATCCACGCGGGATTGATCTCCAATTATACTGATTTCCAAATGTTCAATTTAGATACTGAAAGACAGAAGATCAGCCCCAGTGGAACTTAAGAGTGACAAGGAGAAAGGAAAGGACTCCAGGAATGAATTCAGCAACCTAGAAAACCTAACTCCTAAAAAACGTGGAAATTGTAATAACCGAGGATCAGCCCTTCCTAGAACCGAAAAAGTGAACGGGAGAGAGAAAGAGACTGCAAAAATGAACTAAGCGACACAAAGGAAAGGACTTAAGAAATGAACTCAGCGACCCAGGAAATCTTACTTCAGACCTAAAAACCGCGGAAATTGCAATAATTATTGAATATCAGCCTTCCCTGGAGTCCAAATATGGTGACAGGAAGCTTCAAAAAGACTGCAAAAATGAACTCCGCGACCAAAAAAATTCTAGTGTAGGCATAAATAATCGGGGAACGTATCGGGAAGTTAGAATAGTTGTAAATCAGCCGCACGAAAAGAAAGGGAACAGAAGAAGAATACATCAGAAACGACTTCAGCAACCCTTAAAACTCACATAGAGAAAAAGAAATTAACTTTTAGGCTTATATGGGGAGCCTCTCCCACTCGACTGAACATAAAATTTCGAAAATAAATGTTAATTAGCGTAAGAATTTTAACACTATTGAAGCACGGGCTGCCCTTGACCGATGTAGCTCAAATGAGGCAGAACATTCTTTTTACATTTGAAATGGGACTGGGCAGGGCACGTTGCAAGAACAAAAGTCGAAAGATGGTCGTATAAACTGACTTTTCGGCAGCCCTATCGGAAAAGGAAAAAAGGGAGGCAGAAACTAAGATGGAGGGACGATTTTGATATACTCAAGAAATGTATTACACCACATAGTGGCCAGGGACAAAATCGAGTGGAAACGGTTGAGGGAGGCCTTCGCCCACAAACTAGGCCAGATGGGGTAGAGTTTGGTATTACAGATGAAACAGTGTAAATACTCGAAAAACTTGAGTGAAAACTGTATCCTGCCGCTAATAAAGGCCTTTTACGACCTCTCTTTTTCTAATTTGCTCTCCACCCGAGTCCTGGAATCCGCCATTTCGAGCATTACTTCAGGGACGTCGGGGAGGCTATTAGGGTTGCCTTAGCCCTCTTCCCTTCTGGCCGAAAATTCTGGCCAGTTGCTACGTGGGCTCGAACCCGGGACCTTCGGATTCTGAGACCAACGCGCTATCCACTCGGCCAACCAGACCTCTCGCTAATAAAGGCTAACAATAATAATAATAATTCTTTTTAAATACACGAAACCGATCCGGGGTGTGCCGCAACAAAAATTTTTTCCCCAGCAAGCGTAACTAAGAACCACCTGTATACTTTCGTTTGCATGGTAGATCAACACACCTTTCAGAAAGAAGGAGCCCCATACAAATTACAGAATACAGAATTAGAAAGGATTTATCTGCATGTGGAAACGTAGTTCAACCATAATCGAGTACTTTCCTATCACTCATGACAATAGTGAAGTTGAAATTATGAGCACTTGAAATCTAAGAACTTCTCATCAAGCTCAATGTCGATCCAATGAAAACTAAAATCTTAACACGAAAAATATGCTATTTTTGGAAAGGATAGCAAGTGAAAGTTAGATACACCCTACAAAAGTCTAAGCCGCCGCTTTTGTAACCAGGACGCGAAGAGTCAAAACACCTCAGTCGCCGATTTAATTCAAAAATGTTCCTTTCGGATATGCCAGGCACTGGACTCGGCTCGACCTCGGAAGCAGAAACTCACTCCATCATATCGAGGTCGGCGAAATCAATCGCGAATCAATTTTGTTTTTCTTTACGTGTCTGCGGTACTGCGGCACGGTCCGCCGATACCATCCTCCGTAGGAAAACGATCGATTACACACTCACCGCGTTCCATTTTACGACCGCGATTCTAGTGCGGCTATTAGCTCGTGCGTCCAGCCGCCGTCGCCGCTGACTTTTTGCGAACGTCGCCGTCGTCGAAGATCGAAAACGGTGAACGGCGAGCAAAGTCGAACTCTCGAAACACTCGAGCCACCGTCGTCGGAGACCTCTCCTCGCCAACGAGCAGTACTCAGTACGCACTCACACGGCCGCAGAGCCGACTGCCGCCGAAAGGACGATGATAAATGGATTAATTTCGTCTTCGCGCTTATATATTTCACTTTTTGTACGCATTTTATGCCCGGGTAATTGTCGGTAAATCCGTCTTCGCCTCATTTCGCTTTCCTGTTCGGCGACCCCGCTCGGTGCCGCTCGGTGCCGCTCGGCCCACCTCATACATCACCGATAAACGTTATTATAACCGGGCGGCGTGGGGCTCGCTGTATCCGTTAACGATTAAAACGATTTTTTTGCTCGTCGCCTTTTAATTTGCGGATCATCGTCTCGTCCGCCCCGGCCCCCGGGCTTCATGCGGCCGCCGCGCTGGCTTAATTAATCTCGGGCGCGTTTTAATTGGCTCGACTGGCGGGAGGTTTTGTCGGGACGAAGGTCCGGGGGCCCCGGCTCCTGCCTCGGCCGCTGGGAAGGCGAATCTGTCGGCGCGACCGCGAGTGACGAGTAGCACGCGTGCGTGTGACCAACTGGAGCGGCCTGCGGCGATAGCAACCCCGTAACCACGAGAAAATGCAGAAAAGTGCATAGAATTCAACATTGAAAAGTGCATAGAATTCAACATTCCCACTGTCCTGTGCTTCACTGACCGCGCCAAGGCCTTCGACAGTGTTACATGGAAGAAGGTATGTAACGTCGACCCTATCTACGCCGAATGTGGGGTAGGGTAATCATAAACCATAACAATGCTTAAGCGATTGTCAAAAGTAAAATAATGAGGTACATTTGCCCTGCTCGATGTTCCTGGATTGAGCACTCTGTGTACGCCTCATTCCCATGGTCCGTAATTTTTATGCCATGTTTGTCGACTGTTCTATTGCTTCCGTAAGACGACACGTATACGTTGTTGGCAGAATACTAGCCGTCTGTTACAAATTCCTCCTTTCTGTCTACTTCGAACGTAAAAATTTGCATAAATAAAATTGAACTCATTATATTATGCGAATTCTGCTGCATCAAATAATCACATCAATAACCCTAAAACGGGACTCTTGCGATTTCGTAACCAGTTTTAAAAACGTGTTTACATTTTACGAATACGAATATGTCGGGCGTTGTGCCAGTACTTTTAACTGCCTACAAAGTCCCCCTGTGCCCCCTCTTTTTAGAAATATGAAGTTTGACTTACTGTAGGATACTGACGATGTTTGTTTTTTCGTTTGAGCCTGGAATTGTGCGACGATTGTGAGAGTTGGGTTGCAGCTAAGAGGCTGAAATTTGATTATGTTGTGTGTCGTGTTACAATGACGACCAAGTTGTGAGGTGAGGCTGATCCGACCTGTAGGAAGGGAGTAAGGGGCCAAAATGTGGTCAAGATTTGCAGTTTTTCAAGGATTTTGTTGGCTGACAGCAAGTACGGCTCAGTTATTCAGTGTGCCGCTGTGATGTACGAAGTGTTCGGTAACCCTCCTCCCTTCTCCTCCCACCCTTTCGGAGACCTTCGGAACAAAGTGTCAGATGATCAGTGCGCAGCAAAAGAGGTTTTCCTTTTGGTAAGGTCCAGCATCTTCTGTCGTGAAAAAAATTCTCCCTATAAGAGGGGGCTGAGACATACTCTTGACTTTGTAATCTTCGTGAAAACATAACTACGAAAGAATCAAGATAGGGGTATTTTGAGTCGCTGATTACGATTGTCGCAACATATGATTTCCGATCTGAACCCGATTTGGGCTTTTAATTCGACTTCTTATCCTTCTGTGAGGCCAAGTGTGTTTTGCTAATTAAACAGAAGGATGGCGGCTACTTGAAACACTAATTTCGGAAAATTCAGTCAAATTTGTGATTCGACTCCAATTTGGGAACCACGTTGGTCTTCTGTCGACCATCTGAGGGGCCCTATTGACTTTGCCGAAAAAAGTGAAGAAAGTATCGGAACAGGGATTTCTTGGGTCGCAGGTATCGAAAATTCAGTGTTGTTCTTTGATACAACTCCGATTCGGCTCTTAAATGTAACATTTCTCCCTTGTAAGTGCCTTAGTAACATTACTGAATTAGAAAATGGAAAAAAACTCATTCTCTTTCTTAAGGTTTGTGGAAAAAATTCTTTCGCGCGTGAGGAAAACTTCATTCCATTCTTCTAGTTGAAGAAACTTGTTCATTCCCTTGAAAAAGGAAAAGAAAATAATCCCTTCTCTTTTGTGAATAAGAAGAACCTTTCTTCCTGTTCTGAAAAATGAGAAACCACTTCCTTTTGACTGAATGATAAGAAGTTCATTTCCTTCCCTGAGAATGGAGAAAAAATTGAAAATGAGAAATTTGTTCCTTCCCTGGAGGAAGGAGGACAAATCCTTCCTCTTTCCGGAATGAGAATCATGTTTGTTCTGTCTAAGTCCAAGAAATTGGTATAAATCTTACTCTTTTCAGTTTTTAAAAGATTCTTTCAGCAAAAACGAAGTCCTAATGGATTTTTTAGACATTCTCAGTGGAATTTTTACAGGTTTTTGCAGTTTTGAATGACGAGTTTTACAGTCTTAAAACATGTAAAGATTTTTTTTTCTTTTCAGCAAAAACAAAGTCTTGATGAATTTAAGAAATTTAACCGATCTCAACGCAGAGTAGTGAATAGAACTTTATTCTTTCTCCGAAAAAAGATAAACAATGAAAAATAAGAAATTTGTTCCTTTCCTCGAAGAAAAGGGTGAAAATCCCTTCTTTTTACTGATTTACTGAATGAGAATAATTTGGTACCTTTTAAGGAATGCGAAAATTTTATTCACGAGAGACGAGGGATAATTTTGTTTTTTTTTTCTCGAGGAAAGGGGTGAAATCTTTTCTCTTTACTGAATGAGAATTACTTGGTTCCTTTTAAGGAATGCGAAAATCTTATTCACGAAAGACGAGGAATAATTTCTCTCCCCTTTTTCAAGGGAATGAACACGGTTTTTTCTCTCGATGAATGGAATAAAGTTCTTCTTTTCTTCGCATTCCTCAAGGAATTTCCTTCTTTAAGAAAGGAGAGAAAAAAATTGAGAAATAGTTCCTTTTCTTGAGAATGGAGAAGAAATCTCTTCTTTTTCTTAAATAAAAATAATTTTGTTCCTTTTGAGAAAAAATGAAACTCCTTCTCATTCACGAAAGAGAAGGGATAATTTTCTTTCTTTTTTTAAGAAAATAAACTCGGTTTTTGTACTCAAAGAATACAATAAAATTTTTCTTTTCTTCATTTGCTCAAGAAAAAGAACGAGTCCATTTTCTAATTTGGCAACGTTAGGGCCCGGAAGGAGAGAAGAGTCGAATTTGGCGCCAAAAAGAGGAGCGGCTGGATACTCTAATTAGCCAGTCAAAAACCCCTATTCCGATACGTTGTTCGATTTTTCCGGCAAATTCAGTAAGGTCCTTCGGTTGGGGAAGAAAAACGAATTTTGTTTCCAGATCGGAATTGGTTCAAAACGTCATTGAATTTACGAAATCAGCGACTCAAAAACACCTTCATTTCGATACTTCGTTCAGTTTTTTTCGACTGCTTCAAGAGAAGATAAGAAAATTTGAATTTGGGGCCCGAGTCGGAGTCGGGTCGAAAATCGGACTGAATTTTCGAAATAGCGTTTCGAAGAAACCAACTCCGATACTCTGTTGATTTTTTTTCCAGCAAAATTAACTTGGCCCCTCAGAAGGAGACAACGTCGAATTAGGGGCCCAAATCGGATTGGGATCAAAAATCTGATCCGAATTTACGAAATCAGTAATTCAAAATCCCCCTGTCTTGATACTTCGTTCGATATGTTTTCATATGGGGCACGTTTCGGCTCTGTTTTTGCTGCACATTGATCCGACACTTCGTTCCGAAGAGATTCAAAATGCAGAAATTCACCGGACGCCCGGTAACATTATTCCTTTGTTTGAAAAGTTAGTTTCTGCCAATTTTAAATGAAAAAATTTTGAATTGTTCTCAATCGTTACTTCGTTTGCCTCTTCTACAGGTTATGTCAGTGGCGTTGTCAGGGAGGGTCGAAGGGGTCTGGGCTCCCACGCCCTTGTAACTTCGTTAAGTCACGATTTTTCTAATTTTAGAACCTCTTCTAACACCCCCTTTCCCTCTAGTCAAGATCCGACCCCCTGAACACTTGTATTCTTGCTTATTAGTCTTACCGCGAATTCTCATGTGTCTCTTCCTACGACGTAATTTGATACAATACCGTTGATGATCAACGGCGCACGAGTTGGGCTGCGCTTGCGGGTCATCAACGAAATCGAATTCTCGTTAATACGAGTACAATTTCTCCGGCACGATTATCGCCGGCGGCTTTCGCGAGGTAAATATCATAAATAAAAAGTACACAGTCTCCATAGAGTATGATAGAGCGAAGGAAAGAAATAGGAAGCGAGAAATGAGTTCCAGCTTCCGGCTACCACAATCAGCCGAT
Source organism: Acanthococcus lagerstroemiae (assembly GCA_031841125.1). NCBI lineage: Eukaryota > Metazoa > Arthropoda > Insecta > Hemiptera > Eriococcidae > Acanthococcus > Acanthococcus lagerstroemiae. The sequence continues at coordinate 5,672,514 of CM063108.1, forward strand.
CGGGTTGTGAGAATGGCGCGACGCATTCGCTGGCTGCGATCGAGAGAGGCTCGCACATCTGGAAACCTCGAAAGGTCTCAACTGGTTCGGTAAATTGGCGCGAGATTCGAGAATGCGCGAGTCGGATGCAGGAACCTGTTCGGTACGGACTTCGGCGTGGGAATGTCCACGGGCTTTAACGCGTACTCCATACCCGATACCTGTCTTGTCCATCTGTACAGCTTACAGCAAACGTGGTCGGGGTTTGTCCACTTATTATTCGTGGGAAGGAATCGACGAAAAGCAGCTGTTGAGCTGTGTACATGAACGTGTCGTGTTGCTCGGCCGTATTTGGACTCGCGGATCCGTGGTCGGGGTTGAATTGTAAAGAAATACTATCCGGCACGTACTATACGTGTATACAATGCGGGAGTATTTGAAAAATGAAGCAAATCGCGAACGCATGAACTTCTTGCCGCTGGTGTAGCGGAAATACCTCGAATTTTTCGAGTTTCATCGATTGGATCAGCGACCGTTGTGTCATTCTGCAACCGCGTGGATACGCATTCATTGATGAAAATAACCGCCGCCGTACCCAACAAGAGGTCAGGGTAAGCCGGGCATGTCCAAAAAAATATGTCTGACCTGCCAGTGGCATGCATACTCGCAAATTGTTGCCGATTTAGCTGATCTCTCTCTCTCTCTTCTCTCGTCACATACTCATTATTTTTCAGTCCCCAAACCCAACATGTCAGAAAGGGGCACTGATGTAACAAGGCGTTCAAATAATTTGAATGAATTCTTTTTAGTCAATCTGATAACCAACCCTACCTGAATCCATTCTTTCGGTAGGTGTAACTAAGGTACATACGTATTTTACTTTCTCAACTTTTCAGTTGAACATGATCTCCATTTTATCTTTCTTCTAATTTGCTCTCAACCCGAATCCTGGAATCGGCCCTTTCAAGCATTATACCTCAAAGACGTGGGGAGACTGTTAGGGCTGTCTTAGCCCTCTTCTCTTCTCGACAAAAAACTGGCCTCGGTCGAAATGTAATAAGTTGCTACGTAGGCTCGAACCCGGAACCTCCGGATTCCGAGACCAGCGCGCTATCCACTCGGACAACCAGACTCCCCCGCTGAACATGATTTCTGATAAGTCTTCCTCATTAGGTGCCACAATTTTCACTTTAGGATGAAACTGGTCTCAAAAACGAATCCAGCGATCGTGAAAGCCTGCGAAATGAAACCATATGTCCCTCACTCTATAATTTTGAATTTACAGCTAAACATATATCGAAATCGAATTCTATGATCTTGAAATCCTCCTGGCTGACATGTCGATTTTATGATCTGGGATAATAAAAGTTTCAGAGTTGTGATAAAAAGTCATTTCTGATACAGAACACACACAGAAACATAAATTTATAAGTGTGATATCTGCGAATACGAATGGAGGAGGGGGGAGTTTCAGGAATGATTCGATGAGTGAAAAAGGAAAACGTGTGCGGGAAAGATTTGAATGGTTCGCCGAAGTCAGTAGGTCTAAAAAATGTTGAAAATTCAACATATTTTTCCACAACGCTCGTGTAAATGTACGATAAGGAAAAAGAGTTATACTGCACGTCCCTTTTTTGACATTTTTAGGGCTGTTAAACAAATTTATTATGTAGAATCGCATGAGGAACAATTCTGATTTAAAACTTTCTTCCCTGAATTCGATAGCTTTTGCAAAAAATCAATTTTGGGACCTAGAACCCTCTTAACAAAAAAATCAGCAGGCTACCGGGAAATCCTATTCCTCTACTACCTCCTCTTCTGATTCCTTTCTATCCAGCCAGAGCGCCGACCAAAAACTACTGCATATGCCGGTCCAAATCTTATAATCCGGATCTTCTGATTTGGATAGAATTCTTAGTAATAGCACGATTTAGAACTGGACATACTCGTCTCACTCACCTGCATCTCAACCCATACATTTTCCCTCCACAATGCCCTAAATGCTCCTCCAATGAACTCACCGTCAAACATTCACTTAACTCTCACCACCAAAAACACCAACTACTACCAACAACGAAAAGCATGCTCCAAAACAACCCAATGACAATAGATAAATTCATCTCCTTCCTCCACGACACAGAACTCTTTCCATTAATTTAACCATCTCCACCAGCCGAGCCATATAATAGCCTTTGGTGCAACTAGTGGCATCTATTCGCAAGGAATCGTAACAAGAACTTAATGTACTCTAAGAGAGAGTAAGCTAGCCACGGTGAGTCATAATGATTTATTGCTTGCAATAGAAGTCTTTTGAATCAGGTTAAATACCTTTTAGGATTTTTGGGGAAAATGTGATCTATGGGTGGGAACTGGAGAGAATATTCTTCAGTAGTCATTTTGCAGACAGTGCCACGACAAAAATTTTCAAGTGATGTTTATCGTCTATGATATGTGCTATGCAGCATATCGAAGAGTAAGTACACCTAATTGTATTGCTGAGAATTAGTTTGTTAAAAATGATTCGAAGCTCGTGTATTTCAAATACTTATACACAGTATTGTCTTTAATATCGTGTTGGAGAGCTGAATTTTACTATCGTCGTGTGATTTTGTACCCACGACGATGGTAATGATATCCACAACGAAATTATTTTATTAATAACAATCTTGAGAAAAAGATGATTCTTCCCCCTTACAAGAGCTTTACATTTTCAGATCGTTGTTTCGAGATATTTGAGCTTTTCTATGACATAAATGACGTTGCATTTATGAGATATGTATTGTTGTAGGTGAACACACCATCGTCGTGTCTGAAAATACTATCGTCGTGAACATAATATTGTCCCCACCTTCTCAGTGGGGCTCCTGCTTACAAATCATTACATTAATAGTTCAATGCAAAAAAATAAAACTGTTAATGTCTAAACATTACCCACAAATTCTTAAGTTAAATATCAACCTCCTTAAGGCATCCCATATTACCGGAAGGGGCTGATATCTTGTAAACGATACATTTAGAAGCAAAAAGAAAAAACAAGTGGTCAACTCAAAATTTGAAATTTTTTAAAGTAAGTACCACCAAAATGCTGTCACATTGTTTTAATTTTCCAGGAACCTCTGTTTCGGCCCCAGTCAATGCCGACATGGAATCACTGCGCGTGTTGAAAGGAGAACGCTATGCAAGGGAAATCAGTGCGAGTACACCAAGCCGAATTCGAGGCGCCATCCACTTCCTCCGGTGGAGAAATTTCTTAAAGGCACACTGCTTATCCATAAGTAACCCGAGCTCCACGAACAAGGATCGTGACCGTGACCAGAAATCACTTCACAGGGACTATAGCTGGGCTACCAAGTTACGGAGACACATTTTCGACACTTATGCATATGCAAGCGTATATGAGAAGAGGGGGAGAATGAGAGAGTTTTCTGGGGGACCGGCCCACGCCGGTACTTCAGGAAAAGCCGGACATCCTGGTCCCTCTCCTGGTTACGTTCCTGCCACCAACTGGCCTTTTCGTCCTTATCCTTACACTCCGAAGCATCGCTCAAAATGTAACTGAGTTCGATACTTACATGGTCCGTTTCCATTCCAGCTCCCAGTCACCTCCTGGCCGTTTCGAGTGGCGACCTCATCAACGACGATGGCCGGCGGCGCCATCGCGGCGCGACCATTCGAATCGCAAATTTCAGAGATTCTAGCTTCACCGTTCACCACGCTCATCATCGATATCATGCCCGTCAAATCGAAACGTAAACGCTCATTCGCAAACGCGATTGCAGACGAGTCAGAACGGTTTCAAATCGCCGAAATCTGCAGAACAACTTAAAATCCACGACGGGTTCTTTCGAAACCGAAACACGGAACCTTGCCGCATTCGGTTCAGTTCGATTGGAAATACAAATTTATGCGAGTGGTTACACAAAACGGGAGCAAAATATCGAGTTGGACTTTCGCTGTTTCGTAATCACAGAGAACTTCAACACCTAACTGCACCTCGTCACTTCACTGACAAAGCCAGGCAAAGCTTATCCGAAAATCGTGATATGTAACTCTCATTGACGTATGACGTAACTCGCTCTTATCGAGAATTTACGTTTCGATTTACGGGCACCGCGAGACCTCGTTATCAGACAAGAATAAAAATTCGACTATAGTAAAACACGAACCGAAATAGTACCGCGATTTTTCGAGAGAGAAAAAAAACACACACATACACACAACACGCAAACACACGCACCTACACTTGACACCGCGAGTACAAGTTCGACACCCGATAGTACGCGGACCGACTCACCGACACGATACGATTTCTCGACACGAATATATGTAATTTTCTTTTCGAAAATCAAATTTGAAAATACGTTTTACAAACGCGAAAACAAGCTGACCGAGCGACGATCGACCGGAGCCGCAACGGCAACCTCACGTACACAACTCGAAACACGCATCTAAAAACTGATCGGCCGTTCTTGTCGGGCACGTCGTAACCTTACCGCGACTGGCCAACTGCTGTGACGCGCCAAAATACCTTGCGCGCCTCTCCTCCCCACCGCCCAGGCAGGGAACGATATCCGAGTGTGTGATCAACCGGAGCGCACGGCGCATGCGTAGGTATACGGCCGTGTTTTTCGAACACACAGAGGATAGACGAAAGGACGCCGGCAGCTTTTCATAGACAGCACGGGGCCGAATCGAAGTCCGCGGGGTTAAAAATGTCGGCCGCCGATTTTACGGGTTTCGCTGAACAAATAAACGCTACTGCGTTCACTTTTTGTTCGTGATTTTCCAATGAAAAAAGGGACATCCTCGTCGGCCAGTCAATTTTCGACAGGTAGCACGAATGAGACTTCAAGTCAAAAATACCCGCTGGTTTTTTACGGGTACGTTTTTCAGGCTTCGACGAAACAAAATACACCCCATCGCATGGGTAATGCTATCTTCACCCAGGAGAATGAATGAATGAATGAATCAATTATGAACGAACAACCTGAATTGCTCCTTGACGTTCCCTGCAGCTATCAGTTGACTATCAGCAGCTATCAGCGCTTAAAAAGTTTAGCAGCCCAATTTACGTCGACAGAAAATGAATACTCCTTTCGATGTGATAATAGTACATACCTAAATTTGTTTTCCCTGTTACGAGAATTCGGGATCGAATTCTCCGTCCGACGTTCAACTAAGTATATTATGTTCATCTGGTAGCCACAGCAAGTGGAGAATAATGTGGAGTAGCAAGAATGTTGAGTATTTTGGGATACCGTTTACTATCGAAAAGATCAGCAATTTGCAATGCTGTAATGGACCCAAGTATTATAGAACAAAAGATGACCGAATGCAGGTTTTTTTTTTTTTTTCATTCTTGCCATCCTAGTTTTATTCCACGCATCCATGAAGTGCATTTGTCTTGTGCATTGAGTAGAACGACCATTCCTTGAAGAAGAAGACTCGCTTTAGATTACAGCCCACAAAGAAGACGGATTGTAGTGCTACCATAACCGTAGTTGTGATTAAAATTTTTCCAAAGTTCAAAATGGCGGACAATGTTCCAAAAAATATCCGCAGAATCAGAGAAGAAGTGAGCATTCAATATTCTTCAATATAATAGACTTTGATTCAAAAATACTGCTTTAACTATATATTTTTTTTAAATCCGTTCTCAGAAAATGAAGCAATTGAAAACAGCTATTCTAAGCGGAAATGAATCTGTTAAAAAGTGAAAATTTGTACCTGATTACGTTCAGTAAACCCTCTATGCATTCGCATCCCGTGTGGATGACGTTTTTGACCCAAATGATACATCCGGAAGTGAAGGCTATGATACACAAATATGTTAGCGAAGGCATAACGCATATTAGAACGATAAAGGTATTGCTGCGCGCTTTTGTGAAAAATAGTATTTCAACTAGTATTGCAAGTACGGCCCAAGGTTTCTACCCTTCAAATAAGACCATTTACAATCACGTTTTGAAGAGCATATACAAAACTAAGCAAAGTAAATTTGATCAGGATGCACTTGTTGGAAAAATTGAGGAATAGCTGCACGAGGTGATGCAAAGTGTTTCTACCAAGGTTACAGTGAAGAGAAAAAAGAAGTGTTCATGTTCTGTTATCAGACTGAATGGCAACAGGACCTTTCGATGAGATATGGTGATATTTTACTGCTCGATGCAACGTACAAAACTACTAAATTCAAGGCCCCTTTTCAGTTTGGTTGTCAAAACTAACTCGCGTTACATTATTGTTGGAATCTTCATAATCCAGTGTGAAACATCATCAGCAATTTACAAGGCTTTGACAGTATTTAAAACTTGGAATCCCAACTGGAAACCAAAATATTGTGTTGTTGACTACAGTGACGCCGAAATTAAAGCTGTTTGTCGCCTATTCCATTGTCCTATCTACATCTGCGACTTTCATAGAGAGCAGGCAGGCATGGGAGAGGTGGCTAAAAACTAAGAACAACGTTCCCTTAAAAGAGGATGCGAATTTATTACTGCACCAGTTCCGTGCTTTGGCAGCGTGCAGAAGTGATGATGATTTTCTCAATAGATTGGAGTTGCTACAGACATCCGATGTCTGGAGTAGAAATGTGAAAGCTCGAAAGTATTTTCGTAAAACTTGGCTCGCTCACAAGCAGAAATGGACTCGAGCTTTTTTTGAAGAAACTTTTCTATTCATAATTAATACAAATAATGGAATTGAAAGCCAGCATAAGCTTTTCAAACATAGTTATTTGAACCAACATACTGATAAGACCTTGTGTGGCGTTTTAGATATTTTTATATCTGAGTTTTTTCCTGATCAATTACTTCAGTACCAGCGCGAAAATAGTCAACTAAACCAGAGATATAAACAGTTTAATTCTGTAATACCTGATTTCTTGCATGGACGCCCAACTTTTTTTTATAAGACACCAGCTATATTAGATTTACCACTGCAAAAAGTGTTTACAGTCGTGAAAGCATTATCATTGTACAGAATGAAGATAAGTGTTTTATCTTGTCCAATCAGAAACCAGTAAAGAGAGAAGACATGTAAATCTTTCAATGCCAAAGTGTACTTGTTCGGACTTTGATAAATTTAGATTTCCGTGCAAACATATGCACGCTGTTTTTCTGTATGTTGAAGGTATATCCTTTGGAACTCTTCCTTCCTCTTACTTGGAAAGCCCTTATATATCCATAGATCAAGCTTTTTCATTATTTGAGTCTGAATTTTGAACCGATATTGATGGTTCTGGGGGTGGAATCGTTCTTACAGAAGATATTCCTCTATCAGATTCATCAATCATTGGTTCTGAGGATGCCTCTGATGGAAGAATGGTCACATCAACGGTTCCACCAACAGAGCCGTTAAATTCGGTCGAAAATTCTGATTCAATTCCTGATGAAAAATTTTTTATTCAAAATGTACGTGAAATCCTTAAGAATATGTATGATGCTTCCTACATTTTATCTGTTAATGAGAGTAATCAAATACATTGCGCTGAATTTATCGAGAAATTGAGAAGTACTCGCTCGCTAATGAATAATTTTATTGAATTTGATGACAATATTGCAGTTTTACCTTCTGAACGTAAACAGAAAACTAAAGATAATATTGTTTGTACTTCCTCTTCTTCTAATTTCTCTCAATTACTTCCACGAAAGCGTAAACAGAAAAACAAGAGTGCAGTTGCGGAGAATTTTGAAGGAATTGAAAAAAGGAAAAAGTTCAATGTGGTAGAGAACACTGTGGAATGTGAAGTTGTTGATAGAAATGAGAACATCATAGAAATAAGAGAATAATTCATATTTTTATATTTTATAATGGTTCTTAGTCATATTTTTCTCTTTTCTTCTTTTACCTAACTATAACTATTGTAAGCACAAACATTCCATTCCTAGTATTTGATCATTATTCTTCTGTTTTCTCTTAGTTGTATTGATTTTATTTTTTGCATAATGCTGTAATGGGTATTACAAATAGTAACTTTGTATTATTCTGAATCTCAATCTTGTTTTGACGTTTATGAATTAATTTTTTCATTCATTGTTGTTGTATTTTCTTTTTTCTTTTTTTTTTAACCTGTACCATTCATTGTTTTTATACTGAATAATTTTGAGAAAAAAATTGTTAATTTGAGTCTGTTTTGCGTAACAGCGTCCATATAAGGTATCGTCTTAATCCGGCAAGTCTCATGGAAAATTTGCAAAATTAAAATCACCTGGGAAAAGATTTTTTTTTAATTTCCGATTAACAGACGCTGGCACTGTTGAGAAAATTAACGAGAGACATTTTATAACCGAACTGGATAGGTATTATCGAAGTGGTACGACCACTAATACAATTAATTTACTGATCTAGATAATGACTTTTACGACGTGCATTTAACTACTTGGGAAACTGATTTGATTACATTCCGTCGGTGGCCCATATTCTCGTAAATACATCACTCGATTACGCTGACTCAGTCAAACAATAGAAAGAAAATTACGAAAGGGAATATGAAACTATAATTACCATATTTTATATTCGTTATCGATATCAGGCTAGTGCATTTCGTTTTTATGGTAATCTAGTAGTGCCAGAAGCAGGGACGAAAATAAAGGGGAGCACGAAGGGAAGGCAGTCTGCCCCCTAAGCCTCCGTCGAAATTTGGATAGTTTAGTAGATGGAGTAACAGTTGGGAAAGTCCAACAAGTCAAAAAGTTGTTTGTTTTCCCCCCCCCCAATATAAACAAATTTTGATACATGGGAATTTTGACTTGAGTCAATTGGGAATTCAACAATTTTTACCCCTCCAAAGAAAACCTCTCTACGTTCCCAGCCAGGAGAAGGTACTTGTAAAATAAAATGCATTAACATAAGCGAGTCACATTTTGGACACGGAGCGATATTTCTCTTTCCGGGAGATGAGGTAATTTTTCCGATTAAAAATGCTAATTTTGCCAAGTAACAGAGAGCAGGGTAATGAGAAAAAAATTGTCATTTTTCAGATCTCATTGCCAACTGCGGCTTGAATTTTACCGATTAAGGGACAGTTTCACCAGATACGCCGATTGAAGAGAGTGTTTAAAGGTGAGTATGATTCTCCTCATATCCCCCAGATACATCTGTATCCTTTCGCCTTGCCCCTCACACCAAAAAAAAAAAACTGAAAAGAACAAAAAATAAATAAGTAGAGAATGGTTCGCATCATGAGTACCAGTTGGTAGAAGATAAGAGACGTATTTAGAAGTTTATTTAGTTTACTTATTTTGTGTGTGTGTGTGGGGGGGGGGTACATAGAGTGAAAATGCTAACTAGATTATAGAAAATATCAGTTGTAAAAACTTATGAATATGTTTTTACTTCCTTATTTTGGCCGACTGACAACTAAATTTTGCCAAATGTCACTAATTTAAAAAAAATAAAGATTTGTTTAAAATACCTTTTGTTAAATAAAAAAAACATAAAGCTTTTAGAAGCAGTAGCACAATACAGATTACAGTAAACAGAAAGAACCTCAACGTAGCTGAACCACAGTCGAGCACTTTCTTATTTACACATGATAACAATATAATATTATAATTGACAGTTCTGATGTTTTGATTTAAATGACAGACTGAGTTGTATGCGCGGTCATTATGCAAAAACACTGCAGAGTCATAATTTCCGAAGGAAATCAAGCAGGCAGCAGACAGTTCATCCCTCTGAACAGAGAATATAGCTCACTCCATCATTTTTTAAGTCAAGAAATCAAAACCAACGATGGTCGTTTCAACAGTTAGGGTCTCAGTTCATTAGCCAAATACTTTTCGTTCTGAGTGAATATTGATTCTCTGTTGGTTGTACTGCTTTCGGATGATCATCATTCTTTGTAGCTATTACCAATGTTATACGTATTCATAGGAGCAAAATAAAGGGGCCTAAGGCAGCGTAGCCCCTCAAATCTTTTGAAAGCTCCCCTCAGAAAACTGAAGATAATCTGAAAGATAAAGAAAGAGAAGATCCTATTTTGACATCGGAATTTGATAAAGTTCTGAACAAAATGAAAGCAGGTAAAGCAGGAGTTGATGAAATTGCTATTGAGTTACTGAATAATGCAGGAGAAATAGTTTTAAATAATTTATGCGAATTAATTTGCAGAATGTATGACGAAAGAGAAATACCAATAGATTTCCAGAAAAACAGTTAATTATTATCATCCTTAAAAAGCTGGAGCAACTGTGTCACGATTATCGGATAATAAGTTTACTATCGCACGCATCAAAGATTCTAGCTAGGATAATAGATAAAAGAATATAAAATAAAATGGAAGAGAGGGTGGAAGATCAGTTCGGAATCAGAAAAAGTAGAGGAACTAGGAAGCAATTTTATATTTGAGGCTTGTATTAGAAAAAAGACTGACAAAATTGGTTGGATACATTATGCAGCATTTGTAGATTGAAAAAGTTTTTGATAATATTGAATGGTCAAAAATATCTCAAATACTGAAGGAGGTAGGAGTTAAGTATGAAGAAAGAAGAGTTTTATGGAACTTATGTAAGGATCAAAAGGCTCACATACAAATAGAGGGTGAAGTGGGAGAAGCTAAAATCCAAAAATGAGTGAGATAAAGTTGCTACTTGTCGCCAGCACTGTTTCACATATTTATAAGAGAAAGTAATTGAAGAAATGAATGAAAGAAAATTAGGTGTGATAATCCACGAGGAGATGGTTAGACTGATAAGGTTTGCAGATGACATTGCACTAGCGGAAAGAAGTACAGAAAAAATAAAAAAAACATTTAAAAAGTTGGATGAAAGATTAAAAGTAAAACATAAAATGAAGATGAATAAAAATAGAACAAACGTGACGGTAGTTAGTAGACGGAAACAAAATTCAATAAATATGAAAATAGGAGGTGAAAAAATAAAGGAAGAAAAGGAATCTAGATATAAGGCACTCTGATAACGCAAGATGGTAGAAGTAAAACAGAAATAAAGAGTAGAATTAAGAAGTTAACCAAAAGTACCTATGTTCCTGCCTACCGCAAGGGGATAATTTTACTCGTTTATATCAGAAACGTGTAGAAGGAGTTCTCTTTGAACGCCTTTAGCGCATTATAAAAATCATTTTTGAAAGCAAGTTGGTTGAAATAATTTCAGCTATAGCATTGAGCTATCAGGATAAGAAAGAACTACCTCCATGGGCGCTTTTTTAATGAAATTACGTGAAATTGAAAATCGCGATTTTTGACGTAGCAGAATAGGGAAGCTGAAATAATCCCGTGTTACTTAGTTTGTGTTAGTGTGCTACATCAGTGCTACCTAGGCAATGTTAACATTCCAATGAAACAAGCTAAGAGAGCTTTTTCTCAACAAAAGAAGCATGTTAGGGCAAATATAGATTTACTAGTAAGACTGAGATTTTTTCAAACGTATATTTAAAGTATAGGTGAGATCTGGACAAAAGGAACACAAGAAAGATAAAAGAAGCTTTTGAAACGTTGTGTTATCGGAGACGATTGAAAATCAAATGGACAGTAAAGATCAGGAATGAAGAAGTACTGAGGCGAATAGGAAGGAAAAGAAATATTTGGAATGCAGTGAAAGCCGCTTATTAGAGACGCCGGATAAAAGGGACAACCACTTATTTAGGACAAAGCTATGAGACCCGAATCAAACGTACGGCAATTTTTGGTCGGCTAATAGAGACACGTATTCGGTTTATTGGGACAAGTTTTAATGAGAATGTGGAATTTATCGCAAAACATGTAGGAAATGTGTAGAAAAGTTGAGATTATACTTCATACAAGAGGGTAATGAAGATAGTTCCAACAACATCCTTAGATATATGTGTCGATTACATTCAAGCACAAAGCATAAAACATTTACCCCAGATATCTATTCGTAATTTTTTTGAATAATATAGGTACATAAGATGCACTAGAAGTAAATTTTTATATGTTACGTTATTGACTAAACGATTAAACATGAAAAAAAAAAAACACAACAACTTCGTTTTATTGAGACAGCCGGTTACTTGGGACAAAACGGTTCTGCCCAACGTGTCTCTAATCAGCGGCTTCCACTGTATAACATTAAAAGGATAGGCCATAAAACAGGTAAGACATCCAGGAAGATAGTTATTACTGTTAGAGAGAATGGTCGAGGGAAAGAAGTGGAAAGAAAGGCAAAGAATGAGCTATGAAGAGCAGATAATAAAGGATACAACGTGTAGAACTTTCTCAGAAATGAAAAAGATTAGCGTAAGAGAGAAAAAAGAGCGGATTACTGACAGAAGAAGCATTACTTCCGAGAAGCTCAATGCCAATCTGATGAAAACTGAAATATTAACACGAAAAATAAATTTTTTAGGGGAGAGAGGAGGAGGGGGGTATGAAGTGAAAATTTGATACACCCTACAAAAATGTAAGTTGCCACCTTTGAGTATTTCTCGTTCATTTGAAAATTACTCTTTTGAAACTGGGACGTGTATAACAATTACAGAGCTTTGCAAAAGAAAGACGAAATAAAAAGGTGAAATGAAAGTTTTCCGTCAACGTCAACGTTGACCTCATTTCAGACTGCGCGTTGAAATTTCAACTGGAAACTGCGCTGCATTAGCTTGTCAAACCTTCTTCGAGCGACACTACGTACCCAGCCAGCATGTCCACGACAAAAGAGGAAAAATGTAAACTAAAATCAACTATCGGCCTGCTAAAGAAGTGTTCAGTGTTCAAGAAGGCTACATCAGCCAATAGAGCACTTCGAACATTCCGAAAGTCGTTTACAATCTGGCACTGGCAGTCGGACATGAAAGCATCAAGTCCAGCTGAAAGTACACATATACATCGCCGCCGGCTAACAATTTAACGATATTCGAAGCACAATGTACCGCGTAACATACTCGTGCACATAAAAAAATAAAAATAAAAAAGAGAGAGAAAAAGCACGCAGATTAAATCCGAACAGGTTTTTTCCCTTTACAATCGCAAGCAACCAGATAGATTTCCTATATATTTACGTGCATTAAAACCGTTATTTTCTCTGCTCGGTTACTATACCCGAATCCATCATGAATGATTTTCGACGAGCAGAATCGGCAAGCATAGTTGAAAAATTGAAACAGGTCGTGAACACGAGGTCTTCTTCGTCTTGCATTTACCATGCACAGGATCGGCTTGTACTACTACAACCTGATCGTCCGGAAAAATGATATAATTACGACCGCTTCGATCTGCCAGTCGTCATGATATAATACTGTCGTGGGCAGCCTAATTCCTCCATCGAAATCCCACGATTATCGAGACGAGATCGGGTTCCATATATTCGTGTACTCATTGCCCTAAGGCTAGGCAACCCACCCACACACGAACAGGAATGAGCGAATACGAATGTCCGTCAGTGTCCTCCATCTTTACGTATACGAAATTTCGAGCAGAGCTCGCGGCATCAACTCCGAAGTAGGTGAGAATTGAAGAGTAGCAACAATAGCCCCCGTTCAATACACGCGTAACAGTCATAAAAAGAACTGACTTATTGCGGACCATTTGATAGAACTTCAAATCTGGTGTGCATAATGAAAATGGCACTCGTTCGGAGAAATAAAAATTGATATTCAAAGCAGAAAACCATAATGTGTGTTCTTTAATTAATACATCTACCACACGTTCGGTATAAGGAAAACTGAAAGGATATTCGGTGATACGTGTTGAATATTTTAAGGGGTTATAACGGCGAGCAAGTTCGGACGTGCAATATAAGTTGCATATGCATACTGTGTAAGGGGCTCAAGATAGGCGAAACAGGCAAAAACAAATGAGCGGTTTTCCAAACTGTGCTAATCCCACTTTTGCTAAAATTGAGTTAGCAGCGCTACCTAGCAGCCCAAGTGGTGTACTATGTTTATAGGCAACAGTCGTACCAAAAATCTACCTATTTCTTTTGTATTCTATGCACTGAAAATCTAGGTTTCAGTGTTACCAAGTTAACGTAGGAAACTGTTTTTTTCAATTTCCCAACATTTGTAAAAATGGAATTAGGGCAGTTTGGAAAACTACTCCTCATTAATGTTTACTCAGTGCAGTGACTTAGATATTTCACAAATAGGTAGGCGCATAACACTACACAACAAACTGAGATTTTTTGGAAACCGCATGAAGGAAAATAGATGATTCTTAATGTATTTTTCACGCTGAATTCAAATATGATATTAAAAATGCTGAGTTAGCTAATCATTTTTTACGTTTGCTGGAAAATTTAATAGTGTATTATGAGAAATTGTTCTATTTTATGTGGCGACACTGATGTTGTATTAAACTGATTTACCCATAAGCTCCGTTTTCGACGGTACTGAACAGAAAACTTCCGTGTTGTGCTCTGTCCCTCTGTGTTCCGTAAATATTATTCCGATTCAACAACAAGCGTTGTGATTATCATGAATATTCGGGCATTGAACACATATTCATCAAATTTATTGTCGGAACACATTTATCTAGTTCACTTACATTTCGTAAAATAAACAATAAACTGTAATACCGGAATGAAAAGGCGTTATTTTTTCACTGAAGAGATCGCCTTCCCCAAAATTGTTGTTCCATCACTTCATCGTTAATGATAAAATCTTAGAATCAGTTGAAACTGTTTAGATCGTTCCGATATCAAAACGTCAAAACACACGTTCACACGCATCACTGTGTTGGCGAGTTTGTTTTGTGATACATGCAGTGTGGCCACATTCACTAATATTTCTAACACGAGACGGAAATTACGGGAAATAATTCAGAATGAATTTACGAGAAAAGGAGAGCTAATTAAGAAAAACTAAAAGCGGCATTGAATTCAGTGTGAAAAATACTTCTAGAATCGGCTACTCTCGTTCTTGCGGTTTTTTGGCTGTTGGGTAGTGTAATTCATGCACAGTTTAGGCGATTGTAACGTATACGATTAAAAAATAAAATAAACAAATAAATGAACGTCCACTAAGAAGAGCAAGAAAACTAAAAGCCTCTTTCAGTTAAGGCTATTGTCGGCATTGTCAAGGGCAGTTCACCCTGGCAGCTGGCAGTACGTGTTTGCAGACTTAGTTGATGTAAGATAGAAATGATAAAATAGTGTATTACACACCAAGGGTCAAAAGTGAGTGTTTACATGGCGAGGGAAAGTTTGCAAACGAGCGTAGCGAGTGAGCAATTCTCGAGTCATGTAAACTCACTTTTGGCTCTTGTTGTGGAAGATACTTTTTATACTACTTGATCAGAAGCGGCAATGTTTTTTGTTGACACGGTCTGTATTTTTTTTTTATCTGTTTATTTATTTAAATCATGGACATGTGATTTTTGTGTGCGTAATTGATTCAAAAATTTAATTTGCTCAGTTAATTACTACAAAGTACAGTATCACAGCCTTGTCTTCAGTTTGTTCACGTGCACAAACACCATACACAGGTAGTGGCCAGCAAAAACGTAACGACGGTTAACTACAAACGGTAACAGCTGTACTACGTTGTGAAAATTTAAATGCGTTCTTAAGTCGCTATTTTATAAATCGCTTCATAGCCGAGTGGTTAGAGACAATCGCTGCATTTCAGTCAAATGTTTCAATGGACACGGGTTCGATTCCACGATACAAAATTACTGGCCAGCAATTTTTTCATGTAAAAACGTTTTACATTGAGGGACAATTACTTTACATGCAGGTTTTGTTAGCACTCGACCCATGAATGATAGGCGCTTCTTGTCTTCTGTAAAACACCATGGTAAACATTGCCTTTCTGATCAAGTAGTATAAAAAGGGAGTTATACGTGCCCTAAGCGAATTAAAATGACAAAGGCATTTTTGACTCCATTAGCGTCGATAGCTAAATCATAAAAAGACCGATTTTGCCTTTTTTGATCTACTAAAAGGTGAGCGAAATAATAAGACAGCGTTGAATGCGGAGATGACGGTTCAATTTCACCATCTTGTTTCAATACCGTCGGTGTTACGCGACTCAGGTAAGACACATACTGAATGAGGGAGGATTATGGAATTGACAAAGGTTCAGCGACCAACAAGGACACCTTTGACAGTTTTATGGGCCAGATTCCCACATTAAAGATGGAATCTCGGTGGCCACTAGGTCGTGACCGAGACAAATACCCGGCTAAAGACCTAATAAAAGTGTCAATTTCGGCAAACTCAAAACACTTTCTAAATTAATACTCCTACGTTTTGTCTTCTAAAAAAGAAAACAACACTGAATACAGCAGTCGAAGGACTAGTCACAAAACCCAGCATAAACCAACGGGAAGATCTTCAATGACATCACAGAATTAGGATCTCTCCGGTTGGTGTATGTCCAGCCCCCACGATGAAACAGGAAGTCCTGCAAAGTAGGAAAGAAAAAGAGACTCCAGGGTCCAGGCTTGGAAAAAATCACTGAAGTAGATAGTCGCAAAAAGTAGGTCGAAGGTCGTCAAATTCTGTTCCCAGAAAGAATAACGTAAAAATGTGCGGCTAGGTTCGTCGGGTTTAACCCACTCGAGAGGACCATAGTATGAAAGGTGCCCTAGACTTCAACAGGGACCCGCTCAGTATTCGCATATTCGAACAAAGGATGCGCTGCAGGTGGTGAGTTTAAGAAACGACGAACGCAGAAGCCCGATTGCGTCCGAAAAGTAGCATTTACACCTTTTTCATAGTCTTATTGCGTCTCATCTTCGCCCCTTGCTTCGAATGGTTCGATTGCGTCCGACATGTAAACAGTCCGCTTCTCTAATAGTTCGATTGCGTCCATCATAAAATTGTGTTTAGTGGCGTGCATTCCAGGTAAGCGAGGTAAGCGCCGCTTACCCTGGAAAAACCCGAGAAAATAAGTTTTTATAAAATAACATCAACTTGTAACAAATAAAAGATATGAAACATCGGGCAAAGAGAGAAGCGATCGTATTGCCGCTTATTACATTTATAAATTCACATCAAACAAATGGCGCCGTCTGTCCGTGGTTGAGACAGTTAAAAGAGTTCGTTCACTGTTCAGCAGTCAGCTCCTAAGTCTGGTCCAGTTAAGAAACATAATTTTTTCACGGCGCTGATAACGTGTTCTCGAACTCGTCTTCCCCCTCCAACTTCAAAATACC
The DNA here is from genome assembly GCA_031841125.1 of Acanthococcus lagerstroemiae. Lineage (NCBI taxonomy): Eukaryota > Metazoa > Arthropoda > Insecta > Hemiptera > Eriococcidae > Acanthococcus > Acanthococcus lagerstroemiae. The sequence goes on from CM063108.1 coordinate 5,689,561, forward strand.
CATATATCGATGTGTATTGCGGGCAGCCAGTTGTTTCTCAACTGGATCAGACTTTACGTACTCGTATTTATTCGTACCAGGGCAGCAATCCGGAAGCCGCTTATTTTTCATATCACATGTTAAAACTTATACACGACTTACGCTCCGCCTCCCTGTTGAGGACCAGCACAAAAACACACTAGCATGTTTAACGCGACAAAAACTGTGCGTTTTGCAGCGATTTTGATATCGCTTATGGCTAGTCGAATGTCGAAGTTGGCAGTGAAACTGAAATGTGATCAATGTTCTACGCATACAAATCAACGCGTTTGTGTTTAAATGCTCCGATTTTTTTTTGCCCACAAAATGCGCATTGGGGATCTCATTGACCAACCGTTTTTGCGATTTACTCTTAATGAACAATTAGAATTTATTAATGGTGGTAAGCCGATACCAGAATTACCCCTTTTGAAGACTAAGTAAATAAAGGTGGTCCGATTTTTACTGGACATTTCCACATATTGCAATATGAAAACATTTTGTGGTTAACCAGTTGTGAAGATAGTGGAAAACTGTTTTGTTGGCCATGTCTATTCAGGGGCGTACCGATAGGGGGAGAACCCCCCCCCCCATAGGAAATTTTCACTCAGGAGGTGGAAAAATTTACAATTTCAATCAGATGGAGTTAGGAAAATCCAACAAATCAAAAGGTTTTTTTTTGCACTGATACTTGGGTATTGAGTTGAGAGGTTGGAAAAATTCAATAAGTCGAAAGTTTTGTTTGCTTTGATGTTCGGGAATTTTGAGTTAAGTTAGTTGGAAAAACCCAACAAGTCAAAAGGTTTTTTTTTTTTGCTTTGATACTTGATAATTTTGAGTTGAGTAAGTAGGGACTTTCACAATTTTTGCCTGCTCTCCCTCAGGAAAAACTGATTGGTGGTGGGTCCCTGTGTCTATTATTCGTCACAGAAAAGAATAAATGCATATGGAATGACCCTACACAGGGATACAATTTGAATAACTTCATCAGTGCTATTTTGTAGTAGCATATTTCATACTTTTATTCTGAAGCTAGGTTTACACGGGGACAATAAAGTTTCTTGCTAGTTGCTCAGCACCATCCTTGTTTACACGCAAGACATTACACGGGGACACTTTGGCGTCTAGACAATAAACCAATCAGAATTGTAGTAGCAGTCACGTGATGAGAAACTATCGGGACACTAACGAAAAAAGTTGCTCGGGTCTCAACTTTAGTTTCTTTGAGTTTCCTGAAGAAAGTTTGCTTTCTCGCCTGTTTACATGAAGCAACTAGCAAGAAACTTCATTGTCTAGACAGCAAAGTGTCTCCGTGTAAACCTAGCTTAATTGTTACTTTACCTCTACGCTTATCGCTTACCTCCTAGGAAAACTCACTGCACGCCACTGGTGTTTGGCCAAATGAGGTCATAAAATTACCTCGTCTATCATGTCGTTCTCGTTTCTATTTGCGTCCTGCGCTCTAATTAGTTGAAAAAGAAGCAGTACTCTTTGGCCTCAAATCCCAGTTTTGAGTTTCTTGTACGCTGACGCTTTCTGACCCTCTTTTTGTCAATCGGGGATGGAGTCTGGATGAGTCATAGCCCAGCCTCAGTAAGTCTAAATAGACTCAAAAAGTCTGAACGAATCCGAGTGAGTCTCACATGCCTCAAAATGTGGTCTGATAAATCTCAAGGAGTCAGCATGAGTCTCATCAGAGTCTAACAAGGCTTAACAAGTGTGAAGGAGTCTGATTGAGTTCCAGCGGAATCTGATAAAGTCTTTACGAAAAGTACGAAACGCAATCTGGATGCGTTTTTGAAGAGTGTGAGAGGTCTTAACCCTGTCGCTCCCAACAGAACACCGTTTGTCTCAACGGATTTTGAAAAATTCTACTGGATCAAATATACGTTGAAAACAGAGCTAGTTATATCCCACTGGTAGAGTACTTACAGAAGCATATCTTAGCTCATTCACGTCTGGGTAGATGGCCTAGTCGTTTTGGAAATAATTTTTTTGACTCTCATTACTGTACCAGTGGGACATATGCTGCCCCAGGTCCACTGAGGACCCAAAGGGGAGTGAAACATTCTCACTCAACATTTTCCAGTAAAAAAATAATTCAAGTTGAAAAAAGAAATTGGGGAGAAAGGGTCAATGCTGCATTCTGGCCAAGAAATTCTATTAGCTTTCCAAAATAAGACCTAAATCTACAGAGGTACTTTTTCTTCTGCATTTCTGAACAGGGTAAGTTGTGCACTCACCTCCACGTTTTCAGTTCCACGGTTTATTCAGATTTTGAAATATAGTTATCTGGATGTATATTGAAAGTCTTGAGTGTAGTTCGGTCCGCCTCTTCGTGGTGCACTCTGAATGACACTAAATGAATTGGGACGCAATGGAACTATGAGCCTGGACGCAATCAAACTCTACATCGGGCCGCAATGAAACCATTCATTTTCTTCGATAATTTATCTCCTCTTACTGGGCCGGATGCAATAAGAGGGGCCATGTAATATTGATAATCTATAAAACTGACAAATATGAAATAAAATTGTTATTTCCAGGGAAAATTGTTAAAATCGTTCAGCTATTTGCCTGAGTTATAATGGACGAAATTCTGGCGAAGACGATAACCGATCATAATTATTGTCATCCAGAAGCTGCGGTTCTCTTGCCAAGAACAGTGTTTGGAACCGATTCAATTTTTCATTTCGATCGGGTTTAGGCTTTGTAGCTTCCATTTTGGTTGGTTTCGGCTCGGAACTTCCATTTAATTTGCCAATAGGTTTTGGTTTCAGTCATAAGATCATTTTAAAATACTGAAAAGGTCTTATTTCGGTCTTCCATTGCTGGGCCGGTTTTGGTTATGGTCTTCACTTCACATACTGAATCGGTTTCAGTCGAACACAAAAAATCTTTCTCAAACAAAACAAAGCACTATCATTTTTGTAGTAAAATCAGGGTAATTTGAAACCAACCATATGAGGTGTAAACTGCAGCATCGACTTACTCGGGAATTGGCAGGTTAATTATTCTGTTGATCAGTTCAAATATTCAGCTCTTTTACTAGGTACAAGGACAAAGAAGAACACAAAACGACTGACCGATTGAGACATTTTCATTTAATTGGTTTATGGTCTTGACGCAGGCATGAGCTTTTATTTCAGTCAGTTTTGGTGTCAGTTACACCTACATTGCAAACATTTGGTTCATGTTTTGGTTAGCGACCAGTTGGGGGTAAACGTTTCAGGTCTTAATTTGGTCTTTCGCATTTCATAGGGTTTTGGTTTGGGTCTCGTGAAACTGTTGAATTTGAATGGGTTCCGGATTCGATTTCGGTTCCAAACAGTGGCCGAGAAGCGAAATGCTTTCAGAAAATCAAAGGAGAAATGGAGTTTCAACTACAATTCCCAGTGTATTCTTATCATTTAGTTCCTCCTATGCCCTATTTTCGTCGAAATACACTAGCGACACCGGTGGATGGCAAACATGCAATAAGGAAAACTGAAAGGATGTTCGGCGATACGCATCAAATAATTTAAGGGGCTATAGCGACATGCAAGTTCGGACGTGCAATATAGGTTGCATATGCATACCGTGTAAGGGGCGCAAGACAGGCGAAAGAGGCAAGAAAAGTGTTTACCCAGTGCGATGACTTGGATATCAATTATCTTAGATTCGCCAATAGGTAGGCGCATAATGCTTGCACAGTTTAAGCGATCATACCTGAAATTTTCAAAGTGCTTTGTGCGGTCGACATTGAAATATGAGCGAATACAGATTACCGCATTAAGTGAAAAATATTCCCCTCTTTAGTTTCATTTTTTCTTCGAGAAATGTTCCTCGTGGCGTAGGATTACATCGCATGAAAAACGAAGAGAAAATTGAACTTTTTCCCAATGATACCAAGCACCTATGTGTATATCTCCGTTTATTTATATATTTTTATTTATTTTCCTTCATAAAGCTGTGTGAATCCTACAGTTATAACTACCTTTTCACAACTAGTTCACTAGTTAACAGCGCGAGTAAAATGCTTTGGATCCTTTACTCACGTCACCAGGTTGGCCGAGTGGATAGCGCGTTGGTCTCGGAATCCGAAGGTCCCGGGTTCGAACCCACTTAGCAACTCGCCAGATTTCGACCTAAGCCGGTTTTTCAGCCAGAAGGGAAGAAGGCTAAGACAGCCCTAACAGCCTCCCCGACGTCTCTGAAGTAATGCTCGAAAGGGCGAATTCCAGGACTCGGGTTGAGAGCAAATTAGAAATAGTAGTCTTTTGCCAGCTTTTAGTAATGCACTGTTCTTGGGCGAAGGCTTCCCTCAATCGGCCCCACTCACTTCTTGTTCGCGCCACCTTATGCTACATTTTGTTTCGCAGCATTTCATCCAATTCGCCAGTCCATCGATTTTGTTGTTTACCTGGCCTTCTTTTATGTTGTTTTATGTACCCACAATGATACTTTTACAGGCCCATCTGTCATCTTTAGTCCTGGTCATGTAACCCGCCTAACTCCATTTTGCCCTCCGAATGCTTGCGTTTATGCCCATTTTTACTTTTAATTTCTTCTTCTTCTTTTTTTGATTTTAATTATTTTTCTACGATTAAGATCTCTCTCTCTTATGCGTTTTGGGGTTCGCTGTAATTTTTGGTTCAATGTCCATGTTTGGGCGCCGAATGTTATATTGAAGGTATTTGGATAACGCAGGCATTGAATGTATGGCTTTTTTGATAAAGATATGGACCTTTGAGAATGAGTTGTAGGCCCCAGTACTTTTTTCAGGTCAAGGAATCCCTCCTGTTAATTTCTTTGGATGTTCTGTGTTTGAAGGAGATTAGTTGCCCTGAGTAGATAGTTTCTTCTGCAACAATTTTTGGTTGTTGATTTTGATTTCAAAATCCTCGTCCGATGATAATATATCGAGTGTCTCATGCACACTTGACCTAAGTGACATTTTGACGAAAAATGAGTTTAATACGTAATCTTATAGATCTTGATGCCTTCTATCGAGCTACACTCGCAAATGACGAATTACTTCCTTTTTTTAGCCAGCTAGATAGCGTACACCATTTGAGCAACTTATTTATAATTTTCAAATCGCTCTCCTGAAAAAAAAAGTTTTTGTCACTTACGTCAAGTGTGCATGAGACACTCGATATTTTCGATTTGTTTACATTCATAGATAAGCCTGCTTTCCTACCCAATACATTTAATTCAGATATCATTTTTGATAAGTCTTCTTTTTTGGAATCGAACAATGCTACATCATCTGCGAAGCGTAAGTTGCTCAAAAAGGTCTTGTCGATATTAATGCTCATCCCTTCTCAATTTGGGGCCCTGTAAACTTCCTCTAAAGCGCAGCTGAATAACATTGGAGACAGGGGGCCTTTTCGTGTTTTATTCATTTTTTTCTACTTCGAAAGGTTCCCCAATTTCATCTGTTTTTATTCTTGCTCTCAACTCTGTATACACGTTTTTGATAGCTTTATACATATTTCTGGTACTCCTTGGTTTACCATCGCGTTCAACAAAAATTAGTGGTTTAGTGAATCAAAGGCTTTGGTGTAATCAATAAATACTATGTGTAAGGGAATCTGGTATTTTTTCCCCCTATAAGCTGGTTGATGGTATGTAGATGATCGACACGTGTGTGTGTGTGTGGGGGGGGGGGGCTGATTCTCCCATAACACGCTAGCACATTTGGCTAGAATCATCACTCAAATTTTGGGCAAAACATAGTTTCGTTTATTTTCTTTAGGGTCCATTGACTTCAGAGCTCTTTTCCCTAGAACTGGTACTGTTTTTTACGTTTCTACCTCATTCCACGCTACATCTTCATCTCACCCACCAGTAATACCACGTAGAAGGTTCAACTCTACAGGGTACCCATTTTTTAAGAATGATTCTTCCTGACTTTCCCGGTTTTCTAGACCAATTTTCCAAATTTTTTCTGGCATTTTTTCAGTGAGTATTATACACAGCGATGAGAACAAAAATTGTAAAAGAAATGTCATTAGGCTTCACGTTGATATTTATTCTTGAAAAATAAGGTATATTCTATAATTCTCATTATTCTCGATTCCCTGATTTTAATCAAAATTTTAGCAATTTTCTGACTTTCCCTGACTTCTCCAGACTGACAAAATGATTTTTCCCTGTTTTCCAGGAAGTAGCTACCCTAACTCTACGTTTCCTTACACGGTAGAAGATACCTACTGATTTGTAAAGAGGTCACGAACATTTATGGGAGTGAAAGAAAACGAACAAGAGACATACAGATTGGGAAATTTTGAAAAATCCCCAGTAAATTTGAACTAAGCATATTACTGAACTTTCTTATGAAAACAGTGACTTCAAATGCTGAACATTAAGTACGCATTTACTATCGTGGAAGATAGAACGCGAAAATTATGGAGAGAAAAAAAGTGTAAAATACTTTATATTAGAATTCTCTTCCAGATCAATTTTCAACCCATTTGTCTCAAGAAAATTTCAATATGCTAGTCCCTGATGAAGGTACAGCAATGTACTTTGGTATCATTGGAAAAAACACATTTTTCTCTTCATTAATCGAGTTTTCAACTATCGAGCTTTTGTTCGTCAAATTTTCAGCTACTGAGCTTTTGTTCATCAAGTTTTCAATCGTATATTTTCAACCACCAAATCTTCATTTTTGAGTTTTGAAGTAAGTATCAACACTCGAAAATCAATTTTCCAATTTCGATTACCTACTGATTTTCTGTAAGTTAATTCTCTAATTTTCAAGTCTTTCAGTGTAGTATTTCCAGTTAATCGAGCTTTTGATGATCAAGTTTCTAATTAATCGAGTTCCTGATTTATAAATTTTAGATGGCCGAGTTTACAACCATCAGATTTTTGTTTATCAAGATTTTATTCTTCTTCATTTTCAATTTTGACTTCTTAATATTTGTACTTCTCGACTATTGATTTATGGTCTACTGTTTTTTTAATTTTTGGCGATTGAGTTTCTGAGTATCGAATCTCAACCGAGTTTGATTTCTGAATTTTTAAACGACGAGTTTTCAACGAGGGAGTTTCCGTCCATCAAGTTTTTCATTGTATATGTTTCAGCTATCAAATCTTGAAATACCTACTCTTCGACAATCGAGACTTCTACCAATACATTTCGTTTACATGCTTTTTGAAATCAGAGACATTCGACCGTCTTTCAGCGAAGATGGAGTCAGTTTATTAAAAATCGCAAGTAGAAATAACGAACTATCATCTAAAGGGAATTTAAGGTTTTTCACTTACGCTGGTTTCATCAGCATCAGGAAGTTCCCGAGAAAAAAATCCATACTGCGGAACCGGAAGTAAGTGTACGCTCTTTCAAAAATAAGCTAAAGGAGTTTTCTTACAATTCGGAAGACAGAGGGGAGGGGGGTAATCGTCGGACAGCTTCGAACAATAAAACCAGCAGCATAATCTTTGAATACTTCCTTTCGCAGCGTCCTCCAAAACTACACATTCTGGAACAATGCCAGCAGTCCGTCATCATTTCTGAATCCTTCGAAAAATGCACTACAAAGGCCGACATTATTAATACAAAACTTTGAACAGCCCCGCGCTACCTCACTTCTTCAAGGTTTGTAACTCTGCCGTCTCACTACCGGAGTCGCCTCGACACAACCAACCGTCAAGTCTCCCAACACGCAAGTCGAAACTATTGTATTCGCACAAGTGCAGGCGGACGTAAACCATATCTTTCCTCGTTGTAATCGCGTCGCGTTCGCCTTGAAAACTCTGCCGCGCCTGCAATTTGCTCGCCATACACATCCTCCATTTCCGAGTCACTACCGTTAATAAAACTGCATAACGATTCGTTTTTCAGGCGCTGACGCCGCACCACGTACCTCTTCGTTATCACACGGCGCAGGAGACTCTTCCTATCATTTATTGGCGCGAATCGATGCTCGCTTGAGCGTCGGCGTTGCCCTTGCCGCCGTTGATTCCCCACTGAAAATGTACAACGCCGTAGGTTCGCGTTTGCTTCGAGGTTCGTCGGATTCCGAAATTTCTTAGCACGCGTTGACGTCAGCCCAAGCGGCCAGCTGTTTTCGGTTTCGAACGGCTTATATCGATTCAACAACGACCGCGGTCGTCGCAATAATTTTCCAGGTCTAGGTTAAGCTCAATCAACAAACGAACACAACAACGCCGAGTGTGTGCTCTGTGCGCACGCGGGGCACAGCGCACCCACTCGTACTACGCCGTAAATTCGTACTGAATGGGATAATGGTAGGAATGAAGAGGGTCAGGGACTAAAAATACGAGTACGTACGTGTACGAAAGATACGGAGAGAAGCTTTTTTCGAGAGTATGTTTACGATGCCGCGTCGAGTTGTTGGTGTTCTTAGCACAGCCCCGAGTGCGCCAATTCAGACAATACGAGCAAGGAGGAGGGCGAAAAGGTGGAAGAATCGCAAAAAGATCTAGTTTTGAATATAGCGAATAAACTGCGACAAATGTGCCCGTTTTTTATCGGTAGGAATGATACAGTCTAGAATACGCTTTTAATCAGGAGGGAGGAGACTGCATCGTCCTATAATAGTCCAGTAAATAAATCATCGAAATTTAGTTTAAAATGCGAAAGATGATTCAGAGATGAAATTTGGCCGGCTTGTTCCTCACCACCTCCTGATGATTCCCCGAAAATTCTTCGAAATTCGGTCAGCTAACGAGCCACGAGAAAGGAGGGGGTCAATATCTCGATTCTCATAGACGGTACAGAAAAAGTGGAGACAAAGTTGAAAAGACTAAATTTGCTACAAAAAAGCTCAGCGCAATTTTTGAGTATAATGAAAGTTTTCCTGATAGTCGAATTTCTAAATTATTATACATGGTGTCCTCGAAGTTGAAAAGTGTGTAGTTCATCATTCTCGGTCATCCTTAGAGCTATTAAAATACTACAAACAATATCAGGACAACTTCTATTAACTGCAGACCAATATTCGACGGAATTGTGGCTTAAATGGGGCAAGTAATGAAAGATTTTCGAATCGAATGGGTCAACCATGCCTGCCACCACTGCTCCACAGCCTTCACTTGGCGACCCTGTTAAGCTAACCGACCTAAGACGCAGTGGCGGATCTAACAGAAGGCAAAAGGCCCTTGGGCCCTTTTTGGAAAGAGTAGGAAAATGGGCCCTCTAGTATGAATAATTCAAATAATTCAACAAAAAAAAGTGTGAATGGTCGAAACGCTGAAGGCATGCCAGTCCGGCAATTAAGGTGTCCTTTTCAATTTTTCAATCAAACTTCAATTATTTTGCCTTATCCCACAGGCGGTGGGATCGATTGTTAGAATTAAGCAAACACCCAGAACGAATCAAAAATTCTGAATCGAAAAATTTAGGGTTCAACTTTAGAAAGAATTGAAGCAAGATGAGTCCAACCAGAGTCAGAAACAAGATAATGATGTTGATGAATTCAATGAACGTATACTCCATATTAAAAGTGTAAGCCGAACTCGGTGGCTTACTCGTATAAAAAGCTGTTGAAGCAGTGATCCTAAATTTTGACTGTACTGTAAATTTTCTCAAACAAGAAATGGTGAGGAAGATTGTTGTCATCGTGGAATTGGGTATTTTATTTAAATTTGCTTTGGTGGCATATGCTGTACTTAAAATAATCAATACTACAGAAATACTGCTACAGAAGAAAGAACTAGATCTATTGAACGCCCAGAATACAATGTTGAAAGCCGTAGAAGAATTTGAAGTCCTGAGAACAGAGAGTGCCTTCCCAAAAGCAAAGTCCAACTGGAATGGTATGGGCTCAGGTAATGCAAGTGCAGATTTCGCAGCTAAGAGGATACGTCGAGTTAAAAGGATTCCAGATGAAAGAGCTGAAGACTGCCCCCTGAATGTGTCTCAGGGGCATCGATCTGGCTATTATGAAGCAAGTGACTACATGTTCAGTGAATTAAGAGCCCGTGTAACCGGATTAGAAAAAATGAACGAAGTTTTTGACTTTCTGATGCCGGAAAAATAGAAAAATATTTCATGGAGGATTTGGAGGGATGTGTCAACAATATGATGAGGAAGTATGCAAATTTTTTCTCAACTGATCTAAAATATGAACTTAGTGGTTTTGTTCAGTTGCACTTCTCTGAAATTGGGGCCATAGATGATGCTTTCATCAACAATGATGGAGACAGCGCAACTGGATATCTCGAGTTTACAGTATTAAAAAATAATCTGACGGACAGCTTTCCGGAATTAGTCACTCTTCTCTGTATTTTTTTTTGGCACTGCCCATCAGCACCGCCAGCGCAAAGCGAGTAATGAGTGCATGAAATGATTACGCTATTTTATTCATAGAGAGATAAGCAGTCCTACAGTTGAGTTTAGGTGAAACTATAAAATTTTTCGATGAGAAAAAAGCACGAAGAGTGGCTATAATGTAAATAGTCAATAAGTAATTACTTTCTGTTCATACAATATTTTTTCTTAGAATTTATTTTTGTAATAATTTAATTTTGTAGATTCGATCTATGTAGTTCAAAGTCTTTTAATAATTTTTCCTCTGGGACAGATTTCATGATTAATATTAAATAATTTTCTAGTGCTTACATGAAAACACTATATTTCTATTTACATATTTTGTTATTTTCTTCAGTTTTCATTTGCAACATATTTCTTGCAGTAATTTCCGACAAGTCTATTCTTCAATCAAAAAAATGGAACCCCAGTTTAGGACCATTCAGGCCCCAATATTCTCTTGCCCCTTCGGCCTTTCATACAATAAAAACGAGGAATAATGGATAAGAAAAATACCACAGTGGGACAGCAAAACTTCATGTATCAAGGAAGTATTTATTTCAATAGACTGGATATTAAAACTAAATTTCAAATCGTCGGTACGCCAAAACAGAACAGGTACAAAATGAAGAAAATATTGAACAACCTACTACAGCAAGAATGAGTAAGAGATTAAAAACCAAGTACTGGTAAAATAAAACAGGCAAAACAATTTTTTTAAACTAATACAAAAGAAGTGGAGGGGAGGAGTTCGAGGAATCTGTGGCTGTGGAGCGTGGACAATTTCAATTCCAGTTTCATTTTTTGTTTTTAGTTTTAGTTTTCTTTTTTCTTTTTAGTAGATTAAGAGTTACAAATTAAGAATTATAAGCAGGGCAAGGATTTATATGAAATCACATATTTTTTATATTGGCCAAGAAGAGATATATCCAATACCCTTTTCCGTTTCAGGTCTTTTTGAGTAAAATGAGCCCAACTTTATTTTGCATATTTGGTCTATACGAGCATATTTTAGCCATTTTTCGCCCATATTTAGACTATTTCAACATATTTACCCAATTTTTCTATTTCTAAGCACATATTCCGTCGCTTTCACGTTTTTTTCTTTAGCACACGTTAAAAAAAAGTACGGGAAAAAATGGAATTGTGGATTCCGTGTTCCTGTGCTACACTAGCGCTCCGCAGGTAATTTTTACAACCAATGTTTTTTCAGGCACGCATTGATTCGTATCGATTTTCTTATCTAAATAGTTACCTACATTCAATTCTTCAGTTTCCTTTTTGATATCAGGATTATCAATAACTCTTTTCCCCCCTTTCTGTCTCTTTCTCTCGAATGTTGTTCTTTAATAGAAACACCACATCGAGCTCCTTAAAATGAGACCCATATTCTTTTCGCATATTTTGCATATATTTCAACAAAAAAAAATGCATATAACGCATTTTTAGCGCATATTTCTCATTTTTTAGCGCATATAAATCCGAGCCCTGATTATAAGTATATCATGAAACGGCCTCAGCACGAGTAACCTACTCAGTGAGTGCCAGAAATGTAAACACAAATAAACATTGAACCCTAGATCCACCGTTGCTATGGCGGCGACCGATGTGAGTGGATGTAGGAGAAGGAAACTCTGAGAGTGAAACCACGTTAGGAGAAGGAAAACTTCGAAGATTAAACCCGACCAAATTCGGTATAAGGAAAAGTTCCTACTTCCCCTCGCTAGCAAGTGTGGTCACCTAGGAAGAGCGGAATAGCGGAACAGTTGAGGAATTGTAATAGAAAGAGTAGGTCGCACTACTGCCTTGCAGTGAGGAGTTGGCTCTCCACAAGCTAAGGGAGAAAACCTTGCCTGAAAATCTGTTTGTTTGAAAGTAAAAGTGATTGTTCAAATCTAGGAATTATTAACGTTTTAATGAAAATATGCGAGGACTAAAATTGTTCATTGTGACATTGAAAATAAGGTGAACTTACTGCAGCTTCACTATTGAAAGCGACGAGTATGTGCCCTGTAGCTCGTGACGACTTCGGATGAATACATCTCACTCGTAATAAGGAAGTATCTAGCCCCGGAAAGGATAATCATACCGGGAACACAGGAGGGTGGGGGAAGGTGCACTCCTGTATAAACAAAAGACATCTACTACTGACACATCCACATCATCCCAGACAGATGCAACACCGCAGACGGGCCCCTTGACGATAGTAGCTTGCACGCAGGGTGTCCTATTGTCCTACAATGCATTCGAGAACACGAAAATGATCTCCCTTGTATCCAAAAAATGTTTCTGCAGATTCTTTATTTGATTTATAACTTTCGTTAACGAGGAAATTAGCTTTCACAGGGATGATTGTATTTCAACAAGCAAGTTACAGTAAGTTGTTCAGCCGTGTCACTGTTCAAAAAAATTGCATCTCACTGACGGTTGTAAATACTTAAGGGGTCTCCCGTTGATAACTCGAGATCCGGAACTATACACGGTGTCCCTAATTTCGGAAAACTATTCTGTTCACAGGTCTTACAAGACACTAAACACGATTCTCATATGATTTTCGTAACCCAACTTTCTAGGTTCCACTCAACGAGGTTCAAACTGACTGTTGATTATTGATGGTCGTACCCATTCATAAGTTTTCTATGTTTTAGAAAAAGATTAAGACTTCCTAACACTTTTCCCCGGCCCGCTGCCAGTTGTATCCCAGGGGATCGGATGTAAAAATGAAACCTAGAATTAAATTCAGCAGCCTCGAAACCTACAAATTGTATACCATCGTGAAAAAGTGACTGATATTTGACCCCACCCCGTTCAACTGTACCCTAGGGTGTTGGATTGAAAATTACCCCCGTAACTGAACTCAGCATCCTCGAAACCTGCAACTCGAATACTATTTTAGAAAAATGACCGGTACTTCACTCCTGTTCTTTTAATAATTGATACACCAGGAAATATGATTGGAAAATTACCGCAAAAATTGAATTCAACAATCGAGAAACCCTAAATTATCGCATACCATTTCAAAAAAATTAGTAACATTGGACCCCTTTTAACGCTATTTCAAGGGGTTGGATGTAAGAACTACCCAGTGAGTGGAATACAGCGAGAAATCGACTACCATTTTGGAAAAATTACAATATAAGACCCCTCCCCCTTTTAATGGCATTCCAGTGGATCGCATGTAAATACTACTCCCTCCCGCGACCCCGTAATGAATGCAGAGATCTCAAGAAATTATTAATCGACCTCCATCTCAAATATCAACCTTCTATCATTCCTCCCCTCATTTGAGGCCACTTTGCCAGACCATTAACACACATCGGAAAATGAAACTTCGATCAATGTTGAAGAAACTTTCTATGTCTGTAAGAATGCATGTTTAACACTGTTAGGGATTGAGAAAATGAAAATTCAGTTTATAAAGTCAAATCCTCGTGTATTTCTTCATAAGAAGAGTAATGGCTTGAGATCTACTACGCTCCGAGTCTCATGTGATCGATCTGAAACTTTGGCGGTATCTTTTTGATCTCATTGAAATCGATCCAGAGAGTGTCTTAGACAAGATTGAAAAAAAATCTATCAAGGGGCCGATCTAGCATGTAACCTTAGACAGCTCTTGTAAGACCTTCAACTCGGACGAAATATTTTCCGAATTAATTTCGTTGGCAGGGATACAGTGAGTTGACTTCCTGTTAAACTTCAAAGAGTTCTTCTCGATGAGCTCTGCGAATATATTTATTTGGGAGGGCGTACCACTCTTGGAGGACCCTCAACTCGGACAAAATATTTTCCAGATTAGCTTCGTTAGCAGGGATGAAGCGAGTCGACTTCATGTTAAACCTCAACGAGTTTTCCTCGCTGAAACCAACGAATATGTGACCTGGAATCATGAAATGTGCCTCTCGTGTGAAAACAGGTTTTCGAGAAATAAGTGTAAAGATGGAATGGTGGTAGTGGTGCGCACCGATGTACACAGCGTGTACATCTGTGTACATATGTGGTGGTGCGTTTACACATTGCTACGACGACCACGTTTCGAATTCTTGTTTTCTGTCATTATCATAGGCCAGTTTCATACAACGCCATATAAACAAATGTTTTCAAACTTTTGACGTAATTTTTAAATGCAATTTGGGGAAAAACTAATGAAATAGGAAGCTGCCATTTGTTTCATTCGAAAGAGCGTGATTTTTTCTATAAGAATTGTCAAGAAAGTGAAACATGCTTTTTTGACACCAGAAGCACATTTCATGATTCCAGGTCACATATATTTATTCGGGAGGACGTAGTTAAGATTTCTACACGAAGGGGATTTCAATTTTGCAAACTGCGACTATTTTGAAATCAACAAAAAAACTAAAAAAGATCTCTTTATATTCTTAATGTTGAGCAGTACACTAAATATCACTTTTCCAACTGATTCTTCGAGGCCGACAAATACAACAAAAATAAATAAATTCGGGAGGGAGGAATATGGAAGTACATATTCTTGAATATGAAGCCAATGGAAATCGAGGAGCTTTTCACACCACAACGGAAGTTCATTTCTGGAACATCCCTCCTACCCACTAGTTCAAGATCACACGTCTTCCATCCATAGCAGCTGCGTTCCACACAGTTCCATACAATCCTATCGCCGGATGGTCAATGTGGAGAACTCGCTCCTTGTACACCAATCATGCTGCTCACTGCTCAGTTTGCAGAGTATATGGCCCAATGTTTTCAGCTCAGTTGCAGTCACCATTGACTATGACTCTATCGCCATGAGAAACCGTCCACTTGATTAATTACGACCGCTCATTCACTCGCTCTTTCTCTGTCTCGCTTACCCTCCGGTATGCCAACGCCGTTCGGCAAAAACCGCATTCTCGATTCGCGCCACTAGAAAAGAGTGCATCCGAGAGAGACGGACGAAGGGAGGGGGCGAGAAACATTCGACAGGCGATTCGATCGGTGACTTCGACGCTGACCCGAATTAATCATTTTCACGCCGTTAATTAATCGATTACAGTACGAGCTTCTTTTTTTTCCCCTTTACTCTTTGCATCACCTAATTTGCTCGTCTCGTCTTTTTTGGCGCGCGGAACGAGGTACACGAATGTACACATTAACGTCGAATATCGATATAATGGAACAGAGCTTACCTAGTTTCTTAGGCGTCGAAGTGATCGATTTCCGCAGTTTGATGTTGCCTTGTTTTATCGACTCAAGCAGTCGTTCGCGCGGCGTCGACGTGTGTCTTCTCGGTGGTAACTGCCTTTCGGATGCCTGGAACAGAAAAAGCATATTTGTCACACGAATACGTCGCTAAACGCAGACATCTGTACTTGGCCAAGTGGCAAAGTGACACTTAACTATCTCCAGCGATGCCCAGAAACCTCAGGACCCACCCTCAGGTTACTTACAAGAGCCCAACCAGGACAGATCTATTCGCCTCCAGCGATTGGCCACCAAGGATAACTCGCCTCCAACTATTTTCGTGACCTATATCTGAATGGATGAACAGAAATAATTGGGACGCGTCAGCAAAGTGGCTGACATCTGGTGGACAAATGCAGAAGCTACCGAAACGGGATGAAATACATAACGCGCCATCTACTTTACAAATGGTGGCCAAAAGTGGAAGTACACAAAACGGGATGAAATACACGAATAGTATCAAGTCGACCGTAGACTTTTTTCTGGTAACGTCACACAGATCCTTACAGTACTTGGTTATTAGTTAGCAAAAATACCCACTGTGTGCATCGAATCCCATAAGAAAACACACGGAACAAAGATAATTATGCTATTACCTGAGAATAAGAAATTTTTTAGAAACTAAAGGTATATATTTCTAATCCTCTCCTACTCAGAACCTAGGGGACTGCAGGCGAGTGTAAGGGGCACCTGCTTCGCCTCAGATCTCGCCTGCAGCTCGAGTAGTATGATTTAAGGAATGCACAAATTAAAGAATAATCCTAAGAAATTAGGAGTTTTCTTAACGAACTCAGAAATTATTTTTCTGTTCTTCGAAGTGGTAAAATACATGTCTGGCATTTATCACTTAGGAAACTGGAAAAAACTGCTGATTCGAGTCTCATCATCTCAGCTTGGTTCATCAACAAAACAGGTTCAAACTATCAAAAAGGACCGGGGTGGATTACAAAAGGAACTCAGAAACGTTTGTACCTTTCTCCGAAAGGATGTCCGGGAAGACTGACTGAACCTTTGGGGAAGAAGGCCTAAAATTTCAGAAATGTGCTTGACTCTTCTCTGTTGTTATGTTAGCCCATAGTAGGGCCCCAGACTCCACAAGACAACAATTAAGGCCATCACAGCCAAAGTTGCAGCTCGCTTCTGGCGCTAATCCCCAGCTGCCATATCCAGTACGCTCCACTCTGTTAAGGATCAGCCCCAAACCCCAGTTAGAGGCCACATAACAGAGAAAACTATTAGGAAAAACCTTCAGTTCCTCATACGTACACCTATGCGAACACACAAGCCACTGACCCAGCACTGAGAGGGTAAACTAGCCACCACAGACTTCCTCCACAGCGCTCTTGTGGTAGGAAAGTCGCAATCAGCGCCGACCAGTCAATGGAACAGAAGAACCTGTGAAATCAAGAATCTAAGAATCTGATCTCCCCTAGATTCTTCACTGACTGACCGTCCATTGCAAAGGGGGAATAGTTCCCCACAGACATTACTGCCTGTGTTAGGTTCCACTCTGACGCAATGCTAGACGAACTGCACTGCCCTCCTAAGCCAAAAAGGTCTATCTCAAGTCCAAATAATTTTTCAGTAGAGCAGTTTTTCATAAATCGCGCTTGCGCAACTATTTGTAACAGTTCTTTTTTGTTGGCTGATGTAATCACTGGTGTGATTAAATATTATTTGCAGAATTTTCTAATCGTTCATTCATTTTCCTTGGAGTCGTCCAATTCGCTTAGTTTTTCATGATGGTACTGAAATACGCCTTTTTTGTTTTCTACTTTTGCAACACTATTTCATCGAGTTACGTCGTTTTCGCTCGGTAACATCATGCAAACAATGACGAACATGCACATAGACCTGATAACTCATTTTTGCAAAAATCTTGAGATACACATCTTCTTGGCTTAGGAGGGCAGTGCAGATCAATGGCCTAAAGTAGAGCTAGTAGGTAGCTAGCAGAGCAGTGCACGATACCGATACCGATATCGGTACTCGGGTATTGTATTGTTGCAGAGCGACTACCGATCACAGCAGTGCACAATACGAATATATACTCATGTGGTATTTGGTATCGTATTGCTTAATACAATACCAAATAGTATTGGATGATACCAAGTATACTCGGTATTGTAGCGACAGGTAGTCGTTTTTGTGATATGGTATCGTCAATAACGAGTATCACTGATAAGGCATCACTACTGCATCACCTAACCTACCCTATAGGAACATGGTATGAAGTTGAAACGCCCCCCAGAGATGAGTCATAATACAGCGCTAATCATAAAACGATTCCTGAACGAGTATTACTTGGTATTGGTATTGTGAAACCGACTACCGAGTACGTAATTGGTAACAAAGCAGTGCACAATACCGATATCAGTACTTGGGTATCGTATCCTTGCAGAGCGACTACCAATTATGTACTCGGTAGTCGGTTTCACAATACAATACCGAGTAATACTAGTTCAGGAATCGTTTTATGATTAGCGCTGTATTATGACTCATCTCTGGGCGAGCGTTTCATCTTCATACCATGTTCCTAGGGTAGGTTAGGTGGTGCAGTAGTGATGCCTTATCAGTGATACTCGTTATCGGCGATACCATATTATGAAAACGAGTACCTGTCGCTACAATACCGAGTATACTCGGTATTACTCGGTATTGCCCAATACTATTCAGTATTTGTTTTAAGCGATACGACACCGAATACCACATGAGTATATTATATACTCGTATCGTGCACTGCTCTGGTAGCTAGGCACAAACATGATGTGGGGATTGGAAGGGCAGGCTCATACGTACAAACACGTGGGGGTTGGAGCCTTAGCACCCTAAATCTTCCAAAAAAGCCCCACAGATGGCAGGAGAGCAACAATATACTATACTATTTGTTCAATTGATACCAATAAAGTAGTAAAAGAAAAAAAAGAGGGGGAAAAAAAGAAAAAAAAACAAGCAGCTCTGCAGCTTGAAGAGGGTCGGCTCTCAGCTGGTACTCTGTACAATTGGATGATAATAAACAAAAAGCGACCAAGCGAAATTTGTTGACAAAATGAGTTATTAGTATCCGTGGAAAGAGTGTAAAAAGTAGAATTTTTTAAAATTAAGGTTCCCGATACAGAAATGCGTATTCACGTTGAATAAAGCTTATCAGTAAACGCTATGTCATATAGTTTCTATGGGGCTCTTGAACTTTGTATCACATGTTTTCGAAAAACAGATTTTTATAATTCCTCAAGTTGTTTAATTCAGGTGCCGCGCCGTGACATTTCCAAAAATCTTAACACTGGTATTATTCTTCCTGCGCTACAGACAAAGAGCGAATGTTCATTGAAATGAAGTTCATAATTTGAATATGCATAGCCATCACAAATGCTATCAAGGCTAGTTAACGAGCAGGCAGTTTCAAACAGCTCAAGAAGGCTTCATCCCTCGAAACCTCAAACAGAATATCAAAACTACCAAATTACTGGACTATGTTTACAAAAAATGATTTATATGTCATTGTTCCTTTGAAAATGTACTGATGAAGGTGAGAGTACTGCAGAAATAGACACGTTACGGGAATCGTAACAAACATGTTTCATTTGATCTAGACTTAACCTGGAATTGTAAAACATAAGAGTCGCAGGCTTACACTGCACAACAGCATAAAAAACAATGGGATGAGATAATATGATCTTAGTTGTATTTTGAATGCTGAATACGATGGCACTATCTATTTTTCTCAAGAACCTCTCGTTTTCCATATTCAAAATTAAAATTTTATTAAAATTTTCACGTTTTATTCCTTTTTGTCGGGCAGGAATAGCTACACTGATACTGATAACAATACTGAACGTGTATAGTTGTTTGATCAGTAGTATCATCTTGATGATACTAAAATTTGCATGATAGGAAAAATCAATGAACTATAATCAAAAAATTAACATCGGCATTAAATTCCTCGTTGAAAATACATATAGAATCATGTATTCTCATGCCATTGTTTTTTTGAAAATTTTCAAATTGTTGTGTACTGTTATTTTCATATCATGTTCTTTGGTTTTTTCTAATATTTGATTTATTGTATGTGTATGATCCAGCGCCTGTTCGACCAGTTGGCTGAAGTCTAAGATTCTGTAAATTCTACTTTTTAGAAGCACCATAAATAGCTCATATACATTAGGCGAAAGACTCATGGGGCGATACTTATTCATGTCCGCTTGATTGCCCTTCTTGAATAGGAGTATTATTTCCGAGAATCCCCAGCTATCTGGTATATCGTCGCCCCCTAAGATTTAGTTGCACATTTTGATTATTTTGGGTACTATCCCTGCAGCCAGTGATTTTATTATCTCATTTTCGATGTCGTCCGACCCACGTGCTTTGTTGGTTTTTCATTTTTTGACTACCTCTAGTACTCTCTTCTTCCAGGAAAGGTGGTTCAGGCTCATGGTCAGGGGTGACAGGAGGATATTCAGCAACTACGTTTTCTTCCCCCTCTTCATTTCCAGCCCTCGCTCAATAAAGATGTTTACAAAATTTTGTTGCTAGTTCGATAATGCTAAGAATCAGACCCAGGTCCCTTATTTCCAATTTCCTTTCCAATGGATGTCCTCCAATGGTATATCGAACTTCATGGACCATTCAAATTATTCTCGCGTTGCCAATTATCAAGCTTGAAACTATCATCCCTCGGTACATTCAAAATTAGCCCTTCCCCTTCCAGATAGCACGGAGAAGCTTAAGGATCTCTGACAGAGTGATAGTCTACCAGCCAAACAGAGAAATAGACAGCCGAACCGAGCTAATCAGATAAGCAGACTGACGAACAGGCGGACAGACAGACAGACATGGATAGGTAGGCAAATAGATAGTGAGCCAGCCAAACAGGCAGACAGACAAACGGACCAACAGATGAATACAGAGATAGACGGTGAAGACCCCGAGTTTTCGTTCATCACGGATTCTTAATCCTTGAATTATATTTTGGTCCTCTCAGCCGGACACGACCCAGTATTCGAATGTAGCCAGCGCGTTGTAACGTTTTTTGCTCGCCTCATTCAGAGGAGCAATTATCAACGCATACATTTCAAGCTTCGGCAATTACCACTCTATTTAAACTTTCATTTTCGGGGAGCCTCTCCCACATCATTTCGCGTCGATATTGAAAGATTTCAATTTGTTACGTCAACTTGTGAACCTAAAACTGACGTACATAACATACTTTTAGTCAAAACACACATATTAAACAGACCCGAATTGTTTTTTTTTTTTGAAACGAATATTTGTTCAACCAAACCGGACGTACATTTCCGTCGGACAGCATAACAACCGCGGTCTATTCGTCAATGGCAGAGCGTTTCCCTTTTATTGTCGGTCCTTATTCCGGAGTCCCCCGCCCCTAACGAATAATTCATTTTTCCAGGTCTGTTCTCTATTTACACACCGATCGCCATCGTCATTATCACGTGCTTATCGTCGGCTATTTGTAACACAGTGCTGGTCCACCCTTTGACCAGAGTTCATATAGTCATCTGCATTTGTGTATATCGATCTTGATCGTGCTGGCTGTATCGTGCTCTCATTAATCACAGCCAAGAACCGGTCAACAGTGCAGCATTGTGAACTACATACATACGATTTATGTAGGATCGCGAGCCAGCGTTTTTCTCGAGTCTATCACGAACGATCATCTCGAGAGCATAATAAATTTAAATATAGGTACGTACGTATCGATCGTCCTTCAAAATACAGAAAAAGAGAGACAGAAATGCGAATGTATCGCAATATAGCTCTCGAGATACCAAGGAGAACCTATACTGTAACACAATGTAAACGTCGAGGCAGAAAAGGCACCGACAGCGGCCCTGTTTCTAAAACCTCACATGAGGAAAGGAAACCATAAGTCTATATTGTGTAAATAACAAACGAATGAACCAACCATCTGGCGCTTTATATCGTCTTTCTGTTACGAGGTAAGAAAATGGTGTGATAACTTGTGCTCCGTCCAACATTGCTGACTGAGCGTAAAATTGCTCTTAGAAGAATATTTGGAAATGGTGTACACCTTTCGACCACCAGGAACAACCAGAATGTGAGTTGAGCCGCAACGGGCCTGGTAAATGTACCTGCTGTCGGTGAGAAGGCGTATTCGTAAAATAACGAAGAAATAGCGCCACAAAATTGGAACGTAAATTCGAAGGGGAAACCACGGGGTACGGCCATCTTAAAGAAAACACTTGCGTGGGCTTTCTCTGCACGAAAAACTTGTATTGGCTGTACTTTGAATGGTGGAAACACGGAATGGCAGAATTTTGTAATGATTCGATTAGCTTTGTAGAAATTTATGAAACGGAAATACTGAATTACGGACGTGATGCGAATTTAAAGCCGCCAAATTGGCGAAGAGCTCGTTTAATTGTCCCTGGTTTTGGGAATGTACGTTAGAGTAATCCTTATTTATCTTGGTGAAAAAATTCATGTTTTCGGTTGGGTCATCTCTTACATCGGTTCCATGGGTGGGAAAAAGATTTTTCCCATAGTCTGAGCAGAACTGGAAAAAATCGACCCAACGCAAAAGAGGGACTTCGTTACATCGGCAATAGGGTTTTTTTGGGGGGTCGCTGAATCAGTTTCAAAGGTAATTTTTCCGATCGCTTCCACCTTTCAGGCTCCACAGGAGGCTTGCCTACGAATATATCAATTTTAAAAATTTCTTTAAATATATATACTGAATACGATTTTACGAGTTATTGACTCGAAAGTTACGAAGGTTCATCATATTGCACAATATTACAAAAGAAGTAAATCATACGCAATGAATTTTACTTATATAAAAAATTAATCAGTAACATAACAACAATAAGACATGCAGAGAAGTCTTACTCTCCGTAAACAATCTGACTTCAAGAATCTCAAAGTCCACGAATTGATGTTACTTCTTATAAGAAATTCTACCTTCTTGGGGCATAGATGCACCTTTTCGATTTTGCTCAAACTATGCCGAAAATGTCTTTCCAACTTATGGAACCGATCTAGGGAGTGGTTCATTTAAAAAATTCAGAAGTCGAAACCTCCCCAGTGTGTACTAATTTCTGTTAGCTACTAGAAAAGGGAAGTGGGTTACATACCATCCTACGTCAAAGGCTATGCATACAAATACTTTGTCGATACAAGTTCTCAACTTTCAGGAAAGTTCAACCCTGCAAATATTGATTCTCGTTCGGCATACAGTACTAAATCAGAAGAACCGCCTTGACTGAATTCAAAGATACAAGTGAGAACATCACGTATAACATAGAATCACGATGAGTGAAAAGACTTGAACGGGAATTTCCTCAAAGATAACTTTGGGGACCTTCAACGTAATATATCTTCGAATTGATATTATTCAATGCTAACCCCTGCATCAGTGGAATGGCCAAACGGCCTCAAAGCGTCCCTCTGGCCATTGATGCGATACTGAAAAGTGTAGTTTCCTGGGCCTGGGGTGCCGTGTCTCAAGGGCCACTTTGGCATACGTACATCGCAATACGTCCCACCAGACATAACCTCTCCCGCCAAAGTTTGAAGGATTGGAAGGAGAAAGAAGAAGATCCAGAAAGGAATACAGCAACTTTTCAAACCTCAGTTAAAAAAGAAAATCCCTACAAAGCTCACATGGGGAGGCTCCCCCAGCGACTGAAGCCTAAATTCCAAAAATCGATGTTGATTTCTATAAAAACTTCTCTCTCTTTGTGGCGCTGGTTAACCTTTTCCGATTTTTCTCGGACTTTGAAGAAAAGTTTAAACATTTGGAATCGATTAAGGGGAAGGCCCACTAAAAATCGGACCACTCTTATGTACACAGACTCGAGGTTATTTGGGAAATTGATCAAGGGGTAACTGGAGGAGACGAACTGAGCACTTCATTTGTCAAATGTAGATGAATATTTGTATTTCAAGGATGACACAAAATCGGTTCAACACGGATGCATGATTTTCATCAGACAAGTAAGTAACGGGATTCTGCATTGCAAATTATGGATGAGGCACAGCTGAAACCCGGCAACACTGTTCTTCACACCTGTCTGACCTTCCCCTAAAATGGCCCCTCGAGTCCGAGATGAGGTAAAAGTGACACAAGGAGTGGGTGTGAATTTGAATTTTAGACTATGTTTCGCTTCTCATAGGTCGAAGAGAGAAAATAGTTATCGCGAAATTAAAGAAGACTAAATTAAATTTTTTAATTTCGAGCCTCGCCCCCACCCTAAGTACCGCAATTTTAAAATGTCGGAATCGAATTTGGAGGATATGAAATTATGAATCGATACCTAAATGGTATTTCACCATTCTGGATTTAGGGTCAAACCAGTACCGAAAGTGAACTGAGTGAGTTCGAAATCCCTCTCAATGATACCTTGATTGCATCACTCGTACAAATGAGAGATTTAGAGAATTCAGTTTAAAAATCTTCTACAAGACCTACGAACATCGAAGGAACACAAATTTACAAGTTTTGTATGGGGGAGAAAAGGAAAAAATTCTAATGGTTAAGTGATGAAAGGAAACGGATCAGGAGTAACCTAAATCCCTTCTATTCGTACGAGTCGATGAGACTGAGAAAATGTCAATGTCACATTTCGTCCATAAAGCCTGCCATGTCAAGGGATCTTTTTAGCGCTCTCTTCTTACAGCATTTCAATAACAGTTACGAAACAGTTGTAAAAAACCTGAATTTGAAGTAAATTTTGTTTGAAACTTTTTTTTCCGCGATAGGAAGCTGGTTATGGCTGAACATTAATTTAAGAAAATCAACTTCATACGATTTTTCTCGAGTTATTGCCTGTTTTTTTAGCAAAACTGACTGGACTACAGGCTTACAGACATGCAGCAACGTAGACTTTGTGACGATTTTCCGGTCTTATCAACTTCAACGAATAAGAGGGAACGCAAATCACCACGTGACTCTACGGCTGGATTCACACAAATAGCCAAACGGGGTTATATTTCAGGAAAACTCGACTGAAAAGGGACGCAGGGGGAGGAAAGAAAATCAAACAAACAAAGTTCGAAGAAAAATAAGAAAAATGCGAGTTTAATTGAGGGTTGGGTGAAAGAAGGGCGTACACTGCGCATACGCCCTTTTTCTGTAAAGGCGAAATTTTAAATCTTCGGACCTTTTTCAATATCATACCAACATTTTAGTTCGATATTTATTCTACAGACAGCGCAAGTTACAAGGAGTAATATTATTGTATTATTAAAGGCCAATGAGCCTAACCTCGAATATAGGTAAAACTTTTCTAAAAATTCTAAAGGAAGGGGTACTTGATATCTTAGATTTCAACCAGTCAAAGGAGCAAGCGGAGTTCTGGAAAAAATGTTCTACAATCGATCAAATATTTGTCGTCAACCAAGTAGTCGAAAGAGCTAGACAGTACAACGACCCTTTTAAGGAAACCAGAATCAAGCGACAAAATCTGTCTTCTGAGAACACGTGATTCGAAGTTCAAGAATAATATGGAAACTATATGATACAGCGTTTACTGATAAGTTCTTTTCAACGTGGGTATACATTTTTGTATCAGGGGCTCAATTTTGAAACATTCTACTGTTTACGATCTTTCCAACGATACTCATAACTCATTTTGTAAACAAATGGTCGCTTGGTTCTGTTTTGCTTGAAAGTGTCCCAATATAAACTTACTATTTATCGACTGCAATAAAGCGTTCGACTCGGTATTACATACGTCAGTATGGGAAGCGTTCGATGGGCAGGGAATTCCAATGGAGTGGATAAGAATTCTTTTCTAATTTTCTCTCAACCAGAGCCCTGGAATCCGCCCTTTCGAGCATTACCTCAGAGACGTCGGGGAGACTGTTAGGGCTGTATTGTCCCTCTTCCCTTCTGGCCGAAAAACCGGCTTAGGTCGAAATATGACGAGTTCTACGTGGGCTCAAACCTGCGGGACCTCCGGATTCCGAGACCAACGCGCTATCGACTCGGCCAACCAGACCCCCGGAGTGGATAAGAATAATTCAAAAGCTTATAGTGGAGCGGAGGCAAGAATTAGCCTGGATCAAAAATAAAAATGGTTCCAAATAGAAAGAGGCGCCAGACAGGGGGATTCCCTGTCTCCTTACATATTCAGTGCAGTTCTCGAGGAGGTCTTCAAGAAACTAGCGAGGGAAAGCATAGGATCATAATAAATGGGACAAGACTAAACAACCTCAGGTTTGACGACGACATTGTACTGTTTGAGTGAGGACTTGAAGGGACTAGAGGGGATGGCTAATGGATCTGGAGAGGAAAAGGAAAGTATATAGCAAGGTGGGTCTGAAAATAAATTAGAGGAAAACAGAACTGTTACAGAAAGATGTCGTGTTTGAAATAAGGGATGAAGAAACTACTACAGTCGATGAATACAAATACCTTGGGCAAGTAGTAACGTTATAAAATAGAAAAGAAAAAGAAATCTCTGCGAGAATAAAAAATGCATGGAAAAGTTTTTGGTCCCAGAAACAATAATTCTAAAAAGTTAAATAAGTATAAACAACAAAATCAGAATATTAGAAAGTGTCGTATACCTCAACCCTGACTTACGGAGCTCAGACGTGGTCGCTTACCAAAAACTAACTAAACAGGATACAAGTGACACAGCGAAAAATATTGAAGTGTACTCGGAATAAGTCAGAGCGAAAAAGTGAGTGATAAGAAGTTAATGGAGCATTCAAAATACCGTGATATAGATTATAAAATTAGGAAATTGAAATTTGATTATGCGGGACACTAATACAAATCCTATCCAAATTGCTGGAGAAAAAGAGTTCTAGATTTGGTTCCACTACATCATAAAAGGAAGAAGGGTAGACCCCAACTAGATGGCGGGATGAAATAATAAAAACAGCGGGAATACTTAGGGGACGAGCTGAAAAGCTACAGAAAATCGGGAAAGGTGGGGAAGGTCTCTGCTCAACCTTGGGTAGAGTAGGGCATGCTACGTTCCCTTAACTCAATATAGGCTGTATAATAATAATATTAATAATAATAATAATAATAATAATACATAATTATATGAGCTTCATAAGAATGTGGATCAGCTTTGTGGAAGCGTTTAGTTCGTGACACGTTATATTCAAAAGTTTCTACTATTAAAATTTTGAAACATTGGGGGCAGTAACATGGTGAGGTATATTTTGCCATAGCACAGATCCACGAAAAGTAGGGTGCCCCCTCCACTATTTAGTGTCGGCCTTGCTTGAAGACAACATGAAAACATAACTCAACTAGTTACAGTACTGGCGATCTGTACTTTCTTCAAGGAGAGGAGGCAAGATATTTTAAACTTGATTAGAAATGCCAGAAAAGAAAAAATTGTCTTCAAAACCTTATAGGGGGCTCCTTCATTCTTATTTCCTAAACCCAGACGTCGAAAAATTGTGCAGCCAGTCTCCACCTTTATAGAAATATGATCCAACGGATAATAAACATCATTCAAAATTCTGAAATACAATTCTCACGGGGGGGGGGGGGCTTTCTCAAAATACAATCGAGCCGGTTAGGTAATTTCAAAACGCTGTACAAAAACAAATGAAGGTACTCTATTTTCGTACTCGGTGATTTCGATTACTTACATTTTTTGCTCAATCCGATTAGTGGGGTTCGTGGCACATATAGGCACAAAGTTATTACACTCCATGTGCTCCTTAAACTTATTTGAGCTGTGTGTTTTCAATCCCCCTCCCCTCCCTTAAATAATATCGAGGGTGATGGGGTTTCGTGAGGTGGCTGGTACTTTGTGACGATGTTGCGATGAGGGCGCAGTGGATTAGCGCTAGACCAGGGGGCCAGCGTTGTGGACCTTGGGGCGGACGTGTTGGCCTCAGACGTGCGGTTTCGGCTTGACAATAACTTAGCCGAGTCGGATTAAGGGTGAATAAATTTTATTAATACTTCGTGACAACACGATAAACTTTACGTTATTTAGATTGTACAGTGGATAACCACTAACCTTCTCAAGAGAGCACACGACACAATTATTAATTAGTTTTTGTCAATTTTTCCAAGTTCTAATTCTGGATACAAGAGACGTGAACGACAGTCTCCACTAACTTTCAGGAGAGAGCTCGGCTAAGACCAAAAGACAAAAGACCGATTTTTCGAGTTGTGAAGCGAGGTTATAAAGCCTGGATTTTCAGTCGCGGTTCGACCCACTTGAAATGGGAATTCTCCCAAATTAATGATTTTTGAAGGATGGTAGGACAGTATGCGACGGACTCGGGATCCAGAAGATGGGTCGCTGCGGGTAAGTGAGGCCGAGAGATAATCTTGTTTTCGTAATTAAATAATTTTTAGTAAATGGGTATAAAATGCGTTTCAGAGTGCGGGTCTGGTATGATACGGAAGGCGTGATGAGTCGAACAGGTGCGAAAGACGTCGTGGGGTACACGCGACGTTTGTGTACCGTCCAGGGTCTTCAGAATCTGCGGCCTGGGAATTTCGAAGAAAGCGCGTGTGTATGAATCATCGACGTGGAAAATATGATCGAATGTGGTCTACCGGCGTTCAAGGTCTTGCGCGACCGATAGATGCGAAATTTAGTTGATACGAATATACTTTGTTTTAGTCCAGACGGTCAGGTAGAGGACAATACAACGTCAGTCGGATGGCGTGAGAGAAAGAAGCCTTCGAAAGTCAGAGAAAGTGAATTTCGCCTCACGACACGAGGTTAGTGGAACAAAATTGCATAAAACAGGCCCAAAACGATGACGTCATCATAACCCTTCAAAACTACTTGGGGGCTGGTGATATGAATCCTTTGATCGCGATTTCCTCTGATGACGCCAGCAGTACTTGCCTTCATTAGAAACCCGAAAAAGCTTCAAATAAAAATACCGTTCCTGCTCCGGATGTAGACACAACAATGCCGTACATGTTTCACGTGTCATCACGACCACCGAACACAGGCCAGGTACCACAGCGGTACTTCCGAATCGTAAACGTTAAAAATGTACCCAGTACCCACTCGTATAATGAATACTATCAACTATTCTGCGGGCCCTACACATCAAACGGCACAATACGACGTACTCGTAATTAAAAACAATTTACACCATCGACATTATCCATCGGTCCACGTCCAGCCGACCATTACACGAACGCTTTCTTCTTGGCCAAAATTAATTTCCTCGCGCGCTATTCTTTTGAAAAATTACATTAAAACCGTTATTACGGACGTCGATAAAACACCATTGATAAGGGCCGCTGGACGTTCCCGCCATTTTTCATTAATTACGTTATTATGGCTACGTGCACGAACGCGCCCAATCTTATCGAAGCATTTTATTCAAGAGTCGTATACACATACTCAAGACACACATTGGACGTCCGTAAAGAAACCGTTCACCCGGGTTACATCCCGATATACCTTTTTAATCGTCTTAAAATGATCACCACCCCCTTCCTCGCCATTGTACGCCTCTCGAAAAATAAACTAAGTATTGTGCTCGTTTCCATGTACCTTCTAAATGGCCCAACCGCAAGCAGTTTAACACGCGAGTGACCGAGTGCTAATAACAACGTTTTCGAAGAAGAAAAAAAAAATCTTAATTTAAATTTAATTACTTTCGAACGAGTGTTATGACAACGTCAGACACAACACAATCGAGCATCGAAATTTCGAGGATAAGTCTTGGCATCTTCGGAAAAGGGGGGCACGATCGCAGATACCCTCCGGCCACGACCTGCCCGTGACGGCTGGCGTGCGACGGTCAATTACAGGAAGTAAAATTCTAGTTTTGCGAATACACGAGATGGCGAAGCGATTTTAGTATCTCGGATATGAATCGCTGGCTGACAAAACCACGTTGGTCCATTAGCTTTTCAAAAGAGGGAAGGGGGCTGAAAATTTTCTCGCTCGCTTCATTCGCCAATGTGTGGGCATAGCACGGCTTCAGATTTTTCATAGGAAGAGGAGCTAAACTCTCCTATCGGCGTTTATTTGAAGATCGTTCTTGTTTTAGCTGGTTCGCTTTTCCACGTTTTCCCATTTAGAAAATCTAAATCCTTTACATCTAAAGAGGTCCCGGTAGTACGCCCCTGCATAGTATTTCCAAATCAAAATCGATTACTAGAAAATTTTCGAATTTTGTTACCTGTTTACCAACACTGAGTCGGAAAAGGGAAGGTTTTTGAACTTTCACGGAAAGTCTCAACAAGCATTTTGCATTTTGGCATCAAAATTACGTGTGCAAAATTTTACAAACAATCAGCAGGATGAAAGCAGGTAACATGGGGATGGCAGAAAATACAGGGTACCCTTCTATCTCGTCATTTATGAGCGACATCTGTGGATAAACATTGAGGAGTTTGTTCAACGACGCTGAGTGAGTCTACCCGCATGTTCCAAGTCAATACAGAGTAAACTATACCTACGCACTGCTTTGGGGATGGGATATTTTTATGCAGGATGCTTAACTGACAACATGTCATTTGATTCATAAAAGTTTTTGAAAACTAGGTATTTTTTTAATACTTTTGAGTCAAACGGCGGAAAGTAGAAACATTTTTAGCTTTTTATTCCTCGGTTTACATTATTGGTAAGTTAATTTGTGCAATTTGAAAAAAAATCCTAAACGTTTATGGTAGCGGTGCATGTAATATGGGGTACCATTCTTCCGTCAAATTTTGACATAGCGATCATAAATCTTGATGGCAGAAACGAAACTTGACTTTCAGTTTGGAGGAGGGGGGAGGGGAGATAAATTTGTCGATTTTTCAATCACAATATTTTTTAATTGAAAAAAATGATAATAAATAAACAAATAAACGTTCTTAGAAAATGAAAAATTCAAATGAACAGTTTCAAAATTTGTCAACTGTCTAATTATTGGGGGATGTTTCACCACCCCTCCATAATTTCGTCCCTGCAAATGTAGATTGGAACCTTATGAACATACCCTAGTCTGGGAGGGTATAAGCTGGAAGGATGTTAGGAATACTTCAGAGGAACACACAACTTCCTTTACACATTAAGGTGGTCGTTATTTACTCTTGGTGATATATTTTTCTGAATTTCCTCTGATTCGTTTCCTAAAATAGTTCCAATAAAATCAAAAAAACACACCTACAAAGTTTCAGGTCGATTGGATTAGAGGAATCCATGCCACAAGCTCCCTTTCATTCTCATGGGAAAAACACGTGGAGTTTTGACTTTTATTCCAGACTAAATGTTCCTCCTATATTTACCACGACCAAGGCCTGTAAATCACACAATAGAACATTTGCTATCGGATTCAACTTATGACATTGGAGAATAAGTCTTTTGCTTTCAACTTTTAGATTTTAATAAAATGTTCAACACCTGGAATTTCAGGCTCTAAGTCAAACAGAGAATCTAGTAAAAGCAGAATAGTCACTGAAATTCGAGAGTCAACGTTTGCTATCGACTTTCAGATTTTCGAAATGTCTTCCATATTTCAGCTTTGTTTCAACCTTCCAGATAACGTTCGATACTCAGCTTGAAACTTCCGTCTTTTGACCGACTAGTCTCTGACAGGAGTCCAAGGTACTACGTCCTCAGAAACGAAATTGGAGAAGAAAAACTTGCCGACAAATATTTTCCGAAAACTAAAAATTCGCCGACAAAATATTTAAGAAATTAAAAGTTTGCCCATTTTTTTAATCAAAATATTTTTCAATTGAAGAAAAAATAAACAAACATTCATAAAAAGGAAAAGTTCAGATGAACAGTTTCAAAATTTGCCGACTGCCGAATTATTGAGGGGTGTATTTCAACCAACTCCCCTATAGTTTCGTCCCTACTTGATGGATAAGAAGCAGCGCCGATGATCCGAAGAAACTACGAGTATGACACGAGCGGTACATGTAATCGTTTCAGGGAAAATGAGATATTTGAAAGCATCCAAGCACTTAGTATTTTATGTCAAGAATGAGCTCGTCTCGTACAGAGTGTACTGAGGACCCAGATAACCCATATTTCATCTGTGACCTATGTAACGAAGCTGAATAATGTTCAGCTTTTATAATTTTTTACAAATACACGGTTTTCTATTACTTTATTCTTGTTGTATAAAAGTACGCCATATTACCTCCAACTTTCTTGAGGGCCAGTTTTTGACGATTTTTTAATAAATTCATGGAAAATCGAAAATTGCATGTAGGTGGCTATCAATTTTTAAAAACAAGGGTAGATTTTTCCAGTGTTGAATTTAATTTACATTTTAACTTTTGAGCTATTTTTCGATTTAAAAAAATGTTTAACCTTATGTAGCCCGTATTACCTGCTTTTAATCTCCAACTGACCCAAAGAAATCGATTTTTCTTCCATTTTAATGCGTTTCGATTTTTGTAGAATTGATTTTTTCATTTAAAAAAAATCAATTTTAGATTTTTTTGATTCACGATTCAGGAATCAGCTAATTAGTATTCGAGCATTGCGTTACGCATTGTACATCAGAGGGATGGAATTCGGATTATATGGGCCAATGATGAAAAGTCGGGTTTAAGTTAAAAAAGTACTTCAAGTACGGTAATCCAACGTTTTTCTCTCTCAGGCACTTCTTTTATTATTGGCTTTTCTCTATAGGAAGAAATAATTTAGCAGAAATCCTAAGATTGGTTACCCCTCAAGTTCCAACAAAATACAGTCAGCCAAACCAACACTCAGCTAGCGAGACAGGAAGACACCCTCTTGTCATTTCATGAAATGAGATGCGAAGGTGTAAGATTGAATAGCAGCCAAGCAGGCAGACAGACAGATGGTAAATCTGGTAGGAGTAACACAGGTAGATCAGCAAGTTAAAAATAATAATAATAATAACAATAATAATGCACGGGAATTTGCTGAAACTGTAGCCGAGGGTTTCCTGAATAACATCCCCAAAATCCTACCTTTGTGTTGAATTTTATCGTGGGGGTCAAACCTCCAATTTTTTTTTAATTGAAAAA
This sequence comes from Acanthococcus lagerstroemiae, assembly GCA_031841125.1. Classification (NCBI taxonomy): domain Eukaryota; kingdom Metazoa; phylum Arthropoda; class Insecta; order Hemiptera; family Eriococcidae; genus Acanthococcus; species Acanthococcus lagerstroemiae. The sequence continues at coordinate 5,721,972 of CM063108.1, forward strand.
GGGGGTGGAAAATGAGCTGGCTGAGAAATGCAACATGGAGTACCAAATTTACTCCAGAAAATTTATCTTTGGCACTAAAAGAAAAGGAACGTAAAAAAGTAAAATTCAATTTATGAGTTAAAATATACATTTTCTGAATTCAGTTGTAATATGAATTACCTGTACTTCATTATTATGATTATAATGTTGAGGAATTAAAATATGCATAAAAAATTTTCTTTTTGCGAACGCAGTTTTCCATACTCGTGTGTAAATTTTTAAGAAAGATTTTCAATTGTTATCTCGGAAGCGAATACATCAATTTCATACAGGAAATTCAAACAAATCATACTTCACTTCCTTATATCCTCTTTTCCATGTGCCATAATTTTGACCTGGGAGAGAACATAGTATTGAAAATGAATTCAGCGACCATGAAAACCCAATAGTACGCGTATATATTGCATTTGACCCAATTTTGACCCTCGCCCGCTCTCCTAGGTGCCACAATTTTGAAGTGAGGGGGAGATTAATATCAGAATCGGATTCAGTGACCCTGAAAACTTACTACTTGATATATATGTTGCATTTCTCTAAACAGTCATTTGCCAATCTCCCACGCCTTCAGGTTCCACAATTTTAATTGGGTATGAAAATAGTATCCAAAATAAATTTGACGACTCTAAAAACCTTTTGATCCTCACCCCTCCTTCAGGTACCACAATTTTGAAGTGAGAGGGAAAGTAATGTCAAAACTGAACTCGGCAGCCCGAACATCCAGAGTGTCGAGAAAAAATTCATTTCAAAAATCTGGGAAACTCTTGAAAATGCCAAACTACATCGATGGTTCTTGTTGGAAGGGGGAGCGGGGACCCAAAATTCTTTCAAATAAAGAGTCAGTAGCGTGAGGATCGACTCCAATGAAATTGGGATCAAATTTATTCTCTCCCCCTCCTTTCCTCCGTAAGTGAGCAAATAGATCAAAAATCAAAAAATTACTTTTCCCCCGTAAAATCCGTGTTAAAGTGAAGCTGAAAACAGGTCAATTTTCACGCCCGCTAGCGCAGGTTAACGGGCAAATGTAAAAAAATTCACACACCTATTTTTACAGGAAATTCGGGGCAGAACAAATTATTATTGAAACATTTCTTGGTATCGATGATAGTTTTCGAAATCTTTAAAAACAACAATTTTGAGGAGTTTGATCTTACAAAAATTTATCATAAGGGCTGGGAGAGCGTCCCTTTGATCACTGATGCGATACTCGAAAGGGCATAGGCGCACGTGGGAAGAGCCTGGGGGCTTAGCCTCCCCCCAGACTTCTAAATAGCCCTCAAACTCTTAGCGAAGAAGACACACTAAAAGCTATTAACCTACAGACACTGGAAAATTACCAAAGAAAATAATGCGGGGGGGGGGGTGTTGCTTCATAATACGGGAGCTTTAAGCCCCCACAGTTCTGAGCCCTATTTGCGCTTCTGCGAAATGGTAGTTTCCGGGGCTAGGGTTTCGGTGTCTGGGGAGCCACCTTGGCATGCGTGCGTCGCCATACGCCCTACCAAGTGAATTGATAAGGGTTGGGAGTGGGGTTTTAGGATACGTAATTCAGGAGACCCTCGACTACAGTTTTCAACAAAATCTCGTCTGTTGTCAAAAAATGCTTTTACAATCACATTTTGTGTTTAATTCGCCGGTACTATAGATAAATTAAAAGAGACAGATGACAGAAGAGACGTATAACGCCAAACGGGAATCGATACGAACGAAGCGAGGGATGGAGCTGCGAATCGACCAGGGAGCGAAGTGTAGCTTTGTATCTTCCTTCTTATCAGCAATTTCTATAATTTTTCTAATTTCTGTTTTCTCAGTCATAGAGCGTCCCTGTCATTTTCAACATTCTTACATCAATTTTCTGTGAACTTTGTTACTTCAATACTGCAGTTTTCTCATCTCCGCAATTTCGACTGTACCTGCCATTCCGACCAGCTCATTTAATCCCAACACGGCGGAGTACTTGCCCGTAGAAGGAAAACCCTTTTCCAACCAACATCCTCTCGGCTGTTCAGGCCAGCGCTACTGAATTCGAGCTCGTGAACTTTCGCTCTCCGGATGACATACCAAACCTAACTGGTCCAGCCAGTCACCACGGCAGTGATTCGAACGAGACTAGAAAATTAAAAAAGAAAAAGAAGCACATATCACGCGCTGATGTAACCGAGTCGATCTATGTAATTAACTCCGGTTCGAACCGCGTCCACTGCGGACACAAGCTCCGGGCGACAATTATTTCAGTTTACAAGAGTATGGTCAACGGCGAGTGTGTGAGTGTGCACCAGAGTACACACTTACCCACGTGCAGTAAGTATAGGTATGCACCAGCAGAGGGGCTTGCGTGTATTTATTACCCCAGCCCATACCTCCGGTTTGCGCTGCGATTCGGATGCGGATGTCGGATGTATCGATACGCGCTGCGGTACTTGTAATACATAAATAGTCTATGTACCACTGAGATGATAATCGATGATATAATCGTGTTTCGATTTACAGGAAATAAAAATGGCCGCTGTGCACCGGAAGCTGCCGGCGTACCGGACAGCACACGGTCTGCGGTGTACGCCGTCGATGGACGCCGCAGTACCGCAGCAGCGTTACCGGTATTACGTGAAACCGAACTGGACCGTGAATATTTGGCACATTCCGACGACGACATTCCGGCGGACGCGGTATTTAACGCGAACTTGCGCATTTCTAATATTCAGTTCGGGCGTGTGTTCGTTCGGTTTGATCGCGCCTCGCCGCTCTTCTACATCGCACTAGATCGGGCATTACGTAAGAATGCGATACAACGACTCCGCAACTTGAAGAACAGAAAATAGAGTCAACGCCGAGAAGAATGCTCCGAAGAGTGGCCCGCACTCGGACGCCGACCACGCGACACTCCCGGAAACTGGAAACAAATTGTACCATTCCCGCCACTGGTGGCCATATTTCACTCACTATTCGGGTCGAACGCGAAAAGTTATTCAGGAAGCACCAGAGTCACGCCGTGTCACGCATTTCTCCTTTACGGGCAATCGAGCGATATCTGTCCGGCCGAACAATACGGCCGGTGAGTGGGTGACTGAAAGTGAGAATCAGCTTGATCTCGCTCCAGCTGGAGAGCGAACGAAGAACAGGAATATTAATGACCTTTCTTCCTAATCGATGATGCTCTCAGCTGAGTAGCTTTTCCTCGGCGGCGCTGCCGTCGACAATCGGCTCCGGTTGGTGAGAATTCGGTAATCGGTGCCTCGGCGATACGACCGGGCTTTCGACTGCGGTCCTAATGATGACCTTTGCCGACCTCGAATCGAGCGAAATCTTCCTCATTCGCTACTGCGGCCAATAGTCAGTACTTGAAACTAAATATCTTCGTAACTCAAGTTGATCTCATACGCAGTGGAACTGGAATTTTGATATTAATCGGAACATGCACGAAAGGCACATAAACAGCATGTGGAATCACTCTTTACGTCCGATCCAAAACAATTTTGGTGTTTTATCAATCAGAAACGTAAAAATAACTCTAGAGTTAATGATTCCCAATTATGAGTATAATGGTGTAACTTTAAATAAGCCCCCTGGATACTGCCAACGCTTTTGCTACCAATTTTGTATTGGTATTTTTGACATTGATAGCTACTTTCTGAATGCGCGTTGAACGTTATTATCTCACGAGCCGAAATAGAGTCGGAGGGCCATAAGAGGTCACCCTTCAAGAACACTTGGTCCCGACGGAGTCCCTCCTGACATACGCAAAGCTTGTGCGAAATTGCTCGCGGTCCCACTGGCCCATCTATACGATGTCATCAGTGAACCGTCCACATTTCATGAAATTTGGAAGGTTAGCAGAATAACACCAATCTCGGAAGCTGGAAAATCTTAGATAATCGCCACCCCATCTCAGTCGTCCCTGTTCCCTCCAAAGTATTTGAGTCAATCATTTATAAAATAATCTACCCTAAAATAAAGCATTTAATTAGCAACTCGCAGCATTTCTTTATTAGGGAAAGGCCAATGGTCACAAATCTGTGCAATTTTGTTGACTCCATTTTGGAAGGGATGGAAAAAAAGACCCGGGTTGAAGTTATTCATACAGATTTTCATAAAAGATTCGAAAAAGCTGACTATAATAACCACCGAGGAAGCCTGTTAACTCTGGATTTCTGATTGGTTTGTTCAATTCTACGGTGTCCAGTCTCTTTTATATGCCAGTCTATCTGGCGGCAAGGCTTACATGTCGGTCCTTACTTTCGAAACCCTTCTATATGCAGACGATCTCAAGTTATACAAAGCCATAACAAAATTGGAGGATGTAACCAACTTACGAGTACAGACTGAGCTGAACTCTCTGGTGCGAACGATAAACCCTTCTTAATGTCACCAAATGTACTCATATTACGTACACCAGAAAACTGAGACCTTTGCATTACAAATTTAAAATTGAAAATATAATTTTGGGACTGTCCATGAAATACAAGACTTGGAAGTAATATAGAATCGAGGCCTCACTTTTTAACCAGATATTAATAACGTTGGTTTCATTAACAGAAATTCACACTCTTTTCAAAACATCAGCACCCTATTTACTCATTATTATTATTTTACCTGTTTTAAACAATATTTTAGCATTACCCAAAGATTACACTAAGTGTGAAACGGAGATTGTGTTATCGTGTCGGCGCCGCTGCGCCTTATCACATTTTGGCCTACATTTTTTGAATCCAGATAATACGGGTGTCAGTTTTCCTAAGGATCCTGAAATTCCTTTGCCCCTCCAGAAAAAACTCTTCATGCTTTATTTTAAAATCTATAAAAAGAGCAGAGAACTGGGGCGAGTAGAAATAGCGCATGCATCTACCAAAAGTAAAGAACAGATCTTATAAGACGAGTGCTAAAACATATAAACTGTGGCATTTTGTCAACCACGTAGTAAATTTAAGGGAGTCTGGGAAGTTCATCAGGTTCAAAGTGCCAAGAACTCCTACAGAGATTTAATGAATTTGCATGGTCGTTAGCCTCTTCCCGAGATATTGGGTAGCAAAGGAGAGGAGGAGGCTGGTGACATGCTACCCCCTCGCAATGCAATTTTAGATCATGTCCGCATCTCATTCAGAATTTCAGCTACTAATGAATGCTTCCTAAATCATCTATTCATGCGCCTGCCTCTTTCACCTAGATATCGCTCACGCTTTCATTTAAGGCCTGCAAGGACCCTCCAATTTCACCACTCTCCTCTTGATCATGCTTCGTACCAATGCAATGATGCCGCAAAGAAACGCAATAATAGAATTTTTCAACACATAACAGCAAATATAAGTACAGATACTCAGAATACTCAATGAAATCTTTAGTTTAGCTAGGCTGGGAGGTTAAGGAGACACTGCGCTTTTTTGTTTCTGATTCCGACTGATCCTGAAATGTTGTACTTCGTATATACATATATTTGTGTGTGTGGGGGGAGGGGGTGTGCGTGTGTATGTTGTGCATCTTTATCAGTGTCGTGTATTTTTATTGATCAATTATTTTTTTATTGTTTATTTTTTGATTTCATTATTATTATTTATTTGGTTTTTATTATTTTTGTTAGGTTAAATTTTTATTTTCTTATTCCATTTTTATTTCTTCCTTTTATTTTTTTTCCATTTATTACCTATTTTAACCGAATAGTTATGTTATTATTTGTGTTTATCAAAACCCTTTCTGTTATTAGCCGTGTACTGTCAGAAAGGGGTCACAAATACATCTATATAGTACAAGAATATAATACGAGATCGTCCAGCCGTTCTACCAGGTCAATTTGCTTCATTTTTTTAAAAAATAATAGTATATTATTCCATCCGGCCCTGCTGCTTTTCCTGGCTTCATAGATCTCAAGGCTTGTTCTACTTCCTTTTTCATAATAGGGAGAAATTCGTCGTCCTCTTCGCCCTGTGCTATACACTCTGGGAGGAGCTCTTTATTACCTTTTTCCCTATATAATTTTTCGAAAAATTGAGTTACGATTTCAGATATTCTTTTCCTATTGGAAATTTTCTGGCCTTAGTCCGTAAAGTCAAGCGGTAAAAATTCATTTGTAACTGTCTTCTCTCGCATATACCATGTTTTCGAGAAAAAATTGAGAGAAAATCTAAATTAGGGGCATGTTCTATTCTCTAAGGAAGAAAGCATTAATCAAGCACGAGTGACTCTCTGGGATTCATGAGGTGACCATTTCAAACACATTACCCAGAAAATTTCTTGGAAATAATCCTTTCCATTGGCATTTTCCAGGGTCCAATGCGACTGAACTCTTGGAATGTTCACCTTGAAAACTGCTCCCATAATTTCAGTTGAGTGATACACGTTTCGATGTTAGGTACAAAAGTCCATCAGCAATGATGGCAACAGTTCTAACAAACCCTCTCTCCTCCATCCACAACGACCTTTCCCATTCTCAAGTACAGCCATTGACGAAGTGATAATGAAATATAGTCTATGTGTCGCTTTCCAGTTCCGCATTTTTTATTCTCACATTTGTAAATTGGTCAAATGCGAACTGGTGAAACACTCCAACACGAGTCTAAATATAAATCTAGAAAATTAGTATTTCAGCCCGCACTCCCTGCTCTCGGCTTGGCCAGCACGGTGCGGCGTTCGTTGCCTTTTTCGAATACATATCAGGCACTCGGCGAACCAGTTTCAATATCTTACGCTCGTCGATTAAATTACAAAATAAATATTTACCCGGGTATAACGAGTGTGTACCATTTTGAAAAGTAATCTTACAACTCCGAGACGGCGTCTATACTCGAATGCGTCTCGATTCGAATCAGGAAGAAGAACAAGAAATTAACCTTGCCAGTGCTTCTTACAAAATTCCGTTTTATTCGTGATAAGCCTTCGCTTCGAATTCGGAACGAAAAAAAAAAAAAGATATTCGTACACCACGATTTTTGGGTAAATAATTCACGATAACAACGCATACCGAAGATTATCAGCACTTATGGCCATAGTTACGAGAGCAGACGTCGGCTGTACACGAGCTTGGGCCTTCCATGGTATTTGCGCTAAAAAGCAAATATAGAGTTCGAAATCCCGGCATTAACCACAGGCATAGCGAGATGAAAAAAAAAATCAAAATTACAGCGAGATCAGTAACCTTTATATCCTGCTTCACCATGACTCTTACAAGATCACGAGTAGTTACAATGTTTCGACGATAAAACTGACGAGTTGATTTTGAAAGCCGTAGTCAGTCGAGACCAACTATATACTAACCTAATACTCGTAATTAAGATGTAAGAGCTGACTGAGAAAGGCGGATAGGTGCTCTTTCACAAGAACAGAATGGTGTAATTGGTACCATCAGTTCATTTTATGAATGAAAATTACGGATTGGTTTTCGTCCAAACCGTTATACCCAACCTTCTCAGCTTTCCTATAATTCGGTAATGTTCAAGATACATAATTTTAGGCACAGAGTAAGATAATAAATGCACTTATTTTATAACAATACGATGACCGAGCTTTTAACAATAATTGAACTTCACTGAATCCGAAGTTTATAATGATGAGGTCGCATGGAGCAAGAGTTCATGTAAATGGTTTCCGACTATAATAAAACTGCAGCCGAAATAGCTGTAATTAAATATTACTGCAAACTTCACCTCATAAATCGCACGCTCCAGAAATGTCACTAACCGAATTTACAACATCCTTCTCTTTTTTATGGACAGGAAGGTCGAATTTCGTTTCATAATTTCACTAAATTCTGGGATCAGAATCAAACCAGAAAGATGTTTGCTTTTTGTAAACTCCCTGGTGAGACAGGTGACTTTGACCCTGAAACATTTTACTCTTGAAAAACGTAGAAAAGCCATTCATAACAGGACTGGGGTCGCTTCCAACGTAATTAGGAACGAGGAATTTTAGACCTCTTATATAATTTCCCGTAAGATCAGAGGGTAGCCCAGGTGGACCTTAGGACCTACTCCGAGTGAGCTAAAATTCGATATACATCCATCGGGTGCCACATAATGCTCGGTGAACGCACAGCAATTTTAGAATGTCTGAAAAAGTGCAAAATAGGACCACTCTACCTCATCCTGTCCAACCTCGCGGTTAGGCATTTTTGATGATTGCAGGACTAGACTCAGTGGAATCGGAAGATTGCGATCATACTTGGGAATCTGAATTTTAATTGTTTGTGTATTGACCCATTGTTCGTGGATAAGTTGTGTGGGAATCATACAAATATAAACACTGACTCAGTTCAGCGGTGTCGAAACAGAAAAGAAGAAGGACGCCAAAGTTCGTAATCCCATATGGAGCAAAATGAAATTTTTGAAGTTTATACCGTACTTTTTTGTAAAAGTAGTGAAAGAATTTTTGAAAAAATCCACTTTTTTACTTTCGTTAGTTTTATTGGTTTTGCGCAATTTTTTTCATATGGAGCCGTGCTCCACATGGAAACTCCTATGTGGAGCAACTGCTCCTCGCTCCATATGGGCTCGGCGCCAATAGACGAGGAGGTGCAAAGTACAATGTACTCCGTCCCATTAAAAAAGTGAGGTGGTACAACATAATCATTTCACCGCCTAAAACAATAGTAACTGAAAAAATTAAAAAACTATTCAGCAAGTTTATCAAACGGCATCTTGAGAGATTCAGAGACGAGATTTACAAGATTTTTGGGAATTTATAAGGTTTTCTTTGGATGGCACAAATCTTGGCATAAAGAATCCAACAACAAACTCTGTGCAATAAAGGAGAAACTGATACCCTGGATCACCTCCAACTGGAAATCACGACACGAAGAAATAGTGATAGCACGACTTAGAATCGGACATACTCGCCTCACTCACCTACACCTCCTCACTCCACACATCCCCCCCGCAATGCCCTAAATGCTCCTCAAATGAACTCACTGTCGAACACATACTTCACTGCCCTTCACATAACTCTCACTACCAAAAACATCAACTACCACCAACAACAAAAAGCATGCTCCAAAACAACCCAATGACAACAGATAAACTCATCTCCTTCTTCCACCACACAGACCTCTTTCCATTAATTTTTAACCATCCCCACCAGCCGAGCCGTACAACCCTTGGTGCAGCTAGTGGCTCGTAAATAATTTTTATTTTTCTATTTTTACACCATGATCCAATGCGAGGGTAGAAAAAGAATACAAAAAAAAATTTAACATAAACCATTTGGTAGGTAAGTGAAACCCCCTCAAGATTTTACTCCTCGCCTTCGATTGCCCATTTTTGGGCATAGGTTTCCATCACCCGTTTCCATTTGCTTCGGTTCTTGGCCACCATGGGTCAATTTTGACCGAAATTTTGACTCGTAAATAAACAAATAAATAATAAATTTAAAAAAACAAAAAAACAATAACAAAAAACAAGAGAACTTTTTCTTAACACATTTATTGACCTGTAACATATAACGACTTCGGATAGAGCTCTATAACTTCGTGTGAGTACAATCGTCCGCCATTTTGACGTCAACCTTACCCGTGGATACCGAATTAACTACGCAGTACGCTCCGCATAGTCGGATTCGGCATCCACGGGCGCGGTTGGAGTCAAAATGGCGGACGATCGTACTCACACGAAGTTATAGCGCTCTACTTCGGATCTTGCCCCCTCACGATGTGGCTTTAAAACAGGGGGACTGAGTTCGAGATGGGATTTAATGAGTTTTAGAGGTTAGTGAATTTGACTCTTCAGCGTACCGCCGAAGAGGATTAAGATCATCATTTTGAGATTTAATTCTCAAGATTACTGAATTTTTTTCTGAGAGCAATTTCGGAGTTGACGACGGATTTTGTGTAGTTGACCATTGAGTACTCCAAGAACATGTCGGATTCAAAAGTTACATTCAAAATCGAATATTAATACAATTGCCAAGACCTAGGACTCGAATACCATTTTGAAATAATAACTACCTATTATAAGGTTTTAACTACTTCTCCAGGGTATTCCAAGGAGTCTGACCGGAAAATCACTAACAAAATCGAATTTGGTGACCTCGTAAACCTACAAACAAGCGCCCTGAATTTTTCATTTTCGCATCTTCGCAACTTCATATTGCAGCCATATTGTGTGGGGAGGGGGTCCAAAGTCGTTCTATGCTTTATGTCGGTAAATGAGACTTCGGAATAATTTTGAATAAAAATGGTATTCGAATTTACATTCGTTATCAATATGATTTAATATTCTGAAAATACACCTCAATCAACATATTTATTATTTTTCATCGGGTTCATTTTATTTTATTAATTTAAGGTATAAATTTCAGTTTCGAATTAGGTAATTTATTTATAATTATTTTCAAAATAATTTTTCTTACTTAATAATTTAAATTTTACTGACGCGAGGGCAAACCTTTTCCATGTAGGTAATTACACGTAATACTTGACCCCTCTTCAGGCACAATTTAGAACAGTTCAATGACTTTGAAACTTCACACACTTTCTTCCACATAGGGTGGTTCGAAAAAATTTCGACTTCGTCAGAATACGGACCACTTTAGTTTACTGAGGTAGCATTTTCCCATGTTCTCCAGCAGTCTCTCTTCTAATTTTTCTCTCAACCCGAGCCCTGGAATCTACCCTTTCGAGCATTACCTCAGAGACGTTCGGGAAGGCTGTTAGGGCTGTCTTAGTCCTCTTTTTTTCTTGCCTAAAAACCGGCCTAGGTCGAAATGTAGCGAGTTGGTACGTGGCCTCGAACCCGGGACCTCCGGATTCCGAGACCAGCGCGCCATCCACTCGGCCAACCAGACCCCTTGTTCTCAAGCAGTACAACTAGTCCAATAAATTTTCCAACATGCACCTAGGATAAAATACAAGTAGTCACTGGAGGTAGTAAAATTGAAAAATTGAAAATTCTAAATTTTGAAAGCCACTGGCTCCAAAGCCATTCCGGTTTGGATTTGCGTTAATATTACATATGTTAGTTCTAATCAACACTAAGATTATCGTACGCATCATGAGATTATGGGCTTTGAGGTGAACAATTGAAAATCACTAGCCATAACAGTGTATTTCAAAACATCAAACGTAGAAATCCCTGGCTAAAGGCATATCGAGAAAAATACGAATATAGGTCTAAATACAATGATCTATCAGTCAAGTCTAGACGAGTTACCTCTCCTACGCTCACACATAACGTACATAGTAGGGGTAGGGTTCACAACTCTGCGAAGAATATTTTCTGTCCAATAAAATGAAATTGAATAACGAGCTCATCAAGGCGTGGGGTTCAACGATCATTGTCATTTTTCGGTATTTTTACAGCAGGATTTTCATAATGCATTCGAACGAGCTCTAAACCAGAAACACAGAAATTACGTCAGTATCCATGTGTGGCACTGTTATAGCGACCTCCGCCTTCGAAACCTACCTGTAGTCCCCCCCCCCCCCAGAGGATTTACTCTTCTTACACTCCAGAAAAGTGAGCACAAGGTTGACATACTCCAAAATAAAATGCTAGAATTCTGAGGCCTCAAGCCTCCCTCCTCCCAACCAGAAATGTCATTATCTTCGCTTCTGGTATCGATGAGTATTCGTGAGATATCAGCAACAAAGAAACACATCTTTAGGTATGATCAAAGTCTAGGAAGAGTGAGGCTGAAATCGATGCATTCGACGTACAACGTCGAAGCGTTTCTACACGCAGTTCAAGAACTTGTTCCCTCTTGATGTATACGGGATGCAGCGTCCGACCACTGATCCGCCTCAGCAGCAATGTACATACACAACCGTATCCTAAGAATGGTCACATATATATGAAGATGACCGCACTTGATCCGGCCTTCTTCGAGGTGCAAAATCACACCAAGTACTTGCGTCTCAAGCCATCGATGTTCTTCCTTCTGTCAACATTATTAATTAGTTGTACGAATAGGTGGTCGCTATTACCTACTTACGCCCTCGCAGAGAACACACCGCCATTACGGTCTGACCGGATGGCGGCTATCGATATTCAACTTTTTATTATCATTTCTTTCGGTAGGTGTGAAAATCTGTGTGCGTGTGGGCTCCACGGAAGACCCACCTGTTCGCGAACCCAGCAGTTACGGGTCGACCTCATCTGCGATCTTATACACCACTCTGTGCGAGTGCGTCTGTGTGTTTCCAGTACACGCTTTGCGCTCTCGACGTGCAGGTAATTACCGCTGTTTATTTTCGGACCTCCGTTAATACGAACGTAATTGTATGTACACAGTTACGCCTCAATTTTCGGCGCTAATGTTCACATGAATGGCGCGACACCGACGTGACGGAGGTGGCAAGCTGGCAACAGGTGAGGAAGTGAGGGCACATCGACTTTGAAATCGAAACAGGCGCACGTGAGGCGTCGTATCGTCGTAATTTCATACCTGTGCGTGTCTCGAAACCCGTGGGTGTACTCGCGAGCATCGTTACAGGGTATTATAATATTGGGCATCTTTGCACCTGATGAGCGTATGAAACAGGAAAAGTCCGGCGATGTTAATCCACGAATGCTGGGCCGGGACTGCACGATGCTTGCTGACGAGGTAATTCAGATGGTAGCAGCAGATACCATTGTTCTCCACTGGTTCGCCAAGGAGAGATACCAGGTACGGCAGATGAAAAACGCCGATACGTATTGACTGTTTGGGCATAATGTTGTCATCTTAGTTAAGTATTAATTACATTGATGAAAATTGATTCCGGGTATTCGACAGAACGCGATGTTATCGATTACAGACAATGAGCATCAGAAGTACAACCGGAACGAACAAAATTGAAGGTAAACGCAGAAGGACGAGATGTGATTAACGAGAGCAGAATAAACTCGAGCTAAGACCAAAGAATAGTCCATGAGTATTGTGTCCCAGCTGAGATAAACGATTGTTGACGTGTGCGATACTCGTTGCAATCAGATGAGTGACAATATAAGCAGCGAACTTTCAAAGTTTCATGTGTCGCGAGAATTACCAGTCCCAGAGACCTATTTAAAAATCAAATGAGCCATTGCTGACATTCGGCGAATTGTTTGGGTACAAAGAGATCAAGTCTTGTAATTATAACAAAATAACGATTAGAGTATTCCATTTTATGATTTCTTTCTTCGTGGACACTATGAATTTGCACTAAACGCTTTGTAGTCTTGTTAATATGTAGTACACAAGTGCATTTTCCGAAAAAAGGCATGTGTCGCGAAATGATAGTGACACGTGAACGATACATGTATCGCACTCGCAACGCCGTGTAACCCACTTCGCCATAAGTGATAATCGTTTACTCACAACCATGACGTGTGCGATATTGTTTTCTACTAATACGAGAAATCAATAACAGAGCCAAGAAAGTTGAAAAAAACGTCGGTTGTTTCGCGATCCAGCTACAATAACAAATACTTCTTGCAGAAAGAACACTACTCATTTTGTGCCAATATTCTAGCCCTTCCAGCAGTGGTGTAGTGGCAAATTTTCCAGGGTGGGAACGAACATCAATCATTTTATGCCAAATTAATATTTAGCAAAACATTGGCAATTTTTTTTATCTGTGGAAAACCAGTGTGGAAAGGCTGTTCCCGCTCCACTACATCACTGCATTCCAGTTCCTTATACCAAGAATTTCATCCCTGCTAAAAACAATATCGAATAAGATCAGTGATTCGACGGTTTTACAATACTGAATAAAGAAACTACAATACGTTTTCCCCGTTTATATTGAATAAAGATGATTACTGTTTCACACTTGTACGAACTGAAAGAAACCTCTAGTAGAACCCTGCAGCATTCCCATCTACTACTGGTGCGTACATTTCCTATTCTTGTGTCACATATACGAATCATGCAGTGCAGTCTACCGTGCTTTTAGAGAAGTCCGGAAGGGATTTAAGAGATTATCTTACATCAAACGCAAAGAATCTTTTATTTGGTATGAAACAGTTGTAACAAGTTCTAAGCAAGTTTAAAAGAACCTTTAAGAAAAACACGTTATCGTCCTTGATTGATGGTCATCCGCATAAAGAAAAACGATCAAAAGATGACTAAAAAGAAACCACTCATCAGTAGTGCAGTAGTATTTTCAACAGTACTGAACACCACTGAACAGTAGTAACTACTGAGACTGCTACTGAAAACTACTGGCAGTAGTTTTAGTACTTAGTAACTACTGAGGCTACTAAGTACTTACCAAAATTATTACTGAAAACTACGGAGTAGTAGTTTCTAGTAGTAACTACTGATATTATTAGGTACTTGTTGACATTACCAGTGCGGTAGTATTTGCGACACTATTCACCACTATTGACTAGCAGTAATTACTGACAGACTATTTGTCAAAGTTACAACTGAAAACTACTAGTAGTCGTTTCTAGTAGTAACTACTGAGGATATTACTATTCAAAATTATTACTGAAAAGTACTGAGTAGCAGTTTCCAGGAGTAACTACTGATACTACCACTCATTGGAATTAACTACTACTGACTAATAGGTTCCAGCAGTAACTCCTTTCAACGATGTAACTACTGTTTAATAGTTTTTAATAATTACTACTATAAACTATCTAATAAATTACTGCCTAGTAAGTAGATTCTTACAGCAATATTAACGATTGTAGAAACAACTGGATAGCAGATTTTGATTTCACTGTTCTCTGCGCTTCATGTTATCCAAAAACCTTCTTGTAATGTGTAAATAGGTGGCAGTTTGTTGAAATTAAAAGAGTAACTTGGAGCCGAGAAGCTTTGAAGCTCACTTACTTGTGCAAACCTAGCACACTGATCATGGCAGTCTATGTTACAAGCTTCACGTACTTCAGCTATGTTAGGTGAGCTACACAGTTGATTCACACCTGTAGCAGAACTGAGCAAGCAAAATTGGCTCCAATTTCTTTCAAACCGGTTTCATTTCAGTGTTTTGCCCTCAAAAAAACTAACGGCAGTTCAGCTAACTAGCATCGAACTCAAAAAAGTAGAACTAGTCAGCTTAGCAGCTGGTGTGAGAAGTTATTAGACAACCAAATATAATAATGTGGTGGGGCGTTTGCGATGCACGCATGCCAAAGTGGCCTCTATGACACCGCATCCCCAACACGGGAAACCTTTTGGGCATCGCATCAGTGCCGGGGGGAACAACCGAGTATAATGTGGACATAACTAATTAATTACTTGACAGTAATTCGCCTCCAATATACTGCTGTAGTTCACTACTACTTCCCAATATAAACCGAATCATTAGCTATATAGTTCAATACCAACGAACAGACGTTCACTACTAACGAACAGAAAGTTCACTAGCAGTAGTTTACTACTAATGAATAGTTGTTCTATATACAAATGAGCAGTAGTCCATCACTGACCGACAGAAGTGAAC
Source organism: Acanthococcus lagerstroemiae (assembly GCA_031841125.1). Taxonomy (NCBI): domain Eukaryota; kingdom Metazoa; phylum Arthropoda; class Insecta; order Hemiptera; family Eriococcidae; genus Acanthococcus; species Acanthococcus lagerstroemiae. The sequence continues at coordinate 5,737,339 of CM063108.1, forward strand.
TACCCATTGGAGTTTGTTCAAGTACTGCTTTAATGACTGTAGTTGATTACTCAAATTACTAATACTACAGACTTCTAATGCAATTATTACTACTGGAGAGCGCTGGTGAACTATTTTGTAGTTGACTACTCAAGTTAATATACTAACATGCAATGGCTAGTAGTTGAAGTACTGGATCACTGCTAGTTAACTACGTTAACTACTGGAAAACTACTAAACTGAGCAGTTTATAACTGAAAAGGAGAAGTATTCTCGGTAATCTGGTATTATTTTTTATTCAGGTGTAATCAAAGGCATGCGAATTGGGATACTGCTTCCTAGCAATTCTGTCTGCTTTCCTGGCAAAACAGCAAATAGTGCAACTTCTTACCGCATTAAAAATGTTGTTTGCCTTTTTCACAAGAGGCTAGTTACGGCTCTGGGTTGAATGGACGTAACGGATTACATGTGGCGCAGGAAAAGGAAGGTATCTCGCACGCAACTGCCAACTAGGTGCAAGTCCTTCAACAGGTCCCTGTCTGATATCGTTCATATTCCACAAGAAATTATTCTTACGGAGGTCTAACTCTAATATTTCAATTATATGTTGCAGCTACCAAGGGCTGCGCCAAACCGATCTTATTATAAGCACGTACACAAATGGCAACAAACACGCAGTCGCACAAAACTTATTCGTTTTGTGTACGCATAACGGAATACGATTAGAATACCCGTTCTGAGTAAAAGCGCGTATTTTCCCTTAATTTATCGCATTTTGAACAGCATCGGTGCGGATAGAAAGAGGCAGAAGATCACAACCGCATTCCACAGTCGTAGGCGATATACGGCAGCATGTGCGACTGGTTAGTCGAGCCGGCCACCGCCCCACTTCACGGTCATGGGACTGGTCGAATCTATCGAGTATATATGTCTCTCTTTAAATTGCAAATAACTAAATAATGAATTACGTTCGCCCTGTTGCCTCTCGCCTCTCCGTCCACAACTGGATACGCCGACTATTTTATTCCCAACAGTATTATTATATTATAATGTTATATTCTGCGGAAGAACGAAGTACACGTTCGTGTCAAGTACGCATGCACACACACTATCATGTACAGGGATATGGATGTTAAGATTACGAACGAATGTTGTAAGTGTGCGCCGTGGAATGATAAATTGATAAATCGAAATTATCGAAGTTCAGAATAACTTACGATCATTTAAGAAATTTAACCTCTAAAAAGTTAATTATTGAGGTGTCAGGGCTAAGCAGGGCTTGGATGTCGATCTATTTGAGTATACAACAATCGGCCAAATAAATGGCCCATAGATAGTGCAATGGACTACAAAGTCTGAGCACTCGGCACATACAGCGCCACCTCACACACGGTTAATATCGACAACCGCCACTGAATCTACCAGTCGCGTGAACAACGGATGTCCAAAAAATGCCAAATCCGAATCTTGACCAGGGTACGTTGTTTTTTCCCCCTAGAACTGGTATGATCCTTCGTGAACACACAGTATCACTCGCACAGAACTGAAATAAGTATTCTAGTTGTCACTTTTGAGAACATCTTCCTTCGTGTTCAGCCCAACAACACAATCTAGAAACCGAGACCCCATAGTTTCAACCTTCCTGTACACATAAAGTAATCCCTAATTGTCATTCTTTCGAACGCAGTCATTCCAAGCTAATGGACAATGTTCAGTGCACCCCAGCAGTCTGTTTGCGTTACTTTTCTCAATCTACATGCATCAGGCCGTTATTTTGGCCGAAATACCAGCAACAGCGAGTTGACTTAACCAATGCGACGAATAAATGGGACAATACGATGACCCGTACAGTAAACCTGAGTACAGCAACGAAAGTGGAAGTGAAATCGCACTTACCTTCCTGAGCGGTGGTCTAGATCTGATGAATTCCAAAATTATAGCGTGCGCGTCCTTTTTCACAGGCGCCGGTATGTTGCCGTCCACCATGACTTTATTTAATTTATAACGTCGAGATCTGATATCTTCCATCAGGATTTCGTATGGCGTCAATTCGTACTCGATCGGCGTGCGGCTGTAAACCACTTTCTTCAATTTCACCCCGTGACGTAATTCGCGAATGACTTGCATCCACAAACGAGCCTGCGTGCGTAAAACATGAAAAATTACAATAAATTAATTGTGTACCATAAGAAAAAAATACATATAGGATATGAATAATGGGTATGTATGTAGCTATTAGTTAGAAGAAGAAGAAGGAGCACACTACGATTTTAAAACCGGATACACGTGGATTATGGAAATGTACAAGACAGAGTGGCATATATGGTCGGGAAGGACGAAAGTATTACGGTATGAGATTGTTAACGGGCAGAATGACATAAGATGTTTTAAAAAAGTATTAAGATAAGAATGACAGATTCCAACTAACAGGGAGGATATTCAAGTTGACGAGAGTAAGTTGATGACAGTAAGATAAAAGACGGAATTGAAATATAGATGAATAGGCACACGTCAAATCTACGGGCAACGAAGGGAGGGAACTGGAAACAAAATTAACTACTAGCTAGCTTTAATAGAGCTGGACGTATATAACTACTGAGGTACGTAAATCACTGAATTGTAAGTCGAATAAGTTACGAGAAACTGTGTACACAGGTGAACTTTCTTTAGGCCATGTGCATCAAGTTATTTACAGTTTCACTTCCAGCTATCTAGACCGGATGCACTTTTCAAGAATTAAATAAGGCTGCCCTTCGTTTGCATAAAAACAAGGAAATTTTCATGGATAGGTATGTTGGAGGAGAGACAATTTTCAAATCTTTTGTCTTACGGTGCATCCCACATAAATATGACAGGCACACTTGTCTGGAAGAATCATCATCTATTAAGTCTAACCAATTCCAAGATTTTCCAACAGGTGTTGCAAACTATCTGAAGCGATAGGTAAGTGATAACGCATCACGAAGTAACACAGGTACAACCTACAGCATGTAGCAAGATAAACCGATAAGGAAAGCACAATTATTTTTCCGTTGAATATTGGTCAACACTCTCCATTTCATGCCAGTAAACCAGAGAGCACCTCTTCCACTGAACGAACTGGGCGATAAAAAATGTCAGCTATACAATGCTTTGTACCATACAGGGTGTTCTAACTTGATAATATGCCAGCCGATAGCAGGTAATAGTCGTCGGCGAGAAAAATAAACAAAGTTATCTGTTTTCAAAGTTTGAAAATAGGAAACTTTCATTCCGAATCTGAATACTCATTTTAATTCAGTTTTTTTCGACGGTAATAAAGGATAGTAGGTACATTAAAAAAGTAGAAGCAATTTATCGAGCGGAATTGCTCAACTTTAATATTGAAGAGGCTCTACTTTTCAGATTCTAATCATAACATTTGAATAAAATTGTTGAAGTGCACAGTTTTCAATATTTGGAGCTAATTCAACTTTTGAAATAAAAATCTGTGACAGTAATTTTTGTTTCTCTTTCAAAAAAAAAAAAAAAAAAAAAAAAAAAACCTTCAAAAACCTTCAATCATATTAACGAAGAAGTGTATTTTGCCCGGTAAACTTTCATTCAAACATTTTGAAATTCGGTAAAATTTTACATTTTCCAAATTATGGAATTAAATTTTGTCCGCGACTTCTTTCCGACCTATCTTCAAGGGTAGCCATAGATAGTACGCTAAAAACGAAACAAAATTATTAATACCACTTGTTGCTTAACTCAAAAATTTAAAGAGTTATAAAAATTGAAAGTTGTGCACTTCAGATATTAGAATCAAGCTTCATGATCCGAATATTGTAAGACTGGTGTAGCCCATACGATATAAAAGGTAGGTAATAATTTGGTTCGGTAAGTCTTTATTACTTTTTTGATGATCTATCCTTTGATTATCGTTAGAAAAAAATTTCGGAACTTGATTTAGTAATCAGACTCGGAATGGAAATTCGCTATTTTTCGAACTTTGAGGAACTGTAGCCTCTATAATCTTGAGTATAGACCATACGTGTGCATACAATGTCTAGTTCCTCTCGCAGTGTATTATAATCTCCAACCGGCCTGCCATACTCAGCTGGAACAATTCGTAATACGGGATTCATTCGAGCACCGAAAGTCTACGTAAGTAATACTTTCACTCTGCCAAAGACTGTACTAATTGTTTCCATGAACTGTAATATAAATAAAAGTGATATACTTCGAGTTTTAGATTTCTTTATGAGACAGGTGAGGAAAAATCTTAAATAAGATTAGAAAAATTTCAAGTAAGCTACGAGGAGTCTAAAATAACTACCTTCTAGTTTTGAAGATTTTTGGCGAAAGGTATTTAGCGTTGGAGGAGGGTGTAAATGGAGGCATTCCTCTCCTAAAACGACGCACTTCTTCTTTCTTCTGGCATAAAGGCAACCTTTTTTTTCCTTCCTTTTTTTGTTTTGAGCTTTCTGGATGTGAAAATTGCAATTTTACCCAAAACTGCCTCTTATACCCCCAAGAAAGAAGAAAAACGGTCGTGCTATAGGCCTGTTTAGCGAGGTTTAAATAAATCATAAATACCTTCCAACATGTCCAGAATTATTCTACAGTGTCTTGAGAGAAGTCTATAAGTAAGCAAGAAAAAATTTCAGAATCGAGTCAGGCAGAAACTTGACAAGAAGTCATGAAAAGTCCTGAGAAAGTCTTGAATTCTGAAAAAGTCTGGAGGAATTCTGAAAATGCACCAACAGTCGCGATCACTCATTTCATTCAGGGGAGATGGTTTAGAGGAAAGGGTCAAATCACACAGCCCCTTGCATTCGCCGCTGGAGCATTTTGTTCTTTCCCGATTGCGCATCCGTTTGATACATAAATTATAAATAGGTATTTCCTTTGAGTTCATATCGCAATTACACGACCCTGCTGCTATCGTTAGAGCTACGAGGTCAACAGGCTGGAAAACGAAGAACAGTCCTACACTTAATCTTCCCGAGCTAACTGAATGTTCTGTGAAGTCGGTGGAAATAATTTAATAACCATCACCTAACTGAAAAGTACGAGTACAATGGTGAAAAACGCTTTATTCATAATGGAAGCGATTATGAGAGGGAAAATTAAAGGGAAATCGTCGAGTTCTGCTACGTCAATATAGATTAACGTAGTCATACAGACAGAAAATGATTAAACGCTGAGATTACCAGCACGCGAAAGATCCGCAAGTTCGCTCATCGAGATAGATCATTAGGTTCGAGTAAATTCGTCCTGAACTGTCCATCCGAGAGATCTGTATTCAAGAGTTCGCTGTAGGAACAATTTACCTTTTTTATCTCAATAAACTCAGTACAGACAACATTCATAAGGGCATCTTTTAAATACAATGATGCAAGATAAGAATAATCAAATCTTTAAGAAGGTGAACGCATTATTTGAAATTATTTTATAAACGGAGGTGGAACTAAAAATTCCAGATTTGTCGCCTCTGAATCACCCAACAACGCTGGCGAATTGTTCATTCATTCATGACAGAATGTAGAATCCTCTCTCCTCAAAACTAAGATTTTAGTTTTACGGTCCAAATAGATCGGGCATTCAGTCAGGAGCTCGTTGCACAAATTACTCCCAAACTTTCGACGTTTCCTAGCTCCACCCTGGCTGAGATTCACCCTTATTTTTAAACAGACTTTATGCAAAACTTTCAACTGAAGAACTGGGTAATCCCAGCTTTTCAGTTTCCGGCTAAAAAATTGTGACCAAGACGAGAATCTTAAGTTTGCTGTCCAGAAAAGCTCGTATATTCGATCAGCTAAACAGGCAGTACTAACAAATTTTATCAGAAGTTGAACGTCGATACGACAGACAGATTTCTGATATTGACAGATAATTTCGGCACCGAATCACGATGACACGTATTAATCGAAATTGGTAACAAATAACAGCTCTTTTTCATCACTGATAATCTACGATAATGCGTGTGAAGCTGCGCCCACACCTTACGGACTACACAGAATTGGAAACTAGATGCGAATAATATAAAAAGCGACCCATGCGTGCACTCCAGTGACTGCTATAACAACGTTACAACTTTCAAACGCAATTCTATAGAGAATAGATATAATACAAATGATAAGGTAAAACCAAATTTCAGGAAAATAAAATACTTATAAAACAACCATGCTGCGTGTCAAATTACAAAACAAATGCGAAACATAACGACTTTGCATAGTAACGATATGCAGCTCATCTAACATGCCCATATTGGAGGTAGCGGGTAAGTACATTAGAATGGAAATCTAATCTGCAGAATAATAAAGGTGTCGAAATAAACATATACGTACTTGTAGAGCACGGCTCGGCTTACACTTAACCTAGCAAGATTGGAAAAGAAAACACGACACAAAATATAGACAATGTTACGCAATTCGATAAAACTACTCATATCTACAGTTATTTTACGGTTTACAAGGGGTAGGGGGTGAAATTCAGCAGCGTATATTCCCAACACGAGAAGAGGGACGAAGTTGAATAGCCTGGGGATCGAAGAAAACACATTCAATCAATTCTGCGTTCGCTTGAGGTAGCCTAGAGTCAACATTTTATAAAGAGTTCACCGATAAATTTACAATATTTTTAGAAAGATGGAGGAAAACTACCGAGCCCGAATGAATCACCGAGTCTAAGTAGAAGATGAAAGTATTTGAATGAGTATTCATTTAGCACAAAACTCTTGAAAGGGTTTGCTTAGCCTTAAAAGGGGTCCTAAGCAATGGCGCTGTACTCGAAGATACCTCAATGCCACGCACGAGAATATTTTCGCTACCCATTCATCTTTCTGCAAAGACATGTGGTGTGGTGGCACGTATGGTGATGCACACACGCCAAAGTGGCCCCTGAGACACCGCACCCTCGGCCTCGGAAACTACCCTTTTGAGTATCGCATCAGTGGCCGAACTGTAGAGAGATGTAACATATAGTCAGGATCCCACCCTCCATCCCCATATACATGAATCTACTCGTGCAAATTTTCTGAACATACACATCAAAAATTTGTCAACAAGCGAATACAGGAAAAGAAAAAAAAAGAAAGAAAAAAAAAAAAAGTAATACAACATTTCTTGAAGTTTGTACCAACTCCACTTGGATGTAGCGTATTTTTGTCAGAATGTTTTGAAGTGTAATCCCACCATCAGTGACTTAGTAGTTAAGTCATTGATAATTGGGATGTTAACCTCACCTAGGTAGCGCTAGTATCGTAGTATGCTGACAATGGCAAGAACAACTGATAAGAATTGAAAGGGGGATGATTTCGTGAAATTATCCCCCTTTCGTACCTTATCACCTCGTTATTACCGGCAGGGATACCAACTTCGGAAACTCAGGTTAACATCCCAATGGGATAACACCCGAAAACCTTCTGACACGAATACGCTCTATCAAACTGGAATTGACATAAACTTCAAGAACCACAGGCAACTAATTTTTCATTTACATCTCAAGACCAATGGTGAATTCAAAAATGAGTAATACCGACTCAGTCGTGAAGTAGGCGGTTACATTTTTGTTAATATGCGGTCATGTTGTGGTGGTTTCTGGTCCTTTTTAGAGTAAGTTTTCATTATTCGGCTTCATTTTGATCGTATCGTGTCAACTTCGATCATTTTTGGTTTTGGTTTGGTTGGCCATAGTATTTGATCTTGTTTTGGTTATTTACTTTTTGCCAGGAACCCGAAACTGAAACTCGAAAAAATTATTTGCTGTAATCGAGCGGGAGGTAGAGCCAATTTCCAGCTTCGATTATCCCTCCGGTTTCGGTCTCTCAAACTCTCCATTTCCTCTTCGCTATCTCTTCATCAAACCTCACCCCTCTCCAGAGGAATAACCATGGACCGGAGCCAAGACCATCAAGGATTTTTTTTCTGAAACTGGAGCCGAAGCCGGAACCAATTTTAACTATTTTTGCCGGAGCTCATAAGTTTGCCCCCTAGTTGTAGGGCACCGATTTTGAAGCCGGCTCCGAGTCCCTGCATTTAGGTTATGATCAGTTTTGTTGTAGTACTTTAATCGGTTTTCTCTTTCTTGATCATGTCTGATGTTTAGATATCTCGGTTTTTTCCGGTCTTTCTTGGTTTTCAGTCTTGTTTTATTTGTTAAGTCCTTTTGACTTTCTTTCCCTTTTCTTTCTTTATTTGATCCTCTTGTCTTATTTCAGTCGTTTCGCTTTTTTCGTGGCCCTTTTCAATTATATCTTGACTCATTTTGCTTCTATATGGTCCTTGTAGGTTATACCAGCTTATTCTAAGTCATTTTCGAGCTTTTTGATCTTATGAAACAAAATTTTTCAATTTTTAGAAAAATTTGAGGAAATAATAAATTATATTTTCAACGGCCATGAAGAGGGAGAAGAGGAACTTCACTCCCCCTTTTTAAAACCAACAAAGGACTCTCTTGATTCTTTGGTTCTTTTCGATTGCGTAGGGTCTGTTCTAATGGTCATATTTGCTTTATTTGGTCTCATTTTGGTCATATCTGTTTTTTATGATGCTCAGTTTTGTTTGGTCGTACTTGATCACATTTTGGATTTTTTGAGTTCAGTTTTCTTCATCTTCATCTTATTTTTTCTTGTATGTCTTCTGATATTTTTGGTCATTTTTGATTGTGTTCTGTCATGTTTTGGTCGTTCGGCTGTTCGTCATGTCTAGTCTTTCGGTTTCTTACGTGTGCATTTCCTGACAAACTTTTTTTTTTCCTTCTTTCAAAAAACAAAATCGAACGTTTTTCTGTAAAACTATTCAATACGTCTAAGAATTTAGAAAATTTGATAAAATATGTCCCAAATATGCTTCCAAACCACCAACAGAGTGCTTAACAAAATCGACTTTCGAGAATAAATGACCTTTAAATGCACCCCCCCCCCCCCATTTGCTATGAATGTGCTAAACGGTAAATGCCAAAAAATGTAAAATGTGCAAAATGAAGTGTTGCTCATTTGACTCAGAATTCTGTGATTCGCGAAGATCTTTTGAAACTCCTGGAATATACGCCACAGATAAAAATATGCATTCGCATAAAAATTGCAGCCCAGGTCATTATAATAGAATTTTCCACTTCTAAATGCTTTGTTCTCTCTACAAGGTATAATTTGCTCATCTTTAAATTTTTAAATAACTATGATTGAAAATAAATGACTTTAAATGACTTAAATGACTGTTAGACACTCCGATTAACTACATTGAAATATACAAAAATATGCAATTTTAAATAGGGCTGGCTTATTTTACTCAAAGTTTCATGTTTCGCAAAAATATCTTCAAAATGCTTGATTCATAGAGGAAAAATATGCTAAACAATACTTTTGGCAACACTAGTTGTCAGTATTATTGCTAGCTAAAGACACCAGCTGCCATTCCCTATCTAGTTTGTTCTGTGAAACAAGAACTGATCACGCGGTGTTTACCGTTCAGCCGATTTCCTTTCAATGGTCCGAATTGGAAAGAAAATGGCGACTGTCTTTACCCATATCTGTTTTACCAGCCACTAAAGACCATACGGGTTTGAAACGCAGAGAATGAAGGAGAATCTGATGGCGAAGGAAAATAATTAAATTTCGAGAAGAAAATGCATAAATTCATGTTTTTTCTTTAATATTTTCAATCTTACAGTAATTTTACTCTTTTCTAGACGGAAGATGCCAAAACAGTTTCTTCAGGAAGTTGGTACCAAAAATTCTTCATGTTGATGTTTTAAATTCTGTATGTGACCTGGAATCATGAAATGTGCCTCTTGTGCGAAAACAGGTTTTCGAGATAAACGAGTGTAAAGATGGGATGGCGGTAGAGGTGCGCACAGGCACACATGTACACAGCGTGTACATCTGTGGTGGTGCGTTTACGGCGTTTACGCGTAGCTATGACAACAGCGTTTCGAATTCTTCTTCTCTGTCATTACCATAGGCCCGTTTCACACGACGCCATGTAAAGGGGAGAAATCATTTGGGCGAGGTATGAAAAATTTCGCAAATTTAGTGTATTGTTCGGGCGAGTGGAAATAAATCGCTCGTGTATCGTTTGGGCGAATGAAATGGCAACAACTTTTCAACCTCCAACTACAAACGGTCCTGAATCCTTCCAAAGCTCATTCAACAAAGAATTTTATCATCCACACCCATCAGTTCACGCTGTCATAGTCACTCTACAAAACATTCAAGTCAGCACTCATTTAACAGTAAAGGATACATACAACGAGACAACGTGAAGAAGCTGAAGCGAGAATAAGGATGACGCAAGACTGCTGGAATAAGAACCAAAATGCAGAAATAATTCGTTTGTACTACGTGAAAGTTCTAGGTTATCGTTACTCAGGAAAGAAAATTTGAGAAATTTTGTGCAGTTGGTTGAAAAAAGTTTTTTTTTAAATAATTTTGACGGCAGACAGAACTACTATACAGCATGTACTTTACTTATTTTTGAATGTAAATGGCGCAATATTTTTAACCGTACCGGTTTACTCGCTCGAGTACTCTGACAGTCCTCACTCTGTGGAAAACGGGAAGGAAAATATTGTTCGCTCAAATGATACATCGATGAATTTCTTTCAGTCGCCCAAAAATGATCCATACACCATTTCCGACACTCGCCCAATCGACACACGGTTTCAGATTTTTCGCCCAAATGATTTTCCTCGCATGTAAACGGATGTTTTCAATTTTTTGATCTTTAAATGCAGTTTGTGGAAAATCTAATGAAGATAGGAAGCTGCGATTTGTTTCGTTCAAAAGAGCGTGATTTTTTCTATAAAAATTGTCAAGAAAGTGAAAAATGAGTTCTTGACACCGGAGGCACATTTCATGATTCCAGGTCACATATTGTTGAAGTTTTGGATAAAACTCTGTTTCCTGCACAAAGGTATTTCCAGTTATGTCACAAAGCCGAACCATGATACGTCATGGAGCAGGTACCTCATTCTTAATCTGAGCCCCAACAGTCAGAATTTGAGAATCTAAATAAATTCTTCCAATGGTTTCTCAAAATAGAACCTCATGCCGACCAATTAAAACAAAATTAAACAATTCTACCAATAACTCTATTTCTCACATGCTTCTGAACTTTGAATACAATTTTCGACGAATTAATAAAAAGTGACATATCGGGCTCTGACACTGCAGCACAAAAATATTGCCGCATGTCGCTCTCGGTTTCACCACCTCCGCTGACCGACCAGTTCGCCCGCACATGAACACGCCACTGCGCCACAGGTCCTAATGTTACCGCTGAATGAGCCCAGAATTCGCAAGAAAATGTAAATGAGTTCGATCTATGGGTATTAACAGGGTTCGAAGTTGTCTCCACAGAGAATGTTTTACCCCCACGGCTTAGCCGAGCTGCAAAATAGGAACCTTTGTACTTGCGGTTATTTCTGTTATCTCCCTCGCCTCCACCTGAATCCGTCAATCTCTCGGGTATCTACCTACGATTGTCTTTCGTATATGCTACCACAAAACATGTTCGAATTGATACCGAAATCAATTTATGCTTTTTCAAGTCCACTGTACGCCTCCAATTCGAGGTCATCACCGCGTACGCTAATTAAAAGCGTTCGTATACGCCGCCGAACAAATGATAACCATTCGGATATCTGTTTGATTATTTCCATTTCTATTTCTTCGGGTTCTAGTACACCTATACACGCAGTCATCTATGCACGATGATATGTACTTAGACGAGCAGTCGTACAGATATTGAAGGAACCTATTCGAAGACGAGCCATTTGGACGGGGCCGGCTCGCGTACACGCATAGTACAAAAACGGGTCGTAGTGTGTGGTAATGATAATGATAATGCGCGATGTTTATGACCCGCCGACACCAGCGGACACTGCGACGGATAATGAAGTTCAAGACAATAGATCCGGCGAGTACCATGCACCGTGGGAACCTGGTACTCGGCAACGGGGAACGCACAAAGGTACGCGCGCTTCTGCCGGCCGCTCGATGAATGGATACCTCAAGGCGGTCTTCGCAGCTCCGTACGCCGGTGTATGGATCTGCTCGTTGCCTTCGTGTGTGCATGCGGATTCGATTCGCATCTCCGCGCCAACAGCGCTCCAACACTGCCAGGAATAGGCCAGCTTGTTATCAGATTAACCTGTTTTTTCCCCGTTCTTATTCTTCTTTCTTATTTATTTTTTTCCATTTCATATTATACGCGTATTTATACTTTTCCGAAGCCATTGCCGAGTACTGCGAGATGACCAACTGCTAACCGGTTTCGCCGAGTTAAAAATAAAACGCACCCCGGTTCGCACAAACCGAGTCATTGTTGAACTCCTCACACTCGCAGGTTACACGAAGTTCTGGACGCGAAGCGGTGCGATCACTCGCGAGCCGAGACCGGATCGACGACTGATCGTACAGGCCTAGGCAGTGCCCATGCCCCATGCCCATGTACTTCGTGACGCGAACTCAAGTCAATCGAGGCGCAGTCGAGAGTCGAGGTCCGCGAAAACGCGTGCCCGAGCTCGTCCGAGGGTTACGTCAACTCGCGGGTACGCGGCACTCGCGAGTACTCCGCGGACGATTCATAAATGAGTTCGTGGGTTTGAGGCGGTGATCGTGAACCCGGCCACGGGCAGGCCGTTAAGAATAAACGAAAACCATAAATTTAGGAGCCGTCGACGATGTTTTTACGAAATCGGATACCACTATGCCGCGATTGTGTTCGATCGGATTGAGTAACAGGCTCACGATACCGCTAAATGTGTTATAGGTACGTCAGGCTCAGATGGACCAGATTATGAGAAAAGGTAGATAGCTTGTTTACCTTTTCCATTAAAACTAAACGTGATGAGCATTGCCGTTCTCGATCTCAAGTGGGTGTTCGTGAACTCAGCTCAACGGGGGCGATAACACCCCCGGGGGACGGTGTAGCGATACCGAGGGGCGGCGGGCTTGTTTTGGGTGGTAAAAGGGCGACGAATAAGTTCCGGGCAGTCGGGGGCGGTGGACATGTTTTTCATGGGTGAGAGAGCAAATGAACGGTATCCATTTTTTGCTCAATATAGTTTACGAAATCACGGTGAAGACAAAAGGCGATGGAGGTAAATTGAGTAAGGCTGAAAAAGCTCTTGGGACAATAATTTCATGTTTTATAAACTGTAGGATAATGCGCGATGACGATAATCTCAGATTTTCGAATTTATCGACTACTTTGAAGAGCAATGGTTGTGCAAGTACAAGTACTGGTACGAGGGTGCGGCGCCCGGGTATCCGTCGACAAACAATGGAATCGAGAGTACAAACGCTGTTATCAAACGGAAGCACACCCTACGAGAAAGACTTCCCGTTGGCCAGTTTCTAGCTCAACTCGGAGATCTCATCATGGAATGGTCAAAGTCTAGGGACCCTGCTTCACCTAACTGCAGTGGCGTCGCGTGTTCAACTCGCGGGTCAGCACCTTCCCTCCCTCTCCCCTCCACAAAAAAATCAGTAGTATCTAACACTTATGATCAGTATCAGTGGTTGGCCGAGTGGATAGCGCGTTGGTCTCGGAATCCGGAGGTCCCGTGTTCGAGCGCATGTAGCAACTCGCCAGAATTTTCGACCTAGAGGCCGGGTTTTCGGCCAGACGGGAAGAGGGCTAAGACAGCCCTAACAGCCTCCCCGACGTCTCTGAAGTAATGCTCGAAAGAGCGGATTCCAGGACTCGGGTGGAGAGCAAATTAGAAAGAAGGTATGTATGAATAATGAGTGTCAATGAAGAATGAAGTTGCATCCACCATTTTTGCTGGTAAACACCCTGCTATTTAACTTAACGAAGTCTCCGCTTCACTCTTCGTGGTCTTCGTTGCAAACGCCACTGCGACAAGGCCGATGAGAGTGTGCAATGTTGCTAGTGAACATTCTACGCGATTTCCATAGTAAGTGTGACAAAGATAACGCCGCTGCATTAAGACCAACGAGAGTGTGCAATGTTGCTAGTGAACATCTCACACAATTCTCATAGTAAGTGTGACCAAGATAACGCCACTGCATTAAGACCGACAAGAGTGTGCAATATTGCTAGTGAACATTTCTACGCGATTCCCATAGTAAGTGTGATAAAGATAACGCCACTGCAATAAGACCGATGAGAGTGTGCAATGTTGCTAGTGAGCATCCTATGCGATTCCCACAGTAAGTGTGACAAAGATAACGCCACTGCATTAAGACCGACGAGAGTGTGCAGTGTTGCTAGTGAACATCCTACGCAATTACAATTACCATAGTATGTGACAAAGATAACGCCACTGCGACAAGACCAACAAGAGTGTTCATTGTTGCTAGTGAACATCATACGTGATTTCCATAATATGTGACAAAGATAAGAACCGCGCGAAGCGCAGAGAGAAATATTCCGGCTATTTTCCAATTTTTTGAAGTTATATTTTAATCAAAATTTAAATCTTTCCTTGTTCCTAGGATTTTTGTTGTAAGACAAAAATTAAGCGGGTGTGCAGTGAACACCCAGACACGACGCCATTACCTAATTGCATTCCATTTTGCACAACTCCAACGATTTCGTTCACTGAGTGGACAAAGGCATACCAATGGGCGTGCAAGAACAAGAATGTCTTTCAAAGACAACTTTCTCCAATTTTCTTACAGTAATTTTGTTCTTTTGATTCGGCACAATAAAGTTTTGTTATCTGTTGTCATCGTTCTTCCAAAATGTATTTTTCTTTCATTGATTTTAGTTTCTAATAAACTTATATTTTGATCTTCATTCTTTCCATGGCTGGAAAGCGTTGGAATATGTTCAGCTCATTTGGAAGGGGCGGTAGCTTTAAAAAGGTTAAGAACCGCTGTAATAATAGAGGAACAAATTTCTGGAGAGCTGAATTTTGGCACCGTGGGTTGAAAAGCAGTACAAATTAATGTACTAAAAGTATCCAAGAATCCTAGTATCTCCCAAACCCCCAAACTCGAAAATATCAACTACAGGAATAAACTTTTCGAACAAAAATTATTCCTCGTTGAATTTTACATATAAAAGGTCTCTCTAAGGTTGTCGTAACAGTCCCAAAATGCCACAAATAAAGGTTCAATATAACGCTTTATTTCGCTGTACATTAGCATATGCCTTATAAGAGAAAACGTACAATTTCCATTTTCTTGATCTTATCGACTTTAACCTTTAGGGTGCAAATGATTCCCGGCCCCATTTTTCTACATCTTTATCTACCAATCCCTCAAAATATTTCCTCTTTACTCCTCCCATCCTTTGATATCACATCTAGAGATTCATAATTACCTCCGTTTTTCAGTATCAGAAATGACATTTTTACGACTTTTACAATTTCCATTAGCTCAAGTCGTCGAATCGAAATACCGAGGAGGAGAGGAGGGGAGATTCAAGGCCATGGGCTCGAATCCGGACCTCCGGATTCCGAGACCAGCGTGCTATCCACTCGGCCAACCAGACTCCAACTCATAATACCACTAGTAATACATTTATTTAGGTTTATACCTACATGATAAAAATATTAAGTTCAATTAAAGAAATTAACAAGAAGGACACAGCCCGGGAGGGATGAGCGGTGGAGCTGTGGGAGATGACAGAATCTATTACCACCAAAATAAATACCTAATAGGGGAAACACGGGGTTCAGGAAATCTATGGTGGTTCCAAAACTGAGTCCGTATTGGACACGAATTCTTTCACTGAGTAATAAACAATATCTATATAGGAAGTTTGAGCCCCTTCGTTCGCAATCTTGAAGCAGGGGTCAAACTGTCATCAGAAATAAATTTAGTGACACTTGCTATACAACGATATCCACAATGCAAGTTTTTCACTTTGAGCCCCCGTGTCCCCTCACATGTGCCATAATTTTGAAATAAAGATCGAATCGTTATCAGAAATGAATTCAGCAACCCTCAAAATATATCGAAGATTAATCATACTGCTTTTTCCTTTCAACTGAGGCCCCACCCCTCACAAGAATAACAATTTCTTTCAAAGTTACGGTAAAATGAGCATCAAAAAAAAAAAGTCTGTGATCTTGGTCCTCCTCCCCAGTCAATATAACAATTTGCCATCGATGAAAGTTCTGAAAATCGTGATAAAAATGCCATTTCTGATACTGAAAAACACAAACTTCAAAGAGTGGTATCTAGGGATGGGAGGAGCAGGGAGCGAACCATTTCAGGGTCTAGTAGATGGGAATGTAGAGAAATGTGTTCCGGGGTGGTATAAATCTCTACTATTCACTCAAGTCTGTGAGACCAAAACAATGACAATTCTACGTTTACTCCACAAGGCTTACAAACGGTTAGGTGAAACCTCTCTATTTCTGGCATTTTGGGGGCAGTTACGAAACAAATATAACAGACCTTCTTTGTGCAGAATTCAATTAAGAATAACTTTTGTTTGAAACATTTCTTCCGGTAGTTCCAAATTATTCTTCCAGATTCTTGGGCAGTACAGTTTTTGGGGCAACGTTCAATCCACTGGATGTTTGGAGACGCTCTGATTCTTACGTATGTACTTTCAGTATGTGTTAATCAGTACTATTATCCAATCCTCTGTGTTAAAATTCAGCCCATCAAAATTTTTTTTCTCCATTTTCCGCCCCCCCTTAATTATATTGGTCTACGTAGGAAAGACATTGGGATCTCAAAACTTCGTATAGAGCTCTTTCAGACTCTGATAAAACTTGTTCAGATTCTATGATACAGGCCTAGATACAGGAAAAGGGTGTCACTAAGAAAAATTCTAATTGATAACGCTTTAAAACTAGGGGATCAACTTGCAGGGTCTGAAACAAGTCTGTATAAATTTTACAAAAGACTGAAGGAATCTTATAGCAGAGACTTATAAGTCGTAAACGAGTCTCGGAATGTTTAAGCGAGTCCTGGATTAGTTTTCAAACAAGTCTTGAAGAGCCAAACAGAATAATGATATCGTCGAGACTCGCCAACGGCGTATATATAAAGGGAGGAGGCCCGGTCTACACTCTCCCCATCAGCAAGAAAAATCATCCATTGGCGCCTATAAGAACAGAAATTTAGGAAGTGAAAAGGAGGGGAGGGTGTAAAGGGCCAGGCAGGACGGAGAAAAGATTTTCAACACCCTCCTCTATAACGGAGCTATCTTAAGCCCTTGAGACTCGCACACAACTGTACCAGACTACCCGAGAACAACGCAGACTTGTTTAGTTTCGCTTATCTCGCATAGTCCAACTGGAGTTGTGAAGGTTCCACAAGCCGTCAAGAGTGTTCAACGAATCTTGAAATGCTTTAAAGAAGGGTAACAAGTTTGAAAGAGCCTAAACGAGTCTTAAGATATCTTTAACCTAAGAGGCAGGATATTTAAAAGTCGCAATCAAATTTTGAAGAATGTTAAAGGAGTTCAGAAAAGTCATAAGAAGTCTTGCATGAGTCTTGAACAGTCAGCACATCTTGAACAAGTGCTTCACAGAATCTCACACACAAGTCTGTGAGAGTCGTAATCTTGAATGAGCACTGAAGAGTTCTAGGTAGTTCTAGATTGTTTTAGTATCTTAAAAATAGTCTTAGAATCTTAAACAAATATTGAAGAGCCTCCACGAAGTCTAGAAGAGTCATAAGGAGTCGTTCCGGAGTTTGGAATTCGAACAATCTTAGAGAGCCTCAAACAAGTTTGAGAAAGTCTTGAATAGTCATAAAAACAACTCCGAAAAATACTAAAACTAGTGCTGAAAAACTGATCCGGTCTGAAGGGCTGCTCTTCCCTTTAACTTAGGTAAGTACTTTTACCAGAGGAAAAAATGAATGGTATTGCGATGAACGATTTGAAAATCCTCCAAAAACGGTCGCCCAATCCAGAATCCTAGGTTGGAATAATTCCATTAATCTCTTTGTTCTCAGCACAATACAGCGATTTCGAAAAATCTTAGTAACTTGGCTATTTGGCTCCCATTTTTTTCTGAGACATGACAAGTTAGTTCAGAACGCTAGTGAAATCTTCGCGCTCATCACAAGTTCTTTTCGGAAAGAGTAACGGGGGAATGAGGGAAGATAGTTAGATAAATCAACATTCGGCTATCGTTTCTCAATCTCTTTTTTTCTGTTTTTAACAAAATTGAGGGTTTAAGAAACACATGTTCTTGTTTCTGGCTCGCAGTTCTCCTGCTTCTCTTTCTTTCAGCGGAGGAACAAGGTTATAGATACTGTCTTGAGGCCATTCAACCTATCTGACTTGTTCAACATCTCAACTAACGGCAAATGACATCAATCAGCATGCACTGCCCTTCCATCATCAAGGTAACAATAAGCGAATAACAACGAAAACCTGAACATCACCCGCTTGAGTATTCGGCAGATCTCATCAACAGTTTTTGAAATTTGGCGTTTAAAAAAAAAAAAAGTAGCTCTGGAAAAGAATTTAATTTCCGAGCTCGCACTAGTATCAAAGAACATATTACAGGAACTGCCATTGTATTTCTTAATGATGGTCGCCATGAAGAGAGATTCCGCCGACGTCTGATTACCATCTCGCGAATTTCGCAATCAACGGAAACACGAGTGATAATGACCACACAGTCAGAACACTCAAAACACGTCTTCAACTATCATGAGGATTCCTCGTAAAAATTCGGTCGTTATCAGTCAACCGCGAATATGCGGTAAATTAGCATTTCATAATAATTAGTAGCGTGTAGATAAAATAAAACCTTTTTCTTTTTAAATTTTTCCGGAAAGAGAAATTTCATAAAAATATTATCGTAGATAAGGAAACGTAACTTGAGCTATAGTCTATAGCTGACAATCTCGAAGAATTTTAAATGAGAGAAATAAGTGCTACACGAATACACTCTGCGCATGAAGTTCAGCAACCTTCTTCGTTCAGGGAGAACCTAACGAAGCGTGGATAATGAAAGGAAGGAAGGGAAAAAAAAATTCAAGGGAAACTATATATAAATCGCTGTGAGTGCCGACAAAATGCACGAAGTACGTGAGTGTTAGGGGGAAAGAACATGGAAATCGCATAGCTGGGTAGGTTCGCACATTAAGTGATGCGAAATAATGCAAATCCACTTACCCAGTCTTGAAAATTTAAGCAATCTAACGCCTCGGACGACGCCACCGTATCTGCTTTCTGGCGCAAGTCATTCGTGCCCTCTGAGACTTTTTGCAGGAATGATGATAATTCTTGAGCTTCGGCCACCAGGGCTCTACACACGGCTCGGTAGTGAGAGTCTGCCTCTTCGGGTAGGTGAGCACCGACGTGGTCATTGCAAATCTGACACAATTAGGAACATTATATCATTTCGGCTGAAGTCATTATTCACCGCAATGCAATGAATATGATCTTCTACTAAGCACAGTAAACGAGAATGACGACTTGAGAAAACATGAGGAAGCTATAAAACTTGTTACAACATTTTACAATCCGTTCACTATTAATTTCACTATCTCCTAATTTCTTCCCGCGCTCCTTCCGCAGTGAAGGAAGCAAAAAAACCCAGTCCTCTGCGTAGGATCCTCTTCTGTCTACTAGAATGACACTGACTACTGCATTAGCGGATTGGGACCAAGACGACTACCGGGAAAATGCCAACGCATCGGTGTAACTTTTCATAGCCGTTAGCCTTCCACTGAAATTTCCTGTTTACTACCCGTGCTTTCCCAAACTCACAAATGTATCAGCCCGATTCTTATGGATTACCCTGACCCACCAGGAATTTGCTGGTAACTTACACGACCAATGCGCCCTGGAAAGCTACACCATCACAGAGTGTCTACCCAGGTCGAAAACTAATAATGGAGTACTACTGGATACTTGGGGGATTAATTTTTGAGTTTTGTGGGACATTTTCAAGTTTTGAATGGTCGATGTATAATAACTTTTGGTATTGGAAAGACTAACGGACACTTTACATTAAACTAACGTTATAGCCCAAGAGGGCATGTACCGTCCTTACGATTTTCAATCCTTCAAAGGTATAGCTATAATTTGCCTAAAAGGCTGCCAAATGGCGCTGTCCTCTTTATTATTCTTACATTAGCCCATTGCCGAACATGACAAGGTGTTTCTAGTTCTGTACTCACTTCTATTACTCTATCTAGTGAAATATGTTGATCGTTTGTAGTTCTTCGTGTATCGTCGTCGCAGTCTCCAGAGTCTTTTTCGATACCTTCATCGTCCGTTTCAGGGTATGATCGTTCTGAGTCTTTTTGATCTGAAAACCAAGCGTAAAAAAAAAGAGAATTTGGTGAGATTATTCACGAATACCAACTTCGACGGATAATTCGTGACTTCAGGCACGAATCGAAGAGATGGCTACTATATAACATTCTACAACGATGCCGCTGAAGAGCGAAAATGTTTAAAGAGAATCCCAATACCTACATTATTCATCGACACGTGCCACCTTTCATCAACCTGAGGCACGCAACAATTCCCGTCAACCGATTAGCGATTAAATAAGACCAGATTCAATATCTGTGCAGTCCACAAGTTCCAGATAGTAAGCAGGCATTTTAGATTTTTGGTTACTATAACGTTCAAGAAACCTGGATCTGTAACTTTTATTCGTATTTTAAGACCAGAGTGCGATTCACACGAGTCTGGGGGAAAAACTGAAAGAGTGAAATCTGAATCTGAGGTTGGAAAGTTATCTTCAAAGTCCAGGACTTGTCAAAGGTGAAAAAAACTCAGATTCGAGGCTGTATAATCCTTCATGGTGCTTGGAAATCTTTTAAAGCTTAGCAGGGTGTTCATTCTTGTTCGGAAATGATTTTCCCTGACATTTCCAGGTTTTCCAGACCTATTTTCCAGCTTTCTACACCCTTCAAATACAAATTACACATGCAAAGGAGGGGGGGGGGGTTAAATTATTTCGAACATTGTGAGCAGCGAATATCATCAATCACTCCACAAACTTTTTTTGGGGTGCAGTGTGATGCGATGTTAATTAACGACTTCACAGATTTTTTTTCGTGTGACTTAATGCCGATCGTGAAGGAGGTAGGGGGAGTGGACGAATAAAATTCGGAAATTGGTTTATAGGTTTTTTGGGGTCGCTGTATTCGATTTTAGGGGTAATTTTTGGATCCTGTCCCTCCTGGTGCGACCAGTGAGGTAGCAATAGCGTAGGACAAACAACGGTTGACTCGAAATTCACCCTTTCTAATTAAAGCCACCGGATAGGGTAAAAATACAGTTTTATTTATTCAAAGTGTTGCTAATAGAAAATAACGTCGTAAGAATTTCTCAACTGAAAAAGCACAGAAGCTTAAATTTGGTCCAGATTAAAAATCGGAAGCGATATTCGAAATCAGCGACACAAAACCACCCCTATTTCGATACTTCGTGCAATTTTTCGCCGGAGAAGCTGAATTTGTATGACGACAGTGCTCTGGAAGGGGTCGGATAAAAATCTGAGGCGATATTCGAAATCAGCGACTCAGAGCTTGGTTGGCTATCCTGTCCAAAAAATTGACTTTAGAATCTTGAAAAGAATTTGGAACTTCAGGAAAACTAGAGTGACCAGAATTGGCCGCTCCCTCGTGGAGCCTGAATGGTTTAGGGGAAGGGAAAATGACTAGTAAAATGAATTCTGGAACCCAGGTGAAAAAGCTCCAGCATATCTAACGACAAATGCTATAAAAGTAAAAAGGTGGTTAGGATCTGGAAAATTTTGGCACCAGGGGAGACAGAAGAGGCTTCAATTTAAGAGTATGGACAGATACAATATAAGGTCATATATTTGAAAACAATGGAGTCTTTCAAAACGCGATAATAATTATTATGCGGTCCTTAAGATTTTTTCAAATTTTGTGGATTAATTACTCTTCCCCCAAAATCTCGGAAGTCCCTTTCATTCACCCTTATCTACATTTGCGAAACAGAAGGGCACCGAAGAAAAACCCAATGGCAGGATGTCCCAGAAGGTGAATTCATTGGTTTTCAAATTTTCGTTTCATTACGACTTTCTCAAAAAAAATTTTACACTGGAGAGAGGAGCTAGACCGAATATTTTTTCATCTTCGCGTCTTTTCGCGCCGGCTTTCAGATTCCCGCGAGCAGAATGAGATGAAAACACGAAACAGCTGATATTGGGAGAAGTGTATAGGAATTGGTTCGCGTTTCGTCATATTTTCCGTGAAATGGTTCGTGAAAAGTCAGGAAATAGGAAATACGTTAGGTGTATAGCCGCCCTAATAGAAAGATGTAGACGCGAAACGAATGCTATGAAACCGATTTCATCACACCAACACACTCTGTATCTACTACTGCGATAGGAGAGGGGGTTGTATTACCCACGCCCTTCTCCTGTGAAAGAAAAAAGATAAGAAAATTGCCTGAGCAAAGCGAGGGGAAAATTTTTCTTATAAAAAATAGGGTAAGATCTCTTTGAAATACTACAGAATTTCACAGTCAATTTTTTTACATTATTCCCTGACTTGTAAGTGAGAAATGCTGAAAATTCCAAAATTCCCGAACTTTTCCAGGTTTTCCAGAGGATGGACACTCGTCATTAATTTATAGACTTCGTAATAATGTCGGCGATTTAGCAAAGAATTAGTACTGAAAGTGCTGACTATTTTTTATACTCATGATTGCCGATTTAGCCGACTTTAACATATTTTTGGGTAAATTTGCCGACTGTCAAAAACATTTGGAGGGGGGAGGTAGACACCCTCCTGTGCCCCTTTCGGAACGCCCCTGCTCGGTCCCAAATTCAAAAAGGTGAACGTAACAAATATTCGAGGAATGCATAAATGAGACCTGAGGAGGGGTTTTCAAAGTTCGAACTTAAGGAAAAACTGAAGGAATGGAATGAGAATCTGAGGTTGGAAGGTTGTCCTCAAAGTCAAGGACTTACTAAAAAGGTGGAATCAACTCAGATTCGGCGTTCGTATCATTAAATCTCCCCTCACGATTTTCTGTTTTTCCATAGACAGACAGTTTTCAAACACTCGCCCCCTTCCTTACTACAGTAATACTCGAATCTGAGTTCATATCACATTTTTGGTAAAGCCTCAATTTTGCCTTCCCCTCGAATCCAGATTCCACTCATTCAGTTTCTCCCGAAGTCCAAAATTTGGATATCTCTCCTTAAACCTTCTTCAAGCATTTCTTCAATTCGAATTAGTGGCACCTTTTTGAACTTGAAAAAGGGGTAAGGGGAGTGTTCGCAAAATTTTCAAGTTGGAGAAACTGCGTAGTCCCTTTTTCAGTAGTCACACTAGCGCTTCTAGCGGGACATGGACAGGCCAATGAAATCCCGAGGACACATACCACACCCTAATGACGACACCAGTCAAATGCATACTAGCCATATTTCTTTCAGTTACATAAAAATTGCTGAAATTCCGTTCACTGTACTCGAGAGATAATCAAGCAGAAACGAACAACCAAACCGAACGGAATCAATCGACTCGATCCATTCGACATAGTGTGGACGCACCTTTACACCTTTGAATTTAGCGAAGAACTGTGACAACAATAGCCCAGAAAATCGACGAAGGAATAATACGATTGAATGAAAAACCTACAAAAAATATAATAAATTAAAAAAAAAAAACATCCGCACTACAGAATCACGAAAAGAATAAATTCGTATTCCTGCCGTACTCACGCACACACAGACAGGCTAGTAACGCGCTACAATAATATCGATGCAACTTCTACAGAAGATGTGCTCGCGAGCGACAGAGCACGGAACAAAGAGCGACCACTAGCGTCAATACATGTTTGGATGTGTGTGTATGTGTCTGTGTGTTCGCTCCCGAATACCGAGGGGGGAAAAACAAGTCCCTCTGACACAACACACACGCACATGCACACACACAGGCAGATGTTACAAGCAAGTAGGTTACCCGCTAGTCGAAGCGACTGCGTCACATGACGCCAATCGGCGTCAGTTTGTAAGTTACAAGTTACTAGCAACAACGAACATTCTAGCGCGCCGCGTGTTCGCCACCCTACGCTGTGTTTCGAATTTCGCCGCAATTTTTCGGCAGTGTCGGTGCGATTCCGCAGTCGCAGTAATTTTTCGTTCGTCCGTCGACATTCGCGGCAACTTTTTCCCACGATATACGCGTTGTTCCATCGGCAATCGTAAGTATACGTTGAGGTGAGCATAAGCGAAGGAATGCGTATGAGCTGTGCTGCATCCGTACAGAAGGTGCGCATCTATCTAATGTCGAACTACGTGTCTCCGTTGTGACTAAAGTGATCCACGAATGCGAAACCAAGTCGTTAGCGTCCGTGGCCCACTGGGTGTGCACGCTAGGGACGCCGGTATTGACCGTTCGCGCGCCGTACGGCAGCTTACTGTCTAGTGTTGACTGAACCACTGCTGAACGAAGTAATGGGTTTCGATCGATAAACAACACTCGTTATGTCGACCGTGTCGTGTATTCGAGTGTGAAGAACGAATGAAAAACAAGATTCCTAGTTAAGCTGCATCTACTGAAACGCAACATTATGTACCCGTCCGCAAAAATCTAACCGCATTTGCATCTCTCATGAAAAGATACAGAAGCGCTGATGAAAACTTTCAGAACATGTACTGCCGACCATGCAGTATTCGCAGGGCCGGATTTACCTTCTGTGGCGTCGTAGGCAAAACGGAAGGCGGCGCCTAAGAATTTTCACCTTGAAATCCCCCCCCCCCTTCTCAAAATTTTTTTCGTGGGAAGAATTTTCTTCATTCTTTTCTTTCTCTCTGTTCTGATTAATCAATCTAGAAATATGAAGGAATTAGGAATAATGAAAAGCTACATAAAAGTAGTGTTGATGATTGATGAACCAAAAACTAGATAGCGAGACCAAAGATTAAACTTATGATAATAACACTACTGAACAACTATTTTGCACACTGCATTTCGACAGGTGATTCTGAGGTACTTTTTAACGCTGAATACAATACTGCGACCCATTTTTCTCTATCACGTCACAATTCGGAGTTCTGGACGACTGAAATTCGTTTCCATTTTGTTTTTACATTGGAATAAGCGGTACAACTGACTGATATTATCAGTGTTATCAAACCACAATAACAGAATACAAACAGAGGGAATACACACCACTACACACGACCGCAACACACAGCAACACGAATCAGTATGACCACATTCAGTTCCTAAACCTCTTTTTGAACATATTTAGTTGAATTTTTTCTAGTTTTTGATCAGAAAAACCAGACGTGATAGAGAAAAACGGCCGTCGGCACTGTATTCAACGTTGAAAAGTACTCAAGAATCACCTCCTCAAATACGTTGTGCAAACAAAAAATTTCATTTTGTTCAGTAGTGTAATTGAATAAATGAATATGAAAGTATATACTAGGTATATGATGAGAATAAAAAGAAGAAACAATTGTAGGTTATAAACGAAATCACAAGTTTGGTAATATAAATACGTCATGAAAATTCAACAATAATGCACGAGTAAATTATGAAGAATAAAATAATACAAAAACAAATAATGAAAAGGGTCACAAATCATATTGTGATAGACGGCCAACCGTATTTTTACTTTGCAATATGGTCAGCAAAACACTCTAGAAAGATTTCTTTCTGGCCTTTTTGGCGGCAAATGCATAAATAACACTACTGAACAACTATTTTGCACAATGCATTTCAACAGGTGATTCTGAGGTACTTTTTAACGCTGAACACGATACTGTGGCCCATTTTTCTCTATCGCGTCACAATTCGGAGTTCTGAACGACTGAAATTCGTTTCCATTTTGTTTTTGCATTGGAATAAGCGTTACCACTGACTGATAATATCAGTGTTATCAGACTACAATAACAGAAAACAAACAGATGGAATACACACCACTACACACGACCACAACACACAACAACACGAATCAGTATGACCACATTCAGTTCCTAAACCTCTTTTTGAACACATTCAGTTGAATTTTTTATAGTTTTTGATCAGAAAAACTAGACGTGATAGAGAAAAACGGCCGACGGCAGTGTATTTAGCGTTGAAAAGTACTCAAGAATCACCTCCTTAAATGCGGTGTGCAAACAAAAAATTTCATTTTGTTCAGTAGTGTAATCTGATTAGAATCATATTCTTTGGTCAATTTAGACTCGGTGTGCAACAACAAGAGATATGAAGTTTTAATCTGACTCAGCGTATTTCTTAGGTAATTTTCAAAGCTAAAAACTCCTTTCCTCAGAACAATTGCTGGCCGGTAATGTTAAGAAGATTTGATAAGCAATAAATATGTTTGGAAAGGTGGACATCAAATTATTTTTTGTGATACACTGGAAATTTTCCAAGGGATCCGATTTAAGAGGACTTTCAAGATTTTGACTCTGCAAAAAATACTTGAACTGAATTACTTCCTCAATTATGCCATTGAACACATCGACATAATAAAATACTGAACATTTTTTCGCACTTTTCCTTAATTCCTCGTTATGTTCATCACTTTTCCGAAATTGAAAAGAAATTCAAAGTTATCATTTATATCATTGTAAGCTTTCTTCCTCCGCTCCATCGCATTGACCAAATTATCATTAATCACGTTGAAACCTTCCACTTCCATTTTTTTGGCCCCGGTCAGTATGACCTCAGGAGTCTGAGCTTCATCATGAAACCTTTTAGTTCTTCAAATTCTGGGCACCCTAGTTCCACCCTGATTAGAATCACCTTCATTCGGCACAGTCATATCTAGAGAAGCGTGGAATGTTGTGTTCATCTCTGAAATTAACTCATTGTATCGTCCTCTCAAGTCTTGAAAATATAATTGCAAAGATTTATATAATTCACTCAAAGTCTTCAGAGATAGTTGACTTTTTATAAAGTTATATTCGTCTCATTCAGTCTTTTCAGTATTTTTGTCCACAAAATCGTGAGAATTCGAGTAGCGCCGATGAGAAACGAGTGACTCATGAGCTTTCGTCGTAGGCAATTGCCTACTTTGCCTCTTCGTAAATCCGGCTCTGAGTATTCGAAACTCCTCCTTGGTTACGCTACGTTCGCTTGTTTTCCATATTTCTTCCGCTCTGGCGCTCATCAGACACAAGAAAATTTAGGGACCTATGAAATCATCCTCGTTCACGTTCGCTTTTGCAATGAAAGGTCATTCACGTTCACGACTTCCAACAAGGTCGTCCATATCTACACTTATCATTTCGTTCACGTATGCAACTCCT
Source organism: Acanthococcus lagerstroemiae (assembly GCA_031841125.1). Classification (NCBI taxonomy): domain Eukaryota; kingdom Metazoa; phylum Arthropoda; class Insecta; order Hemiptera; family Eriococcidae; genus Acanthococcus; species Acanthococcus lagerstroemiae. The sequence goes on from CM063108.1 coordinate 5,764,441, forward strand.
CGAAACATCAAAAGTGAATCCAAGCAGCCAAGCATTTACTGATAATCATTTCAACGGTATTGGTAGTGCACAAGTGCACAGCCCGTCGACTTGGAAGACTGTCCGGATTGCGGCCCAAAAAATCTGAACATAGTGTAGCTTGCGGCCCGAAGAAAAAGTGCACTTCGCGGCCCTCGAGGCTTACATAAGGTGGAAAAACCTGACCCCATGTCCTACATAAGTTTTATAAAAGTAGTCGGTGAACTAATGTATGAAGCCGTTGGAAGCAGGTGCATATGCCATATAGAGTTTTCTAAAAAGAAATCGTTCAACTCGACCTGGTTCAAAAATGATAATCTGAAAAACGATCTGCAATATGAGCCTTCTTCAGTAGCACTTTTTTAAGTTTTCTGTAAGCCCAGTTCCTGAATTTGACGGTGCTATGCCTGGCCAAGGTGAAAGCGATATTCTAAGCAAGTTGGTATAGACCCCAGGGCTATAGCCCCCCACCAAGAAATCGAAATTTTCTCAAAATTGATTCATGAAAATGGGCAAGTACCAAATCATGTAGGTAATAAATCGAGTCTTCACCTCTGCCCAAGTTCTTTTTCTCAGTTCTAACTCTCACTAAAAAAGTTTTGGTTGCGCCCCTGTATAGACCACATTTGCTCAACAGCGTGTATACGTTGTTCAAAATCAACGGAAATGGTTTGAGAGCTGTAAGAAGACGGCAGCAAGATTTTCAACTTAGCGAGTGCAATTTTGTAGCACTCTGTTCTTTCGGTTCTGAATCGGGCTTCAAAGCAGACAATGTTTTTTTTTTTGGGGGGGGGGGTGCAATCTGCCTTTTTCCGGGCGCAAACTGACGTCAGCCCATTTTAAGACCCACCTCTCAGCTAGTGGTTCAGTGGTTCGTCTGCGCTGGAGAGTTTTGTTGGATTCAAGTCAGGGTCTTCGCTAGTAGGGGTTTCCAGTAGGGAGAAGGGGCATGGTGTACAACATGAAAATGTCAGTTATAACCTAAAAGTCCTCTCCCTTTCAGTTATACCTTTATACCACCTGGCTACTGATATTCACTGAGCGCAGACGTAAACCTAAAGGGGGGGGGTAACAGGATGAGAAGGTGACCCTCTTTTCTCGTTGCCACAGTCCTGGTTATAGTACAGAAAATGACAGGTCAAATGACATTGTGAATAGTTCTAAATGGTGTAAATTGTAATACACTCGTTCGAGGATTAAACAAATAGAATATTCATTTTATCTCTTCAAGATTCCTTTAGACATACTCAAGACTCTACAACAATTTCGGACTTTTTCAAACTGAGGCTTGTTAATACACGTACTTCTCAAAACTTGTTTAAAACTGTTTGTGACTTCTTTCAGACCTATTTAAGGTTTCTTCTGTTTTTTCTTTATTTCTTTTTTCTTTTGTTTAAGTTCTTATAGATTCATTTTAAAACTTCTACAGTCGGGTTCAAGACTTCTGAAACGCTTAAAAATTTCCTGACACTGATTTTGACACTTGAAGACTCTTCCGAGGGCATTTAATTTCTAAAATATTCAAAACTCTTTCCACCTTGTTAAGAACTATCTTTTAAGACTGACACACCTGAACAGGTTCAGGATTTCTTGAAACTCTCAGAAATTCGTCTCGAAGTATCCAACACACTTTCGCATTTCTTTAGAAGTCATTGAGCATCTCCAAAACTTTTTAAATCTATTTAGGACTCTTTACAATTTTGAAGAGTTTTCAATGTGCTAAAATAATCTTTACATGTCTTAAAAAATGGTAAAGGTCTTCAGCAAACATGGCCAAGTTCACGAACATGAAAAAAGTTCAAAATCACTACACAGAGCACTTTTCAAGTTCACTAAAAAAAGTTCTCTGCACGTTCAATTCAAGTTAATTTTTTTTTATGTATGAAACAGCTAGTGCATGTTGTTACGTACTACTGTTATTGCCACATGAACTTGAGAAGAATGATAAAAATTCAAGTTCATGAAAACAAAGCGTGACCATATCTGGTTTTGAGCGAGTGAGAGAATTCTCAAGCAACCTAAAACGACAGGCAGAGTAGAAAACATGCCTGGGTGCGTCATGGGTATTCTAACCAAGTCTAGAAGAGTCATACTTTGTCTGGAACAAGATTTAAATAGAAGCAGATGTAAAGCAAACTGGACAAATGCTTTAAGGTGCCTACAATTTTCAAAGTTGAAAAAAAAGTCGTATTGATTTTAACCATTTTAACACCCCCCCCCCCCAAAAAAAAGCGATTTTGTTAAGGCTCTTATGTGCAGCAAACATGGATCCAGAGTGGCCACTTTTCTTCAGTTGTTAATTTCCCTGATTTTTTCCAGATCCACTTCTTAATTTTTCCTCAACGAATGACGCTTACTGGTTAGAAGTTCATTAATGAGTTTTATCACTCAATTTTTTCCCTTCAATTTCTAGACCCGCAATTTTTTACTAATAGGTAGTTAACAAAGATTGTATACAGAACTAAACACGTTTCCCTGATTTTTAGTTTTTCCAAGAAAATGGCCACTCTGTAGATCATACACAATTCCGTATGGGCCCTAAAAAAGATCAGATGATCCTAACACAAATCATATGACAAATGATCAGGCTGGAAGCCCCCCTAATAGACCTGGGACAGCGTATGCCCCACTGGTAGAGAGTAATGAGTCAAAAAAATTATTCCCGAAACAACCACGCTATCTACCGAGACGTGAGTGAGCTAGGATATACTTCTGTAGGTGTGAGCTGACAGCAAGAAAGGGACCTCAGCGCAAAAATGTAGATTTTACAGGAGAGCGGATAAACAAAATTGATAACGTTTTCACGTTACGAAGACACTCAACTTTGGAGACTTACAGCCGTTTGGGATAATTTTTTAGAATTTTTTCGACAACACCAGGCGGAAGAGCGGCCAAAAATTAGTCAAAAACAGTTGTTATTACAAAAAGTGTTTTTTTTTTTGCCCTGAGGTCCCTTTCTTCCTGTTAGCCCACAGGTACGTTGCCAGTGGGATACAACTAGCCCTGTTTTCAACAGATATTTGACCCAGCAGAATTTTTCGAAAACCGATAGGACAAAGGTATCCCGTTGGGAGCGAAAAGGTTAAAAATAGCATTTATATCATCCCAAACTTTCAGCCTCTTAAGTAAAACCAATGAAAGTTTTTTTTTTTCAAACTGAAACTCCGCCCATCATATTCCTACACGAAAATGTATCTTAACAGTTTGAACAAATATAGGTACCATCTTTCTGTACTTTTCTAATCTCAAAATTCTCAACCGAACTCTCAGGTCCCAGTACTACTGAAATTATTCACGTGTAAAACCAGGTTTTCAAAATGAAGACAACCTTGAATACGAGCCAACATATTCTTGTTTGCAGAATTCCGAGCACAAAATATTTTTAGTGTCTGTTGTAGTGATGATTCAAGCTTGTGGCAAAAATCTTCACACTAGGTTCTGTTAAGGAACTCATCAGCCGACGACGGAATCGGCAAAATGGAAAAACATAAATTAGTTTACACAGTAACGGCGATATAACAAGTCCACGAATTTGTATTTTGATAGCTCAGTCCCGACCAAAATTGTTGAAAATTAGCATTTGAACTTTTCAAATATGTAGCACTGACTCTTATGGCAGATGTGAAATCTAAATTTTATTTTGAAAACAACTGTTTGGCCGTGGAATGTTATGAATAGTGATTGCTGGTGATTTCAACTTTAACTAAAAACAGTACCTAATCTCAACATTTATGAGAATGAATTTGAAATAAGTACGTGCTAAGCCATAGGTTGTAATCTATTCTAATTCTTTCTTGTCCCATAAAACGTAAGTGAACATCAAATTCACGAATAATATCGCTGATCCCAGCTGGTGAGTTGACTACACACCAAATACGGAGTTGTTTTTTTTCAATTTTCACCAATTTCTATAAGACTAGTACTTGTCGATGAAAACGCAGCCAACCTTCTGTTCGCGAATAACCATTAGCTATCGGGTTAGTAAACAATTGTATCATTTTTTATGTCCGTTGTTTGTTTATTCCTATTGTAGGCATTGAACGAGCATCAGCGAGCAAGAGTGGCAGCTAGCATGCGACCAGAAATCAAATCCACATAATCTGGGTGAAATTTAACCAAGCCAAGTCGACGTTGAAATACAATATGAAAGACGATCAAGAATTCAACATCTGGTTCGTTAAGGAAATAGAGAGAAACAGCTGCTTGTATAATACCAGGGATCGGCCATACAATAACAAAATAAAACAAGATGAAGCTTGGCAGAATATCGCCACCAGTGCTAGTGCCACCGGTAAGTTAGAAGTGCGATTCTGTAGGTAAGCGAGGGAAGAACGCCTCTTTAAAACCCCTTCAGACTTAATGTTCTCCAAGACTTGTTTATAAAATCTTTGAAACCATTCAAGACCTTCAGACCTGACTTAGACTTCCCGATGCTTCGTTCAGATTCTTGTGAACACTTCAAGACTCTTGAAGTCTCATTTAAAACCCTTCCAGACTTGTTACTAAACCTTTAAGACTTCTTCAAGTTTCATGAAAAGCCGGCTAATGATTCTTCAAGTTTCATTCATCCAGACTTGATAAATACTCTTCATAACTAGTACAAGAAAGTGTAAAACTTTTCAGGTCTGGTTTAGGATTTGTAAATCTTTATTTTAGGCACCTCCACTCAAGTAGATAATTCTTCAAACTCCAAAACATTTGTTAAAGATCCAATATAGTTTTTTTTTATACTTTTCAATGTGCTTTTAGGCTAGTTTACTTTTCTCTAAGACTCCTGCCAGAGTTTCGGCGAAGGTTAAATTAGTGAAAAGTTGACATTTTTCCACCAAAAAAAGGTTTTTCTTGATTCCTTCCTTCTATTCCTCTCCATTATTTTCTTTCCTTCGTACCTTCTTTTCTTTCATGTCTGCTTCCGTTTGTTTCGTTCTTTTCCGAGGCCCTTTCCAGTTTTACCTAGTTTTTTTCTTATTCATGAAACTGAAACACACGGTAATACTGCAACTACAAACACCTCCTACCTTGTTACAGTAACCGAGTGCAAAGAGCGTTGGAAGAATCTACGTGCCTGCTACACTCGCCACCTGAAGCACCAACATCTTGAGCTAAAGAGCGGCTTCAAATGCAGGAAGCCTTACTACCTTGCCGAGCACATGGACTTCATACTGCCGTTCACAAGACTGCGAAGTCAGCCCCCGGAAGATATGCAGTGCATCACCGATACCTTGAAATGCACTGATGACGTTGTTTTCGTCGATAATGACAACATGGAAGATGGTGGCCACAATTTCAGATACTTCAACGAATCCGAAGAAGCGTCCTACGAATCTGAAGTAGCGTCCTACGCGGATATCACGCACGATTCGCCGGAGCTCAAACCAAATACAGGTACGTCTAGATGCCATATAGAAGAACGGAGAAAAAGTACAGTGGACGAATCCAGTCCGAATGATTTACAGTCCTTTTATCAATCGACGTATGATATTGTAAAGAAGTTCATTAAAGCTAATCAAAGACTTGCAAAGCGTAAAATTTTAGAACTTTTTCTTGAATTTGAAGAGAAAAATGAAACTGTGAACGTGACAGAATTATTGTAACTGATAATTCGGGTACTGTCTTGTCAGACGTTAGTATTAAATCAGGAAGCAGCGAGCTGGTAAGTTTCTGTCTCTGACAAATTCAAAGTTCCAGCACGTAAATTCTAGGCAAATGTTGACTCTGCAAATTTATACATCCTTCACTAAAACGACTACGCATACCAACATATGAATGCGAATTTATAACGCGCCTCTGCGCTTGCCATCAGTTACTAGGTACCGAGAATTTTTCTTTGTAACAGAAATATTTACTCCCAGAATGAATAGGGGCTCGAATCCAGATGTGCTTTCCATCAATGGCAGTGAATGCATTGGAAAAATTCCACAGATGTTCAAATTCTCAGCTTTTTTAAACAGGATTCTCGGGTTTAAACAGGCGTATATTGTGGCTGCTATCTAAACCACAGGAAATACCTTACTACAGGTATTATTTCAGAAATTGTAGGTTCTTCAATGAGAAATTCGTATTTCAAGTTTCTGCATGAGTGTCCAGTAGCAAGTACCTCTATGAAAAGAACACATCTATTTTCACTATGGCGCACAACTTTCATCTTATGAATTTTCAGAAATACCTCAGTGTTATAGCAAGTCTTTATGTTGTTGAGATCAGGGTTGTGTGTGTGGGGGTGTCCAAGAAAAAACAGTAGATTGAGATGGAGAGGAAGCGAATCTGTGACTGAGCCACCGCCCCCCCCCCGTTGGCCGAAAATTACGAAAAAATAATGGGTTGAGACGGAGAGGAGGGCGGATCTGTAACTGCGCCCCACCCCATTAAGAAATTTTTTTATTTTAATCGCAACCCCTCCCCCCCTTTACTTAAATCCTGGGTATGGCCTTGGTTGAGATGGTTTCACATGCTAGAGAACTCTTCTCGACTCAGTTGAAAGAATTGTGTGAATTCTATGTCAGTTAACAAGGAAATGGAGGTTGAAATTCGGTATCAGCTATGTTACAAAAACTGTCCCAAGAGGACAAACCGGGCTGTACATAGCCAAGAATGTACTTTTGCCAGTGCATAGTAGGTGCAACAGCGCTCCACAAGAAACATAGTTCAACGGCAACTCATGGCTCAGCTGTATTATGATACGGGTCTGAAGAATGTTATTAAATTCGAAAATGTTTATTCTATACTTTTATGCATATTTCATTCATAACATCAAACTATTTCTCACGCACTGACATGAGTGAATACATGGGGCGAGGATACCGGTTGCTGTATAGCTGGAAGCAACGACAAGGAAGACGATTCGGATTCCCCTCTTGAACCAGTTCTGGATAAATAAATAATGAGTACACGAAGATGAATCGCGCGTCAGATGGCTTTCCGAGTCAAAAATAAAATCTTTTACTCGCCGATTTCATTACCATTAACAGTGTAAGCTAAATATTCGGTTCCAAACATGAACCAACACAACATTTTAGTAGCAAGAAAAATCTGGAATGCCAGCCAGAAGTTTTACTCTAAAACAGACTAATGAACTTTTTTCACTGACTTTGAACATCAACATGAGGAATATTTGCCATGCTAAAAACGCTTATGGAAGACTTCAGGCTATTTACTAGTAAAAAAAAAAACGTACATATGGGCTGGAACAAGGTCAAATGATTTTGCCACGAATATAATTAGATTATCGTATATTTAGCGAGTTCCTTAAGAAATCAAATAACTGAGTAGCCATGTTTGATAAGCATGTACGTATCAAGACTGGTTGTAATATGAAAACAAGTATTAATTCATCCCAGTTTTTCATCAGTTACATATGTCTCTGCGAAAACGGAAGACAGCTATAACCTATCATACCAGCTGATATGTTTTTCTGCCAACGAGATGCTTATTCTTCTCAAGTACAACTAGTGGTCCATCCAGTTTAGAACTGATAAGATTTGCAGATAGGAGGTTTCTCATACATTTGCATTAGTATCTCTTGACGCTGCTTGGTTCGCATAAATTTAAGCTGATTGGCTGCCCTCATTCTATTCATTAGACATTAGACTGACTGCTTTGAAATATTACAAGAGACAACATACACAGTCATAAAACTAACCTATCAGGTGGCTCAGGAATAAACAAATGGTATCACTTAAACGAATCAATTCAACACAATACTGACTTATTTTACAACTATTTGAACAAATCACTCGATATACTTGTAAGTATAATACCAGGGTAGTAGCCATCCAACCGTAGGAGTAAGACAACTAAAAGGTCTCGTGTTAATAAATTCAATTCTAATAAATAAATAAACAAATGATACATTTCTTTCAAACATTTGAAAGCAAGTCAATGAACACATTTAAAGAAGTTTAGAGAACAAGTTCACTACCGGTTAAAGTCATTTCAAATTTTTAAAGTATATGACTGGTAAACATTTTGTATTTTCCAAGTCTTTATAGGTATAGCAAGGAAAAAACTCACAGGGCACATTTGGCTGAAACAGGAAACCTGTACTTTCTTGGTATCCTACAGTGATATTAATCTTAAAGTAATCTTCAGTAGATACTCTTATTTCAAACGTACATTTTCTACGAAGCACAGTGCCAAGAAACTACACTAATCACAATTGAAACTTTTTTTTTTGTATCAGGTGATGCTGGAACTAGTGGCCTCATCTCGGAATGCCAGGAGGGGAGTAGACATCAGTTGAAGCGAAAACATCCTCACGAAGAAGAAGATCTGGATTTGAGTTTTCTCAAGAGCCTGTTACCAGACATGCGAGCAATGAACAACAATCAGAAACGCCAATTCAAACTAAAAATTCTTACCTTAACGGATGAAATTCTAAATGGTTCCTAATTGATGACTGAAACCCCAACTTTTTTACTGTTTATTTCATATAATTTAGTGTGATGTATTTTATAGAACTTATGTATTATATTCAGTAAATTACTTTTTAATATTAATCCTATAATAATTTTTATTGCACATCCAGGGCTCCCAGACTTGGTTGCAGCGTTAATCGGCTGTGTATCCATAGTAAAACACAACCAAAGGTATTGAGACCTTAAAATTTTATAGAAGTAATGAATGTGTGCACTCGGCAACAATGCACCTATCAAATAGGCTGACAATCCACAGGTGTCAAATAAATCCACCAAGAAGAAACACTAGCAAATAATTATAGCTAATATCTGGTGGACTTTTGGTGACAAGAGGGGAGCTATATGGGAGATGTTTACAAATGGGTGCTCGGGGTATCGAAAACCTTAATCCTAAACCCCAATCATCAGGAGTTTGGCTGCAAACAAAAATGCATTACGCAAAATGAAACGCTGATAATGGGAACAAAAGTTATTGTACTTGTGAAAGCCATCGTGTGTTGTAAATGCCGCACCCTTTCTTGAATGGAATAATTAATAATGTGGTTGCTGTTCAATTATTAAAAATTTCCTTTCTAATCGATTGCATTCGAACATGACGTCATCGATCTTCAAAGAGTACCGCAGGAATTCGACACTTATACTAATAAGTACACCTATAGCGATATTCCAATACTTTAAAATCGTTAAAGAGTTTACTTTTTGACTAGATCAATCCATCCTATTATAATCTTACGAGCACTTGCTCAAAATTCGGTAGTCGATAAACCAAGCACAAAACTACATATCGTTTCAAAAGTGAGATATGCATGAATCCGGGATTCTGACAAGCCACAATTAGAACTAGTTCAAGTCAAAATCAGTGTAGTCTTAACAGCAGTTAATCGATAGTATTATAAATTCCAGTATCATTTAGGATAATAGGTACATTCATTCACGCAAGGACATAAGCGACACAATGTTAAAACGATTACGTAACGACCAAGTCGATATTATACACATGTATTTAGATAAAAAAGCAAAACAATAACAAACAAAAGCTAACGTCGAACTTGAGGCGAAGAAAGTCAATTAAAAAGTAGTAAAAAAGTAGGTACTTGATTCAACGTTTGAAAAAATAATAGTAACGCGGATAAGAGGGGAAAAAACAATAGTTAACAGGAATGTGTATATGTATAGATTTAGCGCCATGTTGCGTTATTCCAACGATTCTGTATTACGCACACTCGAAAAATAGTCGAAATGAGATAGAAATTCAGTTAGCCACAACAAGAATCTAAATTAGGACAAGAAATTTGCATCAGCTTGGCTTTTGTGGGGGAAATATACATGTATCTTAATGACAGCTCATAAAGCTACGTCTATTTGCCACGTGATCACTGATTATGAGAGCTGAATTATACAAAACAGCAAACCAGTAGTGTGACGTACATGTACAGCCGGGATTGATCGTCACATGTTCACAAGTCTTTTTGGACATATATATGTGTCTTATTGCTGACCATCAACCGAATTTGCGCACCATGTTTTGACCGACACCGGAAATGTCACGACCAATACTGAGAATGTTACTAAAATGACGTCATCACGGCTTTCATTGTTTCATGATCAGTGCCGACAGAAGTGTAAAATAGGGCTAAGAACGGGGGGGGGGCTGAAGCCCCTTCTTATGAAACAACACCACCCCCGCATTATTTTCTTTGGTAATTTTTCAATGTTTGGAGGGCTAATTAGAAGTTGAAGGGTTAAGCCCCCCAAGCCTCCTCTATTTACGCCTATGGTGCGCGAATTCGTTTCTTGCTGAATATTCTACTCGTTTTTGTTGTGCGTCGATTGAATGCGTGGAACATGTTCGATAGCCATAAGACATAATTCATCCTACCGATCTATCTGCATGCACTGTAGATACTCTTTACATTTCTTACTCTCGATTCATTCTCAGTGCACCCAAGCGGTCAGTCACTTAGCTAATCCTGTTCCTTCCAAGTGACTAACAGTAAGTCTTCGTCAAACCGAGTAGGTATCTCCGTTTTGAGAACGAACTGTAATTGACCTACTTCCCCTAGTTACACTAAAGGCAACAAAGTTTATACATAGCTCAAATTCAACTCTGGCAATCATCTCTCATCTGAACAGTTCACGTAAGCGTTACGAATTCTACGTGTTTATTTGACCCTTGGCTTGCGTCTTGTTGAACTGGTTGAGTCGAAAGCCGGTGACGTCCGAGATTTGAAGCAAACACAAACGTCGATCTATTTTCACAAGATCTGTGCACCTTCACGTTGACACAAGTGGACAATTAGTTAGTCCGAAATCCAGTTGAACAACCTGACCGCAGAACCGGTTCAACAGATACGGGAAAAAGGTTTTTAAAATTTTTCGCGACTTCATCAAAATGCGAATAAGTTTAGATACATCTAAACTACCTGGCGGAAAGGAACGGATCGTCAACGTTGTTCGATGTATACATTATTGTGTGCACGTAAACCTGTGTGCAGTGTAAAGTGTACTACTTCCCCCCCCCCCTGTTCTGTGAAGAAATTATAACTCTCCTGTTAACGCCATTTACTCTTCTTTATCGAAAGCCACAATGCTGTTAAATTTACATTTAATTAAGTTGATGGCCGCACGATGCAGTTTCTGGTTTGAATATTCCGATTTTACCGTTAATGAAATGGGTTGTGGGCAATTTAGGTATTCCGGCTGTGTGTTACTTGGTGAGCTGATTTTCTTGAATTACAAGTAGGGTGTATAGATAAAGGCGGATTGTGAGAATCGCGAAAATCAATCACGTTTTGGAATATTCAGTTCAATAATACAGCTTCGTAAAACAAGTCGAGATTCCCCACAAGGAAGCACTAATGTCAGTTACGCACGATGCTCAGGCTCCAGTGGATGAACAAGATTTTTAATGAATCTGGAAGCGTGGTCAAAGTTCGGGCGCCAACGAATGCACTAAAGAAAACAAAGTGTGAATAGAATCTGACTGGCATGAGTTAAATCGTGCGAGCGGCTGGAAGTACTGGTTGCTGAATTGGGCATTTGCTCTCGATTCGGGGTGCCACGAACGCATGAAAAGTGAGAAAAGTTTTCCATAAGGATGCACTGATGACAGTTACACATATTTACATGTTGGGTGAGTTTTTGAGTGGATATAGTAGAATAGTCGAAGTTTGAATGCCAAATGTATAGTGGGATAGAAAGAAAAAAACGAAGTGTCAAACAGGATGCGACAAGCAAGAAATGCTGAACTTGAAATGACTCAGGCTCCTGAATTGGAAATTGACTCTTTGTCTAGACGTCCACTACAGCAACAATTGTTTAAGAAATAAGAAACCCTATAAATATTGGTGTACACGTGATACATCTGAAAGAGTATGATGTTGGGCGACCTGGTGAAGCTTCAAGTCATTTTTCCTTTTTTTGTCTTCATTCAAACACATCCAAAGAACGGCTACCCGTTTGGTGGTTATTAGGGTATTTACCAAATTACATGACGGAAAAGTAGAAAATGACTCTGGGAGAGAGAGTGTGAATAATTAGTACTGTGTACACAAGCGCATACAGCCCACCTGTAGGGGAGGATTCATTAAGGGTAGACAAGTATCAAGATAATGCTAAAGATTCTTGCACTCGCAGGCTTTTTACTTTTTAGATGGTTTTCAGAGGATTGGAGTGGGATCTACCCCCCCCCCCCCCCGGCATACCTGAAACGCGCAGACCACTGGCAATGCGCTTTCGTGGTATTAGCTGTTATAAATAGAGCCAATTCGCATAATTGTTGAAGGAGTAAAATAATAGAGTCTTGCTCCTTTGGTCGATATTGCTTCTCTATCGTGCAGCGACGATGCTTTCAATCGCTTCTGGTACACGGCTTCGTAATGAAGACCTGAGTAAGCCCGCTACGTTTTTATTATTATACATTCAACAATCTACAACCGGCATGCAATTCCAGACAATTAAAATTATTCGCCATTCGCTGAACACTGAATTTCCTCGGTTCTGTCCGGTTTTGATTGCCCGCAGAGGACGAATCAACGGCGCTAACTGTTTACTTATGTCGGCGTGGTCGCTGTTTTTGATAATTCATTTTTTTTTCAACAAACTTTGTTAATTATTTGCACGTTAATGAACGCACAGTTATCCGTTTTTTCGATTAGCCGAAAATTCACAACGCCCAAAGTATTCCCATGCGTTTTCTGTACCAAAGGAAGGCAGACAGCTAAAAGGCACCAAGGGTCAGCGTCCTGGTTTCTATTTTATTAGATAGAAACTGGGTGCATGATCTGGGTAGAGTATGATAAAGACGACTGTGGTGAACTTTTCAATTCGTAGAATGTTCTTGCACTGGATGAATTTAGGCCAGGTCAGAGTGCAGCATTATTACATACTATGTCATACCATTCGAAACCCAATGATAGACGATAGAATAGCCGAACCATGGACATTTCATAAAGAGAAGAAGACTTCATCAGCAAAGTGGCCGCCTTTCGGCAGGGTTGAGAAGCCAAAAGTCCCATCCGTTTTGTGGTGAAACCATCTGTTAAACTATCAACATACAGTACAAGCTCGATTATTTCAACTATTTCAGCGCAAAAATCCTCTGCCTCTTATTTCAGCTTTGAATTATTTCAACTTCTCTTTATTACGTCAACTGCAAAAACGTATACAACGCATTATTTGTACGTTCATTTTTCCAATTTCCTACTTGTTGATACACAAGACAGTGGCGAAGTATCGGGAAGGAATAGCCCCTCTTTTCTTCTTTTACCTGTCTCCCCGCCTGGAACCGGTTATGTATGCAGTATATTTATATACTGTACTGTGTAACTTATCATGAAAATTTAAAAATATAAAGGCACATTTTAATGCACAATATATGTAATGTTTGTCTGACAATTTTGAACAGTATTAGTGTACTCAGAAAAATGAATGGGGGGGGGGAACTCTGTATTATTCCAATTTTCAGTTATTTCAACCATTTCATTCCTCAATTAGTTGAAATAGTCGAATTTGTACTGTATTCCGTCAAGTCTAATTTTGAAACTAATTGAACAACTGCGGACGTCTGCAGACCGGAGACGCGAAATGGCTTCCGACTGGCTATCTGTCAGTTCTTTTGTCAATTTTAGTGCGTCTTTTATCTATCTGTCAGTCTTTATGCTCGGCTCTGGAACTTTGTATTTGGCTTTTCCCACTTTTCTGAACAATACGTTTATCTTGTCTGTCACCCAGTCAATTTTTCTGTCTAACTGATCATTATTCTGCTTCAATCTGTCAGCTTGGGTAGCTGTACGTCAGTTCGTCTGTTTACTCGACTGGCCGACTGATTGTTTTTCTAAAAAAATTTTCCTGACAGCATACGCAACGGGATAGATTTTCAATTTATCAAGGAGCCTAGTTTGTTGGCCCGCTCTGCTGCTGAACCCCTCGATAAAACGCTGATAGGATTAATATGAGGGATGTATGCCTACATCAGTCTGTCACTTATATCATATCCTTGATGGACTATTATGCCTGAATTGATTGATCTAATTTAAGACTAGAGGACCAACGTGACTAATGAGGCTGATGTGATTGTTCTCATAGATGTCTGTAAGAGAAATATGCCTGAACTGACTGATAAAACAGGATGAGCTTAGGTGAAAGATAAAATTGAGAGGGACGCTGACTGTCTGGCATATTGACTGAACTAATAACTCATGAATGTGCGATGCCATTACATTATTAAAGTAAAAATATAACAAAACTGAAGGATATAACAGAAATAACGGAAACAACTCTGGTATCTTAAATCCTGGCACATAGTTCGGGTCAGTAGAGCACAGAAACGAAGATACTGAATGTGAGATAGGATGCAAAGAGCTAGAGAAATCTTCGTTCTTTCTCCATTTTTACCAACCGCAAGGATAAGACTGGCTAGTTGGCTGTAACCCTTTTTCCTGCCTCTCTGTGCACTTCGAAAACTGGCTCGCTTACTGGTTCTCTTTTGGTCTGGCTGGTTGCCTGTTCTCTCGTGTGACCACATGATGAAATAAAAGGTAAGTCTTTGGAATTTTCGGATTGTAAATAGAATATCTGTTCATCCGTCTTTCTCCGGCAGAACGACAGTGAGGCGACGGCCAAATTTCTAAGACAAGTAAGCGGTCTGGAGACATGATATCAAAAAATTTCATTTTTTCCACTTGTATTTTCTAAACGTTAACGCTGGTGTTCATACAAAATTACACACAGGGTATTTACTGAAGTCGAAAACAAAAACTGGGACACGTGAGAAATACATTTTTTCATTTTTCTCAGGGGGGGGGGCGCTGTTCCTCAGTTCTGCAAGGTTGATTTTTGATAATCTTCACAAGAAAATAGATCAATTTAACTTCATTTTGGAAATGTAGGTAACTTTTGCGGGACTTCGTTGACATAGGAGATACTGAAGAACTTGAAGAGTCAGTAAACACCCACCTGCGGAGCAGTAACATATCAAAAACACAGAGTTTGTCATTTCAGTTTACCAAAGAAAACTTTTTTACATCACAACTGGCTTCGATATACATATGTATTTCTCAAATTATTCCCCATCTAGACAACCACATAACATTAGCTGGCATGACTTAGCTTTCATGTTTGAACATTCTTCAACGCCAAAACAATAAGAGAGATGGGTTGATCGCTTTTACGGGCTAAAAATCATCTGGACTGACTTTCGCGCTCCCTACCCCCTCCGTGTTCTAAGGCCTATTTTTGCATATGCCTCATACCCAATGATGTACCCATTATGTATAATTTCGCGAAAACAAATCCGTAATTTCCATTGAAAGTACGCTGAAGAGCTGGACAAGTACCATCAACAAACATATCGATTACTAGTACCGCGATCATTGTAGATATCGTTAATAGGCATTAATAGACTGGCGTACTGGTTTCAGTGACGACCTTCTTGATTCATTTTTCGTTTCGAACTTGTTCCGCTCACGTTACATCATACAGGTTTCGTCGGCGCCTCAGGTGGAAGGAAAAATACGTACATAACGAATGAGAGTTCCAGCGATACAGAAAAAACTCCCTATTTCACGAGTTAATGTAGCATGAAGAGAGTACAGACTCCGATTTCAAAGGAATATACACCGATTAGACGAGGAATTATCGGCGTAAGCGCTGCATATAAACAAAAAATTCACTTCGATTAAACAGGCATTGTAAATGCAGGAAAGCAGCCAAAACGAGAAGGATAGCAGAAAAAATGTACGTTCAATAAAAAGGCATCCGAAGGCGATTTGGAATACGCTCAACTACACATCGATTTACTACTAATAGACCACGAGTATTCAAACTGCATTAACCGCAGAACTGCAGCAATTAAAATCTGGGAAAATCGTCGAGTGAGTAGAGTAAAAATGGAGATCGTAGGGCAAAACCTCCAGTATATTTTGTACGGAAATTCCTCCGTGTGATGTCACAACTCAAGAATGTCATGCTCGGTTGTGCTTCCTCCACAGGATGCAGTCGAACATAAAGCAAATTCGGATGTAAAATATATTCAGATAAGAGCAAAACCTGCAAGCTAACTCCATCGAATTCACGAATTTCCCAACGGACAAATCGACACAATTTTATACAATGAGACTTTGCCAGGTTTCAACACAAAATAGGTTCAAAAATAATCATTTTAATACAAAATTTAACAACTCACACGTGTTATCATACACATTACAACAAAGTTCTGGTACAGTTTGTACGAAAAATACAATAAAATGCAACAAGATGCAAAAAATGTTTGCAGAAATTTGTGTTTTTGCCCATTGGGTTATGTCACTGTGCGGTGTACTTACCATGGTACCGAAAATATAGGCAGTGCGTATTGTTTATATTGAGTAGTGAAACGAAAAAAGTATACGTAAGCAAATTGGTATTGTGGCGAAGAACGCTTCCGAACATGCGAGATAAGCAAAGAAAGATAGACACGTTTTGAGCAGCAGAATAGAAGTTTGATAACGAGAGCGATAAGGAGTTTCACCGATAACACCGGGATATATAAAGGCCGCTGGCCGACACCATATAGTCTAGTTTTGTATGCGATAAATGGTGCGTTTTCTAGTGATTTAGCTACTGTTTTTGTGTGTTTGTATTAGTGTGCCTTAAAAGTTCTTTATATGTGTTTTCGTGCGTTTTTTGGTGCGAATTCCGATACAATATATTGTATGCCCCGTCACTCTTTTGATTGTTCAATGTCATTCTTCTCTTTTCCATCTCTGAGTCCACATCCTCTCCACGATCATTAAATTAGTTATTCAGTTTTCTTATTTCTCTCAATATCAGTGATTAACCTTCTTTTCCAACATCTAATTCCTAAAATGTTCAGTTTTTCTCAATAACTCTTCCTTGATTCATGCCATAATCAAGCCTGATGAGGGAGGGGGGATACCCCGGGACCGGGACCCGATATTTTTAAAAGGCCTGAATTTCAACGCTTACAGCTACATCATACTGTGTATCTAAAGCAATCGCTTCTTACACCATGAAAGAAACCTCGTATCCTGTAGCTTATAATTTTTTCCCATCTGACAAAGAAGGAGTGGGGGGCGTGGAAATTCTCCCAGGCTTTCTTTTTCTCTCTACGGGGCTGGCCGCAATATTCTTTGAATGATTAAAAAATGCTAATTTATCCTAGTTCTTTTGTAACTAAATTCTATTACAAAAATTTTATTTTTTCATTTATTTTTCCCGTGTTATACTATGTACCTATTTTTCTTCCAATTTTTTCGTTTGATGACACCCTCTGCGAGAAGCAAGATCGGGTACGGCTTACTTGGGTTGTGACGTTACACGAAGGAATTCCCACAAGAAATGCACATACGGCTTTGGCTTAAATTGGCCAATTTTTCTCTACTCAAAAGAATAGTACGAGATTCCATCCTTCTCTCCTTCTTTCACTCTGGTTCTTTGAAAGCACCATTAGATATGGAGCTTCAAATGATTTATGACAATGCGTTCCCGGCAAACATTTGTACACAAAACCAATAATACTCCGTACACAAAAGACATTGAGCAAAAAAGACACGCAGCCTTATTTCTGTACCAGATAAGTATCTGAAAAAAATGCGAGAAAAAACGAATTGCCACAGTCTTTCCGTGAAGGTTTGATTACCTTTTGCAAAATAAAAACGGCAGGACTGTGATTACTTAAAGTGTAAATTTGAACTTCCTGACATTGTAATTATCACAGCAACTGCGTATCCACACGTCAAGACTGACACATAGTACCATCATGTATCTTCTACACGCGTTTATTTCGTCTACATGCAAACCCAGCAGAATCGTTTTTTTTTTCTCTCCATCAACTGTCACAGATGAAAAGAAATGAAATCGAGTGAACACCTAATGTTCTAGCGGGGGCGGGGGTGTATGCGTACATTGACCAGATCCAGATGAGATAACAAATTCTAAGCGCCTCAAAGTCAGCGAAGGTTAATAGCTTATTAGCCCTGAGGAACATCTTAGAAAGAATCACGAAGAACGACAGTACCGAACATCGAGCTTGTGTTCCACTGTTCAAAAAGTAACTTGAAATTAGCGACAAGAAAAACGATACGGGGACTTGGTAACCTCAGAAAAAGGAACTTTGGAGGCCAAAAGAGTCGTTGAGCCTACCGAAACTCTACGAGACTTCGAGAAGATTTTTATAGTATCATTCAGATTTCTACAACTAACTTAACATTCGTTAAGACTATGTTAAGATTGTTTAGGACGACTGAAGGATCGTTTCGGTCAAGTTGCCGGGCCGAGTTCCGTTCATCATTTTCTGCAGTTGTGAAGTGAATTTCTGGATCTGCCAGAAAAAGACAAGCGGAATAATTTCTTACTATTTTCCCAGTATGCTTCCGAAAAAACTGCGATTTTACAAGGACAAAACCGTAACTTTGGGAGGTTGCGGCTGTTGCTTTGAGGATTCTAATACTGGCTGCAGCTGTTAATCGATTTCCCATGAACTGTCAGCTGTAGCCAGCCATCAAAATGGCCAAATTAATAGCTGGAACCACCTCGCTCACAGCCTCAACTGGGACCATGCTTGATAGGGGAATTCAATTTCAATAGATCTGCTACAGTATGTTTGTAATGGCGGCGGTGAGAAACATGAATACACAGGATTGAGACTATGAGACGCAGTAGTTGCGCCATGATCGCCTTATGCAAAAGTAGAGAGTATGCTAACTGACATGCGTTTCGATGTTATTATAATATTATGTAGCCTACTTTGTTATTCAGTTGAAATATCGCGTGACGTAAGGAATCAACATCGGTTTTCTGTATTCATTCCACGCGAAGAGCAAAAATAGTCTCGTTTCAGAAAACATTGGAAGAACTAGGCTCAGAGAAGATCAGAGTAGAGGATAGCACGCTGTACTCAGGTCAGACAATATCTTTCAGGGAAAGCACGGGAAAAGAGCTCAGTACAAGAACACAAGCTTGGAGGAGCTTTTCGTAATTAAAACAAATTCATAAATGTAAAATGCCGCTAAGAACAAAAATAAAGATCTGGCAGGATGTACACTACCAGTCTCAAGCTACGATGAGCAGACGTGGGCAACCACTGAGGCACAAAATTTAAAAACAGCAAGAACACAAATCTTCATGGAACGCTCGATTCCGGGCGTAGAGAGAAAAGATAGATTACAGAACTTGGAAATAAGGCGGATAACCGGGGCCAAAGACTGTAGATACATAGCTAAAGAATTGAAATTTGATTGCACGGGGAACGTTGCCAGAGGGACGATGAAAGGTGGGAAAGAAGGGTGTTGAATTGGTACTCAAGGGAAGGAAGGAGAAACCCGGGGAGACCTTTAAAACAATGGCATGATGAATTAAAACGTATAAGAGGTAGGCTTTGGATAAGAGGAGCTAGGGATAGAAAGGTGGGGGAGATCTAAGCCCAGTCATGGACGCACTGATCGTGTAGATGATAACTAGTGTAAGAAGAACACTGTATACTTGGAAGGTTGTAAATAAAACACAAATTGCGGGGGGACATTTCTTTAGTGACCTGTTAGAGGTTAAGTTTCTGTTCATTTCTTTTCGTGTTCTGACAGAAGAATAAATCAGCTTAATGTGGAAAAAATATTGGTCTCCAAA
Source organism: Acanthococcus lagerstroemiae (assembly GCA_031841125.1). Classification (NCBI taxonomy): domain Eukaryota; kingdom Metazoa; phylum Arthropoda; class Insecta; order Hemiptera; family Eriococcidae; genus Acanthococcus; species Acanthococcus lagerstroemiae. Next base: position 5,783,994 of record CM063108.1, read on the forward strand.
ACACATTTTCAAAGGCCCATTCTCACTTCATCACAAAAGCCAAATATTCAACAGCTCCATCGTATCGACACTGATATATGCCTCCCAAACCTGGACCTGTACAAAAAAGGATCTCAAAAAGATAGATGTAGCGCAAAATGCAGAAGAAAGGTCAATAGTTGGAGCAAAACTAAGAGACAGAATACGATTAACAACAAAATAAATAACTAACGAGAAAGCAAAAACAAAAACAAGAAGGCTAGAATGGCAATAGGCGGGGCACAGAGCAAGGTATAGTGATGATAGATGGGCAAAGAAAGTTACTTCGTGATACTTGGGAAATGACAAGAGGGAAAAGGGAAAAGTAGATGGGGAGATGATATAGGTAATCCATTGGGACACAAACTATTTCACAGAGTATCACAGAACAGAAACGAGTGGGACCGTTAGATAGAAGTAACATGTCATGTATGTAATAAAGGATAATCGATGATAAAGGGGTGTATGGCGATGCACGCATGCGAAATTGGCCCCAGAACACCGCACCCCCTATCCCGAAGACGCCCCAAATGAGCCTGCGTCAGAATAGGGGGGATCGCTGAGGGGTAGCTCCTGCTACCCCCATTTTTCCTGTCGCCTCTTCACGACGGCGAATCAACGGCGTCTTATTCTTCATCTTCTTCGCTGTCGAGTCGCGTCGGATCGTCTTCTTTGTCCGTTGCTGGTAGCCGTCGTCGAAGTTGGTGAGATGGCGAGTGCCGGCATAGGGTGCTGTGTCCGCTGCCATTGTCTCAGCCACTCCCGGTCCACATTGCGACCCAACGTCTTCTTATCTTGATAAAGGAAGCTGCCTGATGCCAGCCCGCTCTACTCTTCAGCATGGTCGGGACCAGGTTCTCCGGTGTAAGCGGCTCAACGCTCGCGTTTTGAAAGGCGGCCGCCGCTTCTTCCCTCTCTTGGTCGAATGCCGGACACTCGAACAGGGTGTGCCAGGTATCATCATCTCGCCCTCCCGCAGCGCAGTAGGAGCACCGCGGGTTTTCTGCTACGCCCATCCGGTGCAGGTAATTGTTGAACACTCCATGGTCGCACATCACCTGCGTGAGGTAGAAGTCCAGCTGACCATGGCGTCTGCCCAACCACGCGTTAAGATCTTGTACTAGCAGTCGGGTCCACTTTCCCTTGGTACTGCGGGAGAGCCGCTCTTCCCACATGCGGAGCGTGGATGGCCTATTATCCCACTTGACTCGTAGCGCCGCACTAATCTTCGGTGGCACCCTCCACGTTGCGCTGTATATCCTCTTCCGCTCATCCGTTAGTAAATCCAGTGGCGATATACCTGCTAGCACGCAAACTGCTTCTGTGGAGACCATGAGATGGGCATTGACACACCTCGGTGCAGCCTTCCGTTGGATCCTTTCCGAATCGATTCTTCTGTACACCCTGGCACCGATGGCGTCGAATCAGATTGGAGCCCCATGGAGGACTAAAATGGCAAAGTTAGCCAGTAGCCTGAGTTTCTTCTCTGTCGGTCCCCCAAGGTTCGACATGAGTCGGCTTAATTCGGCTGCGACTCTCGCCGCTTTCTGCGCTGGCCTCTTCGCGTGTTCTCTGAACGACGCGACGGCTTGCTGCCGAAACACAGCCCGAGGTACATCAATAAAGGCTAATACGTAATGATAATAAAGAGGTTAACCAGTTCTACCCTCCTCTAATTTTTTCAATTTTTTTCTCCCTCCCTACTCCCTATTTCTGGCTCCTACATCTTTTGTTCACATTTGTCTGAATGTGTCTGTCTTTCACTGTAAGTATGTACATAAAAGAAAATGTTTACTTTACACCAGGCAAACCCGGTACTTTACTTAGTTACCCGGTACCACCCTGGTTACAGGGTGGTACCGAGGTAATACACTGTACCAAGTACCGGATGGTACCTGGTAACGGATAATATTGGGTACAGGGTATGAAAATTAGGTAAGACAGGTATTTTGCGGTCATGTTACCTACCCGCTGCAGTACCCTGACGTGTACGCGCATCAGAATGTCAACCACCCCAAGTTTCCGACAAAAGAACTTCAGGACACCGGAGAATTGCTCACAGTGAACCTCGTCTTCTTGTCCACCATTCTTGACTTGTGCGACACAGTCAAGACAGCGAAATCCAGTAATAAGAACCGCTTATAAGCTACAACTCATGTTATTTTCAGTAATCGCTTTTCCCTACACCTAAGCAGAAACGATGCTATGATTAATGGAGACCATCTATTTTTCTTCTTCTCCCCCCCCCCCAACAAGAGTCGAATGTTACAAGTCATGAACACACCGAGCGCTCGAGTCAACAAATAACAAAATGATTCTTCGAACACGTCCATTATATGGGTCAAGTTTAGAAAAGAAAACCCATTCGTTACCACGGCGTTCAAATTGGAAAAGACAACAATTATTAATTTCTAGGAACGTCTGGCGTCGTTCTCGCGCCGATGCAGAGCTTCGAGATATTCAAACCGATAACGTCGGTTATTCGGTATGCAGCAATAGAAGTGCATAGCGATACGTAATGTACTTTTTAATGTATTCAATCAAGGTCGCTATGCGGGTACGAAGCTAACCATTAGAAACGTCCGAAAGTAAAAGCCCACTCTGGTCGAAAAACGGGGGAGAAAAATTACGTGTAGTTATAATAAGATTTGATTTCAAAGAGCGATTACGTACAAACGTATGTACGAGCATGTACGTAAATGATATACCGGTATTACGAGCGAGTCGAGAAAATTACAATTATTCGTCGTGCTGCATAATATATACTTCCAGGCTGTGCCTGAACAGGGTTCAGGGACACCATGCGACTTTCTTCCAGCAAACGAGTTCGATTTTCTCTTGTGGTCGAAACAGTCGAAAATCGGAGCGACGAACGAAACGGGTAATCTTAGACATTCATCAATATTGAAATGTGTATAATATACGGTATACTATATACACATAGAGCAGAGAGTGTGTCGGGGTCAACTTATGGTCTTCAGTGCATGAAGTTCATCTGTGGAGGTATATACTATATAAACATCACGGAATAGCACCTAGATAAGTATGTTCAGACGCAGACGGACCTTAATCCTGAAAACGTCATTGCATGTGAACAGAAAACCTTAGTGGTGAAGATCAGTCCCCATTCGCTCATTTCGCTGATGTTTCTGTTTTAGCAACTACATTGGACTACCAATACTGGAAACTCCGATGTTATGAAAATCCTGGTGGCAGACACGTATTTCATCCATTACACTACTGAACAAAATGAAATTTTCTGTTTGCACAACGCATTTAAGGAGGTGATTCTTGAGTACTTTTCAACGCTGAATACAGTGCCGTCGGCCGTTTTTCTCTATCACGTTTAGTTTTTCTGATCAAAAACAATAAAAAATTCAACTAAATGTGTTCAAAAAGAGGTTTAGGAACTGAATGTGGTCATACTGATTCGTGTTGCGTGTTGCGGTCGTGTGTAGTGGTGTGTATTCAGTCTGTTTGTTTTTTGTTATTGTGGTCTGATAACACTGATAATATCAGTCAGTGGTACCGCTTATTCCAATGCAAAAACAAAATGGAAACGAATTTCAGTCGTTCAGAACTCCGAATTATGACGTGATAGAGAAAAATGGGTCGCAGTATCGTGTTCAGCGTTAAAAAGTACCTCAGAATCACCTGTCGAAATGCATTGTGCAAAATAGTTGTTCAGTAGTGTTATGTGTATTTTCGCTCTTCCTAGTATCGGTGAGCACAATGCTAAATATCCTCATAGTAACAAGCCTGGCCGTTAAAATGCTAGGGGCTGAGTCCAAATGCGCTCAGCGTATTTTAAATGGAGTTTCAGGTACTGGTAGTCCAGTGTAGGTATTTGGTTTTAGAGACTTCCTTCTCGCCATAGTGAGGAGTTAGTTACAAGCGTGCGGCTAAGGTATACACTATACACTATCGCCATTCATACATTGCCCATTCAATATCTCTACTTTAGAAAATTTCCGAATTTGGAACCGGATGATCTCGAGTACAAGGTAGGATTTACAAAACGATTTTTCAGTAAACACTTAATTAACGAGGCCTTCGTGGAAAAAAATGAGACTAGTACAACCAACATTTACTGTAGACAGATAAAATTCCGTTCCGAACACTTCCAAAAAAGAATTGAATTCGTGACGGACGTAGACTGAAATATCAAGAGACTCAAATTAGAAATCATTTATCTTCACAAAAATGCAAGTATACCAACTTTCATAGACTGATTTTTCGTACTGATATCAAACTAGTACATCTTAAATAACACCTCCATTCATAATACAGTTAAATAGTACATTCCCACATACATTAAATGAGGTAGTAGTGATTTTTTCACACAATATTCGGGATGACGTGGGGGTACTCTAGTCAAGTTTTCGACTTCGGGGCTCCTCCGGAACTTCGTTTCCCAGCCCAAAAACTGCAATCGTTTGGCACTTTTTCAGTTTTCGGATATTTTGACCAGGAAGGAGTGGTTTTTTCACCATAACCACGCATACCTTTTTTAAACTAGATAAAATGTTTTTTTTTTGTCTCTGTAGACCTAATAGATTCTGAGATACAGCTTTTCAAAGTTAGGTGTTTTTTTTCAAAGTTGCAAATATGTAGCAATTACCTTTGTTTAACTTCATAAAATCGCCCTGGTATCATCACAAATCACTTTCATATGGTTCAACGAAGTAAATTTTTACTCAATTTACATTTTAGAAAGGTGTGGGTGGGGTCGGGGTGAGGGGAGGGGAGGGTCGGGGCGAGGTGAGTGGAAGAGGCACGTTCGAAACTCTAAGCCTGTACAAAACAAATCCACGAGGAGTGATCAAAATCGCAACCCTCCACAAGTAACACTTCCTTTTCGCGTTTGGACACTCCTGTAGATGCGCTAGTGTCGTGGACGAAAAGATGACCAGGGTATGTTTACCACAAAAACATGTACAAGCAAAATAAGGTCTAGCATCTTCAATATTGCTTTTTATGAAAAACTGAAGCGAACTGAAGTGTTAGCCCTTATCATTTTCTTTCAGATGAGCCCAACTTCAGTTTTTTTGCACAACATTTTTGTCACTGATCATCTTTTCATCTAAATACACCAATCGGCGCGCCGAATTTCAATAGGCCGCTAGAGAGCGACTCTTTAGCGTCCAAACGCGATTAGACGAATCTTAAATTTCAATTTACTGTAACACGTTTCTCATCCCCAGGTGATAGGGAATTCAATTGACAACAAAATCGAATGGAGTTTGAACAGATGCGTATTTTCTTCTTTTTTTTTTTTTTTAAATGGAAAAAGCCTTTTTTTACAATGTGAAATGGCATTGAAAATTTCCTTATTGATTTAATGACGTATAACAAAACAGTATAACTAATTATCTACTTCTTTACAGTAAACTAAGGGGAACATCGATTGTGATGTCCGGTATATTTTCGCACGACTGCCTATTGCAATGGCCGCAGACAATGGAGCATTTCAGCCCGGCTTTTCTGTAGCTGCAGGCGTTTTCAATTGTAGGCCCGGAAATAGTGCAACCTGGCAGCATCAGCAGTGGGAGGAAGCCTGGTTAAATTGAAATTCGTCTTGGCTGCAGCTTTGGCAAATAACTGGTACCGCAGGGAATTAGGAGTGTCAACGCCTGGTTTGTCACCATAAATGGTGAAAATGATTTGTTCCCGGCGTCGCTATTTGCACAGGTGTTTCCGTGAGATTTAAAAAAACTGCAGCCTGCTCCTTCAGTTGAGGGTTCCGCTCCAGTGCAGTGAGCAGTTTCACCTACCAATGGCCGAAGAAAGCTGAAGTAGAATCGCAACCGCTGAAAGCGTGGTCGAATGAGATGAGGTGGTGGTTTCCCAGAGTTATGGAGGCAGGTGAGTAGAAAACGTCTGCCGTTTTTCCTCGCTCACACTTTTGGAAGTACACGTTCGCTGGTCCTACCAGGCCAGTGAATATGACCAACACGTCGATATCTTCTCCTGCTATGATCACCACTTCGCAATCACTGGCTTTGACAAGGGCTGAGATGACAATCAGCCTATCGGCGTCTTCCTCGGATTGGAGAACCTCAATTCCGTGTATTTCCATTTTGCTCTTCCAACGCAGCACTCGAACGCGAACAGTTTGCACTTTTTTTTTTCTTTCACAAGTACAACGTCACCTTCTCGCAAACTCTCACCACATATAAATTATAAAACACGTCGAAATCTTTGAAGTTCCAGGTTCTGACATCCTGATAATTCGATCAGAACGATACTACTTTTTCGATTGCATCATCCAAATCACACTATGAAAACGAATATGACGTCACGATGTACACACCGAATGTCGGCGGTTCGTCCGTACGAATGAGGGGTTCGACGGCCTGCTATCGGTGCCAGGTGCCAATTACCCAAGCGAGGGGAGAAGCCTGGAATCGAACACAAAGGAACAGAGGAACGTTGGGCCCCTCCAGGCAAAGGGACTGACAGGAATGCAAGATAGAGACCCATCTCAACTCTCTTTCTTCCTTCTTCCAAGTTACTGAACCTACTTCACAAATGGTACCAACCAATGATAGCACTGTGCCATTTTTTAAAAATTAACTAGTCAACTTATCGTTTTTAATCATCATCCCTCCTCACCCACACCTTTCTAAAATGTAAACTGAGTAAACATTTACTTCGCTGAACCATGGTGTGGTGGGACGTATGGCGATGCACGCATGCCAAAGTGGCTCCTATGACACCGCACCCCCGGCCACAGGAACTACCCTTTCGTGTCAGTGACCGGAGGGACGCCTTGGGGCCGGGCCCGAGCCCCCATTCATACGTGCCGGAACGGTGCGCGCGTCCTACCAGGGCCACCATGGGGTTCCCTACTGACCGAGGTCCGCACTCCCTGAGCACTCGCCTGAAATTCAGGTCCCCCACGGCCGGACGCACTGCAGCTTTTCATAATACAGCTATCCACTCCTTCCTGGTCAAAATGTCCGAAAACTGAAAAAAGTGCCAAAAGATTGCAGTTTTTGGGCTGGGAAACTAAGTTCCGAAGGGGCTCCGAGGTCGAAAACTTGACCAGATTACCCCCACGTCATTCCGAATATTGTGTGAAAAAATCGCTACTACCTCATTTAATGTACGTGACATCGATTTTGGATTACAATTTAACTGTATTATCAGTGGCGCAGCCAGCCTAGTGTTCGAGAGGTTCTGGTCGTGACTAATGAGGGAGGGGGTATTAAAGGGGTGATAAAATTAAAAACTCACTATTTGACGGGCTGCCTACCTGTACCTGTACATCTTCACTTCATGTCAATTGTATTCCACATTATCAGATTGACATGAGCGATCTGTCAGCGACTGTCGGGTGCGCGTGGACACTTACGCAGATCCGGGGAATGTATTTCCCGGAATGTTCCGGTACTTCTTGGTGAACAAGTGTGAGGGCACGCAACGGTACGCGTGACACACACGTTGCACACGCTTCGAAATTTCCACCGCAGAACAATGGGAAAACTATGTGACATTTTGGGTTGATCAGAAGGATCGTGGCCGACTTGAATTACTATACGTGGGTAAGTGCAAACGTAGGATCATGGAACTGTCAGTAACTCCCGAAGGCTTTGGGTCAGCGGTGTCAGCATACTTCACGATTTTACTCGGACCCTCGGTCTCGTCTGATGATTGCAAACCGGAGACCACGACCCAACACAAACCAGACGTGCATCCGTAATACAATACGAGCACACTGATAAGTTCGAGTCTATAAAAGTAGAAAATAATATGATTATTAAAATACCACCGCAGCGAATTTGCTAATACTCAATGGCACGGCGGTTAATCGGTCATCCGGTTGGTGTGTGCATATATTCCGGTTACGATTTATTATTTCTGACGAACGCCGATAATTATCTAACCGTTAGGCGAATAGGTAAGACGAACCGCATATACCAGTATGCTTTTATATGATCTTTTTTCTTTTCCTTCCTGTCCCATTCTTCTATGAGAGCACCTATGTACTCGTATTTTAATTTCAGTTTCAACGCAAACTATTTACTAGCCATTAAAAAAAAATACTGCAATTCAATTAAGATTAGCTCGTATGAGTAAACTGAAACAACCAATTATAGTCAGGCTGCCCAGATCATATTCTTTTTAGAGGAAAATACTCTTTTGATACTGTAAGAAAAGAGAACTCTATCTTTTCCCCAAAAATGTCAAGAAGTACTCTTTTGTTATGCTGAAGCTGATAATAAAAGATACTAGGGGGCTTTGCCCCCTGGCCGCTTCGCGGCCCAACGCCCCGCCGTCACTCGCTTCGCTCGTGCCGGCCTTACTCGGCGCTTCGCGCCTCGTCCATCCCCCACAGTCCTCAGTGTTTGGTCTGAAACCTTTGTTCCTGAGTTGAGGGTTGCTTTGTGCTTCTTTTGCTCCCCCTCTATCAGCGGTCCTCAATCTTCCACCATGAACCCCCACAAACTCCTCCCCCACAATGACCATAGTCCTCCACCTAGTATCCCCCGATCACCCACTTCCACCCCGAGTGCCCTCAATTAGGACCACGTCCTTCGACCGCCCCACACCACTATGGCCTTCATTTCTGTTCACGTACCACATCCCCACCAAGACCTCCTCACCCATCACTACGACCTCCCCAATGGCGGCCTTAGTCCCTCTCTACAGCCTTCCCCTTCCGCGGCTCCATCTCCTCGCCCAACCACCACGAAGATCCACTGGTCCTCCAACCAGGAGCTTCCACGACCATGACCATCTCTCCCCCACGAGAACCCTTCCCTTCAAGACTAGCTGCTCGGGACCAGAAACTTCCGCACCATGGCCTTCATTTGCCTTCCCGGCCGCCTCTCTCACCAAGGACTTCCTCCTCCACCAGGACCTCTTACTCACCATTACCCCCACACCACCCAGGGCCTTTATCCACCTCCTGAAGCCACGCCACCCATGGATCTCCTTCCCATTCTGGAGCTCCCTCCACCATGAACCACCTCCTAGGAGTAGGCTACCCATGGAGAAATGAGCAATTAGTGGGGCAGGGTAGGCGGTCCGCGGTCTCTACTCCCTCCCAATGGCGGCCATAGTCCCTCTCCACAGCGTTCCCTTCCGCGGCTCTATCACCCTTTGGCCTCCTCGCTCAACCACCTTGAAGATCCTCTAGTCCTCCAACCAGAACCTTCCGCACCATGGCCTTCATTCGCCATCCCGGCAGCCTCTCTCACCAAGAACTTCCTCCTCCACCAGGACCCTTTCCTCACTATTACCCCCTCCCCGCTCGGGGTCTTTACGCCCCTCTACAGTCACCGCCACCATCGTGGTTTCCTCCCTTTTAGGAGCTGCCTCCTCTACCATGAGTACCTCTTACACCTCCGGGCCTTTATCTACCAACATTTTACTGCCCCTCTAGGATCCTCACCCACCACTACCTCCTCCTTCCTCAATGGCCACCCTCTCCTACTTAGGATTTCCTCCGCCACAAGGACCTCTTACCCACCACTACCCCCTGTGCTTCATCTCCTTTCAGAGCCCCTGTCCTCACTGTGGCCCTCCAACCCCCTACCCCCTGTGCTTCATCTCCTTTCAGAGCCCCTGTCCTCACTATGGCCCTCCAACCCCCTTGAAGATCCCTGACCATCCACCCAGCTCTCACAACCATGACCACCCCTCCCCCGAGAGCCCTTCCCCTTCAAGACCCTACCCCGCCACCAGCCCCTCCCGCACAACGGCCATTTCTCTCCGAGGTCCCCTCTCTCAAGGACTTTCTCCTCCACCAGGTCCTGGTAGGCAACCTGCAGCGACTTGTGATCTTGAAAATTATGGGTAATTATGTCATTTTATGTCTTTTTATGTCGGTTATGTCTTACAACTTGGAGATCTTTTATGTTAGAACAGATTATGTCCTTAAAAGTAGCTGATCTGCCCCTGCAATTTTTCTGGTTCTTAAGTAGGCAACCCGCAGTGCGTTTTTTTTCTCCCGGAGGCAGTGGCGGTGGCGGATTTTACGTTTTTCGTATCTTTTATGTTAGAATAGATTCTGTCCTTAAAAGTAGCTGATCTGCCCCTGCAATTTTTCTGGTTCTTGAGATAGAGAGATGTCTTTCTTTATGTCTTATTATGTCGGTTATGTCTTAAAACTTGAAGATCTTTTATATTAGAACAGATTATGTCCTTGAAAGTAGCTGATCTGCCCCTACAATTTTTCGGATGTTTAGATAGGCAACCCGCAGTGCGTTTTTTTCCCGCGGAGGCGGAGGCGGCGGTGGCGGATTTTACTTTTTTAGTATTATATAGAGAGAAACATAATATAAATGATGACTAATAGCGTGATAGCAAAGGCAAAAATTCGATTGAGATTGAGACACTCGCTCTACGACTAACCTTGCCCAAAAAGTTGCCTGTTAGAACATGGCATCCGCAGGTGTGAGAGTATGTGGCCATGGCCCAGCGAGCAGGTCTTCCTGACGCTACCATTGGTAGGGGTCCCGGGGGTGTGGGCCTGTTTCCGGGGGACTGGAGTAGGCTGAGGCTGGTTGGTGCCTCTGTGGAGTGGAGGCGGTGGGAGCCCCCGGGTGGTGAACTGTGCACCCTTTTGGCGGACTCAGACGCAATAGATACACGGTATTCACACCTTCGGCCTATTTATCATCCGAAATTCAAAATTCGGACATAGGAGACGAAAAACTCCGAGAATGAAACCATCTTTAGGAGACGCAAAACTCCGATGAATAAACTCGGCCAAAGCTGTTACGATGGAAGGCTCCTACTTTCCCTCGCTCGCAAGTGTGGGTATCCACGAAGCAGAAAAGCTGAGGTATAGTAACGGAAAGAGTAGGTCACAGACTACTACCCTGTGGTCAGGAATTGTCCTTCAAAGTCTATGGAACGGAACCCCCCCCCCCACACACACACACAGAGAAAAACCATAGCTGCTGCCTTGGAGTAAGGAGTGGGTCTTCCAACGGCTAAGGGAGAAGAAACTGTGACAGAGACTCGTTGTCCCGACAACGCAGGTGGTGATCCCACCACCGGGATATATCTAGTGTGACTGGTATCCACTCCAGACAAATTTTCCACTACTCGCAACCAAATAGGAAGCTTCGGATCGGATGGATTAACAGGGAACCTGGACCAAGAAAAAGAATGATGGATACGTCCGATCCATCCGAGGGAAACACATTAACATAGATAGGCCACCCTAGGCCTACGCGCCACACGGACACCACCACCACTCAATAGCCGTCCGAAATCGTGTATGGCAAAATTGCTAATCATGAAAATTAATCGTCAATTTCTTAGCAACCATTTGGTTTTTTTGGCTGTATGTCGAGTCGGGGAACTACAGGAGACATTACTAACGGAGTAGCTGTTCCATGGCTCAGTAGGTCGGCAATAGAAAATCGAGAAAAAAGAAGCAGCGAACGTATTACAATCGAAAAAGCACGTAACACTATGAGAAACAAGCGACCTCGTCTCGGTGACACATCTCATGTCATACCGTGTCATGTCAGCCGAACCAGTAATCGCATCGTGAACGCTGTGGACTATCTCCGACTGTGGACATCAAAATCACCCCCCGCCCGGTGACCACCGAAGATATTTAACCGCCATATACATACGATGACAGAATGTCGCATTAAACATACTTATACATGTCGCAATTTCAAGGTTACCGTGGTTGCATTTTATTATTTATTTTTTCTCCCTTTTATGATCCTAATTGTCTCTTTTTTCCACCAGCCATGCCACCGCACACGCCCGTTATCGTTGCATACTAATGCCCTCGTAATAAATGTAATTAGAATTTCAGAATCGAATGGAATGAATTGAAGAAGAGAGGCAAAAAAAAAAAGAAAAAGAGTAGCATTATCGCCTATTGTTCGCATATATCTGGTAATAATTCGTGATTCCCATGTACATGTACACGGACTGGTTTCCACTTCCAATGGCGCGCATAGCTTTGTACGTATCAACGCACATGTACCATAGGTTCAAGTTCACGCGGAGTCGGCCAACAACAACTATAGAAAAATATACACTACATAATAATATACACTATACACAATACATATTTCAGCTTGAAATAGTTTTTCTGTGCTAACATATCGGTTTAATTATTATAGCTTCGTTTCGCGGTATGCGATGTGCAGCGAACGAGTGTCGACGTATCTATGTGTCAGAAAAGTTTAATGAATTCGAAATTACGTTGAAAATATATTGAAATTTTCACCGATTCGCGGAGAAAGCGCGCTATAAATTTTTTGCACGTAAATATATTATAATAGAGATTTTGCAAGACGCCAACGAATGATAATTAATTCGCGTGATTTCTATACGCACACACGAGAGCACTGTGCACAGTAGGCATACTACCGAATAAATCACAGACTGTCAAGACCAGGGGCGGACAACGACGAAGAGACGTCTCGGGAAATACGCGGGAAGGGCACTCTTGTTCCTGAGAGCATCTCCATCCCGCCTTTCAAAACATATTACGTACTGAACTAGAGGCGAGGTGGGAGCAAACAGGCAACGGGGTTCTTCCTATTTCACAGAGAGGTCCATTTCGCTAGCCCCCATTACAAATTTCTCGTTCAAAATGAAGTGCACAGCCATGTTAGCCAATCCAGTCAGGCCTACTGTCGAAAACAAGGAGCGGCTTCATTCAGCTGAAGTCCGCCAACTCGTAAAATTTCGACGTAAAGCCAGGAAAAAATGGCAGAACACCCAAAGGGGTTCACTCAGCTTTCCAGAGAGGTCACGGCACTCATACGACGTGTTAACGAAAAATCCCTGGAAAATTACCTCGCTAACCTGTCGCCTTCCTTGTGGAAAGCGACTAAACTACTGAGGCAACCGTCACTGGCGTAGATCGCCGACTGGGGAGTGGGCTAGATCCGACCAGAACAAAGCTGACCTCTTTGCTGATTAACTCGCTGAGACCTTCACGACCCATATATGCTAACCACAAACAAACCGGAACTTACGTTTGAATCAAAGGAACGCGTCCAACGATATTGCGCAAAAGATGGACAAACTGAATCCAAAAAAAAAAACAGCCGGCCACGATTTGATACCTTAGATTTGGATTCAGCTTGATTGCAAGATGGAAGGATCTTTCAGATTCGGTTCTGGCTTCAGAAATATTTCGGATACAGCTTCACTGATATGATTAGATGATTACCTCAGCTTTAGTTTTGGATTTAGCTTCGAGTTTCGACTTCTCGTCATCCGGTCATCTCATTCTTTTCTAATACCAAAAATATTCACCAATTCACAACTGGACTGATCTGAGATAAGAGGTTCGATCTTTCAATCATTGAAAAGTGTTAATACTTAATCAGCTGTGTGCATTCCAGACAAGCAAGGTAAGCGCCGCTTACCCTAAAAATACCCGAGAAAATAAGTTTTCATATGCAATACAAACTTCAATTTGTAACAAATAAAAGATCCTGAAACATTGGGCAAAACAGCGACTGTATTGACGCTTACAACGCTTACGCTTGAGTACAAATTCACAGGAGAAGTAAACTGTTCGGCGTTTGGCAATCTTCATACATACATGTATACGTATTTGTATAGGCCAGCAAGGTGTGTGTCGGATCCAACGCTTCTTTTCCATACAGCACGTAACATTACACGACTCATGCTCCAGCTCCGTGTTCATTACCAACACAAAAATACACTAGCATGTTCAACGCGACAAAACCTATGCGTTTGGTTACGTTCTGGAAGCGCTTTGAGTCCAGCTTGGCTCGGCTTGGCGACATACAAACGTCAAAGTTGGCAGTGAAACGTGAATTATGTTCTTCTACTAGTCAACACGTTGTGTTTGAATGCTCCGTGTTTTTTTGCCCACAAAATGCGTAATCGAGATCTTATTGAAAAATGGTTTTCGCGACTTACTCTTAATGAACAATTAGAAATTATCAATGGTGGGAAGCCTAAACAAGAATATTACCATTTTTAAGAACTGAGCAAAAGAGAGGTGGTTTGAGTTTTACTAGACATTGCCACGTACTGCAATATGAAAACATTTTGTGGATAACTGGTTGTGAAGATGGTGGAAAACTGTTTTGTTGGCCATGTCTATCCAGGGACGTACCGATAGGGGGGGGCAACTTCCTCCCTGTAAGAATTAGTCGCTCAGCAGTTAGGAAAAAGCCAACAAGTCCAAAGGTTTTTTTTCCCCCAGTAATATTCGGGAATTTTGAGCCGAGTAAGTTGGAAATATCCAACAAGTCAAAGTTTTTTTTTTGTTTGGATACTTGATGATACTTTGGTAATTTCGAGTTGAGTCAGTTGGAACTTTAACAATGTTTGCCCCAAATTTTTTCCAATAATTGAAAACGGAGCCTGACTGCGCAGGTAGTATTTCTTACGCAAGATTATATAAGCTAGTTTTGAAATTTTGATACATTTGGATTTTCTGCAACTTGAACTGGAAATTTCCGTTAAGCTCGTAATTTGACTACAATGTAGAATCATAAAAAATTATCAATGTACTCAGGTAAGTACTCACGTTATTTGAATGATGTAGAGAAAAATGAAAATTGAATCAAACTCACCTGAAACAGACAAAAGACAAGAACTGTTAAGATCATTTCAAGATTTACTCTATTTACTAGTATTTTACAGTCATATGAAAGCAACAGCGGCAATCTTCAGTTTTGTGACTCCGCGCGTTTTTAATAATTATTAAGATATTCAGATCCACGTATACGTAGTCAGCAGAGGCAACCCATCAGCCATTGGGGACAATGATAACGCAACCAAAAAAGCAACCCAGAACCCAAATATTGATAAGTGGAGGATTGGTGGTTTATTTCAATTATCTAAGTGAAACATTAGTAAGAAAAATAAATAACTAGAACGTCTTCTGCGACACTGAGAACCAATAACTTTCGACCTATCTGCAGGGTAGCCACTTTTTTAGAATGATTTTCTCTAATTTTTCCCGGGTTTTCAGACTAATTTTCCACATTTTCTCAGACATTTTTTCAGCTAGTATTGTACACAGCGTTGAGAATACGTTATAAAAGAAAATAAGTCATTAGGCTTTACGCTGACAATATTTTTGAAAAATAACGTATATTCTCAAATTCTCATTATTCTCAAAAAGTTCCCTGATTTTCATCAGAATTATAGCAATCCCTTACTTTTCCTTACTGACAAAATTCCAAGACTTTTTCCGGTTTTCTACCCTGTATCCGGGCTACAGTGATAAAATTTTATTCATTAAAATAGTCGTGACCAATACTCTGACACGGCAAGACTACAGCGGGATTATTATGTTAGAAAGACACTTCAACCACTCTCATTTTTAAAATGGCAATGTAATAAATTTAGGCGCAAAGAAAGTACAATACAAGAAAATATGACATGGGCCAGGTCCTAATCTCACTACTCATCATTATCCTCACCCACTAACACGAAAAGTACGCTCGTTCGCTGTAACTTTAAGAGGAAAAAAAACTATCGTGAATTGCAAATGCCGCTCTTTTCAACTTGAAATAATTAAAAAAAGAAAAATAGTGAGAAAGGAAGAAAAAGTTTTATAGAAGCAAGAAATTAACGTTTTGATGAAAAATTACATCAATTTACATTTTTAATTCCGGAACAAAAGATTCCCCGATTCGTTGTATTTCCGAGGGCGTTTGGGCTCGCTTTGGTCGATGAATTTTCATGGTTTTCAAAAAAAAAAAGGGGGGGAGGGGGCGGGAGTTCCAACCAACGATTTTATATTTTCAGTTCAGAGCTTCGTGATGCTAACGTTCCAGTAAGCCCCTAAATATTTTTCATTCTTGAGTTGAACGTGTGGCTTAGTAGCATTATTTTTCGTACGAATTCATAGTAACAGGAGTGTATCACACCATAATTTGAACATTTCCATGGAAATTTCTATTAACAACACGGTTGCAAACTGTAGTCTCGCAGATAAGATCAAGATCAATGAGCACATGGCTGGAAGAATGTCAAGTTGAGCGTCGAGCGTGTCGGGGGGAGGGGTTACAGTTTTCGCTCAAGTATACCCATGGCTGTAAGATGTGAAACTTTAAGTATTGCAAATTAATCGGCTGCTGATTGCAGCCGCGCAGCCAAGATCAAGATCAATGAGCACATGGTTAGAAGGAAAAATAATTTCCACCTAAATGTGGACCACTGAACTGAATTGAAGATACGGTTTCCAAACTGCCCTTAGTCCAAAACAAAAATTGAAATGCGGTTTTCAACGCTACCTAGTGGCCAATGCGAGCACTACAAAAGTAACTCTATAGAATCTTGATACCTCGTTCGATGGTCGAATTGCGCGCATTCAAAGAGCAGCGCCGGTGCAGGCAGTGTTTTGTTGTTTTCTTGTAATTACATCCAGTGCCAAACTGCCCTTTGTCCACGACTTCCGAGCACTTTTCCTTCAATAATTCTAGATAGGCTGAATTCTTATTTTTGTGCGTTTTTGGTAGTATGGTAGAGAATTTAGGGTACTCGCTTGTACCATTTACAGAAGTTATCAATGAACTGGTACAGGGTAGCACAGTTTTTATCGATTTCCCCAAAAAATAATTTTTGGACTAAGGGCAGTTTGGAAACCGTATCTTCAATTGTAACCTTGAAAAGCAAAATCATCAGTGGCGTGCATTTCAGACAAGCAAGGTAAGCACCACTCACCCTGAAATAAAAAGATAATGAAACATTAGGCAAAACAGCGACCGTATTGACGCTTACAACGCTTACACATAAGTATACATAATGTGGTAGTTTCTATAAAAAGGGGTAACTTTGTCGATCGATCGAAGTCTCAGAAAAAGCGAAAAAATCAATTTTGAGATTTTGGTCGATTTTTATAGAAAAAACATCGCAATAACGATGAGACAAAATTTACGCGCGTGGGAGAGAAGAGGGAGAGAGAAAAAGAAAATTATGAAAGAGAATGAGAAAAGAATGCGAATGTCTGCGTTCGCTTCTTCGCGATTTTTCGGAGCTCACGAAAAAATCCGATGTTCTGAATTGTTACTAGGTAGAAGAGCGAAAAATTACCTTTCCAACAAGTCCTCGTCGAGGCTGGTAACGTGATTCCGCGGCGAGTTACGGCCGCTTGAAGGAGTGAGAAAAAAAAGTTTGTCTAACTGTAGACGCGTTTTTCGCGCAATCTCGTTATACTCATCTTTGACCACTTGGATCTCCGCAACAAAAAACGCTACAGATCTCGCCGATAGCTCGTTGAAACGGGCATTCATTCCTCTATTACCTACTATCCTTAACTCAAAATTCGTCGGATCGACAAAGTCACCCCTTTTTATAGAAACTGCCACATTATAATACATTCACGGGAGATGTATACTCTGTTCGGCAATCCTCGTACATATATATTTGTATAGGTCAGCGAGGTGTGCGTTGGATCTAACGCTTCTTTTCCATACTGCACGCATTGCACGACTTACGCTCCGCTTCCATATTCATTGCCAACGCAAACACACACTCGCATGTTCAACGCAACAAAACCTGTACGTTTGGTTGCGTTCTGGACGCGCTTTGAGTCAGGCTTAGCTCGGCTGGCTAAACACGACCATTGAAGTTCACAGTCAAACGTGATTATGTTCTTCTACTGGTGAACGCGGTATGTTTGAATGCTAGGTGTTTTTTTACCCGCAAAATGCGTAATTGAGACCATATTGAAAAAACTTTTTCGCGACTTACTTTTAATGAACAATTAGAAATTATTAATGGTGGAAAGCCTAAACCCGAATTACCATTTTCAAAAACTGAGCAAAAGAGAGGTGGTTTAAGTTTTACTAGACATTACCCCGTATCGCAATATGAAAATATTTAGTGGTTAACAAGATTTGTTAGGCATGTCTTTTCAGGGATGTATCAATAGTGGCCCTGTAAGAATTTTTCACTCAGCACTTGGGGAAATTTACAATTTCAATCAGGCGGAGTTGGGGGAGAATCCAAGAAGTTAGAAGGTTTCGTTTGCTTTGATTCTTGGGAATTGAGTTGCGAAGTTGGAAAAATCCAACAAGTCAAAGGTTTTTTTTGCTGTGATGTTTGAGAATTTTGAGTTGAGTCACTTCGATACTTGGTTATTTTGAGTTGAGACAGTTGGAACTTTTACAATTTGTGCCCCCCCCCCCCGGAAAAACTCTTCGGTGATACGTCCCAGTATCTATTATTCGTTACAGAAAAGAATAAATGCATAGGGAATGACCCTACACAGGCATACAACAATGTGAACAATTTCATCCACGCCATTTTGTAGTACCTAGCATGTTTCACACTTTTATTCTGATTTTTACTTTACCTCTACACTTATTGCTTACCTAGGAAAAATCACCGCACGCCACTGTACTTAATACTGGTAAGCTTTAGGTACTTTTCCCGGGACATTTTCAAGTTGATATGCGTCCAAATCCCGTATCACGGGTCATGGCAGTATATGGCATCAAGCCGAAACCGAAGTCATTAAAATCTAATACATTACGGCCTCGTTTCAGCTTCAGTAAAATTGTATTATGAACTTCAGTTTCGGCTTTTCCCTCGCAAGGTGATTACACTTAGCTTCGGATTCAGATTCAGTCTCAGACTGCCAACCCTGGACGGAACAGACTCTTTAACAACCAATAAGAAAAGCAGGGAATATCACATCCACCAGAGTACACTGCAATATCTAACTAGACATCGGCAAACCAGCCAGATTCGTTGATCATTATTTCGGTCCTAGCACTCAAACTTCTCACAAGAAGAAGTATTACCTCTAACTCTTCCAAAACCAATTCTATAGGAATCGACGACGACTACGCTGGCACCAAGGAAGAGGGCATCGGAAACAATAAAAGTCGAATAAAGAAATTAAAAAACACCGATTTCATAAATAGAATGTGGTATTGTAAGTGATTTATCATGGGTTAAGATTGTTTATTGCTCTCTCGTCTATTATTCCTAGATACGAATTTGAATCTTTAAACCGCATCCTGGTCGGTGCAAAAATTTACAGAACCGAGCCAGTCGAACGTGGTTTCGTAGACGGAGACTCATGCAATATGCTGAACACCACCGTCGCCGTCTTCAAACCCTGAACGCCAACCGGTTGACATTCTTGAGTACGATTTGTTCGCCAATGAATTCTGAAGATACCAACTATGGCGTTGTTTACTCACCTTGAAGACTTTCCATTCCCATACGAATTTTTCTCGCAATAATGCACGCGTATGAATATTATACGAAACAGAGCAGTTGATGAACTAACAGTAACCGGATTTACTTCTGCATATACGCTCCAGAATTTGGTGGTTCACTTCTTTTTTAACATTTTTTTCGCGTTTGGCATTAACAACTATGTCATCATCGACATCAGAGATGGTGCAAACGTACACAGGAACTTCGGTTTCAAAAGTTGCGAGACTTACGTGGGTCGTGAAAAATTTCATAAATCGCTGGGAATTGCGCAATATACGTACACATGTATAGGACGTACTTATAGATGATATTGAACTGAAGCACATTTACGAGCAGATCGAATAGCTCGGATTTTATGGGCAAAACTGACCTTGCAGCATCTTCGCGTATCGTATCTATGTTTGTATTTACGGGTAAAAATATCGGGAAAAGGAAAAATGAAATGCAGCGAACGATGAGTCGACTATGATTCGCAAGCATTGCTGGGTATCGGCGGACTCTGGTGGACACGCGACCGACTCCCGCTGCCTGCTCGCCATCACACATCCGGACCAAAAATGGAGACGACTTAATTTTTACGCGCGTGTGCCGCATTTTACGCAGAAAAATTACAACCTCTTAACCCACATAATCCGTATATTCGGCGCGCATAAGTGTACTACGTGAGAACTCGAATTCGCTCTCTAATCCAATTTATGCTTTTTCAATTCTCTACTCCTTTGTCCGCGTTGCAGCTTCAACGAGTTCGTTTCACAGCCTCGCCAATTAAACTGGACTATTAAAAAATTTACATTCTGAAATTCGAGCATATGTGTTTCTCTGAAACGACGGTGTCCCGATTTCCCGCAGAATGGCAGCACAAGTGGGCGTTCCACAGAGCGATGATAAGTTTCCAAAAACTATAGACGTTATGATCTTCCCGAATGGGAACCTAGAGTATAGAATCAGTCAGCAAAGCATCATTGACCAGCCAGAGTCGTGATTATATGCGAATAGAATTCACACTCGTCATCATTTCGCGCATGGACATTTTAAATCTCAATCGTATTTTGAATAACTGAATTTGAGATAGTTGTAAACGATTTCCAAAACAATCTTGTTAGAAACTGGAGCTTTTGAAAACATTCAGGTTTCGAAGAAGTAATCATTTACACCATGGCACGTTTATGTTCAGATTCGATATTATTTTCGCTGTCATGTACGCGGCTAATCCAAATTTATACACGAAACAGATCTGGTTTGCACGCATCGTTGTATAATCGCATACGAAAGAAAGTCGTCTTCATTCGGCGTATTTGGACTTCATAGGTATCGTCGATTTTTCTACTGTGTTTCTCCACCGAACACGGTGGAACTAATGATCAAAAATTTACACGGAAAAATGAATAATTTCTGTACGGCTAACCGCCTAATCGCGCCAACGCAATGATGGCACGCTTCGGTCGACATCCCGAACGCCGACCTGGCTGAGATTTGCCTATACGATGGTGAAGATAAAGAACGATATGAACGCGATTAGGACATCGAACTTAAAGTACATTCCTAATTATAAAAACACGGAACTCTGGATTTCTATTTGGCACGGTTGCCCAGGTTCCATTGTTGGTTTTATAGAATTGACCGAGAGTGCAACTCACCTAACAAGTCTGTAGGCTAATAAAGCAAAGCGGTCTAAGAAAAGAGCCAAATTCAAGAGAAATGCACTCTGAGACGAATCACTGAAGAACAGCCCAACCCCACTCCTCCCAACATTCACTAATTTATTCAAGACCCTTTCGGAATCTAACTTTGTTAAGACTCTTCTAGACTCCTGAATCCATTTTTTCCCTTCTTGAGGTGTTGGTACAAATAATAACCATTTTGGTAAGAAGAGCCTCAACTTCACTGAAGCAGAACAGATTTGCTGCAGAACGTTTTCGGGTATTACCCCATTATCAGAGCTCATGGTTACTCTTACACTATATTTTTGTAGACAAAATTGGCTGCCTATTGCACACGTTTCGGCGCATGCAATTCCAAGGTCTGGGCCATTTCTTAGTGGTGCTCGATTTCAGTTCCCTATCTTGAGTCGTCAGCCTATGAGCAATTACCAAATCAGTGAACACTAATGAAGGGGCAGCTGGTCAAATGTCCCAATCAAGACTCATTTTCAGGAAGAAAAAACATCTTCAGATGCACCCACCGAGTATCCGAGTTACCCACTGAGTGTCTGAGTGATTCACGAACCACAGAATTTCCGTCACAGCGGATAATTATTGTTTTCCGCAGTAAGCTGATGAGGATCTCTTTTCTTATAATTTGAACAGGCAATCGATGTCCTCAGTTATTAATAATTTTCTATGAGTTGACCGCCATATAATTTGCCAGTACATTCTTGTAATTACGGGTATAATTGATTTAATACTACAGAAATTGTAATCGCAAAGAAATTTCGTTTTGAAGATTAGTTTTTTGTTATCTAACAACATCGCCGATCATTCGAATAGAGATAAAACTTGACACAGATACAAGAAGACATTCATACTAGGATCATTGACGCATTATCCCATCTTAGATCATTCAAATTCTAATGAAACTTCGGTGCAGGAGTAAGAAATTCTTACTAGGAGCATTAGAAACAACACACAATTGCATCAGTTCATCCTTAATACAGATGAAACTTTAATGCAGGTATAGGAAATTCTTACTAAGATCACACAGTTATATCAGCCAACCCCCGGACATTCGAAAACTGACAAAACCTCAGCGTAGGTACAAGAAATTCACACAAGGACTAAGACAGTCGCATCAGTCTATCCTAAATCATTCAAATAGAGACGAAACTTCGCGTAGCTACAAGAAGTTCATACTAGGATGATGATGCAATCGCATTAGTCCAGCCTAGGTCATTCGAGTACTGATGGAACTTATGTGCAGATATAGGAAAGTCTTACTAGGATCATAAAACAGTCGCATCAGCCCATCCTCGGCCATTCGAACATTGACAAAACCTCAAAGTGGGTATAAGAAATTCATACGAGGACCAGGGCTGGTTCTAAGTACTTTGCCGCCCTGGGATGTAGTATTTTTTTTTGGGTCGCAAATTTGCCGCTCTGGGCTGCAGTACAGTTAGTCTGTATGGTAAAACCGGCACTGGCGAGAAATATGACACAGTTACATCAGTCTATCCTAGATCATTCAAATAGAGACGAAACTTCGTGTAGCTAGTAGCTACAAGAAATTCATACTAGGATGATGATTGATGATGCAATCGCATTAGCCCATCCTTGGTCATTAATAGAGACGAAACTTCAGTGCAAGTATGGGGAATTCTTACTAGGATCATCACATAGTCGCATCAGCCAATCCTAAGATATTCGAATACTGACAAAACTTCAGCGTAGGTACAAGAAATTCATACTAGGGTAATGATGCAATCGCATCAACCCATCCTAAGTCATTCAAATGGAGACAAAATTTCAGCGCAGGTATAGGAAATTCTCACTAGAATCATCATACAGTCGCATCAGCCAATCCTAGGACATTGGAATTTTGACCAAACACCAACCGAGATAAAAGAAATTCATACAACGATCACGATATAATCATACCAGACTATCATCAGTCATTTGAACACCGATAAAACTTTAATTTAAGTACAATAATTTTATACAGTATGACGATGCAATCGCATTAGCCCATCCTTGATCATTCGAATACTGATGGAACTTACGCGCAGATCTATAGGAAAGTCTTAGAGCATCACACAGTCGCATTAGCCAACCCTAGGACATTTGAATACCGGCAAAACATCAGCGTAGATAAAAGAAATTCATTGGCATCATGATGCAATTACACCAGACCATCCTCAGTCATTTGAACACTGATAAAACTTTGATGTAGGTACAAGAAAGTCATATTTGGATCATGACATCATGACACGGTCCCATCAGACCATCCTAGGTCGCTTGAAAAGAGACGAAACATGGAACAGGTATAAGAATTCATACTAGGATCATTACATAGTCGCATCAGACCATCCTAGGTCGCTTGAAAAGAGACGAAACATGGAACAGGTATAAGAATTCATACTAGGATCATTACATAGTCGCGTCAGCCTATCCTGGGTCGTTTGAAAAGAGACAAAACTTGTAGCAGGTATAAGAAATTTATAGTAGGATCATGACACAATCGCATCAGCTCACATTTGTAGATTCGAATACTGACGACATGTTGGTGCAGGTGTAGAAAATTCAGACCAAGATCATCACAAAATGAACTCTGGCTGACTGCCGACGAACATGACAATTTATTTCGTCTTACCACGAATTATTCGCCATAAAATCAAGCACTGAGTATTGTAGCCTCCTGTTTGCGGTCTTCTCTTCCGATGAAGTTCAGTTTTATGGTCACAACAGTGATTTCTTTTTTTTTTTTGAAGGTAAGTTTTGACAATTATCGAAGCTTCCATTCAAGTTCATACCATTCTGTCTCTCTTGCAACATTATCACTCCCAATAACGACGAATTAGAGGCACTCACATTGATTCTAAAGGAAAACTAAACTGAACAACGGCGTGCCCATACTCAACGACTCCAATCATAGACCAAGCGTGCCATCACTCGGCAACCGAGAAGATAACCAAACCTTCTTAAGTGCCAGAGCGTATCCATATGCTTGCCATTTACTGGCAACAAATCTCAGCCAACTTCTAACGCCGATATTGCTATTTACGTATCGTTAAAACGTCGATCAAAGGTATCCAACTATAATGGAGTTTCATGTCAGTGCGTGCCTGGTTATACTCGTAGGTCGCGAGTCACAAACCACGGTGCGGCACAGCCAAGACCACCTGCTGAACTTGGTCGTCACGTGTAACCCCGAACCTGTACCACTGCGGCACGATGTCTCTCAATGTCTGCTATCTTCTTAACCCGGAATTCGCAGTCTCAGTGAACGGACGGAGAGATCTCGGATAGCGTGTGTTGCCCTGATTCGAATATAATCGTGTGTACCGAGGACGACGTAATCGAAACAGGTTGAACGACGTTAATGGGCTTCGATATGTAAATTTCGTTTTCAAGTACACAGCGGTGTACAATACATGTACAGCCACAGCCACATAGTTAGCTCGCATAGATAGCTTCCACTTTGCAAACCGAGGCGATGGAATGGGACGTAGCCGGGGCAGTACATGCGGATATGTCGAGCCGCCCTTGGTGGCAGTCGCCGTATCTGCTGGATCAGCGGCCCAGCCATCGGGTTGCCGTATCACGCGACCAAATGAGTTGACGGCCGATAAAACGTACCTAATGTATTCGCGGCAGACTTGGAGGTCAATAGCAGCGGAACAATGGAATTGGTTCGCTTGGGAACTTACACTTTTTTCACTTCATTCCGTATGTACTTACACTCATTATAACGTACATACGCTCACTTAGCTTACATTTCTATTTATACGTTCACCGTGTGTACCTTCCAACCGTTTCAATTCGAGCGTGCTCGTACTGGACTCGTTTTTCGAATTCAACCACGAGGCGAGTCATTCTCACAGAGCGGGGTACACACGTTTATGGCATCGGTCAGTTCAGAACACTGATTCACTGTTTGCCACCACCGGATCAGGGAACGGGATGAGCTGGTAGGCACGATAACGTCGACCGGACGCGTTTTCGGATACGGTCGGATATGTTTGGTAGTACGTACACACAGTTCCTCGACCGAGAGACCTGTGTCTCTCGCTCTCGAATCCACCGATGTAGAACGAATGGATGGTTGAGTAATGGGCGGAAACGCGGTATTAACACTAATTAAAACGCAGCGTGTGATTCGTAGAAAACATCCGGACTTCTTCCGGCGCGATTTCCCATACCAGGAAGTGTCCCAGCGAAGGACCAGAAAGCTCGAATCGACGCGGTCCAACGAGAAGATTATTTTAGAACGGGGATATTACCACGATTCTGGGAGTACTCATCGTTGGTCATCCTGCAAATCTTCCATAGGCAGTTCCAGGGTTAGTCGTCTATTAGCAGCGTTGGTGGTATTGGCCGCCTGCTGAGCACTGCAGCACGCATATCAGATGTAGAAGAATGGGCTTAATTTAAATCCAAGCACATTTTGCAAAGGTAGCTCCAACCTAATCAGTTAAACGATCAGAGATAGCATTGGATGACCGCTAATGGAGTGAAATGGAAAGAAAATTGTTTTGAATTTTGCCGATGGACTTGACGAGAAGTTTGCATAAAACTGATATCGGCAAATTTTGATAGCAAAGTATTAACATTCAAGTCCTGTTCATGAGGCTGAAAGTTGATTAAAATTTAAATACTGTTTAGGAATTTTCCCGGCTTGGTTAAAAATCTCTGAGATATTCCTCTAACATATTTGAGACTTCTGACATGTTAAATACTAGCTAAATTGTCTTCCGTATCCGTTCAAGACAGTTCTTTAAATTCCTAAAAACGCCTTAAGCCATGCCTCAATTTTTCAAACTTCCAGCTCATTGAGCGACAAATAAATCGAATAATTTTCAACGGAATTATTCATACGTCATTTCCACATGGAACTGCAGCTTCCATTCAAACAAATGCACAGTTGGTGGGAAACAGAAACTATCGGATATCTCCGCAATTGCACATCAAAGCGGAAAATCGAAGTCCTACGGCGTTACTACAGACACGCTCATGTAACTCTTTTTCATGCCTTAAAGAGGTTTATAGATTACACATATTACTTCAATCTCAGAAAAGTTTATTACACTATTCAGTAGATTAGATAGTCTCTTATATCTGGAAAACTCAATTTGCCGAAAATGACAGGCAGACCATCTTCTCCGCTAACCATATACGTCTTTCAAGTCGAATGTATTCAGCACAGTAATATTTATGTAAGCACGATTGAAAACGGTAAAAAAAAATAGTTTTTCAGAAATCACAAAAAACTGCATAGAAAATACACGATGCTTATGGACGGTGGTTATCTTTGAACTCAAATATCGCGGTTGCTACGCTTGATGGTGATACGGAAGTTTGGTAGATGTGTAGACACTACTCTGCTGTATCCAATCAGGGTGTTTAACAAATTTGAAAATTCTAAATTTTGGACTTTCATTAGGTTTTTTATAAATGCAAAAACTGAATTTGCAAGATACATAGTGATCAGAGTTGAGTTTTTGACAACACTACATTATTATTATTATTTCTCATTTTTCAAATATTGGACTTTTATTGAACTTATTGACCCGGTAGATACCCTGCCAGTACACTGATAACTCAATATTTGAAATTTTGAACGTAACTGTTTCTGGAAAATTTCTCTTCAATTGTACACATAGTCACCACTCACCCCTACAACTCGCCTTTATTTGCGCTTCTTGTAATTTTATGATGCACTATTTTGGTTTTTGCAGTCAGGTCGGGGGGGGGGGGAATACAAGAAATTAAAGCCTAATAAGGAAAATTTTCCAAGCACTGTCCAACTGTCGGCCGTTCTTCTACAATTGCTGATTTGCAATTTTCAAATTCATGGGGCTTTTTCTTCTTCTTCGTACGTCGTCACCGTTGCGGAGGTTGACGACCCGTACTGCAATTCCAACTCCAGAGATAATCGATCGGAACAGCTGTATATTTATACGTGCACCCTGCCCACCGTCGCTGATCTTTCAGTCGTGAGTTTTGAAGTCTACCAATCGACCCTTTTCCAGTGATCTTTCCTTCAATGATCAGTCTCAGGATCTTGTATCTGTCGCCTTACATCAAGTGACCGAGATACAGTTTTCACTCTTTAATCGAGTTGAGAAGTTCAAGTCGTTTCTGCATTCTGTTCAGTATTTCGAAGTTGGTGATTTTCTCAGCCCATGTGATCTTGAGAATGCATCGGTACAGATACATATAAGAAAATAACTTGAGAACTTCACGGTAGAATTTAATTTTTTAAACATAAATTGGATTTATGAGGGAATCAAAAACGAATGTTGTTTCACGAACGTCGGAATACGTACTGAGTATAGGTTGTAAAAATTATACAAACATGAGTGGTCAACGCGTCGAGTGTAACATTCATGAATTCTCTTGAATCAATGATAAAATGTACAATGACCTGGAATCCGGTGTAAAGCTTTGTAATGTGTCGATAAGGCAAGATGATACCCAAAAGCGATAGGGTCGTATCGTTACATACATTTCGAAGGAACAAATACACTTTCCAGGCCAAATTCAAGCGTCCAGCTCTCGCAGCCGTACATGAGAATCGAAAAGACACATAGCATCTCAGCATCCTCATTCTTATTTTTATATTCAAATTTTTTTTCCGATTTTTTTTTAGAACGGGGGGGGGGAGGGGATTTTTCACTGTCGTGAAAGCCAGCTTGGCTTTTTCGATTCGGGACTGGACTTCCTTCCTAGCATTAGCCGTTCCAAGTTGTGCGGAGGTATTTTACGGTTGCCAGTTTTCCCATCACTGTCCTGTTGATTTTCTGGGAGATGCGGTTCGCGTTTTCGAGAAAAGCATGACCTTCGTTTTTGCTGTATTTATGAGCCCACTTTTCGCTTATTTCTACGATACTATCCATCATCCTCTGTAGCTTAGCCCGACTGTCGGCAGAATAGGCTAGCAAGCATTAATGCATCGGGCGACGTCGTTTGATTCCACCATCGTTTTCGTTGAGCGCCTCTTCGAAGAATAGTTCAACGTACACGTGGTATAAGAAAGGCGATAGAACTTTTCGCCCTCATAAAATTGGCTAATTAGTAGAAATGGCCAAACTACCATTCTCAGGAGTCAAGTCGTTGGTTACTTTGCTTCACCGAAGTTTGAATAACGACAGGGACGTACCGACGAGTTTTCCTGGGGGAGCGGGAGGCAAAGACTGTGAAAGTCCTAACTGACTCAACTCAAAATTTCACAGTATCAAAGCAAGGAACAAAAAAAAAACAAAAAAAAACAACAAAAAAACAAAAAAAAACAGTGACTTGATAGATTTTCCGAACCTCTCAACTCAATTCCCAAGTATCAAAGTGGGGGAAAAAAATTATTGGATTTTCTAACTCCGCCTGACTGAAATGATAAATGTTCCCCACTGCATAGTGAAAAATTCCTACGGGAGCTAAGTTGCCCCCTACCCTCTATCGGTGTGTCCCTGCAAAACGGGCACAACTCGGGTCGTGGTTCAAATACCTCTATCCGTCGGAACACAAGAAAAAGTGAGAAAAATCATCTGAAATTGATTACACCGACCTCGCACAGTGCCAGAGATCTGCATATCCAAGTGTCATGCTACAATATCGATCAAATAGCTAAAGAAATTACTCCAAGTTTTACTCATTTTATTTCAAAGATGGCACTACATGCAAAGAATGACTTTTCTGAGAACCTGAAACGTTGTTTCTACGAAACCCTCAAAGCTTCCCAAATCACAGGAAGGAGGTTGGGCTTCATAGAGGAAGTACTAAAAACGCAGCAACTTCTGCTTAATGATCGGCATAGCCCGGAAGCAACTACAAGTAGAAGAATAAAATGCGGATGTTCCTTTCCATTGACGAGCAAATGATAGCAGCTATTGACCTAAAATGCTGCACGGACAATGGTGGATGATAAAGGGCTTCTGCTTGTTTCTCTAACGGGCAAGAAATTCATAGCACCTTCGCGTACCATCTTCTCAAGAAATACGGACATTTTAATAGCTTTCTACAGCGGGCTCCATAACTGCAAAAGGATGCCACAATCCGTAAAATTCGTTTATGAACTGACCCCTATTGGCATCCTCTTCAAAGCGAGCACGTGAAGGCTAGGTCGTTGCAGTACCGCCAGCTAGCAGCAGAAGCGAGAGTGACTGCAGCGTTACGACTGACCAACCATCTTCGCCGAAGCGCGGCTGTAAACATGTCCACTTGTGTTGGCACGAGCGCTTCCACTCGTAAATTACACTCGAATTTAGCGTACCTAGATACGAATTATGTATATTCGTCATCGCCGGTTCCGTCCATCTCGTTGACGACTTTCACGACTTCAAGCTGAGCTTTACGACCGTCTCGTTAGTCCGACGGTCGGTCGTCTCCGCATGTCAGTCACCCTCTTCATTCCTGAACCCGGGTTTTCTACATGCCGCGCTGTGATTCGACGAAATTCGACGAAGCGTCTTGGCCAACTAGGTGAACTGGCGAACACGCGACCAACTGGATTAAAAGAGCAGAGCGAAAGAACGACCAGATACACAGACGGAGGAGGTCGCGACAGGTGTCCGTCTTCCTAACGAAGCCGTCCAAGCCGTCTCATCTCATCCCAGGCCATCATCAATCCGGTCATCGCCGGAGTACACAAACAACGTCCCACGGCACTTCCGAGACCATCGGGCCCATCAGGCCATCACTCAGTCGGCTGTTTAGCCGAATTGAAAACATAAACTAACGACTATAACTCCCCGCGCGGCTAACAGTAAAACCAGTTACTGAAGCGAGACTAAAATAAGGATAATTACTATTATTAAACAGGTTCGCATAACTTGTCGAAAATTCTCGTTTACATGTAACGCACAGCTTACATGCCTATGCCTAGGTGTGTGTTTGTACATGCGTGTATAGACCGGAGATTCGCGATTGAATAATAACGTGCGAGCTCGTGTCGTGTTCCGCTTTAAACGACCCCCTGGCCCGATTTCAAACAAATCCCATCGCCGATTATCGGGTGACAATTTACACGATGAATTTGGATATCGTCTTCGTGCACGACATACACAACTCGGTACCGCTGCTGCCTGCGAGGTGTTGCATATTTCCGTTTCGAGAAAAGACGACAGTGATGCTAACGAATCGTCTGGTTACGATGCTGACCATTACCCGTCATTCAAGCTCTTCTCTATACATCCGGATGCGGCGTGGCCAAAAAAAGACCAGCCCATTGCGTAAGCTTTTTACTGGAGATCTTCGGCTGATTTTTCACATCTACCGAGGAGGGCGAGACCACAGATCGAATTTCAACACGGAATCTAGAGATTCGAAAGGTGTGTGCCAAAGAAATGGTGAATATTTCGTCTTCAAAAGCGGAGAATTTAAGTTTCGATTCGTTAAACACTCTTGTAACACGCTTGTGTACTCTTCAGATGTCACTCAATGTACTGGCTTTCACTCTGTGTACCAAGAGTCTATTCATTTCTTTCGCAGCCGCCATCAGAAAACATATACAAGGTGTTACATAAAATCTGTATATGCCAATAGGAGGAGATAGAGTACTCTATGAGAAGAACAAGAAATTTAAGTCCATGTATAACCTATATTCAAGATTGAAGGGGCTGCGATTCTTGAAAATTTGAAAAATCACGAATTAGCATAGAGAGTCTGATCACTGATTTCAGTTCATACTTTATTGCACAATAAAAAAAAAAAGGTAGAATACCGATAAGGAAACACAGATTGACTGAACTGAATCACCTGCCTGTGATATCGAAAGAGGCTGCGTCAATTTTAAAATTCTAACCACAAAATTTGAGTTTAATTTTTGAAGTGCACAATTAGTAATTTGTACAGCCTCTCAATTTTCAGTTAGGCAACGAGTTATAATGATAATTCTGGTTTCATTCTCAGTAAACTATTCATTGTAACCCTTCAGATTATGTTGCAAACAAGTTGTCAGATAAAATTTAGTTACAAAATTTGAAAACTTTCATAAAGTTTGCAAAATTTAAAATTCTTTGGATAAAAGTTCAGCGAGTAAAATGTAATTCTTTGTTAGTGATATCTACGAGTCGCAACTATTTCGCAATGGAAACGAACATAGGTTATTGTCACTGCCAATTGCTAACCTCGAAAATTAATGGAATTACAAACACTGAATATTGAAAATTTCAATAATTTTATTCGAATTTTCAGATCAAAATTTTAAAACAGGTAAATCCCCTTCTATTTGAAAGGTAAGCTCTAAATCAAATTGAGTATTCAGTCTCGCACGGAAAGTTCAGTGCTTTCAAACTTTGAAGACCTAATTCCCTTCAATTTGGACAAGCCATGTCTTTCACACCCAAGTCAATTATGTATTCCCATTTTTTCAAGTCCGCAAGGCAGCTGTGTGAGTCAGAGCGGACTCACAATAAGTTTTACAAGAATAAGATGAGTCTTTACCGAGCCCTGAACGTTCCAGGAGTGTACTCTGTTGAGAATTTGATATTTAACGTAGAAATGCCGAAACGCTTTTCACAGATCAATGACGATAAACAGTTGCAAAGAAACTCCGTTTGACTAACGAGTAGATATGTTAATAATGTTCAGCTCCATCGACTAAATGGACTCTAAAGTATGTTGTTTTTTTTTGTTGTTTTTTCCCACTAGTTTGGACGCTAAGCCAACGATTTTAATTGCTTAAACAATATCCATCATGTCGGTGTTGGTGTCATTATTACATCGACGAGCACGCCGGCGAATAAGTTAATCGATGGATTCGAGTACCTATTTGCTCCATGTTACCATCGAGAGAAGAAACGGTGTCCGTCTCATTTAGGAATGGAAAGAATTTAAAGAAAAGCCATTAGTACCTTACCTTGAAAAAAATGAAAAATTGTTAATTATCTTTCCGGATTAAGAGAAAATTCGTTCAGTTCTAAGGAAAGACGTTCCTTTCCCTTTGCGAATGAGGCAGCCCTCGTTCATTTTCTTGCAAAATGAGAAGGAATTTCTCTCTTTCCACTTATAAATGTGTATGGAACTTTTCCCCTTCTTTGAAGTGAATGAAGAAAATCGTACCCTAAGTGCATGGAACTTCGTTCCTCAGTACTCATTCCTTCCAGTTTGAAGAAACCTTATTCCAAATTTATCACATTCCGGGTAATAAAGAAAACGAACAATATCAGGAGGGACGAACTGCTGATTAAGGAGGAGCAAGGTTCCCCATAGACATTATAATCTGATAATTTAACAACTGTACTTCATCAACTCAAAATACTCGTCAAAATTTTTCTTTCTTTGGTTTCTAACTACAGGGTAGTTTTAATTTGGGTTTTCAAGATTGGATTATTTTCAGGAATCTACGATTTACCTCTTGTTGTTGACTTCGATCTGAGATAAACTTCAATAAAATTGACTTGTAACCACTTCTTGCACTTAGCCCTTCATTTGATCTCAGTTTTCGGTACAACTTGAAGGGTAGTATTGGGGGTGGGAGTCAAATTCGAATTCATTAACCTCGAAAATAAGTCGACTCCCTTCTCGAATTTTATTATTTCACCTCCCTGCTTAGTTTTAGAGCCCCATACGAAAGGAGAAAACGTCCGAGAATTCTGCCATGCACAGTTCCTGGAAACTTTGAAACAATAATTCTAAGCACAAATTCATGTTTTGCTAACAGGAACCAAAACTCTTTACCGATTAAATGTACAAATTTACACTTCGCCAGGACAGGGTTAAAATTGTACGCTGGTCTCGATTTTCGTTCATGGCATCACACAGTTCTAGGGAGCGGGCCGACTTTGCCTGAATAAGGACCATCGCTATCCGTACAGAAAAGGTAAAACCAACTTTAAAGGACCCCACTTCAGTTCCTACAAAACTAAGAGTAAACATACCTCCATGATGACAGAATAAGCTGTCTGCTTCCCAGCTGAACACAGATCATTAACCCCGAAACAACCTAGATACTACATTCCTTTCACCCATTGGCAATTTTGATTTCAAATGAAGGCAGCTACTGAAGGGAGTTAATCGATCGCAGATCCACAGCATGTTAGACATGCTAGCGAGTCATCGAGCCGGAAAATATTCAAATTAACGCGGAAAACCGTCAAACGATTGAAAACTAACAACGTGCGACGTAAAGGGTGCACAGGAAAAGGTTCTGTCGTCGTGCCGAATGCGTGTGCAGCGACTTCGCAATAAATCGAAAGTCAATTCGACCCTGAAATCACAATTATATAGTTACATCGATCTATCGGATTTCCGGCGCCGATTTTACGCTGTTACACGACTTACACACGTCTTCCGGGGAAGACGATATCCGTCCCAACAGGAGCTCGTTTGTCGACATGCCAGACTAGGCGCTCTCCTGTAGTTGCAACTCTCATCTCATTGATCTTTTCAAATGGACCACAACGAAGGAGAATACGAGTGGAAATTTCGTTTCGGCTTACACTCAAGTACCCATGTACACCCGCAGGTACGCATGTAGCACGCACGCCATCCATCAGTTATGCAACCACGTGTCCAGAACATCATCGACTGCCGGATGCCTCTGGGAAGGACTTTTTTCGTTGTTTACGATCGACGTGCCAGCCAGAAAAGCGTAATTAAAACCGCCACAGACAGCGGACATCGTACATACGAGTTTTACGTTCCACGTTCGTATATAAATATATAGTATCCGTATTATAAATTAATAACTTTCTTAATGCGGATACGGATGAGTTACTGTTGCTGCTGGCTACCGCCGAGTCGTCGGTATCATCGATCGTTGGCGCGACTTTTCACCAAACTGCAGGGTGATGCGGTTGTTTCCACAGCGATGATCAGAATCCCATAGGAAAAATAACTAACTACGAGATACTCGCCCGTTGCAATGTGATTTTTGCGTAACAACGAGATCAAAAAAAGTTAAGAACATGAAAGCTTACAGCTTTCTGTTTGGTAACTCAACTTATGTACCTAACTTGCATTTTCATAGTTGATGATGAAGCGGGATAAATATGCTAAGTAACTAAGGAAGCGAACTAATGTCGCTTAGCCTATTTTTTCATATTATTCTCATATCGTCTAATACAGCCCATCAATCGGATAGACGAATCCAACAACTAAACGGGAAAAAAAGTTAAAAAGCTGCGAGCCGCAAGCGCAATCTATGTATATTCGCAAATCAACTATCAAATAGTAGCAAACAACAGAAAAACCGGATGAAATAAAATAACAAGCAGCTAGCTGCTGGAAGAGGGTCGGCTGTCGACTGAAAAATTAGAGACTAGCCTATCTATTACTAGCGGTCCTTGGAAAATATATCAGGAAAAAGACCTACTAGTAATCATGTTTAAGGTCTTTTGTTCTGGGATATAAGAGCTGATAGAGGAAAGGTGATTGGGATAACACTACACACACACCAACAGCATATGGTAGGTTCAAAAGGCTTCAGACTACAAAGTTTCAGGCTCCGCAACATTCGCACTTCGACCATCCGGTAGATTTCATTCTGAAGAGCAATTGATCAACAGATAAAAGACCAACACTACTCCTAGCCGACCCTAAAAACATCAAATGATTAGGAAACAATTATCCACTTCTAGGGGAATGAAAACAACGCAATATTCACGCTAGCAGATTCTCTGTTCCCTTGATAATAATTATACGCATAGGTATGACATACATACATCCTATAACTGATTCGTCTGAATAATGTTACACGAGACTTCGGTACAAACATGATGTGCACTTCAACATACTGATTTACTGATAACGTCTTTACATACTACATATTACAACTCGTTCACTTCTTGCTACTACTGGTAACTGGCGACAGAAAACGTTCTTCTATATTACTCAATTCAACTAATTCAGGTGGCATCTTAGGATGAGGAAATTATAACTCTTCATGCGCTAAAAACTCAGAATTGACCTAAGAATGATAGAAAGTCGCTTGATAACAGTTATAATTAATTATTGAATAATCAAAACAGTGCAATTGAATGTTAACAGCTTTGATGATCCTAATAAAAACTTTAACAAAAAATACCTGATCAATGCAAAACGACAGAACACACGGCTTATTACAAGACCCACAAAGATAACGAGAATTCCTTTTCCGTATTATTCCGTTCAATGCGTTCAGAATTCATTTTCCATTTTAATGTGTTCTACGCGGTAATCAAACAGACCACTAAACATA
This sequence comes from Acanthococcus lagerstroemiae, assembly GCA_031841125.1. Classification (NCBI taxonomy): domain Eukaryota; kingdom Metazoa; phylum Arthropoda; class Insecta; order Hemiptera; family Eriococcidae; genus Acanthococcus; species Acanthococcus lagerstroemiae. The sequence continues at coordinate 5,818,995 of CM063108.1, forward strand.
AACACTAGGTAATGCTGACGCCTCCTAGCCGACCCGAAAAACATTCAATGATTAGTGAACAACTATCAAGCATCGGCTACTAGTAAGCAAATGAACACTAATGCTAAGGTGTCTTGCGCCCTATTGCAGAGTCCGGGACAACTAGAGAAGAAGAAAAAAAGTGATTGCAATAGGCTCGGCTACTACTCGTAGCTGACCCTAAAGCCTCGTTCACACGATACAAAAGTAGTAATAATGTTAACAAAAACTGTAGGTAAAAACTGTCTGTGGGCGGAGCTAGCGTTATGAAAACGATGTGAAATAACATTTGTGTGGAGTTGAACGCGTTCAACTCCACACAAACGTTATTTCACATCGTTTTCATAACGCTAGCTCCGCCCACAGACAGTTTTTACCTACAGTTTTTGTTAACATTTTTACTACTTTTGTATCGTGTGAACGAGGCTTAAAAATAAAAAGAGCATTCAACTCTTAATACTTCCAATGAACGCAAAGTCCTTTCTAAACAAAACATTTATCGCTATACTCGATCTCCAAATTATAGCGCCCCAAGCGCTCGATATCCGAACAATGAATCATATCGAGGATATCATATGACATACTATGCAAACAGAATGTGATCACGGCTGTCGCTTAGTATATTCTTTCAGTGTACCAAAGCAACAAATTATAAACAAAATACTATTCGCTGATTGGCTACGTTTTCAAATGAACATGAAAAAAACAAGCTAGGTATGAGCTAACAAAAGATTTCCAAAGATGATGAAAGAAGATGAATCATGTTGACACATAGATCGATTCAACTTATCGAACTTCCAAACAATCAAACAATCTATGTTGATAATGGTTCACATCCTGAAGTTTAAAAATATCAAAAAACATAATCAGGACGTCATAACGTACTAGGCTGTACCGACAGATTATGATATAATATTTGGGCAATAATATTATACAACATGAAGGAAGAAGGAACTTCGAACTTAAATTATGTCGTTAAATTGATCAATTACGTTTCAACCATCCAAACAATCATTCAAACATTGAAGTTGATAAATATGAAATTCAGATACAAACATTAAGGTTGATCAACATGAAATCCGGAATGTTACTGATAACAATCGTCCAAGAGCAGCCAATATCACTACGCTCTACTTGGATTTTAGAGATTTTCAATCAAGAACGTCGCACAATTCGTAGAATTTGTAAAAGTAAAATTATTCGTCCAGATTCTAACAAAATGTCATTTGATTTTGAAGAACTAGCGAAAGAATTCGCCAAGTTTTTAAGAAGTGCAAGAGTTATTGATTGGTTCACAATTCAGAATGTGTGCGTAACAATACAATGAATGCGATTTTCAACGATCAGCACCCCACGAAAAAGGAAAGTAACGATGAGAGTAATAATGATGGGAGCACCTTTAGTCAAGAAAGTTCAACCAGCGAGACGACTGGTAAAGAAGTATTCGAAAAAGAACTGGACGTTCTCAATGGAAAAATGGACGCAGGATATGCACCTATCTCTGAAGGTGAAAAGACGATATTTGCAGACGTTGTCAACCAACTTTTACGAAAGGAATGTTATTCAGAATTAGCGAGAATCAAATTAGCCACTCAGTTAGGATATCTGCATTCTCATCTCGAGCTTGACAACTTTTACAAATCGAATTAAGTAAGCATTCAACCAACACTTTTCCGTCAACATATACTTGGATATCAGTGGTGTAGCCAGGATTTTTCCAGGGGGGGGGGGGGAAATCAGCAGAATTTTAAATAGTGTAGTTAGACAGGTTTTCCAACAATGAAATTGTAAAATCATGAACTGTATGTTTTTAGATTGACGTATCAGTATGTCATGCTTTTCAACATCAATTATACAACTGAATCTAAATTTCATTTCACGCATTTACTGTGATACTGTCAACATCAGTGGCGTAGCCAGGTGTTTCCCAAGGGGGGGGGGGGGCAAAATAAGATTTGCAATGGAGAAAAAGTCGAAAATTGAGGAATTTTTTTTTAAATCATCGATATTAGAGGACTATGTAAAAATATTGAGAGGGGGTGAGCACGTGCCCCCCCCCGACGCCAAGGTTGCCAATTTAGCCTTTTTCCGGTTATTTTAGCCGATTTTGAAAATTTTGTCCGATTTTTCTAAAAATTTCACCGATTTATAAAATGCAGCCTAAAATCGGCTAATTTGAGAAAATTTAGCCGATCGGTGATTTTTCTGTATGATTTGCCCGTTAAAGAGTAGATCACAGACGTGTCACAAGAAAAAGGACCTTAGTGTCCACTTACCACTAAGGCCCTTTTCTTGTGACACGTCACATTCAGTAGAAAACAAGTGTTAGAGCCTGAAGTAGAGAAGCCTGAGTACGGTTCTGGTGATGATAACAAGTAAAAATGAAACCTACGTACAGAAATAATTATGCCGTATAAAATTAGACAAGATTTTCACACATTACAGGTATGCTATTTTTTCCCCTTTTTTTCCCCCCATTTTATATTCTCTGAAGATCATTTTCACAGTATTTTTCATTCAGTTGGATTTTTAGCCAATTTTAGCCTTTTTCATTTAACAGATTTTTTAGCCGATTTTCATAGACTGAGCCGATTTCAGCCGATCTTTTATTTGAAACTAGCTGAAAAAAAACCATACAGAAATGGCAACCCTGCCCGACGCTACGCCACTGACTCAGCATACAAAAAATTCTCATTTCAAGGGGGGATTCATCCCCCTGATCCCTCCTGGCTACACCACTGCTTGGATTTTTTTTTTTGGGGGGGGGGGAATACTTCCAATAATAACGTTGATAAAAGGTCCGTTTTCTCAAATGTAAGGATGTCAGCAACCGTTCGTAAGGCCATCATGCAATTTCAAATCATTCCAATAAATCGCCATATTCCACCGAGTAATAATCATCCGTTTTTTCACCTATTCGTGCTGTGATTTGAATTATTTCAAAAGCCTCTCGTACGAGAATCTTGAGGGGCGACTGAACGTCGTCAGTCTCGTAGGGAACTGGTGTTGGTGGTGTTCGTTGGAAGTCGTTTTGTTTTTCAATCGTTTTTATATCTACTCCAACTCGAGTTTCTTTTCCAAGTTTGAAGAAGCACTTTTTCTCTAGTCTTCTGAGCTACAATTTCTCAGAAGTCTAGAGATGAGATGGTCTTAAAACAAACCCAGGGTGAACTTGGCGAAACACCCTGTAAAGAGCAAGTATGAAGGTTTTCATCATCGACGTGGAAGAACAGGATGCCGCAAGTTGATTACGAAGGTCGAGGCATCGTTGTCATCCTATTCGGGCGCATCTTACGGTTCCGGGCGTACATAGAAAATTATCTGACCGCTCGATCGCGTAATTTCATTTTCGAAATCGAGTTACCTGGCGGACAGGTCGTTCTGTGAGCTCGGTGAAATTCTGACCTTGATCGTCAGGCCGTGTTGTTATTATTTCGCCTTCTCCTTCGCGCCACCCGACCACAGCCCTTCGGCGCTGCTTTCGTTTTCACCACGCGGCCTGATGACCCGCCCGATACAGCGGTAATTTTCCTATTTTCTTATCTACAAGGCCTGACCCTCAGCCCCTGCAGTGGTAGCCACGACAGGCTCGCAGAAATAACGATCTTTGATTGAAGCATATCGAATAAAATATTGCACGTCGGTTTCTTTGTTCCTCTCATTCCAAGAAAGTACCGCAACTTCGTATGAAATGGCGCAGTTGGTTCACAAAAATAAAAATATTCTTGAATATATTTTTTTCGAGTTTGAAATCGAGAAACGATAGTGGATGGTTTCAAATGGATTCAGTTCAATTCTGAAAAATGTTACCCCTCCTTTGAGTTTAGGCATTAACGGCTCGAAGTTAAGGCTACAAAACCTATCCCGATTTTGTCCCCAACAAGAAGAATTAGAGAAGCGCACCAAACAAATTTGGAATCAGCATTCAGTTAAAAAAAATTTAACACCGGTCACTTTCAAAGCTTTAACTAATTATCGTTGGAATTTTAAATGGAACATGGACCCGTGTTGAAACGAACCCCGACAACTACACATGGACTGATCAAAATTTCACAGTCCCAAAAAATTTCCGTAAACCTAGCCTTAATTACGGATTAGCGAGAACATGAAAAAACAAAATAGAAAGGTACTGCGCAAACTACCAAAAACGATTTATTGAAGGGGGAAGAGGGGGGAAGGGGTTGTCAGCGAGTATAAAAATTTGATCAGATTTTTCATCCGCTCCGATACAGATGCCAAAATCGAAATTTCACACTCCAAATGGGCAAAACTGATTTTTACCGGAAACCTGGTCTCTTGTGTCGCTGACTTCGAAAATCTTTTCAAATTTTCATCCGGATAAGATTTGCGGTACCAAACTCAAATTTTATTCTCAAAATGAATGAAGTTGGCCTTACTCAGAAAACTGAATGTATTGTCGGTATAGGAGTTTTTTTTGGGGTCACTGATTTGGATATCTTCATCGAATTTTTCACCTGGTTTCGAATTAGACCCCAAAATCCACATTTTACTTTTGAAATATTGAAAAAAATTAGCTGTCCTCTGAAAATTGAAGCAAGTATCGAAGTAAGGAGATTTTAAGTCGCTAAATTTGAAAATGACATCGGATTTTTCAATCGATCCTGATTTTGGCTTCAAAACTCGATTCTTAAAAAGGAAAAGATTGAATTTTTTAAAGGAAATTTGAATAAATTATCGAAATAGGTTGTTTGGGCCACTATACTTTAAATTTCATCAAATTTTTCACTGATGACAAATTAAACCATCCTAGTCCGAAACTTCACTTTTAATTCAGGTAACATTGAAATAATATTAGGAAACTGAATAAAACTTCAAAATACGGGATTCTCGAGTGACTGACATTGACATTCGAATTCCGTTTTTACGAATCTAGTTTGGGCTCGGATTTCATTTCAACGCTCGAATGAAGTATCAGAATAGTTTTTCTTCTTCTTCTTCTTCCTTTTTCTATTTTCAAAGTCACTTATCCCGATTATTTTATCAAATTTTTCATACGATTCAAATTTGGTCTCTATAAGTTTGAATATCATACGCAAAATGAAACAATTTACGAAAAATGTTCAATTCGATCATTGGTTAGAGGCTGGCCACCGAGATGACCAATTCTATACCCCGAATATCCAAGAAAAAGAAGTATACGAAACACTCAAGGCCCTTAAGGCCAACTGCGCGCCGGGGCCGGATGGGGTAGACAACACAACATTGAAAACATTTGCAAAAATTCTGTCAAGGCCACTTGCTTCAATATTTAACTGCGTGCTCTCCTCGGGTCTGTCCCCAGAGCAGTGGCATCTCTCCGGGATTATTCTTTTCCATAAAAAGGGTGATAGAGCGGTGATTAACAATTACCGTCCTATCAGCTTGTCCTCTAATGTTTGTAAGGCATTTATGAAAATCCTAAAACAAAAGATTTACCTTGTGCTGGATGCACAACAACCAAACGAGCAGGCCGGCTTTAGAAAAAACTTTAGTACTATTGACCATATTCACACTTTAGGGCAAATTTTCGAAAAAACTACCGAATTTCAATCAAAAATAGCAGTGATGTTCATTGACTTTCAGAAAGCTTTCGATTCTTTATATCATGATAAAATTTGGGTTAGTCTTATGAGACAAGGAATACACATCAAAATTGTTAGGTTACTGAAAGAACTATATGCTAAATCGGAAGCCATAATCAAACTAGAAGGGAATGAGGAGAAGTTTAAAATCAGGAGAGGGGTCAAACAGGGGGACCCACTATCACCCAATATCTTCAATGCGGTTCTGGAGGAAATTTTTAGAAAAGTTGATTGGAGAGGGAAGGGACTAGTAATGGGGCAAAATAGCACTTTCGGCGAATATAAATACCTAAACAATCTAAGATTTGCAGATGATATTGTCCTAATTGGGAAAAATAGTGGGGAACTCGAAGCAATGGCGGAGGACTTGAGGAGAGAAAGCAAGGAGATGGGTCTTTCAATAAATTATGACAAAACCAAAATTATAACAAATATTAATCAATTTAGAGATATCTTCGTAGATGGTAACAAAATCGAGGTAGTCGAGGAATATAAATATTTGGGTCAGATAATGTCACTAGAAAACAGAATAAAAAAGGAACTAAAAATCCGAAGAGCCAATGCCTGGAAGGCTTTCTGGGCTCAAAGAACCATCTTCAAAGGGAAGCTCAATCTGAGCTCAAAAATAAAAATCCTCGAGAGTACTGTCTACCCTGTTCTGACTTACGGGGCGCAAACTTGGGCCTGCACTACAAAACAAGTCCGAAAAATGGAGACCACGCAACATGCCATGCTTAGGAGTATTTTGGGTATAAAACTCAAGGATAAAGTTCTTATTTCGGAAATTTTCAAAAGATCAAAAACAAAAAACATAGTCTCGGCCATTAGAAAACTAAAACTTAACTATGCAGGGCATGTTGCAAGGGAATCCAGAAATAAATGGAATAGGGTCGCCACCTTCTGGATTCCAGTGAATGGTAAAAGAAAAGTCGGGAGGCCACGGAAAAGGTGGAGCGATGAGGTGGTCGAGGTGGCGGGCCCTAACTGGGCGAACAAAGCCGCCAACAGGACGATGTGGGTTGATCTGACCTACGCTTATACCCAGAAATGGGTGGCTGGGTGAGGGACGTGAACAAGGTACATCACTTACCTAAAATATAATATGTATGTTGTAATAGTATGCCTCACTGAGCCTATGAGCACAAAATAAAAAATAAAATAAAATTGGTACGCTATTTGATACTTCCAGTGAAATCAATTTTGCCTATTTTAAGAATGCAAATTCAGGCTCCATAATTAGGGGTGGATCCAAAATGTAACTGAATATTATACATTAGCGCCTCAATGAAAACTTCCTTCTTGATACTTCGTTCTATTTTCGAATAGAGTCAATTTTCCTCACGACAAGAGCGAAATTTCGGATTTTGAGACCTAATTCCGGATCATTTAGAAAATTTGATGAAATTTCCGAATTTAACGACCTAACCCTTGAATTCAGTATTTTGTTCAAATTTTCCCGGGAAGCCAATTTTACTCATTTCAAGTGAAATTTAAATTTTGTAGTCTAAATCACATGTGGATGAAAAATTTGACGTTTCTGAATTTACAGATCTTTTGAATTTAGCAATCTGAACTCCCTTATTTAACACTATACAAATTTCTCAGAAAAGTGGATTTTACGACTTCAAAAGTAAACTTCGGATATTGGGGCCCAAACCGAAGCAGAAGCCGAATGGATAATTTGATGAAATTTTTGAGCAGGGCGACCAAATAATCTCTTTTCCTTCACTTATTTTTCCAAGTAAAATCAATTTCTAAGTTTTGAGAACGAACTTCCGGTTTTGAAGCCCTGATTGGGGTGGGATGATAAATCTCATAAGATTTTAAAAATCAGCAAACTAAGAAACACCTATTTTGATACATACGATACTTTTTCATTTTTTGATGACTCACACTATTCCAGAATTAAGACTCGAAAATTTGCTGGAATTTTTTGGAATTCCGAAACTTTGAATAGCCTATTGGGCTGGGGTAAGCCAAGAGCCAAGAGATCAATATATTTTTCCTCCTGTTTACAAACCGGCTGATTTTCGGGCCTACTAACCAGTAAGAGAGCAGAGTATGATTCGGTACTCAGGCTTTGAACTTTCCTGGTCTTCGTGTAAGACAAAATGTGATACAAACGAAAAGCAGTTCATTTTCTCGGAAATGAAACAATTGAACATCGTGAATAAAACAAACTTCAAAACAATTTAGTCGCATTGCGTTTGCCAAGGCACAGATGCACTTTTCACCAAAATTAACGAATTTGAGCAAACCTGCCCTCAGGTCCGCTCAGAAAGAGGGCTAAATAGGGCAGTTGGTCCCAGGTTCTAGAAGAAAAATAAAACCTATCATCAATATCTCCGAGAAAAGTATATAATTATCTCCTCTCCCGTCGACTGATTTGCTCTGGGCCTTCTAACGCTGTAAGTGATCCAGCCTGCTAAAATCGCCCCATTCAAAGAAAGAAACTTACTGGTCTTGAAAAATCGAACTAACAAAATGGTGGGCTTTTGGATAGCTGGTTTCGAATATTGTATCAGGTTTTCGATCCAGCTCCAATTTGAGCCCCGAAATCAAATTCTGTCCCATTACGAACGACTTCTCTTCAAATTCTTTCCATTCCTGATAGAGACCGACTTTGTTCCTTTCCTTGACGACTGGAAAAGAGAAACATTCGAAATCACTGCAAGTCTCCGCGTACTCGAACCCATCAATTAACCCATTCGCCGCCGTGCTCGTTAACGCAATAATGACACCAACACCGACTTGATGGATACCGCTTAACCAATTTAAATCGGTAACCAAACCGCCCATATTTGGGTGCAGTGACGTAATCATTGAACTTCGCAAGAAAAAGCACACTAGAGAGCTCTTGGCCGACGCAGATAATATTATGAGCGTATATCTGAATTTTTTTTCAACTATTTAATGTCATTAATCAGTGAAAGACATTTTAGCAGTTCAACATTAGATTCTTAACAATACAGTTTTGGAGCTCTTAGGGCTTTGTAAGGCTATATCCGATCCTCGTCATTCAGATTCTGAAATTACTCGTACCATTAAAACTCGTTAAACCTCATCAGACTGTTTTGAAACTCATTCGGACATCTTGAGAACTCATTCAGACAACATCAAGACTTGATCAGGCTTAAACGTTTTTAAACTTCGGATGTGATATCAGTTGGAACGATTTCTATATCGAATATGCATTTTATGTTCATTGACTGAAGACTTTCGATTCTGTGTCCCATAAACTTGTCTGGAAAGCTCTAAGAAACCAAGGGGTTAATGCGGATATTATCAAAATTCCAGAAAAGCTCTACGACAAAGGAGGCCTATGTGAAACTGGATCTTCCTGGGGGTAAATTCAAGTTGGCTAAAGGAGTAAAAGAGGGTGACCTTTCTCCGAATTTTTTCAATAATGTTCTTGAAGGAATTTTCAAAATTTGAACAGGGAGGATAAGGATATTTCAGTCAATGGGCGAAAATCGAATTACCTCCGTTTTGCTGACGATATTGTTCTGTTAAGTGGGAGTAAAGATAAACTGGAATCCATGGCCAACGAGCTGAGCGTGGCGAGCAAATTAGTGGGTTTGTCAATTCATTTCTCAAAATCTAAGCTCATGTCTAATGTCAAAGTGACAAAATTATTGATTGAAAATCATGAAATCGAAAAAGTCTCAGAATATAAATATCTGGGTCAAATTTTATCATTTGAAAACAGAAATGAAGATAAACAACTAAAAGCTCGTATATCCAATGTATGGAGGAACTTTTGGTCTCCTAAGCACGTTTTCAAGAGCAAACTGAATATTGCCTCCAAAGCCAAGATGTTCAGACAGTGTGTTAAGCCGTCGTTCGCTTACGGAGCCCAGACCAGGTAGGCAACATAGGCACGTGCCTAGGGCGGCAAATTTTGGAAGTCAGCTAATTTTCGACTTTTTTTTCTTTTCTTTTTTTAATCTATGTATTTATTAAAAAAACAAAAAAACATTTGAGAGATTGGTGTGAACGAAAATCTGAGAGGGTGGTCATTGTTATTCTGTCTAGAAGCGCGAGAATGGTAAATCCGGCCCTGCCTGAGCTCCAACCTAACCCCCAGTTAATAAGCTGAGATCGCTTCTAGGTTTAAGATTGATCGATAGCTAATACTCATATTATTAAAGAAAAATCTAATACCTCTGACGTTGGATGGACAGTGAAGAAACTTAAACTTGGATATGCGGGGCACCTAGCCAAGAGTCACGGGGATAAACTGAATAAAATTTTGGAAACTTGGTATCCTAGATATCATGGAAGGGAGAGGGGAGACCACCCACGAGGTGGACGGACTAAATTACTCGGAGATTCGGGATTCTATGGCAGAGAACTGCCATGAACAGAGGGACTTGGAGACAGGTGGTAGCTGCCTACATCCAGGACTGGATGGACCTGACGGCGTGACAACCCTCACCAGGGCCATCCGTTTCTGATGATTTTCTTTGGTATTCTAACTATGTTCGTTCTTTGCTGTCGGCTTAAGGCAACATAATATGAAAAATGACGGAAACTGATTCTTTTCGCGGGTGACTCATAGTGCACAGATCTGGATCACACGATAGCACGTGATTTTTTTAAATAGCGGCCGCAGCAATATACGAGACTTATGACCGTCCGAACTGAAGTAAGAGCGAACACGCACGCGAATTACGCGAGTAAAAAACGCCACTGTGTGGCGGCCTAATGAAAATTCGAGAGTTTACTCACCTTTTTGAATCATAAAATTTAATATCCTTTCTAATTGAGGACTAACGGCTCGCTCTTCTTCCTCGTCTATACTGAAGTCTAAAGCTTGAAATATCACATATCCTAATCCGGCCAGCAGCTGAAACAGAATATAAAATACATTATATTTTTAGAATCAACTGATTGCGTTTTTATAGCACGGTGCTAATTATTCGTGAAATACAAGTGAATCTCGTATATGTACATGTATAATGCATGTACACAAAAAGGTCTGGTCTTCGAAGACCGCGACTGTATTCGACCAGTCACGACTTCCGAGATCCGGCTAGGACACGGCGAGTGCGTCGATTAACGTGGCCAATTTGCTCGGCCTCACTTGGGCGACACACAAATCGACCGATTTATCTATTTGTCGCCGTAGTCAGTACTTCCATTTGACCACTTACAGTATATGAGGTGAGGGAGAACAACAGTGAGCTTTTAAAGCTGAAACTTTGAAGCCCATACACTAACACGAAATCGAAAGTACATATTATCAAGTTTCTCGATGCAAGAATGTCACCGCATAAAGCAATCCAGGAATCCAGTACCGGATTTAGGGGCGAATCCACAGGACGATCCCCACCAAATGAAGAAATATTTTTAAAAATACAGAACTAAAAGCACTAAACATTTGCCGATTGCCGATCGATTACCCATAAGCACGTAAAATATCAACTTTGAAAACACATATCCCTGGAAAATTACCACTTTTAAAAGATAGGGGGGCCTCTATCAACCTAGGGACCCGGGGCCCAAAAATCTTAAATTTGGTCCTGCGGGAATTCGAGGTCTGTTTCGCCATTCGCCAAATCACTAACTTTTTACTATGTGCCACAGTGTCGGCGAATCTGGTCAAGATTTGACAACGGACCCCTAGACTGAAATCTTATTGATAACTGAGAGCTCGATCAAGTAATTTGAACCTTACTCATCCACACGATCAGTAAAGAACTAACTAAAAAGTTTGGTTCCGTGACTCCGGTTGTTTTACTGCCCACTCCTTATAATCGCTTTGCTCGTACCGATCTTCCATGGCTTTCTAGGCCTCCGTTGTTCTAAATAATCGCAGACACGCAGATTTTGACTCCTTGGTTTGGCTCAGTTTCTTTCCGAGAGTAAGTTGGGTAACGAGCCGTATGAATGGGGAACAGATGAAAGGCTAAGAGTCAGAAATGACCAGCATAATTAGAATAGTTTGTCACTTCTTTAATTGATATCAGTAGGCGAAAGAAAAACGAACTATTCTCGATACCTCTAGCACTGATATGAGGAGATTTGGTTGGCCGCGTGGAAAGCGCGCTGGTCTCGGAGTCCGGAGGTTCCGGTTTCAAGCCCACGTAGCAACTCGTTACATTTTTGAACTAGGCCGGCTTTTCGGCAAGAAGAAAAGAGGGCTAAGACAACCCTATCAGCCTCCCCGACGTCTCGGAGGTAATGCTCGAAAAGGCGGATTCCAGGGCTCGGACTTAGTAATGTCGATCATTACAAAAACCATGATCGATCACAAACTACAATGTCAAGTACCCAGAGGCATACAACAGACAGTTATTCATTTCCATCACAAAAATGTGCGTTTTTCTTATGAGAGTCAAAGTAACCATCACCGTTCGCGTATCAGTTGGGTTTAGTTTCGGCGTTGTTGTTGTTGTTTGCACAGTCCGAATTTATCAATGCGAATGCACTCTCCTCTCCACTATTTTGGCTACAAAATATAAAAATGTTTCACAAAAACAGAAAATACCTAAAAACATTCTCTATTAGGTCCTTTTCTAAGTCAACTTTTAAAAAAACGCATTCATTTCTGTGTTCAGAGAAGTCGTTAATAGAAAGGAACTCATACTCATCTACCAATGGCCTCTTTTCTTATTCTTCATGATCGATCGTAATGATCGCCCTGATGAGCTCGATGATTGAAAAAGATCGAGTCTTATCGAGATGATCGTGATCGATAATTTTTGATCGAGTAAATGATCGACATCACTACTCGGGCTGAGAGTAAAAATTAGAAAAGAGCACTCATATGAGACCATAAATTTTCCAAAGTGATTCGAGGAATTTGCATGCTGGACATACAGAGAAACAGAACTGTGACTTTTTAGTGTTTGCACACGTACGAGACATTTTGACTCTTGGTTTAGTATTGCGACTTTAAATTTCGAAGTCTTTCAGGATTTGGTCATCCCCCCTAAGCTGCTCTCATAACTGCAAGGCTCTAAAATTGAAAAAATAGCGAATTTTTCGTAAAAATTGGAGTCCATTTTCCAAAGGCAGTAATGGATATTACTGTAAACATGTATTACAACTTCTCAAACTAGTTATCGCCGATCTTCAGTATTGAAAGAGCTATATGAGTTCGAAAATGTTTGAGTCATAAAATTAATGCCAAAATTTTAGCCGCATGGTTTTGTACGTCGTTGCTCTTTCCAAGACTGAAGATAGGCAACTAAAAGCACTAACAGTTTTTGTTCATTCTTCAAGACATTTTCACAGTCAACCTTGAAAAATGCACAAAATACATATTTTAAATGAAATTCCATTCTCAAAATTTCGAATTCTGCCAAAATTTCGGTTAAATGTTTCAATTTGAAATCAAATTAGGTCGGTAACAAGTGTCTCACAGTATTTCTTCAAACGCAGGAAGAGACAGAGTTTTGAAAGTACAACAAAAACGGTTAATGCTACCGGTTGCCTAGCTTTTGTCTTGAATGGGTTATTAAGACAAAACTCCATAAACACATACGACATATTTTCAAAATTAAAGGGACTGCAAGCATAAGCGAAGCGTGAATCAAAGAATTAGGGGGAGTGGACAATCGAATTTGCTCAGAGATGAGCCAGCAAGAAAATGGTTGACTTTTATTTATTTTTTTGATGTGGCGTTTAGTATACCCGTACTTGTATCAGTTGGTGGGATAGTGAAGGTGAAAACAGTTTCAACGGGTAGTCATTCATTTTTAACCGGACAAATCTTCAAAGTTCAAACTGAAGAATTATTGGAAGGGCGTCGGCCCTTTCGGTCCCTAACATAACGCATATAGCAACAAGGCTCCAAAGTTAAAATAATAGCGAATTTCCGTAAGTATTTGATCGCAAATTTTGGTTCAGAAAATGGTCCAAGGACAGCAATGAATAATAAATAGTAAATGCAAACAAAATCTTACATAAATAGTAATTGGCAATCCTTGATATTAAAAGGGCTACACGAGTTTGAAAATTTGAGTATTTTGGTTGACAATTTAACCATATAAATTTAGACTTTCTTCTCAAAGAGTACTACGTCCTTTCAAGTTGCCCACCGGAACAGGGATATCCTGTATACTGAATCAGTATCCGTTCATTTGTATATGGTGTCAGCTCCCTTCCTCCTAAGACCAGGATTACGTACCACAAGTATGAGCATACAAGGGGTTGAATTTTCATTTGATTTGAACACTGGACATAGAGAAAGGAGGAGAGATTTTGGCTTCCTGCTTATTTATATTGATCTTACATCAGGACACATTTCTACTTGCAAGGAAAGGCGTTCTAATCTAGTCGAAAAATGTATAAACAGACAACAAATAGTCCTGTGCACTGGATCCAATATGGCCAAGTATATTTTCTTATAATGACAGACAGCGTTGAGAGACAAGTAGTTAATAAAACGTAGCATAGTTCGTGATAGTATAAGAAATTGGACACTGACCTTTCTTGATGTAAGGTACAGGGATAGCTAAGCTATCCTAACAAGAACACCTGATTATAGAATCCTAGACTTTAGTTCCCGATTTGACTTTCTCTTCGAAAGTAGGGGTAGCATAAACAGATGGTGTAGTACAATAATGATACAACCCGATAATACACAGGAGTCATGTAACAGGACTAACTTGATGAATATCGGTTTCGTTCCTCTACACCGGAGGGAGGAAAAAGAGAGGGCGAATTCATACGATTAAGAAGCATCATAAACCTCCTAAGCCAAATTTTCGCTATGCTCATGCCGGTACACGGTGCCTTGCTTGGAATTTTGTCTGTCTGGTAGGCTAAATGGCCATCTTTCCGTCCTTCTGATACTCATACATTTTTGCACTTGATTTTCTGCATGTTCTTGTCTGGTTGTCTGCTTTCTATTGGATCCTCGAGTACTTTTTTTGGCAGGGCTAAAAGCGACGTCACCAGTGAGCCAAGTATGTAGCAAGCAACAAGATACAGACGTGTAACCTTCGTTCCACGCATCTTTTCTTCGATATCCACAAGGAAACACAGGTCCAGAAATCCTCACCCACGGTAAAGGAAACAATTTCTCCATTCAATGTAATGAACAGAATAATCGTTTTCCCCCAATTCATCGTCTATCCAAGAAAGAAAGTCAGCTAGCAATTTAGTGAGTCCCTGCGAGCACCGATGCGAGCTACTTTGTGAGCAACCCGCCTCCACACACCCACAAAATTGTACACATACGCTGACAGACAATCTGGCTCCATCTTCTGTTCCAGATTGTTTCCATAAAAGAAGGTGGTGTTGATTACGAGCTCACATGGAGCGATAGTTTCGGGCAATTAACCCCGTAAATTGGAGGAATTCAATTCTGTGAAACGCTAGGCCGGAGCAGCGCAGCGCACAGACTGTAGCGTTCTTCACGTTTCCACGCGGATTATCGTTTCAGTCAATCACTACCAAGTTCGCAATTAACCGATTTAGATTGTAAATTTAACGCCTAATTTCTGTCATAAATTACCTGACGTTACTATATTCTCTTATTCATCGAGCTCATAAAAAGTGTGCAACGTTGTTTCTCGAAATTCCGATGACTGCCAGCGATAAAAACGCGAGTATAATATATTTCTTCGAAAAGAGAAATTCGTCTGATTAATGCGAATGAAAAATCCCGGTAATGTACAGCTAGTATTCGAACGATTTGGTTTGTTTTGCAAGTTTTACACTTTTTGTCGAACTGGGCCGGTTACACGTGTCAAAGGCCAGTCTGGAGATGTGGGGAAGCTCGAAGAACAACGGCAAATCAGCTGTCCAAACTGTAGGAAATGACTCACTGCAGTCACGGGCTGTGACTCGGTGATTGAAACTGAATAACTTAACACAGAGAAGAGTTGTTCGAGGCTAGCGCAATTGGCTACAGAGGGTTGCCAATCACTCACGAGCCAATTAACAGAAAATATAAACATAGCCTCTGATTAGTCGGGTCCACGTCGCCAACCCCCTTTCCGTAAGTGGCTGTAGAGATCAAATATGGTATCATAATTTTGTACTTTTTCCGTACAATTTTGTGTTTCTAACCCCAAATTTCGCACTCTCCCTTCTCCTAGGATATTCGAAGATGACGATGGAAGGGGGGGGGGGGGTAGAGACATACTAGCCTCTCAGTTAAATTTCAGGATAATTAATATTTTCACGCATTTTCTGACAGCAATTCTCAATTTTGTCTCCCCTACAGTATTCAAAAACGGTAGCTGGAGGACTATAAAGACACGTGTGCCCCATATTTGAATATCTCGGGAGAGGAATGGGCACGAAATTCAGAATTGGTGGCCCAAAATTGTGCGAAATAAGCATAGAGTTACGACAGACACAGTTTTCAACCCTACGTGTCTCCAGCCTACCTAATCACCATATTCAAGTATTTTGAGGGCGGGTGCAAAATTCAGATTTTAGCACCGCAAAATCGGCACTAAATTATGACATATAATGACATCATTTACGAACTTTAAATCGAATTAGAGATTAACATTCTCCAACGATCAGCTTTGATTCACTTCGGAGAGGGATGAACAAAAAAATTCGGAATTGACGACACGAAATTGGGCGAAATTATTACAAAATTACGACGCAACTCACAAGCCTAAAATCAAATTTAGGAGTTGGAATGTCTCCAACCATTTTTGTCCCCACCACTACCTTCGAATATTTTGGAGGGGGCAAGCACAAAATTCGGGTTGATGGTGCAAACAAGTATAAAATTATTAAACCACATGAATTGTTTTTTACTGAACTCACATTTCACGATTTTTACTTCTCTGCATGTAGCATCACTGTTTACCCAGGCCCACCAATCGGTGTACTTTCAACTGTACGAAGTCAAAAAGAAAAAGGTATAAAACATGGCTGAAAGCTAAATTTTTATTTCGTTTTTTTTCTTTCGTCCTTTTTTTTCCTTTTTTTTTCCAACAGGCCAGGTTCGGTTGGCCGAGTGGATAGCGCCCTGGTCTTGGAATCCGGAGGTCCCGGGTTCGAGCCCACGTAGCAACTCGCTACATTTCGACTTAGGCCGGTTTTTCGGCGAGAAGGGAAGAGGGTTAAGACAGCCCTAACAATCTCCCCGACGTCTCTGAGGTACTGCTCGAAAAGGTGGATTCCAGGGCTCGGGTTGAGAGCAAATTGGAAAAGAGAAGTCCAGAGCTTAAACCTGTTTATGCTCTTGATTGGTAATTGTTAGTCGCTTTAATTTTTGTAAATTTTTGGCGAATATTTTATAGTAATAAACCAATACAAATTCATTCTTTCCAAATCCTGATAGGAACAAATTTTGCTCTACTGATGATAAAGACAAAAACAAGTAAAAATTTAATTATGACACAGTTACCAATATCAGAAGACAAAAGTAGAATCGGGGAGGGGGAGGGGGACACATTACCCGTTTAAATGACAATAGATGGCCATATTAGCTAACGTTCTGGTGGCTACTGCATCACAAAAGTAGTAAAGGCAGACAAAAGATAAGGTGGCGAAATGATTTTTACAAGTTCCTCCGTAATATTTACTTCCATAGGGTGGCGGGGGGAAAGACAGAATGGTGCAGGCTGAGGGAGGTCTTGGCCCATAGACAGGGTATATGGCGGTAGGAGCCGGTTTTAAAATGAAATGTACAGCTGTTATTTACCTACACGCATTAATAAAGGCTTTAATTAATTTCACTAATTAATTAAATAATAAAGAAGGAATGGAGAAACAAAATTTTGAAAATTTCAATACAAAAACAGGACCAGTCCATTTTTTTTTAAATTAAAAATATTTTGATATCTAGATTTATAATGACAAGAATTTCAATATTACCATAAGATTTCATATCAAAAATATAATCTGCCTTCATACTGTCCTCAAAATTGATGTAGTTTGTCAAACGTGAATTTCTTTTACATTCCTAAAAAAATTTTCAGGATGTGATTCAGCCCTTTGAAAAAAGAAACGATTCACATACGACCCTAGATTCAATTTGGGGTGGATATATGTATCTCCACCACCTTTACCGTCAGCTATAAATAACTTTTTGTTGTTTCTTTTTTCTTCCAAGTTTTCGTATCGTGTATTATAGTGCGGTTTGAATCATTTTCAATCATCATCATGAAATTTATTTTCGTTTCACGAAATTCTATTTGCGATTTCAATCTACGTAATGTTTTACGGAATGAATTTCCTAGGTACTGGAGAAGGGGATGAACACACAAATCGAGATTGGTGGCACGAAACTGGACAAATTGAACACAAGATTATAGACAGAATTTCTGCCAGCTTTTTAATCACCGTATCCGAGTATTTTGGAAGGAGCACAAGATTCGGATCGATGGCGCAAAAAGAGCACAAAATTAAAACACCACTAACTACACTGAAATCCAATTTGGAGAGGGAGTGTCTACCGCTCTCAACTTGCAGCGATGACTCGTCAGAGGAATGAATAGAAATTTCAGCATTATTGGCACAAAATTATGAAAGATGAACACAAAATTATGACACAAAGGGCCGAATATAAGGGTATATCCATGGGATCTGGGTCCCGGACCCCCACCAAATGGGAATGATGATAAAATAGAAACAAAAATACAAACTGGTTACCGATTGCCAGTCTGTTACCTAGATGCACAAAAAATTCCAACTACGAAGCCCCCCCCCCCCCAAATTACAAGTCCTAAAATATGACTATTAGGTATTACCAACTAATAAAATCATTGAGATGTAAAGTTTATAGTTTTTTGTTCTTGTTTTTTGAATTCGTGTACATTATTTTAGCTCTGACGTTTGAAAACACATACCCGCTCCCCCGGAAAATAGTACATCCTAAAACATGACCATTAGCCATTACATTACAAGTTAATAAAATCATTAAAAATCTCGTTTCATAGTTTTATTTATTTATTTAACGTAATTCATTTATTACTTTTAGTAGATGTTGATGCACACAGGTATTATCTTAACCCTGATGTTTGAGTTTTTTTCCTGCCAAGGGGAGAGGCTCCTCCAAGCTTAAGTGACGGAGCCCAAAAATCCTAAATCTAGCGTTAATTATATAGCTTACGACCCATAAATCAAATTTGGGTGCTGGTATCTCTCCGATTTCCCCTCCCCACATTCATCTTTGAATATTTCGGAAGGGAGGGAACACAACATTCAGGATTCCAAAAAAAATTTGCAAAATAAGCACAAAATTACGATACAACAAATAACCTTGAAATCCACTTTGGGGGCTGGCATGTCTCTAACCTCCTCATCCATTAACCATGAATATCTTAGGAGAGGAGAGGACACGAAATTTGGAGTTAGTGGAACAAAACTGCATAAAATATGTATAAGAATTATGATACACAAGAGCCTGAAATTCATTTAGCGGGGCTGACATGTCTCCAGCCTACGCAGCCATTAATTCTGAATAGCTTGATAGAGCAAGAGACACAAAATTCAGGGTTAATGGCGGAAAAGTCCACAAAATGAGTACATAATTATGACACCATCAACATCCTGATCCACTGGGGACAGGACTAGCAACATGGACCTAGGAAGGCTGCGGCTTCGCTATAATTTTTTCGATATACCAGATCTATTTTGGATGAGCAATAACTGATTTCAGATGATCTACTACGACAATGGAATCAACTGATCGGATCATCCTGGTATTCCGCAATCAGAGGATCACGGAGATCGAACCTAACTTTTCCTCCCGGTAATCTAGACACATACCTCTGATCCGATAGTCGATAGCGGACTGCTCGACTGGAAACTTGAAGCTGTATTGGAGATATTCAATCGCATACCAGACTCTACGGCTCTTTCGCTCTCTTCGCTCACTGGTAAGTATCATTAATTACTTTGAACCCCCACGAACTGTATGGTTGCATACTGCACTTCTCATTAGTATTCCGCAACCGTTTCTCCGGCGCAATTCACTCTCGATTTTACTCTTCGTCGGCGTTCGAATGACAGTAATTAGTCGCTCGGCGCAAACAGCGCGCGGTTTCTCGAAATGTTACAACATTTATTCATTTTCGCGCCACCATTTTTCGGCACAACCAATAATTCACTCTTTCATCGACATTGATCGAGATCACTCTCGCGGCCGAACGAACGGAAACGCATCGTTAAAAATCTTTCCTCACCAGCGAGCATATTAATTGATTGAAAAATTCGCTTAATGAACGGCGACGCATATTCAAAACGTATTACGCATTCGCGGGTTTGCGAAAACAAAAGTGAAAAAAACTCGACGACGAAAATCAAAATTGATTTGTGGCGTTAATCCACCGATTCGTTCTTCACTTTTATTGGCCGGCGCCGATAAACACGCCCAGCATCCGACACTGAATTTCACGATTATCGTCAATTGTCATCGCGAACGGAAATTGTTTCTTCACGTTCATTTCACTTTTAATTGAAGAAAAAAAAAAAAAAAAAAAAAAAAAAAAAAAGTGAAAAAATCCAAACGTCGAGTATTTAGTTACCAGCAATAAAATACCTTGTATCGCACTTCGATTGATTTCTCGATTTCGTATCCCCCTATCTCTGTATTTTCATTCGACTTCCTATTCTCTCAAACGATCATTATGAGTAAACCGTCGCGATAAAACGTTCAATTAAAATGTAAACGAGATTTTTCAGCGTCGATCTTATTTTCGGGTACTTGACCCACCGCAATGCAACACGGTACTTTCCATTACCGGATACGATGTTTGTCGTTTTTGTTTTTACTTCGGATTCTAATTGCCGGATCTATTCGATGAATGAAGCACAACACTTCAACCAAGTCGACATAAAAATCCACGAAATACGCACTACATCAGCCACAGATAAAGTACGTTGATGATTCGACTGTGTACAATTTGACAGCTGGGAAATGCAGCTGACACAAGAAACAACTCATCGAAGTCTGAAAATCGCTAAAATTGTTGATACCCATTGTCGGTAGTCAGTCATTTACTGCTCCACTAGGTTTTCCTTGACATTCAAGAAACGACTGACCCGTCTTCTGCTTTCTTTCTGGCATTACCGAGCAGCACCCACAGAGTACACATTCCACAGAAAATCAACAGAGATTCTTAGGACGATCAGGTTGGGCAACACCGAACGCTCCCAACTAGGGCAATACATCTCTCCTTCCACCTTAGAAAATCAGTAAAAAATTTTGTAGGATTACCAGGAAATGCAATGCCAAACAATTCCAGGTAGAGCAAGTCTTGTTTTTTCTTACTTGAAGAATTGACAGAATACCGTTTTGCCTCGGATACACGATAGAAGTAATTGCCGCTTCCAAAAGAAATATTAAAATTGAAAATGCTCCACAAATAGTTCAGTGGCATAAAATTAGAACTATTCCATACGTAATAGCAATTGGTCCCGTGTATTTATACTTAAGACTTAGTCATACACCACAGGGGCGGATTTGTTACGTCTCACCCCCAGATTCAACCAGAGAGACAGATCGCCAGGAAATGAAAGTGAGAAGACAAGAAGGTAATTATTTTTTAAATCATTCTGTAACATTAGATTCATACGAAAGGCGAAATGAGTCGAATGCCCTTGTGTGCTCAATTAGAAAAAAAAACCCTCGAAAAATGAGGTATTTGTAAGAAAATAAGAATTAATGTAGAGAGGTGTAACAAAAATAGAAAAAACGAAAAAAATATGAGGGAAGAATATTATACTACGCAACTAGGGAGAGAAATTATGAAATACGACGACTGTGTGTTTGCAGGACGCATCAAAGGTGAGGGGATAAAATACAAGTCATATTTCTTTATCTGCTCCCGAATTGCGTACATTTTTCTCAAAATCTTCAAAAAGCTTAAGGTTATTGATCGTTTCAGAAATGACGAAACCTTGACGTCATAGCCAAACAACTTGGTAGGAAGTTAAATATAGAGGAGGAATACCGTTTCAACGCATTTCCCCCCCCCCCCCCCGAAAATCATGAGTTAAAACGAAAATATCCTCAGTACATCATTTGTAGCATTTTATATCTTCTTCAATATGACACCAATCGCGACCAAGTCCGCCCAGAACTATTTTTTGCGTGTTATTCTTAAGTAACTCCTACCAACTTGAATGCCAGTGACTTCATTTCTGAAACGATCAATATATAAGCTCCATGCAGTAGAAAGCTCAGCGCTTTCCTTATAGGGGTTGAAAAAAAATTTTTGGGCCCTTCTCAATGATCAGTTCCGTATTTTAATTGATAAGGCCATAGCTAAACAATTGTTCTCGTTAAAGGAAGAATGCATTGAGATTTTGAAACTCCAAACTAACATTTCATAGGGAAAAAAAAACGCAAAAAAAAAAACAGTAAACAATATTTTTAATTTTGCTAATTGCACAGCTGTCAGATGTCAAATTTATCAACTCCTGAAAGATTTCAAATTATAAGAGAAGGGAAGGGGGTGGTTTCACTTGCAAACTGAAATGTCAATATCACCAAACTAAAATTAAAAAAAAAAAAAACTTGCAACGTTGTTTTAATGCTGCGAATTACAGCTGCCAAATTTACCATTTGAAAATGTTCAAATTGTACGCGAGGATGAGGTACCAACTGAAAAAGTAAATTTCAAAATCGCCAAGAAAGAAAGAGAAAGAGAGAGAGAGAGAGAGAGAGAGAGAGAGAAAGAAGCTTATAACATTTTTAATTTTTAATTTTGTCAACTATTCCTACTAAATTCACCAAATCTTGTACAACTTGAGATAAAGTTTTTATTATTAGGATTTTTTTTACTGAATTCTAAAATAAAAAAATAAAATAAATAATTAAACGAAAGTACAGTCGTTAATAAATCTACCTCACGAAAAATTTCAATTCACTGAGAAGGGAGGGAGGAGTTCTAAATTCACAAACTCTTCCACAATCTCAAATTGTTTATTACTGGAAGAGGAGTTCCGGCGGAAAACTAAAATTTCAAGACTGTCGAGAAAATAAAAAGAGCTCGTAAAATGTTTAATTTGGCCAACTGCAGCAGCTCAATTTACCAACTCTTTAAAATTTCTAATTATGGAGTAAGCAACCACCCCTCATCTAAGACTACGGTCCTAAGAATTTTACCAATGTTTAGAAAGAGGAACAGTTTTAATGAGTTTTAAACAGATCATCTTACTGTTTCAAACGATTTCTAAAGTGTACTAATGAGTCATACACAAGTCTGTACCAATCTTTTGGAATGTTAAGGATAAGACTGCGAGTCTTACGGAGCATTATACTAATCTTGAAAAGTTTTACAGTATTTTAAATAAGGCTCTAGCAAGTTGTTAACAATTCCGAAAAAGTTGAACATATTCATAAAAGAAGTTTATTCAGGGTGTCTACTGGATTTAGGAAACAAAATATTATGACTTTTTAGGACATTTTTTCATCACTATCAGGGGAATATAAAAAGGAAGTGGAAGGGGAGGGGCAAACTCACTGCTTCGCGCCTTACCGGGGCCTCAATATAGAGCGCGCTAAACTTTCATAATAAATATTCACTAAATATTTTTTTCTCATTGAATGAATAAAATTGATTTTTTTTTTGGTAATGGAAAGATTGTGAACTAGGACATGATAGGTATCATGACTTTTTCGAGTTTTGTTTGAAACGCCATGAGTTTTAATGACTTTTCGGGCCAGCAGACACCCTGTTATTAGAATCTTAAGCGAGTTTGGATAAGTCCGAAAGAGTCTTAAGGAAGCTTAAGCAACCTGGGAAGCGTCTTCAACAAGTCGAGAATAGTGATCAAGTATCAATCTAGCCATGAACAGTTTTTGGTTGAGTCCTCAATCAGTCTACCCGAATCTTGGAGAGCCTCAGTCCTTGAACAAGGATGGGAGAATCTTCAATAAGTGTATCATAGCCTTGCAGTTAAATTTTGAATAAGTTTAGGAGGCTCCTAGAGAATATTAAATGAGCATAGATGAGACTCATCTATAGTAGTAAGAATTCTTGATTAAGTAACGACAAATTTCAAGCAGTCTTGTCTAGCAGAGCCATAATAAAGTTGTAAACGAGTCCTGAGGACATTATTAACGAGTCGTAAACACGCCCGGGTAAGTCTTTGAGAATCTTCAACAAGTTTGATAAAATCTCAATGATTTTGATACGGACATTCCAGATTCATGGCTAATTTTACAGATTGACTGAAATTACCGGAGATCAGTAAGCAAACCACTCATGATTATACCTCAAGAAATAATTTTTCTATTTCTGATCAGCCCGCAAATCTTGTAATGTAAAAAAATTATTTAATTTGGTCCCATAAGGCAAAAACCATTTCGAAGTGTTCTGATTCTGCTCCATACGTCCGTTACCAAGCAAAGAAAAAATAAAATAGTGCCTTTAATTTTGTCACAAATTTTGATTTACACGCAAAAATCTTTACTTTCAATCCCCACCCAACTATTGATCGGCGAACATCTAAAAACCCCTAGATCAGCGAGCATTGACTTTCATGAAATTCTATCCCTACAGTCCAGCAGCGAAGAAGATTTTGATTCCGATTCAGCCCCAGCTTTTGATTCACAGGCAAAGAAAAGAGAAAGAACAAGTTGTGATTTTCAATTTTGATTTACAAACGGAACCGTAAGAAAAATATTGTGTCACTTGTTGCTCTACAGCAATGGAGTAAGAAGAGTAGTTTTCGTTAACTCAAGTACTAAAGCTATTATTATGAGTAATTCGGCACATTTTCGAGATCTTCGGTACATTTCCGTATGCGAAAAACTCGTCTATCTAACTACCGATTAATTCTTGCGGTTTTTTCATTCCTATTTAGGTTTGTGGAAGCCCCCGGCTCGCGCTAGCATATTGTTTATGGAACCGATAATCACGTATTTCGTTCGACTAATCCATCCGCGCGCAGAAAACGTGTAATTTATCAAATAGAACCTAGTCTGGAAAGAGGAAAAAAAAGAAAATAGAATACGGATCAACGACTAAACAGAGCGCACACTTGAATGTTCCAACACCGAACCATTCATTCAAAACTGAAAATCGAGAATTCGTCGCGGTCGATATCGATATACTTGTATACTGGGTTTTCATGACGACACTCGCCAAAATGTGGCCTGGTTTCGAAGGGATTTAAATACTAGGCACGAAGAATCAGAGTGAATCTCGAAAGTGGACCTCGAATTCGAGAGCGATTCAAAAGTCTACCTCGGCTGCCTCATCCATCATCCCCGCTGAAATCAAATAGCTCACACTAAAAACCAGCCCAGTAGAGAGGAAAAGAGGGTCTGGGGGAATTTCCACGGGCCCCCCTCTCTTCCAGTTCCATTCGAAAATCGAAAAATGGTGTATTTCGTTGCCAACTGAGCTAGGCTCGTGTTTAGCAACGGCACTAAATTACATTTTTTTCCCCTTCTTTTTTTCTTCCTACAATTCCTTTAGTTAGTGCACTACTTACTCTTTACAATAGTTACACATATTGCGGTTGTTATTAGTCGGACATGCTGCGCTGTTTTTTGTTTCTGTAATTAGTAGTTGTATTAGTAACTGCATTTCGTATCAAAGTTTTGTAAGTTCTATTGTTAGTTTGTATTATTTTTTCCCTATTCTGCTGATCAAGTTTGTTAAAGTTTTTGAGTCCAGTGTAAATGCTGTTTGTTTTACCGATGTTAGTTTTTATTTTTGGTAATGTTACTGTAAATTGTGTGTTCCTCGTCAGTCTAGTGTTAGTTTTGCTGTATTTCGTTAGTAAATTATGTTTTTTCACGTATTTTATTGCACTTATTTCATGTAGTTTTTCCAAAGTTAGCGCATTTGTTTCCTCAAAAAGTTGTACTGAGCTAAATCTTTTTGGTTTTTTGTAAAGTATTTTCAAGAATTTTTTTTGGTTAACTGTAACTGGTTTTAAATTAGTTTTATAGGCTGCCCCCCAGCTTGATATTCCGTACTGTATTTTTGATTTCACTATCGCTGTGTAAAGAATGCGCTTTACTTCTTGAGAGATTATGTTCCTGAATTGAATTGCAATAAAAATAGACTTTAATAGTTTTTCTGCTAAATATTTGCCTTGTTGTTTCCAAATTAAATTTTTATCTATTATTATCCCTAAATATTTCGTAGAGTCGACGGTATTTATTTGCTGGCAATTATTGTTTAATTGAAAACATTTATAATTTCTATTACACTGATTTGTATGAACGTTAATATCTACTTCCTCGTTATTTTTCTTATTTTTTAGTGCAAATTGTACTGATTTAGTTTTTTTTTTGGTTCAGTATCAGTTCATTATCATTCAGCCAGGTTATTACTTTTCTAATATCTTTTTCGGCTTTTCCCCTAGTTTCTTCCCAGCTATCTCCTTTTTCTATTATGACGGTGTCATCTGCATATGAAATTATTTCTCCCTCTATGTTAATTTCAGTCAAGTCATTAATATAAATTAGGAAGAGTAATGGTGACAAGGCAGAACCTTGTGGCGTGCCTCCTTTTAGTGTGAGGATCTCGCTTTCTGTTGTTCCTATTCTAACTTTTTGTTTCCTATTTTCCAAGTATGAGGTGACCCAACTTAGTACTTTGCCCTCACAGCCTGCTCTTTCAATATTTCCAATTAGTTTTTGATGATTCACTACATCAAATGCTTTAGAGAGGTCTTGAAAGATCGCTAGACATTTTTTGTTTTCATCTAAATATGTTGATATTTTGATGTGCAGGTTATTGATAGCTTCTTCTGATCCCATATTATTCCTGAATCCCAATTGATTGTTTGTAAAGAATTTTGGTTTTTTTCCAAAAATTTATTTAGTTGAAACTTTACTGCCTTCTCTAATATTTTTGAGGTTGTTGAAAGTAGTGAAATTGGTCTGTAGTTGTTTGCGTCTTGAGTATCGCCTTCTTTGTAAATTGGTCTTAGAATGGCTAATTTATATATTTCCGGGAATTTTCCTGTTTTCAGACTGAGATTAATTATATGTTTTATTGGAGTTACTAATTTATTACAGTTTTCTCTTATTATTTTTGTGGGGATTCTATCTTCTCCTGCTGCTGCGTATGGTTTTAAAGACATTGTTATCCTTGTCACATCCTCTTGCAGTAAGCGGAATTCATAGAATTTCCTAGTAATAAATTTTATGTTATTGTTCCCGTAAGTTTCGTTTATATTTTTGAAATCATTCTTCACCGTATTTGCTATATTTGTGTGATGTTGATTAAAAAAGTTTGATATTTCAGTTTTGTTGTCATATATTATATTGTTGACTGATATAGTTTCTGGATCTTTGTTTTTAGTAGTTTTCTTGGTTCTTTTGTTAGATAGGAAAAAATTGTAAGCTACAGGATAAGAGGTTTCTTTCATGGTGTAAGGAGTGATTGCTAATTTGATGTATACTATGATTGAAATTCAGGCCTTTTAAAAATATCGGTCCCCCTTGAAAGTCCGGACCCGGGGTATTTCCCCTCTTTCTCCCTCCCCTCTCGATAGGGTTGTCTACAACGGCGGACACGGTCGTAAAACTGAAAGTTAACCGAATGCCCATGGCGTCTACTCAATATTCGAATTTCAAATCCGCATTGTTCGGTTCACTCGAATCGAGTCGCTGGCGCATAAATTCATCCGCGCCGATACTATCGCGATCGTGAAAGTTGTTAAATTTTTTCGCCTCGAATTTCCGAGCGCGAGTGCACAGAACGGGAAAAAACTCGGCAACGTGCGAAAAAATCCTTGTTAAAATTGACGAAGTTAACAACTTCAAAACAATAAAGCCTTTCACTTTCGATTTCTGGAAAAATAATAAATAAAAAAAAATCAATCCGGGTAAAAGTGTTGTATTAGTTATGCAGAAAGCGCAATACGATTCATCATCTCCGATCGAGCCGATGATTGCGGTAACGTTCAATTAACACGATAATCGAAGTTCGGTGTATCTTAATTGTACCATGCCGCCGCGATTTTCTTCTTCTCGAAGGCGCGATTTACAAATCGCACGCGATAATGGCAGGGTTGACGAAACCACTCAGCCAATCACAGATCAATGCACGACCTCGCGATAAATTTTCAGTCCGTTGACCCCGACGACAGCGCGCAAATGCAGAAAAAATTGTCAAATGGCCGCGTTCTATCCGCGCGGCACAATTTATGACACACGTGTTCGATACAGTCCCATCTGCATAACCAGTTTAAGTGGAAAATCTCTCGCCGGAATGTAGATGATGATATTACTGTCCAACGGTCGAAGTAGAATGACATCGAATTCGATTATTTTTGTCGATAAAGCGTCTCCAACAACATCGACGTAGAACGTAAATGCTCGAGCAAGCTAACTACAGACAGCCAAGTTCAGGGTTCTGAACTAGTATATGGAAAGGGCGAGATAGAAAGGTGTGCAGGTTTTTTGAGTTTTGCACGAAACGAGTTTAGTCCGGACCGCAGCGAGGGCATTCGAAATCGAAAAACAAGAGTGTAAATGCACGTGTATTCATTCACCGAATAGCAAGAGAAATGCAACTGTCATCAACTAGGCTCAGAAGGCAGCAATTACACCATTTCCAAAGGAGAAGATCATACAAGCGAAAATAGTTAAATACTGGATTCAGAGGCTACAAAACACAGTTGTTCACCCATTGCTAAAAAACTACTCGCCAGACTGGCTGCATCTCATCTACAACAAGGGTCATCACGACCTGCCATCCACTATAGCTATAATTCGTATTTTCTTAGGCATATCTCCCACATTATTTTTGATTGTGTACAATATACGAATACCAGAAACTTATACATAAAAAATCTTACCCCTATCACACCGTATTCTCCAAAAAATATCCCCTATCTCCGTCGTTTCATAATTTTTTCTAATTTAATAAAGTATCTGTAACTATCATAACTGTAAGTTACTTAAATCAAATGTAATATGTTCATATCCGAGAGGCATTAAAGAACAAATAAATAAATAAGACAGTTCAAGTCTTCGCGAGCGCCAAACATAAACTATAATTAAACTAAACGGATGTCCTGCCTGGCCTATCGAGGGAGAAGAAGGAGAGTGGGTCACGAGAATAAGAAGAAGAACGTAGTTTTGAAAAGATCATGTACTGGAAGAACAGGAATGCAGGCAGGGGCGAAAATGAGGAGGCAGGGGTGTAGCTTGCCCCCAAGTCTCCGCCGGAGTTGGGAAATTTTAGTAGATGGATCAAAAGTTGCCCAAATCCAACCAGTCAGGAATTTTTTTTTTAGCCAATACAAACAAATTTTGATATTTTGGAACTTTGATTCGGGTCAGTTGGGAATTTAACAATTTTTGCTCTTCCAGAAAAACCACTTCGCTACGTCCGTGAATGCAGGAAACAAATACGCTTGTCAGATGCTCGTATCGTGCTACGCAGAAAGAAGCCATGCAGGACAATCTGTACGAAAAATACACTGAAGAGAAGAGGGTCACCACGGGTGGAAAGTAGAAAATTCCGTACGGTCTGTGCCGAAAAAGAAATCAAAATCATGTTGGAAAATGTTTGGGTTAGTCTAGGTGAAGGGGAAATTTAGGGGAAATCGTAAAACCCAACAGATCACTCATCAAAAATGAGAGGAGGGTGCTTCACAAAACAGCTTTTCTCGAGATCTTATGCGTTGCACGGCTAAATGTATTCTAATTAATGTAAAAACATACAAGCTAAAATTTTTTTGTCCTAAGAAATTCTGAAAGATCCTTTAACAAGGTTAAAGTTTAATATGGGATTTCCCATAAGAAAATTTGAACTTTTGCTTTAACGAATCTTAGAAATAGGCTTTTGCAAAAGAACTGTTCTCTACACTACAGCAAAGTACCTACCCAGAATTTGTCGAAATGAGTTTTCTGAAGGTTACTGACCGGCAGTGGCGTAAATACGGGGTGGGGGATTTGGGGACAAGCCCCCAGAACCCTTTAAAAGTAAAATTTTTTTCGTGGAATTCCAGGAATCTGTAATTGTTTAGGCACCATTGAAAAACTGTACGATTTTTTCAATACACCAAAGAGAAAGCTGATACTTGATGGTGTGATAGAAAAATGTAATTATGATGTTGCTGTTAAAACTTGGAAACGCCTTAATCTTACAAGATGGGTAGCAAAAATGGATGCAGTAGACGATTCTCTTGAATTGATTGAAGTGGTAGACAAAGCGCTAAATGAAATAGGAGGAAACGATTCATCATCCAACGTTACATCACTAATCAAAGCGATTGATTTTGAATTCATCGTCAGCGTATCAATTGTGAAGTCTGTGTACACTATAGAAACATTTTTTAAAAATCGCCGATAAAAGAGGACTATATGTAAAAATATTGGGGTCTCCATGTTTCCACAGACTTTCTAGCGTCCTGAATCGACATTCTTCTTTTTCTACCTGCTCCCCCCCCCCAAGACTTGTTCTATGATATTGTAGCAGTTTTGGTCGTCGGTATCACATCAAAGTAGGCCATCGTCGATTTTTTAAAATTCTTCGTAATTTCCCACTCTTTGAAGACCGTTTATGTTATCTACCTCATCAACAGACGTTTCGCCATTTGAACCCGCAATGAGCATAGCAATTCCAGAGTGTCTACTGTCTACCAAATATGTACAAATTTTCCAATAGTATGACTTTTGTATGACCTTTCTAGGACCATTTTCACGCCTGAACAGAATCTGGTTTCCAGAAGGAAAAAAAATTTAGAAACGTGCTAACTGCAAACTAAAACTTTGAAGAAATTTGATAATTAAATAGTAACGAACGAATTATAGCAAAGAATACTGTAAAGAACACAAATTTTCATTTAAACTTCAATTTGGTCATATTTTGATAAGAAATATTGCGACTATTTAGGAAGAATTAGCAAATTTGTAAGTAATTAGAGAAACTTGTATGACTTGTATGACCACTGTCTCAATTGTAGGACTTTTGTATGACTCCCTTGAAAACTGAATCGCCGCTACGACATTCAGTTTGGAACCAGGGTGTCTACTAGAATTAGTAAGTAAAAAAAAGATCACTTTACATCATCCTTATTAAATTTTTCAGAAGCCTCACGAAAATTTCTATTCTCTCCGATGGCTTACTTTTCTGTTGCTTCCCTACTTTATGTAGCATTTAAAACATCACTCCTATTCTTTCTTTCTGTTTCATTCATACTCGCTGACTACTCATTAGCTGACGTCTGTACAATAAACTTATGTTATTTTGGCAGTTTTTTCCAACTTTAATAGAATAAAATTTTTTTAAAAGATCTACAGCGGAAAAAGATGACTTATTTAAGTGACTTAGATGACCTCTTTTCAAAATAGGTGCCTTTAGATGACTTGAATGACGCAGATGACCGGTAGACAGCCCCTTTGTCGATTCTGCCCCAAGCTTTTTTCGACAGCTTACAGTATAAACGCCACTAACAAACTCTTGATTATGTTCATATCGTGTGGTTCGACTGTAGAAGTCGTGTTAGGTGGAAGGAATCTACTTGAACGTTCTTCAGTCCATAAGTAGACGGATGAGACGCAGCATTGTCGATGAGGAGTAAAATTTTTCTAGAGTTTTTCTGCAGTTCTGTGTCCTAGTCTTCTAACCACTGCAAAAAATGGCAGTTGTCATCGATGCATTTGTGTTGGCGTGATACCGGGCCAATCCTTCATACACATTTTGTTACCATCACCAACAACAGTTCCTGTTGCATTACAACAAAGCAGTACAGTCATATGGCCCATAGCTTTCTTCTACCCTCTAAGTTGCTATGATTGATAAGCCAACGATCCATCTGGTGTTGCTAGGTAAAATAATCATGTCTCGTCCGCGTTATACACGTCTTTAGGGCTGTACTGCTGAAGCAATTGTGGAAGATTATTTGCGAGCCATTCTCAGTTCCAGCAAGATTAGGACTTCTTTTTCACCGTAAGCTTTCTTAAATTGAATGTCGAGTCGCGTTTTCCAACGTACTATCCAGCCATCAGATGAAAGTGTTTCCGCCTTAATTAGAACTTCCTCTGCATTAGGATTCTTACCTTCTCGTTTTCTGTGAACTGCCTGTCCGTCTTCATTTTTCGTTTGCCGTTCTTCACGTGCCGCAACTTCACTGGCTTTCAACTTCGAGATCGACGTTCTCGGAATGTAGTTTTAGCCGGATACTTTTCAATTTTGTTTAAAAATTCGATTTTTTCACGCAGTGACAGATCTCTTTGCGCGACATTACATCAGTTTCCACACAAAATACGATAAAG
The DNA here is from genome assembly GCA_031841125.1 of Acanthococcus lagerstroemiae. NCBI lineage: Eukaryota > Metazoa > Arthropoda > Insecta > Hemiptera > Eriococcidae > Acanthococcus > Acanthococcus lagerstroemiae. The sequence goes on from CM063108.1 coordinate 5,850,723, forward strand.
GAGAAGCAAGAAATTGAAAGCACACAAAAAAACGCAACATGCTCGCCTGACTTATCCGGAATAGATAATAGAAATACATGTACGTATAGTAAGTACTGTACTACAATTCATGTTTTATCAGTATAAGTGCTAGTTTCATAATCAAAACGTGTCCCGATAAACCGATTACTAGTCTTTAGAACAATAATGGCGTCCCTCTAATACGTCAGATCACGGTGTCACAATTTTATCTCTAATAAGTGGCTACCAGTTATTACAGTGCACAAAGATATGATAAAATAGATAAAAATCTGTTTACAAGATCTCCAGACACGTTATATCCATTTTTGAGGTTTGTTTGGTTCTGACCCCCATTCAACAGGCTCTACTAGGAGTCAGAACCTGATAATACATCGGAAAGCGGGTTCTCTGAGTTGCTGAGCTGAATTCATGTTTGAAGTTATTTCCTCAGTAAAGGTTGAAATGTGCAATTATCATAACAAGGGGTCCAAAAGTTATTTCACAATTTCTAAGGAAAGTTCATTCACATTGTGAACTAACTTTCGGACCCTCTTGTATATGCTGGACCATACACCAGCATATGCAATACTTTACTGCGATTATTGCTTGTTTTTAGCTGCCTAAGAATTAGTTTTTGTAGAGGTGACTAAGGAAACAACCTTAGAGATGGATTCAGTGATTCAAAAAAGCCCATTTTTCGTACATTGTGCATCAGCATATGTAACACTGACAACTGCACGTTCAAGCCCCCTGTGGATCAATTTGAGTCAAACTGATAGAGAAAATACTCTCAAGAATGAATTTAGTGACTAAAAAAACTAATGGTCGATGTGAATGACTGTTATTCGGTTTGATGGAGCTGATCCGCCATTTTTCCGATTTTAAAAACGCAACTCGCTCAATGTTTTCTCTCGGCTTTTTTCGTTCCTCTTTCTCTTCCTGCCTATCTACCCCTTCCTCGGAAGAGCCCTTCCAGTCTGTCACCTGGGCTGTCGGACTGTCCGTCTGCTAGTTTGATAGGATCTTATAATACTGGCCGGCTGCTTGGTCAGTCTGGCAGAATATGGGAGTACAAATGTGCCTTTCCAGTTTTCCAATTCAAAGCACACTACCTATCTGTAGCAGAAACCCGAAGCCATCATCAAAACTGGAGAAGCTCTGACCTGATTCTGGCTTCTAGCAAATTTAAATTGAGCGTTGGCTTCGGTAAAAAGTTTGTTAGCTCTAGCGCTGGGAGATGATTATTTTCAGGCTTCGGCGAATAGTTCTATCAGTTTCGACTCAAACTCCGATAATTCAGCTGCGGCTTCTATTAGGTAGAGCGGGAAGGATGAAACATTGCGAGGTGAATATAAGAGATGAGTGGACTGAGGGAGGAAGGAGATTCGCAGGCCGGAATCAAAGGTCTCTAGCTCATAAGTGTAGTCTAGCTGTAGTGTCCTCATCCATAGTTCACTCTGATGAGCAATGAGAGACGGAGGCTAGGGAATTCATTCTCTGACCACTTCACAGCCTATTCGTTCTGCTCGCACTTTAGGCTGAGGACTCTCAATTACAAATCTATACCCAAGTCGCTGTAACAGTCGTCCAGACTTCAAGAGGTGGTTGTGGTTCCCGAACCAGCGCATCGTCTCCAACTTTATTTCGTTTAGCACCCTATCCGAACGAAGTTCTGCAGGTCGCAGTGCGTACTCTTACGTTCGCGTGCGAACTCAACGGTAGCATTCCCAACTTCCAGTCACTGCACTGGCCCAAGCGTGCACGGGAACTAGAATAGTGTTGGTCCACTGCGGATTCGGTACCGCGAACTCTCGCGGTTCACTGGCGCTCAATAATCGCTCGCCGTATCGTGAACACACACAACGGCGAGCAAATCCGGGAATAACGTACAATGCGTACCGGTTTTGCATCGGCGACGGACATTCACGGTATTAGATGATTTTGCGCACACAAACCGCACCGCAATGCAGCAGTGCAACCGGCTGGCACAGACCCGATAAACCGCGTCCGATTAAATTCATTGTACCCGGCGGGTCATTTGGTGACCGATATTGAGGCGGAGGGAAGGTTGTACCGAAAATTCACACCTATCCGTGAACACCTGTCGAAAATTGATTAGCAAACGTTTACACTACTTTCGGTACTGTTTTCGCTGGTTATACGGTACAGCAAAACGTTACACAGTCGCCGCTGCCAATGGACATTGACTATATACCTATGTACGCACGCATATTATCTTATCTCCGCTTCTGTTCCAGTCCTCCTGACCCCCTTCGTGCCTAACTCCTATAACCCGGAGAGTTCGTTAACTCCTCTATTGCGGTTATTACCGGTGCTCCGTATACGCAGGTACCTTACTCACCGCATAATGCACACGAGTTAGGTAAATAAATAGTAACTTATGGTCTGCGAAGTAACTCGACACCGAATGTATGTACGTAACATTGAACGATGAACTTGACCGACCGACAACCCGCGACGGTTAATTCGGCACTTTCACCTCTCGCAACATAGTCTCCCAGTCTGGACCTTCGACCCGGGTGCAAATGAGGGAACCTTTAAACGAAGCCGCGAATGAGAGCGAACAGCCTTCGACAAATGGTGCGTGGCAGCCGAGCGCCGTTTTCAAATTCTGCTACACTGTTGAACACGCTCAGCAGCTTTCGATGTTCCGTTTACGGAATGGCGCGCAGAAACAGCGAACACCGCTCCAGAAGGGAACATGGTCAACCGGCGAGACTTGGTGAAGGGTTTCGGAATCCAAAGATGATGGCCGGAGGGCAGCCGATCGCGTAAACTGCTCGGTGACGATTGTACGAGTTGTTGCGAGCACACCAGCTCGTGTTTCAATCTTACATATAGCTCTCTGGTTTGATAAAAGATAATTCCGTTTCCTCGCTGTCAAATTACATGTGGAGAACGCCACCTGCGGATCCTATGTAAAAACCACCTACGGTTATCGTCGTCCATAAACCAAATATGAGTCTACGTAGGTCTGGAAGCTCAACAAGATGCGGCGTGGCCTACTACCGCTCTCTAATTCGGAAAGAACGGGCACCGCTAGTTTTTTGAACAGAAATACTGACCCGACTTTGTTGCACACAGTCAGTGCGGTCACGAGACCTCAACATCAATAATCGCCGCTCAAAACAGTCGCAGTCGCGGGATCATGTATACCTGGTGTTTCCGTTCATTCTGCGTATCTTCTGCGTCTTGCCACCGTATATGATTCGCTTTAACGAATCGCGTGGACCATTTTAGTCATTCGGTCCGGAGGACTAAAATGTCACCACTGCGTAGGAACAATCGACAGTGGTCGGAATGTTTAGAGTGTATCATCTCTGTATACACTAGGACGGCTGATGGAAGAAGAATCGTGCACTTAGTAACATAAGAATTAAATTTGGTACATGAGTTCTAAAAAGCAGTCGCAAAAGGTGATCACTCGAGGATGCCACAGTGCACTGACTTCGAGAACAGTTGTTGCGGTCGAGTGGTAATGTGCCCGCTTTGCAAATCTTGCGTCTCGGGTACGAGTCCCATTAACGTCGGAAAGCTAGTGAACTTTGAATATTCTTCACTATCGTCCCAGTTAACACAGCGACTACAATATCAATCGAGGTTAAAAGATAACGCATCCAGTAAAGCTAGATGCACACTACGCTGACGTTTTTGTGTTAACACGTCATATGACGTGTTAACCCGACATCTGACAAAAACAAAACCATCTAGTTCAATTGGACCATTCACACTACACTGATGTGTCGTCAGATAACGCATTATGATGACACATCAGTGTAGTGTGAACAGTCCAATTGAACTACATGATTTTGTTTTTGTCATGTGTCGTGTTAACACATTGTATGACGTGTTAACACAAAGCATCAGCGTAATGGTTCGAACAAACAAAGCATTAAGCCGGCTGCACATAACGCCGACGTTTTGTGTTAACACAACATGTGACAAAAACAAAATTGTCTAGTCCAATTGAACTGTTCACACTACACTGATGTGTCGTCATAATGCGTCATCTGACAACACATCAGTGTAGTGTGCACGATCCAATTGAACTAGATGGTTTTGTTTTTGTCAGATGTTGTGTTAACACGCCATATGACGTGTTAACACGAAAACGTCAGCGTAGTGTGCATCTAGCTTTAAGCCGGCTGCACATTACGGTGACGTTTTGGGTTAACACGTCATACAACGTGTTAACACGACACACGATAAAAACAAAATCATGTAGTTCAATTTGACCGTTCACACTACACTGATGTGTCGTCATAATGCGTTATCTGACAATACATCAGTGTAGTGTGAATGGTCCAATTGAACTAGATGGTTTTGTTTTCGTCAGATGTTGTGTTAACACGTTATATGACATGTTAACACGAAAACGTCAGCATAGTGTGCATATAGCTTTACAATCACAGGGCGTGTTGTTCATACCAGATCTGAAGGCCTGAGACTGTCGGGTGCACGTTGGGGACAGCTTACTCAACGTTGTGAAAACACGTGGCTAGTAAATGAACTGCGGCTGCACACTCTTTGGCATAGAGAAGGAAAACTCTAACGCAACAAATTGCGGGGAAAGCAACAACGAACTACCCCAACTATTCCTGCCCAGGAAAGCCGCGCGTCAGAAACCGCGACTGCCAACATCCAGCAATGGATGCGGTACCTGACTCACGATGACTGATGATTAAAAAGAGGGGAATAGAGTTGAATCAATTGTTGGCATAATATCGACTACAATGAGAACTATTTCCAAAAATTAGAGCTCTCAAAATTCCTTGTAAGGAAGGTATACAGTACAAATATTCTGTGAAGACACTGGAAACTATACGTGGTGGACCAAAATTATTCCATTCACAGCCTCAAATTAACCCTGGCTTTATGAAAAGCAAAAGCACCGTGAAAGTTTTTACAGTTCAGGAACACGGGTACGAGTTCTCACCAAACAATAAGTGCTCAAAAAAGAAATCGAAAAAAACTTCCTGCAGGTTGTCATAAATGCTGTGACCCGACAAAGACGTCTACAAACGAAACCTTTAAGTACAACGTGAAATCCAAAAATGAGATTTCAATACGACATTGAAAAACGAAGTGCAAAAATTCTAGGTTGATCATCGATTCTCAACTGAAACTTCTATGGCGAGAGGAATAACGATAAGGTAACGGCAATCGATGAACAACTGAGCGTTATCACGCGTAAAGGGAAACCCCCGGCGATAGTCAACCTAACATCACCACAAAGCAATGCTGCCAGGTGTCGGGATTTTTCAGTAGATCCCCGGATTTTTCATCTTTGGACAAAAAATGTCCGGATTTCTGAATATTCGGAAATTTTAGGAAACCAGGAGCGTGTCGGGGGAGCGCTACGGTTTTTGCTCAAGTATACCCAGTAGTAAAAGCATATTTCTCTATTATACTGAAAAACTAAAATCCGCCGCCTCCACCACCGCCACCGGAAGGAAAAATATGCGGATTGCCAAGCCTGCCCCTTAATTGCTCATTTCTCCAAAGGTAGCCTCCCCTTAAGAGGAGGTTCGTGGTGGAGGAGGGAGCTTAGTAAAATCCACCGCTGGGAGAAAAACTCACTGCGGGTTGCCTACCCTGTCCCTTAATTGCTCATTTCTTCATGGGGGTAGCCTACTCTTGGGTAGGGGTTCATGGCGGAGGAGGGAGTTTGAGGGGCGGAAGATCGCGGTGAAGGACGAGGAGGAGTTGTGGTGGGCTGCTCTCTATACACTAAACAGTAAAAGCCACTTCCTTCTTCCCCTCCGTGGGGATAAATTCCTAGTGGCCTCCTCTGTACCTTAATCGCACGTTTCACCAGGGGTACCCCACCCTGAGGGGCTTCTCAATGAATGTGGGAGCTCCTGAAGAGGGAGGACGGCAACAGTGAGGAAGGGCGTCAGGGTGGGCATGGAGGAGCATGGTGGGGATTGGTAGAGGATAGCCCACCCCATGGGGGGTTCTTCGTGGAGGAGAGAGCTCCTGGATGGTGTAGCACCGTGTTGTTTTCATATAATTTCCATGGAAATTTTTTTATGTAGGGTAAGATACACTTGTGTTACTATGACGTCCACGGCCGTATCCACATATAGGCAACATTCGCAACATAGGCACGTGCCTCGGGCGCTAGATTATGGGGGATACTGCAGGCCGGCAGGAGCGAAGAGAATGAGGGCGGGGGTTGGGCTACGAAGCGGCCAGTGGCGAAGCTGTCTAGTAATATGCTAAATTAAATACTGAAGATGGCTAGAAAAAATGAAAATTTTCATGGAAATGTGAACCACTGAACTGAATTGTGAACTGACTTGTGACCATGAAGAGCTAAATCATACAGATTGGCTTCATGCAATACGTACCACTGAACTGAACTGTGAACTGAACTGGAAACGAGAAGAGAAGAGAAAATTTATTTATTTATTTGTTTTGGTCTGCAACAACGGGAGAGCATTCTTATGTCTGGAATTTAGCTTGGCTCTGCAGCCTTGTTGTTAATTCCATGAAAATTTTCAATACTGAAGATGGTCGGAAGTAGTAAGATACACAGGCTCGCGTATGCATGGTCCAGCGGGGTCAGTCGGATCAGTCAGTCAGTCAGAAACGTAATGCGCAAAATGTAACGTTTTTTCCTTTCGGGGGCCCAAGTAAAAACATGAAGATTTCAAGAAGAAAAAAGTCAGTCAGTCAGTTAGCCAGCCAGCCAGCGTATCCAGCCAGCCCGTAACGCGATTTCCGTCACGCTCTAAAGTAACGCTTTTTTCTATTGTGCGCCAAAGTAAAAACATGAAAATGTCAAAATGTAAAGTTTATGACCGGTTACGTTTCTGGGATGGTTACAAGAAGTACGTAGAAGAAATTTTTTACCCACATTCTAACGGGCTTCAACACTCATTCAACTATAAACGTGTTTACTGAAACAAAAATGAAGATCCACGACTTTTCTAGGGCCATATTTTATAATCTTGTGTCAAGATGTCAGAGGAAGCAGCGTTCACGCTCATTCAAGACTGTTATCACACTGTTGCAGGTCTATTTAACACTCATCTAGGCACGGATACATAACTACAAAAGGCCTGAAGAACCCTTAAAGCGGTTTTATCCGGTTTGAGAAAGCCTTAAAAAGTCCCAAACCTATCTTGATAAGTTATGACAGAGTTTTGAACAAATCTAGACGAGTCTCATAACATCTCAATAAAGCTTAGGATAGTCCCAAAAAGTATAATTTAAACCTGATATTGAACGAATCAGAATGAGTCTTGAAGATAATCTACCATATAAGCCTGGACGAGTTTCAAACTAGCCCAAAAGTTTGAAATTAGGAATATGCTTTGAAAAACTGACATTTTCGAAATTTATAACGGAAGGGTGTGCGAAGTATTCCCCTAAAATGTACAAAATCTTAATTTGATTCAACAATTTCTTATGGTGGTGCTTTGGCCTTGAAATTTTCATTTGCATAAAAATGAAATAGGATGATTCTAATTCTGAAAATCTGCTTATGATTGATACTCCAAAACACAAGAAAATTGTTACAGATAAAGCAAAACAAATGTCAAAAAGTTTCAGCTCGATCTAATAATATTAACTCAATATTGCAAATTTTTCTTTTTCGGAACTAATTTTGACAAAAATAACTCAAATCTCGCCCTCCCTCGGGCTCCAGGTTAGAGCGATTCAATGGAGCTGAAACTTTTTTTCGGAATTCGTATGGCATCATGAATAATTTTGTAGAGCAGGTGCATCGATTCGGTAGAATTTTTAAAATCAGAATTACCTTATTTCATTTCCACACGAACGGAACCTACAAAGTACAACTGTAAGATATTCTTCAATTGAGCTGGGATTTCGCACGCTGTTTTGTTTATTTTTGAAAAACACTTGGCACACCCAACCGAAATTAATTCCGAAAATAATGATGTTTTGATGTACCTATTGAACCAGTTTGGAAAAGTTTGACGAAATCTCAAATTGGAGTTTTGAACAAGTTTCAAGGAGTCGGGAAAACGTTCAAAAAGCTTCAATCAAGTTAGGAATAGTCTGAAAGAATGGTCTACAACAAGTTTGGGAAAACTTTTACCTATCTGGAAGGGTGTTACACATTCTAAAAGTGTCTTTTAAAAAAACCTAAAACAATCTTAAACATGTCTCTAGCGAGTATGAGAGGAGTTTCCATGAGCCTAAAAACAAATCTGAGGTGCTCTTAGTGAGTATGTGAGGAGTCCCCACGAACCTAAAAACAAATTTGAAAAAGTTTTACAAAATCTGATTGAATCCTAGAATATTTCTAAGAGTCTAGAATAGTGTACATGAGTCTCGACTCTATTTGGAAGAGCTTCAAAAAGTATAATATTGCTGCAAGAATCGTAAAGATGTCTTAGCCTGAAACAAGTCTGGTAGCGTATCAGATAATACTAATCCAAGTGTGGTAGTTTCAAAGAATTTTAATCCTAAGCAGTATTTAAGACTTTCCCCAAACTTCTCGGGCTGGACCTAAATATAAATATTTTTAAATATAAGTTCATCCGCATGATTTTCATGCCAAGATTCGACTTTTTAAAAAGCCGAGTCATTCGAAAGTGAACTTTTTTCCCTAGTATGTAATGCGCAATACTGTTGAGGTCGTAACGCGATGAAAAAAAAAATCAGTTTTAAACGTTGTCACAGGACTTGAGTAAATGGTGTTTGATAATTGTATCTCTACATCTAAGGATCTACGGACGTACACAATTTTACCGAAAGTCTTGTGTCTTTTCCTTACAAATTTTGGTAGTCATCGTCATTAGTAATCACGAGATGAAATTATTTAAATTTCAACGAATAACAAATCAAAACTCCACGACTTCGTCAGAAAAATGTACGATTTTTTGTATAACCTTTGTGACATTTCAGCAAATATATTCTATTCCTACGACTTCTCTGACTTTTCCATGACTTGCAGACACTGAGCCCACACCAACTCTAGCTCAAACTTCGATGTTGACTACATGTTTTCCAACAACTGTGAACTCATGGGTGGGGGTCTGATCGAGTGACTCTAATCTTAAAATCGATTCTTATGTCTTTCCAAACTCGCAGATTGAATTTCATGCTCCTACACAACGCGCGATTCTCCTCAAGCATGGCACGAATCAGCAGTGGATGTACCTTAGCAGGTTAGCAGTCATTTTTCAGGTACAGACTGGGTTCACTGGTTCGCTTGCCCGGGGCTCGGTTTCCGTTTACGTTCAACAGCCGCTGCAAATGAAGTACACACTGTAACGATGTCACCGGAGCTGATCCACTCCGTCGAGGAGAAGAAAGGAAATGAAAAGCCAGAACAATGGATCCACAGAGGAAGTATAACGGCGGCGGTGTGTGTCGTTGTTGCAGCCGTATGCAACGTGACATGTAATTAGTAGACTGCGAAAAAACCGCTGCAGTCGCGGATTACAATGTCCACGAACCGCACTTCAGAAAGAAGCAGAACTCGGTGCAGAGGTGCAGCCGATGGAGACGATCTTCGTCCGAGTTCTCGGTGGAGCGCATGCCACTCAGTAATCGTGAGTCGCACAGCGGCGGCGAAGCCGACGACGTCGTCGACCTGCTGGAACAATTAACGCAATTAGACGTGCTTTTCTCACACCGTAAGTAACGGTCATTAGCCAAAATGAGTTGTGTTTTTACTGGGCGCACTTTTTTCCTCTATTATAATAAACGATAATACGATATCTATAAAGCGGTATGAGAAGTAGGTCTAATCAGTCCGCAGCGGCATGATCGAATTGGAAATTCAAACCATGAGCGCGATTGAAGAATGTGTAGAACAAAAATGAACGAAGCGTCGGACTCGGAAATCAATTATGACATCTCAATCTGTGATGCGAGAACAGAAGCTAAAAGGTACCGCATCGATGGAGACGATTTTCTTATTTCAGTGGCGAATTCCATTGGCAATACAAGGTGATCACTCGGGGATGCCACAATGCATAGGCTTCGGGAACAGCTGTTGTGACCGAGTGGTAACGTGTTTGCTTCGCAATCCTTGCGTCTCGGGTTCGAGTCCCACCAATGCCGGAAAGTTAGTGACATTAGAATAACCCAGCTAACATCCTAGCGAACATATAGACTACAGTATCAATTGAGGTGGAAAGATAACGCGTCCTACAAACTCGTCGGTTCAAACAAACAAGGCATTACAATCACAGAGAGTGTTCACACCAGATCTGAAAGCCTGAGATTGTCGGGTGCACGTCGTGGACAGCTTACTCAACGTTGTGAAAACACGTGGCTAGGAAGCGAACTGCGGCTGCACACTCTTTGGCATACAGAAGGAAAACTCTAACGCAACAAACCGGGGGGACAGCAACGATAAACTACCCAACTAACCTTGCCCAGGAGAGTCGCACATCAGAAACCGCAACCGCCAACATCCGGCAATGGATACGGAACTTGATTAATTGATTCTTGTTCTTCGGTTATTCTGAAGTTGAAGTTGTGAGAAGTGATAAGTTAGTGCGCCAAGTTTCGCGCGGTAGCATGAGAAATCTTTCTAAAAAAATCTGGCCAGTCTGTTCCAGGGTCTGTGTCATAATGATACTATCGAGACTGTCTGAAACGTATGCAAAATAAGCAAGACGAACCACACTTGACAGATCTCACGTTTTGCGATTCTTGTTTACGTTGTATGTAGTTATGTAGTTGAAACAATGTGAAACCTACATTGAACAAGTCGAAACAAGTCTGGCACTGCTGTCTTGTGGTGATCCAGTCGAGACTATGCAGAACCTGCGTGAAATGAGTACAGTCTCAGCATTGCTGCTGCCTTACGTGGTATTTGTTCGGTTTGTACAACAGTGACGCTGTTCGGACTATACGAAACCTATATGAGGTGAGCTAGATAAAACTTGCAGCTTTATCTCTGATGCACTTACACTGTAGCGACTATATAAAAATTAAGCTAGATGCACACTACGCTGACGTTTTCGTGTTAACACGTCATATGACGAAAACAAAACCATCTAGTTCAATTGGACCGTTCACACGCCACTGATGTGTCGTCAGATGACGCATTATGATGACACATCAGTGTAGTGTGAACAGTCCAATTGAACTAGATGATTTGGTTTCCGTCGCGTGTCGTGTTAACACGTCGTATGGCGTGTTAACACGAAACGTCAGCATAATGTGCAGCTGGCTTTATCTCAGTGACATCACTGATGCCAGATCAGGCAAAACCTACACATGGTTTCAGTCAATCTAGTGGGCTAAAGAGATTAACTTCAACTCAGAATAACTGGCTCATCATATCGTGGCGCGATGAAGTAACGAATGTAGAGGAACTGCGTCGAATGTTGAGATATATGAACTATTAAACACCATACAGGGACGAAAACTCGAATACCACGCCTACGTTCACAGGAATGAGAAGTACGAGCTTTTCCAGAACATCCAGTGTAGAGATTCAAGAGGAAAACACGGCGTAAATTGTCGTAGGAGACGGACTAACGGGGACGGTTCAAATACAGCTCCACAAAACTGTTCCAGAGCGTCACCAACAAAGTGAAAATAGCCACGATGATCGCCAAACTCTGGTCGGAGACGGTGTAAAGAAGAAGAGGAAGGTTTCCTAAGAGCAAGTTCTAGATACCCTAACACGTTAGATGCTATTCATTCCAGCCTTGGTTCGATCTTTAAAAGCATTCTGCCCCATGTTTGGGTATGGTCTCATGGACCAAGCATTTAGGAACATGCAGGAAAACCCAGAGCTACCACCTTTCAAGCATTCCCACAGCACGGGAACACATTTATACCTTGCATTAGCATTCCATCGAATCGCCGCTACCATTCCCTTGTTTTTGAACCAATTCACGTCGCTTGACGTCGACAATAAACGACATCCGTTGGAATTTTCACGGGCGAGCTGCGAAGTACATCGCATCGGCGTGTTGTGTTGGCAGGATGGCACGTCGAACTTCTCGCTTCTTTTGGTTAATCTTATATGACGCGGATGCCCATTATTCGAATGGAAGCAGACTGTCTGCGACTGTCGGAAATCGACGGGGTGCGACACATCTAGAGGCTCCTCGCGATGCGAGCCCTAGGCTACCTTTAATGTTTCCTCTCTCATTTTGCATCGCATACTGGTGCGGTTCAGGAAGGCCTACAGCTGATACACTTACATCGAAATTTCGAGCTCACTCGCGATGAATCCGAAATACTGGTAACTACATGCGGAGAAACTGGTTCGTTAATGTACTCCCGTTTCGAGGCATAAAGCTGGCGGGGCTAAGTGCAAAGGTAATAATTACCGGAGTCCCGTCTGCGGTCTCCACTAGGTACCTACCTCTACGAGCACACACATATATTATGAGTGTACGTAAGACCGACGCGGTCGAAGACAAGCAGAAAGGGAAAGTCTCCTGGATCAAGTGCATCGTCGCGACATTGATCTTCGAAGACGGAGGCACGTGAAAGGGGAGCAAAAACGGCCGGCAGAAAAGAAAACTCGACACATTCGAGCCAAAATAGGAATAAATCGCTTTAATGGGAATTCGAATTCGTATAAGCTTAATTTTCTCGTCAACAGAATACAAAGAAATGCGAAAAGGCTTAATTATTGACAGTACGCGCGTTGCCGCTTGTTAAGGTCTCTCTCGGTGGCTCGTTAATTCACCGACCTCGCCGACTGTTGCTTCGTCTGACACTTTTTTTCTTTCGCTGTACTGTTTTTCTTTCTCTAAATCTCTCCTCTGCCTCCAATTTGACGTGACACTGTCGCAAAATACATTCTTTCTTTCGTTTACGCGTTCGGTCGCTCATCACGAGTAAGTACGTACTTTTCCACGCAGACCACACGGTAATCCACCGTGTATTAGGATAGCGTTTTAGTCAGTGTTTACACTTTCATCGAAAAATGTTTAAGCAGCGTGATCGAAATTATGTACGTAGCTGTCTGTATATTATGAGTTTCACTTGTACAGCCAGCCCGGGACCTAGTCCGCGAAATCGTGTTCAGTTAAAGCCTCGAATGAGTGCGCCCTATATGCAGATTCCTTGTATACGCAGCACCAACAGTGCTTCGACGATCCCAGAAATTTTACTGCACACGAAAATGTGATTCGACTAGAAAGTTCACAGGTGCGGGCACGCGTGCACCCAAAGTTCACTGTCGAATAAATTTTCATGAACTTGTGAACTCTCGCTAGCCACGATACTATCTATGCCGGCATGCGGCGGTTCTCTGCTTTCAAACTGAAATTTCTGTACTCGTATAAATCGTGTAAGTCGTTGTGTGGCCGAGTGGTTAACGTGCCCGCTTCGCAATCCTTGGGTCTCGGGTAAGAGTCCCAACAACGCCGGAAAGCTAGTGATATTCCAATATCCTTCACCATCAGACAACAGTATCAGTCAATCTAGGAGGAAAGATAAGGCGTCCTGTAATCCCGCCAGTTCGAACGAACAAGGCATTACAATCACAGGGCGTGTTACCATCAGATCGGAAAGATTGAGACTGTCGTGTGCATGTCGTGAACAACTTACTCAACGTTGTGCAAACACGTGACTAGTAAGTGAACTGCGGTTGCACACTCCGGCATAGAGGAGAAAACTCTAATGCCGTGGGGAAAGCAAAGGCAAACTACCCTGGCCCCTGTCTAGGAAAGTCACGCGTCAGAAACCGCGATCGCTAAACATCCGGCAACGGATACTGCACCTGACTGAGTGACTGACTGATAAATCGTTTAATCGTCCGGCCGGGTCACTTCCTATATAGCCTGATGCGAGCGGACTCCTGCATTTCTGTACACATCCGGTGCATGGCATTCTTCTTCTTATCTTTATTCCCTTGACTCATTCCCCTTTTTTCTACCGACCGGCCAGGTAGGACATTAGTTTAGGTTAGTTTGGTTTCAGCTCATGTTTTATAGCTCAGTCATCCGTTCAGTTCTATCCCAATCCAGTTCATGCAACGACCATCAGGGGTTATCCACAGGGAGGAGTACTCTCTCTCTCTCTCTCTCTCTCTCTCCTATTGTCGAGCCTAGAGTTTGCTAGATGAACTAAATGGTCAAAAAATATACACACAAGGCTAAGCTAACGATTTGGCTATGGTGGTAGCAGGCAAATTTCCGGGGACCATCGCTGAACTAACGCAGCGGAGACTCCGGTTGGTGGAAAAATGGTGAGCGAAAAAAAGGTTATCGGTAAACTCTGACAAAACTAAGGTCACTCTTTTCACTCACAAAAGGAAGGGCAAGGAGTTAATCAAGGTGCAATACAAAGGAAGACCGTTAACTCTCACAGGGAAGGGGAAGTACTTAGGAGTATATCTTGACGAAAAACTCTCCTGGAGGGATCGCATCTCAGAGATAATAAAAAAAAGGAATTGAGGCTCTTTAGGCTTGCCGTACCTTTGTCGGCAGGACCTAGGGACTCATTCCCAAAATAATGCACTGGATATATACCGGTGTAATATGCCCCAGAATCGCATATGCGGCAGTTGTGTGGTGGGGCCGGGTCCACCTGGCCAAAGTCAGAGAGAAACTGAACCGCCTACCTGCAAAGGCTCGTGTGCGGATGACAACGGGGGCAATGAGAATGGTGCCAACACGGTCGAACTACTAACCGGTCATGGGGCCATAATACACATATGGTATAAATAGGAGTGGTGAAAAGCAGTTTTTATAGGCACTGTGGCGAAGAAGAAGAAATCTCAATTCACATTATATGTCAATGACCTGCAATAGTTGGGACAAGACGCGAAGCACTGGGACGGGAGTATCCAGCATCCAATGAAGTCAAAGGATAGAACTCAGTAAAATTCTCACTTTGGCTGTAAAAGTGAGGCTACTGAGCTGATCCCCAACAGCAACCTAAGAAAAAGTAACGTGGCTCTGTGGCGTACCGGTAAGAACTCGGCTTCTTAACCCGAAGGCGCCGGGTTCGATTCCCAACGCCGGCATCGTTATCAGCAATGCAAGAAAGAACTCGTCACACATTCTAACACCGCATTCTGATAACGTACACAAAGTTACAACCACTTACAGCAGAGGCTTCCGAGAAGTGTGTAATCGGTCGCCAGTATCTGAAAGCTGTAAATGGGTAAGGCGCTACCTGCCGGTGCTCGTTGACAGGGCTAGTGATACGGGTATTCGACAGGAAGATAGCGCAGTTGACCTAGGCCGATTCCTGGCAAGAAGAGAAGAGGGCTAAGGCAGCCCTAAGAGGCTCCCCGATGTCCCTGATGTAATGCTCGAAGGGGCTGTTAGGGCTCGGGTGAGAGCCAATGAAAAGAGAACCTAAGAAAAAGTGCAATGGACAACAAAATCTGAGCACTCGGCGCACACAGCGTCACCTCACACACAAATGTAAGGTAATGTAATAGTTGAGTTACAGTTTAAGCAGTTTACGTTTAGCATTCACGAAGATCTGTCTTTCCTATCTATCAATACGCGCTTTCTTTACAAGCACCCGTTTTTTTGATTTCGAATGCCCTAGCTAGGGTCCGGACGAAACACTTCTCTTTTCTTTCAAGCAAAATCTCGAAAAACCCACATTACTGATGTACCTTAGGGCAGAGCTCAGGGTATCTACCGACTCCCTGCATATCTTCTGAAGATTGGTCATTCCAGGTTATAATTATGAAGGATCATGAATGCTTCAAGGAGAAATGCATCTCGACAGCCAAGACAGAGGACAGAGGTAAGACTTCAAGGAAAAGCAAAGACAGATGCAGTATCAAGAACGACAGACCACAACTGAGACAGATAAGAGACACTTAGCATTACGGGTTGAAATAATTAAGTTCTGACGATTAGTTACGCAGGAAGATTCTTTAGGGTGGGGGAAGGGGTATAAAAATTGAAAATTCAAGTCAAGGAACAAAATAGTGCTCTCGTTTTTTAAATTTTGAAAACTGGATGCAACGAGCAAAAAACCATGAAAAAATCTTGTAAATCGTCAAAAATTTCGTAATTTTGTTTTTTAGATCTGAGAAGGCGGCTTTGTATTAATTTGCTGCAAAGTTTTTCAATTTTTTCCAATTTTCTTGGGAGAGGGATGTACAATGTACATACATCTGCACCTTCTCCGTTCCGACGTCACTGCTGACGATAAGGTCGGGAGACTAATCTGCTTCTTTGAAAATTGGCCCGAATTTACTTACAGAAGCTTCCAAAGGATGGTACATCATTTCATTCGCTACAAACCTTACAATCACTGTCTAGAATTTAAAAAATAATATATAAATGATATTAAACTTATTTGCCCTGAAACTAAAATCTCTCAAGTTGTCGGTATGTAGGATGTTCTGGATTATTCAAAAAAAATTTTTAGCTCCGGTTGTTAGTTTGCTTACTTACAGTATCTTGTATAGGTGCATTAAAGTTATTGAGTTCTACTACCGTACAATTAAAGCTAAGACTGGTAAGTGGTTTTTATGTATTTCGCGTCATCAAGTATAGTCGATCATTCATAGCCAAGTATATATTATGTACAATTAAGAAGTCAATTTTCATTTGTTAACGTCTGTTTTCCTTTTGAGCGACCCTTCCTCCAAAGAGCAACTGAAACTTTCCACAAATATAGGATTTTCAAATTGGAATATATGAAACAAAAGATCGAAATAGGAGTTTTTGGATCGCTGATTTCAAATATCCAATGAAACTTTTGATTTAGGTAATCCGATGTTTGGGTCAAAATTCAACTTCCACTAATGAGAACAGACAGAATAGATCTCTTGAAACATCGAATAAAATATCAAAAGTGGAGCTTTCTAGGTCGCTGTTTTCAAAAATTACTTTAGATTTCTGATTCGACTTCGATTTGGGTCCCAAAATTTGAATTTCTCAATGAAGAGGGGGGCTTAATTGAGGCCGAATCAGAAATCTAATGAAATATTCGAAATCGGCGACGAGGAAGCCTTTTCAATACTATGTTCGATTTTTCAAAACAGCCAATTTTGTACATTTTACCAGGAATTTAAAATTTTTCGGCTCTAGTTGAGTTCGAATCAAAAATCTGATTGGATATTGGATATCAGCGACCTAAAAAACCATATTTCCAAACTTTGTTTTATACGTTTTCATTTGAAAGTTCCAGTCCCTCTACTAGGATGAGAAAATTTTTCACTCAAAAGAAAACTAGTCATTACCGAACTGTGATCCTGTTATGTTTCACCTAGATCCGACTTCAGGGACGAAAATAAAGATGGGACGCGCATTTCATTAGACACCTTGTACACACAAATACACGGGAAGACCAGTGGGACAATTGCGCCTCCCAAACGAAACATCAAAATTAAATATGCTTCAAACATAGGTGGCTAACGGAGAAACTCAATGAGTTAAGGGAATTCTACAGGTAGCAGTTCCTTAATTAGATTTTTATGCATTAAAAACCAAATCTTTACTTTCCTTCTCAAAATCGAAAACGCATGGCACCCTGGTTAAAATCTGATATCACAAAAACTACAGGAGCACATCTATCATCCCAAGAACCAGCCGTACAGCCAACAAACATTGGTCAGTTACACCAAGGGACAGCCACCATCTATTGATAATTAAAGGTTACCAAGACGTGAAATAAATTATCCGTAATATGCACTTTGACGCCTCCTTAACAAATTAAAATTCTAGGAAAACAGTTCAAATAAAAATTACCGCATGAAATTTTACAGGATGTTCTATTCTCTTTGTTTTGCTTTACAGCCCGGAAGTCGCACAGAATGCATCATAGGTTAAATATTAATAGAATTGTGAATTTATGCAGAAAATAAAGCTATGTGAAATTGACGTCAACACTGTTCCAAGTTCATAAAGAGTTCAGTAGTTAGATTTTTTCTAGAGAATGAGGAGGGCTACAGCCTCCGCAGACCTTCGGACTGCGCCACGGTCTACAAACGATAGCATTCAGACACCAAACTTCCCACATATCCATTTAATTGCTGAATATGGCCGAAAATAGTGAAGTAGCTAAAGATGGTGAATCAACTATAGGCAATCTGGCGAACAGGTGACCATTTTCACTATTTCCTAAATCCCTCTCATTTTGATGAGGTAGGATTCATTTGAAGGGGTGAGATAGGCCAAATTCTCCGGGGCGCTTAACTAGAAAGGGCACCTATAAAACGAAAGGAAGAGAAAAAGAAAGGAGGAAAGGAAGACAGAATGAAACAAAGAAGGAAAGGGACCAATTAAATAATGAAGAATGAAGTTTTATTGACCGCTTTTTCAGGATTTGTTCCACAACACACCTCATCTGGATCCGAAACTGGTGTTACATAAGTCTGAAAGACTTCCAAATTTTAAGAATTTCTGAAAAAGTCTGTTGTGAGTCTTACAGGAAACTGAAAGTGTTAAGGAGTGTTGAACACGTGCTAAAAGGCCTTATAAAAATCTCAAGTGAGTCTAAAGGTATTTTGAACTAGTACGACAGAATCTCAAAAATTGTTACCAAATCTTGAAGGTGCTTAATAAAGCATAAAAAGTTTTTAGCGATCCTTAAACTAACACTGAATCTCAAAGACAAGCCTTAAAAAGCTGTAGTAAGAATCTGGAAGGAGTATGCGGCAAAGTTTTCAGCAAGTGTACGAGAGTCTCTGAGTCTTACACGAGTTCTAAGGATTTGTGGGCCAGTATGCGAAAACAAATGAAGGCTAGAAGACTCTCACGATAACTTGAGAGATTCATGAAGTAAACTAGCTTGGAATGATCTGAACGAGTTTTAAGAATTCTGAAAGCATGAGCGTAACTCTGGGAGGGGCCAAGGGGCCCGCCCTCATTTACATATCCATTTATACATTTTTTGTCCCGAAAATATCTCTTAAATGAGAAAACGAGTCCTAATCCATCCCCTTACTTTGATAATTGGTTCTTAAATTATAATAATATTTCAGAGCAAGAGGAAAATAGGAAGATGGGGTAGACTCGGAAATTTGCTTGTCACTCCGCTCACAACAATTGCGATTGCTCTGTCTCCTAGTTGTTCAATCCAGACTACTCTAGTGATACAGCTTCTTGGGCGAACGCTGAAAAATCTAAGCCAGTCATTGAGAGAAATAATTTAATAGCACGTGATAAACGATAAAACTGTTTTCAAAAATTGTCACCCAATTAGAAACCCCGTTGTAAACATTAGATAGCCTACTTCCAAAGGTATTCGATATTAATAAGAGAATAACCTATATGCACATACATCATCGAAAACTTCATAATTCATCCCATATACTCGCTCAGTTACAATCTTCAAAATAATCTAGATATCTAAGGGGAGCGTGGAGTAAAACCTATGCAATTGTTATAAATTCTGAATTGGACACGTCGTTAAGCGTAAGGGAACCAACCAACATTTGTAAACAAAATGAGTTATTAGTATCGTTGGAAAGAGTGTCAAAAGAAGAATTTTTCAAAATTAGGCCCCCAATCCAAAAATGTGTACTCACGTTGAAAAAAGCTTATTAGTAAACGCCATCTCATATAGTTTCTACATGGCTCTCGAACTTCGAATCACGTGTTCTCAAAAAACAGATTTCGCTGGTTGGTTCCCTTACGCTTAACAGGATCCAATTGTCCTTTCCAGAATTACTTCCTGGGTCTGCCACTGGTCAAGCGCTTGGTATTCTAGGCGATTATCACTCGAACAATGCCACGGGTGTCAAGAAACTTTTTCCAGAGGTGGTAGGATATTTCTGGAAAGAGGGGGGTACAACCCTTTTCCAGGAGAAAAACGTAACTATTTTGATAGAATTATTCTGAAAATCCAGAGGGGACTAATACTCCTTTTCCACAGAGAGCACAAGAACACCATCAACTTTCGATTCTAAATACGTGAATACGAAAACCATGTCCGGTCGAAGATCAACGAATACCAGACCATCGACCTATCATTCACGATAGCAAGTCCTCGTGAAAAGAGTCACGCGGGTAATTGTTAACGATCGGTTACGGATATTATAACCGGACAGAAGTGCAATGCCACTATCAAAGCACGTGTTCGGCAGTCCAAAGAAACGAATTGTCAATTCAGTTCAGTTAAAAAAGCAATGTATGTATTTGGGCACGGTGAGTACACGTATCGAACGCGTGTAAATACCAATTTTTCCGGTTGAAAAATCATTCGCGATTGGCTGGACACAACCCGAAACCTGTTTGTCCAGTACTCGTTTTGGTTAGTTTACTCCGCTTTACTATAGGAATTGAAAACTAAAGAATATGAGGAGACGTAATCGTGCAGAGTTTCAGAAGCCACTGCCACTGTTAGATAGCTCTCAACAACAAGAAAATAGAGTGACAGCAGAACATCCCAAGTGTACAATGTACATATATACACGAATGAAATGGGGCACAGTTCGGATCAGTAAGGCAAGTTCAAAAAGGACAAAGTTTGATTTCTCTATCTGTAACATTATGGTCTTCTGTCAGGCTTGCCACACTGAAAATCTCAAAGGTATCCGTCGCTTTGAAATCTTTCAGAATTTGGCCTCTGCTTCAATGAATCGGCACCACGTCGGTAGGGCATTTCAACGACCACAGCGAGACGTCCTAAAAGAGTCACAAATGTAGATTGATTCCAGAACGGTTTTCTCGATCATAGTCTCACTTTTATTACAATGTCATGTCGAGAAGGTGTCGGCGTACGTATGCAATTCATATCTGAACTGAATCCACTTTTCCTATCCGTGGAAACTGACAGAGAAACCAGCACAACAGTGTTATCAACATTACTGCCGAGCACAAATGACGAGGGCAGACTATCAAACCGAACATAAAAACATTCGCATTCTATAGACAAAAAACCGAACAGCAACTTGCAACCCCTACACAAATCTTCGCCTCCAGATTGCTCCTCTTTGCTGTACAGCGAAGCAAGCCACACGCCAAGACGCTACCCCTCAAACGGTAGCAAACAACTACTTCGTCTGTATAGCGTCCTTTCACTCCGTTCTTGACAGAGAAGCGAGAGTGGATTTCAGTTTGGATTATCAGTAAATACTGTCCTCCTTGGTGAGACCGCGAGTACAAAAAGTAAATTTCTATCGCCCAGCAGGTTGTCTCTTCGGAATACGAAAATCTGCAAGAAAAGATCTGTTAAAAGCGGATTCAGCCGGACAGAGAGACAGTTGGCTGCTATCACCGGAATACAAACTAGTAGGCAGCTCTTCACCTCGACAGGAAAAATGAAACCGAGAGTTCGGATTCAGGGACAAAGATCACTCTCGCTTCCAGTACTCAAAAGGTATTTGTCTTTTCTTAACTAAAACGTAGCCAGTGGATATTCAGGTAATCAGATCAGCGACGAAGTGGGAATACAAGTTGATAGACGGAAAGTTCTACAGGCAGACAGAAAGCAGATATCGGCGCTGGGAATGAAAAGCTCCGTAGAAACACCTAGCATGAAAATTATGCGCATAAAAAAGCGTTACATTGGTGTTTGAAAGTAGCTATGCTGAGAAT
Source organism: Acanthococcus lagerstroemiae (assembly GCA_031841125.1). NCBI lineage: Eukaryota > Metazoa > Arthropoda > Insecta > Hemiptera > Eriococcidae > Acanthococcus > Acanthococcus lagerstroemiae. The sequence continues at coordinate 5,872,166 of CM063108.1, forward strand.
ATGAACGGGTTCTGATACATGTAAACTTAAGGTCCTGAAAGTACCAATCCAACCATGAGTATTCAAACTGGGCAAACAACAATAACAACACGGGAACTAAACCTAACTGATAAGCGAACGGTGATGGCTACTTTGACTCCCATAAGAAGAACACACGGAGCAAAGATCATTATGTTACTACCTGAGAATAAGAAATTTCTTAGAAACCAAAGGTATACATTTTTAATTCAGAAGGTTTTGAGCATTTGCTAATAAACTTCTGATTACCAACAAATTTCTCATTCTCAGGTAGTAACATAATGATCTTTGCTCCGTGTTTTTTTTAATGGGAGTCAAAACGGTCGTTGGCCAGGAGTTGGGTAATACTGCTAACAGTAACCCTTCGCTTATCAGAAAACACCTAGTCGACGCTAGCGCGCCTACAATTTGCACAGTCCAAATTGATGCAAAACCCCAATCTACACTACTGAGCCTAATTAGAATCACTAACAGAACACGTGACCTCCGTCTGGACGATATAGGAATGCGACTTCACTATGTTCCAAAAACATTCAAAATTGTTTCTGTCACCACTCTGCTGATATTACCAACACTTTGGGAAAACTAATCACAGATCGTGAATTTGATTACGCAGAGGGCGCTGGGCCGAGTAGCTAGTATATCCAACTCGTGTGCAGCATTTTTTCGACGCTGCCTTTCGCCAAATATCTGTAGCCGATGACAAGAGATTATACATTTCGAATTCGTATACGTCGTACCGTTAGCTGCCTGCCAACTGGATAATCATAATTAAAATAGGCTCACGTTGCAGTCGGTTTTCTTCAGACCGATATCGGCACATATCTCGTGTAATTGTCTGGCTCACAAAAAACACGTGATTTGTATAAATCTGGCTCGTCATGACGGCTGTAAACAGACGTACTCGCTGAACCGGTTCGGTATTCCTCTTACTCTATTCTTATTTCCTTTTCCTTTATTTTGTCTGGAAAGTTCTATGAAGCCTTTACGATGAGATTTTCTCGTTACATCTGTACGTCAATTGTTCGTACATCAAACAACTGAACACGGAGAAGGGTAACGAAACGTCTGGCCGGGTAATTGGGTTAAAATTTCGATTCCAACCGGCGGCGCGGGCATACATGCTCGTTCGATGTGGTCTGAAAGTAACGTGAAGCGACTGTAGAGTATTCGAGGTTATCGTTTGTGATTCGCATTCCAGATTCATTATTTGAACATACAACGATGTTTTTTATACCAGAGATGCCATTCAGTCACTGGTACTGAGGCGCACAGATCGAAGCTTGTTTCGTTCGCTCTCCAAGTTGCCCGCACGGATTTCGAACATATTGTCGCTCAGTTCAGTAAAGAACTGGCCGGGCTTAATTCGAAGCTTCCGGATAGAGAAACCGCACCGCAATTCACACATCTGGCACAAAGTCACGTCGTCGAGCCATTTCTGAACGAGCATTCCCACAACGTTTTCACGCTACTTCATCGGCAGTACCTATGCACCACTTTTCGAGAGCAACTTCTCGGCAAACAATACCAACTGAAACTCTCGACCAAATCGAGGCAGAGGATAGTCTCGCAGCGGAAATGGACGCTGTGCCACGCTGACTTTCACTAAGAACAGCCGTTAATTACAGCCACGCTAAATGCTGCCGCCATAACTGTCACTATCGTTCGAATTATATTCGATCCAATACCGACAACGACATCCGCACCGTCATCATCCTCGAGGACCGCGAGCGAGATACGCATTATAGTCGTCCATCGTGCCGCCATCGTCATCGGGTCACGTTCGTCGAAGACCTTCCGCAATTCCTACATACCTATATGATCGAAACGACACCCGATTGGCATTGGCATCCCAATTGGCACCAAGAAATCCAGATCGTCTCCGTCGCCGGCCGCAACGAACAAGATCAACCTGCCATCGTGTTTACAATTCAGAGAAAATTAACCTGTCAGAGAGACGCTGCGTGTCGGTAATCGAACGAGGTGGTGCCTCGTGCAGCGCCGCACACAACATAATACCCGCTACATAGGAGTTAATGATAATGATACACCATTAAATATTCAGCGTGCCGATCATTTGGATGGAAACAATGTAGCACAATGCGAGTCAAGTGCACACACCCGCGACCACAGCGAGCGCCTACTAATGTCAGTTGAACGTGTATATTATGCGTCTTATCGTTTCATTGGTAAGCTCGCTGCCGGTAATGATGCCGACTAAATCTGCGAGACCATTGCTGGCACTGAAGTACTTAATAAAGGTGACCCAGACTGGCTGCAGAGCCCTGGAACTTACCCGCGCTAGCACGTCACTCACAGGAGTACAGGTCAAGGCTTGAAGGCTTTTTGCACTACGTATCCACTTATCCGAAACTGACCCTCGAAAGCGAAGAATTACAAGCTTTACTGTCGGACAGTACGGAAGACCCTCTCGTCAGAAACGCAATAATGCACACATCTTCATCTGAGAGAGCTAGAATAGTGCTTGCACGATTTTCGACGAGAGCTTATTTCAACCTTTCCAAAATTGCAGCAAAGCGTGGTTTTTCCGGCCGCTGACGAAACTTTTCAGATTTGCGACTGGTCGATGGTTTCGACGCGTTGGTCTAGTCATCGCGATCGGTTAGTTACCGTCGCTGTGCCAGCCTTTGGTGCTTAAGTCAACTGTCATTGGATTTTAGATCTAATGCAGCAAACAAACCTTTCAATGATGCGATACTCGGAAGGATAGTTTCCGGGGCTGGGGGTGCGGTGTCTCAGGAGCCACTTTGGCATGCGTGCATCGCCATACATCCCACCAGACAAATAGTAAAAGAAAAATCGTTTGCTTTTCCTAGACTAAATGTGCAATTGGTTGACGGTCTACATGCTGCGGTGGCTGGCTTCAGTGCACGACCAGTCACAGTGAGCGAGTTGAAGAGCACCTTACGGTGGTTCAAGACCTGAAATACACCAGAATTACCAGCGAAACTGAGGGAGACCTCGAACATGATGCTACGGGCACGCCCGGTTACCATCTCGATTTTGAAAAGCGTTAACTCTTGAGTTTCAAATTTACATCACCAAGTTCAAAGGGTCGCACTTCCAAGACTTATAGCCAGTAACCGGTTCTGGACAATATTTCGCCCACGGACTGGTCACAAATGAAATTAGGTGAAACTTACACTCCATTCTTCAGTTCTGATACTTCACTGCAACGTACTTATTTTTTGCATCACACACCACTGACTTGCTACCACCTACTGGCGAAATCATTAATCAGTTTGAGTTTCAATATACGATTAGCCACTCTTCTAGGTATCTTTTGATGTTACTTCCATTCAAGGCTACGCCAGTACAATCGAGTGCGGTGTGCACTGTGCGCCATACACCAAAGAAAATGTTCATTTTTTCTTCCATTCATCGGCTCCACTGGTAACCAAGAAAGGTCTGAGCATCGAAGGTTACAAGAAAACTATAATAAATACGCACATAAATCAGCAGTTTGGTTCGTGCACTATGCAAATATATTAGATCGAGCGCGAAAATATGCGAGAACCGAGAAGTCACCCGGTTAGTAGGTGCCTCACTTTACGTCGTTTCACCACGAAAAGCATAATGTAAGTAATTTTAGAAAGAACGCCTTTAGTACAGCCAAGTAGGCCTGTCGTGGTTACAAGTTTACCAATCATGAAATAGCACGCAAGCAAACTTGGTTCGTCAACTGTAAAGTACTACAGTAAAAACGTGCACCGACATTTTAAGACCATTATCGATGCATGAATACAGGAATACCAGACATTATAATTTTGTTGAAAATGATGAAGCAGGGCCGTACCCAGGATTTAAGTGGGGGCGATCAAGATAAATTATTTAAAATTATTTTCTTGGTGGGGGTGGGCTCAGCCACAGATTCGCCCTTCTCTCCGTCTCAACCCATTGTTTTTTTGACCGAAGGGGGGATTTTTCTTGGCGGGGGGCTCAGTCACAGATTCGTCCTCTTCTCCGTCTCAACCCATTGTTTTTTCGTGTTTTTTTGGCCAATGGAGGAGGTGAGTTTCCTCCGGTTGGTACGGCCCTGCGATGAAGATACCCATTTCTTTACATAAAGACATAATATTATCACACAGATAAGGCACAAAAACATAACTGATAATTTGCATAAAAATAGAAACTGATGAGCAATAATTTCGTGACGAGTAATAACATGATAACCACAAAGGTATAAAAGACATGAGAAAGGTATTTTTATGACTATAAAGTTCTATCAGTCTTATCAGTAATGTCAAGCAATTCACTTTCATCAATTATGAAGTATTTTCACATGGACCGGCCCTATGAAATTTGTTCACTTAAAAGCTTTTGCAAAAAATTCTACTCATTTTACATTGTAGGTATATTACGGTTTCTATAATAAAGCCGGCCTAGCTACAGTCGAGGCGGTGGGGACCGGCAAAATCATGAATCCTAAGATCTAAGATGATCTGCACGCAAAGTTGGGCACAATTCGAATAACGCAGAATCGATTAACGAATAATTAATAAAAATGTTATTCGCCATTCATCTCTACGAATAAATCATCGAATAATGCTAAATAATCGTCAATCGAATAATCTCTCGAATAACATTCGTCCGGTAATCGTACCTGATTACACGAGTGACTAGGGTTTTCCCCAGCAACCATTTCTTATCTTGTACGATAAACGATTAACGAATAATAGGACCATTAATCATCATTCGATAAGCGATTTAAAAATGCCAAACTCTGTCTGCAGGTCATTTGAAAATCTGAAAGATACGACGGACTCGGATCGGAACATCATTTTGAGTGAAAATAAGAGCTTACATCATGAAAAAGACCACGATCTTGTGGTGAATCGATTTTAAAACTAAATCCGACTGCGAACTGCTGTCGACATTGAGTTGTAATGCAGTCGGAATTTCAAACTATTCCATGCAACCCAATCTCGACTCCATTTCGCCGTCGAATTCAAGTCAAAATGCAGTCGAATTGAAAGTCATACGTGCTACCAAATTTCTAAGTACTTAATTTCGCCGTCTACTGTAAGTCGAAATGCAGTCGAATCAAAAACCATACCACCTATTACTTTATTTCTACTCCATTTCGTTGTCCACTTCGAGTAGAAAATAGGGTTGCCATATTTCCAAATCCAGAAATCCGGACACAAGGATTAGGAAGCATAAACTTGGGGAACGAACCTACTCCCCCTTCTTCCGAACTTCCCTCCTGAACAATACCGAGATGGATATCATTTCATAGGGCTTCTTTGAACAAAGCCACTATGTTCGTAAGTAAACAAACTCCATTTTATTACTTGAATGTTAAATGTATTATAATAGTATAAAGCAAATAATTCATAGTCATCACCGAGAGTGGCGGAAAGAAAAACAGGGTAGCCAAATCGGCAAACTGAACCACTCACTGCTGACAACAAACTTCAACAAAAGAGATATTTTCCCTCAGGTATTCCGTAAAATTGTGCAGTTTTTTTTGTTCTTCGCTGCATGTGAATCATGTGAGGAACAATCCGGACATTTTCAGTTTTTTCAGAAATCCAGCCCGACGCTTTTTCAGAGGTCTAAAATGAGGACATGTCCGGGTTTTGCCGGACAGATGGTAACCCTAGTCGAAAGGGAGTGTTGAATGAATCCATTCAATTTCTACTCCATTTCGCTATCGAATTCGAATCGTCAAAAATTCTGAAGCGCCATCATCAATTGACTCGATGTCGACGTTCGTGCGTAGTTGATTTTGGGAAGATTACTAAGTCAACTTAAAAGTGACAGCAATACTACGTCAAATCTGTGTCAACCTGTTCATAGACTTTCAAGTGCTTTTTACGTGGACCATAGTATATTTCAAATGAGAAATTATTACGGCGCCTTCCTGCAATCCTCCAGTGCCGCACTCAGTGAAATATTGTTTTTACAATAAAGACGATGTTTGGTATTTTGCAAGTGGAAAGCAGCACTTTCATTGACGAATCAGATACAAGCATAACCTTGATGTGAAGTAAAAGTGCCTCAATGTAAAAACATGAGTCACATTTTTGCATGCAGGCACAATTACCAACCGGCACGACGGAGCGACACAAGAATGCCGACATATGCCGAGAATGGCCAACTAATGCCGAAGATGTTATTACGACATTATCAATGCAGTTGTTGCTTTTTGGTATTATTTGCTGTTCGAACTGTAGGTTTCCTTTCAGTAGGGAAAATGTACATGCTGAATTTTTTGGCGTTGCTTTTTTGACAAAGCTGTTAATGTTTTCCCTTTCTGATCACGTACTGTAAAATACGAGTAGTATATTACACACCAAGAGTCAATAGTGAGTGTTTACATGCCAGGGCGTATTCTAACGTGCAGCTCCACACATTTTTTGCAGCTTCAAAGAGAAATTATGCAATGTCAAAAATTTGACGCAGGCATATGGACGCGCAAATCTTATAAGGTTATAACATAATCTGAGCAACTGAGCGTGTCAGCGAGCAAGCCTATACTTGTCTATGTAATACACAAGACGCCTTGTCAATGTGTGTCAGTTGGTACATGTGTATGTATTGCGGGAGCAGTAAAAAGTAAAAAATTTCTCAATAGAATTATGTTTGTGCACCTCCAAAATTTTCATAGAATACGCTCTGTTACATGCAAGAGAAAGTTTGCGAATGAGCGTAGCGAGTGAGCAATTCCTTTTAAATTTTGTTTTGTGCCAAAGATATTTTTTACAATACATGATCAGAAAAGGAAAACATTAACAGCTTTGTCAAAAAAGCGACGTCAAATAATTCAGCATGCACATTTTCCCAACTGAAAGGAAACCTATAGTGCGGACCGCAAAACGTCATAATATCCTCGGCATTAGTCGGCCATTCTCGGCATCCGTCGGCATTCTTGGTATCGCTCCGCCGTTTTGGTTGGCAAACGTGTCTACATGTAAAAATGTGACTCTTGTTTTTACATTGGGGCACGTTTACTTTACATCAAGGTTATGCTTGTATCTGATTTTTCAATGAAAAGTGCTGCTTTCCACTAGCAAAATACTAAAGTAAACATCGTCTTTCTGATCATGTATTGTAAAAAATATCTTACAAAACAAGAACCAAAACTGAGTTTACATAACTCCAGAATTGCTCACTCGCTAAGTTTCCCTCGCATGTAAGCACTCACTTTTGACTCTTGGCATGTAATATACTATTATCAACTATAGGGTAACAGCGAATGTTGCTATACTTCTGAATGCGGAAACATACATTTTCAGTTTGTCATTAACCCGTCAGGTATTTATATATAAGAGAAATTCAAACAAAAATTCGTAGTTTACATACCCTATGTAAGAATAATACACAGGGCGCGTTTTTGCCAAGAAATGAGTTACAACTGGACACAACCCAATCTGAACGTTTGTTTGAAGTGTACATGTGTATTGTGTACTCAGGATCTACCTACATCATAATATGTTTGACATCGATAGATGGTCAACGACTGAATATGTAGACACAAATTCAACTGAATTTCGACACTGATTAAAGACCAATGGAAAATTCTTCACATAAAATCGACTTCACATCGATGTCAATTTACAGTCCACGAAAAAGTTAATTACCCGCAATCAACTGAATTTCGACGCGATTTAAGGCTCATAGGAAATCATATACTCAAATTCGACTCGATGTTGACTTCGATTCGCAGTGCACTGAACCGCATTTACCCAAAATCGACTCAATTTCGACGCTGATTAGAAGTGCTATCAATTTCATATCGACCTGATTTCGACGTCGATGTGCAGTTGACACCCTCGGAACTATTTCGACAAGAAATCGATGTCGACGATGAGTCGATTCCAAATCGCGACAACAGGTCAATTTGATGTCAAGTCGACGTCGATTCGCGGTCGACGTGGAACGGGATGTACTGAGCTAATGACTCAAAACCAAAATGCAGTGATCTATAAGTGAACCATTGACCAAGTTATCAGCTTCTGTGCTTTGTTTTTGGTAATGGAGCTCGTGACTTCCTGGCTTCTATCGCAAGCAGCCAGCCTTTTCTCTCATCCTCGACCAAGTACGACCGCGTTCGCTGCTGGAATTCTACGAGATCGTGGCCGGCGCACCAGCATCGCAATTTCAGTTCGGCGAAGAGCATGCACTTCCGAACAAACGACCAACACGAAATGGTATTTGCGTTATCGAGCAATTTACAACCTCGCTAGCCGATATACTGAAAAATAAGTATACGAAAATAACGGCTTCGTGCGGTTTTCCAGAATCGAGCAATCACGAAGGCGAGATGAGAAGACGCGAACGCGTACCTACAGCCGGAACCGATAAACTCGATTTTTCTCTCTTCCTTTCCCGGCTAATTACCATAATTCGCGAAATTATTACCGAACTCGGAATTTATTTAAGTAGGACAACGCTCATCTCGAAACGCGAAGCGCCATCGTCCAGATAGCATCCCCTTATTACCTAGGCGCGATCTTCCTGCTTTGGAAACCACTCGCCGCTGACGAGAGTAAAACGGGGCAACATTGTTCTTATCGCGCCGCGCTTTCATGATTAACGACGCCGTTGCGTAAAGGTTGTAAAAACTATTATATACAAATTACCCGAATAACTAGGTTCAATTCGAATAGTACACGAATGAGGTAACGGGCTACACATTATTGGTAGGATTATAATGCGGGGTAAGGGGACTATACCGATACCACAATCATAGTTCGGTGATGTGCCCATTACCGACAAGCGCACGAGTACTTCGATGACATATTTCTCAGCATTCGAGATGCTCACTCGTCTCCTTATCTCCGGGCTCGAAAATCCAGTTCAAGGCTATAAGAAGAATGCGGTATTTAGTGCAATACCATCGGCGTTGGAAACGAGCATGATATCAGCGGTATAATTGGTACTGGGTTCGAGAATATCAGGTAAGATGTAAGCATCAGGAAAGAGGAACGAATGGTCCGTCAGAATTTCCCTGCCCCTCGACAAAGAGCTGCATTTATACTAGAAGCCACATGCTAGCTGGAAGGGGGCTGGAAAACTGAGTTACTTAGAGGGAAAAGGAAAATTGTAGTAAAAAGAAGGAAAGAAAGAAACTAGAGGGAAAATTTCGATTTTTGTCAAAAATTGAACTAAAACTAGGGGGCTTTGCCAACTGACCGCTTCGCGGCCCAACTCCCATAAATGGACACGAGCACGCATCACTAAACCACCGAACCAGATATGTATGTTACATGCCCTAAAACAGCATGATTGCTAAGCAAATTCGCGATTGCAAAACTGATGATGTTACAGATAAACAACCCAAATGAGATGATGTCATCACGCAACCGGGAACGTTAATGACACACAATCCGATCTGGAAACAATAGAAAGCCAACCGAGTTTGGATACTATTGAAAAACAGGGAACTACAGTCTCGGATTCCAAGGTAACTAGTAAATGAGCGGGTTAGACGTAGTTTTATAAAGCCAGCATGCAATGATAGTAGAGGAAAAATAAGGAGTACATTGACCCTGTCCATTTAAAATCTACACAGAGGTGTGGCCTAAGTCTTCTACATCGTAGTAAAAAAAAATGGGGGGGAGCTAAACGGGTCAGCAAAAATATTGCGTCTATAGTTCAGCGCTGAGACAAAAATCAAGAGTATAGTATACAAAGATCAGCTTTGTCGGTTAAGTCGATTTTGAGTTTAGTCCATTTCCTAATACTAGGGAAAATTTTCATTTAGATGAGACCTAGCAAAGCTTTCTATCTTCAAAATTAACGGAGTTATAACTATTTCAAATTGAATGTTCAAAAAATATAGTTTTGAGGAAAATGCGTTTAAATTTTTGCGTTATGTTTTTTCATATATGACACGTCAAAACAACCTGAAAATGACACATTTTCATTTGAGTAATGTGTTTGCCTGTATAAAGGCTAAATATTTGTACAAAGTCATACGAATTTACCAGTATAAGATCCGCCATAAATATTTGTCGGATGCTGATAAGTAGTGGGATGAGAAGCACGCGTTGAGAACAGCGCCGCTTAATGTTGTACTGCATTTACCAAGGTCGGAAACCATTTTTAGAAGCTCTAAACATTCTCACACAAAAGTAGAAGCATCATAGTGAACAAAAACTTAAAAAATCAAAAGTTGATATTTTCAAGCTAAAATCACATTTTTGCGCCCCCCCTCCTCCTCAAAATCGACTTGACCAACAAAGTTGACCCTTTTAATATGGAATGCCACATATGAGGAGTTATGTGTCAAAAGGACCCCTGACGAATAGAATTCCTATTCGTCAGAGGCCCTTTTGACAGATAACTCCTCATATGTAAGTGGCCCCGAGGGTACCCCAACCCAGAGCCCCTTCCCCTAATCAACTCAATCCAGATTCCTATACTAGCGGTTGAACCGAATGTATTTTCATAGGAGTATATAATAACTGAAATATGTAATAATAACATAGTCAAAGGTATTGATGAACCAGGTATAATATGATGATACTATCAGTGAGAGACATGATAATGGACTCATCCACTATACTCATTAGCATCAGATCAGAGTACAGAGGACGAGTCCATCATCATTACCCATATTGATAGTATCAGCATCACACCTAGTTCATCAATACCTTTGACTAAGATGTTTTGCATATTTTAATTATCATACACAAAACTACATTCGGCTCAACCGCGAGTGCGGGAATCTGGGTTGAGTTGATGAGGAAAAGGGGAGATGGACTCTAGGTTGTGACATCTTCAGGCCAGCTACAGTGAAACCTATGTACAGTGGAATCTGAGCGGACTACCAGAAGAATGTCCACAGCGACAGGTTTTCCACATCAGAAGGGGTAGCTAAAATACACAATCGGAAAAAAATTGTGCAGTGTTATGAAAATTATGGGATATAGTATATGCATGACAGTACCATATATTTTCAAAATGAAAACTGTCTATGATAATTTCAGTTCATCTCTATGAAAAATTTATCAACAAACTGTCTCAAAAGATGAAAACTCCTGAAAAACCTCACTATAGACCAGTTATTTGACAAACTTCTGCATTCCATTTCCACGTTGTACAGGTTTTCCAAATTATACACAGAAATAGACAAGTTCCCCCAAGGGCCAAACAATGTTCTTCCTCAGTGACAGATTTTCTACTTTACACAGGTCCACTACAGACATATTTCCCTGTACTATACGATTTTTGCTGACTTAGCGCAAACCTATACACGAAATTTTTTGCTGACATGTTGATATCAGTTACTTTCTTTGTTTACTCCGAAGAAAAAGAAGAATTAAGCCACGCCTCCCTGTACATTTTAAATGGACGGGGACAACGTACTTCCCATTTTTCCTCTACTAGTGATCTATGGAAAGACAAAGAATTATATGAACTATGTTCAACGAGAAAATAACGAAATGGAAGGGTCGCTCTTAACGACAATTTTCAATGAGGCGGACTTTACCGTCTCAACACTGTACTGCACACATTATTAATGAATCAATACATATTTCAATTTATTCGATGAAGTATCAAAATAAATATATTTTGGCATTCAGACTTCGAATCAGAGCGAAGCGCGCATAAGCAACGAAAATGAAGCGCTCGCCTGTCTAACTGTGAAGACTTACCCTTCCCTCTCACGCCATGCTCACTTACTCATGATTTGGTCCGTTATTCTCTCGCTGAACAAAGTATACAGTCTCATACTTCAAGGTAAATAGTCTACCCCTGCTGCATTTATCGGGAGGTAACCTATCGGGTGTGTCTTACGTCACATGTCTATCTTTATGTCTGTCTCCATGTAGAGATTAGCTATCAGTGATACACAGATGAGAGATCAATGTAACGTCTCAAATCTCATGTTCTATCATAGGGGAGGAGAAGCTAGCTATCAGTAATATCTAAACGGGTACTTTCAAGTCTCATGTCTTATGTCTGTCTCCATGTCTTCATGTCTTATCAGCAATGCTACACAATAATATTCAGCAATGAGGCGAACACACAGGGCAGATTAATTTTTCGGTTTTCTATGAGATCTGGTTGGCTTTTTACTGGCACACAAGCGTGATACAGTTTGCCTTTGCAACTTTGAAACGTCCAAAACAGGCCAGAAAAATTTTCCTCTTTTCAAGACACGTAAATGCTGAGCCACTCAAAAAATGGACACCGCACGGAACAGCTGAACAAAGTGCCAGTCGTTCAGCTAGTATACAGGAAAGTCTCATATTTGTCTTCATGTCTCAGCAGTAGGGAAGGGAAACGTAGCTATGAGGAATATTTTGTATGAGTACATCCTCAGTCTCATGCCTATCTTATGTCTGTCTCTGTCGTTATGTCTTCTCAGCAGGGATGGAGAAGGCAGTCATCAGTAATATTTATATCGGATGAGTCTGAAGTATCTGTATTTGTCTCTATCTCATGTCATCAGAAATATACATACAAGTTTCGTGTCTGTCTTTATGTCTCATCGGAGAAAAGAGGATTTCAGACTGTTTTAATGTTTTTCGCGCTGCCTCCTCAGTGCCGCGTACGAGCATAATAAGGTGCCTGCTAGTCCTGCGGACCACCTGCCTTTAGCGTCATCAAAGCATGACAGTAAGCGCGTACACTGTCTACTCGGACGAGTAAATACTTCAAAATCACCACAAATCACAAGCATATTCGAGAGCGAAATAGCAAAACCTGGTCTCGCGTTTCAGCTGTCGCAAGAGTGGTTTGCTGCTCGCGCACGAAGTCGGTTACTACCGTATATTGAATTACTCGGAGAACTAAGGGTAGTCGAGCCAACTTTGGTAAGTCTGCTTTGCAACAAGGCTAATTCTCGTGTTCACGTTCTCTTGCTTTGTTCACAATCCGCTGGGTGCGCTTTACTGGAAGCCATTGACTCCCAGATGTTCTCTCAACTTTCCTTGATTCTCACTCTTCCCTAATTTGTTATTATTTTTGCGCTGTAGGCGCCTACTGGAAACCAGTGACCCTGATTCCTTCCCTCAGTGTGCCTACAGGAAGCCACTGACCTCGATTCCTTCCCCTGGTGTGCTTGCTGGAAACCTGTGACCCCGATCCCCGAATCGCTTTTAACTACTTGTGGTACGTTGTTCTCTTTGTCGCGATGGTCAATAGGGAGAAACACTGAGACTCTACGCTTTGCTGGTATAGGATTAGTACGCCGATCGAGGAGCCATTCGCGGCCATCTCTGTTTATACTCTCTTGGTTGTTCGTTCTCACCGTCGTCCGCGACGCCCTCATCCACGACAGGTTCTCGCCGTCGCTTGCGGTTCCTTGTGATTGTACATGGTGTGTGGTGGGACGTATGGCGATATACGCATGCCAAAGTGGCCCCTAAGACCATAACTTGTAAAATATAAATCTTCACATCGCCTCTGTGTCCAGTTATTCCAGTGCTGAAATGTCCGCGTTTTGGAGTCGCCGCTCTTGCCGCGCCGTACCTCAAGAGAGGTACCTTGTCGTGACTTCGGACTCGCTGGCCCCCGCGGTTCCAAAACGTGTCCACGTTGACGCATCAACGCTGGCTGTGACGGGCAGTGGAGGCTAGCATCCACTCAAGTCGTCATGCAGTTTTGCCACTTCAGGGAGAAGTTCGAACTCCCAAAACCGCTTTCACAGCTACGATTCTGTCTGGGACGTTCTGTAAATTCCTCCATCAAGCAAGCGCACACCCGGGCTCCTGACCAAGTTTGACGAATAACGAAAACGGGTGCACACTTGACGCAGAAATTGCATACTGCCTGTTCGGAGAACGACTGCGATTATGAGGTTTACCACCGAGCAGACAACTATACTGTACATTATCGGCACGATACCAAATACCAACCGGTTGAATGGTGCTTGCTGCGTGCCGCGTGACCGCGCTCTCGCCTACAAATGCCAAATTAACGTCTCTCCCGTTTTCGGCAGTGCTCGCGTGGTCGAGGTTACACGACGTATAAATATAAATACATATATAATGTATCTCTAGGCAGACACGCAAAACGAGAGAAGTGATATGCTGCTCCATTGACATGATTCGCTGACACAGGTCGCGAGCGCGCATCTCGCATCTCGCCGGTGAGGACGTCGCGACGTCGCGATGCTGCGACGGCGGAAAAGACCGCACAGAGGGCACAACCCGGCTGTTGGAGAAAACGGAACTACTCCCGCGTGCACCGATTCCAATTCTTCCAGAAATGGGTTTCCACCTTTCGACTCACTCCGAGCATAGATATCCATTATTGCCGATGAGTTTGTTATCTCTGCTGTTCTGGCTATAGAAACGAGCGGTTAGATCAGGACCGGTCAGTATGCTAATTAACGGTTAGCGTGTTCGTTATTTTGTATTCGTTGTCCGGTAATGGCTTTTTTGTTTCTCGTTCGCCTATATACATATTACATACCTTGGTAAACCGTGCCTGAACGTACAGAAAATGTAGGTACAATCGAGATAATAAGGTTCTAAGAGTTTCCGTACCGACGAAGGTTTATCCAGCGAAATTTCGAGGCCCGGTTTCGATTTCTGCGGCCAGGTATTGTCTCCCCTTTTTTTCTCTCTCTCTTTTTTATCGCTTTGCAGTGGTCGTGAGGCGTTCGTCAGAAAATGGAGATCAATGGCGGCGAGAGACGTTGTTACAACCAGGATGTGGCGGCGAATGGGCGAGAAGTTGGACGCTGTATACGTTACACGTCGACGTCTCACGATCTGATACAGCCTCGGCTATTTGGTCTCGCTAATTGACGCGCATCGGTGATAGTGCTGCGAGAGAATCGCCGTCGTTGATTAGACAGTCGACTGCAGAAGTTCAACTCGGTGCAGACAGGTGACTGAAGTATAAATACAAGAAGAAGAAGAGTGAACAGCCATTTCCTAGCTTATCGATTGTCTCTTGAATACCAAAACTCTGTCTGACTCTGACATGTGTACGCTAGTGGGCCGGCATCGCTGGTTAGCAGGACGTATACATCAAGAGGTGGATATGTGGATCGTCTGGGCGGAGCCGGATTTAGATGTAATCCATCCTAGGATTATTCGATGAAAACACCGACGTGTGATACTATTTATTTTCATCATTCTCCCTACTTTTGCTTTTCTTTTCCTCATTTATCCAGACGGGCGTCGTCTTCTAGCCATGTAGCATGCAACTCGGTACCATGGTCTTTTACCCCCTTTTATAAATCTCTCACTGATTAAGTATGATCAAAACACAACCGACAACGACCAAATCTCACCAATATGAATCAAACATGTAGTCCAAAAACAACTCAAATCAAACGTTATAAAAACAACCAACTCGGATCATGAATCACCCAGTCAGACAAAATTTGATCAAAACTAATCAAAAGCAACCCCGAAACATAAAATTACCAAAAAATTGATTAAATTCGACCGTGGAATTCCAAAAGTTACGGAAACTGAATACGTCTGCTGAATATGCAAGGGGGGGGGGTGTAAAGAACCGAAAAATTCCTGTTGTTGGGTAGGTACTGATGTACGGAAACGAGTTATTCTATTCGCACAAGTTGTTAAAGTGAAGGAAATGTCGAAAATTCTACACCTTGTCCCATAAGGCCTGTATTTATGTAGATGAAGTGGATTTTAATGAAGTCGCGTATTTTGTCCGTGTCGAATAAGAAACAGTATATTTGAGATACTTTTATATGTATTTCGAGCCTTTCTGAGCAAAATGAGCCCTACTGGTTTTCGCCTATTTTGCATAATTTATCTTATTTACCTATAAAAGTATATTTTTGCATATTTCGGACATTTTTAGTATATATTTAACCGTTTTAGCATATACGTATTCTTTCTTACACAGTCGGGAAAAGTACACATTTCTTAGATTCTTCCCTAGCGCGTTGGGGAAAAATTGCATTTGTTTACTTTAGCGCTCCAAGCGCCGATTCACGCTACTAATTTTGCAATATTCAGTTCGCAAAGCCGCAATTATTCTGACCGGGCGAACGTCTGGCGCGCTAGTGTCGTTCCAGGTGAAAAGAATTTGAAAGAATGATCATTCGGACCTAGCAGGGTGGTGGCGCGCTGATGTCATTTAACGACTTTCTATTGATTTCTCATCAACGTTGGGGGAAAATGAACGATTTTATCCTAACGTTGATAAAAACACAAAAGAACTAGATGTTGCTGAGAACTTCCGCCAGATGTCAGCCATTAGGTTGCTAGGTCCAAAGAGGCAATTTTCATGATTTTTCGCATTTTAAAATATATTTAACGTAATGTTGGTGGAGGTTTCAAAAATGTTTGGTACGGATCTTAAAATTATATTTTCTCCGACCAGCAGAGGTAAAGTAATCATGATGAATAATGTTTTTTTTTTTTTTTCATGACAAATAACAAAGAGAAAAATTTGTATCACGTTAAATACACATTACTACACTTCCGAATACCTTCACATTATTAATAATTTTAGAAAAATCTAAAAAATATAGAAAAAAAAAAATAGTTTTGGTCTTCCGTTTACAATTATCATCTCTATTGAATAGTCCGCACAGTCGGATTCGGTATCCACGGGCACGCTGTGAATCAAAATGGCGGATGATTATACTCATGTTTGTAGTACCCTAGTCCTACATGATCATTCTTTCAAAGCTTCTATTTTTGGCCGCCAAGGGACGACTCGTTCGACGCACGGTCACAATTCGGATTTGTAGTATCTGTCTCGACCAAGATTATTATAAAAACTCTACTGTTTTTTATAATAATTTTTCAAATGAATAAATGATTTGATCAACTGATTTTATTCATTTTTTTTTTTTTAATATTTTTTATTTATTCCTAAAGTAAGGCTGAGGTGTGGCTCTTCATGCTCTTTTAAATGACCTTTATCGTTAGCCATAGGCGGATCCAAGATTTTCTCAGAGGGAGGGGAGGGGGAAGAAAAAAAAACAATAATATTACTAATATTAAATGAAAACCATCTAGTGACGGGTTATCTTGTATTTTCAAATTTAAAAATTAAGTTCGAAGGGGAAGTCCCCCCTTGGATCCACCTATGCCGTTCGCGCATATTTCAAAGTTTTTACAGTATATTTTAGATTAAACTGTAAAAGACCGATCTTATAGAGGATTGGGTTTGGAGTAAATTCTGATTGAAACTTTTTCATATAAAAGCACGAAATAGACATGATGAGAACACAGCCTCAAAATTAAGACCTCCACCAATCGCACATCACAGCGATATTTTAGATAACCACAACCGTCTTACCGTTGTACTAGCAGACCAGCGCATACCAAATAATATGCAGAAACTAACGATGGGTACGAAGAAAGAAAACGATCTGAAACATTCAGGGCACTCGAGATAATGCAACTGATCAGTAAACGATAACTCATCACTATCAGTGCCCGATCAAAGGTGAACTTCATTAAAATCAATCGGATAAAAAATTTCATAGCGTAAAATTGAGTTTCAAATTAGTTTTATCTAATAAAATTCTAAAAATTCAGAATTGAAATATACCTCGTTCATTTTGGAATTTCACATCTTGTGTACTCACAAGTAATATTCTTCGCTCGAATAAAGTAATTACCTTCTAAGCGAAGTCTTCCATCACGCAATCGATTTTGCTTAATATTTGTTTTAGAATGACGATGAACCTCCTATTCAACTTCCTTGATGAATTTATAAATAGTGCGAGAAAGCAGCGCTAGCAGAACAATGACATCGCAAAGGGGGTTTTGAAGAAAGGTAAAGCGGGCTTATTTTCTGAAGTTATAAAAGAGGAAAATATCGTATGTAAGAGAAGTGAGTGAAAATGAGGACGAATTGATTGTTTAGAACTGGACCATGAGTTTTATTGCTTCTATAAGTCGATTGCAATAGCCAGGCGCGGATCCACGGTAGGAGGATCCCCCTCCACAACCAAAAAAAAAAAAAATCGGAGGGAGAGGGGACAGCAAACATTTTTTTCCGCCATTTCCCTCCCCAAAATGGTCGTTTAGATCCGCGTCTGCAATAGCCCATTCCCTGAGAGGAGGGAGACAGGCACACAATTTTACTAGGGCCTTTTATAGACAAATACAAATTGCACGATTCAGCAGAGACTTTTAAAAAAAGATCAGGCGATTTTATTCGGGTCCCCACTGGATGCAAAATAAAAAATACGATTCTGCCAGTAACTCCTGTAAGAAATGTCAGACGATTTTCCGGGAGCCCCTAATCAGAAGATTTTTGCAGGAACCTCAAAACTAAATAAAAAATCCGACAATCCAAAAATGATCAGATGATTTTGCTATGAGGCCTTTGTGGGCGAAAAATAGCAGCATGTTTATGGCAGGAGCCCAAGGCCAGATGGTGTCAATTCAGCCTAATAGATTTGTGTTATTTTTTTATTCATCTAGTAGTCAGGGAGCATAAAATGACAGAAGAGCGTGGTCAGTAGGGGCCTAGTCAGCAAATGTCCGCCAGCAGTCTCAGCTCAAAGTTATATAATAAAAACCTTAAAAGTTTTCAGCAAGAATCGGAGCCGGAATTGAAAATCAATAACTCATCTTAACATATAAAAGTCGATGATCATAAGTCAGGATTAACCCAATGAATTAAAAATTGCCCAAAAATCAAACTATTTTCAGAAAACTGGAAAAATTTCCTGCTAATCTCGAACTAGTTGCATATGAGGAATCAGATTATCCCTCAAAATGTTATTATATTGGTTTTTTGTTCGTTCCCAACGGAGAAAATCAATAACACTATCAAGTTAATTAAATGAGGAAAGTATGTGTCTCTCTGAGAAATAGTAACTTTCATGATAGTTCACAACATGGTGGCAATTAAAACATACTGCCCTTCTGAGAAATGTTTTAACAAGTCGTAACGCAATTTAATTAGTTCTAATCAGTTTTAACGAGTCTTAAAGAGTACTAAAATACGTCTTCACGTATTGTAGATTCAAATGTGTATTGCGATGCTACGACAAGACCTAAGAAGTATTAAATGAGGCTTATAGAAGTTCAATGTGATATTAAGATGAACCAATGAAAAGCCCTAATCAATTTTAATTGAATGTGTCACGGCAAAAGGGCACATATCGTCGACTATGTGCCCTTTTTGAGGCGACTTCAGATTCGGAATCTACGGACTTTTCATGGTCTGATGCAATTTACTCCACCTTCCAAACTCGGTTTGTTATCAACAGAAATGCTTGAGAATGATGTGGAAAAACATGGAAAAAACGGTCGTATCACGGTTATCGTTAGCCGTGCTCCTTTTCGAGTTGTGTACCGCGTTTCTGTGCTATTATTGAGTAAAAAATAGAATTAGGTGTTCGGGAAAGTGATTAATGATTTACCGAGAATGGGGGGGGGGAAGTCGCTACAAAAAGGGCACATAACTTATTTGTACCAAATACAACGTAGAAAAAAAAGTCTCTACAAAAAAGGCACATATGAAGGAGGCACTGTTTCATTGCAACGTCATGATTTTTCAGAAGGTTAAAGCGTAAAGTTTCGAATCATAACAATAAGTATTTTACGTCACTATAGTGGTAACACTGAATGTACCCAAATTCAAAACTGTTTTTCTGAAAACGTCGTTTCGTTGCACCCTTTTTGCCGCGACACACTCAATACTGATACTTGGCAGAGTATTTGGAATTATTAAAATGACTTCATCAGTGTCAACGATTTTTAGAAAATCTCATGTGGGGCTAAAATGAGTTTTAATGAGTCTTCCACAAGTCTTAAATAATCTCGATACAGTTTTAACCATTTTTAATAAGTAATAAAAAAGTTTCATTAAGCCTTCACACAGTCATACCCAGCTTCAATTAATTTCCAGAGGATCATAATGAGTCTGACCGAGTTTTTATCACTCTTAATAAGATTTAACGGAATTCAAGCAAAGTACTACACAGGAGGCCTCATGAATTTCATTCAGTCTTGGCGATCCGTCATCACTCTGAACCCGTAAAAAATATAGCATAGTGCTAGCTAGTCTAGGGAAATATTACAACACAGCTCTATTGGGTCTTAAAATATCGTACATAGCTTTAAAAAAATCTCAGCAGAATTCTAACAAATCCCGACAGAAATTTAAAGGTTTTGAAAAACCTTCTCAGAGTCTTAACAAGTCCCAAATGAATCTTTACGAACCTCAAAATGTCTTAATAGAACTTTTATAGTTTAAAAATTGACAATTAAGCAGCAGACATCTGAGGCGAGATTTACTCTAATTAGGATTAGAGGGTCGATTTCTCAAAAATGGGATTTTGTGTTAGTTCATTCTCTTATACAGGGTGACTAACAAGATTAAAATCTGAAAATAGTTGACTTTAGTAGACCATTTTACCCCGTTTATTAAAAACTCGAGCCGTAAGACAATCTATGGATGATCAGTTTTTGATAGGACTTTTTTCTCCTGTTTTAATTGACCAGTATTTGAAATTATCCTTTCTTCAATTTTCCACTGACCTTCCTCCAAATAAATTACTTTGATTGACGTAAGTTGACTTAGTTGACCTGCTAGACACCCTGTTATAGGGCTAAACTTGTATTAATTTATTAAGTGAATTTAGCATTTCTTAGGGCAAGCTAGTACAGTATAGGCCAACACTTATTCACTGATCCTCTAAGAGTCCAAGACCGTACAGCATAGCATATACTGTACTAGTAAAGGCAGTGAAAACTGAACTTGGCGACGCTATAAGCAATCCTGTATTCAACCTTGCGCAAAAATCTTACCGCGCATATGTAGACTCCGTCGCAATGCCCTACACTGCCTATCAACAAGAGCAGACATGATTTGAATCAAATGATAGACAAATCACAAGTTTAATTCTTTTTAGGACCAATGATCTGAGATTCGAATCATTTATTCGATGATCGGTGAAAAAATATTGGTCCAGTCATTTCCTGTTCAAGTATCTATATCAGTCATTCGAATCATCTGTGAAGATCTTTACAATCTTTGAAAACAAATAATTTTTTCTTTTACTTGTATTAATTTAGCCGATGTGCAAAAGAAAAAAAGGAAATGACAGTAGGGGAGTCAGAAAGAACCATATGTTGGTTAATTTGGACAAACTACTCGTATATAGTCCTTTTTAATTCAGTTAGTCACTCCCTCCCCACATACACTAAATTACCAAATCTGCTAGTTTTTCTTACATTATGAAAAAGGATCTAGATTTCTGATCAGTATTTGAAGGATTCGAATAATTTTCTTAACCAATATCTTTGATCTGTGACTCGAATCATATTCTCAATGATCTGTGAAAAAATATCATGCAATCATTTCCTGTCGCAATGTTTTAATCTGTGATTCGGATCATTTTTTAAAGATTCTATCTCGTCTTGATATCAAATACTTCCATATCTGTACATTTTAATAAATGTTCCACATTTTGAAATCTTGAAATTATCAGTTAGTGGGGGCTGATGGGTGGGGCGGGTAGTTCGCTCATGCGTAGAAAGATTTTTGCGCCAAGTTGAATAAACCACTGTCTATCCCGTCAAGTTCTTCCAATTCTAATGCATGGGTTAAATATACATTTACCAGGGCATTTTACACGGTTCAAGTTGGTCCCTCATTATGCCCTTACGATGAAATTCTACCTCACAAATAATTCTACGTTGTTTACCTTTTTTCAAAAGATTACATACGTATAACAATTCAGCTGGATCTAATAGGGGGTTTTCGTCCTATTTGTCCTATATAAGTCATGTTGCATTCTTCACAGTCCAGTCAGATAAAGTGCCACTTATTGGTCAAGTGCCAATTAATAGCTAAAATTTTGAAGCCATACATCTAATCCGCTAGAGGGCGTGCGAGTTCTATTTTTTTATCAGTGTCTAGCAGGCACACAGTACTTCAATATGAATCTGTGTTCGAAGTGATTTTGATGATTCGCGTTGAAAATATGAGCCGTGGAAAATTTGTTTGTTTTCGGCTCGATAACGTTCTCTTATTTTCGAAGTACGTCATCAATATGCTCTTAATTTTAGACTTTTCGTAACTGTGAGTTCAACGGACATACTCAGGAATATTTTTCGAATCGCTACTTATCGAGTAAGGGTACTGAAAATTGAAGATGGAATCCAGTAATGGAACTGATTGTACCTCAGTCCTATCATTGTCCTTTGATTTCAGTAAGTTAGGTAGCACATTGAAGAGTTGCCGAACATATGGCAATGAAAAAATTCAATATACGTGAGATAAAAAAACTGACCAGCGTTTGGTCTGGCCACTATTTGGTTCCATTTTTTTTTACCAGTGATTGGCTAATGATTCTTTTTCTTTTCTTCTTCTTCTTTTTTTTTTTTTTTTTTTTGTTATCAGCCTGCTCAATGAAATGATGTCCGACGAAGAAAATTCCCCAAACTCATCTTTGAATTTCACTTTCTTTTTTCCATTCTGTCAATTTCAGATATTTTTTTTTTAGA
Source organism: Acanthococcus lagerstroemiae (assembly GCA_031841125.1). NCBI lineage: Eukaryota > Metazoa > Arthropoda > Insecta > Hemiptera > Eriococcidae > Acanthococcus > Acanthococcus lagerstroemiae. The sequence continues at coordinate 5,894,578 of CM063108.1, forward strand.
TTGTGCCAAATTGGTCGACCAATAATTGGTAAATTTCAACATACTTTCAAAAATTTACAGAAAGTAGTACTTGAGCTTGATAAAGGCGCGTGTAAGTGAAACTCATTCCTGATGATATACACTACCATATAGTATGATTAAAAATGGAAAATTCTGCAGATCTATAATTGGCAACAGTTGCAAATCTTCTTTTTGGACCATTCGTAGGATACTTGTGGATTAATCCGAAGGGCTGACAGCAGCGCCATCTTATCATATGTTGTAGAGGAAGGACGAAAGTATCAATCGATTCCAAAATCAACTCCCCCGCGAAATTAGAACTCAAGATATTACCGTCCAAGAAGATCTGACCAATAAACGGCACTTTACCTCAATTTTCGTCCTGTTTCTCCAATGTAAGTCATATGTTGCATAGTCCAGTCTGAAGACTCCACTCTAGTTATTTCTGTTTTTTCCCTCTGTTCTGTGGTTACTTATTATAATGACTGGCTAGTTTTTACTTATTCAAAGCTCTATGTTATATTAGTAAAGAGTCTTCAGTATTTTGCTTGTGTATACGTCTACATAATATGGTACTGCGCCTTTGTATTTGTCATTTCCTCTTAATGTTTGTTGATTAATCTTCTGTTTGTTATTATGCTCACTAGGGCATCCGCAGTGTTTGATCTGTAGTTATTGTTGATGGGAATGTGTTTCATTATGTTCATCTCTTTATTACCAACAATTTTACAATCTCATGACCCCCATTCAACCCTCAAGGACTGCGTCACTGACTTTTTTCATCAACACTGTTACACTCCTGGTTCTCTTCGTACATCAGGCCGGTCAAAAATCAACCTTTGGTCAGTAATGTGAATACAACAGGTAGCCGGTACTTACTTTCTGCTGCGTAAGTGGACTTCTTCTCTTCCTCGAAGACGTTTCTCGGTCTGCAACAAAAACAAAGAGCAGGATTAGATGGCACGTTCTTTCTCATTCTTCATTTTTTCTTTCTTTTTCACGAGCGTCACTTTCGATAGAACGTGTAGTCACGCCGCGAAAGTCGATTTCAGTAAAACACGCGCGTAAAGCGGAACAAGGACGCGACCACCGCGCCAACATCATCCATAAATTATGACGATTATCATTATCGGAACAGATGCGGTCGAATGCGACACCTTTTCGATTAAATCGTCGTAAATTATAGGATTATTGCTTATTATTGTGAACGGTCGGCTACTCGTATTCCGCAATCGTATACACACATTTTTTCTAAATCCGTCCCCATTCCCGGCGAAATTTACAATCCATTTTATAGACACCGGCTCATCGATCACGCAGTCGTCGCCATCGATTTCCTTGTACCCCGGGTGCCAATAAACGTCATAAATCAAGTTCAGTCTTCACCACGTCGTAGGTAGGTAGTAGGTACACCCATGATACACTCAATACATCTCGGAGCAAATTAAGAATTTCTCGTTGTTGAAACGAAAATAAAGAGAAATTACGCTGATGATAACGTTATCAAAGAACATATCCGCTTAGAAAGACCTTATCTCGTATCTTGGTTTCTTTCTCTTCTTCTCGCGATAGACCAGAAAGAATTTATGACAGTCGTAAATACGATTATATAAAGCGAAACGAAATTTCAATCAAACCTTCGAGTTCGGGAGTTTGGCATTTCGCGGTACACCGTCGTTGCGGCAAAACCACAAACGATTCATTCCGCACCATCCATAATGTAAATTTTGTTGATAATTCATAAGCAAGGTGAAGGTTAACAAACTGCTATATTCCGGTGGAAATCAGAGCGCATAATATTATAATACGCTGAATACGAACGCATGTTCATAAGGTTACAGGATGAATATTCTGACCAGCTGAGAGCCGACTCATCACACGTGTGAAGAAAGCAAACAAGCGGATGCTGGTTTTACAAGACTGACGATCGGATTTGAAAATAATTTTGAAATTCAACGAGCAAAACTTCGATGGTCTGGGACTAGTAAATGCTCGAGTATTCGTTATTGGCGAATGAATGCTCAGACATTCTCAGTTCAGATTAACTTTTGTTTGGAACATTTTGTGAGACTACAAATAACACTTACCTGGGATGCAAAATGGAGAAAATCTAATCAAAATGTTTTTCAACAAATTCTTGGTCAGAAAGCTGGGATAATATTTTTTGAAACGATAAATTTAAATGAGTAATTTTAGTTCTTGTATTATGTATCTCAGTGTCCATTTCTGAGTGTGAGTGAACTTTGTAATATTCTGTGTGTAGGGTGTGCCAATTCACTTTTTCTTCTTCTGTATTCCAGAGCGCTTTCGGCTGTTATGCCATCATCAGTGAAGTACCCTAAATGAGTCTTGTCTCTTGTGGTCCTGTAGTTATAGTCGAGAGTAGTACCGTGTGATAAACCTGTTTAGTCTTGTGCTCCTATTGGTTGCCTTCATATGCAGTCTGTCTTTATCAATGAGTGTTATTAGTCGTGTGCTCCTATTGGTTGTCTGTGATTGTGCAGTCCGTCCAATCCGTGGGGTTTATGTTATTAGTTGGAATAAGTTCTCACTTTGGAAGTTAGTTGTTGTGTTTATTAGGTTGTTTTGTTTTGTTTTTGCCTTTATTATTTCTAGTTGTTCTTTTTCTTGTGTTGTTTTCTATGTGTAGAATTTTATACTTTTCTGTCAATTTGTCATTGTTATGTCCCTGGTCATTGCAGTGTTTTCCAAACAGTGATTTGTCATCATTTAGCTTCTGTGATTTTTCATGTTCTTTGATTCTGGTTGTGAATTTTCTGCCTATTTCTCCTATGTAGGTCATGTCACAGTGTTCGCAGTCCAGTCTGTATACACCACTACTGTTTTTTCTGTCCTTTGTTTCTGTTTTATCGTTGCTTATTTGTTTGATCAGAGGTGGTCTGTTTTTGATTCCGAGTTTTATGTTGTATTGGTTCAGGACTCGCTACTGTTTTTTCTGTCCTTTGTTTCTGTTTTATTGTTGCTTATTTGTTTGATCAGAGGTGGTCTGTTTTTGATTCCGAGTTTTATGTTGTATTGGTTCAGGACTTTTTGTATTCTGTATGTATGTGTTCCCGTGAATGGTATTGCGCCTGCGTATTTGTCTGTTTTTGTGGTTGTTGGTTCAGTGGCTGTGCTTTTTGGTTGTGTCAGTTTGTTAATTATTCTGTCTACTGTTTGTACTCCACTGATGATGGCATAACAGCCGAAAGCGCTCTGGAATACAGAAGAAGAAAAAGTAATTGGCACACGCTACACACGGAGAATTATGTATCTTAGCTCTTGCATCCAGGTTTTCCGGAGGAAATACCTGAGATTTGATTTTTATTAGAAAAATAGAAGGAAGTGACCAGCGTATGAGATATAATGGTGAAAAGATCTTGACTCTTGAATCGCGAATCTGGGTTCTCGGTGAAGTTTTCTCCCAGAGGTGAGGATCAACGATCAAGTGGTCGACAGACAAATACATTAGATAAACGTGTTACATATTGGAGAGAGCTAGAGACAATTTGACATTCAGGTCCTAAACTATAGCTCGCGACTGTTATTGTTTCAGCGGCGAGAGTGGCGGCTGAGGTCGTCCTTTGCCTCTTTTCCTTTTCCCACCCATCAGTTTTGAATTCATCCCTCCCTCATCTCATTTCCAATTAAATTAAAACTCACAGCCATCGGGTAGTCTAATAGGGTGTTTAGTGTCTTCCAGCCACGAAAATCCCGAAAAAGCCACGAATTTCTACAAAATACCCGCAAAATAATAAGAAAGTTACTATTTTAAATCATATTTTAATGACTAATTTTAAGTAGCGTGCATTATTCAACTGTGTCAGTGGGCAAACAAAGGCATCTCCTACTTTCTTTATTCTTTTACTATTGGCACCTAACTTTGCTAACTTATATTAGTTTTACATAGTTTCTCATGTTTGTTACTTTCAGGTTTTCTGTCCAATTCATGGGTTGAGGGGGGGGGGGGTACGAAATTATATTTCAAAGGTCACGAAAAAGCCACGAATTTTCATTATTTGATTCTGATAGATACCCTGTCTAATTGTTTTTCACTCTGCGCTTGGGTTCATTGAGTTTTGTACTATCTTCAGCTGATCAAGGGCGAACCCAAATTTCCCCAGTGTTTAGCTTTGTATACGTGCGTTACCATGTTATGAATTTCGTTCTGGGGGAGTATTACCAGTTCCTAAAATATGTCAGCAGTTCGTTTTAACAAATTAAATTTCTTAGGGTTGTATATGCCCCTTACTACAGCAGGTTTGTAGGACGTCAAGTGCTTCAGTATGAATTTTTGCATTTTTGCAGACCCTCCCCAAATTTTAATAGCATCTTTATGAATTTTGACCAGGTGACTTCTATGGAAGTAACTTTGGAGATGGTATATAAGTTGGTCTAACTTTCGAGCCTTCTTCTGAAGTCCCTCACACTGTCTGTTTCACTTCAGCTTTGTATTCGTGATCCCCCCCCCCCGTATTTTATTTCATTCATGCTCTTAATGATAATATTCATAGCTGACCCCTTTTCCTAGGTGGGCATCATCATTTTCCCTGTTTCAACTGGGATAGATGTTAGCGTGAAACACGTTTTCTTCGAACCAGGCGGCTGTTTTCCCAATATCCTCATTTACATTTTCAGTTACTTTTTTCCCGAAGGTTCTCTGTAACTAACACTGTATCGTCCGAATAGTAGATTTTCCTATCAGTTCTCGTTTGACAGAGGTGGCTTATATGAATTAGAAACAGCAGTAAACTCAGACAGCTTCCCTGCGGTACTCCCCTTTTGATTTCTGCCCCTTTACTCAGTCTTACATTTATCTCTATCTGCATTTTCCCTCATCATTGGTAAGAGATTTTGAACCAGTTCAAAACGAAGCTCTGAAGTCTTAGTTCTTCTAAATTTTTGAGTATTACTTTGTAGTTCACCGTGTCAAATGCTTTTCTCATATCCAGATATACTACTTCGATAATTTCTTGGAAAATCCGATCTGTCACCCAGTAGGACACCTAGTGAAACGGGGATGAATGATGAATGATGAACAGACTAACCAACTAGTAGACAGCAAATAGCCGATAGTTAGATAGACAGACAGATAGGTAGATGGACAGATAGATACAGAAATAATAATAATAATAATAATATATTTAAGAAAGTAAATAAGTATGTTCATTTGCATAGCATTGCGTTTATTGTAACCCTCCGGTTGCCAACAGTAGTATGTGCGAGGGTCGACGGATAGATAGATCGTTTAGTGAAAAGTGAATCGGTGTTGACTAGGATTCTGACTCAAAAACAGTATCAGCGTGTAGAAGGCCCGGAAGGGCCAGAAGCAAGCCCCCTAGATGCTCCATTATTCTCATGTGGTAAAAGGGTGGTCATTGGTAAAAGGAAGTCACGTCTGGTAACACCCCGTGCTCCCCTGGTTGTTACGTCTGTTCCTATTCACAGATCTTCAACTATTACACCTGATTACTACCACTGCTGCTGCCGCTGTTGGTATTGCTGCTGCGGCCGTTGATGGTATTTACAGACCGTACTAGAAACATTCCATGTGTTGGCATTTCGCAATATTACGTCACATGGTCTCGATCCATCGATGGAATGAACGCAATTAAATAATATCGATAAGCAAATACATTAACATTACTTAAATGTCGATGAGATGAGATGGCCAACTCGAATGTTTACAACGACGGATTCGGTGAAAAAACAGATGCAATAGCTCAGTCCGTGCGCATGAGAGAGACAGAAAAGAAACCAGTTTAGCTGCATGTATCTGGGATCGTGGGATGAGTGCACAGAGTGAGATGCCAATTGGTATGTAAATTATTAAAAGTGGATCTTCGAAGCGGTTTCGAGTGTATAGTTATTTTGTAAAAAAAAACTATTTTATTCGCAAATTATTCGCCATTCCCGCCGCTAATGAAGGTTAACTCGAACCTCTGGAACGTTGGCCAAAATGCGGAAATTTGCATTCGTTCGGAGTAATTATGAGAGCCCTAATGCGTTCGACTAATAGCGCGACAGGATGGTGAAAAGGCGAAGCGAGAAAATTTATCGGTGCTGCTGGAAAAAGAAATACGAATTTTATGATAATTTTCGAAGATGTTCTTTGAAACAGTGGTATCCGTCTCCGTCGCTCCGTGTAACTGTAGAACCTTTCGTGGTTGCCGCTATATTTTGTTTTTTTGTCTTTGCACTTCAACTAGTGTTCGAGTATTATGCTTTTTTGCTAGCTGGTCACGTATGTGATAATGGTGGTGATGAGTTATTGGTGTGTCTCTCACTAAACAGACAAATGTTGGCAATGGAGTGTGTCAGAATGAGCGATACTCGGCACTCTACGCTCATGAATAGCAGCAGGCGCAGACCTGAGATGAAAACCGTTATGACATGGGAAAAAAGCTGCATTGAACTGCGTAGGGAAGCTTTCTGAGCAACTTGAAAAATTTCTAGTTTGTGTTTGCTGGTGAGAGTGAAGAAACCGAGGGGCTATCAAGGCCGCTGGTGGATCTAGAAAGCAATCTTGGATATGGAATGCAGAATGTCTACGAATTGAATAGTTCTCATCCCACCCGCTTTCCAGAATACGTGGATCATATTTACGCCCTGTAAATATGACCGAGAAATTTCAAATTTTCCATGATTTGTACGAACTTTCCTTGGTGGAGCGTATGGCGATGCACGAATGCCAAAGTGGCTCCCCAGACACTGCCCCCTCTTCCGGAAACTACCCTTTTGAATATCGCATCAGCGACCAGAGAGACGCATTAGGCGGGCCCGAGCTCCTCTTTCGCCTCTCTGCTTCGGATTCGCGCTGTCCGGCCAGGGCCTTTATGGGACACCCACCCTACTGACTTGGGCAACGCTTACCCAGCATTAACCTGGAATTCGGGTGCACCACAGACGGACGCGCTACCTTCCTTCACCCCTCACCTCCTCGTCTTGGTACATGGGGCGACGCAAGAAAAGTAGTGACGGCGGGATGAGCCCTACCGGGGGGTCCGCAGCAGCTACAGCAGCTCTAGGATGGTGATTGGTACGAACTACTATTGATGTTGAGAGTAAGAATACTCTCTGGAGGGTGTAATCAGATTCTTTTCAACTCACAGTGTGCGTAACTGGGTCCGATTTTTAAAGCCGTTTTAACGGTCATCGCCGCAGACTATTCAATTTTTTCCTTGGAAGTGGCATAGCCCTTGAAACTGGCTAAGACTTTTCAGTGTGCTTAAATCCATGAAAACTCTTATAAACTAGAACAAGATTTTTCAAGACTTCCATGTTGGCTGAAACCACCATAAGATTCGTGTAAAATTTGAAAGATTTTTACCATCAACTGTATTTAAAGAAAAAAATTATACTTAATATTAAATATTAAAGACAGAATGTTTAATGTTATTACATGGTAAATGGTATTTGATTACGTAATCTTCACTTCGTCGACTATTGTACAGAAAAAAAGAAATAATTTGCATACAAAATGCGAGCTTAGGTAACGTCATGTCGATTAATCGAACAGTTTACCATACCCATTCGAGTGAATGGCTCAAATTCAAAAATACGTCGTCACTGCACTAATAAAGGCCAGTAAAGTTACATATGTTTCATTGGGTTTCTCACCATCTGCTTCTTCATTATCTTTTTTAGGGACTGACTCGGTGATTTTACCTCTGGTTAGCTGCGATGACTTAGTATGCGATTCAAGTGGATTATCCTTACTCTCGGAAACGAACAAACGATAGCCACGATAGAAAGTACGATGATACACATATGACAAGTATATGTACTTCCGCATGTAAAGCAAATCGTACACCGGGCATGAAATCATCGATTCCGTATAAGTTTCATGATTCTCAATTTGAATTATCTTTTCAGAACAGTCGAGATTATGCTTCTCCAACTCAGATGCATTCACGTACAACAAGAGCTTGTTCGTGACATCTCGGCAGAACTTCATTCGATCTTTTCGCCTGAATGTGGTGCACATCGGATTTTCGATACCTAAATTTCAACCGAGTACAACGAATATTGATTATTTTTTGAAAATGTACCCACGAAGACACGGAATACATCACATTTATCAGTGAGTCAACAGGTGAACACGTAGAGGTAAATCTGTGAGATTAACCTCGAACTTACTATCGGTAGAACAGCGTTTCCTCATAATTTCCCCATATTTTTTTTCCGCTTTAACTCGGCCATTTTCCAGTCCGATAATGAATCCAACTCCACAGACAAGATTTTCCAAAAATATGAAAATTGCTGCGGTACATAAGCCTGACCGGAACATCTTAAGCGTGATTAAGCTCGCCAATAAAACAAGTTCGTAAAACAGAAAGTTGAAACCGAAATCGTACGAATAAGTACTTTCAAAGCGCGGGTTTCCTGCATTATTCAATCTGCTCTGTTATGTCAGCCTATACAATAAACATAAGGTATGTTCGTTCTGTTTCTCTACGAACGAGTGTTTTCTGATTTTGACAAGATGTTTGTCATACACGCATCTGTGAGATGAAAGCATTTAACAGAGAATTGCTTCGATAAACTCGAAGCGTATGCAGGTTTTATTTTAAAGAAACAGCTGTACAGGCATATTACTATCAATCAGTTGGAAAGCTTTGCGAATTTACGGCCTTATGTACTGCGTATAGTTTGCCAAGCTATTTCACAACATCATCGCTCCAGGCATCATGGATGCAGAGCCGTAGTAGCCATGGAGGAGAGGAAAGGATCTTCCATAATCTTTCAGAATTGACGACTTACCAAGTTCAGCGCTCAACAGGCAAATTCACGTAGAATGTTAAAAGCTTAACTCTGCATAGCTGACGCCTGTGATCCATTATACTGAATCCAAAAGATCTCTCCATTTGTCGCGATCTTCTGCTTTACGAACCGCTGCTCCAGCATTTGGCCTATTGGTCTAGCCATCGTTTGAGTGACCGGCCTTGCATTCTCCAACTTTCTACTTTTCCTTAGACCACCATTTTCTCCAGGCTATCACTCGACCAACGCACGATGAGTTCGAAAAATTTCATAAGCCGTTAACTGCGTACTGTGGACAGCCGCTGTTTCACGGTCTCTTCCAGCAGCATCGAGTTGTTGGTTTTTTTTTCCCAGTCCAGGCCAACCTCTACATATGACCATACTTTGAAAGCTTTAATAATGTACCTGTCTTCGACCCTGATTATCCAGTACATCTAAGCTCCATACATGAACACGGGTCTTCATTAGGTTCATCTTCGTGTCCTGCGTAATCGAACGGTCTTTCCAGATGATCATCAAACGGCTTCCTTGACAAGCGTCATGTCTCTTGAGGATCTCCGCTGCAGATTCGCCATTTTTGTCCACAGCAGAACCCAAATAGACGAATCTGTCCACTCTCGCGTAATCGCTCAACATTTTGGTTCGTATGAGTAAACCAGCCTTATCGATGACCATTATTTTTGTATTTTCCCCGTTCAGCGCCAGACCACATCTTCGACTTTCTTCTTCGATCTCTTCCATCGACTTCGCGCATGGGTTACGTCATCTGCGAATTGTCAAATTACTGATATGCTGGCCGATAATATTTACTCTTTTCCTCCATCCTTCCAGACTGTATTCTCACGGTACGTTCGCTGAATATAAATAGAACAGGCAAAAGTATGCAGCGTTGCCGAACACCTCTTGAAGTTCCAAAGGGTCAGGTACGCGGTCGTTCACTTTGACCATAGCCTAAGTTTCGGCGCATAGATTTCTGACCGGCGCAATTAGATGTGGCGGCGCCCCCATTTCTTCCAGGGTCAACAATAACTACTTGTTCCACAAGACATAGTCAAAGGCTATGCTGTACTCTACAAAGCATACACCATGTTCGCGGAACTTTTCTAGAAGTTGTTGGAAAATTTGCTCTCGTACTGCATCGATTTCTACTTTTAATCTTTCAAGTTACTCGGATTTACTTAACACAGTGTCACAATTTTTTTTTTAACGAATTAGTCTTCTAGCAGCAATGCCAGAGTGTTTTCGTACATAGAGCGACTGCGTGCCAGGAAAATTTTCAGCCGTCCTCTTACCTTCAGCAGGGCTGTTTCCAGTTATATGCGTAATTCAATTACCAGCAGGAAGGGGAAGGAAATAGCGTTTTGCCGTTAGCAGAATTTGTAACATCCAACTCGCGATTTTTTCATACTCTCAAGGTCGAGCCAAAGTTATCTTCCGAAAAATAACGTGAGCTCTTATGCAAAATTTTATTCGTGAATATACACGATGAAGTGAATTTGTTGGCCTTCAATGGACTACGTTCAACCCGCCGATTTTCTTCTTCAGTATTTCGCATGCGCGATTGCGTAACCAACTTTGATTTTCTCGACATGAATTATTTCACTAGTTTCTATATTATATAAGTTTGAAGTACGAGAGACGAGGGACTTTTCACTTTTCTTTCATCTAATAGACATTCTATAAAATTGATACCCGGATCCGGGCTTTTGGATCCGTTCTTTCTCATCGGAGGAAAAGAGGGAAACCTGTTAACTTCTTTTTACATGCTTGCTGGAGACAAGAGTGCCAGAAATTTCATCTCGGCTGAATATTGATGGCTTAATAATTACAAGCAGATCCAGAAACATATTGGAAATTTATTAAGATATCGCAGGCCAAAGACTAGGTGGGAGGGCGAAATCGTAAGCAAAGGGGGTATGCGTGGAAAAAGGATGCTCTGGACAGGACGCGATGGAAGCTGGTAGGGGAGGCCCCTGCCCAATCTTGGGCGCATTAAACTTAAGAAACACATGTAGTAGTCAAGCATAATAAATAAAGGCTGTTATTATTATTATTATTATATTAAGATATCGCCTCTTGGGGGTTTCAAGTTTTCTTTCCTTCCGACGAAGGGACGGACGAGGCAGAGATAAGGATTTTGGAATCTAATGAGATGGGGTATCGATGCTGTAGTCGTTGAGACTGAAAAGTTGAAGAGCTCTTATTTATATCGATGGTCTGATACGCAGTTTTCTTACGCCTCCAAATCCAAAGTACTGGGAACCATCGTTCAAAGTTTATAGTATTGACTCTTATGGGACATGTCAACTCTGCCATTCCATACATGAAAAACTCATTTGGTTGATTCACTGAATAAAATTACATTCATTTTCAGCACATTCAAAGCCCCATAACTAAAACTTACGGAGAAACCTTGACCTAAAGTTTGAAAGTCAAAAAGTGAGTCAAGAAGAATGAAAAGAAGTACGAGCTTTTGTATACTTCAATTTTATGATGTCATGCCTCGAGAATGGAAACCGATAGTTCACTGCGGCCAATGAATTTCAGTAGAGAAGTGTTTGCTACTTCAAACTAGATTGGAATTTGAAAATCGTAGGTTTTGGTTTTGGGTCGGAAAATCGACCGCATTTCGAAAACAAGAAAACACGAAATGACTTTATTACGCGCGGAAGGAAAACAATTATTCGGTTCCTGAATGTTCTGGGCTGTGGATCTGATAGCTAGTGATTTCTACCATGTTTAAAAATTAGAAAAAATAAATAAATAATAAATAAAAATGTGGACATTCTGATTCTCACCAGTACGCATTGACCCATTAATATTACATTACATATCCAAGCCGAAATCAATTATACTGCATTCTGGATCGTAAGCAAAGTTTGAAGCAAATCATAAATTGTTACTTGACTTTCAGTTATCCTGCAGTTCGTCGCTACGTGAGTTGCCAGCACCAGTGAGGAAGAGAGGGGGCGGGGTTAGGAGTCTCAAAACTAGTTTGCATATTCTATGGAAGTCAAAAGTCAATCAAAACGCAAACGGAAAGCTAAAGCTAATTCAAATTGGGTGACTTTATGTTTCGAGATGGTTGGCAGACATTACTTGAGCAGAATTACTTTATATTTGCTTTAAGACACGATTTTCGGAATAAGAATATCACAAGCAAAGTATCAGTATTACGACTGTATTGAGGTTATCGAGTTCCTGGATGAACTAGCGGGTTTTGCTTTTTAACCACTTTTTATCCAACCCCACATCAACTGACTTGGGGTCCTTGCTCTGCACTGCAAGGTTCGCATTCTGTTTGGCGTGACTACATATCTGGGAGACGATTTGTTGTTTACTGACTGTCTGATAGCCCAGAGAGCTGGTGGAAAAGGGAGGAGATGGAGGGCCTTTTTAAAAAATACACATGTATATCGAGAAGGAGATGAAATCAGAATCTCGACCGTTTGTTTTCGAAGTCGTTGAACTTGATTTTTATACATTTTACTTTAACCCTCGCTTGATGACTGAAATACAGAGATAACGAACGAGGAGTTCATTCGTTACTTTTGCTGAAGCATCAGCTAGAGAGGGCGGGAAAAGGTATGAAATCCAAAATTTCGTTGAACTACAATATGGATTCTGCTTCTCAAGATTTCAAGTTTCCTGATAGATTTCGGTAATAATTTTTTCTCAATTCGAAAACGCAGAATCTAGGCTAAGGGTAGGGAGCTTGAAATTGGGAAAGTTAACCGCAATAGTGTCGATTGCAGTATTAAGTTTTGAAGGCGTCTGTCATAAATTTTCGGATTAGTTTGACCAACATTTGGAATGAACTGAGAAAATACGGGAGGTAGGTAGAGACTCCAAACATTTCGTAAATTATATAATATTCTGGAAATCAATGTTCCCCTCTATGATACCAGTTCAACTATAATTTCAAAATTGGAACACAGAGACTAAAGTGGGTTTTCAAAGTTTAGAAGCACGATCTAATCAGCAGGAACCCGGAATTGGTACCAAAATCGAAACAGCTACGAGCTAGCTCCGACTTTGATACAAGTTATAATTTAGCTCAAGCTCCGGCACCACATAAAATTCTTAAATTTGTATCCGGCCCCAGCTAACAATGTTTATCGGATCTTGGCTCCGGCAAATGATTTCTACAGGTCTCTGGCTCTGATAAAAAATTCTTGATGGATCCAGCTCAACCAAAAATGCGGATTCTGCCCCGGCTCCAGGCGTTGTAACGGGGAGTAAGAATGATGGACTGCAGGCAGTATTTAAATGAGGAGATGAGGAAAGGAGAGGATTAAAGGGCCGGAATCGAAGCCAACTAAAATTCTGAAATTGGCTCTTCGGCTCCAGCAAAGGATTTTTTTAGGCTTCGAGTCCAGTAAATCATTTTTGCTGGGCTCCTGCTGCAGAGTTCTTTCCAGGCTTCAATCCCGGCCTCTTATTAAATAGCATTAATACGAACAGTTACTTTTCGAAAGATGTTTACAACATACTGTCTCTACGAGAGTCTAATGAAATGTGCTATGGGGGAGGAAGAAGCTATTACTTGCATGACTACTGAACAGTCCTCAATGGTCTCCCTCGACCAACGGTATTATATTTTTGGAAAAGGGAGGGGGAGGTGGTATTTCGCACTGCAATATTTGTTCATGTAGATACAAGATATTTATCACAAACTGGAGATATCGGGGACACTTGTAGAATCGCACTACTAAATACTCAACATCAACGGGATTATTTTGGAGAGAGGGCAGTACACTCTGGACATGAGTTTGACCCTGAGTTCAAAATAAACCTTTCTCGGCCAAACGGTTAGCTAGTTTTCCCTGTATTTACGAAACGAGCATACGAATAAGTGTTTCCAGATCAGTAGAAATATGAACACCCTTAGGGTGATTCTCCAGAAGAAAATCTTCTGAGCGATGTTTCAAACAATTAAATCAAAATCATCACACAGTTCGACGTTTAGCTAAGGGCGCAATGATCAACTGATTGCTCTCAAATCAAGCGAAAACTAGCATTACTGTAATTTCAGCAGACCACCAGGAAGTGTTCGAAATTGCACGGACTAGGTCCGCGAACCGCAATATTCTTGTTCTCTTGAAACTAAACAATTTTACACAAATTATCTCGTTCGCATACTCAACCGCACCCAGTGTCCGGAGAAAAGTAATTTTCAATGAAGAAGATTCACCTTAAATACTGAAAACACGGGTCAGTTACACTTCTCCCACAGGCTACGAGTATAACTCGTGAACGGTCGTCTTCACCTCTAATTTTGTACCATCATCCGTGTTCATTATTTCAATAATTTTGGCATACGCATTCCTACACGTTGTTTTAGCGTCTGTAAGTATCGGTTTTGTACGTATTTTCAAGGGCAAATGGCGACGGCGGAGCGTCATCGAACTAATGCCAGGCTTATTCATTGTTCCCCAAACTAAACTGATGGAGAATGATAAAAAACAAACCCTCAAATTACACAAAGGTTACGCTCATGAGTTTAATGAAAAAAAAAATTATACAACGAAAATGAAAAGAAAAAAACTTTAAAGAGTAGGATTTATTAATCGATTACGTCATACACCTACTTATGTCCAATGTTCAAGATCATCTGGGAAGAAGTGGGTATACATCGCAGTCGTCATTCGATTTAGCATTATTTTTATATTATTCCACAACTAGATGTAACCTGTAACGTGTTGTAATTACCGCAGTTGCTGTATCAACACGGTCAAATAGTAGAAGTGAGTTTGATTACGAGATCGAATGAATTTCATTTTCAGCAGAAATATTTTGTGAAATTAATAGAAATAACTCGTTGAAAGTGGACACGACCCCGTATTTCCCAGCAAATGTTATGCAAACCATTCTTTCGGTGTTATTGGCTCCCAAAATACGTATGCCAACACCAGACCAACAGATCCCACCCTGCTAGCTAAAAAGTAGACCAGCGGGGAAAATTAAATGATATTCATCATTCAGAGCGTCCCAAATACAAATGTAAGCACGAAAACGAAAACAATCAAACACCAAAACAAAAACAAAAAAAAAGTCAAACTTCATGTAAAGTTGAAATCAATAATTCTCAAACTACTTTGACAAACCAACATAATTCCCTAAAATTCAATAGAGTGAGAAAGTCATCCATCTTGATACAGGTCGTGTCATTAAACGTAAGAACGCCGAAACAACAAGAAAACTTATACGACCTTTCAAAACTCAAAACTAGGTATTCTAGGTATGACAGAGATTAGAACAGAAGGAGATGCCATAGAAAAAACTAGGAATAGTAACTTGCTGTGCTACACAAGATCACAGGGAGGGGGGGGGGGGTCAGACAGGAATAGGTTTCTTAGTAAAAGAGAACATAAGTTTAAAACTACTCGAATTTAGAGGTATCTCGGACAGAATAGCCCCAGTAAAATTTAACTAACGTATAGGTAAACAAACACTTTCACTAGTCTAAATATACGCCCTCACGGCGTCTACAGATGAGAAAGACAGAGAGTCTTTCTACACCAAGCTGAATGAAGTTCTAAGTACAATAAAACAGAAAATGGATAATTATCCAATGATAATGGACGACTTTAGGAGCCCAGTACGTTCTAAAGCAACAGGAGAGAACGGAATTGTGAGAAAATTCAATTTTGGAACTGGAAACTCAAGAGGGAGCAAGCTGGTCCACTTTTGCCAAGAGAACAAGTTGAAACTGACAAATACGTTTTTTAAGAAAAGAAAGGGCAAAATGCCCCTCAGAAGCCACAAAAACAAGAATACATTTCCCAAAAACATACACGAACTTATCATAAAAAGAGAAACGCTAAAAAAGTACATAAATCAAGTAGGAACAAGCTCGAGTTCAATTTAATCTGTAAATTAACGTTTACCCAGAAAAAAAATGGATTCTTTGGTAACTCAAATCATGGAAACAACAAAAAGTACCAAAACTATAGAAAAGCAGCTCACCCTCGGGAAAAGGCATATGATGATAAGCTTACTCAACATGCAAGGGGAACAGTCTTCGATAGGACCTAAAGCAACAAACGAGCCACAGATTTTGAAGCTGGAGGTGTAGAAAACGAAGACAGGAGAAGTCTTTGAATTTTTGAATGAACTAGAACTTTGAAAATTTGTTACATTTTGTGTTATCTGACGCACAAAGGAATGCAGGCATCAATCCACCTGCTCTTTCCTTTGTTTCTGCAGTGGCGGATCCTGGAAGTAATTTTGCGAGGATCAATACAAAATATAAGAATCCAACAATTTTTGAAGCATTATTTTGTAATCTTCCCGACCAGTTTTCTTCACTCGGGGAAAGTAATTCTTAAAATGGGTTAAAACTCCTCAGCGCTCTTTTCAGAATCTTTACGACTTACTTAGACTCGATCAAGACTGCCTAAAATTCTATAATACTTGTTTAAGACTCATTAAGACTATGACTATTCCAGACTAGTTCAAGACTTTTTTAAGAGTTTTCAAAAATTTATCAAGACCATTCAATACAAAATAATAACGATTTTCTAAGACTCTATCACACAAATTTACGATTCCTCAAAACTCTCGCAAGACTCTCCCAAACTTGTTTAAGGCTCACCGGGACTGTTCAAAACTCGTTACCGCTCTTCACAACATTACTGCACTTACTTCAGACACGTCAAGACTAGATAAAAACTTCTAGGTAAGTCTTCCACACCATGTATTTGTTTGAGACGCCTTAAGAATCTTACAAACTTGTTTTGTACTTTATAATGCTACCCTAAATTTAACTAATTAAAAATCATTCGGATTTATTCAAGACTCTTTAGGACCAGTATCAGATTCAGGCGACGTGTACCTAAGGGCAAATCCTCTACACTCCACCTTTTTTTTCACTTTTTATTTAATTTAATTTTTTTTTCCCTACTTCCAATTTTCTTTTCATACCAAGTTTTTCAAGCAGTCTCTTCAGCTAGATGCGTACTCGTGCATTACTTAATTTCACCCCTAATGTAAATCGAACGCGGCTAAACAGTGAGAAATAACAAGGACATGACGGACATCATTGGGTATCTGCTTGCTTTTTTGAGGAAGTGATAGACAAGATTGGCTATCTGCCTGCCTTTCTCGCTTTCTATCTGCTGCGCCATGTGTCACAGGTTGACTATTTATTCCGCCTGCTTCTCAACCTGGATCTTGGCTTAACCAATCTAACGTATACATTTTTTGGATTTTAATAGAACGTGACCTCGTTCCGCGACCAATTTTCCAATACAACTTAGAGGAAAAGGACAATATCAAACTCTCGATTTCACAAAATGAAATAAAATGCTAAACTTCGATTTTTGCGTTTGAATTTACAAAAATAAAATCCTTAAACGGAACGAACTGTTCAGTCAAAGGCTGTGCTTCCAATTTTCTTTGATGTTACAGGTCTAGGCAGATGAGCATACATTTGTATCTCCACGGGAGGCGGGCAACGGCCAAATTGCGCCATATAGGTTGAATTGCGCCAGATATAGGTTGAATTGCGCCTACTGCTCATGGAAAGACAGGCTGAATTGCGACAACTCCGAGCAATACGATGGTCCGAATTGCGCCGCGAACGACTGATTGGAAAGCCTTAGAAGAATCATTTTTCTCGTCATACTTTATGCAGACTTCGAACTGCCAGAATAAGTGTAAACAGAACGACAAGTTTGCGGAGCTAGCCGAAAGCGAGTGTAGAAAATGTCTGAGACTTAAAGTACTTTTTACAATTCATGATCAGAAAGACAATGTTTGGAAGTAGCTCTTTTCATTAAGGAATCAGACACAAGCATAACCTCAATGTAAAGTAAACGTGCTGCAATGTAAAAACATGAGTCACATTTTCACGTGCAGGCAGGTTTACCAACCGACATGACGGAGCGATATCAAGAATGCCTACAGATGCCGAGAGTGGCCGACTAATGCCGAGGAGGTGTTACTACGATGTTACTATGGCAATAGTTGCTTCCTGATGTTATTTGCTATTGGAACTGTAGGTTTCCTTTCAGTTAGGAAAATGCACATGGGGAATTTTTCAGTGTTGCTTTTTTGACAGGACAAAGCGGTTAAGGTTTTTCCTTTCTGATCATGTACCTATTGTAAAAAGTATTTTACAAAACAAGAGTCAAAAATGAGTTTACATGATTTACGAATTGTTCATTCTCTATGCTCGTTCGCAAACTTTCCCTCGCGTGTAAACGTACTCACTTTTGACTCTTGGCGCGTAATATACTATTTTAGTATACATGAATAGGTAAGGCCGTGCTAACGTTACTGCTTTACATCCCATGGCTATTTAAAAACCATTACAGACTTCACGTTTTTATTTCAAATGAAACGTAGTACTTCTCCGCTGACTGTGCGGCTGCTAAAAGTTTCAAGTCTCTGCGTAAAGATCACAGTTTTACAAATTTTATTCGTACATCGCCACTTACAAACGGTCTCATCTTGAATTGGAACTTCCCGAAATTTGAAATTATTATGAATCACTGTGGGCTTGCCTTTCTCACTAACATCACACTGCACTTCCATTTTTTTGAGTACAAGAAGAAAAGTATCACTCGAGACTAAGAGCCCTTTCACAATCAGACGAGGATACACGGATCGTCGTACAGGTATCCAGCACACCTATGAATAATACCAACAAGTACGAGCTTGCAGACAGTGATTCACATATCCTGATACCTATTAAGTATTTATGCACATCGCGATACCAATGAAGTAATGTACCCTATGTATGGACGTGCATGGCTGACGGGATTAGATGTGTCTCAATAGTCTGCAAGACACTACAGAAATTTGCAGTCTTCAGTATAACGTTTCTCGTTCTTTGAGGTAAAATGAATCGTTCGCGGCGCAATTCGACCCATACCTTTTCTGTTGCTAGGCGCAATTCAGCCTATACCTTTTTCGCTCTATGGCGCAATTCGACCTATACTTGCGTTGTTCTGCGCAATTCGACCAGAGCCGGGAGGAGGATGAGAAGGAATTAGTGATCATATTTTCAATACGCAAAGAGCAATTAGCCAAATTACTAACTCTCACACTTTTAAATAAGCGGATTTGTCCACTGGTCATATATATTCATAACATTTTCAGACCTAGTGTTCTTCTCGAAGGGGTAATCCTCTCCTCCCCAGTGCCCTACCTGTATATTGGTGCTAGTCCTCTAACGTTACATTAGAAATTAATTTAATTTTCAGGTCGGACTTCAATCACCAGTAAGATGCACTTTTACTTTAATTGTAACACAGATGTAAGACACTAAAAATGGTCTAACCTCGGAAATGATTTTACCAAGTATACCTAGTGCTTAAAAATGTGATTTGATTCCAAAAATTATAACATTTCGTTTACACCTCACACGAGTGTAGATTTAGAATTGAAACGATAGGTTTTTCTTTGGTGCTGGGACACACAAGCGTTATGAGAAAGTAATCCACTGAAAATCCGTTTTTCAAGATTTATTTTTGTCAGTTAGCTTAGTTTATGTCATTCAACCTTGTTCAACATGCTCGAAAAATCCGTACACCATTACCGTCCGATCTTCCTCATCAGTTTGAATTATTATAGTAACTTTCCAAAAGCAACCGACCTTTTACATTCCCACATATTATGTACAAAAGAGTGACCATGTTGCGAATTCAGGTTCATTTATAAAACAAAATTCTTTACAAATTTACGTAAGCTCATTCCAGATTTCTTTCTAATTAGCACACTGGCACTGCGACTGCGCGATAGTCTAACGAGGGCTACTACACGCAAATATTGAATTTTTTCAGCCAGTTCTGTACAATCGTACGACATTCTTTTTCATCTCATTTACAATTTTTTTCATTTCTCACTCGAAACTATTTATTCATAACAGTTTCGCGTTCCAGTTTAGTTTCACGACACGAAAAATGTGTAAATGTACTTCGATAAGATGATACGACGGTCTCGATCAGTTCAAGAGTGGCGATGAGAAAACACCTCCGGTTCATCTATTTGTCACCCCTGCGTGTTTTCCTATTTCGATTAATCGCATTTCGACTGCCGCTAGGAGTTTGCGGTTTTTGACACCGCGGGAGTTAATGGGACGACATAGTTCCAGTCTGGTTTCATTTGGTACTTTGCGTAGGTCGTAGGAATATATATGAAGTTCGAACATAGAACAGGAAAAATACCAGCAGAAAGCTGGGCGTAAAATTGAGCCATTAGAGGGGGTTAAATTTAGCTATCCTTGGAATTAGGTTTAAATATTAAACATATACAGCAACACCGAGCGAATTAGATGCTGTAGTTTTATTATTAAATAGAGTGCGGAGGCGGCAGATCAACCTTTCTTGCTATCTCAGCTGTTCTATAGCTACACAATACTAAAAACTCCTGATGTCATAAAGTAAAATCTAACGATCAAATAATAAGTTTTGTCGACTTATATGTTTCGACGTTACCGTACTTCGAACCTCTTACAAAATGAAAATCAGGGCAGGAGGGTCAAAATCAAACTTTAAAAGTTCAGAAGATATAATATGAGTTTCATATCTTGAATTTCGAAGTCTGTTGAACTCATTCCTAGTATTAGTTACGACTCCCAGTCACGAGCAAATTAACCCTTTCGAACTGGAGAAAAATTCAGTCATTCTAAAGATATTATTTTCTAAGCCTGCGAAGTAGATTACCACTCTGAGAGTACTGATGATTGCATTGTATACCTAGCACCTTAATGCAGCAGAAAATTAAAACTAAAAATAAAATAAAAACTGATTTCCGTTTAGGATATTTTGAGTCGGGAAAAGTTAGGACATAGAATAACTGCAAACCAATAACAATATACAGGAGTATGAACACTCTCTAGTTAAATTTATTATAAATCTCAAGGAGATCAAACTGTCTTCCTGAGGAGTTGGCAGCCCTGTTGCGTGATTGTATTCTCTATCACTATCGTATCTCGTGTTACTTGCTTAAGTTAGTACTGTGCTGTTTACAGTGTTACCAACCCTCCGGCAATTGCCTCAAATCGTGGGCAATTCTAGATCCTTCCGGCATTTTCTATATCTGAAAATTCTGTCCGCACTTATTTTTTACATTTCACATTTTTGCATGTAGTTTAGCTGCGTGCTGAGAGCTACGAACTATCATTCTTTCATTCATCAGTTGGCTGCAAGTCTGCTATCTGTTTTCACTTGTTAGGGTGTGTCAATTCTAGCGTTAGATTCGAAAAATAAATGATTTACTCGAACTTGTGTTCCAAAAATGTGCTACAGTCTCCGGCAATCTTAGGCATTTTTATAAAACAACCTCAGGCAACTCTGAAGTTCTATTTGAGGAGTTATCTGTCAAAAGGGCCCCTGACAAAATAGGAATCCCATTCGTCAGAGGCCCTTTTGACAGATAACTCCTCATTTGTAGGGTGTGCCAATTCATTTCTTCTTCTTCTGTAGTCAAGAGCGCTTTCGGCTGTCATGCCATCATCAGTGGAAGGAAAAGTAAATTGGCACACCCTTCAAATGGAATACTACCAAGTTCACTCACACTCCGAAATGGACACTAAACTCAGAAGTTGAGTTGGTAGCTGGCTGTTTAGTTACTGATGTAATACTTCGTCCGATGTTTCAATGTTACTCAGTCAATACATTATTCAAAGTTCTCTCTCCTACACTATTTTGCGTTTATGGAGTCGGTTATGATACATGATCATCAGGGGAATCAGGATTGATGTCTCAACACTTCCCGCACCCAAAAAAATACATTACTGAGACACTTTTGTCGTAATGTCCTACAATAAAATTCACATAGATCTGCAGCTGGATGCTAAAATTTGACCAATACATTTGGAACTGCAGTAGGAAATTTATCCTGCCATCAGAGGACAATGAATTTCCTACTAGGGTTCGAAAGTTTTTTACATTCGTATACTCCGAAAATTATTTTTTCAACTCATATTTTGAAATAGGAAAGGTTGGACTTACATACTTACATATTGAACATAATTTTT
Organism: Acanthococcus lagerstroemiae; assembly: GCA_031841125.1. Taxonomy (NCBI): domain Eukaryota; kingdom Metazoa; phylum Arthropoda; class Insecta; order Hemiptera; family Eriococcidae; genus Acanthococcus; species Acanthococcus lagerstroemiae. Next base: position 5,916,329 of record CM063108.1, read on the forward strand.
TTTTTTTTTTTTTTTAAGAAACATTAAATTTCATACAACATTTTTGAAGATGTCGGCAAAATTTTCACACTCAGTTGCAGGTGAGGGCTTCTTCCTTAAAATTCTGAGAAAAGTATTTCTTTAACTTGAATTTTGAAGTACGATATTGGTTGGGCAGTGATTTTTATAATCCACATATTGACCTGAAGAATCATTCTGTCACGGGCCAAGAACTTCCTATCAATGAAAATACTGGAAAATTTTCACATCCAGCTAAGGGCTAGAACTTCTGTCCCAAAATTCTCAAAAAGTACAAATTATTATTCGTTCAATTTGAATCCTGCAGTAGAAAATGGTTTAGTAGTTATTTATATTATGAACTAGTGACCCTCAAATTGGCAGCCATGAAGTTCCTATAGTGTTTCGAAGAATACCGGAAAAATTTTCACATTCAGCTGTAGAAGAAGACTTCCTCTTCAAAATTCTCAGAATAGTATTTCCTTTACTTGAATTCCCTAGAAGGAAATGATGATGAGTAGTTGAAATGAATATCAAACTGGAGAATGCATCATTTGTTGAAAGGTCACACAGTTGGTCTAGATCCTCAAATTCTTTCCGTCACAAATTTTTGCTTATTCGTACTAGAACTATCAGAAAAAATGTTAAATTTGAGGAGTATTTCTAGCATGTTTTGAAAACACAACCTAAGAAAAACAGTAGCACCCATTATAAGCGGCAACTTGTTATTTAGGAAGAGGAGGGGACGGGCAGGATTGAAAAAGTCCTACAATGGATGGCCAGAGGGTTCAGAATTTGGGGTGGGGAGGTGTGGTACCCCATTGATAACACGTCTAATAATGGAAGAACAGCAACACATGAACAAACATAGGACAACAGTCTTTATGGTCGCTAAATGATACGCTGCTAAGTTTCAGAATTTTGCGAGGTAAAATTCTGCATTAAATGTAGTAGTAAATTAATCTCACTTTTTCCTCCAGTAGTAATGTCGTGACATGTTTTCAGCAAGTCTTATTCTGTAAATACGATCGTACTTTTCTACAGAAGGGGCAAATTCCCACTACCAATTTGGGTAAATCAGAAAAAAGAGAAAACATTCCGGATCTATGAGCAGTTCAGATTTGCTTTGTCCTGCAAATTTTTTACTCATCATAATGAACCTGCGGCTTTTACGTGGTGAGTACGAGAAGTTTAAATGGGGTCGCAATTACGCAATTAAGTAAGTCATATGAAATAAAAAAGACGAAAGTGTGTAAAGGGCGCGTGAATTCGATGATAGCAAAGAGAGAGAGCCATAGCCCGGTGTACACGATCAATTATACTGATGGAAAGTGCTAACACAATTGAAGGCGTGTGCGTAAGTTATCAATTAATTGAACTCATGTCAATCGAAATTCCATTGAAATGGATTTGATGAAAGATTGTCAATTGTATTGACGCCAATATAACTGAGTATACCGGGCTAATAACGTATAGATTGTGACTGTATTTAATGCCGAAATCGAACTAGAACTTGATACCTGAAACTAATGATCCAGCCTGGCCATCGAAGAAATGAAGAACTGGAGGACAACGAAGGAGAAAGGACAATGGATCAGAAGAAGAATGTAGTATTGAAAAGATCACGCACCGGACGAAGGTATTTAAAATGCAGGAGACAAAGGCGTTTGCATCGAGCAACACAGGACATAGCCAGGCTGGACGACTAGACGACATATATATGTACGTACAAAAATATACATAAGCAAGGGGGAAATCGCCGCACGTCTTTTGGAAAAAGAAAACTTGGAAAGTCAAATTTATTTTTTTGGGAGGAGGAGGGAGTTTCGCGACTCAAAAAATCCTCGTCGGAACTCAATTTTTATACTTTTTTTTTTCTTTTTTTTTTCAATTTCCTACTCTATTTAATGGGCTAGATATGCAACATAATCATAAATACTCTCATAGTGTCAAGGGGGTAATCTATATTTATATTACAGAACTATATTTTTTGAACTACAGAATCTTTCCCGGGTCTGAAAAATTAAACTTCTCAGAAGCTGAAGGTCCCACAGCATGAGGGGCTCCTCCACATCTCGTACACCCGAAGCCTACTTAAAATGTCTATATCTTGCTTCCTTACAAGTGATTTTTATAATATTTAATAGATATTTTTAGGAGGCTTCGCCCTATGGACAGTTTACAAACCCACTGTGAATGACTGTGCGTAGATTTTACAGTAAAGTTTTCAATTACCAATCTGTCTCACTGGCAGGCTGTTTGTCTTTCTTCGAGACCAGATGTTATTCCTTGGTGGGGGGACAAAGGAGACTCAGTTTTCAGCATTCAAAAAAACTAGAACCTTCTGCATTTCTAAGACTCATCAAGACATTATTAATGAACTCAGGAAGACCGATCAAGTCTCATTAAGATTCTTTCATGACTTCCTTCTGATACTCGCATAGACAGAACGAAACTCATCAACACTTTTTCGAGACTTCTTAAGATTAATTAAGAATGTTGAGAGACATAACGAACAGACCGACAAACATACAGGATACAGCAGGACAATCGATAACCAAAGAAGATAGAATGAAAGACAGGCGACAGTCATTTATGAAATACAATATTTAGATAGCCAGAAAAGTTTTGACTCTCGGTTCCGTGTCAGTCTGGTACAGAGACGAAGGCATAGTGGATCAGAGGTAGAGATCCTAACTCCCTGATCCCGAATCTTGACACAATTTCTTCCAGGCAGAACTGTTAGTCTCTCGGCTTCATGTCCGCCTGTCGCCTGCCCATCTAAATGCCCTCCTAAACGTTTTTCCAACTTAATTTCTACACATTCACCGGGACTCATTGATAAAGAGCCTCTTGCAGCTCAAGTAGCTGACGTGTTCCCCAATTTTCATACTCGATTAAAACATTCGCTAAATCGAAAAAAGATGCTCACGGTGGCCGATTAATCATCTTCGGCGTCGCTGTTTTGGTCGGCAGAAATCTGTTGGTCGGTCTGCCTTCTAATTAATTAATGGACTCGGCCATAAATTAGAAAACGAGAACAGGAAACGTGCATGCGTTTCAGATGAACCGACCTGCTGAAGAAGAAAAGAGAAGAGTGAACGTCTACGTATAAGTCACGAATGAATTTTCGGTGCTCAGGTTTCGCACTAAAAACCGACTGCATGCTCGGGTAGTCATCAAATTCCTGTCCCCGGACGTAAGTGAACTCATCAATTCCTTTTTCACTCTCGAGTATACTAATCCCGGTGTCGGCGGACAAGCTATAGACATCTACTTGATTAAAATAAGATAGAAGAAAAGCGAGGAAGAGGGATGAATGGAAAAGAAAGGTAGACGAGCCATAAATTGAACGATTAAAAAAATTAAATGTACAAAGATGTTAAGTCTTTCGAAAAAATGTATGCTCCCGAACGGTATTACAAAACTGGTTCCCGATTCTGATATATTGTCTACATGACCATCGATTTCGTAAATACTTCTTTCTTTTTTTTTAATTATTATAAATTACCGCAACTCTAGAAAGTTCATCGCGCAAGTGTGTGATGTGGGCATCTGTGTACATATTTATAATTATTATTTTATTATTTGTCGTAATCGTAATAAACGGCGGTGAAGCACAAAATCGAACCGGTTTTCGAAATTGAGTTATCGAGCCGTTCTTTTTCGCTGCAATAGAGTCGGCTGTCCGGGAGTAAAGAAAGACATCTCGCCAGGATGAAGAAGGAAATGAAAGTTAACGAATTTGCACGCCGTCAGCGTTTCCGCATTTTTCCAATTGAAGACCCGAGAATACACGATCTTGAGGTCTAAATGTCGCACGAAGAATTCCCAGGTCTCGAAAGTAGAGCAGGTGAATTAGAAATTTAAATCGAACGACACTTTCAGATACCAAGTTCGATTTTCGTCTGACGCTGGACCTCTCGGACCTCTTACATCTGCTCTCTCATTCTTTTCTTCTTTTGCTTTGCTGGTAGGAATTTCTATAAGCGCAGATACAGAGTGGCGCTCCCCTACGTCAGCAGTTCTACGAGACATTCTGGTCCGTACAAGAGCTGCTTCATAAGAGACGGTTCTATGCACGGTCTTTCCTATGCCTTTTCTGCTCTCACCGAGTGCCACGGTAGGCACTCAGTCGGGCTGTTCATAGAGAAGAACTAATAGAATTATCACCGACTAGAGTCGTCTGCAGTATTCACTCGACCACCGGAGGTTCCTGAGCCGACGCAGCAGCTTCAGCGTCTTCTTGTCGTCTCCTGAAGATGCGGTTTCCAGTTTAGCTTAATATTAACTGTCATCTCTAGGTACACTATCCGGGACTGAAAGGAACCAGTTCTCCGAAGTCGCGACTGAGGTCTGTCCAGTTCCCAACCAAAGAATAGCACGGCTTCGGTCTTCCAGACAGTCGCTTCTAAGCTGTTTGCTAGTATCCAGTGGGCCACCATCTCGATGCTTAGGAGGAACCTACTGCGAACTTTCTGCTCCGTCCTTTCCTCTACCAGAAGAAAAGTCTGACGGATTTGACTGACTGATTGTCGGCCAGCCTTATCTTAGGGTCGTGGAGTTTTTCTCTGCAAGTGAGAAAGAGAGAAGAAAAAGACACACACACACACAGTTGTTAAACAAGGCTAGGTAAGTTCTTACTCGCAAACTAGTGAGGCATGACCATATAAAAAACAGAAAGATAGACCGACATCCCGACAAAGGACAAAGAGACATGAAGAACAGGCAGCCAAATGAAAGAACATGATATAACAAGCCATGAGCGATTCGCTTACTGCTAGAGGATTCTTACATCACACACTGATCAGAAAAATCATGATCTAAATCCATATAAACGTAGAAAGATCATGTAAGAAAAATTTTGGTAACACCTGTTTTAGTATTTCAGGCATTCCTCTTATTCCGCATTCCCTCGCGAGTTGGTCTCACAATACGAAAGTAAAAACTGCAGTTGACTTCGACTTCGGCCATGCACCGAAGAGGGAGAAAGCCAGATTGAATGGCAACTGGTTTTCTACAACGAGGGTGTGAACAATAGGAACTGCATGGATAGCTCTAGTTCGCTCGCTACCCTCGCAAATGCTGGAGATTGCCAGACGATCAGTCTGATTTTTCCGGGCGAATATTCGATTTCGCTTCCATTCTTAAACTGATTGCTACTCCAGTTTTAATATTCTTTGTGAATTTTTATTGATTTTTTTTTCCTTTTGTAAGTGGTGCTCATTGTACCTGTTGTAAGTGTACGCACTCTAATGTAGGTCTCTGAGTATACGCCTCCGATAGGTTAATTAATAATACGGTAATTACATATTCTAGTAATACTAAGAACCCCATAGGTCAGTGTCTTGCAACCTGGTATTGTAAGTAGAACCTTACAAGGCATTAAGTGAGCGGGGTACGGAGGGGTAGCTAATATGAGGAGTTGCTGGTGGTTAACCGGGCTCTATCGATGATATACTCTCGTGCTGGGGTATCACAGCTTGAAGCCCTACCTAGGTCTGAGCTGGAGAGAGAGATGACTTACGTGAAGCTGGAGCAGTTAATGGCATCTCAGTTCTACGGTTCGCACCGAGGGAATATAGAACCCTGGTCTGGTGTAGAGTGAACCAGGGACAGAAGAACAATACTTAGTCTCACCCTATTAAGCTACGTAATTTACATGAAGCTAGTAGTAGATGGTCAGTTAAGGAACTGCATACCCGGTCGTGCTTTTTCCTTCTTCGGTTACAAGTTAATAGCCTGCGCCCAGCCAGCTGTCTGCCCAATGACGCCTTGCCACGGACATGACCGAATTTTATAATCACAAAATGTTTAATATTGATACGTTCAATTGGCGGCATGTCAAATTGGCTCCCCAGACACAGCACACCTGACCCCGGAAACTTCCCTTTCGAGTATCGCATCGGTGACTAAAGGGACCGTCTGGTGTGTGAAGTCTTCAGTATAACATTACCAGTAGAAACTGCAGACGCATAACTAGCTGATCTTAATATGTTAATGATCGTAATCTTATACCAAATTACTCATAGGGCAGCAGGATATGTTGTTGTGTTGGAAAAAAGTGAGTCAGACCATCGAAGGCTCTTCAGAAAAGTACACGGACGATCTGTCAAACAGGAAGCGAGGCAAGTCCAATAGCTCCACAAGTCTGAATCCAATACTAGCTGGCGCTATCTATTCCAGAAGTCAAGCCATTCTACCAGCAGCTGAGTGATGACTCGATGACTGAAGAAAGTAGGTTTGCTGGAAAGAGCAGAGAAACTATTTCGACGTCATTTAATGATGCATGCAAATTAGATGCCAACTGGGGGGGGGGGGGTCAATTTCTCCGTATGAACAAGTCGTTAACACAACGCACTTCGATTCGAATGTGGTTACTGAAACTGCGATTGAATTCTTGCAGGGCATTGCAAATAATGTCAAGTCTGATTGCACTCGTTCGAGACACGTCAATTCCATGGAACTCCAGAACGAAGTCTGGATAACGATTACGGATTATCACACCGATGAAAAGGTTACACTTACACACACTAGCGGCGAACACCTGTACCTACATCATTGCACTGACCTTCGTGCGCGTCCTTTCTCATTGTTCGCCGGGGCGAGCACACACAACCATTATCGACGGATGGCTGCACATTCCCGCCGCCGAGTGAACGTGGTCACGTATAGTGCATGACCAGGAGCAGGCGGGTCCGGATGAAATCAAAAGCTGACGGATATGTGGGTGCGGAAGACCCGCAGGAGGTGCGCTCACTAATGTCGGTCGGTCCAACCAAAGCAGAAACCGTGAAAAGAGGAACAGGTGTCGCCGAAGTTAGAATAGCGTAACCATTATTACATTTTCTCTGTAATTGAACGTCGATCGTCTTTGACTGGCCGTCGTTTTACCTTCGAACCAGTTATGACGGTCGATCGGTCCGGGTGCACGGTTCTATATGGTCTTACATCGGCGCATACGTTTTCGACGCGAATTTACTTGGGTCACTTAGTCACCTGGTCAATTGTTTCTGCGTAGCAGCAAACTGCAGGCTTCAAACACCCAAACGTTTGCTGGTGATGGATCTGTTCATAAAACGATGGTCATCCAACTTTGTTCCAAAAAACACAAACACATTACTGATCATCTGTTGCAGTAGAGAGCACTATAAACCCGAATATGCCGAGTCGCCATTCTCATCCTACTTTTTCCGTAAATGAGCGATTGCATCGTGGGCAACGATCGAGGCTACCCGCGAAGAAGGTCGAGGTTGCACGGCGAATGAAAATAATATGAAAACGGCGGCTTAATACTTGGGTTCATAGTGCTGTAATTACATTTGGCTGTTCAGGAACAGACTCTGTCGGCTACAGATGTAACTAGCAGTTTTTAGGAAGCAGGGTACGGGTGGAGACAGCATAAATACCGACTAAAATAACGAAAATTTTCGTTGAAACCTAAAAAAAAAAGAACCTCACTTTTCTAATTCTTAGCCTTGCTGTGGTCGACGACCGTTCAAAACTACCCTTCAAACACATGATGGCGTCTGTAAGCGTGGAAGTGTCGCACCAGACAGACAGAACGTTGACTTTCTTCTTTTGAACTTAAAATTACAGTACTGGCATTCGGTGATTCTCTTGGTTGCAGTTTCAAAATAAAAATTGGCAGTTCTACAGCGGGCAGTTATAAACTATAATACACTCATTAGGGAACTGAAAGAAAGCTTTTGAAATTTTAATGATCCACCGTATTTAGGAGGTTGAATTTCATTGAAGAATATGTTGTATGCTCAGGTTCCACCCAAGGAGCTGAAAATTTCGGGAAGATTCAAATGAGCGCTGTTCAATACGATTACAAGTCTTCAAAACTCTTCCATACTTGTGTGAGGCAATTCAAGATTTTTGTTAGACACTTGCCGAGCTGCCCATATGTTTTCTCTTCAAGAATTTTCTACAAATGTGTAAGACTTCCAGATAATATAGAAGATCGTTTGATACTCTTCTACATGTTCAAGATTCCTGGACACTCTTCCGGACCTGACTTATTCTAGAATAATCCAGGTCTGGCTAAGACGTAACAATTTTTCCGGCTCGTTGAAGACCAGAGCTGTAGGTCACTAAAAAGAAGGGAGTATGAAGTTAGAAACCGGGTTAGGAACACTGCTTGCAGGGAGAACAAGAGAAACCAAGCCAGAACTCTTTTAAGAGTGTTTTCGATACGAACATACCGAAATGACTTTTTTGATGATGCGGGAGAGAAGAGGAGATCTGTTCTAACTGAAAATGTCGATTTTGTCATCTGACCGAGAAATTAACGAGTTAAAGAAGACAACATTCTTGAAGTTTTGTGAACTGAGGTTAATTTTGCCCACTACAGACCGATACTGCCGACTAAGGAACTTTTCTTCAAATTTTCTAACTGAAAAAAATGTTTGGGAAATATAACCCTCAGTTCTCTTAAAGGGATTCTTTTAAACTTAATTATTCAAGACTTATAAATACAGATTCGAATACAGGAAGTTAGTACGCCCTAGGAATCAGTATTAGGCACGCTACTATTCATCCTTGCGGTGAAGTCCATTGAAGTTGTAAATTTCCCAATTCGACACTCTTTCTTTGCTGATGATTTGGCGATATTTATTAACGGAAGAAACACCAAAGAAATGAAACAACAACTCTAAATGATGGTGGTGAATAAGTTGGTAACTCGGAGTGAAGCTAGAGGTCCACGCTTTTCTTCCTCAAAAACTACTGCGGTCATATTCACCCGAAAACGCAGATGCTCGTCACTACAAATAAAACTTTATGAAGATTACTTTCCAAACTCTACAACTGCTGAATTTCTGGGACTAACATTGGACTCCAAACTTGACTGGAACCGCCATATTACTGATCTCAAGAAGAAATGCCAAAGCAGACTGAACCCACTAAAAATGCTGAATGGAAGCTCTTGGGGAGCCGACAGGAAGAGTCTCATCCGCCTTTACAAGAATCATGTACGTCCAGTTTTGGACTATGGCACAGTTGCCTATTATTCAGCTAGCCACAGAATATTACAGAAACTGGACACCATCCAAAATCAAGCTTTACGCATAGGTATGTACAGAAGCCCCAAGAACCAGCCTAATCATCAGCCTTCAGGCAGAACCAAATATAACTCCTCTGTACCATCAGAATACTCAAATACTCTCCCACCATTTTAGAGTTTTACGGATACCAAACCATATTAATGGGTACAGACTCACTTAACCACCTACAAACAGTCTTAACATTTTTCGGAGTAGCGTGTGAAGCTCTTTCACACAATACAACATTACCAATGGAAGGCTTATCCCCTGGACTCCTCCGGCATGAACTTGAGCAACGCATTCACCCAGCATCAATAGATGAACGTACCACCCAGCAAATTCCGGACAATCAAACCTTGTAGAATGGACTCAGAAAGTAACTGCTCGACTTCGAATTGAATTCACACATCAGCATCTATTTGATCGTTCCGCTCCCCCTCTCTGCGATGATACGTATTGGTTATCGCTTATCAGTGGTAGGCACGATTGTACAATTGGGTAGTTTGAGTTGAGTTGAGTTAGTTGTAAAAAACGTTCAACTAAATAATGTGGTATTAATTTCATGTTCCAACCGGGAACATCACATGCGAGATATGCGGCACCTCCATAGATGTCATCCACATCCTCAACTGCTGTCAAAAATTCTCTGTCACTCGAGTACTTCTTTTTGGTTCTTCCCCCACCTTGTATTTGAAAGTCTAACTGACTCCTCAAATAACGTAGTACTCATCATCAAATTTCTCTTACTTGAAAAGAAAACACTTTTGAAATGTATTTAATGTAACCCACCAAGTCGAGAGTCGTAAAAAACTAATTATGTTGTACCGCGACTATAAATAAATAATATACTGATCGATTGATTGAATCATTATATTCGCGATCTGAATAATTGTGATCTTCTGATTTCTATAGTGACCTAAGATCAAAGTCCTGATCTAACGATCAAAAAGATCACAAGATCATAATCATTTGACATGAATCCACGATCTTTCTCAATTTTTCGAGTGATCTGCAGATTATAATTATTTTAGATCACTGTATTAGATCTCACATACTTTGCTCCCTAGCAGAAAATTGGGAATATGCAAGATCACGAATCCGGTAATCTGAAATTAGAATTATAAGCTAAAATCATTTACAGAATTGAAAAACAATATAGATCTTGATCGAAGGATCATTTTGAAAAAAAGTAGATCTCGGATCATAAGTATAACCATGAACTTGTTATCTTTTTTTGATCTTTAGATGATGAATTTGTTCGATTTTTGCGATATTTTTTATCTTATTCAGAAAAGATCACAACCATTCAGATTATGAATCTAATGATTTTTTGGTGACCATACATCATGATCTTGCCAATCTTTCTGATCTTCATAGTCATTCGGATCTAAAGATCATACGACCTTGTCCTCCCTGTACAAGACGAACTCGTGCAAGATCACGAATCCGGTAATCTGAAATTAGAATTATAAGCTAAAATCATTTACAAAATTGAAAAACAATATAGATCTTGGTCGAAGGATCATTTTGAAAAAAAGTAGATCTCGGATCATAAGTATAACCATGAACTTGTTATCTTTTTTTTGATCTTTAGATGATGAATTTGTTCGATTTTTGCGATATTTTTTATCTTATTCAGAAAAGATCACAACCATTCAGATTATGAATCTAATGATTTTTTGGTGACCATACATCATGATCTTGCCAATCTTTCTGATCTTCATAGTCATTCGGATCTAAAGATCATACGACCTTGTCCTCCCTGTACAAGACGAACTCGTGCAAGATCACGAATCCGGTAATCTGAAATTAGAATTATAAGCTAAAATCATTTACAAAATTGAAAAACAATATAGATCTTGGTCGAAGGATCATTTTGAAAAAAAGTAGATCTCGGATCATAAGTATAACCATGAACTTGTTATCTTTTTTTTGTTCTTTAGATGATGAATTTGTTCGATTTTTGCGATATTTTTTATCTTATTCACAAAAGATCACAACCATTCAGATTATGAATCTAATGATTTTTTGGTGACCATACATCATGATCTTGCCAATCTTTCTGATCTTCATAGTCATTCGGATCTAAAGATCATACGACCTTGTCCTCCCTGTACAAGACGAACTCGTGCCATTCGTAAGTTCACTATTTGCAGGTCGGAAAGGTTGATCTGCGTCGCCAAAGTAATAAGGACGATCATGAAACTCAGATTGTCACCAACTGCAATTCTAGGTACCAACGAGCACCTTTCGATTGAGACTTGACTGCTTGATTTTCCTCCGACTAGACTGGAACCAACTTACACCCAGTATGATCGAAAATGTTTCCGAGAATTTTCAGTTTGTATGACTAAGGATAACACCCGATGTCACTCCGCCTGACCGCAACGTTCTTGAGGTGGCCAATGAAGAACAAATGCAGACACCACTCCGTTACATCCGACACTCATTTTACGACCTCCACCGTCCTCCTCTTCATTTTTACGCACGGGAGACGGTAGCAAAACAATCAAAAAATATAATTTACAACACGAGTTCTTAAAACGGAGCGCCACCCTGCACATTTCCTAACAGCTTTTGTGTTTCAATTAAGAACATGCATGCACACACATTCACAAAACGGAAAAAGTATGTAAAAAGTGCCCTACGACGAAGCCAGCAGTGTCGGGTAAGTACTAAGTACACAGCAGAATAACCGTACGCCCACGACTTCGATTTTTTCAACCTTCACCTACATCTAACCTTTTACCGAGAATCTCGCTGGCGATTTAACGCCATATACGCTTTGCATCTCCGTTGTCGTATCGCGAATACATTAATCCCGAAGCGAAAGAGACGATGTCGTCGCTGGTCCAGCCCGCAAAATCTCGTAATTCGTTTCACTTATTCGTCGACTTCTTGCACAGACATTTAAGTGCAAGTACGTCCGCCACAACCCGAACCGAACAGAAAGAGGGAAAAAATTCGCCTCACTGTTGCTGGCCAGCATTTCGAAATCCAGGGCATAAGGTATTGTACCGTCGACAAGGGCGTTAACGAAAATGTTAATTAGGTTAGACGGGAACGAACGAATTCCATCCGCAGTCGGGGTGAAAGACCGGGTAACTGGGTCGATAATGAGGTCTCATTTCGATCTAAAACTCTTCCATCGTTTAATCTTCAAGAAAACAACCACTTTTCGCGAGCTATAATATTCAGATCGACCTTGAAACATAGGGGAGAAAAAAAAGAGGACATAAGACTAGACAAAACTATATCACACCCCCTCCACCAACATCCGATTGCAATTTCAGGGCGAATTCACGCCATCATTTTGTGTACTAGTGATAGGTAACATACTAAAAGATATAAATAAAAAGCGTAGCGCACTTATTAACAATCACTTACACATATCAACCACAACATCCAGACACATCACTAAATCACACCAACTACACCACACCAGCACAGATACATTCTGAATTAACAAACACAATGAGCGAAAGAGCAAACAAGTTTCAGAATACATGACCCACCGCCCACATCAGCCAGTCAGTACTTTATCTTAGCCTGTTATCATTTAGCGGGTGCTCTAACCAAACCCCTTCCTGTTATCTCCCTGGAGGACAGGATCACTGATAATTCAGTCGCATTCAACTAATTAAGTTTCATCAACTTCTTTTTCTTGAAATTAAATTTTTATTTTTTATAGAGGGATTCGAAAGTTAATTTTGTAATCAGTATTTTGTACAGCTTGATAGTCCAGTACAAACGTCTCTCTCACCATACGCAGTTGGTCTGCAAATGACGTATCCTGATATCTACTCTAGATATTTACAGAAAATTTCTGTTTTCAATTACATTAATCCATATACCTTCGTTCAAGATAAGAAAGATAAAATCTTAAATCCGATAACACTATCGAGATATTTGGGGAAAATTCTTGCTACACAAGTGTCAGTGGTCCGCTGAAAGGGTATACGCTGTATACGCCGTATACTCTCAATCAGGGAAAAGAAAAAATGAGTCTTTTCGCTCTCGAAAAATAGAATCTCAAGATGTGGAGTGCATTGTTGGGACAATATGGGGATGTTTTAGGAAGAATGACCTAAGTGAAGAATTGAGTAAGAAAAATATGGTCGCCTTGGCTACTGACGGAGCGGCTGTTATGTTCGGAAATAAAGGTGGCGTTTGGGCCAAAATTAAAGAAAAAGTACCGAACATATTCACATTTCACTGCTTGTTTTATAGACTGGAACTGTCAGTAAATGATGTCCAAAAAGATGTTACAGGTACGAACCGCTTCATTTGCTTCACGGACAAATTGTATTCTTCATATTCCATGTCATCAAAGAACGCCACACGCATTACAAGAAGTATCCTCTGAACTTCATTCACAATTTCTAAGAATTGGACGAGTTCTGGGGGTGCGCTGGGTTTTTAGTAATTTTCGTGAAAGCTGTGTGGATATCGTATGAAGCGCTGCACGAACATTTTTTAAGGAATGCTGATTCTAATCTGAATTTCTACAAGATTTAGCATTCATGTACGATATATTGGACGAACTATCTAACCTGATTCAAATTTTATAACAACCTGGAACAACTATTTTTAAAGCCAATCAAGAAATTCAAAGAACCGTATGAATTTTGATATAATTCCAGGAAAGAAATGGAGAACAAACGGTTGAAGTTTTTGATGCTATTGAAAGTAATGGCAAATTTCGCAAGATTTCACTGAAAAACTCTGGAAAACAGAATATAAACCAAAAGCAATTTCTACCGTCCTTAGTTGATAGAATGTCGCAGTGATTGGCGGATACTGAAGATACTGTAATAGCAAATCTTGGCATCGTTCAGGAAATATTATTAAATGAGGCACCAACAAATATGAGCCAAGGCGAAAAGGAAGTAAGAAACTTGGCGCGAAGATTTCATTTGTGTGAGTCGGAGTCTATTCTTGGCTTTAGATTGAAAGGCACAAAATCAAAATTCATCTGACTGACTCGCGCATTTACCTGCTCAACAGCAGAATGTGAGCAGGGATTTAGTGCGATGCACTGCATAATGACTGATTTACGGACCAGACTAACTATCCCTCGCACTTAAAATTTATTATTCCTGTCACTGAATGGCCCAACAGTCGAGGACTTCAATCCTGAGCCATAAGCAAAACTTTGGTTGAAGACTCATCGAAGTGCCGATGACCAGAGAGGGGGTGGAGTCACGAAGAAAGAAAACGAAGATGAGCCCGCTAAAAATTATTACTTTTTAAATTTATTCAAATAAAGTTGATAATTTTTACTACTAGTATTTACTGACAAATAAAAAACATGCTTCGATACTTAGTCTACGATTTTTTCGAATTCTTAAACAGCAGTATTTTGATTAATAAATTTGGCTTCCTAAACCTGGTAAAATGATACCCATATTATTGCTTTTGAGGATGGGAGCTCAAAAAGAATTTTTTTGAGGTGGAACTTGAGCCTCCATTTTTAGCGTATACTCTCAACATTTCCTTAATCTACTCTAAAGAAGAACTGAAAGCGTTCAAAAGTTTAGAGTCTAACAAATATTTTACTGAAGGATGCTGGATCAACAATATAGAGTATGTGAAACTAAACAATCACCTTGTTCTGTCTAACTGTGTTGTGCATTACTTTTGGGAAACAGAAGGATCTCAATCAATTTAGAATTTTCCCAACTATTTTTAGAATTATGCACCATTTTTACAAATTAATATCAAAACAAGAAAAGACTGGCGAGGAAATAAACGAAACTGGCAGAATTATCCGTGATTCTTGCAAATCTTGTCCTCCAGCGAGATAACAGGAAGGGGTTTGGTTAGAGTATCCAAACAGGCTAATACATAGATGATATTCAAAAAGATATATGTACGCGGCGGTTCTCCAAACTCGCAGATGTCGGATACAGTTGTGAATATAACTCGGCAATCTTCATTGCTGTCTTGTTTTTTCTCCATATGTGACCAATGTCCTGTCTAGTTGTCTGTCGGTCTCGACCAGTGACGGCAAGAGCTGAGCAGGGTCCGCAGTGTTATTATTTTGGCACTTCTGGGGCTAAAACAGCACTGTTTCCTAATTCCCCCCCCCCCTCCTCTAAACTTCTGCCCTAAATCCGCCCTTGAAATAGCGTTACGAAAATCGCGCTGGCTAGACTAGAGCTCTGCATACTTCGTGTAAGTACGATCGTTCGACATTTTGACTTCAACCGTGCCCGTGGATGCCGAATCCGACTATGCGGAGCGTATCCCGTAGCCAATTCGGCATCAACGGGCGCAGTTGGATGCAAAATGGCGGACGATTGTACTCTCCTATCTAGATCTTTAGCTAGGCTGGCTAGCAACGGAAAAAAGCGTTGCTCTGGAGCGCGACAAAAATAGTGTCACGGAAATAGCGTTGGGGCTGACAATGGAAAAAAGCGTTACTCTGGAATGAGATGAAAATAGCGTTACGGGCTGGCTAGGCTCGCTGACTGACTGTCTGACTGTCTGCCTGTATCTGACCCTACATAGAAAATTTTTCATGGAACCAAACGGCTGCAGTCTGTAGACATGTCAACCACTGAACTGAAGTATCCCCATAAAGAGCTAAATCATACGGACTGTCTTCATATTGGGGGAGCGTGCCGGGGGTGTTATCGTATAGGGTGTTGTGCTAGCGATGTGGCTATGCTAGCCAACCAATAGACATACGCTTGAAGTATTTCGCTGAAATTTCGTCGTCGGAATAGAGGTGTGAATAAATCGTATAAATTGAGGCTGGGCGCGAGGCGCTAGCGGCTCGCAACGCTCATCCTTGTATCAGCCTGAGAGCACTATGTTCCTTGTATTAGCCTTCGAATATTACGTTCCGCTAGTGCTCGAAGGCTAATAAAAGGAACATTTTAACTTAAAAAATAATAATAATAAACAAACAAACAAACGTTCTTAGAAACTGAAAAATTAAATGAACAGTTTCAAATTTTGCCGATTGCCAAATTATTAGGGGGTGTTTCATCTCCCCGGCCCCCCACCCACCCCATAGTTTCGTCCCTGCAAATGCAGATTGGAACCTCATCCCCCAAGCACTCACATTTGCACACATGAGCATACCCTAGTCTGGGAGGGTAAGCTGGAAGGATGTTAGGAAAACTTGAGAGGAACACACAACTTCCTTCATTTTCAAACGTTTTGCCGAGGACGCTAATAAGTGAAATAGGAGGATATGACTCGGGTAGAGAGGTGTCTGAGGAGGGTTTCAGGATTGGTTCGACAATTGCTGTTTTCCAATTAGGTGGCGGAGGAACCTGATTGTAGCATTTTGTTAAATACCGATGTTAAGTGAGAGACGGCATTCGAGTGGAGATGCTTGAGCATGGCTGGTACGATGCGATCAGGGCCAAGGGCGGAGTTTTTAAAACACTGATGGATGGTGGGTGTGACTTCCGTTCTGTGGCGGTTGGTTGTAAGGTAAATCCTGAATCTTGGTGGAGAAGTCGAACGGGTTTGCTTCCGCTTGCTTTTGTAGATTAGGAATTGAGGGTCATGACTCATGAGCTGAATCGGATGATGCTACTGCGCAGTGATTGGCTAAGACTTCAGAGATATCAGGTGGTTTAGAAATGGCTTGGTGATTGACGGTCAAGAACGGGATGTTGAAGCTCTTTTTCGCCCCTGTTATCCGTTTTTGACCACTTTTTAGCACTTTTTCACTGTTTCAGAGAATTTTTGTTAATATAATAACTATGACCTTCCATAAAGGAACATGCAAGCCCATCAAAATAGTAATTTTACAGGACTGCGTTTATAAAATAATGTACCTAAATTCAGACGCTATAACGTACCATTTCAGACATCAAAATAATGTTGTCTGTAGTTGACACTTTGCAGTACTGTGCGACAGCTCTTCGTCATAAATTATCTGAAAGGACAAACAGCCGAAAATAGGTTTTTTGATAGACTGCCTGTATATTACAAATAGGTTGCTGATTCTGAAATTTCAGTGCCAAAAATTGATTAATCTGTTATCACATTTTCTACGTTTGTGATTATAAAATTTTGGCGCCAAAAAATTATTCCGACTATCAAAGTTCTCATATTTATACATGTAATAAATATAATTTCTGATCAATTTATATTATTTTTCATCATTTAAAAGAAGTACAAAGTAGCCTAATTTTTTAACCCCTTCAGAAAAAATTCAGCTCTAAAAAAAAAGCTAGCTCTCTTTGGCACTTTCTTGGAAGAAATCCAGCGCCAACAAAATTTTTGATCTGATAACACTGAGTGCAATAATTTTGCCTTTATTTTTCCCTTTTATTCAGTTAGAAACTTGCCCCTGGTGGTTTTTCTTCACTTTTTTTTAGTCACACCCCACTCCACCTAAAGAAAGAAAAAAAACAACAACGAAGACCCCTAAAAAATGTTCACACGCACTCCATGTAACAAAAAACAAAAACAACAAAGTAACATTTGTTCTGGAAAAAATTTTAGAGGCCCTTGTGGGGATGGGGGTGCAAATGCTCTTTTTTGACCCCCCCCCCAATCCCTCTTCCAGTCACTGGACTTGACGTCTAAGGAAATCCAGCCAACATTTTACTCCAGGAGAGAAAAGCGAAACTGGAGGTTAGAAGATGCATTCCAATTTTCCCAACTTCAGTTTTGCAGCTGGTCTGAACGCACTACATTGACGTTTTTATCGGTTTAAAGTCGCGAACTGACAATGAGAAGGAGAATCAAGGGATGAAACAGCTACGCTGTGAAGCCACGCTGAATAATGCAGGATAATTACCCAAGTTTCGCGAGTTCGATGCAGCATCAGCTTTTCTTTGTATCTAGAACGAGTGAAAAATCAGTTCATACGAACACAGAACTTAGTTTTTACAATTTTTTTCAATGTTATGGAGGATAAGTTACATGAAATTTGGTCAGTGCTCGGCTGTAGGCTCAGTGTTGCCAGATCTCTTTCATGAAAATTCTTACGATTTAGTTATGTAATAGGAATAAATACATTAGAGCTTACACTTCTTTACGTGCCAGTTTTTTCAAAAACTCGTGAGATCTCACGAAATCTCGCGAGAGATTGCAACACTGTGAAGGCTGGATCTTTTATATCGCGAGCAAGAAATAGATATTAGAAAAATTATCGCAGTCATAATCCAATAATAATGAAAGAAAACTTAGTATTATGATCCTATGCCAGGGTATTTTGGTACCATCTAATGATAGAACGTGTGGTATAAATACCGCACATGATGCATACAAGTATAATGTGTTGCTCAGTTTTAAATTGCAGGCGCTGAGATACAAAACACCAAAGATATTTCACTGAGTTTGGGAAATGAATTCTGGCTAGATATTGTACTGGGTTTAAAAAATGATTTCTGGCTCACAATTAACGAACTTTTAACAAAAGATAAAAGACACATGTGCCAACCACTGAGGAACTTGAGTATTCTTCAAGTGAAATCCAACCGAGCAACTGAATAGTGGATTCAGTTTACTTTCTAACAGACCTAAAACGTCAACACAGCTTAATATTTCTCGAGTCTATTTTTGTAACCTACTATATTTTACATTTGACTCTCTCTTTTTGGTTTTTCATCGTACCAAGAACAAGATATTTTTAATTAACTGTTAACACACTCGAGGCTGAGAAAAACACACGACAAAAACGACGATCAAGCACGCTCGTTTCCAGAAATATGTCACCGAACATGTGAAAATACGTGGAAACGTTCGACACATACGCGAAAATATGCGAAGGAAATGAGTAAGATCGTGAAACACGAATCACGACAAAATTGAAGATCTAAGACGAGTAGGTCAGAAATTCCGACGGTCGATTTTACGGAGAACTCGCGAAGCTCTCAAAATACAAAGAATAAAATCTTTTTGAAAACTCGAAGGGCGATGATATCCAGTTTGCAATCGACGTGTCAATATCAAAAGTCTCCAACATTCACATTGGAGTATCCTGATCAACTAATCGTCCTATTTCCACTTGGAAAGCTGGAGTTTCCAAATACTCATGATCTTATCGGATACAACAATCTTTGATCTACTCTTCCTACAATGCTGGTTTCAGAAGTATTCTCGAAACAAATCATACAATCAAATCAATTGCAGCAACATCTGAATACAAGAAGAGCCATCGCCAATGTCCGGCGAGCGTCATGGAGTATCTTGCCTTTCCTCACTACATGAATCCAACGCTGTTTAGGACACTTCAGGGCACTTGCCAGACGTTTCAAGATCTGTTTACAATTCGCATCGAACTTTCCAACAACATTTATTCAAACTTCTTTATGATTCTTCTAGACTTGATCAAGACGCTTCGAAACCCGAACTCATTCAAGTTTTAGTAGAACTCTAACACGCGTTCAAGACCTTTCATGGTCATTCTAGGCGTATTACCGGAACCTCCAACGACCCTTCAAGATTTACCCGATGAGAATCGTGAAGACGCCCACAAACTTGATTAGAACTTTCCCAATTTGATTTGATATACTTTCAGGCCGTGACGTAGGCAAGGGTGTCGAAGAGGTCTGGACCCACTTGCGATGTCGTTAAATAGTGAATTTTTTAGTTTTAGTATCCCTCTCACACCCTCTGCTCCTTTAGTCAAGACCAGACCTCTTTTGAACACTAGGCAATGTCACTGCTTCCAGGCTTACTCGAGACTTGAGCAGACATGTTTAAGATTCATCGAGCCTGTCTCGGACTAGTTTAAACCTCTTTAGGACTCTATACAAATTTTACACAATGAAAAGGTCTGTACCTCTGCAGCCAGGTACACAATCGGATTTATACGGTAATTGAATCGTCGTGTGGCAGGCACACACTGCTTGCAGTAGATCGTTAACGGAGAGAACTGTATTTCATTTTAATCGAGCAACCTCTCGGGGTCAGTCGAAAGGGCGAGTCAATTAACGGATCCGGAGACTGCACAGCTGCCATATAGGTGTGCAGTTCCACAACGGATTACGCAAATAAAAGACGGATACACCGCACACGCGTGTATAATTTTCCGAAGCGTTAAATAATTAACGCACGAACGACAATACCGGATCGAGATAGACCGGGTTCGCGAAATGTTAATTAACGTATCGAGATCGGTCGGTCGAGACTTGGGCATTGTCACACACGGGTACTGCAGAGGGAGAGCCTGATATGGTGACAGCGACGGTAACAACAAAATCGTGCCCGGACACTGACGCTGGAAACCTAAATTTACGCAGACGAAAGTAGCACTGGAAAATCATTTTTGAAAGCGCGAGACAGAATGACACAGCGACAGGACGAAAACAAATCAGAAATGGGATAAGGTGCCATCAGGACTATTGGGACTAGTTCAGCTTCCAGCGGTACTTGGTAAGACCCACTGAGATTGTTCGAGCCTGGGTGAAGGCTTTATCCAATCTCCGTTCAGAGATAAGACTCCTTTTGGATTCGTCCAGTTTCAAGGAAGACCATTTCAAGCTCAATAAAACTGATCAAGAGAAGACTAAACTCTATAGAAAAACAGGGGACTCAGGTAGATTACGGTGAGTTCTAATTGGAGTGGGAAGATCGGAGGTGAGAACTGCAAGTTCTAGAAATAATGAAATATTACCGATGGATGACTCTGGATTCTTCTTTCTTCATGTATATTTTCTTACACAGTGTATTCAAAAAGTTCCGGGATTAATTTTTTCAACGAAAGAAAAAGAGAGTTTAGAAAAAAGGTTTTATCTAGTTTTCAATATAATCACCTTCTCGTTCTACACAAATTTTACTGTGCTTGTACAGTCGCTGGAACGATCCGGAGAACTTTTCTTCTGGAATGGCTTTCAGAGCTTTGGTCACATTCCTGTGAATCGCCTCAACATCTTCGAAACGCTCTCCTTTCATTCCAATTTTAATTTAGGGGGAAAAAAAGTCTAACCGAGCCAGATCTGGTGAGTAGGGCGAATGGTGAATCGTGGTGACTGACTTTTGAGCCAAAAATTGAGTGACGAGTGTCAAGGAATGGGCTGGCGTATTGTCTTGTGTCGCTTGCAAAAGAGAAAAAATCACCGGTGCGGTACAATTCCGGTCTCACGCGTCGAATCTACTTCAGAAGTCATTCCATGCCATCTTCGTCGGATGGTGCGTTTACTTTTTGGCCTGGAGGCACAAATTCATTGTGGATAATCCCGCGAGAATCGAAAAAAGAAGGTGAAAGGGCGCTCCTCTCGCTGATCATTTTCCAGCGAGCGCATGCTACTGGAAAATTTTGCCTCGGCTTTAACAATCATTCCCATACGCGGTTTCTAACACTTCGAATGTTTCTGAATCATTTTTTGAAACTTTAAGACGCAATCTGTGTATGCACGTCTGCTCCATTGTGACGAAGTAACGAAACACGTCACTTCAAAGAAATACAATCAGTCCCTACATGAAGTTACAGCACCGATATCCCAATTTTGGGTAGTTAAGAGACGATATTGCATAGTTCCGGCGTTGGCTAACAGATAGCGCCAGTGTACATTTTACACAAAATTAGTCCCGGAAAACTTTTTCAATACACTGTGTAATTACAAATATCAGAAATTTGGAAAATAGCACTCAGGAGTACTGGGAGTAAAAAAGAGAGAATACTTCCGATTCAATAGCTGAAAAAAGTACACCCCTCAATATTGTGTAACACTCAAGACCTCATCAACAGGACTTTAATACTATTTGAGCAACAGTAAAACACATTAAAATCCATTACAACTAGTCAAACTTAGATTAAACAAACGCAGATCTCTTAAAACTCTATCCAGAGTAAGTAATACTTGTTGAGACTCAGTGTGAATGACTTAAGCAGAAGGAAGAATAAAAAAACAAACGGGAACCTAAAGAGACCAGGCGGCGCTCCCAGCTCCTGATACCCAATGCACAACTTCCAAGTATAACGGTATTCCAGAGGATCGCCAGAGACCGAGAACTTCTGTCAAGTGTCAAGTAGGCAATAAATGAATCAAGAATCCCGTGTAACTGTTGTTCGGTGATACCACGAAAAAAAATTATATAAAAATACGCACGGACGTAATAATAACTCCCACCCATTTTTTCATTGAAATCTTCGAAAAGCCAGTTTGCTTACAACAGCGATACAATTTCAATTAGAAGGAAAGACATTGAAAATATGAAATTCTTGTTAAAAACGATTTATATTGTTTTCGACCGACTTAACGAGCAAATAATAACTTTCCAGGCCGCATCATAATATTCATTCGGTAGGAGGAGGTATATAGTTAGTTAATACCTATGTGGGTATGTGTGGATTAATAGATATCAGATTTTTGGCGGAAAAATACGGGTCACAATGTCGTCGAGTGCGATGCCTGGGTCATTCACATGTCACGGAGTATCATTCTGCAACATCTGAAATTTCCTCACTTTTTCTACATCCCTCCATAATATAATCCAATAAAAATGATACGGAAAAAAATCATCTCTGTTGTCAACACTTTATGGAGCTCTCTCTTTGTTTCTTCCTATACTTCCAGAAAATCCATACAAATATGATTTTAATTCGGAAAAACTTGTTTGCCTTTCCGCACCTTATGCTCTCGCATTTGACATTTGATCGAGTCACAAGTAATTTCTGAATAATCTATTGCCGAATTATTACAATAACACACCCACCCTTAGCAGGTAGCGCTGGAGAAATGGAACTTCTCTTAAAGCGGCTAGAGGATATAAGTACCAGGTATGGGCTGCGGCTGAATAAGAACAAAACTAAACTGATGCGTGATTGACCGAGGGAATTCAATGAACGAGAACGAAAGGCAGTCAGAGGGATACGAGACTGTCCAGAGCTATGTTTACTCAAGATCAATAGTGGAAGATACTGGTGGCTCAACCGGCAAAATCAGAAGAATATTCAGCTGGCACGCAATGCTATGAGTCGACTGAACAGGATATGGAAGAACTCGTCACTTATAAATGCGGTGAAAATGAAGCTAGTGCGCTGCTTGGATTACTTGATACTCCAGCCACGCTACAGCAATGTAAACATGGGCATAAACATCCGCCATTTTGATTCACACTGCGCCCGTCAATGCTAAATTGACTACGCGGTACACTTCGCATAGTCGAATTCGGCATCCATGGGCACGCTGTGAATCAAAATGGCGGATGATTATATTCATGTCTGTAGTGACCTGGCCATGCGTTGAAAACATAGACTATAAGATCTGCAGAAAGTAAGCGCTTCGATAGCTTTGAAATGTGGGCGTGGAACGCATGCTCAGAATTCTGTGGACTGCAACAAAGAGACGACTTTCCACCGAAGTCATGACCAAAGCCCTGAAATTTTTCTGTAATGTAATGAGGAAAGACTACTCCATCGAGTAACTAATTGTTCAGGGAAAGGTGAACGGAAGCCGCCTTCACGGAAGATCATCATGGACGGATGTAATTTGAGAAGCAATAAAGAAACCGTTTATTGCTTGTGCCCGGCACACAGAGGATCGAGATCAGTGGACAGCGACAATAGAGGAAGTAGTAGCAGCGACGTGATGTGGTCACGAGGTCCCTTCGGAGGACAATGCATATGAAGAAGAAAAGATCACACTCGAAAAATAGAAAAAGAAAATAGGAGATACTTTAGGAGTATAGCACTCTGCTGATGAGAGTAGCACAGCTGGCCTTCAGAGTTTCTAAAATATGCGACTGCACAATGACTCAAGGAAAAACTACTGGGTCTTATGTAAGGTTGCAAGCGCAAGACCCAATATTATTCGTTCCGATAAAAACAAAATTTGAAATTTTAACGATAATCAACCAAAAAGTGTCAATTTTGGTTTTGGGTACGATAGTATCAAACTTCTGTACACACCCTTGCTCAGGAGAACCGTGTTACCATACTATGGATACCGGGAAACTGAGGCATAAAAGGGAACATGATCGCTGACAAGCTATGCAAGGCTCATGGTCGGACTACTAACTGGTCATGGAGCCACAAAACACATGTGGTATAAAATAAGGGCGGTGAAAAGCGGCGCCTGTAGGTACTGAGGAGAAGAGGAAGAAACCGCGATCCATATCATATGTCAATGCCCAGCAATAGCCGGGAAAGGCGCAAAGCACTGGGACCAGAGTATCCAGCACCCAGTGAAGTTAAAGGGATTCAGCTCAGTAAAATTTTCACTTTGGCTATGAAAGTGAGGCTACTGAGCTGATCCTCAACAGCAACCTGAGGAATAGTGCAATGGACTACAAAGTCTGAGCATTCCACCTCATACAGATGAAGATGAAGATCTAACTTCGGTAGAATTTCACACACCAATATGTCAAAATACTGAAAGTTTTAAAATATTTAAATATTTTATGTGATTTTAAAACTTATTAAAAACTTTTCCGGATTCTCGTAGGAATGTTTAAGACTTTTTAACAAGACTCCGGGCTCGTTAAAGACTACTCCACGAAAGATGACTCTTAACGACGCTTCCAGCTTTGTTTCGAGACGAAGACCCTTTGGGACTTCTGCCAGCCGCGCTAAGATTATTATAAGACTGCTTCAGATCTGTTCAAAATTCTGTCAGATGTGTTCAAGGACATTATTTGGAGATTCGCATGCAAATAGGTTCAAAACCCTTAGAAACTCTCGATGGTTGTCCAAAAAGACTTTTAAGACACTTCGAGACAAGTTTTAGATTCTTTAAAACTTTTCCAATCTCGCTCAAGACTGTCTTCGAAAATTGTTTAGACTTGTTCAAGACTATTTCACAGGTTCTTTGGAGACTTTTTCCATATACCTATTTCCGCGCTTATTGAAGACTCTCAGATCAGTTTTGTGGTTAAAACATGCCAGATGAGTCTTAAAATTTAGACAGTCTTTGAGCATCTCAAAGACTGTTTTAAAGTGAATACGTTCGCGTGAGTCTTGAACAAGTCTGGAAAAGTTTCAAATATCTCATTCAGGCACAGAATAATCTTAAAAAGTATCAAGCCTTTTATCAGAAACAAGTTAAAAAGAATTTTACAAAGATAGCTTTAAATAGGTCTGAAAGAGTTTCACAGAAGTCTTGAAGAGTTCCAGTAAAGATCTGTACAGTCTTGAAGAGGTTTAGAAAAAGGCTTGAACATGTTTTAAGAACCTGAAAAAGCCTCGAGAAGACCGTATAGTTTAAAAATTCTAACTCCAATAAAAAACTTGTACAGTGGTAAAAAACTAACTTGTATATTTCAATTGGTCGAAAATTTTTCTGAATTGGCTGAAAAAAAAATCAATGAACTGTTCAGCAGGGGAAGATTTTAGAATTTTAAGGTCTACTTTTTTCAGAAGGTACAGGGTCAACCAGGAGACCCGAGGGAGGGCAACCAACTTTGAAATTTCAAATGGAAAAATGTGCCATCACGTATATTATTAAAACGCTTCGTTTATACGAAATATAAATCCGTAAACATTTTCAAAAAATGTCTCTTCTATCCACGATAAAGGGGCAGGAATAATTACTTAAATGGGGCCAAAATTGAATTACATATCTTGAAAAATGGAGCAAGTTATCAAAATACAGTTTTCTGGATCATCAATTTCGTAAAAATGTGTATATCTCATTAAATATACGTCTTCATTTCAACCCGGGCCTCTAAAATCCGAATTTCACACTTAAATTCACGTCAAAAAATGAAAAATTTTCAACTTTTTTATTCTGACACGCAATATTATCTGTAATCACATCTATAGAAAGTTTTTGTTAAATACCAATTCATATGAGAAATCAGAGACATAGTCAAATTAGAAAATTACTGAGAATACGACATTGTTCAATATAGCCTAAAATCAAAGCATTTCCCAAGTAGAAAAGAAGTTATGACCATCTTTTAGGCTCTATTTCCTCATTGTACCCGCATTAAAAATGATCAGTGTTTAATAGTAAAAGCCAATAGGTATATCAGTTGAGAATATGCTCACAGAATGCAAGCAAAGGAATGCCTCGAGCACACCAACACAGAAGATGAGCACGCGAATATCTACATAAATATGTAAATAATAAAACATGCTTTATTCCCGAAGGCAGGAAACCGGAGGCACTGCTTGAAATAGGTATCTCATACTACAAGTATTCAGCATCAAGTTTCAAATTCAGGTTGACGACTAGACGCATACTTAGAGGATAGCAGAGGAAACTGTCCCACTAACCAACAAAGTGATCCCTTTTTCTCTAAAATGCCACAGATAATTGTCCAACCAAATTCAAAAAATTTGGTGCCACAAAAGTAAGATGTTTTAAGCATTTTCCCTCACTTATCTAAAAACAAAAACCAAGCGATCGATATTTAGCATTAGGCCAAGCAAAATCAAAGGCCATCTCAATAGGGGGTCGAGAAACATGGGAAAATGGTTTCTTTTGTCCTACTGGTTAGAAACATTTGCGTAACATGAAATTTTGAGAGTTCGCGGCCTATGTTAATTGCAAACAAAAACTTTGAAGAAACTTAATAATAACCAACGAATTATTGTAAAGAATGTGGTAAAGAACACAATTTTTCGATTAAATTTTTCCATTTGGCCATATTTTGATAAGAAATACTGCGATTGCTCAGGAAGAATTACCAAATTTGTAAGCAATTAGAGGTTACTGTATGACTTGTATGACCACTGAGAAAATCGAGTAATGTGCGAATTCGGAAATGTAAGAATTAAAAGGGATCTTAGACCTGTGTAATTTGAATACATCTACGGTCCTTATTAGCTCGCATATTTTCCAACACTGTATTAACTTTTCTTCTTTCTCATTTCTTTCGAATATTTCATTTTCCACGTTCCTTCTGGAAGGTGCGAACCGAAGCAATAATTCTCAAAATATGCTTCTAAAACCACTTTAAATCTCTTAACAGCTAGATACGATTTCATGCGCCATTACAGGTTTCATTCAATCTCGCACCGATTACAATCATACTTCCGCCAAAATGCTGAATAGCTAAAACGGAGAACATTGCCAGCAGCCTTTTACGATATGAAATTTCGGACTTCGTTGCAAAAACATGCTGAAAGGTCCAAGGTCACATCGGAGGCAGACGGCCAGGCCACATACATCAGAAGCTCTTAACAGCTGACAAGAAATTCGATAACGAAACTTCACAACAAAACATCACATTCAACGGCATGAAAATGTATATATCTAACCAGACACAAGAAATCGATACTCGTATCGTGTTTGTTGGGCATTTCATATTAACGAGGTCGTACTCGCGACTCATTTGTACTGAAATGCCGAAAGAGTTCGTCGACTCCGTAATGGGGGATGATTTTCGAGCTTCCATCCTCGATTCTCATCGGATTTAACGATGGCTTTCCGAGTCTCCCCTCTAATCCTCTACCTATAAACGGCAGGTTGCTGAGAAATCTAACCATTGGAGTAATCGGCGAGTGATTACGCATAACGAATTAGTATACAGGTGGATAACGAGTATTATTTTTAAATGCACTCACCGCAAGAAGTGTCCTGTAACCTGTCCTCGCATATGATTGATTTGGCGTGCACGTAACCGTCCTTATGCAGAATCACTTGATCTAACTTTTTCACGAGACGACACTTATCGCGATGTTTGGTATACGCATTTTTAAAACATATCGCGCACTGATAACACAAAGCCCATGCATGCTCTTCGCTTATGGGCGCGTTAAACGAAACCAAAATATTTGACAACGAAACGCACTCGTCTGCGTCCAATTTACACTTCACCGGCTTAGTACCGCTGTTTACCATTTTCGCGGACGACATTTCCAGCGACGGGATAAAGAAAATCACAAACAACTGAAATTATCAATTACAAACATTACCAACATCACAATCGATATCACATCGGCTTTCATTTCGTTCGCAATATCGCAACGCAACGACATGCCGCAGACACACAGTTCACAACGTGACTGATCTACACACACGAGATTATTTTGAATGAAGCAGCCGTTGGCGTGTCTGTGGTCATCAGTGTTGCCATCGAGAGTACTGTAAATTGTAAGTGAAACGAGATATCAGCTGATGTCCGTCTTGAAGGCGCGTGTTAGCGCCGTAGCGCTTAGATAATTTGATTGCAATAAATATTGCAATTTGCGAGTGCGATATTTTAATTGTTCCACAGTGTAACATGTGGTACTTTCGGTGTTTTACGTAAAGTAAATCAGTACGACATAAGGAGTAGGTAATAATGATGTAATAGTTAAAAGCTGAAAGACAATGATTTTGAAATTAACTTCCTGTGTTCCTCGACTAATTTTCGTCCCAGCCTCTCAGCTCAAATAAAGTTTTCAATTTGAATCTCAAATCACAATCATAGGTACCAATAGGGGGTTCTTGAAGGCCTCCATCATAAATCTATGAATAGCTCCCCCCCCCCTGTAAAAAAAAATACGGAAGTTTTAACAGACTTTTTCTGGTAATGTCAGGCCAACATTTTCAGTGTTACCGCGCGCCAGATTTTTTTCTTACATTTGATGGACAGAACAGCCAAATTCCGATGGAAATTGTAATTAGTTATGTTAATGAATTCTATGAAGCTTCAATTTCATATACAACATGCGTAGAAACAGGGAAAATTAAAAAATTATAAGGCAGTAAGGAAGATGAAATTTCTGTGTTTGAAGAGTCCTCATTTTCACCTCAGTACGCAATGACCATAAATATATTGAGGAGACATGAATCATCAACAATAGGCAAATATACGAAACTTTTAAGGTATTAAACGTTAAAATACACCGAATAGCAGCAGAGTACTTTCCATATCAGTTCATAGATAGTACATCAAGCAGCAGCAAAAGCTTAATTTATTCAGCTTTGATACTATCCATCATTGCATCGTCATCAAAATCTTGCTTTAAACAGGACAGTTTCGAAATTTTACTGGATAAAAATGTTTGCTGCTTTAGCCATTATTCGAATGAGCACCAGAGCAATTTCAAACGGTTTCTTTTACAGACGCAAAAAGAAAGGTCAGCCGATAAAGAAAAAAGGATAGGTACATTTGATTCTGTACGTAAACTAGTATAACTTTCCTGGATTCCAGTATTGTACTTCATACTTCAGCAGTTCTTCGAAGTAGGTACATTTCTCATTAATCTCAATGAATAAAATAGTTTCCCCCCAATTTATTATGCTGAAAAGAAGCATTTTGTCAAGGTAATTCTAAGGTAGCAAGATAGTAAGATGCTGGCCCGGTGCAATTTCACAGTTCTGAAACACTATTGCTGGAATTGATAAGGTTATTACTCGGCTGCTATTTACTATAGGTATTTTATGTTTTGAATAGCTTGAAAGTTTCGTACATTTGTCTGTTGTTCGATGATTTATGTCTTCTTGACATATTTATAGCCATTGAGTATTAAGGTGAAAATGAGGACTCTTGAAGCATCGAAATTTCTTCTATACTAATAACATCATCATGTTTTCACTGTTGACTTTCTCTACGCACATGTTATATATTAAATTGACATTGAAATTTCGTTGATTTCATTAATATAAATAATTGAAATTAATGACAATGACAAATTAACATCACAATTTCCATCAGAAGTGGTCTGTGTTGTTCCCTGAATGTAAATAAAGAAAAATCTGGCGCGCAGCAACACTGAAAATTTTCCCGCAACGTCGGCTAGAGGAAGGTCTGGTCTATAACGAAAGAATTTTCAGCATTATTTTGAGCAACACGGTCGTATTTCACTATTTCCTACAGTTCGATATATTTTTAACACCTACAGAAAGCGCAGAATTTAATGGAAGCTAGGGGCAGCAAGGAGATAATAAGGTTACTTTCTGAGTAGGTGTTAAATTAATTTCGTAACAGAGCCAATGTAATGTACACGGACGTACCGAAGATTTTTTCCTGGAGGGGAGGAGAGGAGGAGAGGGTAAAAACTGTTAAAGTCTCAACTGACTCAACTCAGGAGAATTCCCAAGTATCAAAGCAAAAAAAAAAAAACCTTTTGACCTGTTGTTTTTTTCCAGGGTTTCTACCAAATTTGAATTTCGAAAATCTATGACTTTATATGGCCCGAAACCGGAACGAAGGCTGATCCGCTGTTGCTTCAAAACACTGTTGAACTACCCTCCCCCCATAAAAAGAATAACCATGGATGTTATTTTGCAGCTGTTCTAATGCTGAATCTAAAGAGCTGAGAGCTGTCTAAATTTTAATTGTTAGAATGTTTTCAAAGCGCGACAGCATGCAGTAAAACAACGAAAATTTACACAGTATAACCTTTTGTTAGATGATTGGAGTGGCCCCATTTGCCAGAGGCACACTGACATCTTATTGGTGAGCCTTTCAATCTGTGGCTTGTTACATACTGCCTCACTTAGCACTATTTTATTCATATACTGTAATATATTATAGAGCATCACAAAATTTTGAAGAATTACAGAAATTCTAGTTTAATAAAAAATAAAATGTATAACAAAAAGCAATATTGAAAGTTGAACAAAGAAATAATTGCAACAACATAATTTTAAAAATAATAACAAACACTTGTTTGGTTCCAGATCAACTTATTTCTAAAGGTAACTAAAAGTTGACCAATTTAAATATTCGACTTTAAAAATATTTGGTTTCACTTATTTATTAAATGTGTCTCATTTGGTGAATTTAGATAACTTTTTTTCTCCTTCTTCTAATATTTATATGCCTTTGACTGAAAATATGAGACTTTATATGACCACTTTTCAAATATAGCACTTTATTTATATGACTTTATATGACCGGTAGAAACTATGTTTTCCAACTGACTCAACTCAAAATTCCCAAGTATCAATGCAAAAGAAGAAAAACCTTTTGACTTATTGGGTTTTTCTAACTCGTCTGACTGAAATGGTAAATTTTCCCAACTGCTGAGTGAAAAATTCCTACGAGGGGAGGGGGAGGCCCCCACTATCGGTACGTCCCAGTCAATGTATGCAATACGTCGCAATCAATAACTTCAGTTTCTGATGCTACACGATTATGGGAATCAGGGGCGAAACCAGAACTTTTTTTAGTGGCGACTAGAATTTGGAAGAAAAAAAAGAAACTTACGTACGGGTGAAAGCTCGATTTGGTACCCAGCGATTTTCATGAGCTGTAAATTTGTACGAACCTAAGACGCAACGTAACAGCATCAGGCCATCGGCATTAATTTTCTTTCGTTTCAATACTGATTTTGAAAAAAAAGTCTGAAGAATTTTGGAAGGGACTGTACAGCCTTCTAGCCCCCTCCTTGGTTGCGCGCCCTTGATGGAAATATCTGGCAACCTTATGCACTGCGAGCAAGTCTGCAGGGCGAATGTCATCCAACTCGAAGGGTGCTGGGACACCACTATTTTCCAAATTGCATGTAAACGGGAAATTATTGAAAAAATCATCGGAATAGTTGTTTTCTTTTAGATTTTGAATATTTTATTCAGAATTTCAATCTGGCCTCGACTTCAGTTTTCAAAATTCAAGTTTTGGACTTAGAATTAGCTAAAAAAAATCCAGGTGAAAAATGAAAACCAAGTAATGCATCAAAATATGGATTTCGCGGTCGCTGATCCGGAACATTCATTCCTTCAGATTTTTATTCCAGACAATTCAGGCATTAATTTTAAACTTAAGGCGTGAAAAATCTAGATTAAGGTCCGATTAAAGTCAATATAGGCGAAAAGGAAGCATTGTGTCCCCAAAAAATTATTCTGGTCAGAACTGACAATTTCACCAGGATCAGTTGGCAAAATATTAAAAAGTGAAGAATATTTTATTCTTCTTCTCAGCTGAAATTTGGAACCAAGTTGACTAAATTTACTACTTTTCTAAATCTGGCCCACCCCAGATCGCTTGTGTTATATTCCTAACAGATGCAGAACCCGAGTGAATATTAATTTGTACTCAGTAACCTCGTAAAAATTGTGTTTTAGTTTGCTCAGTTTTCCCAGTCATTAGATATTTTTGAGGAGAGGGGGTGAAATTTGTATTTTGGAGTCTTAAATCAGGACTGTTCAAGAATCTAATTAGGCATTTCAAATCTTATAATTGCGTCTTCGACCATGAAATGCGGGTCAAAATTATTCCAGACTCCTTCCTTCATTCAGCTAATCCTTCAATCACGTAAATGTAAAATGAGTAAGCAGATACAATAATTGAACAAATTTTTACTGCAAAACAAAACATTATAAATTAATAATAATAATTTAAAAAAAAAAAAAATTGAAAAATTATCATAAAATGGGGTGACTTTGATTATTTTGAATCACGAGACCTCACAGAGACACGATAACACACACACAAACATGTTGAGTAGGGTCGATATTAAATATTGATTATATTGTGTACATCAGACAAAGGCTGTAACGAAGGTAAGGTACCATCGTAACCGACGTTTGAAAAATCAAGAAATAATGATGATACTGTTTGTCAAATAGCGCATTTTCAAAAAGTTGAAGTTCTGAAAGCTTAAGGTAATTCTAGGAAATGTTTCGTGAAGACAATTTCGCACCTAAGAAGAAAGGCCGACATAAGAAGCAAGTCCCACATTTTGAAACTGGAATTGAAGAAGACGAACCTGCGTCAACAAGGGAAAACATCCAAGAGCAGGATGATAATCAACCAAACATAATCCAGAAAAAGATATCGCTGTAAATGATTTTGTTGCAGTCATGTATAATGAACGGAAATATCCCGTCAAAGTACTCGCACTTACAGAAGACAGAGCAGAAATCAGTAGCATGGTAAAGAGCAAGTCAGTATGAAAGGGCCCGAATCCACCAGACTAGTACCCGTACGAGGACATCGGAAAAATTGCCCCTCCTATTATCAGAAATAAACGTGACGGATTTTACAGAGCACCTGAAGTTCTTGAACAACTTTTTTATTTTTTTCTTTCGTTTTTTGCAAGTAATAAAGGTACCCAGTAGCCGGCCAGCTGTCCCATCTGATGTCGAACCTAAGGGGGCCCAGAAAGCAGCGACGTAGGATGTACGTGAACGTCATCTTGTCGGTCCTCCTATACGGGGCGCCAGTATTCGCCGATGCATACAGGAGAGCAGAGATGGAGAAGATCCAGCGAAAAGCCGCGATGAGGTGTGTCAGTGCGTACCGCACTGTTTCTTCGGATGCAGTAGGCGTGTTAGCGCGTATACCGCCGATCGAATTCAACGTCGGCGAACTAGCGGATGTATATGGTGCGAAGAAAAAAGCGAAGACGAAACGGGAGGCACTTCCGGTCAAACGAGTCATCCAGCAGGACACGCTTCGGAAGTGGAAGGACGTCACGCCCATTCGACCAAGGGCGAGTGGACCCGAGCGCTGATACGCGACCTCGACGGAGGGGGAGGAAAAACGCATGGAGCGCTTAACTTCCACCTTACCCAAGTATTGATTGAGTGGCCACGGGTGCTTCGGCACGTACCTACATCGGATGTCGATAGCGCCGAGCTTCGTGTGCGCGCACTGTGATCGAGGGGCGGAGGACACACCTTGGCACACCCTGTTCGAGTGTGAGGCCTGGGAGCAGGAGAGGCGCGGGACGGCCACAACAACGATCGATCCCGGCGGCGACCATGAAGAAGAAGAAGACGACGACGACGTCGGCGTGATCAGCCGTCTCGCGTCGGACACCCTGGTTCCGGAGATGATGAAGAACGGAAGTAGTTAGGACCGGGTGTCGGCCTTTGTCTCGGCCATCATGAAGAAGAAGATGCAGACGGAGTGGTCGAGACAGAGGGCCGGCGATTCACCAAGCTCGGCCCACACCATCGAACAGGAGGAGAACTCTGTATCATCCTAGGAAGAGCTGCTGCAGCCACACTGCGGACCCACCGGCAGGGCTCACCCGAAATTTCCAGGCGGGCGCTCAGGGAGTGCTGCGGACCTCGGTCAGAAGGGAACCCTATGGTGGCCCTGGTAGGATGCACACAGCGTTCCGGCACGTAGAAATTGGGGCTCGGGCCCGGCCCCAAGGCGTCCCTCCGGTCACTGACGCGATACTCGAAAGGGTAGTTCCTGTGGCCGGGGGTGCGGCGTCATAGGGGCCACTTTGGCATGCGTGCATCGCCATACGTCCCACCACACTATCCAAGTAATAAAGGTACCTGGTTCCCCTCATCATTTTGCATAAATTTTACTTCGATATCAAAGTGACCCCAACCTGTTGGGTCACTTTGATTGCATTTCCGATCACTCTCGTTGAATTAAATACATTCCATCGAATTCAAGGTCTCACAATGATTATCGGAAAATAGAGACTGTATGCCATCTATAGGCCACCGTTCGAAATGTTTACTCTTCCTTCCTTCCTATACAATGCGCTGTAAAGTGAACGCACATTATTTCGAAATCAAAGTTACCCCATTTGACGGTAATACAAAACATCACTATTTTAGAATCCGTTTAAAACACGAAGTATAATAACACAACAGTCATTGGAAATTGGATCATCTTCCAGAGTAGGATTCTACACTATTCCTTTTTTCCTCAATTAAAAATAACACAAGATCCGAGAAATATACGATGCAAAATATCAAATAGGATACAGGAACCAAATAAAATAAGTAAGACTAATAGTTACGTTGTATAACCCTTATTCGAAGGCAGCAGAATCACTTTATGGAGACGAGAGGGCGGACTAGTAGTTTTCAATCCACTTACAAATTCACAATAAGTACGGAAGAGATCACGATTACGTTGACACAATGTAAGTTTCCCATTGGGCTTTATGACTGTGAGGAGTAGGGTTTCTTACAGAGCTGCAAAAGTTACCGATGACTAGAGGTAGTTACTGGTAACGGTGATCATTAATTTGCCGTTTAATTTGAAAATGTAACTATAAGCTGTTCATAATGTCCTGAGAAAGAGACCTAAAACTGTTTCAATTCAGTCTGGTACCTATCTTCCCAAGACATGGTAAAATGGATTTAGTGAGTCAGCGACACTTTCAATTACATTTTCCGATTTCTACTTCATAAGGCAGTGATAACGGAAATACAGATAACTCCAGTCCAAAGAGCTTAAGAGGATAAATAATTGAATGCGTCCATTGATAAAGGGACTAAGTACGAAAATAACGTTTTGAGAAACAAGCGCTTGAAAGTTTGAGCTTATATCTAGTAATCGAATAATGATTATTTGGGTAATAATTAATATTATATTATGAAGTTGGAAGTCCCATTATGCAATCTTAAAGTATGAAGAGCTGAGGTCAAATGTAGGCGGAGATATAGATTGAGAAGTGTGACGGAAAGTTAGGCCCTTTTTCCTTGGATTACTTTTTCTACTTCTTTTTCAATAGAAAACGAACACTGAAAAAGAATAAAGAAAGAATTGAAGCCGATTGATGCATCGTGAAGAGCCAACCTCGAAATTGTGAGAGACGGTAAAAACATACTATCACACAAAATGGAGCGAAAACGCGGTGACCCAGACTGCCTTCGGTTTGCTATGGAAGATTTCAAGAACACAAAAAGGCTAGTTGATAGAGCTAAATACCCATACATGCTTTGAAGTCAATATATTATTGATGAAAAATAAATAATAACTTTGAATAAAACACAAAACCTGAACTATAATCACCGATATCGCGAAGTTCACTCTATTATTTTTCAGAGCAGTTATGTTTGGTCCCCTGTTGCGGCTGTTTGGCACTAGATAGCGCTGTAATGTGAGGTGTTCTATAGTGTTCTTGACCTGCCGAATCGAACTACATCATTTATTGAAAAAGGGCCGAAGTGAACTTAGGCCCTTTTTCTATGGACCCATTCATTACCAATGATCTTGTTAATGGGGCTGTAGGGCATTTAAAGAAAATTGATTATTCCAATGAAGAAACTAAATAAACTGTTACAGAAATCTGAATACAATTCAAAAATGAATTTATTGTTCAAAAAGCTCGAGACTAATACATGGTGAAAATAAATTAGGCATAACATTCACCACTAATTACAGATTTAGCAGCACCTCGTCTCGATGTTCGCGTTATTAATATTTTTCTGTTTTCAATTTTTTGTATTACGGATACGAGTAAGCGGGCTACACGATGCGTCCAACGTTTGTGCCAACATTTGCATTCTGACATTGGCCCAACACTGGAATCAGTGCTGGACGGCGTTCGGCTATACGGTGAGGCAAATATTGGGTCTAAGATTGTTTAGCCGTGTGCAGAATGTCTCGCGATGTCAGTTCAAACGTTGAAAGCATCCTTTGAAGCGGAAGAAAAGACCGACAGACAGGCCAACATTTGATGCTGGCCATTCGTCGTTCAATATCTGTGCTACGGCTACACATGATGCATCACATCCTTCCAGTGTTCAACGCTGGAAGTCTTGGACGCCTCGTGCAGCCTTGGTTTGATACTAACAAGGTAGGTAAACTGAATCTATTCCATGTGATTATACGTCAGTCAATAAAAAATAATTAATTGCACGCTAAATAGTTTTCTTACTTTTACACCCGTATTTAGATTAAAACCGGTGTGATAATTTTTGGCGAGTTGAACAGACGACTGATTTACTGGGTTCCGAAACCTCGCTAACGGCCTTCAGTAACCAGAGCAACACACTCCGAAATCCATGCACTTTTAATGGAGGCAACAAAGACATCAATAATGGAAATCTCGTCTGAGCCTCCAGATCTGACTGAGATCAGTCCGAATATCCGGGCGGATGAGATTGCCCGGTTGGAGGAAAATGAAGGAGGTACAGATAGTACAAATCTCAACTCAGCAATTAAGCATCCGGATGGATGAGATTGCTGGCTGGAGGAAAATAAAGTAGGCTCAGATAGCAATCTCAATTCAACGACTTTAGGCATGTTATGAAGAAATATAAGGTTGTCGCCAAGTTTCTCCATAAAAGGACTGCTGCCTGGTCACTTTCCATAAAATCGGTTCTAACCCGATGGAACTGGGTTTACAACATACGTTGTCAAATCAAGCCATATTCTAACCTTCATCGAATCCCACATACAGATTGCTGCGAAAATTTAATATTATTTCAAGTTGGCTATACTGATATGGCAGTTTTTAGAGGTGAACTCTCAACTGGGGCGTATTTTTGCATTCTACCATTCCTTGTAATTCTACACGTAAGTAGCGTAGCACTACTAAATGCGCATTCGAATCAACAGTCTTCAGGTCCTTTCGCCAACTTCCCTTTCCAAATCTTCACAAAAGCAGAATAGCCCAGAACTAGTTTTTGGTTCATCGAACAATATTCTCGATATTTTTCGTACAATTTTCGCTTAAAAATAGGTGGCTGTGACACGATAGAATAATTCGACTGAGAAAATTGCGACCCGTGTTCATCCAAGTAATTTCTAATGAACAAAACCACCTCTTCGACATCGACATTCTTCAGCGTGTTGCCGTGCATCTGCGGCACCAACCCATCATTCAGATACATTTTCTTCACTCTTTTGAATTTCTTTTGCGAGATGTTGTAGGCGAAGTAGTACATCTTCGAGCACACATCAAAACCTTTCAACATAAAACGAGTACGAGACCGCTTGCGATCCATTCGCAATTTCTTTTTAGTACTATGTATCAAAGGTCCCGTTGCACAGAAGGAAGCCACATGTCCTAGCATCAGTATATCCAACAAATTGATATGGCCTTTCCAACAGTCCAGAGCACGGCTTTGGGCACGGAATTCTACTAAATCAGCGACGCTGAACATACTACTGCACGGTTTACCTTCACTGATCCTACATCCGCAAGTTTTGTGCAGAAAGTCGACGACCGACGCGACCTGAGCATCTGCTGAGTCGGCAGTCATTGGTAACCGCGATGTCTCCGCATCGGCTGGACTGGTTTCGAGATCACTTTCACTGGAAGATTCCTACGAAGGAAGACGAATTCGTTACTCGTGTCATTTAACGAAGCTTTCGCAACATATTATAGTAACTACTAACTACGTTGATAGATTGGAGGCCTACAAATATACCGGTGTAATGAAGTTGATACCCGGGATTTAGTTTTCTCTGCAGTTATAAATACATTTGGTCCTCGGAAGAGGGGTAAGGGCAAATTTTTCAACATACTCTCTGTTAGGTTATTCTGAACACGACTTTATGTAGTCGATGGTTTTAAAGCGCAATTTTTCAGTTAAGAGCCATTTGCCATCAGGCTACTTACACCTACAATGGAAAATTAACTCCAGAGTTAAACAACACTAGTTTTATTATATCTCAGGTTTTACTTTGCAGACAGTTGTACAATGATGGGTAGCTCTCACGAGGTACCTAACCCAGGCGTGAGTCTACCTGATTGTGTTACTGGAGGCGCAAAAACAATCCCACAGATATACCGCCATTTTGTTTCATCTCTGAATTTTTCTAAAATTACAAAGTCAATTTTCATTAAAGGTACCGTAAATTTACGGACTATTAACTGAGAGCGAGCAAATGAAAAGGACAAATCGATTTAGGCCCGTTTAGAGGTTATAGTTGGATGGGAATCCCTGAAACTTCTTCTTTCTAACACCACAAACCGCAGAGCACTAGCTATCGGACTCTCTGAACTACAGCCATTGCAGCCACGTGAAATTATCATATCATACCCATTTTTTTAGTTCCTCCTTTTTGTACACCTTTTTATCGCGTTAGTTAGTTCGGCATTTTCTGTTCTTTTTTACATGTTACCTTTATTGCGGTGATATTAGATAATAGTAGTTAATGAATATTGCCGTTGTGGTTGTGCAAACGAAAGTGAGCCCAAATGTGCAACACAAAATTTATGCTAAAATGAAACAAAATCCAGTCAAGAAGCATCGGATAGGGAGTTTGAACGTTAGAACACTAAAAAGTCAGATAAAGCTATAGGAAATCGAAGATGCATTGGAAAAATCTAATATCGAAGTACTGGGTTTGTCCAAAATCAGGAGAAACGGTGAAAGCATCTTAGACAAAAAACCAAAACTTGTTCTGCTAGAAAGGCGACTCATCGGGTCAAAAAGGGGTCGGGTTTCTAATTTCAAAAAATATCAAACAAAAAGGTATCGAGTTTAAGGATATCTCAGAAAGAATAGCTCTAGCAAAATTTCAGTTTAAGGGTAACTCTACATCGACCTTAGTGCAGGTTTATGCTCCATCTGTCCAGGTAGAAGAAACACAAATAAAATCATTCTATAACGAATTATCAGATACAATTATCGAGTATAAAAATACGTTAAAAATAGGCTGATAATACTTGGGGAGTTTGATAGCCACATCGGAAGTCGATTACCGGGGGGAAGAGAGAGAGAATCATATGACCATACACATACGGAAACAGAAACCAGAGGGGGGAGAGACTGCCCGAATTGTGCAAAGTAAACAACTTGAAAGTAATAAACACAGATTCAAAAAGAAAATGAGCAGAAGATGGATTTGGATCTAAACAAATCAAAATGTCAAAAACCAAATCAATGATATTCTAGTGCTACAAAAATTAGAAATTATTCAAAATTTCGACGTACAATCCAACTTTCATTTTCATTCTGACTACAGACTGATAAAATGCAAAATTAAAAGTGAAAAATTGAGGTAAAAAACCCATCTAAGCTAAAAGCAAATACAAGAATTCCAGAAGGTCTGAAAAAGGAATACGAACGGGCACTGAACAAGGAACTTTAAGAAAAACTGAAAATCACTCCGAAACGAAATTATTATAAAAACCATATCAGAGACAATCTACCAAATAATGGAAAACGATAACGATTCACCACTCTCTTCGACTAGAGAAATACCTCTGACTATATTGGATCTTATGCAGACAAGAAATAGACTGAAAAATATCAAAAAAAGTCATCTAACGAAAAAATTGAATTCGGCCTAATATGTAAGATGATAAAAAACCAATTGAAGTAAGCAAAAGAAGATAAGGATAACGAATTCATACAAAACATCCTACATCCGAAAGTACAAAAAAGGTCCAAAAAAATATGTTGGTGGGTAGAGACTGGACTAGTTATTTCACAAACGAAGAGGAAGCCAAGATTTACTCTAGATAAGAAATAAACGAACATGCATCAATTTTCTACAAAAAATTATACTCCGTACAGGATGGCGTTGGCTGCTCTCAACTAGATGTCCCTCTCGAACTGTCCAGCTTACCAGACAAAATTTTAGGTACGGATCAGAATGAGTCCGAATTCTTAATCGAGGAAGCCGAATGGGTTATAAAAGGTATAAAAAATGATAAAGCAGAAGGCACAAACTCCATATTATGCAACGAACAAATAAAGAAAGGGGGGAGGGGTTTAATCAAGGCCCTCGCCGCTTTGTTTAATCTCACCTTAAGAAAAGGGTAAGTCCCATCGAACTGGACATTCTTGGATATTTTACTGTTATTCAAAAAAGGGGATCGACATAAGATTGAAAATTATAGAACG
Organism: Acanthococcus lagerstroemiae; assembly: GCA_031841125.1. Taxonomy (NCBI): domain Eukaryota; kingdom Metazoa; phylum Arthropoda; class Insecta; order Hemiptera; family Eriococcidae; genus Acanthococcus; species Acanthococcus lagerstroemiae. Next base: position 5,956,680 of record CM063108.1, read on the forward strand.
ATTAGTTTATCTGCAACTATATCGAAAATTTTTCCAAAAATGTTAGAAAACAGAATCAGGAATATATTAATTAAGTCAGCAACCATCCGAGCCAGCGGGCTTTCGAAGGGGATATTCGACCATCGACCATTTATTTACCGTTAACATACTGATAGAAAAAAAGCACTGAATACCAACTGGATCTCTACCTCGCCTTTATTGACTTAAAAAAAAACTTTCGATACAGTAAAACATGAATTTACAGTAAAGACACTAACAGAACAGGGCATTCCAAAACAATTTGTATCAATTATCACAGATATGTACTCTAACCCGAAAGCAAGAATTATCACAGATGTAAAAGGTGATTATTTTGAAATAGGAAGATCCCTTATCACCAATAATCTTTATTGCAATCTTAGAAAAAATATTTAGACAACTAAACGGGGGGAAAGGGTTTAAAAATTAAGAAGGAACATTTAAACAATCTAAGACTGATATGGTGCTAATAGCGGACAAATTTAAATCTCTAAAAGAAATAAGGGAACTACATAACGAAAGCAAAAAGACTGGTCTGGAATTAAATTACACACACACACACACAAAAAGATTCACTCAAAATACTCAGAAGTAATTGTCGAAGGAAACTATATAGAAACTGTTGAGGACATAATTCATTTAGGTCAACTTATCTCCCTCGATGGCAGAACTACAAAAGAAGTCAGCAGAAAAATATCCCTCCGATGGAAAAAAGTTTGGATTTTAAAAACAATTATAAAAGACAAAAAAACCAAATATTCAACAGCTGCATTCTCCCTACCATAACATACGGAGCCCAAACGGGGACCCTATCAAACAAGATAGGAAATAAACTAAAAGTTACCCAAAATTCTATAGAACGTTCTATTTTAGGTATAAAAATCCGCGATACAATAAGACTTTCTGAAATAAAAACTCACTCAGAAACAACCTCGATATCTTGGAAGTGCAGAAAAAGATTTGGGACTGGGCCGGGCACGTATCGAGACTAAAAGATTGGCGCTGGACGGGGGGAGATGAGCACCTGGACCGCCAATAAAACAAGGCAAACAAAAGGCGAGGCGGAGAGACCCTACAGTCAACTTCTTGCAAAACAAACAGTTCAAGAGCGTGGCTCGCGATCGACTGGAGTGGCGGAGGCTAAGAGAGACCTTTGCCCAAAAGGACAGTAGTGTATAACATATCATGTTTTTACATTATTTCTAGTTAGTATTAGCTATTCTTGCTATTACGGTACGTACACGCCGCTAAATAAAGGTTCATTATTATTATTACTATTACATGTACTAGGGAAATATAAATAATGAACAAGCCAGAAATTATAATATGATGACTGGCGTTCAGTTGCAGGAAGTGAGCCAAATTCAGGATTCGGAGTAATATTAGATGATAACCGATTTATGAACGGCTGTTTATCAGCCTCAATTCTTTCACCGATTTCACCCATATGTGGCCAATTTTTTGCATGTCTGCATGAATGGGATGGTATACATGTCACGATCCACGAGAAAATGCATGGAAGCCATTCCAACACATCTCCAGCGATAGCGAGCATTAACAGAATACGAGACTCGACTGCATTTCACCAGATCAGTTTTGAAACGAACTAACACTACGTGAATCAATACTTGCAGACGACATTCACAATTCTCTCTGTTCATATTTTTACTCAAATTGGAATATTTTGAGTCGGCTGCTCTGCCCTCTCTTACAATAATTTCTGACTTCGTGAATATCTTGTAAGAGAAACAAGTAATACAGCTGGCAACAAATCACATCAACAACTTACACTCGACAGTAGTTTTGACTGAGAAGCTCCACAATTGACGTACTCCTGCCAATTAATAACTGCAGGTTGTTCAGTTTCGTTACAGTTTTCCCATTCGTTTTCAATCTTCGAGACACTGTCTTCCTAAATAACATAAATTGTATTTAATTATCGAAGTCGCTATATTTTTAAGTTTGCTACTTGATAAGTTGATCTGATTTTCACGAGAGCATAAATTGCTTGATGCGATGAAGAAAGAAAATAAAGAAAAAAAATGTGGAAAAGAATAATATTCCCTAAAAAGTTTACTTCTTTCACCGTGAGACCATCCTTTCATCTTCTTTTGAAACCTACATCTTCTATATGTAAGTAGGATATACGAAATTCCCTTCCAGTTATCACACTGCTTCGATTTTGATAGGATTTTTCAGTTTGACCAATTTAAATAACTTGTCATATTCCACGATTCAATTTCAATGGAATTCATTTCACAGCCGTAATCACACATTTTCGTTGTTATTTCCTGATTTAATCATGAAATGACAATGAATATCAAAATTTTACGCAACAGTCAAAATGGACGAAAAACTTTAAAAAATATATGAATAGGTGATGTAAGAAAGGTAAGTCAGAAAAAAAAGTGTATAAAATTTATTTACCACGGCTGTGAAGCGTCGAAAAATAAATATATGATGCGATCTGAGAAAAGGTACATATATAACTAAATTGCAAGAAATTTTCCATTTATGAAGATCATAGTTTCTATTTTGATGATGAAATCAATTTAGTAAATTAATTATTCGTTGAAAGCAAAAATTGCACACATATTTTCGATTTTTGCCGTTTTAGCAGACTGATGAGTGATGAAACTAATTTTGGAGCAAGAATTGAAGACATATCTGTAAAAAGGGCGTCCGTTCCATAAGAAATACATTGAACGGACGCCCTTTGTACAGATACGTCCACAATTATGACTATTTCGTATATTCCCGAACATGTAATGATAGACCACGTTCAATTCAGACACCCTCACATCATTTACTACGTTGACTCAAATAGAGGTTCCTGTTACAACTAGGGCTGGTAACTTCCGCGGAACAATTTCCATATTAAAACTATAACTGGATGCAGTTTCTTTCCCTTTAAAATCTTTTAGATTATGTCCTCATTCATGAACCACTATCACGGAATTCCATACTTACGTCACTGAGCAAGGTGGCTGATCCAACTTCTTCTTTGATGTTCGTATCGATGAAAACTTGTTCCATCGGCAGAAGATAATTACCCTATATCAACAAAAAATCATATGAAATTTTCTGATACTTGAAAAGTATACTTCTATCACGTATTCCAGTCAGCTTGATAATTTCAATGCATAGCTAGGACTAGTATAGACGCCTAGATCGAAGAATTAACCTCTTTCAAACTCCTAAACAGAAACAGAATCAAAAAATACATGATCGCAAGTACAATTTGTGGGCTGCAGCAGAACCGAACAATCAATTACACATCAGAAGAAACACCAAATCCAGTTTATCTGAATTAGTACTGAAAAACTTACATCAACAGCCTGTTCTTCATGAGACGTATTTTCAGATTCAGAGCATTCGTCATGATTCGTATCAAAGGCCATTTCTGACTTCATCAAAACGGGTTTCCGAAATTTATCCTGAAAAAGTATCGAGATCAGTTTAGTTACGTTGTGAAGATTAGGATGGTTCTAGGTTTCATTATTTATCAATACCGGATCAAACTACAGCATACTTTGATAAAATCATCGCATTTACATCTGGTCTACAAATAACAGTAAAAGTTATTTGATTTCAGAAAACCTTTGAAAATCTCAACTACTCTTAGACAAATGAATACGCAATATTCCATTCGAATTCGAGGACATGTATTCTTCTTCACAAGGGCCTCATTTTCTTCAGTATCACTTGATGATTTAATGTTGAACATTCAGATAGGTACATATTTCACGAGTTGAACTGCCTACTCCTTTTACAGTTCGGTTGGTTTAGAGGAAGAAAAACTCACTTGTATTGTATTGTTGAGGTCAGTACAATGAACTTCATCCTCCATTTCGTAGGTTTTGAATTCTACTTCCCGGTTTCAGTTCGTTCAATTTACATTGAATCTTCATGTGGCAGTTGGATTTGGAGCCGGGAGTGAAGAATTGAAATCGAATACGCTTCCTGTTGGTTTCTGGAGCGAAGATAGATAATTATTATTAAATACAACTCAAACTGGGTTGAAATATTATTCCTCATTAAGAGAGATAAGAGATATTCGATCGAGATGTAAATTAATAGGATGCCTGTTCGGCTTGTTCCCAATTCCTGGCCACATTGAGCTGGAAGGTTGCTAATAAGTAATTACGATTAAATACTTACATCAAGATGTTTTACGTTTTGATTTCGAAAGGATCGACAAAAGAATCGAAAAGTCTTCGAAATACTGAAAAAATGTCGAATGTGGTCTGTAGAGAAATACAAATACAAACATAAGATGATAAGAAACGAAACGAAATCACGAAAACATGCAAAGACCGGCTACCAGGCAGCACTGACTGAGTCGCCAATCATCAGTGATACCAGATTACACAATAGTAATAAAATTTCACTATAAAAGCCAAACGCGCTTTGTTGAAGTCAAATTAACAATTTATTATTAAATCATTCCTTAAATCACAGAAATTTTCAAAACAACATTACGCTAATTGGTAATTGCATTCCTCTATTTTGTTTATGTTATTTTCAGTTTGTTTGTTTGTTTGTTTGTTGTTTTTTAGGACAAAAACAAGAGGAAACATGGACTTCTTAACGTGAAACTATAGCGTCTATAGTGTTATCAAAAATCGAAAGATCAAAACTGAAACTTGATTGTTGAAATTTGGTGGGAATCCTCTTCATTCCGATGATTTAACAAAAAATATCCAAGAAAAAAGGATTTAACAGCAACAGAGTTTAGGTTCTGTTACTCCTTACTCGAAACTTATTTATAGGTATTTGCTTGCATGAGAAGCTTGAAGCTGGTTTCTGTGATTTTCACAGAATTTTAAGCAAGAGATCACAAAAAAATTTCGTGAGAAATGCAGAGTTGGACTGCTTAGCTAAGCCAAAGCTTTTAGCTGCTAACCAATCAATTTCGGCACAAGATTAGCTGGATGCGGTTCAGCTAGAGGGAATCAACTAACATTTGTAAACAAAATGAGTTATTACTTAATAGTATTGTTGGAAAGAGCGTAAAAAGTAGAATTTTTCAAAATTGGGCCCCCGATTCAAAAATGTGTACTCACGTTGAAAAAAGCTTATCAGTAAATGCTGTGTCATACTGTCATATAGTTTCTACATGGCTCTTGAACTTTGAATCGCCTGGTCTCAAAAAGCAGATTTCGCTAGTTGGTTCCCTCTTGCTGAATATTAGCGCCCAGCTAGCCACTTTAGCCATTACCTGTTAGCCGAAGCGAATCGTTTGGAAATGTCAGCTTTTAGCTAAGTTTTTAGCCCTTCCGACTGACTAAGAAGCCCTGATGCAGATGTGATAAATGATAAGTGAAAGCTGATAAGAGAAACTGGACGCTGTGAAGCAAAAACTGACCAAGCGACATCTATTGACATAATGAGTTATTGATATTGTTTGAAAGAGCGTGAAAAGTAGATTTTTTTGAAATTTAACGCTGTTAAGCGCAAGGGAACCAACTGGCATTTGTAAACAAAACGAGTTATTAGAATCATTGGAAAGAGCGTAAAGTAAAATTTTTCAAAATTGGGCCCCCGATTCAAAAATGTGTACTTACTCACGTTGAAAAAAGCTTATTAGTAAACACTATGTCATATAGTTTCTATACATGCCCGCCTAGAAATCGTGAGGCCAGCCCGAATTCTGGCATCGACGCCAAATATACCCTTGATTCTGGCGCAGATCGAGCACCAATCGGAAATTGGCGCTCGATTAGCGCCAGGCGTCATAGTCGGGCCAAATATATGCCGGCCCCAACTGGCCCAAAATTCCGGTAACAGCGCTTGCATGTACTTCAAATGGGAAGGCGCTAGCGCCAAACTGGCGTAAATTTGACGCTGACTCCATGATTTCCAGGCGGATGGCTCTTGAACTTCGATTCACGTGTTCTCAAAAACCAGATTTTGCTGGTTGGTTCCCTTACGCTTGACAGCGTACAATTGGGGTTTCCGATATATAATGCGTGTCCAAGTTGGAAAAAAGCTTATCAGTAAACGCCATGCCCGTAAACCAGCGTCATTCATTGGCTTTTAATATTACATTTTCTCAAACAACAGATTTTGCTGCTTAGTCAGTTTTTGCTGAACAGCGTCCATGTATGCTTGGCCAGAATGTTCAAATTCATACCTTTTAGCTTCTCTAGTGCGACAGTATAAACGAAAGGGAACTTTTTGAAAATACAAATTACTAATTCATTTCAATTCACTTTTCCTACTCATACAGGGTACCTAAGTGTGCAACACTTTCTGACCTTGTACTATCTCTCGTGTAACACCAAACAGTTCAGAAATTATTAAAAACGGGATATACATTTAATGTAGACGTAGGTACAAAGTACATGGTGAATATAAAATATGAAACATTTCGAGTAATACAGGTAAAAAATTAAATCGTCACAAACTTGACCAGTGACTTAGAAAATCAATTTAATAAAATAAAATCAACAGGAGATATACAGAACATTTCAAAATAATTATTATACTGCCTGGCGCATTAGGTACTTATTGGAACTTTCAGATTTTAATTCATCATCAGAATTGAGCATGGCACTATACAATTCAGAAGTATTAGAGCAATCATAGAAATCACATGCAAGAATTTCTTACAGTTAGACCATAATTTCGAAAGCATGTCATTTGTCGACTTCGAAAAATGGAAAAATTCTGCAGTCCTGGCGTACATACGTTTTATGCTGTTTATCAAGCGAATCAACTTTTCTTTCGTAACAGTCTGCAAATACCTAACGACGGTAAGAAACATGATTTTACCTTCGGTGAGAATAGAAAATTCGGTGTCGTAGAACATATCCTTCATCAACAATGAGTAAATTTCGTCTACCTGGTACTTCAGGAAGCTAGTATAGGTTACGTCGCAGTCACATTTCGAAATTAAATTCACCGCATCCGTGACGTCTTGCAGTCGATTTAGAAACGCATTCTTACACCTTACCGGATTCTTCACATCCAAAGAATCTATTATGGTGTCCACCTCGGCCGACAAATTGGTTTTCGGGTCAGCTACCAAGACAGAGTTTAGTAGCTCCGCAATCCTGATGTAGATGGGATCGTCGCACTCGTCTGCAGAAGCCGCCGGTACCTCATAAGTGACGTCAATCATGCTTGAGGTTCCCTGAGGAGGCATCATTTCGGGAATCGTCAGCAGCTCGTTCACTCGTACTTGCTTGTTATGCTCCGGTTTGAGTTGCTCGCAAATGTGGTCGATGCAATCGAAAAGATAGTTCTGGAAGGTACAAATTTCGCCGAAGTCGGTCAACAAAATCTCGTTGGCGAGTTCGACGAGTTTGTGGTACAGCCGATCGTCGGCCAGTCGAATGTAGTGGTCGGAGTGACGGAGGGATTCCAAAAATTGCAGCATGCAAATTACACCCAGCTCATTTTGGTTGTCGCAAAGGCAGGAGGCGAAGTTGACGCTAAACTCAACTTTCGGCTCGATGCTCTGCACGAGCAAGTTGATTATATCGAAACACAAACCAGACACAGCCGCCATCGAGATCGCGAAATTCACATGGCAGACGAAACGAAATAGAACGACTCTCCACAGAAGGTGGAATGACAAAACTAAACGTTAGGGAAAATACGAGTCGAATAACATGAAATAGTTGTGCATGACTGATAAGGAAACCAAAAAATTCTGAATAGAAGATAAGATACTCGAGCGTGTGTTTATGCAGCGGAGTATACATCCAATGTACAGATACGCTGTTGGTATACAATTTTGAATACAAAAGGTACCTAGGTATAATCTTTGCCTTACCCCAAGTTTATGATAGGATTGCTGTTAAACAATCAATATTGATTCGTTTTGTTGACTCACTTACGTGCTCTTAAATCAGCACTTTTTCGATGAGGGGCAAAGGTAATGTTTTCCAATCCTAGGATGCGACCATTCGATTTGATCAACTTATTACTATACCTACCTATATGGATGTTATAATCACGTTCGAGTTTGAAGAACGCGTTGGGCATGTGATGTAATGTAAATATGTAATTCTATTTTTACTATCATAAATAATACGAGCGGTCTAGAATAAAGAGCGATAGCCCGGTCAAAATTGGCCATATCAATCGAAGAACTGCGAATTATACCTAATAGGGACTGGAACTCTAAGTTATACTCATGTCAAGAAATACCTACTTAAAAATGTTATAATTCATGATCGTTGCAGACCCGTAACCAGCTCAAGTCTCTTGGTGGGGGAGGTGCGGCAAATTTCTTCTACATCATACATTCGCTTCTCAGTTTTCAAATATTGCAAATAAATTTAGTGACCAGAATCCTGTTACTGGGAGAAATGTGTTCTGATGTTAATATACCTATTTATCAACTTAGTAAAACGTATGTTTTTAGCAACAGTATAAAGGAAAAACAGAAAGGAGTAACGGAAATTGTCTAGGGAAGGCCAAAATTCGGTCAAGGGACAATGCCCCGATCTGCCTTCTGCCATCCCTCCTGGATACGGATCCGGATCTTTGGAATGAAAGTAAAATACTAAGTGTATTACTGAATCAGAAATTCAGAGTAATTTTGTTCTCGCATACACCTTGCATAGGCATCAGACATATATATGAACCTGTATTGTCAATTTGCAGCTGATAAAAGTGGCGTAGCCAGTCTACTTAGCATTCGAGGGGGCGATCTGGTCTTGACCAAAGGGAGAAGGGGTATGAAAGGGGGGGTGAAAATTAGAAAACCACTACTTGACGAAGCTGCTAGAAGGGGTCGAGACCCTCTCAACCTCTTCCCCGGCTGTCCCGGCTATGCTACTGGTTGATACCAAAAAAATATATGGAGATGTGAAATGTGTATACGATTGTTCCTATACGGAATCAGGGGCTGGCTCAAATTTTGCGCGGTCTCCATAAATCCCTCTAAATTCGGAGCCCCATCGCCCAAGGCCCTTTTTTCTAGAGAATATCAAGCAATCAAGAATGAAGACCCAGAGTGTGGCGTTTGATGTTCCATTTATCCGGGTTAGGTACCCCTGGACATATGGCCTGCATATTTGAATTCAAGTTTTTTAATTTTGTAGCAAACGCTTTTAGATCCGGTCAGTTGTTGGATATTTTTGATTTTTATTTTATCTTTTAGTCGAAAGTCCAAAATGCTTCTTAGCGTGGAATCATGTGTTTTTATTAACCGTTGTAATTGACTTTTGGTAAGGGACCATGTCTGGGCGCCGTACGTCGGTACAGAAAGCACACTCTCTAAGATTTTACATTTTAAAATTAAACAATTATGATAATGATGATCACGAAGAATAGAAAATTAAGAAATCATCTCCTCAATGATCCCTTTGTGGGCTGCGCACTTGGCAAATTCGAACATCCAGTCGGTGAAATGGGGGTAGTGGGGACCTTTTTTAAAAAAAAAAAAAAAAGAAATACGCTTAACGATGCAAGTATTCACGAAATACTATGTGAGGGGAGGCGGCAAACTTTGGTATTGCTGGATACAAGATACCTGGGAAAACCCAGAACAGCACTGTCTAAATACATACTTATACATATATATACATGCAGGGAATCCTTTTCACCTCCATACATAACGCAGATGCCCTCGCCTCCGCCAGAAAAAATTGGTTTAGAAGTGTATACTTTGTAATTTTAGAATCAGAGCATTGATGTCATAAGAGGCAACCTGAGAGGGGTAAGGATTTCTCAAAATTTATCACCGAGTGTATACATTATGTATATAGTCCCTTTCACCTCCGAACATAGTTTATACTTTTCGCCTCCTTTTGTATTTCTTTTTTACATAATTGGCCATTTTGGCCTCCAGTAACGTTGCCAATACTTTTGCAGCACATGTTTACGTCTCATCCTCCAGTGTGCGATAAGCAGGCTTGTTCGGACTCTTCGCGTACTTTTGCATTCCTGGGGCCTATTGTTTGAAATAAATATCTTTTCATTCAGGTATACTGCAATCGCATGTTGTCACTGAGTTGCAGCAGACACACATAATCATCATATTTCTCTCGTCACCGCATGAAATTCTTATAAATTCTACAAAGAAACATCGCCTTCTTGTCTGAAAGCAGGATGGGGGCAATGAAATTCGTCAGTGTATTTCTTTTCAGCACGTCTGTAGTTATTATATTTCAGGTTTCAGTTCAGACACCTGTTGTTTATTTTGTTCCAATTTTTTCTGTATACATGATGGTATGTACATTTTTTTCAAAGAGGATCTTTTTTCACCTCATTTTTGTATATAAAGCGACTTTTTCGCTTCATATATGGAGGCGAAAACAAAATGCTAAAAGTGAAAATCTGCAACTTCGTATTAGAATTTTCTGTGGAGTAGTTTCTTCTAACAATCTTGAACATGATCCCATGTTCTCGCGGGTATACGATGATATCTTTGCAGGGCGGCTTTTTCGCCTCTTTTTCATATATAAAGCGACGTTTTCACCTCATATACGGAGGCGAAAACGAAACTCTAAAGGTATATCTTTTCAGGGCGGCTTTTTCGCCTCTGTAAGTTTCTTATTATGTTATTCTTGAACCTCTTCCTCAGACTAAAGAAATTCATGTCCATTCCGAACTGTGTTATTTACAATGTCTTAGAGTATAGGGAAATGGTAAACCTGTGACCTTCTCGATCTTGATCATCATGTTCTCGCGGGTATATAATAATATCTTTGCAGGGCGGCTTTTTCGCCTCTTTTTCATACATAAAGCGACGTTTTCACCTCATATACGGAGGCGAAAACGAAATTCTAAAGGTATATCTTTGCAGGACAGCCTTCTCTCCTCTGTTTCATATACAGGGTTAGTTGGTTTTCCCTCCGCCATAGGAAAACTCCGTCAGGCTGAACAAAGTATGACTCAATGTGTTATCTTCCAAAATGTACAGTACGCTTTGTTATCGGGTGTAGGCGCGCTACATACTATTCGTGAATAGCGACAAAACCGATAACAGATCTTCAGCGTAATGGAGTTTTCCTATTGCGGAAGGAAAACTGACTAACCCTGTGTACAGCGACGTTTTTACCTCATAGACGGAGGTGAAAACGTAAGACACTGTATCTCAATAATTTAAGCTTCTACAGGCCAGCAGGTAACCCCCCTGGGCAAATTTTTGACTGGAGGCGAAAAAACCTACATACATCATCTATCAATTCGTGGTAAACTTTTCGATGCAGTAATTTCTACTTACAATCTTTAACAGCATGCGGGGTATATGATATACAATATTATATACATTTTTTATTTTTTTTAAAAAGAAGGTCTTTTTCGCCTCATTTTTGTACATAAAGCAACGTTTTCACCTCATATACGGAGGCGAAAACGAAATTTTAAAGGTATATTTTTGCAGGGCGGCTTTTTCGCCTCTTTTTCATATACAAGTACACAGCGACGTTTTCACCGCATATGAGTTGAAAATAAAGTCTCATTTAGATGTCAAAATCATGAAAGTCATGGCTTAGGACAGAACCAAAATTCAAATCTCAATCGAAAGTGGTCAATTCCATTGCTCCTCGGGTGGATTTCCTAAAAGCAGGGGACAGAAGCTAATATACAATTTGTGTGATTTGAGTTTTCGGGTACCAAGATTTTCGTATGTACCACTTCCCCTGTACAAAAAATTAAATGTTAGGTTGATGAATATTAGCCCCCCTCTCCACAGTTGAGTTGGAGGCTCAGAATTGGGGGCAAAAATTTGTGTACAAATTATGTGATTTGCGTATTTTCCTCCCCAGATTTCTGTACCCTTCCCTGCCTCATTCAATCATGGATCTCCCTCGAACATTTACATCATATTCTTTCCTACCCTCTCCCCTAGCACTTGCTCCTCACCATACCAAACAAGAGTGTGGCAACCCATACTGTGGGCCCAAAATCAAAACTCAGCTGTACCCCACACGCCATTTTCGTTCATTTCTTCTCTGTCCTTCTTCTTCTACCTATCTTTTCATCTCTCAGTGTACTGCTCTACAAGGGTGAAACACAAATGAAAAAAAAATGGAAGCATAATCAAACACAAACAAAGCATACCAAATTGTCGCCATTAAAAGTCAAAATTCAGTTGAGGGGGTTGAGCAGTAGACATTCACTCAAACTTAAAAATGCTGTGGTAGAAGAGCTAGAATTTCCCCAGCCACCCTTCCTAATTGTGGCCGATGAGTGGGGGCACAAACAAAATAAATGGAAGCACAAATGAAAAAAAAAAAGACATACATATTTTGCACTCAAAACTAAGAGGTGAGGAAGGCTGGGGAAATGCACCTTTCCATTTTCCATTTTGTTTGTTGGGTTCCATATCTGCAATTCAATCCCCACCCCTCTGGTTTATGACTTTAATCTTCTTTCAGAGAGCCTACACCTACTCCCTTTCTCAGGGACCTTCTACTGCGTCTATCCCTCGGATCATCTGTAATCCAATTTCCATCTCCTAGGTCCACCACTTCATTTTTTTCCTATTTTTTTCAGAACATCAACAATGTTTCCTGACACAAACTGATGAGCAAGTTAGCGCTAAGTGAAGTAGCAACATGCGAGGAAACCAAGAAATGTTTGGGTAGGGCCTATTTCTCCTTTTCCTGTTTTTTACTTCTGTCTGAGGCCAGGGTCCTTTGGGGGGGGGGGTGTCAGACCGACCCCTCAGAAACCAATCAAATATTTTTATTTCTTTTTTGTTTTTGGCCAGGCTAAACTCTGATGTCAAAAATATTTGAAAAAAACAGTAAAATTGACAATTTTGGCCTAAGACTCTCCCTTGGTATGTATACAGCCCTACAATCTGAATGCATAATAGAATCATTCGAAATAAAAACAATATAGTGCTCCTATACCGCCTGAGAGTATTAATATGTGAAGGGAACATTTCACCTCCAGGCATACAAGCAAGAAGGAAACCTCCGAGTTTAATATTAATTCAATCACTAATGCGTTGTTGCCGCGAATCGGAGGCGAAAGCGCTCAGTTATGTTTGAAGGTGAAAAAGCCTCATTATATGATTTACAAGTGACACTAGCGCTGTCTGGTGAGAGGTACCATGCACTAAAATGTATATGTCTGATGTATGTGGGTTTTTTCGCCTCCAGCCAAAAATTTGCCCAGGGGATTGCCTAGCCGGTAGAAGCCTAAATTATCGAGATACAGTGCCTTACGTTTTCACCTCCGATTTTTCGTTTTCGCCTCCGTATATGAGGTGAAAACGTCGCTTTATATATGAAAAAGAGGCGAAAAAGCCGTCCTGCATATATATGTATAGGTGTGTGTATATAGGGGAAAGAGTTCCAACATGACACAGTTTAAATTTCTCAGCCGCTAAATGTCATTTTAGCTTGAAACATGAATAAGTAGATTACCTATGCATGTTTGGCAACTCGGTGATCTTCCACAGGAGCTGGTAAGCTGTACTCACGACTACGAAGATTTATTTGTCATTCTATTGAGCGCAGAATGATGTACTTATTTTGGTGAATACTTCATCTATTCGGTTATATAGACAAGTCGGTTTTAATTTATGAAGTATCCGGGTGTGCTCTAGATGCCTAGATGCCATAATGAGAATCATTATAATTTTGCAGAAAAGGACGCGGTTATCAACGCAAAACTAATAGTGGACAGTTCAGCAAAGTTACAGTTATCGAAAAACAGTATTCGTATCGGGAAGCTGCGCATATCAATTTCATAAGATAAATTTTAAAACCCTCAGTTCATAAGACTTTTGCAGCCGAAAAAAGAAAACTCTACCACTTGAATTCAATGTAACAAAATATAATATCTACTGAAATATAACATTATTATTTGACAAAAATAAAATTTCACCTCTCTTCTGGTTATGTGTCACCTTGGACACAGAGATAGTGTCATAAACCTCACCATGGTTCCAAGATGACACAAATCCAAAAATTTGTATATTTTGTGTCCGGACGTCCAGTAAGTTTTTAAGTTGCATATAATTTTGAAGCTGAAGCAGTTACCTTCCAAACAGTGCAAGTTTTGAAATAATTGAATGATTCGGTGACGAGTTATAGGTCAAAGAACACACCGTATGTCATCTTGGACTCTTTCCACTTCTATTAAATCTGTGTGTTGCGATAGCTTGAGTTCAAATTAATTTACTGCAATGGACTTCATGTGAGAACTAAGGAACACGTCTAGTAGATGAAGCCTGTCTCTTTAGAAGACAGTCAACTGAATAAGAGGTCAGGTTTTAATCTGTCGCATTGAATGAAGGTAAAGTGATTTTTTGGACTGGTTGAAGATTGGAGCAATGTTTAATATTGTCACGTAAAATCTATTCTAGATGACTATGTAGGCTTTCTGAGAAAAGGAAAAGGCAAAGTTTATTTTAAAAGAAATGAAAAAAGAAATTGGGAAAATTTGCCAATTTAGGACCTGCCAGAATATGGTTTTACACATCTACAGAGAACTCTGCAATAAATGTTCATGCATCCAAGATCTACTTCTATGTATAACTTGATCAAAGTACAAAGTTCAGTATTTCAGGAGATAGTACAGCAAACGCGTGATTGTATCACGCGGAACTGGGAATATAACACTTTTTGTTTAAAATATAAAATCCTGGAGAACGAATACAAATTCAACAAAATGATTTTGCAGGCCACCTGTATCTGCCTATAGGATTAACTTGAGTGTTGGACGTTCAGTCGCTCCTGGCTGGAATGCCAATATCGACTGCTTCCTTGGGTTGAAATTAGGAATTCATTGTGAGGGGAAACAGCAACTCGGGACAGATTTTGAATTTTTTAACCCTCAGGGTCACGCTGTCTTGAGGTTCTAAAATACAATCTTGAGATATAGGTATGCAAGGCCTCCGCATCTTTCCTTATTCTATGTTTTTGGCCTATTTAACATTCAAGCGATCAAGTGATTTATTAATGGACAAACCATGTTTTCTCTTTAATTTGAAAAAAAAAAGAAGATTCTTTCTTTTAATATTTGCGGTATCACTTCTTGACCCGGGGTCTCCTCTTAAAACCACAATTAGGAACGAGTGTTATAACTGACATTGGTGAATTCGAAAGCTATTCGACAAATCTGGCCCTGAAAATATATTTATCTTCTTTGTACTTCAAATTGAAATAGCTTCTCGCACATATTTGTCAGTCTTTTCCTTCGTTGCTTATTTTGTATTATGTACATTCGATGATGAAAAGGTTAAATGGATTGCTTAAGTTCTGTTTTCCAGAGAAACCATTCTAATAAAATAAGATTCGTACAATTTTTTTCTCTTTTTCTGCAGGCCCCATGAAGTGCGGAGTCTGAGTCGGGTAAGCGAGAGTACACTCCTTGTATTAAGTATAGCTATACAATATACAAGACTGTAAAGTACTTCGTGTTGCCAGTACCACTTCTGCAGGCATAAATTTAGAAATTCGCCATCTTCGATACTTCGCTCAGTATTACATTAACTTCGAAATAATGAGTATTTAGAGCTCTGTATACGAGTACTTCGTGTAAGTATACGATCGTCCGCCATTTTGACTTCAACCGGGCCCGTGGATGCCGAATCCATCTATGCGGAGCGTACCGCATAGTCAATTCGTCATTGACGGGCGCGGTTGGATTCAAAATGGCGGACGCTCGTACTCTCCTATCTAGTGATGGGCAGTATCGATACATTTATACATCGATGTTTTCGATACTTTGGAAATTGTGTATCGATGCATCGATACACCTTCTTTTTGAAAAATATATCGATGTATCGAGCGATACATCGATACATGGCCCACCACTACCTGCAATAACACATCTTTTAAAATACATCGATGTTTTCGATACTTTGGAAATTGTGTATCGATGCATCGATACACCTTCTTTATGGAAAATATATCGATGTATCGAGCGATGCATCGATACATCGCCCACCACTACTCCTATCTAGAGCTTCAGTACATTCAGTCGACAACCCAGAATAACTAAAGCATGAGACTGAATACCTGCATCCAGCTGGATTTATACACTCAAAATTCTATGACGAGATCCCTTCTCGGTATAAAAATAAAGGATAACATTAGCATAAAAACAATCAAAAATAAACTGCCAAGCGTAAGGAACTGCCTACAGACTATCAGAAATCTAAAATGGGGCTGGGCGGGCCACGTGGTATGTAGCTGCTTTAAAAAACAGATCAGTGAAGTCATACCAGAGTCAATTCGATTACTCATTTCATCTATTTCAAGTAGGTAGTTTCTATACGTAACAAAGAGGTGGCGAAACCAGGGAGCAGAGAGCGGCAGCTTCTCCTCCTGGCAAAATTTAGGACACTACTTCATCTTTTTGAAATTTTATATTTTTTGCGGGAACATTCGATTAGCCCGTTTGTCATTCAAGGAATAGTTAATAACTTACAGATTCGCTGATAACTGAAGGGGAAGATCGAAAGATCGTAGCCATGGGAGGCGTTCTGGGGGTTTAAACCTCTCACTTAGATAGCAGAAAAGCATTTTCTCCGCTTAAATTTGCTGAAAAGTAAAAACTTTTTGAGAAGCTTGTTTTCCAACTTTTCAATTTGAAACCCCCTCTTTTCCAATAGTCCAATGACGGTACTTGGAAAGCTGGTACGATTTAGACATCAAGCTGCAGATCAGCGGCTCTCATCTGTTCTGGCTCAAAATTCCAATAATACATACATCGGTAACAAGATGTATCCTTTTGTCATATTCTACACGACGGAACCTGGTTCTGAGCAACATTGCCACTGCTAGTAGTCACCTAATCGGCAAAATTAAAGCCAATTGACGAATTTGACAGGTCAGTTGTACATCAAAACGTCAATGTTGGTGAACTCCGCGTATTTCAAAGTAAAGGAGCACTCTGGCTGGTAAAATTTTACTCAAAATATCGAATTGTATCGTCAGTTTATTCATTCTAATGCCATGTCAAATTACTGACCACGTTTGCAGACCGGAAATTAATTCTATGTGAACGAAATAGCAACTTCGTTTCTATAGAATTAATTTTCATGTAATCTGTAGGTCATGTCGCATATATTAGTACACATAAGCTTGACATAATTCGTTTCGATATAACTAGAAATATTAAGCAGTCTGCCATCTTGCCAAAGATCTAAAAAAAAAACGGTTGAAATGAATTCATACGCAATTTGATGATAAGAAATAAATACTAGACATAGGTAGGTAATTACAACAAATTTAAAAAACATAACTAACCATAATTAAGCGTAGAACGCGATTTTAACGACTAAATTAACTATACAATCACAATTTCGTGAAGCGATGCCCCGAATTTAAAATATTATGTAAACTGGTTCTTCACGAATAATTCTTTTCTTGACGAGTTTTTTAGTTTCTTGAGCAAAGGATATCTATCCACTGATTACATTTAAACTGCGAACTCGGGAACACGTGACAAGTTCGAGTTAACATTCTTCCGTTTCGCTGGTTTCGCCGTCATCTCTTTTATTGTAACCCAAACTTGTCATTTCTGAAATGAAATAAAAAATAATCGACTAATGGACTTGAAAGTACAGTTTTTTCCTTCATGATTCGTTAGACCGGAACTGCTTTTATTTTAGTGACCAAGCTCATGTAACTGAGCACATGCACGTGTCAGAACTTGTTGCAGCCTTAATTTGGTGCTGGCAAAGGATGAACCAACAGTTATAAATCCAAAACCAAGGCCACAAAAAAAAAAAGAGATTAAAGAACTTCAGGGGCCCAAAAAAAACTCGTTAAATCAGATTAAATCCAAAACTGAATTAAGAATTCATGCAAAGAGCGCTCCGTTTTGAGTGAGCGCCAGCAGTCGTAGATACATTTGATTAAAATGAACATTCATCTACGCCACACGCTTCAACCTATTTGCTGGAGGACAACTGCTTTCTTTTTCTAATTTCTGGCACCATATCCAAGCAATAAATGGTCGGACAAGTTTGTTTTTTTTTTGGAGGGGGGGATGTTAACATCGAATAATTTGGCGGGTATAAATATTTTCATGAAATAGGTAAGAAATTTGGCCCGGTTGACTGTGGGAAGTCAGTAACATAACATTGAGATTTCAAAAAGGAGACGTCGAAGCTAAAAAATGTTCTAAAATTTCCTGACACAAAAAATCAAATAAGCCAACATTTTTCTCGAAAACTTTCACTCTAGTTGACAAAGCCATAGTGTCACGGCAAAAAAAAAAAAAAAAAAAAAACGTACTTCTGAAACAGTTCAAAGATTTAAAATACTAAATTAATAAAGACAACGAAGACACCGAAGATGGACTCCACTGGTACGCTGATAAAAACCTGACACCAAGTATGAAATTATCAGGTTGAAAAGAAGAGACCAATATTCGCACATAAGTATATTCATCTAAGGGGGAAAAAATGAGGAAAAGTTGAGGCAAACTCAGGGACGGATACAGAATATAATTTCAGGAGGAGGGGTGTGTGGTTCGAATGAAAAAGTTACAGACGAAACATAATAGCTCCAGGGCACAATAGACAGATACAGATATTTCGGGGGAGGGGAGGGGTCGCCCCCTCCGGTATCCGTCACTGAACAAACTAATCAACGCATCAGAAATCTATTTAAAAGTAAAATTACGAGTTAATTCATTCCAGGTGACTGAATGTAATCGGCGTCTGAACGGAGTTCCTTATCCTTATCAGTTCCATCCTTCTGATTCAGGCCCGTAGCTAACGCCAGTGCAACCAGGGCGATGCTCTCGTTGGCAAACGCGCCGCCCTGGCTAGCATAATGAAGTTTTATTGTACCCTCATGCCCTGGCACACACAAGGAGTTAGCTACGGACCTGTTCTGCTTCCTTAATTATGAGAAAAACTCCGCCTTGTCCTCCAAGAAAATATACGGACAGATTGCAGAAATTTCCGTTGTTTTAGCAAGTCATTCATTTTTCGTTTCCCTACCTGAATGATACAAACTTTGCTCCTTCTCTGTCGTTGAAAATCAAAAATCGATTTTTTGTCGACATTCAAAATCCGTCACTTCCAACATGATATTATGAATCTAAAATAGAATTCGATACAGAAGTCGAGTCACCATGCCGAGATCAACTTTGGCTAGAGTGGAAATTCATGCATAATTCTATCCGAAAGTCGATATCGACACGGTAATTCGATTCCTGTATAGAGTTCGACATCAAAGTTGATCACAAATTCGTGTCAAAAACGTGACAGATTTGGCGCACCGACCTGTACTTTGAGGATGTAAGAACAAGACATAAGACGGCCTTGTTTCTTCGCCATTATAACTGAGTTGAACCTTTCTTCCTTATTGACCCTGAGAAGGATGGCAAATTTTTGGTCCAGGAGGCATCGTTCTTTCC
This sequence comes from Acanthococcus lagerstroemiae, assembly GCA_031841125.1. NCBI lineage: Eukaryota > Metazoa > Arthropoda > Insecta > Hemiptera > Eriococcidae > Acanthococcus > Acanthococcus lagerstroemiae. The sequence goes on from CM063108.1 coordinate 5,975,997, forward strand.
CCTCTTTAGAGTAAGTCCTTGTTAAGTGACCGCTCTGGAGACTATATTCACCAATTCATGCACCTAGGCAATGTAATCAGCTCAAATAGAACCTAAAAATGCGATCCAGCGCCGCATAACGTGCGCCTCATCTCAACTCATGTCAAAATTCACAAGAAAAATCAAGATTTTTGGTTCGAATTCGTTCTTCGACATTTCTTCCTTCTTTACTGAAATTGTCGAGATCATTTTAGCGAACTTCTCAAGGTCGACTTAGCACCGTGTTTTTACCCGTTGAAATCAATACCGGTCGAGCTGTTCGACGTCAAAGTTTCGAAAAAAATGAACGAGTCAACAAAGCGTCACGCAATTCGGTTTCGGTAACATTTCCTAAAAACAAGACATAAAAGTAAAACAGCCTCATTCGACCATTTGCCGATGAGTTATGGCGCCAGAAGTAGAAAACAGAGAATTTTGTCCTGAATTTTTGCCAAGCAGTGTATTTAAGCACATCCGCGGTTGAGTTGCCATTTCGTCGCCTTCAAATTACCTTTAACAATTTGCGGATTACTGGAAAGATTCTTGAACCATTCGCGATACGGATAGTCTGGTCTGATACCGCCGTATCGTTTCGGAAGGTACTTAGGCTCGATAAAATTGTGTAACGATTCTACGTCATTACCGTGATTATGAATCTGTAACATTATAACAAGCGGCGTACATATACTCGGCTGAAATTTCTTACAGATTGTAAATTACACGACTTCGTTCAGTATAAAATATAATTTTCCTCGGATGTGCCGTTGAGAAACATACGAGACCAACGGCGAAGATTAATTAAAATGGATATCGACACGAGTGTTCTCCGCGAGAGCGGGCGCTGTCGTTAACGAATTTTAATAACACAGTATCTCTATATTATACATATTATTGCTAGTACACAAAGATCATGAAATGACTGAAAGATTCTAAGAGAAGATTTGCACCTTCGGTGTAACCAAGTAATATATAAACCTGCAAATGGACTGGCGTAGATCATGGCGGCTTACAACACGTGGTATTTGCAAACGTATAAGCAGAGTGTCATTATGCGCCACTCGGTAACCTAGAGGATTAATCGGGTTGCTACTGTAAACATTTCACAGGAATTCTTCAATTTGTATATATATACGAATCCGCGCCTCTGCCACAATAAACGACTCCACTATATAAGTTGAAAAGCAAAGAACTTACTAATTCGTAATATCTAGCGCTGAGAAACTGTTTGAATACGTTAAATACCATGTCGAAAACCCACGATGAGTTCACTATGTGTATGGCCACCGTTTTCATAGGAAAACTAACCTGAAACGTTCCAATAAGCAAAAGTTAGAAAACAATTTCGTAAGATATAGTCTATAGCTTTATTCGGATGGCTCAATCTTTATGACTATTCGTATTAGTCCAGTTATATTAGCAAATTGAGGTAGAAAAAAAAAGGAAGGCTGAAATTTGGCATACTAGTACCTCCTACTACCCTAAACAACACACTAAAAGTCGCCAGCCAGATGACGCTTGCATTTTTCTCTAGGGGGTAAAATGTGTGGCCCAAAACGGGATTTTCGTCAATATCTAGGTGAATATTGAATTTAGGCGAAAAAGCTTGAAATAAAATTTGTAGAACGCTAAGAAATACATAAATTATGTTCCATATAAAATCTTTGTGCGACGCTCAGTTCCTAAGATATTTGAAGGTAATGGTGTACATATTTTATAGGTTCATTATTATAGGTACACAATTTACGTTCCTACTGAAAACCAAATCCTTCTGCTACAGTACGTCGATGGAACATCTGGCCTGTATAACCCCCTCCTCTTTGCACGAGACCAGACCCCCCTGAACACAAGGCTAGCTACGCTACTGCGCACACATAGAACAGAAATCAATTGTTATTGTTTGACTGTACATCAGTGGCGTACCCAGGATTTTCCCAAGGGGGGAGGGGGCCGAAGTAAAATTTTCAAGGGAGAAAAAGTCGAAAATTGAGGTATTTCTAAAAATAGCCGATATTAGAGAACTATATTTTATGAAAATGAAGGTAAAATTACTGCTCGAGCAAGAATTTTTTGGAAAAACGTGTTTTAAAGGCGAAAAATTGTTCATTTTTGCATATTTTACATTCAATTTCAGGTGCCTGGGGGAGCATTCGCCCCTTCGCCCCTTTCCCCTTGGCTACGCCACTACTGTACATAAAAATATATAATGTGTTTCATGTATCAAAATATGAAAATATGAAATGCCTACAGCTACAAATATCGCAAACTGTCATAAGAACACGCATTATCAGTTTATTACTATAATTAAACTTCCAATTTTGTGCACAAGTTGACTCACGAAATATGCATCTACCATAAGGTAATCTACACCTGCTGTGACAATAAAGGATATCGCCCACCAGCCTAAGTATAAGAGGCGCGCTTCTTCTTTTGCATTTTTTTCTCTCTCTGCAACATGCAGTCATTAGTAAAACAAGTTTTCAAATTCCTTAAGTTCAATGAATGACATTTCCTAAAAATTTACAAATTATTTGAATGCATGTACCTGGCCCATTCAACCTGTTTCCGCGTAAAGTAGATATCTACAGCTGCAGCTTATAACAATAGACATTTGTGCACCCAAGTATTCGGACTGGGCAAATTGTAGGTTCGCTAGCATCGATTGAAGAAAAACTGATGAGGAAAAGGGGTCGAAAAGGGGGAGTTCAGCGCAACAGTTTATGGCAATTTTAATGTTTTTTTCAAAATATCTCGAGAGTGAATGCGGTTAACGGAAAACTGAAAAGAACATGCTTCGTAGCAAATGAAATTTCCTTTCAGATGAGCTAATTTTTATCGAAATCCGAGAGATTTTCTTTTTCCACATGAAAATAACATCGCATCGTTGTTATTGTTGTTGATTTAATTCGTTGTTGTTTTCCCGGTCCGAAGAATAGATCCACTTTTTACCATTAATAAAACCGATTAATTGACTTTTTGAATTCATTACTAAAACATCTGAATGATTTGCAGCAAAAAGTGTTTGTTTGTCAGTATTTTTGAGTTTGGCGGATGAACTATAAGTAGAGATACTACTGTAAGAGCTGGAGGGTTCGTACTTTCTGGATGAGGTTGAATAAATTGGGGAATGGTTTCAGGCTAAAAAAATTTCGGTACCTACCCTTAGTATTTAAATTGTACTTCTTCACATTATGTTAAAATTTGGTGCCTTCAGAAATTATTAGTGGGTTGAAAATCATACAAAATATGTCTACCATTACCTTCAAATATCTGAGGAACCAACTGTCGTACAAAAATTCAGTATGGGACATAATTTATCCATTTCTTAGTACTCCACATATTTTACTTCAAACTTTTTTGCCTATATTTAATATTCAACGAAATATTGACGAAAAACCGTTTTGCGCCACACATTTTACCCCCAAGGGGAAAACGGAAGCGTCATTTGGCTGGCGACTTTTAGTATGTTGTTTGGGGTAATAAGAGGTACCAGTACATCAAATTTCAGTTTGCCCCAAATTTTTCCCAACTTTGATCATTTTTTCATCTAATATGACTGGACTATATCTACATGTGCTGCTCTTAAACAACCTATATATGACTTCATTTGAAGCTGAAATGTATTTCAATTCAACGGCATTATGTTTACCTATGTAAATACACGGGGAATACCCCCCCCCCCACATATACACACAGGGACGCAATTTCGAAATAGTATTCACACACATTAAATCTAATCCCGATGCGCAAAATCCCACCAGTCAAGTTACCCCGATAACTAAAGGGGAACAAGGGTAATCTGAGGGTAACCGAGGGTAACAAATGGGTAACTTTTCCGCAGCGGGTAACTAGAAGGTAACTAATTGCGTAGTATCTCGCCAGTTACCCGGGTAACTAAAGGGGAACACGAGTAATCTGAGAGTAACCCGAGGGTAACAAATGGGTAACTTTTCCGCGGGTAACTGGGTAACTAAAGGGTAACTGATTGCGCATCGGGATGGTACTGCTAGTAAAATCGGTTCGGTTGGAGTTACATCTTCAAGCTGATTAAGAATCAGACACAGCCCATGTATGAATAGTCAAAGATCCTATTGCAAGACAGTGGTCTAGTCACATTCTGGTTAGCACAATTTGGCACTATACTATTAAGCACCACCAATTAGGGTTTATGTGAAACCAAGTGACGGATTAAGCTAACCGAAATACGACTCTACTACTTCTCGCACTGAGTCGCTCATTTGCCACATATAGTTTACAACAATGTTTTAATTACTACATAGCTTATATAGCAGGTCTAAATTGAGTGTAAAGAAAGCATATAGACACTCTACAGCTACACAAGGTAATAATACATGGTGCACATAAGGGTCACTCTTCAGAAACGGAGAATATTGAGGTGACTTTTTCCTCCATAATTTTTAGTTTATATCTAGTAGAGAACATTCAACAAGGTTACAGAACGGGAGCATCAAAATTCAGGGAGACGGACGACTTGTCCACGACAATAGATATCTTACTCATAGCAAAAGTACAGATATCCACGCTTATGGACAAAATAGCTTCAAGAATATATTTTTCCGCGGAATTTTTGAAAATTTCGATATCACATGCGCCAATAACTACAATTTGACACCTGTATCATGTTCAGGGATCAAAACTGCACCAGTATTACCATTTGTTGTGCTGAAAAATTGTGTAAGACACATATTACACCAGTCGAAAATTGACACGACAATGGACGGAAAACTCCAGTAATAGAACTTCAAATCGCCATCCCTTCTGGAAATACGAAGTCACTGACAGCAAATTGAACTTCTTATCATATATTTTCAATCTTTCTGAATAATAATACCACTTAAACGGGGATAAGCTACTAGAAACGAGAATTTAAAATAATATAACAGGTATTGAGACAACATAATAACATCCACGACGACGGACATCTCCCTATGCTATTTCCATTCAAAAGATGGCAATTGTCTTATCTGAATAATTAGATTGGTGGAATTCGTTAGAATGCTATTGTGTAATCCAACCTCCCCCCCGCCCAGAAAAAATAAACAAATGTGAGGCGCTTTATGAAAAGGTACCATTTGTTGGAAAAGAGAACTTTGCCCTACAGCACAGAACGTGTTTTCAAGTTGAAAATTCTATTTTTCGGATTTGAATGGAAACTGTTTCTAGACAGCCCTGTCAACCGTTGCAGTGGCGTAGCCAGGGGGCGAAGGGGGAGAATGCCCACAGGGCATCTGAAATTGAATGTAAAATATGTGAAAAAGAGTAATTTTTGCGCCTTTAAAACACTTTTTTTTCGAAAAAATTTTGCTCGAGCAGGCATTTTACCTTCATTTTTGTAAAATAGTCTTTTAATATCGGCGATTTTTAAGAAATACCTCAATTTTCGAATTTTTTCCCTTTGCAAATCTTACTTCGCTCAAAAACTCTACAAAAAAAATGTAGTTTTCCATTACTTTCTTATGAAATGAATTTCGGTATGCGTGAGACGGGAAGAATTCTTGCGGGTTGCCTACCCAAATGAGCCAACCTTCTCTAGGTACAAGGCACTTGCCTGGCAATAGTGTACAATAGAAAGTAGTATGTAGGTAGTCTACGACGTGATATTTCAAGTATACAAACGAATTAGGATCAACAGGCTGGTGTTTCACAAAAGGTACCATAAGTCGAATCAATCTTATCACAACATCTGCGCGTTATAATGATCGCTTTACGTCGTAGGGTACAAGAGAACGCGTGGAGTACCTAGTTAATTTAACTCGATAATCAAGTGCAGAAGCTAATTTGCAGTAGACGCCGAGAAATCGATAGTTTTGTGTATTTCTCCGTTTCACAACTTCATACGCATTTATCTCAAAATGAAGATTTCACAACCTCAAATTTGAGCTGCTTGTAGTTCAGTCTGCATTGAAGCTAGAAACATAATTTTTTGTAAAATGCTGGTACACTTGTGCTTTATCAGCTTATTATCTATGAAAGACACTCAAAAAGGAGTTCTCCGCGGCACCTTTTCATAGAGCGCCTCACAAATAAATCAAAAGTAAGGATTCCAAATTTGCTGGTAACAAAATATTCTCAGTTTTTGAAGAATGACCCATAGTATCAACGCTCGATGTGCAGTCATCAAATGAAAAATTTCAACATTTGGCGGAGATGAAATGAGAATTAAGAAGGCGCGATAGAATAGTACGTGTACCCGTGCAGTTTGGGAATGACCATGTAAGCTTTGCTTACATACAAGTAGGTACAGCGAATCTGCACGATGGAATTTTACGGTTCATATAGCTACAATGTAAGGACGGCCACCTAGCAGATTTTACGGTCATGCAGTGTGGCTGATTCTGTCAGCGTGCAATGCGCGTGCGATCGTAAAAATTTTAACATCATATTTTAGCATTATTCTTGCATAAAGCGCGCGCACACTAACTCTTCTCTTAGTATTGGCGTTTAATTGGGCAAAAAGGCCCGCATTCTCCGCGAAATCGGCTAGCACGTTCGGCTTCTCCGCGAAATCGGTTGGTACGTTCGGCTGCGCGGAGTCACAGTCCGCGAAAAAGAACCGCCGAGTTGAAAAAGAATGCGAACGGGAGAACGAGTCGGAGGTGACAAGGTCGTTTGCCGCCGCAGTCGAAAGAAATAGACTATCCGATTCCTCTACACTGCATTCTCTGGCGTAGATTTCGAAGAGAATTAAAAACTCGCAAGTACAGGCCATAACGAACTTTCATCAAAAACAGAGCGACTTCAATGACACGACTTAGATAGGCCGTTGACTAGACTGAGTTCGGTCATTCCACAAACAAGCTAAAGCAGCACAGCTCGATGCGTTTTTGTTTTATTTCCCGATCACCTTTGTAATCAGCTGTAATGGGTCGCAAAGACCATCATACCTGGATACAAGTAAATTACAATGATGTAAAAGTAAAACAGTAGGTAAGTGCGTAAGTATAGGTTGCGTATCAATATCAAACACCTCAATGAATAACTTGGGAAACCATTTACGATATTCAAGACCCCGTCAATGCAATCTAGATTCCACAAATATAACAATATTTATCAGTTATCATTTTCGTCGCTTAACCTAGCTTATAACCGAGTAACTTTCTTTCTCGCCACTGAAAAAATGATAAGAATTTTGAATGACGAAATGCCTCCTCAGGTATGACCATTCCTTGAAAATCTGCTCGTTCCCATCAGGAACTAAATTAATCAATATGTCGTCACTCTGAGCAGTCGATCATTAAATTCGAAGAATTTTTATATTCGATTATGTCCACCGGAATTACCAACAAAATAAAATTAATATAGTTACAGTCCTGGTTCGAAAACTTCGCACAGTTAATAGAGTCTCAAATTCGGTTTTTCATCAAATGCGATTCAGTGACAATGACGGGGCTCCTGTTCACACTTTCTATTCTTTTCTCCATATGCCGTTAGTTTTGTTCATCCAACTATGCACAACATGGCCGTAGCAATTAGGAACACAGATTTTTCATTCAGCATTGGTAACCTTCGTAGTTTCCGAGGATTACAAACACGAAGTACCTCAAGAAGATGCAACCGTAGTCCAACGCATTAGGTGCATGGTGTAACATTAGGTACAATTATATTCTGGAATTTACTCGTCAGCTAGTTCTCTGTTCATTTCGACTGGCAATCGTTTTACAGAAAAGGCATATTTGAAACCACGAGAGAAGCTGAATACTCATATAGTAGTATATAATGCACACAGGTTGCACTTACTCCCATGAGGTCGAGAACTTTAGTAGCGACGCCTGGGGTCACTTGCCACGCTTGCTGCAGTCCGAAGCCTTCAAGATCGAAAATCACAACGCCGCCGAGGATCTGCGCTCTCGGCTCTAAAATGCCTAATTCGAGGCACGCCAAGGCGGCTTTGAATACCTCGTCGATATCGACTTCATTTGGATTCCAACAACCTGCGGAATTTGATAATGAACAACATCATTCATACGTAGAATAAGTATTGTGTAATACCTTACGTGCGTAAATAAAGTATACGAGAACAATATTAAGTAGGTACCTAGTACCTACATATGATATATCCGATGAATGCGTGAGAAACACCATTAAGATGCTAATACGAGTTATGAACCTGGAAATCATTTTTCTTTCCAACAGATGCACGTACACGTTCTGCTGTAGGGATCAAGAACCCAAGGATGTTTGAGAAAAGAAACCTCAGCCGCTCAAACTACTGCGAGTACTTTCAGATTCCTTTGCAAGGCCTTTTTAAACTGACAGTAAGGTAAATAAAGAGTACCATCGACTGGAGTAATATCGGACATCGGTGGTAATATCGGCCACTCATGTCTTGTTTACTGATAACAATACTAGCACTCCTACAACAAGTCATGAGTAGCCTATAGATATTACCACCGGTGTCTGATATTATCCCAGCTCAAGATTCTTTTGACAGGAGGTTAGCTCATTCAGAATGCAACTCGCAAAATGCTGACGTCACCATAGTGCTCAGCGTTCGCTGCGTATATGATACCTACGCACACAGACGCAACTTCGACGCGCAATTATACTAGTACAGTCACAGTACAGCACTAGAGTGACGTCACAAAAATGTAGCGCCTAGGAACTGAGCTAACCTCGCTGACTTAACTGATAACGTTAATAGCGCTCCTACAACAGTCATGAATAACCAATATTACCAACTATGTTCAATATTACCTCAGCTGACGATATCTTGGAGGGAAGGGGGAGAATAGATTGAAATTTTTGAGCAAAATCATGAGCGCCCGCAGCATTTTTTTGATGAGGTAGCAAGAGAAAATGCTGATGACCATAATTTAACCCTGATGACTTGGTGGGTCCGGTACACGAGACCACGGGGGTCGTGACTTCAGGTTTGGTACACGAGATTATTATTATTATTATTATTATTATTATTATTATTATTATTATTATACTCCACCTCAATATAACCCGAAGGCCAAAAACAAGGGGAGTTATGATACATACAGAAGGACTATTGTTTCAAAAATACAAAATACAAGAGAATAATTTAGAATATAAACTAAGAAAAGAAACAAAAAAAAAGAAAAAAGAAAGAGAAATACAGTATGTTGTTGCAATAAAACAAATTACGAGGGTTAAAAAAATATTTTTTTTTAAATAGATATTTCAAAAGGCACGAGGGTCATGACTTTGTGGGTCCGGTACACGAGATCACGACCCGAATATGGCGTAACTGCACTGCGCCAAGATCACGGGGGTTGTGACTTCGTGGGACTGGAATACGAGATCACGAGTGTCGTGATTTTGTGGGTCCGGGTGCGAATTACTCAATGTTTCGAGACGAAATCGAATCCGTTGTCAAATTTGAGCTAGACTAATTTTATTAACCCATTTCGACCATATTTTCGAATTTATCTCGGAAACGAAGCGCCATTGCCAAATCTGAACACCGAATTCGAACTCAGCGAGAAAAATTGAATTAAAAACTGTCTTTAATTCAAATTTTTTTGATTTTTCAAATTTTGGAAATTTCACCACACCATAACATCACGTCTTTTTTGGGGCGAAAAATGTTTCGAAGAGATTCGGCGTCGGCGCTGGTGCTAATTACTCAGGTTTTCGAGACGAATTCGAATCCGTTGTCAAATTTGTGCCAGACTCATTTTTTGACCCATTTCGACAACATTTTCGAATTTATCTCAGGAATGAAGCGTCGCTGCCAAAGTTGAACACCGAATTCAATCTCAGCGTAAAAAATTGAGTTAAAAACAATCTTTAGTTTAAAATTTTAGATCTTTCAAATATTGAAAATTTCTTTATAACATACATTATCATGTCGTTTTTGGGGCGAAAAACTTTTCGGAGAGCTTCGACGTCGGCGCTGGTGTAATTACTCAATTTCTCGAGACGAATTCGAGTCCATGTTCATGGCCGAACGCAGAATTTTTTGGTGGGTAGCAAGAGAAAATGCTGATGACCATAATTTAACACCCTGATTTTTGTATTTGAACTGAGATTAGTGAATAGTTATATGGGCATGAGTCACCGGCTAATAACTGAAAAAACGAACATGCGCAGTCCCTATATGTTGACGAATGTTAATAAACGTATTATTGAACGATTTAATTACATGAATCACAAATATCCCTAATGATGCAAAAAAACAAAACAAAAAAAAATGAAAAGCTTATGAGGTAGCGATCGTTACCTCTGCTACCCTCTGCGGGCACCCATGATACAGTGGATTCGAAAAAGGGGAAAAGGAGGTACGAGGTACATTGTACGCCCTCTAAGAAAGTGCAGAGACGAATATAATGTATCATGGGTATCTCCACTCGAAATAAAATAAAAACAAGGAAATTATTCAGCAAGTTGATAAAAAGAACCTCCGGAAATTTTTAATACAAGATTTACAAGGTTCTAGGAGAGTTATAAGATTTTTTGCTTGTTATTCCATTTTGAATCAACAAGAGAACCTTTTGTTTTTCTTTTTTGTCAGGAAATAATTTTGTTATACGAGCAGAGCGAGAGAAGATGATTCTGCGAGTTCTTCAAACACTAGAGCTGGACAGTTCAGCTATTTTGAGTAAGCTTTAGACTGAGGGGATATACTTCTACATCCTCCCTTATCCATGCCGCTGCAAACTATACAGTTCAAATCCTGTCAACCTGGGTGATGAAATTATTGACGTCATACTCGATTCAGTAAATAAATCGAAATTCAAGAAGGAAATCAGTGTCCTATTTAACTGAAATAATTATCGCAAAAGGCTTCCAAAATCTAAATCAGAGTCAATTGCAAACCATTATTCTTTGGCTTATTCCATGCGTACTCGGTCTCTATTCCATCGCAATTCCTGAACCGGGTTTTATTGAGGACATTGGCAATGGGGTGACCGGGAGGGGTTGTGGGTGACATCTCATCATTTCATCATCATTTAATCTTCATCTTCAGCTCATTCATTTCCCATGTCAATTAGAATCTCCCTCTCTCCCTCTTCCCATAACTTTCTTCTCTCTTCCACACTCATCTTCCTTTCTTACTTAGGGTTTTTGTTTTTTGTTCTCTCTTTTGTTTTTGGTTTTGTTTTTAGCTTTTATTGTAAAATTTTTTGTACATTTTTTTCCTCGACCCCCTCTGTAATTGGCCACTTTAGGCTGTAGAGAGGGTCGCAAATATATATATATAATTATTATTATTATATTATTATTATAATTCTTCAATAAAATAAAATAAAAATAAAATAACATAATAATGTTGCGCAAGAATTTTTTTTTCGATTCTCAAGATAATGAAACTTTAATTCCTCTTTTTTCTTGTGCCTTTTAGGTCCTGTATTTTGAGACCTTCCTCGGCTTTCAAGCATCTCACAAATCATACATTAAGGATAGAGTATCGTTTTTCGGATTAGGTACATAAGAAGGAAAGCCAATCGAAAAGAAAACGTACTCACACTCACATTTTCACAAGCTACAGGAATTGTAGAAACTAAAAAACTCAAACCGATACAGGACCGTGAGTGAATACATTTCGGTTGTTGAGAGCAAGAAAAAATCATAAATTTTTTAAAAGTTAGGTAATCTCTTTTCCCCTTGATTCTACGAAAACCTTCTGAACGTATATTTTCAATATTCGTTTTAGTTTTTACAACTTCAGGTTAGGCTATTAATGATTTCTACCCTAAGGCGGAAGAGAAAGGAACTTGAGCCCCTCTCAAATCTCTTGAAGTCATTCACAGGATTCGATTTATTCCGAATTTTTACCCCAGAACTTCTAGAAAAGGAGGTACACACATATTCTGGACGGCTGGATGTTTGTTAACATATCTGAGAATGTATTACTAAAATGCTAGAATTACAGTCACACCCCCAGAAATATCTACCACTTGCTCTAAATTCCACAAAACCAATCAATTCCGTGTGTAGGGTGTGCCAATTCACTTTTTCTTCTTCTGTATTCCAGAGCACTTTCGGCTGTTATGCCATCATCAGTAGAGTACCCTCAATGAGTTCTGTCTCTTGTGGTCCTGTAGTTATACTGGAGAGTAGTACCGTATGGTAAACCTGTTTAGTTTTGTGCTTCTATTGGTTGCCTTCTTATGCAGTCTGTCCAATCAATGAGTGTTGTTAGTTGTGTGCTCCTTTTGGTTGTCTGTGATTGTGCAGTCCATACAATCCGTGGGGGTTACGTTATTACTCGTAGTTGGAATAAGTTCTCACTTTGGAAGTTAGTTGTTGTGTTTATTAGGTTGTTGTTATGTTTTGTTTTTGCCTTTATTATTTCTAGTTGTTCTTTTAATTTTTTTTTCTTGTGTTGTTTTCTATGTGTAGAATTTTATACTTTTCTGTCAATTTGTCATTGTTATGTCCCTGGTAATTGCAGTGTTTTCTAAACAGTGATTTGTCATCATTTAGCTTCTGTGATTTTTCATGTTCTTTGATTCTGGTTCTGAGTTTTCTGCCTGTTTCTCGTAGGTCATGTCACAATGTTCGCAGTCCAGTCTGTATTCCTCTTGAATAAAATTTCATGAAAAAGCGAGCATGTTTCCGCTCACTTCGCTCGCAATTGCGTATTCTACTGTTGTGGAAGACCCGGCAAAGACTTTGCCATGGGCCGGATTTTCTCTTCATGATCCTGCGGTACAGTATGGGGTGATAAAAGAGAGGGGCTTCAAAAAACGCTCTTCTCAAAATAATTAATGATGCTTTTTCTTCTAAAAAGTAGCACACACCACCCTCGGAATGACTAGCCGTAAACCCACTCAAACTAATTGAGGAAATATTATTGAACAAACCTAATCTAAATAGCATAATCCGCCTTCCATTTTGTTCTCTGTAGGGCATCACATTTAGAATATCAGCATCGCCGATGAATCCCAAATCCAGTGGATTCACGTCTTTGTAAAATTCAGGATTATTTTCTCGAAACTGGTGGTAATTAACAAACTGAAACAAAAAAGTAATATAATGTTAATGTTTAATAGTAACAATCTGTGCTCTAATGTCAAGTATGGATACACAAAGAGAGGGACGAGAGCCGTCGCTCCTCCTATGGAGAAAAATTCAAAATGAAAATGCTAGAGCTGATCAATGAGGAAGTCTTAAAGAGTCTTCAGCAAGCCTAAGAGTGTCTCAAAGAGTCTTAAAATGAAATGGTTTGAAAGATTAAGAAGGTCTGAGGAGTCATAGCGAATTTTACACAAATCTGGAAGAGTTTCGCAAGATGGTAACAACAAGTAGCACATTCCTTTAATGCAAACAGAGGAAGGCTTGTGCCCAATGTATTTCTAGCTCCATTAGAAAATCACGCACGGAGAGAGGTAACAATTTATTTGAATTTAAACTGAAATAATAAATTAATTACTGAAAATTTAGCAATAAAATTATAATTAAATGAATTTTTTTTTAGATGAAACATAATTTTATAAAGAAGAGGAGTCATGTTACATCAATTCGTCGGCGAAGCCAGGGAAATTTTTCTTAGCCCCACCTCCTCTTCCCACACTCCTTCTTGAAATGCTATTGGCGCTAATTGTAAGTCCTCAAAAAGAGCCGACAAAGTCTTAAACAATTCTGGAAATATGTAAGAGGATCTTAAATGAGCACTGATGTCCTAGTACGCATACCGGGCTGGCGCGTTGCACCCCAGGAGTGGTTTGTAAACCGGGCACTTATCGGCAGTTCGTGAGATTGGCGGCTGATATAGGTACTCCACTTGGGCAGCACCAGGTCTAAAGCAGGCCTATTTGGCAGGCTCTGAGGGCGCATAGGCGCTCGCAAGATTATGAAATCGTACCGATCAATGTCAAGAATAGCCTTATCAATGGGTGGCAGGTAAGGACGAGTTATGGTAGTGGTTATAGACAAATGTCAGGTAAGCACCATGTGGAGGCGGGCGCAACCGTGCCGTCACACCAAGGTTGTCAGCATACATAGATGACGTGTCTCGTGTCCTCTCCAAGCGGTAAAGCACTATAAACCCGAGTATGCTAAGCCGCCATTTTCATATTTTCATTCACCGTGCATCCTCGATCTTCGTCGCGGGTAGGCCTCGATCGTTGCCCGCGACAGGTTCGCTCGTCAACGGAAAAGTAAAGATGAAAATGGAGGCTAAACATACTCGGGTTTATAAAATGCTCTACTTGCAGTTGATCGTTGGTGTACACATATTGAAGTGTATAGGGGCTAAAACGCTGCCGTACGGGAGACTGTTGCCTGTCTTCGCCATCAGCTACTTCTGCTAAAGAACCTATAAGCACAAGTACGCGCATACGCCATCTTGTAGCACATTGCGCCCGTCGATGCCGAATTGACTACGTTATATGCATAGTCAGATTCGGCATCCACGGGCGCGATGTGCTCCAATATGGCGTATGCGCGTACTTGTGTTATAGTTCTTTACTTCCGTCTCGCATCGAGACATAGAACCTTCTGTTTTATAGCAGATTCGGCACAATGTTGGTAAATGTATATTCTGTGGTTAGGTTGTAGACTTTGTTTACCAATATTAGATGGTACACGGTGTCATATGGGGCGCTTAAATCAACGCACACTGTCCCAGTTATCATCTGATTTCCATATCCGTCTTCAAATGCTGCGCAAGGTCGGCTCTTTGGGCACTGCATGGGTTATCGTTCCTGAAACCAGCCTGCTGAGGTATTCACTGTGCATCCATTGTAGCTACGATCCGGTTCAGCACAATCCTCTCGCGCCAACGACACGCTGGTGGTGCGCCAAGCCGAAACGACAGTAGACCTCTTTTCAGGTGCTCTCACCCGAGCCCTGGAACCGCCCATTCGAGCATTACGTCAGGGACATCGGGGAGCCTCTTAGGGCTGCGTTAGCCCTCTTCTCTTCTTGCCGGGAATCGGTCTAGGTGAACTGCGCTATCTTCCTGTCGAATACCCGTATCATTAGCCCCGTAGTTTATGACGGTGAGTTCAACGAGCACCGGTAGGTAGCGCCTTACTCTCTTACAGCTTTCAGATACTGGCGACCGATTACACACTTCTCCGAAGCCTCTGCTGTAAGTGTTGATGACTCTGTGTACGTTATCATAATGCGGTGTTAGAATGTGTGACGAGTTCTTTCTTGCATTACTGATAACGATGCCGGCGTTGGGAATCGAACCCGGTGCCTTCGGGTTAGGAAGCCGAGTTTTTATCGCTACGCCACAGAGACACTGAAACGACAGTAGAGGCCATGAAACTGGTTAACCAGGCGTTGGAGATGACCCGTTGGGTCGAGTCAGCAAGGCTGTGCTAGGCGGTACAGAAGACAGAAGCGGTTTCGTTCAAGACGCGACACAAGTACAGCTCACTCAACTTTGTCCTAAAAGGTGTGGAGATTGGGCTCTGTACGACTCTGAAGTAATTGGGGCTGTGGTTCGACAGGAAGTTGCTGTTCTGAGAGCATTTTAGCCGGAGAGCTGTCCCGTCTAATGTCGAACCTAGAAGAACCGAGGAAGAAGAAGAGGAAGGTGTGCGCGAGTGTCATTATGTCGGTCCTCCTACACGGGGCACCGGTATTTACCGACGCGATCAAGATTTCCTACAGAAGAGCGGAGATGGAGAAGAGTCAGCGAAAAGCCGCGATGAGGTGTGTCAGTGCGTACCGCACTGTTTCTTCGAAGGCAGTATAGACGTGTTAGCGTGTATACTATCGATCGGACTCAAGGGTGTACGGTGCAAAAAAGAAAGCGAAGACAACACGGGAGACATTTCGGGTCACGCGAGACATCCAGCAGTTCACGCTTTGTAAGTGGAAGGACGCACTCACCCAGTCGACCAAGGGCAAGTGGACCCGAGCGCTGATACGCGACCTCAATGTACAGGCAAGCAGGTTCCATGTGGAACTGAAATTCCACATGACCCAAGTCCTGAGCGGCCACGGATGCTTCGCCACGTACTTACATCGGATGGCAATAGTGCCGAGCCCCGTGTGCGCGTACTGTGACCGAGAGGCGGAGGACGACCCCTAGCACCCCCTGTTCGAGTGTGAGGTCTGGGAGCAGGAGATGCGCGGGACGGCAGCAGCGATCGATCCCGGCGGCAACACGAGCGACAGCGACGGTATGATTAGCCGTTTCGCGCCGGACACCTTGGTTCCGAAAATGCTGAAGAGTGAAAGTGGATGGAACCGAGTGTCGGCCTTTGTCTCGACCATCATGAAGAAGAAGACGCAGAGAGAGTGGTCGTGGCAGAGGGCCGACGGACAACGCTCGGTCCTCACTGGATACAACGATTCTGTACCATCTTAAGCTGCTGCTGCTACTACAGACTCTCCCTCGCGGTTCGTCCCGGTGTCACACACATACCACGACGAGGAGGTGAGGGGTGAAGGAAGGAAGCGCGTCCGTCTGTGGTTCACCCGAATTTCAGGTTAATGCTGGCTGAGCGTTGCGTCGGTCAGTAGGGTGTTCCATATAGTGGCCCTGGCAAAACAGCGCGAATCCGAAACGAAGAAGCGAAAGGGGGGCTCGGACCAGCTTCAGTGCGTCCCTCTGGTCACTGATGCGATACTCGAAAGGGTAATTTCTGGAGCCATGGGTGCGGTGTTTGGGACGCCACTCTGGCATGCGTGTATCGCCATACGCTCCACCAAGTGAGTACGATCCTTCCGAACAGGTCGAGCGTTTGGCATAATAGTAATATGGGTCTGTAGTTCTTCGCTTCTTCTAGGTTTTCCTGATTTCAAAAGTTCCACGATCTGCGCTCTTTTTCACACTTTTGGCATTCTCCTTGATTTTACAATCGTGTTGACTAGTAGTTCCATTACTCGGCTGTTCGATGATTAAACGGTTTTTCTTCGAAATCCAGCTGGAATGTGTCCCCCCAAAACCAGCCAACCTTATCGTTCGGGGCAGTCGCATATCATATGCAATTATGCACGAAATACTGAACAAATTGGTACACCGCAGACTCGCAGGTCACTGTACACGGCAACGTACTAGTTTACAACGTGTAAGTCTGACCCGTTGTCTTCTGGCATAATAAAACGAGATGAGCTACCGTGTAATTAATTCGAGAACGCTTTCGCCTGACTTCTCTTCGCTAGCGCGACAAGAATTTCCACAATTTCCGCGAGCTAGCGAACTACGAGTAGGTATACTAAAGTACCTTTAGCACACGGGGCTATACAACTTCTATTGTGACCATAGTGATACACTTCGGCCAGCATTCTGCTAACTTACACACATAGCAAGAAAAGTTACGCCCGGCCAGGTTGATTGTTACAGCACATTCTCTGTTCACGCTACCGTATATTTTTTTTCTCTCTCCTCCACTGTTTTACGTAATCGGAAAAATTAGTCTGTCGATACTCGCTTAATAGATAATAAAGATTGACAGTCGATAGTCGCGAAGAATTAGTCGAAAATGATTCGTAACTGGAACTACGTAATTTAAGTACGAGTACAATAAGCTTACCAATCGAAATGCTGGTTCTACTCGATAATTTCTGGCTCTAAGAAAACGTAGGAGAAATGCATCGTCCATTCGATGCGGAGTGATATCAGCCTTCTCTGTAACAAGAAAATGAAACCGAAAAAATTAATAACTAAATACTTGGCTCCTTTTACAACGCTTCACAGGGGCATAGCGAACCCCGCTGGCGTGGGGAGAGGAAAGCGGGAATGAGACGAAAATATCGACAAAATATTCTCATTTTGCGGACTAACGTTGCAGATTTGAAAATGTCGACTCAGTGATACAAGAAATTCAAATCAATGCAGGGGCGAAACTAAAGGGGGAGGGGGAACCCCATGATTTGGCAGTCAGCAAATTATGAAACAGTTTATTTGAATTTTTCATTTTTTATGAATGTTTGTTTGTTTATTTTTTTTTCAATTAAAAATCGTTCCATTAAAAAATCGGCAAATTTTTAATTTTTAAAAGCTTTTGTCGGCGAATTTTTAGTTTCCTCCCCAAGCTGAAAGTCAAATTTCGTTTCTGAAAATGGAGGACCTGGGACTCCTGTCACAGACTAGTCAGTCAAAAGCCGAAGGCTTCAAGCTGAGTATCGAACGTTATCTGGATGGTTGAAACAAAGCTGAGATGTGGAAGACATTTCGAAATCCTGAAAGTCGGTAGCAAACGATGAATTTCGAATTTCGTCTACTATTCTGTTTTTACTAGATTCTCTGTTTGACCTAGAGCCTAAAATTTCAGAAAGTTGAACATTTTATTAAAATCTAAAAGCAGACCCGTAGAGCCATCTGCGGTACGTAGTGCCGATTGTTTACCATGGGGGGGGGGGCTTGAGGACACACATAGTATATAATGTGAAGAGTTCTACGAGGCAGTGGTATAGTCAGTGGGGCAAAGGATGCGAACGCCCCCAAGGCACTTATTGAATGTAAAATATGCAGAAATGAGCAATTTTTCGCTTTAAAACACGTTTTTTTCGAAAAATGTTCGCTCGAGTAGTAATTTTACCTTCATTTTCATACACAATAGTCTTCTAATATCGGCGATTTTTAAAAAATACTTCAATTTTCGACTTTCTCTCCCTTGAAAATCTTACTCTCCCCCCCCCCCCGAAAAATACTGGATACGCCACTGATTGAACTTGGTCTCAAAATTCATTATCAAAATTGGTGATTCAACTTACCGACAACCAATTGAATTGACACTTAGAACGATCAAATTTTCGAACTTTTGGAAGTTAAAAAAAACTCTATTTCTGTGGACTTATCAAGTTATCAGTTCTCAAACAGCCATTCAGGCATTTAGCCATCGATATTTAATGTGAACTGGATCGCGAGCCTACCACTGTGTTGTGAATATATCGTAATGTGACACAAGAAAAAGGCCTGTGTGTCTGAAACTACTGGATGGACACTCGGGCCCTTTTCTTCTAACACGTCACATATAAAGAACGACCAACATATGATTCTTCTATCTTTCAAAGCAAAATCAATGTTGACAAGTTTATAAACATTAAAATGTAGTGGAACGAAAAGTTTTGAACAAAACTAGCGAGAAAAATAGAAGGAATTCTTTGGGAGGCTCCGGCAAGCGTTAGGGGGTGCTCAGTAACCCCTAGCACCACTCTGGCTAGGAGCCTGGCGTAATGATGATTTTTAAATGGTAGTATCTCTGCCTAGGGGGGGGGGGCTCAAGATACCTTTAGAAGGGGCTCTTATTTATTTTTATTGATTCTATTGGAACCAATTTAGGAGACGAATCAGAGGAAATTCAGAAAGAAAAAAGATCACCAAGAGTAAATAACAACCACCTTAATGTGTAAAGGGAGTTGTGTGTTCCTCTCAGGTATTCATAATATCCTTCCAGCTTACCCTCCCAGACTAGGATATGCTCATAGTGCTTGGGGATAAGGTTCCAATCTGAATTTGCAGGGACGAAACTATTGGGGGGGGGTGAAAAAACCAATAATTTGACAGTCGGTAAATGAAACTGTTCATTTGAATTTTTCATTTTCTAAGGTATAATGTTTTAATGACCTAGTTACGCCACTGCAGGTGTGCACTGATCGTATTTACAAATAAGCAAGTTCACAAGAGAATTTGATGATCCGATAAGTCGCACTTTTACGACTTATGAACCATATAGGCTACTGAAAACTGATGTGACCTTTCGTGTTTTCTTATTCCACCAAAACATCTCAATTTTCACACGAATATTAACACTCGTCACGTTCTCACACACCTGCACAATTGCGAATCAATTTTTTCGTACTCGGCTTCGTAATTTCAAAGTAACTGAATGAGAGCATTCATTAAAAAAGATGAAAAACGAGAACAACAACCGCAATCATTGTTATTTTTGAGGCAGCACGAAACTTGTGTAAATGCTCTCATCCGGATGAATAATAAAAAAAAGAATGAACTTCACAATGTCTACGTAGGTAAATACAGACAAAAAATACATCATGTTGTGTGTTCGCGAAAACCTCGCTGAATAACTAAAATATTCTCGCAAGTGCGAATACACCGGTGATAAAGACTAATTTTTGTGTATTACACTTTTCAAGGTCTCCATGGAAGTTCATAAATTCGTGATGATGTAATAAATTTATGTTTTCGACAGTTGATTATTACAGTAGGATGTGTGTTGTGACTGAAGAACGAGCAATAAATTTATCTTTATCGTCAGGTTTTTTTTTTTTTCTTTCTTTTTCATAAGACTACAAATTACGAGTAATTCGTAATCATAGTCGTTTTATTTTCTCAGAAAATTAGTAGTCCAAAAGAATGGCAGGGGGTTTAGATGTGATGACCATAGCCTTGACTTAACTCTAATACGCAAAATTTATCTTTCATTTGGAATGTAAAAATCATAAATTGAGAATTAACTATCTCAATTTTGGAAATGATGAAACAATAAAATTTTAATTAGAGCTCTATCACAGAGGAAAAACTCGAGGTTCGACTTCTCGAAAGCATTAGTATTACCGAACAAATTAAGAGAGAAACTGAAAAACGTTGAAGATGTAAGCAGCTCCATAATGCGACAATTTTTTCAGGGAGATGGGAATTCGCTTAATAGTCCTGGGAAGGGGGGCTGAGGCAGATAAAAATAACTATCTCAATTTTGGAAATGATGAAACAATAAAATTTTAATTAGAGCTCCATCACAGAGGAAAAACTCGAGGTTCGACTTCTCGAAAGCATTAGTATTACCGAACAAATTAAGAGAGAAACTGAAAAACGTTGAAGATGTAAGCAGCTCCATAATGCGACAATTTTTTCAGGGAGATGGGAATTCGCTTAATAGTCCTGGGAAGGGGGGCTGAGGCAGATAAAAATTTCAACATTTTAATTTCAGTAAATTAGGAAAAAGCTCAGCAGTTACATCCCTTTGATTTCGACACCCGAATCTAGACAATAACTAGAGAAACCCGTTAGCTTAGAAAGGCAATGCCTCCATTTTCCTCTCCTACGGTACAGGCCTCGTTGTGGAAGCGTTGGCTCAGTTATTTTCCAGCGGAGGACGGGAAAAAGGTCAATAGGTTCCCAGAATATGGACAGATCATGGTGTACACTTATTTCGTTTTCCCACGAGGAATGCATCTCAAAATCTGTCATCAGGTCAGTTAATTACTGTTGCTTATGGGCGTCGCTGAGAGGAGGGGGTAGAAATGATCAAAATTACCCTCCTCCCTCAGTTCAAAGGCCAATCACAACTCTATACTTGCAGTTATAAAAAATTTGTAAACGAATTAGTACTACGTGATACCGCAATTAGTAGTACCGTACCATACACTTAACTCGCAATACACATACACAGGGTGTCTAACAAAATCGAAATCTGAAAATAAATGACCTCCCCCCTCATTTGCTACGAATGCGCTAAAATAATAGACTAAACCTGAAAATACTTCTTCGTCTATGATACTACATTTTCATGAGGAAAAAAACTAATTTTATTGCAGAAGGTAGATGAGCCCAACAAGGCCCGGATCGCCAATATAAGGCCCAATGTACCGATCTCGGCCGCGGTGCATTAGATTGAAATTTGAGCAATTTGGAACCGAGGTCTGCGATACTCATGAAAAATAGTGTTATGTAACCTAATAAGGCCCAGCCTGGTAAGATCAATTGATTATCATTTCATTACTCATAAATTTCTATTTGAACCACGCTCAACTTTTTATTTACCGAATTTCAGGTCAGGCTTATTAGGTATTAGGTTGGGCCTTAACAGATCTTAGGTTGGACTTTATTAGGTTTTAGGCCCGGCCTTCTTCGGTGCGCTGGCCTTATCAAGTTTTGAAAATGGGGTATTTCTATTAGAATATCTAAGGAACGTGGAGCAGTATAGAAAAATTTCAAGCTAGCCAATTTTTAAAAATTTCAGTCGACGACTAACACAAAAAAAGAAAAACATGAAATCACTCACATGAAAGCCTGGAGAGTCAGGACCTTGAATTAGGGCCTTACTGAGCTCACCTACCTTAATACGCGCATGGTGATTACGTCTCACACGACTCACATGCGCATGTCATACATGCGAAGACTTGTAAGCTGATATTTCGATTTATCGTCGTTATCAGGGCTGCAATTTTTATACACAAAAAATAGCGAAATATGCGCATATTTTATGCACTGAATTCTGTCTAAATAATAGACCGAAAATATGCGCCAAAATTGTAAAATATGCATAAATATGAAAATACAATATGGGTTTCTAGTTGGATACACTGAGACAATTTTTATCCAATTTCAAAATGATCCAGCAAAATATCTCCCTAAGAGTCCAACCGTCTTTTAATAAGAGATACACTCAGGAGATAATGCACCTATTCGTAATTTCTTGATGATAGATGAATGTGATGCGAGAAAGAGAGAGGTTATCTCACGTGCAAAAGAACATATTTTTCTAAGAGCTTTTCTACTGATCCATTAACCACCAGGGAAAGGCTCCTTTTACGACGCACTTAGTGCTCAAAAAATTCTAGCGCCTCTCCTAATTATCCGATTGAGGTGAAATTTTAATGGGCTTGTTGCTCTAATACTCAATTACTTATCCCACGTCTTCCATAAAATTTTCATCAAGTTTAGGTCAAATCTTTTCAAGTTATAAAAGCTAAAGTAGAGAGTGTCAAAATCGAACTTTCAAAAAAATGGTATCCTGAAAGTACGCAGACGGTCCCCTAATGATACGCACCCTATAAATTGAACAAAAATCAGCTACGAATGTGATTCTCGATCTTTGTTCCAAGAAAGCTTTTGCTGGATTCTTCGGTAAATGCCAACTTTTTATTAACTGGAACCAGTGGTGTAGCCACGATTTTTCCAAAGGGGGAGAGGATAAGATTTTAAAGGGAGAAAAAGTCGAAATTTGAGGTATTTCTTGAAAATCGCCGATATTAGAGGATCATGTAAAAATGTAAAAATATTGGGGTGGTCCCCTCCCTGCCCCTGACGCTACGCCACTGATTGAAACCAGTGGCGTAGCCAGGATTTTCCTAAGGGGGGGGGGAGTAAGATTTTCAAGGGTGAAAAGGTCATTTCTTGAAAACTGCCGATATTCGAGGACTATGTAAAAATATTGGGAGGGGACATATGCCCCCCAACGCTACGCTACTGATTGGAACTGGTTTAGAGCCGGAACCCATGTTTTTGAAAGAAGTCATAATTCTTTCAAAACACAAAAGTTGCGATAAAAAATTTTCTGACCAGTGAAATGTGATAGTCTGAAAGAGGATAAAATTCTCTATAAGATGGTGTATGGTACTCTCTTTTAATAGCATTTCTTGATTTTTAATCGAATTTTTACCGGCCTAACCTTTCACGAGCACGAAATTATAATTGACATGAAAAAACGTTTTTTTTAGGATTGTGAGAGAAATTTTTTAGGCAGCATGATGAATGATGCCTCAAAAAATGCATCTTTGAAATACGGATCGGATAAAATCGTTCAAAAATTCTCACCGTGTTACCAGGCTGAAAAAACCCGCTGCGTACTTAAAGGCACCCGCGTACCATAAGGGACATTTCCCCTAAGTTTCTTCTATTTTTTTTTTCTTAGAATCGGACATCATTTTCAGAACTAAAGCAATAACTTTTTTAGGGGAAAAAATTGAAAAATAAGCAGAATTGATGCAAAATATGCGGTAATTGCCAAAATATGCAGAATGAACTGCAGCTCATTTGAATCAGAATTCTGTGATTCGTGAAGATCTTTTGAAATTTATATACGCCATAGATAAAAATATGCATTCGCATAAAAATTGCAGCTCTGGTCATTATAATAGAATTTTCCAATTCTAAATTCTTTGTTTTCTCTTTCAAGGTATAATTTGCTGATTTTTCTTTATGACCATGACTGAAAATAAATGACTCAAATAACTGTTAGCAGGTCTTTTTTGTCACTTCTTTTTTGGGGGCACGCTAATTGATTTTGCAGGGATGGCAAACGAAACCGTTTTTTTTTTCGTTTCGTTATTTCGTTTCAATATTTTTAACAAAAATCAATCGTTATTTCGTTTCGTTCGTTTGCCATCCCTGTTATTTACTGAACTCACACTGACTCAACTCACCCGGGAAAAGAAATGAAATTTCGATTACAGTAGGCTCGGCTACTAGTACCCGACCCTAGAAAGTGGTTGCAATAGGCTCGGCTACTAGTAGCCGATCCTAAAAATCACAAATCAGAAAACTAGGGATGGCAAACGAAACGTTTTTTTTTTTCGTTTCAATATTTTAGACAAAAATCAATCGTTATTTCGTTGTTTCGTTATTTCGTTTCGTTTCGTTTGCCATCCCTGGATTTTGTATTTGGAGAATCAAATTCTTTCATTTTTTTCCAGTTTTTATGGTAATTTTTCGATATTTTCGAAATTTTCTTTGGGGTCACTGCGTGCCCCTACAAAAAAAGCCCTGACTGTTAGACACTCCGATACAACATACTACAGGCCTCCCCCAAAAGTAAAATGAACAGACTTAGGACTGTCGATGTACGATCGGCGTAATTAAAATACCTACGTGTCTCCTACAGAGACACATAGTGTAACATTTTATACGCTTTCGTGCCCTAATAAAATGGTTACGTGTCGGGGGGGGGGGGGAGATTTCTATCAGCATTACACGGCTGCAGATTACAGTCGCGCAGCAACAACACGACTGCAGATTGTAACTGTCAACCACTGAATTCGTGTCGGGGAAGCGTTAGGTTTTCCGCTCAAGAATACCCAGTAATAAGAACACATAAAATGCTAAAATAAATTTCCATGGAAATGTCAACCACTGAATTCATCGACTACAGTATCGACTAAGGTGGAAGCATGGCACGTTCCGTAACCCCCGCGTAATCGCACGAACAAAAGCATTACAATCGCAGAGCGTGTTACCACCAGATCAGAAAGACTGAAACTGTGTGTACGCACATATCGTGGACAGCTTACTCAACATGGTGAAACACGTAGACCGGGGCGACACGGTGCGTCCAATGCTTCCAACGTTGGACACTGGAAGAATGTGACGCATCGTGTAGCCGCAGCACAGTTGTCAAACGAAGAATGGCCAGCAACGTGTTCGGCTGTCGGTTTTTTTTTCTGGCTTCAGAGGTGCTGTTCAGATCCTGTTAAGATTCTCAGGACGCAGCCAAAACTCGTTAAGATCAGTACATTTGGACAATATTAAGACTGAGTCGCACTCCAGCCCTAACTGTAAGCCTGGGTTGAGAAATCTGACTTCGTCAGCATCAAAAAGAGTCCGAAGTACAGTATCTGAGCTAGCAATGTCGGAATCGACGACTGCCACATTAACGAGACGGCGTATCGTAATATTCACGAATTGTATAAATTCGCAAATTTCTACACATCCCATTTAGGTTACCTTACACTCGACATATTCGTATTATTGTTTTTCAGCCCGAAGTCAATAGAGATGTGTCTGCATCTCGTGTTCTACGTTTTAATGACCAACCGCAACACATACGAGAATTTTTACATTTTTAGTGCTCGTGACCCCGCGTTCTCCACGCACAGGTACACTTCATGTTACTGTACACTGATCGTGATCGCATTTATGACTGCACGTGCAGCAGGCTAAGCGACGTACCTCTTGCCGATGCAAACATGCAATTATATGAGCGTCATAAACTCGTGCACCAACTTCGGCAGTATACAGCGAGAAAGCGCAGACACCGGCAAGGATTTCACCCGGCATTCGTGGTCTCGTCGATTCTCATCTAGGAAATGGAAAAACGAATAATTTTATCATCGGCGATAAAACGTAATTTTATAACAATTTTTTTTTTGCCAGTGCCGAGCCGGATTGCCTTATTACGAAGTATCGTATTCTCAACGTAATAATCGTCGAGTAAATCCTCATTTTTTTCGCAGCTTTCGGTATTGTTCTAAAAACTACCCGAGGGTCGATGTCGATGATCGCGGCACAGGACTCGATTAATAAATTTTTCATTATGTCAGCTGATCTCGGGTACAGGATGTGCGCAGTGTGTACGTCTACGTCTAGTGTTGGATAAAATAATTGTGCATCACATGGAGGCATTGTTAATGAAATTTTCTCGTTTTGCAACTTTTCAACCTTGAATATAGGTGTTTAGAATATACGAGTGTGCGACTGTAATGTCCAAACCGGTTTACAATTCAGGCCGATCAGCGCTAGTATCGCTATCAATGATAACGCTGATACCATATGAAAAGGTAAACGTTTTTGGCACCATGTACAAAAAGGTTCACCTTTTTGTAACTTATCATTATGTCCGATTGCAGCGCTCTCTGTAGGATGGACGGCCCGAATACATAAAGTCAAAATTGTGTAGGATAAGAGAATACGTATTAGGGTCCGTAGAGTCGGAACATTTTTTTTCTTAGGGGGTGTGACTTGGTGGAGCGTATGGCGATGCATCATGCCAAATTGGCTCCCCAGACACCGCACTTCTGGCCTCGAAAACTACCCTTACGAGTGACACATGCTCGTGGTCACTTTGGTGCCTCATTCCCTTGTCAGTATCAGAAATATGTACCGATTCCGAGAATTTTATACTATGCTTCCAACGAATGGCGACGATGGTTGTGGATACAAACGTGAGATCCATCAGGTGATTTTATTCGAAAACGTTTTAGTCCAGGAGAGTTAGTTAAAAAAGAGGTGTTTGATGGAATTGATTGCAGCACAGCTGAAACTTGGTACGATTGTTTAGTACCCTCTTCGGAAAAGCCCCACAATTTTCCCTCCTCTCCCGGTGTGAGCATCGCCCCCAGAATCCAAAAAGTGCCCCCGGAAACAGTCTTTGGCTCGTATCTAGCCTAAAATTGAGTTATAGGTAAAAATATTTCTTACCAAAATTCAAGAGCGTAAAATTCTCTACAAAAATGATATCTATGTTTTTTTCTTCTTGAATCCCATACCAACCAAGATAATTGGCGTTCAAGATCACACGAGCATGTAAATATGGAGTAACCTACAACGTACGTGGTATACGAACGCTGAAATAATCGCGAAAACACATGACTGGATGCGTTGAATGTTACATGATATATTTTCAATTCATTTTCTTTATTATTATAACATATAAGAATTCATTTTCATCCGAATCTACATGTGTATACAATTTTCTGCGTTTAAACAACCTCCTCAACAAACGCGTGGCTACAAAATATACCCACTTTACGCCAACCACAAGCTCGTGATCCTGATGCGGAAAACGTAAGTTCATGTAAACCCGCTCGAGACCCTCGGAAAATCGACCCTCGTTAGCCCTGTCTCAACCCGGTATATTTCCTCTCCAGCAGACAATCAGAGCGCTCCATTCGAGGGGAGCCATCAAGTCAGCCAATCACAACGCTTCATTTACGAGCAGCCCTCTCACTACCCAAGCTATGCACCGGCGTTGAGACACCCGTGCTGTACCCTTTATGTATGCCCTTTGTAGATCCGTCGTATAGCACCTCTGTATGCCTCTAAGTATCCACTTTGTAAACTGTTGTATAGCCCCTCTGTATACCCTTTATGTATGCCCTTTGTCGATTCGTTGTATAGCCCTTCCATATCCCCTTCATGAATCCCCTCCGTATACCCGGGTACATCCCCTCTTGTAATTCAGATACATATGGGAAGAGATGATGGGCTCTCAGCCAGTTTAAGAAAGTTTGAACATCCCTTCTATCATGCTGCACTCGTGATTCCCTCAATTCTTTATGGTGAGTACTTGTTTCTGGTTGACAGTTTGTGAACTTTTCCAAACCTTGGCAAAGATGAAGCATATGACAGGGGCGCTAAGAACCCACTGCTGCAAAACGCTAGAGGTAACACCACGTCAATGAGTCAGTCCGCCTGCACTCTTCATAATTCGCATGAGTGTTTGTTCGATTCGCGTCTGGACGCTAAAGAGTCGCTCTTTAGCGGCCTAATGAAATCCGGCGCGCTGATTCGTGTATTTGGACGAAAAGATGATCAGGGACAAAAATGTTCTGCAAGAAAACTCAAGTTGGGCTCATCTGAAAGGAAATGATAAGGGCTGACACTTTAGTTCTCTTCTATACTGAAAATGCTAGAGCTCATTTCCCCTGTACATGTTTTTGTGGTAAAAATACCCTGACCATCTTTTCATCCACTACACTAGCGCACCTACAGGAGTGTCCAAACGCTAATAGTCATGTCACTCCATATCTATTTTCTGTCTTCAATCCGATTTCTAAAATAAGCTGGTCCATCTAGTATAGGGATTTAAAATTACAGCGTTTAACGCTTCTCGCATGTTAGAATGACGAGTTCGGCGTTTGTATACCTACCGCGTACCTTGTAGGTTACTCAATATTTACATGCTTGTGTGATCTTGAACGCCAATTATCTTGGTTGGTATAGGATTCACGAAAAAAACATAGATATCATTTTTGTAGAGAATTTTACGCTCTTTAATTTTGGTAAGAAATATTTTTACCTATAACTCAATTTTAAGCTAGTTACAAGTCAAAGACTGTTTTCAGGGCACTTTTTGGACTCTGGAGGGTGATGCTCACACCGGGGAAGGAGGGGAAATTATGGGGGTTTTCCGAAGAGGGCACTAAACAATTGTACTAAGTTTCAGCTGTGCTGCAATTAATTCCATCAAACATGCTAATTCCCCTGGACTATTTACTTTTCATCAGACAATGATCCTCAAAGTAATAAGTGTGATTTATGCGTTCAACGTTTTCATTCATCTGGACTGAAAACCTAATATGAAGTAAGTAATTTGCGTGCGTAAAGGCACAGATCTATTTTGTAGCACTTTTAATTCAGTCTACTAGCTTAACATGCGCAACAACACCATTTAATTTCAAGTTGTAGCCTAATATCTGCCAAATTCTCATCCCTCTGCTTCTCATCCCTGACTTTTCATATTTTTCCCTTCAGCAAGAGAATGAGAATTACTAGGGGACTGACAAATTTTTATAGTTACTTTTTAACGTCTTAACGTAAATGTTCCTCAATTTAATATTACTGAAGATGGCGCCGAAAAAAGATGTTATTAGAGCAAGGCCTGCTGCTCTGAAAAAGAGACGAGAAGCAGAAAGACTTCGGGTGGAGAGAATAAAAAACGATCTTGTACTTCGGGAAATTCAGAAAAAGAATGAACAAGAGAAGTGCCGAAGAAAGTTGGGAAAATGTCGCATTCACGTTAATAAACATATAAAATTAAAAATGAATTTAAAAAAACGAGACTAATAAGGCAATTTGGTAGACATTTCACAGAATGAAGTAAATTCTAAAACTGGAGGAAATATTGATAGTAAATGGTCCGACTCTTCTCACTTCTCTTCTTTCAGATCAACAGTCAGTAGTGGTTTTAAGACAGGTGAATCTGCCAACTCAGATCCAGAAATTGCCAATGTGCCAACTCTGAAGGATGAATGTGGGGTTGGGTGAGCCCTCTCTCTCTCTCTCTCTCTCTCTCTCTCTCTCTCTTTCCTTTTTGTTTTATTTTTTTATATCCATAACGAAAGCACCCGCTTCCCTATTCACGGTTCCATTATCGTTGTCATGTCCGTCCTCGCCCTTACTGCCGCCGCGTTCTGGTATCACCTTTCGGTATTCATCTCGGACACGGCGACAGACTTCGGCTGCAGATCCGACCGTCCGATGAGGGAGCCTTCCCTATTTATGAAGAGTCCTCGTCGCTGAAGACCTGCTGCGTTGATGACGTGAGCTACACGGATGCTGTCCGCTGTCTCACGCGTTCAGCATCCTCCTTGGTCCGCATCACTGAGACGGCGAATTGGATTATCGCTGACCAGTTCTGCGGGCTAGCCAGCATCACTTCAACTATCGTCTCAGGAGTGATGTGGCTGTCGAAAGACGCCTCAAGCGAAACTATGGTATGCTGCGCGTCATCGACCTCTGCTGGACAATGCGAGTACTGGCTGGGTACCTTGTTCCAACGGTTCAGATAACCATTGAAGCACCCATGCCCGGTGAGCATTTGCGTAAGATGGTACGTCAGCTCACCGTGCCACCGCGAAAGCCCCGCATCGAGGTCGTGTACTAGCCTTAATGTCCAGCGGCCATGGGTGGTCTCTTGGAGGCACGACACCCACTCTTGAACTGTTTGCCACCGGACTTCTCTCTTAATCTTCTCCTTTACTCCTTTCTTATTTCTATCAGCTGGTGGCAGCTTCCGGAAGCGCTGAAAAAGAGTAGCGCTCTTCCTAACCAGCAAATCAATAGGAGACATTCGAGCCAGTACAAGAGCCGCCTTGTACGAGACGGTTCTAACGCCCAGATTATGCACAGTGCCGTAGCCCGCTGAACCCTTCCTATGTCTTCTCTGTTCTCGCCGAATTCCGCGACTAGTGCCCAGTTGGGGGGCCCATAGAGAAGAACCGAGTGGATTACGGTCGAATACAGTCTTCTTTGACTCTCATTTGGCCCCCGGAGGTTCGGCATAAGCTGACGTAACGCTCTCAGCGTCCGCTCTGCTTTCTCGGCCGTTGTACGGAGATGCGGTTTCCAACACAGCTCGTTGTCTACCGCCATTCCCAAGTACACTACACGAGGCTGTAGGGATACCGGTTCATCCAGTACCGCTAGGTTAAATGGCTGTAGTCTGCCCCCTTTCTGCCCGTAAAAAAGGACGGCTTCTGTCTTCTGGGCAGCCACCTCTAAGACATTCGCCTGCATCCAGCAAGACACGATCTCGATGCTGAGTATGGACCTGCTGCGAACTTCCTACTCCGACCTCTCCTCTACAAGGAGAAGGGTGTCGTTGGCAAAGCAGATGGCCTGGGCTCCTGGGCTCCTCTCGTAAGTGTGAGCCGCAGGAACCTGTCGAGACATGTTCCACAACCGGGGTCCTAAGACTGATCCCTGAGGTACACCCACCGAGATGATCTTCTGGACCTGGCAACATTCTGCGTCTATATACGCTATCTTTCTGTCTGCCAGGTAGCTTCTGATGATCGCTCGTAGCAGGTACCCCACGAGATCTCACTCATCCATCGCTTTCGGACACGCTTCCAAGGCAGGGTATTAAAAGCGTTCTTCACATTGAGACTAACGGCTACGCATAAACCAACTTTGCTGTATACTTTGAGTATAAATCTCCTGGAGAGATAGAAATCGGATTATTTACATTATATGAGCGTCGAACTGTAGAGCGCGCTATACCATGTGACGCGCGCGTTCACGCGCGTTACTGTCATGCAAATGCCCCGTTGTAAACAAACTGATTGCCATAAGCTTTCATTAGCACCGGGGGTATCTGCATGACAGAAATGCGCGCTCTACAGGTTAGGCATAGGAAACATGGTTTCTATCCCTCCAGGAGATTTATACTCAAAGACTGCATACCGTGGTGATGCTCTTTTGCATACACAACACCGCGTCATTGGTCGACCGACCAGCTCGAAATCCATACTGGGATTTCGATAACCCATCTTTAAAAGCGATGCGCGCTTCTACGCGCAAAGCAATCCAGTAACTTAATTATGTCATCCAGTAGACATAGGGAGCGGTATGAGGAGGGCGAGCCCTCTGGTTTGTTATTGCCTTTGCGAAGCAGGACCAGCCTCGCTGTCTTCCATATCGCCGGGAAGTGGCTCTCTTCAAGACCCCTAGTGAAGCAGGTGCGTAGCCATTCCGGCCTCAGCGAATGGATCCGTTCCCAGGCCAGGCTAGGTATGCCATCCGGCCTCGGGGCTTTCCTCTTTCCTCCGATCCGATTCACGGCTACTCTCAGCTCATGGGCTGTGACTTCCAGCCGCGGATCCCAGTCCTGCCTGGTGAACTCCAACCTTGGTGGTAGCGGTGGGTGCTAGGGGAACTCCCCCCCCTCTGGGCTGCTGACCTGATGCGAATGGGAAAATACTCTTCAATTTTCAAAATTAATATTAAAATGTTAACCTAAATATTATCTAATGAAATTAATTAAAAATTTTATTATAATATTAAAACCCCTTCAAATTTATACTTTTTATAAAATATTGGATCTTTGGTGGCTCTGTGGCGTAGCGGTAAGAACTCGGCTTCCTAACCCGAAGGCACCGGGTTCGATTCCCAACGCCAGCATCGTTATCAGTAATGCAAGAAAGAACTCGCCACACATTGTAACACCGCATTCTGATAACGTACACAGAGTCACAAACACTTACAGCAGAGGCTTCCGAGAAGTGTGTAATCGGTCGCCAGTATCTGAAAGCTGTAAGAGAGTAAGGCGCTACCTGCCGGTGCTCGTTGAACTCACCGTCATAAACCACGGAACTAGTGATACGGGTATTCGACAGGAAGATAGCGCAGTTCATCTAGGCTGATTCCCAGCAAGAAGAGAAGAGAGCTAACGCAGCCCTAAGAGGATCCCCGATGTCCCTGAGGTAATGCTCGAAGGGGCGGTTCCAGGGCTCGGGTGAGAGCACATGAAAAGAGAAGAAGGTAAACAGCATTTACATCAATGCACAGAGAGTTTGTAAACGTAGATCAGAAGGTCTCAAGCAGAATCGTATACATTACAAGAAGCATCGAGGAAAAATACTACACCAGAGACTCCAAATTTATGTAGCAAAAGCGCGAATATTTTAAGACGAATCAAAAAGGTAAACTGTAAGCGAATTGAGAAAAAGTTGTCAAATATATGCGTGAATATTATCAAAAGAGAATCAAAATCAAATTTTGGAGCCTGCTATTGAATATAGTGAAGATATTTATCGCGAGGATATTAAAAAAGGACTTACGATGGTATATATAGGTTGCGATTGTATGTTTCAGTTGCGGTAGATTGTTTTTCTGTTTTTTGATCATTCTATGCCAGTGCTGAGGTATGTAATAGGTATGAGGTAGGAATGACGAACAAATGTACTTCCGATGTGCTCAAAACTGGATACCCGTTACAAAGTGTTCATAGTATTGGTGATAATCTTGGTTATGCCTGTTCAAATTGTAAACTTCATTTGAATTGAAATAAAATTCCTTCTTTGTCTTTAGCGTATGAAGAATTACAATTTCCCAAGATGCCGCGCCTGAATTGGTTAGAATTGATTGCAGAGCACCTTACTGTTGTTGATAGAGTGATAGAGCGGCGCGACTGCAGTCTGCAGCTTCGCAATTTGAAGATTTTGCCGATCCTCTCGAGTAGCGAAGTTACTTGTCCCATCTGCGTTCCTCACTTTTACTGTTGTTAACAACGGTATTTCTTGCTCCCGCGAGATGAAATTTGGTGTATACATATAGCATCTACTGGCAATCTTTAATAACACTGTTCAAAACTAGTTCGCTATCACTTACAGAATAGAGTTTTCAAGTTACCCCATTTCTGGGTAACACTGAAAGGTTCCTTCGCAATTGAACACCGCCAACAGCATTACACGACACATTTTGTTTCACACGTATTTCGAAAAATTTAGTCCTTCTTCAACAGACGCCTTTTATTCATCCTCTCACCTCAATCTACATATCTATATTTTTTAAAAGTCTAGGCGATTTTTCCAATTTCCTTTCAATGTTACCCCGTGTTTTAGGTACATAATTTTACGGCACCGTTTGGTACGTTAACCGGCACTATATCATCCAACCCCTCGTGCCCAAATTTAGCTCATCTTTTCCGGTTCTTGACTTAATGTACTGGTCTACATAGTTTTCTCATTCCCGTACATTCGCTATCTTTATTTTCCATTTTCCATCGGAAGTGTTACCTTTAGTTCAATGTCAGTGGAGATCACGTCGAACAAAAGAACTCGTAATGGTTTTCGCGCGTTAAGAGACGGGGTTTCACAATTATCGTTTTCCTTTTAAATACGTGTAATTCGAATCCGATCGTACCCTAATTACAGAAGCGCGAAGGTAAACTATCGTGTTCGTAAAAAATCGCATGTAATATTAGCTCGTGCTGTCATTACTCCGCAAACGAATAATGCGGATAGAACACGTCGAACACAATAATCGACTCGTTGAATGATCTCGCGTTACCAGTAAGTGCACAATTGACCTTAAGCCATTATAATACTTTTTTTTTTTTTTAAGTTACTAAATGAGTTCTAAAGTTATCCGAGTTCGAAGGTCGCCAGTGGCTATAGGACGGTATAGGAGAACCGCCGGTATCGCGGTTCATTTCGACGTCTATTGTTTTGAATTTGGATGATACCACGTTTGAAACAACTAGTTTCGGAGATACTACGTTTTTACACGAGTAAATTGAGTTCGAAGTGGTGTCGGGTAGGGGGCGATAATTCGCGTCTTAGCGGCCTCCAAACAGGAATTAACTGAAAATTGATGAAATGCGAAGTCGTACTCGCGTGTATATCCCATATGGTGCTGTTAACTTGACTAGGAATCCCGGTCTAAGATTTCAAATTGAGTGCGAGCTGTAGTGGCACTGCGGTTCCTACTATCCAAGTTAGCCCCACACCTTATGAGCCGCAAAAGATTTACAATTGGGCTTTCTGGTATGTACAGTAGTGGAACACACATCCCGGTATCTCAAATTTTGCGAACTGGAATGATACTTCACTCTGTCGGCGATCCTGCATTCATTCTACAGCTTACTCAAAAACTGCTCCCCTCCACGAAAGTGAATTTTTGTCATCAAGAGATGGCTGTTCAGTGCCCTCCACCGCGACTGACTTTCATTGCCGACCTTTTTGTACATGGTTTTCGTTGTATGTATAGTTACATAATAATGTCCTGTCTGGCTACTTCAAAAACGTCTTTTGTCTCTGGCATTCCTGCACATCCAGTACATGATCCTTTCAATACCACGTTCTTCTGTTCTTTTTATTCTCGTGACTCACTCTTCCTTTCTTTTTTTTCCTTCGATCGGGCAGGCAGGACATCAGTTGAGTTACAATTTCAGTTACAATTACACTTCAGTGGCAGTCAGTTACAGTTACGTTTTTGCGTTCCCGGTGTGATCTGTATTATACTATCGATCTATCAAATACATGCGCCTTCTGTACACTCTCTGATTACTTTTGATTTCGTATGCCTTCACTTCGGTCCGGACTAGACACTTCTCTCCCCCTCTCGCAAAACTTGATAAACTCACAGCTGGTTCTCACAGCATCCCTGGAAACCTTTCTCTATCCATTCTAGACACGCCGCAATAAAATCATGAATATGATGGGGGAGGAGAGATAAAAATCTGGTGATTGTTATTTTCAAGGTAAATTCCAAGTAAGTGGGGAGGGGGTAGTTGTACGGCAGACGTGGGGTCAGGAGTGAAGGACGGAGTTACGAGTACAAGTTGTCTGCATTTCCGAAAAACACCCGATTGCAGGAAACCTAAACAGTTGTTATATTAAAGTTCTGCGAAAATACAACCTTCTTGATGAGATAAGGACTATTCATTAGGGGGTCACAATGTTGGAACAGCTCGAAGGTATTTTTACGCCATGGTAATTAGAAGGCAGCCTGTCGATCTCTGATAGGTTAAGCCGGTGAGCTTTCAAAGTTGACAAAACTGTGCTGAATAACAACTGATGACGTCGAAAGTTATTAGTGGGACGGGATGGGCACAAAAATTAGAGTTAACAAGCAAAACGAAAAGGTTTCTCATGTCAGAAATGTGTCATAGGTTACTCATGAGGAGTTGGATGACAAAACGCAAAAAGTAATTTTTTTGAAGTTTCGAGTTAGCAACACGAAATGCACGGAATGGTACGTAGTTATTGCGTTTTAACTTTTTGACGCAAAACGGGGGCTTCAAATCGTTGTTTAGAGATAAAGAAGAAATTTGTCTCTTTCACCGATAGCTGCACTGGATTGCCCGTTGAATTTCCATATACATAGGTAGTGTTGCTAACTCGAAAGTTTAAAAAAATAACCTATTGCGTTTTGTCATCCAACTCCTCAAATGTAAGTTAACACGCCAAAGGGAAACAAGGAAAGGTATTCCTTATCAGAAATGTTACGACTTAAGAATTGACGAGACAGATTGAGGCGGGAGGAGTACAGCTAATACAGGGCCGGATTTAGTTTTTTGCCCCTCATATTGAATAACCAGATTCTCTCCAACCTCTTACGTTAAGAGACATACATTAAGTTTTTGGCTTGGTAATTCAGCTAGGAGAGGATAACAATGGGTTATCCTTGGATTGGGCAATTCTCTCTTTTACACCCTTTGGTTACAATCCTATGTGTCAAAAAGATATGCGCATCAAGAGTTGCTCTGTTTAGGTTTTTCGGTTCATTTATTCTCTTACAAGAGAAACGCGAATATTTACATTTTTCCTAGTCAACCGTCGCCGAAGAGGGGTTCGGGAAATCCCCATCCCCTCTACCTCCCTCCGCATAACCATCCGAATTAAATTTTCTGTACGAATTTTCCTAAAACTGAAAAACTTCAGCTCACACAGATGGAGAATAATTTATTGTTTTTCATCTTTTTTTGGGGGTTCATATCTATCATATACGCACCAGAAAATAATCTATTCCCATACGAAAATTCTAGGACCGTGCTTCAGAACGGTAAATTAATGGGATTCAATATTTTAAGGGAACATGTTTCACTGAGAGTATGAGCATTTACTCAAGGTGTTCAAAGAAATGGGCCCCTATCATTATTATTGGTTGAGAAGTTGGATTGAAGTGCAACATAACGAGATCTTAGTTCATAATGTATAATTTCCTTGAGAAAGAAAAATTCTCTCTCCTTCAAAGGCGGATCCGAAAGTTCCACTAATCTTAGATTTCTAAATGAAGATTCATCTCAAACAAAGTATGAAAATGGTATTCTTTTTTTTTTTGTGTCGCCTATTTTGAATATCCGATCAGATTTTTAATCCGTTACCGATTTCTTGATCTAGAACCCGAGTTTCACTCATAAAATATGTAATCATGAATCTTTTTTTAATGGGGGGGGGGATAAAATTTAATACTGAAGTTGGCATTCATCTAAATTTAAAAAAACACAAAAACTAAAATAGGTAGGAGGACAAAGAGTATTTCTGAAGGTTATGACGGAGGAAGAATCGTTATCAAGAAAAAAATCACAGGGTTAGAGGACAATTTTTATGAAAAATTGAAAAAATATAAAAATTTTTATACATAGGTTTTTTCAGAATCAAGTGTATAAACATCCTGTTGATTCGATTGTGATATTTATTTTTTCAGTAGTTGCCGTAACTGTTTTATATTATTACCAAATATTTCTCAACAGTTTGTTTTTTGGCAATGCTGAGGAAAAAATTCATTAATGCTATACATAATTTGTCAAATGTCCGTACCTTTCCCCTTCAAATGTAACAATTGGCAAACATACCTACAGATTTGAGTTGCCTACCCGGCTGAAGGAGAGTCACGTAGGTATTTGACATACCCCACAACCACGAGGAGTTTTTATTCTTACAGTTTATAACACAAACAATATTAGAAAGAAGAAGAAGAAAAAAAAACACACACAGGCTACTTGCTGTCTCTGCAATTGCACACCATTAATAATATTCAATCCATTGGTATTCGTACTCTCAACAACTTTCCTCTGTAGTCTCTCACAGAAGATTAGAATATTTTTTTTTTTCATAGCCCGTCGGCAGTGTTTGATAGCCAGAAGTCCTTATCTTGGGCAAATGCCTCCCTCAATATAGCCCATTCGACCAGGTCAAAGGCTGTTCTGTGAAAAAGTTTGGTTTTGCTAAACTTACAGATGTCGTCCATCCACCTGGTCCTCTGTTTACCTGGCTTTCTCCCTCCTGATTTTGTAAGATAGCGAAAAATTGTCTTTTCAAAATAAATCCTGAGCTCCAAAATTTACCCCATGCTAACGCAATTCTTCTATCCTCTTTTTCAGTTTGATTTTGAAATGTTATCGCTTGTCCTAGATAAATTATGTTGTTGACTATTTCCAAAGTTTCCCTCTTCATTTTTATTAGTTTTGTATTTTCAGAATTGCTCAATATTTTTGTTTTGGATAGATTGATACCCATACCCGCCGTTTTGCTTTCACAACTGAGTTTCTCCAGCATCACCTGTAACTCGTCCGCACTCCTCGCCACTATCACCTTAAGTTAATCAAAAATTCTCCGTTAATTTTGATTCCCTTTTCGTCCCAACTTGGATTTTCAAAAATTTCGTCCAGGGCGCAGTTAAATAGCAGCGGGGTGATTGGATGTCCTTGTCTTACCCCCCTTTGGATTTCGAAGATTTCCCTTTCCTGATCTAACTATTTACGCTTTGAGCCCTGAATATATTTCATGAATGAGAGTCACAAAATCCTGATTTATTCTGTGGTTAAATAGGGGCCTAAAGCATGAAATTTTGCTTCAGAAGGTCGAAAGTCTTAGTAAAGTCTATAAAGGCCAGGTGGATGGAAATTTGGTATGCATAGTTTCTTCTTAAATGAAATAATTATATCAATTTACACACTCTTACAATACTGTCACATTTCGGAGAAAATAACTTATGTCTACGATCGAAACGAGGTTAAATCTTCGAACTTATTTATTTAAAATTGCATTTTCGGACTCTCGCTATCATCAAGCACCGGGCAAATACCTTTTTCTTCTTCTAATTAGAATCTAGTATAACACTCCGTTAGACTGAATTCATTATAGAGCCTAAAATCAATTCAACAGAGGGAAGGGGAGATACTTGCACCCGTGGAACAACTAGATCCCAAAATATATACGGTTTTTTTACAGGGCTTGAACCCCGGATAAGT
The DNA here is from genome assembly GCA_031841125.1 of Acanthococcus lagerstroemiae. Taxonomy (NCBI): domain Eukaryota; kingdom Metazoa; phylum Arthropoda; class Insecta; order Hemiptera; family Eriococcidae; genus Acanthococcus; species Acanthococcus lagerstroemiae. The sequence goes on from CM063108.1 coordinate 6,014,570, forward strand.
CATATATCCTCACTATGGCAGATAAGCCACCAAATTCACGATTTCAACGCGGACTAATGTCCTCGGCTGTGAAGATATTTTCACACGCGGCGATTTCATCTAATTTCACTCACCGTAAATCATATCTCGAAGCTCGGTGATCGTTCTGCCCTTAGTCTCCTCGGTCTCTCCGACCTCGGTTCGCGCATACTCCTCCACCTCGGGAGGTATATTGACCAAGTCTAAATCGGCCAGCACGTCCTCCAAGTCGCCGACTTCTTCTTCATTATCCGAATAGTTGGGCATTTTTCGGGTCCTGTCACAGAAAAATAACCGCGATCGACGTTAAACACGTGACTTGAACAGAAACACGCGGCACTGCACCGCACTACACGCGCAAACTGCAACACTTGGCGAGAGCTTCTACAGCCGAATCAACTGCCCAGAGACGTCCGCACGAACGCCGCGTACGAATGCGAGTACGTACGAGCGTTTTCATCGAATTTCCTGGAACCAGTTCTGCGTCGAATATCGCCGATCGAGGTTACAAACTTTACCCATTCTCATGGAATTTACCGTGATTTTTTTTTCTCATTTTGTTTTCGCGTTTGCGTGTATAATCAGAGCGAGTACTCGCTACGGTTGTATGCGTTTGATTTATATCAGGGAAAAAAAAACATGTTTCTGCGTCAGCTTCCGACGGACATCCACCTCGGAGGTGCCCACCGATGTGTCATGTACCGCTTCAGAAGATAAACAGCGAAGGGGATCTTTCAGTTGGAAGTGTCGCGAGCTACCTAGGTTTCTTTTGCGGCATTCCAAATTTGCAGATGTTCGTTGTTTCGTTGTGATGTGCCTCGGCTTGAGTAATGGCACTGCTGAGATAACTACAGAAAATCGGTGGATAGAGAATACATTGCAGGTGCGGGAATCCAGACTGATAGCGAACAATTTGTTTGAAAAATGAGAAAAATGGAAAGGCAGATCTAAGATAAGTTGAATAGTCCTCGGTGAACAAGCTGTCATAGGGCGTCTGCTGGAAATGAATAATGAGGAAACGTGACCTTCCCATGGCCTATATTTATAATTTTTTCAGGTCTTAGTGCGGGATGAAGGGAGCCCTCCTTCTTTGACCAGTACAAATACACATTTTCTCGAAATTTCATGCAAACTTCGAAAAACTTACTCTTTTGTAACGTGAAACCCTCCCATAAAAAAATCCTACAGACAGTCTGATTTTTCTCAGTAGTTGGAGAAGAGCAATACGAATGTGACGGGACATTGCGAGCCCTGTCGACAGGACAAAAATTTCGTGTAAACAAAGAAAAGCTAAGCCATTTTTACCTTTTACTGACTGATCTTCAAAATCTAGGCTAATGGACTGAAACCGAACGAAAATTTCCCGAAAAATACCAATTCGTTGCAAACATTTTCCATGCAAGCAAGGTAGAAAGAAAAAGAAAGCTTAGTCATTTACACATTTCGCCGAATAATGTTGAAAACACCAACTCAATACTACAAAAATGTTTCATTACTAACTGGTCAACTTTGCCAAGAAACCCAGACTAAAAATTTGTGTCACCTCCCATCTCCTCCTTCCCCCTGCCGCTATGTACCTTCAATGGAATTCTTTTAATCTAGCTGGTTTTGCTCCTCACCGTTTATTTACTACTCATAACTGTCATCTAGACCCTTGCAAGATCATCTGTATGTTCGAGGTTGGCGCATAAATTATGAGAATTGGGATAATATGTTCTTGTGATCATTCAGAAGGTTTTAGGCTAAAAATGGCTATGTCCGTATCCCATTAGAAGAAGGTGTATAAAAATTTGATTCCTCCAACCTCCCTAATTTTCTTCAGACCTGATATTTTTGGAAATATATTGAGCTTTTTTATATTTCCCTAATACTAGGTGAATGTAGAAGCCTCCATCATGAATTATGAAAGATTAACGATCTCAATCTCTACTAAAATGCTCGAGAAACCTTCTAACTAGATTTAAGATAGATGTGCCATAACCATTAATATATCTGATTACTGAGTTGCAGTCTCGCATCATTTACAGATGCCCCAAAATGTTTCTTTTTGCACAATAATTTCAACACTTCTATCCCTATTTATTTGCTTGTTTACATAGGCATCTGAAGTTGGCGCCTAAGCCATACAACTGGGAGGTTGGAATTTTTAGAATAAGTACCTAAAAGTCCACTGAAGATTTTGGTAACCACTTATTACTGTCCGGTAATTAGGAGGGGGCTACAAAATTATGCCCCTTATGACCCTCCTTTTGTTTATTTTTGCTTTGAAAATTCTAGAAATATGTCATACTGACCTCTACTTCATACAACCGTATTATTTAGTGATTGTAGATTTTCTCGTCAGGAATTACGGGGCCCGAACGAGGGAGAATAAAAGATGCGAGGATTTACAAACACTGCGAGAATTACTTTTTACGTAGTTCGAGTCAAGACACTCTGAGGTAATAGTATATTACTATACAAGGGGGTAAAGTTAACGTTTCACTATACCCTCTTGTATTAGTCAGATATTTTTCTGCATACTGATTGCCATTGCGAGCATTCACTGACAGCTTCATTATAGTCCCAAGTTACAGAGTACTGATTAATGGGCAAACCGAAGCACAGAGGAGACCACAAAATATGTAAATAAAATACATACCCGCCTACTAAATTAGAAAGAGAAGACACAGTAGTTGCAATTGAATCGCTGCGTGGAAGAAGGGCCTTCAATCAATGTATTTCTTATGAGACGAAGGTCCTTGTTCCATGCAGCGCTTCAATTCAGCAAAATGCAAAAACTGCAACCAGATAAACCATTGCTACAATAATAAATGCAGATGACAAAAAGAACATTAAATTTTCAGAAAGGCGTTTGAAAGAGCAATTTTTTTTCAAACAAATATGAGGATTCATTTTCTTTTCTTGTTTCATTGCTTTATTTTTCTATTCACTTCGTACATACATTGAATGCTACGTGTCACTGTTCTACTTGATAACTCTGATTTTCATTACTTCCCTGATAATACCTGGTGGTAAAATCTTGCTTCACCACCAGGTATCGAGTAGTTAAAATGCACTTTAACAATCAGTGTGGAGAATAGTACATTACTTATCAGGATGATAAAGCGAATGTTTACGAAGCGAGCCGAAGGCGAGTGGAATAAATGCACGAGAAGCGTGAATCGCTGACCATCCTGAGAAATAGTAAACTTTTTCTAATATAGGTACTCGGAAAGTAGCGATAATGAATGTAGTTGTTGCATCCTTTTGTGTTTAGTACCTTAAAAGGATAATGTTGTAAATCATCACCGGCTCGTCCTGCACATTAGCGCTCCTAGCGGGAGGGCCTAAAGCGAATAAATAAAGTAAATTGATTGGCTATTGTAAAAAACTGAACGTTAATGATTTCATTAACGTTCAGTTTTGAAACTGCGACATAACAAAGTAGTAAATAAAGTATTTTTTGCTTGAAAAGTATTTGTTTATAGTGTGCTTTCCGAGTACCTATATAAAAAAATACATTTTACAAATAGAGGTACCTAGCGAATCCTTCATCAATCGCTTTTGTGTGTTCCTCAGACTAGACGACCGAGTAAGAAACCAGTGCGGCTGGTAAAACTTGACACGACCAGCTGCATCGGAGCTACTAACCCTAAAATATTTATTACTAAACAGTTCAAGATCATCATTCTTTTCTTAACCTCCAGAAACTTACTCACTTCCTAATTCTACATATGCAAGGACAAACGTTTTACGCGCTGGTGTGATCTACTAACTTGCCTCGACTTTATAGCTCCAGTTACTTTCAGGTTATTTGGAAACGCGCATATTTAAAAATAAAATAGTAAAATAGTTCCGCATTACAGATTTAATGCTAGTAGTTATCATTGTACATGAGCACATGTTTACACCGGAGATGAATTAAGTATTGCCCTTGATAACATTGGGCGGAAATCACCCTTCGGCACTTCCAGGTAGAATGAATAATACAAAATGAAAACGCAAGTTTACTTTTACTACAGAAAACTGAATTAGAAGTCACGTGACTTCCCTGGGAATTTATATACACAACAATCTCGATTACATTATCCCCGATTTTATCAACTTTGGTTTATGTCAATCAAGAATTTCTCTCTCCTATCATATCAACTTTCAATTACCTACATCATCATTACGCTAGTGGAGAAAATTATTAGACCATAAAGTTGCAGATCTATACAGCTTTTGGGAAAATTTTAAAAACCAAAAAGAAAGGGAAAATTCGAGTGGTAGCGTTACTGATGAGAATTTAGAAGAAATTGTGGATCCTGAAGAAGATCGTCGGCTTCTTGAGTTGTTACGAGACATTCCAGGATGCGCTGTGACTACACAGATGACATCATTCAACTTGTGGATGAACCAAAGGAAGATAATGATGACAACGACGACGATGATGAGAACGTGAAGATGGAAACATCTGCTGATTTCAGTTAAACATCTGCTGATTTCAGTTATTCTGGGGGTCTTCAGGCCATAGAGAAAGCTTTAAATTTTATGGAACACCAATGAGATTACGTTAGCTGATCAAATGATGATAAGGCGGTGGAGGGATTTAGTTTTCGAAAAAATAAATAAATATATATAACTGCAAGACAGAAAAATATGACGAATTTTTTTGAAAAATAAATTTGATTAAAAGTTTTTTCTATCGCGGTTTCTGTTACAGGTACTATTATTCAAATTTCTTCACACGTTATTTTATGAAAAGTAAACGTTTCAAAAATTCTTCGTATTATACGTATCAATATTCTTCAATTACATCAACGACACCATTCCCACATTAGTTGATATAATTGAGATTGTACAGAACTATCAAAAGCTATTCACATAAATGATAAACAGAAATGGCCGACACGACATCAACTGACAAATCTCATCCAAATTGGTCATAAAAAGAGCCAAATCTACACAAAAACGTTTTAACAAAAACTAACAAACTTAATAAAATAGGTATAGAACTGACTTGGAAAAATCAAGCGAAGCATCAAAAGTACCTAGGTTTTTATTGGGTCATTGATTTATAATTTTTCATCGGATCTGAGATCCGGTACTAACATGGGCTTCAACATTCAGATTCTACCTTGGAAATAAAGGAAATCGGATTCACCTACTTACTGGTTCAAGTTAGAACAAGGATAACCTGAAACGACCGAACACGAACATAAATAATGACCAAAATTCAACCGAATCAAAAATAATTCAAGTCCAGGGGCATAGTAAGAAAAGGAACCTCCCCTAAAAAGTTTAATAAATTGCTTCCGCTGGAGAATTTGAGAATTTTTTACACGTTCTTGCCTGTTTTTTTTAAAATTCAATTCAAAAAATTTTCGCTCGCGGGCTCACGGGCTTTACAGTCGATTTGAAACTTTCGGATATCCCCCCCCCCCAATTATTTTCGTTCGGTACACCCTTAACAAGATTATAAATTGCAGTAGTAAAAACGACCGAAGATGAATACACCGTAACTGAATCACGACTAAAAACGGTCAAATGTATAACAAGGTGTCTACAAGAATGGAAAAATATAAATTCCTGGCTTTTTCCAAACTTTTTTTTTCTCTTCTTTAAACCTTAACAGTATAGACAGTATATTATATTTATGTTTATACTACTAGACGCTATGGTTAAAATGAACTGAAATTTGAAGTTGAATTTTGGGTGAAAGTATTAGGAAGGTGTTCACAGATATACATAAATAAAGTGCTGAAGTAAAATTAAACGACGAAAAAAATTTTCCGTGAGTTCATTCTTTGTTTTTTTCCCAAACTTCTTAAAAATATTGTTGAATTTCCTGACTATTTACAAACTTTCTGACCTACTTTTCAAATTCCTGACTTTTTCCAGACTTTCCAAACTTTCCAAACCTGTAGACATCTTGTATAACCAATAGATGAATAAAAATAACCAAATCTGACACAGATGACCAAAACGACGAAAACTGATGACGAAAAAATTTGTACAAAAAGTGACTGAACGCGAGAAAATCTAATCAAACCCAAAATGACCAAATATAATTTAATCTAACCGAACCTAACTAGAGATAACCGAAACTGGTGAACAGCAGTCCAAAATTATCGACAAATTACCAAAAGTGAAACACGAACCGCTTAAAACAAATGAACAAACAGCCTAAAACTGGCAAATCTGCCTAAAACTGAAAAAGATAGACAGCCCAGACTACTGAAAAGATCAAGAGTTGGTAATCCCTGACAGAAGGCTGAAAAAATAGCACAGGGTAGACCGAAAATGGGCCAAGAAAAGCTAACTCATCAGATAAAAATTTTACTTGATCATCGAGTATTCGCACATTTCAAACTAAAAAGGGAGACCCGTTGAAAATATTCTCTAGCACTGCCGAGTCTAAATTTTTTTTTTTTAATTTACCTTGAAGTTGCGGTAGCTTATGTACGAGGGACATCACCATAAGCGTAAGTAACCATCCAAGAGTGGGGAAAGGCTGAAGAAAAATGCAGTCTCTGCTCACGAACTGCGCTCGTGAGCCCAACTGTTTCTACTCGAGAAGCAAAAGGAGGAACAAATGCTTCCGAGGCAGTCAGGAAAAGACGCCAGCAACACGAGGTAAGAGTAAAAATAAAACAAAGAAGAAGGGAAGAACAAATGAAAGGGCGAAATACAAGAATGGAGAACAAGTTTTGTAGGAGGGGGATGGGGAGCTTCTTTTAATGATTTGTGTGTGGGGTGTGTTCAACTTAAATCCGGTACTGGTTTCAAAGGGTTTTAATAAAGTCTCAAGAGTCCAAAAATGAGAGAAGTCTGAAAGTCTTAAGCAAACTGAGACAAATTTTAAAGAGTCCGAATTTGATTTCGAAGAGTTTGGCACTGAGCTCAGGCAGTGATTGAAGAGAGAGAAATGCCTGCTCAGCTGGAGGAGAAGGTATCTGAATAAGGTACAAAGAAAGAAAGAAGAAGAAAAAAAAAAAGAACGACAAGAAGCACTTTTTATGGATTCATTCCGAAGAGGCATTAAACCTAAATTTGGCCACAAGCACGAAACACCCAAATATCATTCTTGAACGGGCAGAACAGAATTTTTCGCGAATGTTACTGATTTTGCTCGAAAGCTCTCGCTCGCTTCTTCTTCTCATGTCGCGCAAAGTCGCAGTTCCTTGAATGTCTGACTCTCCATCTGTTGTTTCTTGTTCACTAATATGTTCTCAAACCATACTGTATGCGTGAAAAACCGAATACTAGGTCACAATTTTCTTTCGGATAGGCAGTTGAGAGAGAGAAAAATATGATTACATCATATTTAAAATCTTCTGCATACATACGAGAGCACTGGCACTTGATACCCATTTAAATTTATGCAAAATTGGGACTATTTTATTAGGTACCCGAATTCAAATTATACTTTTAAACAAGCACCTTCAATATTCTCTTCAAGCACAAGGTTACCTAGATGGCATGTAAGTATGCAAATTCTCCAGCCTCTTTAAACACTCATCGTTCATAATTCTGACATCTCTGTACCTATCAGCTGTATACCTACATGAAATTGCAAAATTGAAAGGTCAGCATTGTTGCCGCAATTACATGTGGATTTCTCCCTGACAAACAAATTTTCAGATGCGCTTCCAGGAATCTGAGAATGCCAGAATATATGGAATCGGGTCATTAGAAAACTGCAAAAATTATTGTGTCGTTTTGACCCTACAGTACTTACAGCGACCTTCTTTATGTTCACCTTCAAAAGTTCGACACAGGAAAAGAATGTTTCGCATTCATGTTCACTTATCTCACCTCCTGCATAACTACGAAATAAAATAACTCACTCAACCAGTTATTCTCACTGAAGTAAATAGAAGCTTAAATAATGGCCGTGCGTCATTAGCTGACCGCTTGAACACGCATAATCGCCATTTAACTTTCAGAAATAATGTTCAACATCGACCCTGACCCCGACTTCCCCCCCCCCGACCTCCTAGGTCTGGAGTACTAACTACGCTACAATTCCGTCAATTTTCGCTACTGTTACTGCTTAAGGCTTCTACACCTGTCTGCCAGCTTTGTTATTTTTCCATCACATTGTGGAACTTTTCTACACTCAAGGCCCCCAAACGTGATTCATCACCTTCTCAGACGCATGAACGTCGATACCATCGTACTTTTCCAGACACATCCGCCATAAATTCAGTCGATACGCAGATTCGCACGATCGCTAATCACCGTTGCATATTAAGCTCACCTTGGTAGTACCCTGGCGGTAGTATTTATTCTTCGATTAACAGCCACCAGTTGCACTTAGACTCTACGTTGCCGATCAAACGCCAAATGGATTAAGTTAACTGCCGCTGGAAACGAGTTTTGCCCAACGTTGAAAGATTGAGCGAAGAACAGAAAGACCGGGAGCAAAAAAAGAGAAGAGAAACGAAACGAGCCGGCGTTGAAACTTGAAAGCTCTTGCTTGTCTTGCACGCATGCGTTACCCGACAGCCGTTACGAGAACCAGTTCATGACGCTGCTGACTGCGCGGGCTCCTTGACCTTGCGTAAAGTTGTTCAGTGACTTCACCAGTTCACCGTTACCGCGTTTCACGACGACGAGTGAAATTAGGCGAATTGTCGTGCGCCGCATCAGCTTAAGCATCTTAATGATGTTCGCTATTCGGTGTTTATGACCTCTGTGCTGTCACGTTATGCGTCTCCGCAGTGCCACCAATGTACCTACATAGTACATATCGGGAACGGACACAAAACATAATTTCGGGATTACAGACGAAACATAATAGCTGTAGGTCACTACAGACAGATTTAGATATTTCGAAGGGGGGGGGGGTCGAACTCCTCTATATCCGCCACTGGAACACATACAAGTGTCGGGCTAACCCCTTCATTTTACTTCAACATGAAGCAACAATAAATTAAGGCCACGTTGTCGGGGTGGACATTGGTCGATAATGCAGACTCGGGTTCGGTTCAAGCAATAAAAAACGCAAAATTTTTCATCCAAGCCAAAAAGCAAAAGAAAAAACACTTCTCTATTTCACATTAGTTTGCTGACTAACGAAACTTTTCCATCCGAGAGGAAAGAACGATCGATGAATTGACGATACTCTCGCTTTGTCGACTACCGGTCCAAAATGCCAACTTCGAAGTTTTATAATGGGGTTTCACTCTTCCCACTCGGTCTACACCAGGTTTGAAGAATACAGTGGAATTATTGGGTCTCAATACCCGTTCGTATTCTACGTAGGGTTGACCAATGTTGAGTTAGCCGAAGCGGATGGAACCGGGTGTCGGCCTTTGTCTCGGCCATCATGAAGAGGAGGATACAGACGGAGTGGTCGAGGCAGAGGGCCGACGAACCAAGTTCGGTCCACACCATCGAACAGGACAACTCGGTACCATCCTAGAAGAGCTGCTGCAGCAGCTGCAGACCCCCCGACTGGGCTCCCCCGCCGTCAACAGCTGCTTGCGTCGCTACCCGTACCAAGACGAGGAGGTGAAGGGTGAGTGAAGAGGAAGTTGAATTCCAGGCTAGTGCTTGGGGAGCGCGAATCTCGGCCAGTAGGGAACCCCATGGTGGGCCTTGCAGGACGCGCGCATCGGAAGCGGCACGGCGAAATGGAGGCTCGGGCCGGCCTCAAAGCATCGCTTCGGCCACTGATGCGATACTCGAAAGGGTAGTTTCCGGGGCCGGGGCCACTTTAGCATGCGTGCATCGCCGTACGTCCCACCACACCATTCTAGGGTTGACCAATGTTGAGTAAGAGCTGATGAACACAAGGGCAGTTTATCAAAAAGCACGCAGGAGACAGGCTTGCTCACTTAAACAATGGTGTGAGTCGCGGTATGATTCAATTAGCAAACTAGCAGACTGAAGCGTCGCTGAACAAATATACACAACGACCCGCTTCGCGACTCATTTAGAATGCGTCACCAATACGTGACCACGTCATCAATGAAAAAGTTCAACAGAATTTCGAAGCCAGCAGACGTCATGAAAAGTTTCAAGGAATTTCAAAGCACGTATAGAAGTGTTATTGAAAGCATTCAGCCAGCGTTGGGTATGAAGGAATGCTCCTGGAGGCCAATCATTGAAAGCCCCCCCCCCCGACTGAAAACTATCTAGTCGCTATCATCCTTTGAGGTCAGATTTCTTCCGATTTATCGATATGACCGAGAAAGAGATAACCTTACCTACAGTTATATTCTTTCGGCTGTTTGGGGTTCATCGGGAAATAACCTCGACATGCGTCACCTTCCCGCTCCCCCCGATTTTCTTCAATTTTCTGGGCGTTTCAGGATCAATGACCCCTTTAACCATTTACATAAATCTATCACTGCATTGAACGAATTTTTGAGAATCTTAGAGAGTCTTGTTAGATCGAAAAGTGACCCACAGAGTCTTAAACAAGTCCTTAACAATCGTCACTAAGTCTTCAATAAGTCCTTGAATAGGTCTTCAGGAGCAGTAAACGAATTTTGAAAAGTCTTGAAAAATTCTAATTAAGTCTGTTAGAGTCATAATGGGTCAGAACGAGATTTTAAACTGTCTAAACAAATCGGAAAGCGTCTCACAGAATCTTAATTAAGTGCTTCCAATGGTACCGAGATTTTTTTCCTTAAGGGAGGTACAAACGTTCTGAATTTGAGTTGATATCGAGAACAAAAACGTTCTCGTGTCTCCCAATAGTGGAATTAACTCTCTTAAAATTCAAAATTTTTTAAATTTTGCGTCTGATACCTCTCCAGGCGTTATTCTATATTTTTTTCAGTTTTAAAAACAAATTGCGTGTGTGCGGGAGGATGAGGGGGTGTAAATCATACTTTATACTCGCTCATCACCCATTGCAATACCACCGACATCCTCAAAAATTTTAAGCGAGGCTTGAAAATTCAGCTAGTTTTAAACAAAAGCCTTACAGTCTTTAACAAGTCTGATAAGTCTTGAGTCAGTTATGTCTAGCAGTCTCGCGAAACCAGATGAGGCGTGCAACGTCCAAATTTGCCCAACGGCAGCCATAAAATACTGTATCAGCCAAAAAGAGTAGTACTTGCACAATTTTGCCGAATTTCTATTGAAATCGCCGAAAGTGTCGAATAAGCGCAGACCTCGGGCACCCTCAGCTCCTTGCCTAGCAGACCTCAGCTTACATGTGTTCTGAAGAGGCTCAAATACTTTTAAAATATCTCGATTGCATCTTTAAAAGCCTTAATCTCAATCATAAGTTTTACACATTACGGCGAGTTTCAACACACGTCTAGGAAAGTAAAAAAAACTTCTTAAGCAACCATCCAGAAGTCTTAGCTAATCTCAAAGACCACTCACCTCATCTCCCCCCCCCCCGCCCCAAACAGAAATTAAATGATGTAGCGATGCACGCTCTAAACGATCCAAGAATTATCATTTAGTGGAAAATCCAGTACACTGGAAAAACTGGACCGTATACCTTGAAAGTATTCTCATTTTTAAGATCAATACGAAAAAACCCAGCGACTCGAATTATTCTAAAGTCTGATCATTTCTCACTTATATGCTCACTCAGTTGCCATCTCGAGAACATAAACATGATCTAAATACGTAGACCTCCTCTGTGTGTGCTACCTTGGAGTGGTGAAGGGACTCAAAGGAAAAACTAAAAGCGCATATAGGAGAAGAAAAACTCCGACTGATAAACTCTAATGAAAGCAAGGGGAAAGTACATCAGTATTTTCCCATGTGGATGCATCTCCCCTACAACAATTATGACGGCAACTCATAAAGTAAATAATAATTCTGGTCGTAAAAAGTCTCACACTCGGATGTCCGGACGAAGACTACCCAGTGAGTCGGAATTGAGAATAGGGACATGGAATGTAAGCACACTGAATGAGGTAGGCAAATTAGAGAACTTAAAGACAGCAAATACGTAGAGGGAAAGGAGAAGGGTAAACTTAAAAATTCTAAATTGTCCTTCCTAGAATTCCATTCTAGGTCCGCCATTGTCCTACCATTCCGTCCCGCCTCCCGCCTGTCGCAATGTCTGACTATTTGTATACGGAAATGAAGAGAAAGCCTGTCAATGTCAATATGAAATCTCTAGTTACATCAATGTAACATGACAAAGGCAGCTCAAGTCAGACATTAAGTAATCCGAAGAGACGCGCCAGGTTTGTCTAGCTATCTTCATTTTCCCACTTCAGGATCCAACCATTTCAACTAATTTCCCAGGCAAACAGTCTCCCTGTCCCTGTAAAAAAAGCCTTCAAAAATGTTTGACCACTTCACGACTACCGACCCAAAATACCACCGGACCTTAATGTACTGAAAAATGATCAGCACAAAAAATTAAGTTATTTCCTTTACGCATCTTAAACTACGCAAGCAATTTGAAGCATGTTCGTACACTAATCAACGACATGAACTCACCTGATTCAATACAGTCGTTACAGTCTCAAAAGACGTCATCCTTATCCGTCGAGAAAAACATGGAATCATCGATATCCTTGCTACTCAGTAAATGCCTCACCGTTATCCAAGAAACAACCATCCCTGCTACTCAGTAAGTCCCTCGCCGTTATCCAAGAGACAACCGTATATATACTTGAGTCGAGCTGCCTACAAAATTTATGAAACGACATTTCGCATTTTGCCGAACGACTTCAACGGTGTACAACGACGAATGAGAATTTCAAAAAATTGCCAAAAAGAGGAAGTTAAATATTCGCGCCTGGCAGGTTTTCTGGGGTACGAAACAGAGCAATGAAAATATAGCAGAACCAAACGGAGCGATCAGTAGAAGAGGATGTGATGCACAGATGAATAAATAAAAAAAACTTATACACAGATAAAAAAGTACAACTAATTCCAAAGCGGTCTTTTGGGAATTTCGGAGGCACAATAGTACAACAGTTTTCCGTGTATTTTAAAATTATTTTTTATTTTCGCGCTCGTGATAAAAGAGAATGACGAAATCTGGCGCAGTGTATTGTTTTTTTAGCTTAGCCCAATTAGAAAACACTTTTGAAATCTAACGAAGTATTTATGGTAGGTAGGCGAATTCACCCCTTACTGCCTCCTCCTTTGGTCACCCATTTCTGGGTATAGCTCTCCGTCATTTCTCTCCATTTGTCCCTATCGCTAGCCAGGTATATACATTGGGGCCCCATGCCTTGCACCAGTTCGTCAGCCCATCTCCTGACTGGTCTGCCTCTTCCCCTCTTGCCTTGGTGTGGGATCCATGCTGTCAGGATCTTGTTCCATGTAATTCCCGATTCCCTTACCACATGGCCAGCGTATTTCCATTTTAGCCGCTTGATGGCAACCCAGATATTTTTGGCTTTAGTCTTGCCATCCATTTCGTTCATTTTTATGTGATCTCTTCGTTTCACTTGGAGAATGCTCCTCAACATTGAGCTCTGGGTCATCTGAATCTTTCTTTCCAGTTTTTTGGTGGTGGCTCAAGTCTGAGCCCCGGAGGTCAGGACAGGGAGAATAGTACTTTCCCAAATTCTTATTTGGGAGTTCAATTTCATTTTGCTCTTCAGTATTTTTCTTTGCGCCCAGAATGCTTACCATCAGGCATTCACCCCACGGATTTTTAACTTTTTTTCTGGTTTATTTTTGGTTGATAAAATCTATCCTAAATATCCGTACTTGTATTCTGTAACCTCTTCTATATTTATATTATCAATTTTGATTTCGCCAAAAGTGTTTGATACTTGCTAATATTTTTGTTTTATCCTGGTTGATTGTCAAGCCAACTTTCGGCGCAGGGTAAGTACATCGTAATAGCGCAAAGTAAGGAATTGCCATTTCATTTAATACTGACATAGTTGGTCCAGCCTTCAATTTTTGGGTGTTAAAGGAAATAAAATATGTATAATATACTGGATACATTTGCTTGGTGCATGCTTTATCGATAAGTTTGAAATTATTCCTGAAAGTGAGCATTTGTTGAAGAGTACTTATGAGATTGACGTTTGCTCGAAGAAGGAACTTCAATAATGAAATATAGCGAAATATTCTGAAGTAATAAATATGAATAGTGCTGATCATATGTGAATAAGCTGCGTTGTCCTTCTGCTAGTATATTCACAATAAAAGGAATAGAAATAAAAATATATCTAACAAGCAGCCCACTAGACACTACAGGCAAAAGACCTCGGAGAACGCAGACTCACCCCCAGGAAGACCAGCGAGCGCCAAGCCAAGCGCCTCCCATCACCACCCTTAGCATCCCCACAGAGCAGGAAGAAAGGGAGACCTCGAGCAGAGTTGCGTATAATTTTGAATTTAGAGTCGGCGATGGCCAAAATGGGTGAATACCATATTTCTAACGCCCCTGGATCCGCCGAAAGGGGCATAGATAAGCAAACACTTTCATGTATCGATGATAGTGGGGCGTATGGCGATGTACGTATGCCAAATTGGCCCCGGGACACCGCACCTCCTATTCCGGAAATACCCCAATTGGGCCTGCGTCAGGATACGGAGGGAAAACACTTGTATTAGAGATTAGAGATTTCTATTGCTTAATCATTTCTGAAGGGAGATAGTTACAGTCACCAAAGTTCAACATAATGTAAAGTAGTTGAGTGTAAACACTTCTGAAACGTTCGAGTCGAAAAAAATTAGGGAATCCAGAGGAAGACAAATTTTGTGCCCCCTTCCAATAAGGGTACCGAAATTTTTTATAGCCTAAAACCTACGCAATGTTCATACGAACACATTCAGAAAGTACGAACTGCCCCAGCCCTTACGATTTACCAGCCAACTTCGAACAAACACACCGCAAACAAACACGATATTCCAGAATATGGGAAAACGAGATCTTTTGACAGATTCACACGCCTGCCAGCCATACACCAGTACCAGTGGGTCACTCAGTTGTGATCATCAGTGGATGGAGATGACGGTCTATCCAGTGCTGTGTTGATTTCAACATGTTTTTTCTTGATTTCTACTTTCCACTGATAGGGGCACCTACTCAGCTCAACAATTATAACAATCAGCTGCAAGTAACAGACCCACCCCAACCAGTTCAGTGATTTCTCATTTAAGGTACGGACGAAAACCACGACATTTACGCTGGCATACCCCGAAATATGGAAAAAATTAGATATTCTGACAATTTCTTACTTCAGCCAACAATGACTTCGGCCGAAGCCTACGTGAGTAACTTTCAAGCTCGACAAATCCACACAGATAATCGGTTGTAGGTATTAGTGGTGGACGGATATGACAGTTTATCTGGCTGTTAGTCACAACACGTTTTTCCTGATTTCCACTTTCTAATAATACGTACACCAATTTGGCTCAAAAACTGCAAAACATTAGCTGCATGTAGTTGACCCACACCAATTAGTTCGGGAATCTTTCACTGCCACATAGGCATGTATTACACAATTTAAGAATCTCTTCTCTTCTTCTCTTTTCTATCCTTATAAAATGGTTAGGGTGATTCCGTGTTAGTATCCCAAATATAATTTAATTCAGTAGCATCGAAACGGAAAGGAAATACAAAATGATACATTTTATCGCTCCATTTGAGAAATTCCAAAAACGTTTGACCATTTTGAAAAGTTTCTATAGGAATGTCAACGTTTTCATCGACACTTTACGGTGGAGTTAGGGTCACAATCGAGTTTAACTGGATCGTCTACATTTTTATCGTTGCTTTAAGGTCTAGTTGAGGTCGGCTAGATTTAACCATTTTGCGAAGTTTTTGCAGGATTACCAACGTCTTCATCGCCGCTCTAGGGTCAAGTTAGAATCACAGTCAAGTTTGACCATTCTGAAAAGTTTCTAACAGACTGCTAACGTTTCTATCACCACTTCCAGGTTAAGGTAGAGAAGTTTCTAACAGATTGCCAACGTTTATATCACTGCCTTAAGGTCAGGTTGGGATTGGCAACTGAAAAGTTTCTGTGGAAGTGTCAATGAAAGTAGAAAATTGTCTGTGGGAGTGGAAACGTTCCTATCGCCACTTTAAGGTCAAGTCAGGATAATTTAGATTTGACCATTTCGAAGAATTTGAGGTGTGGGAGCGGAGCTGGAGCTGGGCTCCAGTTTCGAGCCACTGCTAAAGCTTCGAGCGGAGTTCGGAGCCACGTGTACAAAGCTGGATACACTCTTTTGAAGCTGGATCCGTTGCTCTATAGCTTCAGACACAGCTCCGGACAAGTGGCTCTGAACTCTATTTCAAGCTAAGGGACCTAAAATGTTTTTGTCACAGATTTTATGACTATAACAGATTTGATTTTGGGAAGGGAGTAGTTTTGGAACAACTAGTTGGGAGCGGAGTGGAGCCGGAGCAACTGGTAAGAAGTGGAGCCAATCTTAGGAAGCTGGAGTCAGAGTATTTTTTTTCTCTTCTCCAAAACCCTGGAAAAATCTCAACGGGATTGTGCTGTTTTAGGTTAGTTTGGCCATTTTCAGATTTTATCATCATTTGTTGCGCACACAAGAATGGGTTACTGGCACATAATAATTACTAGATTACATTCGCCACTTTACTTTTAGCAACTTTTTGTCAACAACTCAGCGAGATTACCCGCAAAGCGAGTCAGCTGGTTCAGTATAGATATAACAGAGGTGACAGTCTGAACCAGGGGTTCTCAAACTTTTTTTTATCACCCCTCCCTACTGCCTAAAATCAATTGTTCACCCCCCCCCCTCAAATAAATAAAAAAGAATACACTCGCGGTGAAAAAAGGCTTCTCATGTAAGCGATTTACGGATTGGTGATGCGCTTGCTCAATCAGTCTGCGCCCCCCTTTACATACCTTCACGCCCCCAACTTTGAAAATCACCAGTCAAAACCAAAGTATTGTACCAGTTTGTACCACTATACAGGGGAAATAATGATAAACTTGCCAGAGAGGCAACAGCTGGGGATCTGCACAGTCTGGTTAGGGTGTATGGCAATGCACGCATGCCAAATTGATCTCTGCGACACCGCACCTAAGACCCTAGAATCCACCTTTTGGGGTATCGCGTCACAGACTTGAAGGGGGAGATCTGTACAGGAAGTAACAGAAGCGCTTCAGGTATCACCAAAATCTGTAAACTGAGAAAGTGAGGTTGTTCACGATAATCTGAGAAATTACACATCTGATATTCTGATTCCATGACAGACAAGTTCACATCGGACATCGGGACTAGTGTAACGCGCAAAAAACGACCTTCGGGCTGTTATACCATCTGTAATCACTTATGGCATGTTGGTAAGAAAGCACGCCTTACATTTATGATACCTCGGACGTCTTGTAACAATGAGATTTTGCCGTGGCATATAGTCTATACATCAAAATCTCGTTGACTTTAAAGTACGACCTTCACACAAATCTCGACTCTACCAGCAGAAACTTCCTGCAACACGGACCAGTTCAACGGGATTGGCTCTGCGCGGTCGTAAAACAAGAACTATATTTACATGCAACCTAGGACGATTTCGGCTGATACTTTTTCAAAGAAAAATGCACGGCCGGACTTACACGTGTCTGCATGTAAGTGCGCATCACAGCTCGAAAAGATTAATATACTCAGCGTGCGTCCTGTTAATTCCAACATCTTACATCGTGGATCTACAATTAATTGCCAGAATAATTTCGTAAATTAAAGGGTATAATAATGAACTAAATGAGGCGCTGATACCCACAATATTCGCTAGACTTCCAGTTGTAGTGCGTTCTGCGGCTCTACATCCGCCACTAGCTCTTGTTCCTTCTAACAGATACACCCGGCGAGTTAAATTGCAATATTTTTCTAGCGTAAACAGCCGGCTTACTTAATAACGAATTAATAAGAGGAAACCGAGGAATAGGTAATTATCAGTTCCTATACTCGTGAGACGAAGAAAACAGAACAACGTGTTTCTAATGTATGTAAAGTGTAAACACACTCGCAGACATACACATTAAGTATCCATCATCAGTAACTCCATACTAACTACGCACTGAATGCGGAGGCTCGTACTTCATGAGGGGATACTTCCAGGTTTGACATGATCTAACTTTCAACAACATACAGATCTGAAGGATTATATCAAGGTCTCAAGATCTGTAGGAGATTCCACATGTTTCATCTTTATGTATGATGGTAGAAGTAAAACAGAAATAAAGAGTAGAATGGAACAAAAGCTAAGAGAGTTTTTTTTTTCAAAAAGAAGACGTGTTTAAAGTAAATATAGATTTATCAAGCGTATATTTGGTGAACAGCATTGTATGGATGTGAGACCTGGACAATAGGAACGTAAGAAAGATAAAGTATAGAAGCTTCTGAAATTTGGTGTTATTGGAGAATGTTGAAAATCAAATGAACAGAAAAGATCAGGAATGAGGAAGTATTGAGGCGAATTGGAGGGAAACGAGAAATTTGGAATATAATTTTATAAAGAGAAAAGAGTTAAAATGATAGGTCATAATATAAGACAGCCAGGGGCATTGTTATTATGGCTAGAGGGAATGGTTGAGAGAAAGAACTGGAAATGAGGGCAAAGAATGAGCTATGCAGAGCAAATAATAAAAGGATACAAAAAGTAAATCCTGCTCAGAGATGAAAAGATTAATGCAGGAGAGAAAAAAGGTGAAAAGATGCACCCTACTGGTCGAGAGACTAAGGAACACAACAACAACATTGGTCATCGTATATGATGGGACTGTTTTTTGGGCTGATCAGCTAAACTGCGCTGAAGAACAATACAGGTATGGAAAGATTTTCACCAACGACATATAATTGTCTTTTCGAGAACACGCCAGGACAGCGCCGAAAGCGGAGAGAGTCGTGGCCGGATTGAGCCGACTCATGTCGAACCAAGGGGGGTCGACAGAGACGAAACGTAAGCTGCTGGCAAACGCTGCCATGTCGGTCCTCCTGTATGACGTCATCGGAGCCAAGGTGTACAAAGAAGTGATCTGGTAAGGATCCAACGGAAGGCTACGCTAAGGTGTGTCAGCGCCTATCGCACTGTCTCCACAGAGGCAGTTTGTGTACTAGCAGGTATACCACCGGTGGAGTTAGCCGCTGATGAGCGGAAGAAGGTACATGGCGCGACGCGGAAGATGCTACCGAAGGGCAAAGCGGCGTTACAGGCCAAGTCGGATATTAAGCAATCCACATTCTACATGTAGGAAGAGTGGCTCTCCCGCAGTACTACGGAAGAGTGGACCCATCTGGTAATACGCAACGTTGACGCGTGATTGGGTAGACGCCATGGCCAGATGAACTTTTACCTGCCGCAGGTGATGAGCGGCCATAATGTCTTCAACAAGTACCAGCATCGGATGGGCATAGCCGAGAGCTCGCGATGCTCCTACTGCGCTGGAAGAGGGCGAGATGATGATGCCTGGCACACACTATTCGAATGTCCGGCATTCAACTGAGAGAGGGAAGAATGCGGGTGTTAAGCCGCTTACACCCGAGAGCCTAGTCTCGGTAATGCTGAAGAGCAAAGCGGGATGGGATTAAGTAGCTGCCTTTGTCAAGAAGACATGGAGCCGCAAGATGGACATGGAGTGGCAAAGACAAAGACAGTAGTCACAGTACCCAATGCCGGCCGGACTCGCCATCCCACCAACATCGATGACGACGACGATAACAACGATGTTGCTGCTGCAAACAGAAGAAGAGTAAGATCCAATAAGACGCTGTAGATACGCTGCCGAGAAAGAGGAGAAATGGGGGTAGAAGGGCTATATACCTCAAAGCGTTTCCCCCTATGCTGACGCAGGCCCAATCAGGGTAATTCCAGGGTATGGAGTGTGGTGTCCGCGGTCAGTTTGGCGTGCGTGCACTGCCATACGCTCCACCATCATCGGATATTATCAATCAAAAACAGCAAAATGATAACGATTAGAGGGCATTCTTGGAGCCGTAAATATTTTAATGGTGTATGACGCGAAATGAAACATTCGTGATAAACTGAATTCACATGCGATTACTCTACAATACTAAAGTGATTGACTGGACTAATTCACGCATTAATGCTGGCCCGGCGCGGTGATGAAATATCATAACAGGATGCTAAGAGATAAAAATCTGTACCCGTCCTACCAGTATAGAAGTTCGAAGCTCCACACAGGGACACTGTGTGAAGCTATATCTCTACATCGAATACCGATTAGCCAGCTCACAAATTAAACGCATACCTGATTATTCACGTTCAATTTATGTGAACAAAAATGTGTTTACACGTGTCGAAATGATTGGATCCACAGACGAACGAGAAACAAAATTCTTGACAGTTGATACTAACATTCAGTCGAGTCAAATCATTAGCAAGAGGCTTCTGTGATCTAACAATCAGCACAGACAGTAAATCTTTACTTCGTATTTTTTTTCACCCAGTAGCAGAGTCATTTGTTGTAGCAGCAGACATTCTGAAGGTGGTGGGAGGTCCATTATCCATGCAACGACAGTAATTCTTCACCCGATTACAAATAAAATGAGTACGAGGCAGACAATGGCAGATCTGAGACAAAAGAACAACCCATATATATCTGGATGAATGTTTGTTCCTGACGACTTGAATTATCGAACACAGGAAGAGTGAAGGCGGAAGTAAGACAAACGGCTAACAGATATATTTATAAAAAGGCTTACTTTTTCTGAAGTAATCCATGAATATTCCACTTCTAATCCCTTATGTCTCGTTTCATTCGGACTCACAGGAAGGCAATCTAACGAGTCTGTTCACAGGGACCCGTTCAGCCTCATAGGAAGGCAATCCATTGTAGATTAACTGCCAAGTTCGGGACACGTCACTTAGAACAACAGACCCGGACAGAAAAAGACGTGTATCTTCTAGTGCACACGGACTTGAATTGTATTTCGGTCTGATGTTAGCAGCCAGTCCAACTAAGGAACTGCAGGTATGCGCACGGTAAATGTAAACAAACGATAATGAAGAAGTTGCATGGGTTCCATTAGTAAAACCTTGTACTCAAGAGTCAGGATCGAGGTAAACGGCTGTATCCGAATACGCTTGTGTATTTCAGTCGATCATGAATTGTTACGAGTATCACTCATTCCACAAATCAAGTCAAAAACGCAAAATGAAATTATAAAATTACGCGATGCAACCATGCGACTTCCATGCAACCTCTGCAAGGGGGTGGGAGAACGAAATAGCAAAAAAAAAAATATTTCGTCGTCTATAACAGAGGGCCACCCTGTGTCTTCATAATCGTTTGTTTACATTTACGGTGCGCAGACCTGCAATGCCACAAACTTGATTAATTAGGGAAGTGACGATCACCGAGGAAGGCCGACACGAGCAAGACACGAGTGTCGATAGGGGGTTCGCTGCAAAGAAACTTAAAGGTACAACACTGCTGGACTTAATCCATTAGAGAAGCTAGAACATGTTCGTTCAAGAACTGCTTTTTCTCATACTTGTTTTGTTTTCAATCCACCTCCACACTCTTTCGAAAAGATTGCTTTTCATTACCTCCAGAGTGTTTTCTACGACTTCCAAAAGAGAATTTCCACTCCTTCACGAGAACTTTCGGACTCGAGTGTCAGCCTGATCAGCTGGAATAATACAACTCTTGCTTTACTCTATTCACTCTCTACTCATTGCCATTTAAATTGTTCAGTTTTCTTATCGCGATATCTTAACAGTGAAAACAGTTCAAGAAAGTTCACGATGACGAAATACTCTCATTTACTGTTTCACTGTTCAAGCTAGTAGCAGGGGGATGCGTGTGTTCATTATAATTTGTTCCTCGGGTGGTGCCGCAGAACCTTATATATTGGCCTTAAATACGCAAGTACTTGAGAGGTTCAGTTTCATATTATTTCGTCATACGCCAACACACGAGTCTGATAACATCTCTGCTCTTTGTTTTCCAGCGCAGCACTTTTGCAAAAAATACGGATTATGCTTGTTTGCCTTGCACGTCGTCTCTATCAGTTAGGTAGCACGTTATGTCACTTGTAAATGTTATTTTGTCGTCGATGATTTATTCCATCTCCGTGTCAATTCCACGTTTCAATCAATCGCCG
This sequence comes from Acanthococcus lagerstroemiae, assembly GCA_031841125.1. Lineage (NCBI taxonomy): Eukaryota > Metazoa > Arthropoda > Insecta > Hemiptera > Eriococcidae > Acanthococcus > Acanthococcus lagerstroemiae. Next base: position 6,036,560 of record CM063108.1, read on the forward strand.
TTGATGTGACGTACAAATCAGCGAATTCAGTATTTTGAAATCTACAGTCATCAATAATTTTTTTCACTTCTATTCTCTCCCTCTGTTTTTTCGTCACGAGACTACAGTGTTCAGAACAGAATTCTCAATCTCTTGGTCCGCTAAATTTCTTTTGCTTTTGACAGGAATGATAATACGAGTAGCTTCTGGGGGCTCTGTCGAGTTATGGGATGTTGACTGAGTTAACAAATCGCCTACTCGACTTCTGCATCCAACTTCGAAACTAACAGCTTCTGTATCCCATTGGATCCAGAAAGGATATCGGAGTTACGAGTCCACTTCACTGTTTATAAAATTGGATTTGCGTGAATACGATAATAGCTAGTAATTTCGGGCACAACAGCCGCTTTGTCTTGGGACATTGCACATTATTGTCTTCGCCGTTCCGTTTCGCAATCTGTTTTCAAAGTCCCTGAATCGACTGAGTCATAAACTCGTTTCACGCTCGTAATTAAAAACGAAAACAGGAATTTAATTGTAAGCAAAGAGCTTTTGTAAGTATAAGACGAATGTCGATTGTGAGCGGAAACGATACTTCACAGACACGATAAGTAAATTTGGTTTTAAGTAATACACAAATAGGTACGCAGATACGTATAAATATGTTCATACAATATATAATCAGTACACTATTACAGTATTATTAAACAGTAGCGATTATTTACGGTGAAAAGACGTAATATTTGACGGCGGTGCTGATGTAATGTTTACCTGTGTATACACCTACATTGGCTATTGACGGCCATCATGACGTCATGAATCGCGGACGGGATATCGACAGAGATAGAATAGTTGATGGGATGGTTCACGGTTCGCTAGTCAGCACGCTGCGAAACAGTTGGCGCCCGAACGAAACTGTCGAGTAACCCTGAGGTAACTGAAGCACTTCAGTGACCGTTCTCCAATATACTCGAGTGTAGCCATACCGCGCTCCTGGATGCCCAATTCTATATAGTCGAATTCGGCATCTATAGGCGCGACAGGATTCAGAATAGCGTTCAGTCAAACTTGGAATACAGTGCGCTAATGTTGTTGGGCTGGGGTTACGTTACCATTTTCTCTTCCAAACAGTTGCACAATGTGGAAGAAAAGGCACAGTAATCTTCTCATAGGAAAATAAAATAACATAGTAAACATTTCACCCCATTTTATATTTAATCAATGTCTGAAGCCGCAGCTCAGCAATGTTACAATATGCAGAAGAAATGTGTTTCTTTTGAGTTTTCAACTTCTTCATCCAAAAACATGAACCACTAGACATTATCCTAGACCTTGTCGCTTTTTGATCTTTGCAGAGCAGAACGGTATGAATCAAATGTGATTGATTTTTGTTCGGTTTGTTTATAGTTCTTTAAAATGCACAGTGGTGCGGCCACGCTCCGTGTTGTACATCATGCCTTTTGGGCGTTACTATCCACTGACCTTTCCTCTGGATGCGAATTACGTTAAATAAGTCAAATTCTTGGGCTACACTAGCGATCTTCTTGGCGCTCATTCCGCACATCAATACAACCGTTCTGAAACCTTCTGACGTCAGTAAATTACGTGAACGAACGACACAACCTACATACCTACTATCCACTAGTATTTTCAACTCCCTTTTGCGAACTGCTTTAACAATCATTCGCGAAGAGACAATAGGGGTAACACAAAGAAAGTGATGCTGATGAACAAATGAACAGGCCTTCATGAGAACGTACAAATTGCATTCGTTCACTTAGTATAGGCCAAACGAAAACACACTATCGTTCACAGAGTCAGGACAGCAGCGTAGACACCGTTCCAAAGAATGGATTGCCACTGTTGCCGACTCAGTTAGTTCTTCGATGTAATATAATAATACGCCAAGCGAGCACTTACAGGATTGTTACTGTAGCACTAAAATTTGACATTTAATATAATTCGAGGAACAGGCCAGAGGGAGCCATTGCCATTGAAGAACCACCACCTGCAATCGCCATCTTCCTGCGTCGCCACACGTACCAAGACTAGGAGGTGAGAGGTGAAGAAAGGAAGCGCATCCGGCTGTGGTGCGCCAGAATTCCAGTTTAATACTGCATGCGCGCTGCCTCGGTCAGTAGGGTGTCTCATAGTGGCCCTGGCAGGACAACGCGAATCTGAAGCGGAGAGGTGAAATAAGAACTCGAGCCAGCCTCAAGATGTTCCCTGATCACTGATGCGATACTCGAAAGGATAGTTTCCGGGGCCACAGGTGCGGTGTCTCTGGAGCCAATTTGACATGTGTGCATCGCCGTACCCTCCGCCGATAGACATATTTTTTAGAGGAGGAGTCAAAATCCCGAGAATTCGCATTTCGTCTACATCTTATAACACTGAATAGCTTAGGATTTGAAGCCTTTAATCCAAAATATAAGAGGCTAGCATGTTTACGATCTTGCCAGTAGGTGCTGAAAACCTGCTTTTCGTCGTTCTGATTAGCGAAGATGATCAGTGCCGGTGTTTAGTTCTGTTCGTAAAAACTACTTCCAGATGTCTCCTACAACATCCAGAAGGAAAATTCCCGTCCCATCCATTAGTTGGAGACTTGTTTCCAGCTGGCGAACTGGCAAACTATACGTCAATGCCTAATTGTTGATTAATGACTGATTTGTCCATCCTCAATGGCTCATTCCTCACCGCGAAATTATGATGGCAGATGATGCAGTTAGTTGGATAACAGGCAATCGTTATACACGTACAGAAGTTGTAGCTGAAGAAAAACAGAACTAGAAGCCGATTCACTATGCCTCATACAACGATTCATAGACTCAAAGGAAACCTCATCAGTGTCATCGGTGTAACGAAGGGCACGTCCATTGGCAGTAACAATAGTTCATCTGATTCCCTTATCTGTTCTTTGGAAGTTGTACTAGACATTGCAAAACGAGTGTAGGTCATCGCATCCGTCTCAGAAGGTCTCATTTCTTCTCGCAGTACACAGTTGAGCTTTGGTCAGTCGCAGGCTCCTGCATCGGGAATCAGGGTGGACCCGTACCCGGGGCCCTTGTCGGTGGCACACCAATACTGACTGGCGGGAATCAGGGAGAACCCGTAACCGCCAGTCGAAGAGCCCGGAAGAGGGCGGCCCCACACTGATGAAGCGCCTGGAAGACGGCGGGCCCAACGTCAATCAACACCAATAAGCGGCACTCCACCGAAGCTGTTACCAGCGTTAGAGGCAATGACGGTAGCAGGTGAGAAAGCTTGAGGGAGAAAGGAGATGCCTAGTAGCACCTCAGCACCTGTAAGCGTCCCCTCCCGTCCCAAGGAGCGTCACTGGTAGGGGACCCTGGAACCCAATACCTGACTCACCTGCTCGACCCACTTTGCGGAAGCGACAAGGAACTTGAGGCTCAAGTCTTGTGGTAATCGTTTGACCATGGATGCGGCCCCCCCCTACTTGGAGCGACCCTCCCATTTTGGGTGTGTTGCCGAAGTGGGAAGATGGAAGCCGATAGGGATGTGCCGTGAAATCAAAGGAGACAAAAGACAATCTGAGGCAGACTTGACATTAACTGTATGACTGACTAACAGACAGACAAAATAGTAGTAATCTAGCCTCTAAGATTGTAAATTTTGTATCACTGTATATAAGTATTTTGCATGCATTATGTAGTTCTAAGGGCGGGTCATGTTGCAAGGTTAAAATATGACAGATGGACGTACATGGCCACTTTCTGGTAAACTTCTCACCAAAAAAAAAAAAAAGAAGAAGAAAAAAAAATAAAACAGGTCGCCAGTTAAGAAGGTAGGAAGATAATAATATGAACACATTTTTAAGGGGTAAGAATTTCCAAAAATTCGCAACGAATCGAGCAGTATGGGAACGGATGTAGGAAACCTTTCCTCACTTTAGGAAGAGGAAAGACTTCTAAATGCTAAATTTTTAAATTCTTAAAAGTGCAACTTCATAAGTTTATAATTATTTCATAAGATGGATGGAAATAATCCTGAATAAAGGTATTTTGATTTAATGTAGTTTTAAAAATGTGAAGTCCACTCCCCTGCCCCGCGCTAAACCTACTCGAAGGTATGTGAGACAGTGGAGACGGTGACATGTACGTAAAGTTTATTTCTATGTACATAGTCCAAAACACGGAGCCACCGGAGAAAGTTCCGGACTGGCCGTCGGGATGGAGCCATAGCCCCTCGCCAAGAGGGAAAAAAAGTGCCAGTGCCATACACGCGAACCAGATCATCTGCTTGACGCGTAACACTGATGGGGATTGGTTTCAGGGCCGTAGCGAAGTTTAATTTATTGAGGGGGACGACGAGAGGTGAACATTTTTCAACTTTTCAGTGAAAAAGGAACTGGTATTTGAAATTGACAATTTTTCAATTATGGAAGATGGTTGAGGTGAGGTATCATTGGTTAGTTCTTTATTGTATGACTGTGCTGACAGCGAGGCAGTAATACGACCTAAAGATACAATCTCATCGAGTTTTCAGCCTGCTAAGGGTGTGCGACAGGGCTGTTACTTATCACCGATCCGGTTCCATATATACGAGGAGCACATCATGAGGAGCAGCCTTGATGGACGGGATAGCGGTGTGCGAATCGGAGGACACACGCTAAGCAACTTGAGATTCGCTGATGACACCACGTTACACGTTATGCGCCGCGACGCAAGATGAAATGAATATGCGTCTCGAAAAAGTGGAAACAACCAGCAACAGTTGTGGTCTCGATCTGAATCGAAGCAAAACCGAGATAACGGTCGTGGACAGGACCGGAAAGTTGGAGCCATCTGACGCGCTTCGCTAATACGACCTAGTCGAGCGCTTCGTATATCTCGGTTCGATGGTCGACGCTAATGGCAGTAATTCTGCAGAGATCACGAGAAGAATTATCCTAGCCCGTGAGGTAGCCGGTCAAACTCACTCCTATCTGGAAAAAAAGAGAAATTAGCATTGCCACCAAGACGCGGCTCATTAGAGCATTCATATTTTCAGTCTTGTGGTACGGCTACGAAATCTGGACTATCACGGCGGATGATCGAAGGAGGATTGACGCACTCGACATGTGGGTATATCGCCGAATGTTAAGGATACCATGGGCTGCAAAGAAAATGAACTCTTCCATCCTCGAAAAGCTGGCAGTCTAGAAATGACTGTCATCCTCCTGCTACGGTAAGATCATACAATCTTTCGGATATATAGTGAGAAGAACGGGCGATAACCTAGAGGAACTGGTCGTCCAGGAGAAGGTCACCCAAACGGTGGAGTGATTACGGATGATCGCGAGGCCTGGCAGTGCATAGTGGATACTGTTGGAGTCGGGCTATCACACTCGGTCATGAGCGACGGACGTATGATGAAGATGGAGAACTGTGAACCGGTTTCGATTGATTTTTCCCTTCAGTCACAACCTCTGTGCGAAAAGCCGAAACGAATTTTCTTATTTTGAAATTTAATCAGCAAACCAGAGGATGTCGTCAACGTTTGAAGGTTAGGTAGGTTGATGAGAGTACGTATAGTTTACTTTCACGACCACTCACACATATGCAAAATGAACGATAAGCTGGTGCGCGTACAACAAATAATACTTAACGGATTACACGATACAGTGCCAGTGTTGCGTTTTCCAGTGAAAAAGAATACTGCCTTTACCATTTTGATAGCCGCGGCTGGTGCCCGCGTGCGTTACCTCTCCACACCGTCATCATCTTTGATTCGTGTTCGACTCGTATAAATGACACAGATTCAGCGTAAAATTAAATGTTAAAGAACATTTTTACGAGTGGAGTAAGGCGCCATGGCCACGTAATACGCCACCTCGGGTTACATAAATAGGACTAAACACAATCGAATCCTATGCACTGCATTTACTTTTCTTTTCTAGATCCACGATCTATTAAACTGACGGGTAAAAATGAACACGAATTTTTTTCTTTCTGGGCGATGATGCCGCGTGTTCTCATTGAAAAGTAAACGCAAAGTGTTCCAGGTACCATAGCTGCCGGGATGCAAACTAATTGTGCAGTGAGGTGCACACGTCCATACGTCAGAAGTCGGTGACGCGAGCACAGGTTGAACAATAGGCCAGACATTATTCGGAATCAGTTCTATAATTTTAAGTTTGGAAGAGCGTAAGAGGAAGCGAATGTGTAGGTACCCGGTAACGGTTAACTCTATCGATATATAGATTACTAGGAGCTCCCTCTAGATCCGCCACAGGTAGAAGCCGCGAAGAACGTAGACCCGCCCCCAGGAAGGCCAGTGAGCGCCCAGCCAGGCACTCCACATCAGCATCCCCACAGAGTAGGAAGAAAGGGAGACCTCGAGCAGAGTTGCGTGCAGTTTTGAATTCGGAGTTGGTGATGGCCAAAAGGGGTGGATACCATATTTCTAACGCCCCTGGATCCGCCGAAAGGGGCACACACAAACACCTTCATGTATACTTAAGATTAAGAGATTTCTATCTCTTAATAATGTCTGAAGGGAGACAGTCACAGCCACTAAATTTCAACACAATGTGAAGAAGTTCAATGTAAAACACTTCCGGAACGTCCAAGCCGGAAAAAATTCGGGAGTCCGAAAGGGGCAAACTTTTGTGGCCCCCTTTCTAATAAAGGTACCGAAATTTCTGATAGGCTGAAACCTATTCAGAGTTCATACGGAAACATCCAGAAAGTACGAACACCCCAGCTCTTACTGTTCACCCACCAACCTCGAATAAACACACAAACAAACATACACTGTTTTATACATACACTAGCTGACCGGCTTTGCAGGTAATCTAGACTATGGGCTCAAGTAAATTGGCTAAAGTGAGTTCGATGGAGAAACTTTGGTTACCTAGCTAGCTCTGTATCGTTCTCTCTTGCACTTCTTTTACCCTAGTTTCATTACCTTACTGTCCGGCTTGGCAATGTCACCACATTTCAATTCTATTGATATTCTCTCTAAATCTAGTTCTTAATTCGATGTCGCTAAACATACATCTCGACACCTACTTTCGATTTTTTTTTTTTTTTTCTAAATGGTAGTAACAGGATCCTGAAGCCACCCCAAACTCTTAGGTATCCAAATGTCTTTCGTGTAGATACCTACTTGACAGCGGACATATGCATGTTTTTTTTAGGATTGGGAGGTAAACTTGTGCACCGAATTGGAACTCTGATTATAGTAATAATGTGTGAACTTATGGAAGTGAAAAATATTTGTAGCTGTTAATTATTTCATATTTTGATACATGAAACACACACGACACATTTTTAGTATAGTGAAACGATAACAACTGATTTCTGTTCTAAGCGGTGTAGTGTGTATCGCTTCATACTTGTGTTATTCGCACGAAAATGTTAGTGTTTTCAAAAATTTAATCGGATAATTAGAAGAAATGCCGATCATAGTTTCCAAAAACTGAAATTTTAGAAATATGGGTTACCCACAAATAATTTCTGAAGGGAGATAGTTACAGGCACCAGATTTTAACATAATGTGAAGAAGTTCAATTTAAATATTTTCGAAAGGTCCAAGTTGAAAAAAATTAGGGGGTCCAAGGGGAGAAACATTTTGTGGTTTCCCTTCTAATATGGGTACTGAAATTTTTTTTAGCCTGAAACCTGTTCAGAGTTCATACGAACACATCCACGTACTTATGTCAATTCATGATATTTGTAGCTGTAGGCATTTCATATTTTAATACATGAAACACGCGACATATTTTATAGTACCTTAGTATCAGCAGATTAAGGGCCTGCATTCGAAGTCCTCAGTCTTCGCAGCTTCTTTAGATGGGAGTCGTGTGACTGATCAAACACTTCTGCGAAATGTAGAACCAAATGTAAGACCGATTTATCATTACAAAACCGACAATTTTCAGGGTGACACTTTACAACAACCTTCCTTGTTCCTTCCGAGTAGCACAACTCATTAACAAGTTGATAATATTACCAAAATGGTTCAACCATCAGAAGAAGAACACAAAATAGGTTTTAAATTGATATACAATAAAACTTGAACGTAATTACATTTTCAGCTCTTTTAAAACAAAAAATAAGAAAATATTATTGAACTCGGAATACTGAGAAACCTATACCTATTCCTATAAACTACTGATAACACAATAAGACTACTAGCCCAGGAGGAATACGGAATTGAAAAGGAAAAAATCGTCAGCAAAGGTTTTACAGCTGGAATGTGTTTAGAACGATGTCCATAATACGTAGTTAGAAGCCCTCACCCCAACCCGTCGGCTTCCTCCTGGAGGAGGGCAGAAAATGAGCAATTTCTATTTCTTATTCAACTATTTCAGCGTGTTTCCGAAGAATGAAGCATGTTATGGAAAAAATTATATCATACAAAAAATGTTGCTCGTTAAATTTCCTAAAAAAAAGGTTCTCACAAAAAATTGCCTAAGAGGTATAGATAGGCGCCAAATGCTCGCAGAAGAATGATACATGTTGCTTGCTGCTGAATATCTTTGTAGAAAAATACTTTTCACATCATAAATGAAGATACGGTTTCCAAACTGCACTTAGTCCAAAAATTATTTTTTTGGTAAATCGATAAAAACTGTGCTACACTGTATCAGTTCATTTAAAAGTTCTGTAAATGGTAGAACTGAGTAGCCTGAATCCTCTACCATACTACCAAAGACGCACAAAAACGAGAATGCAACCTATCTAGAATTATTGAAGGAAAAGTGGTCGAAAGTCGTGGACAAAGGGCAGAAGGTCCCTGTCTTCCTGTCAGCTCACCGCTGCTCTTTGAATGCGCGTAATTCGACCATTGAACGAGATATCCAGATTCCATGATGTTACTTTTGTAGTGCTCGCATTGACCACTAGGTAGCGCTGAAAACCGCATTTCGATTTTTTTTTGGACTAAGGGCAGTTTGGAAACCGTATCTTCAAATGTTAGACTAAGTTAAAAATACACATTGAGAACTGGCTGTTAGAACCAAAGGCGCAACACAGAATATGGGGGAGGGGGAGCCCAAAAAAATCTTAGAAATTTTTTAAATCTATTTTGAAACGGAAAAAATTTTTTCAATAATTCTATTTTTCTACAGCCTTAAAGTATTTTCAAAGCTACTTTTCAATCTTAATTTAATCACACGTACTAATTAAGGGTTCTCCTTCTTTTTTCAGGTGAAAATCCTATCATTTTGGCGGAGAACGAACAGCCACGCTATCGGATACCAAAAATTGTACACAACACTAATTTCACTGATTTATTATTACAGAATCGATAAGGCGTACAGTATCCAAGATCTAAGATGCGGATTATGTTATCACTATTCAAACGAAGCCATTCAGCTTCGCAGCCGCATGAAACATGTAAACAGTGTGCCAGAAGAAGCAACTTAAAAAATGGCCACGGCATTGGAACAAAAACCCAGTTACACAACTAAAAGCTCTCCTCTGGGTCACATAGAAAACTTTTTGTCCATTTTGTAGGTGTCTGTCTTTGCTTTAACCCTTCCAATAATATTTATATTGATTTCCCGTGAAATAATGCCTAATTAACATCATTATGGAGATTTTTATAAAATAAGGATTAGTGAGTTACAGCCACGGCATTGGAGATTTCGAGGATTCTGAAGGATTTTTTGAAATTAGGAGAGGGGGCATACTATTTCTAATTGTTGAAAAAAGTGAGGGACACGTTGCTCTACAACACAGTAAAAAAAAAATTGGAAAACGTGTTTAGTTGTTGAGAATTGCATTGGTACCTGAAAATTGCTTTTTTTTTTAGAATTACCCATATATCAAAGGTATTTGTGTATGCCTCGCGGCAGTGTAATATAAAATAAATTTAAAAAAAAAATCGGTTAATGGAGTCACCGTGAACACTTTTTATAATAACATATTTTTCAGTTAAATCAGTCTGAAAGGAGTATTTCAGCTTGAAAACTTTGAAGTTGTTTTTCTCAAAATCATAATTGCTCACAGGGGCCCTTTTGACAGATAGCTCCTCAAATATATCTACAACATTCAAATTAAAAGCGATAGTCATTGGAGGTTCGAGACCTGGTACATGTCAAGTTCTTAACCCGCAGAGAACTTCTATTTTAAATCCATATGGCTGTGTCGAACGGACCAAAATTTGTGCCCTCGGCGGGAGAGTGCCACATCGCAATTTTGAACAAGCATTCTTCATCAGTTTTCCAACTCGCTGGGCCTCCTTCAATGACTCAGTAGACCCGTAGGTCTCAGGAATCAGCAACTAGCCGATGTAGTCGCTCCAACGCGTTTTTCAAATCTATAACGAAGGAAAACCCAACAAGGCCTCCACTTAGGATATGTAGGTCTTCATATCAGGTTTTCCCACTCTCCTAGGTAGATATCGGGACTTGCTTATCAGCAGTGGTATCAAGTATCTACGAATAGGCTTCTCGGTTCCCTTGTAGCATTACCCTCCTGTCTAATGTCCACTTCACTATATCTACGAATCCGAGGTCCGACGTCCAAATTCGAAAATGTAAATAGTATATTCACACAGTCAAACTGAAGCACGAGGCGAGAAGTGTTTACCAGCACGGAGTAAGTAAATATACTGACGAAGGCCGTTTCGAATGAACGCATACTTGGATAACGTTCGACAGTGTGTGAACACATCTGAACAATCGACATGTTTGATCAGGAGATTACACCGATGTTTGAAAACTCATCCTAACGGCCATTCCAAGGTAATCAGTGGTCGTGTGTCGAAATTAATCCAAGACACTGGAGCGCGAATTAGCGCTCATCCTACATAATTAGATTACCTATACACGAATTGAGCACGAGACAGTGTAAATACAATTTAAACTAGCGTAGGATTTTAACATGAACGGCCAATTCTGATTCACCGATTAGAACAGGTTGCAATCGATAACGCATTACGAAAACCGCACATATTCGAAAGTAAAATAATCGTCGATAACTTACCGGTTCGATGGATGGAAAAGCGATTTTTCAGTCACCGGTATTGCAGAGCACACGGTTTCCACAATGTCGTACTCCGGTCTGATGTATTGAAACGTGATACGACGCTTGAAAATTTGAACACTTACGAAGTACTTACGATCGCGAAAGAGTGATTAAAAAAAAAGTTTTACGAGAATGTACACACGAACGACGCACAGTATAGGTATACATAAAAAAGCAACACGCAGAACCGGTTCACTATCAAATCAAACCTACACTTGTTCTAGGTTCTAGGATCGAAGTGCATTACACGAGATTACGAGGTGCACCTATAATTTTTTCCCCCAGTATGCCAGCGGTCCCCACTAATTCTTCTTATCAACCTTGCAACACATTCTTCGGCCAGTATCTATGCGTATATACTATTTAAATATTAGATATAATATTTATTAAAAGCCTAGTCCGGTGTGTTAGTAAATGAGTTATACCTCTGTATAATTACGTTAGCTAACCGCGAAATCTCGAAAGGCGAATTACGAGTATATATTATTTGTTTAAGCGCAACGGCAAAGAAAGATAGAAAAAAAAACGAACTGTAAATCATATTCCCAGCGTCAAGGTGCTGCTGCACTGATGATAGTGACGAATGCGTGAGCACGTATACAATATGACTGATTAGTATTTGAAAACAATAACAATACTACTGAGAGATTTAAGATGCGATACTGAGAAATAGCATGAGCGGCCATTCATTTGAATTACTCGCTAAACGGCAGTTGGTTCAGCTATTCGCGATTGGACGCTAAAGAGTCGCTCTCTAGCGGCCTAATGAAATGTGACGCCCTGATTGGTGTATTTGGACGCTATTCGGCAAAAGGGAACCAACTAGCAAAATCCGCTTTCTGAGAACACGTGATTCGAAGCAGGGACCGCAGAAGTGATTTGTGACAGGAGGGGGGACAAACTTTTATAATCACCTTCAGCAATAGTAACAGGGATATTAGGGTGTCCCTTATTTTACAAGTTTTTGCCAATTGATTAGGGTCGCACTGAAATTTGTTCCAATGAACCTAGAAACTCGCCATATAAAATTTAACCTCAATCTGAGGTCATTAACCCGTGCCACTTTGACCTTGAAGAGTTACATGTGTAATACTGACATTTTACAAAAAATCACGAATATCTCGAAACACATGAACTTCAGGACCGAAATGCATATAACATAAAATGTTCCCTGTTAAATTTCCTATAAAAAAGATTCTATACAACTTTTCTCTAAAATGCATATTTACTGAAATAATTGCAATAATATGTGAATGTTTCAAGGAACGTGGATTTTGTTATGTTTCCTTTCATAACCGTTCTTCACTCGCTAAGTAGTTATGTAAAAAAAATATTCACTTTAGGACCAAAATGCAAATAACATAAAATGTTCCTCGTTAAATTTTCTGCTAAAAAGATCCTATACAACTTTTCTTTAGAAAACATATTTATCGAAATAATTGCAAAAATACGTGGAATTTTCGAAAAACATTGGCTTTTCTGATCATTTTACAGCTGAAATATCTATTTATGTCGGGTAATGCATACTACAATATAACTTTAAACTGTCTACTGGGGCGAGCACCCCAGTTTGCTCCCCCCCCCCTCCAACCTGGCTATGTCAATGACAGTTTGTTGGGTACCTACTATAGAGTAGACCTCGGATTATGTATGTATATCAACAATAGTCAACATTGCGCATAAAAGATATAAAATTGTGCTGTTAAGGAACAGTCACATGTTCTCAGAATTCATTGTCATTTCTTATAGGCAAATCCCTGTTTCCTATTCGGACCTAGGAGGGTGGTGGCGCGCTGATGTCGTTTTACGACTTTCTCTTGAATTTCTTATCAACGTTAGGAAAAAATGTACCATTTTATCCTAACGTTGATAAAAACACAAACGAACTAGATGTTGATGAAAACTTCCGCCAGATGTCAGCCATTACCTTTTTAGGTCCGAATTGTTGATTGTACATCATGGCAAGTCCACTATATCAAGTCTTTAACGGAATCTTCGAGTGCTCAAGACTCAATAAAAACATTGGAATTAGTTATGGCTCATGGATGCCCAGTTTACGTTTCAATTTTCGGCTCTTCCGCAAATTTTTATCGCTAGGATCAAAACAACAGTCCCACCTCTAGCAAATACAAGCTTTTAACAATCGCAAGCACTTCTACATGGGTTCATCTTCAATGGTGGCTATCTGTGGCGTAGCGGTAAGAACTCGGTCTCCTAACCCAAAGGCACCGGGTTCGATTCCCAACGCCGGCATCATTATCAGTAATGCAAGGAAGAACTCGTCACACATTGTAACACCGCATTCTGATAACGTACACAGAGTCACAAACACTTACAGCAGAGGCTTCCGAGAAGTGTGTAATCGGTCGCCAGTATCTGAAAGCTGTAAATGGGTAAGGCGCTACCTGCCGGTGCTCGTTGAACTCACCGTCATAAACCACGGGGCTAGTGATACGGGTATTCGACAGGAAGATAGCGCAGTTGATCTAGGCCGATTCCCGGCTAGAAGAGAAGAGGGCTAATGCAGCCCTAAGAGGCTCCTCGATGTCCCTGAAGTAATGCTCGAAGGGGCGGTTCCATCGGGTGAGAGCAAATGAAAAGAGAGATACACATCTGGGCCAGCAGCTGAAATCTTCACCCCTTTAACCAGAGGCGCCGACTTTTCAAGTTGTCCGTGGGTGAATAGCGAGCAGGGATGTGGGACGGCAGCCCCCACAAGAAGGGGGTTCGGGGGTCCCGCCCCCGGAAATTTTTTTGAATGTCGCTGCATTTAGGACGATTTTTAAAGCAAATATGGGTATCAAAATGCAGAATTTTTCCAGCTGGTCACACTGAGCATAACTTTCAAGCACATACAGTATACTATAAATTATATTATTGGAAACGAGAAGACAAAAAAAAGTGGAATATATTATTATAAATTAGGAAGGTAGTATGTACTACTTTGGTATCATTAATTTTCAATATTGGAGAAAAGGAACAAAAACAGAATTATTAAGTAGGTAGTGAGTTCTATTCGTTATTCTTAGTAGTCGAACTTGAGAAAAAAAAACATTCCTCCTAGCCTGACTTCTCTTGATAAATTCGTCAGCCGGATCATCTTCTTTTATAGATACATAATCAGTTTCAGACTTGTGTGCATGCAAAACAGAAATGTGATTTAACCCAGATTGCGTCATAGTAGACCTAGAACATGATATGATCATTGCTAACCCACGAACCCACGTAAGTAGGCACCTATGCCTTTAACGATGAGATGAAGAAAAACATATGCAGAAGTAGTTACGTTGTTTATAGTACATACTTATGTTTTCTTGCTTGCATGAGCAACGTAGGTAACTACTTCTGCAGGTAATTTCAAGTTCAATGATTGAAGAAAACCAAACGTTGCGATTCAGGTTAACAAACTGTTTTTATAGAGTTTTGAGCATTCTAAGATTCCGTTGAAGCCTTGGTATGGTGGACTTGATATGATGCACAATCAACAATAGGAAACAGGGATTTGCCCATAGGAAATAACAATGAATTCTGAGAAATGTGACTGTTCCTTAACAACACAATGTTATATCTTATGCACAGTGTTGACTATTCTTGATATACATACATAATTCGAGGTCTACTCTATAGTAGGTACCCAACAAACTATCACTGACGTAGCCAGGTGGGAGGGGGGAGAGAAACTGGGGTGCTTGCCCCAGTAGACAGAGACTGAAGTTATATTGTAGTATGCATTACCCGACATCAATAGGTAATTCCAGTGGCGTAGTCAGGATTTTCTCAAATGGAGGGGGGGGGGCAAACAAAGTTAGATTTTTAAGGGAGGAAAAGTCGAAAATTGAGTTGTTTTTTTTTACATCACCGATATTAGAGGACTACTTTATTAAAATGAAGGTAAAATTACTTCCCGGGCAATCATTTTTGTTTTGAAGGCAAAAATTTCTCACTTTTGCATATTTTACATTCAATATCAGATGCTTTGGGAGGGGGAAGGAGGCATTTTCCCCCTTGTCCCCTCCCGGCTACGCCACTGGATATTTCAGCTGTAGAATGATTTAAAAAACCAATGTTTTTCGAATATTCCACGAATTTTTGCGATTATCTCGATAAATATGTTTTCTAAAGAAAAGTTGTATGAAATCATTTTTACAGAAAAATTAACGAGAAACATTTTATGTTATTTACATTTTGGTCCTAGAGTGAATATTTTTTAAGATAACTACGATTTAGCGAGTGGAGATCAGTTATGTAAGGAAAAATAACAAAATCCGCACGTTCCTCGAAACTTTCACACATGATTTGGATTATCTCGGTAAATATGCATTTTAGAGAAAAGTTGTATAGGTTTTTTTCTTATAGGAAATTCTACGGGAAATATTTTATGTTCTATGCATTTCGGTACTGGAGTTGATATGTTCCGAGATATTCGTGATTTTTTGTAAAATGTCAGTATTACACGTAACTCTTCAAGGTCAAAGCGGCATGGGTTATTGACCTCAGATTGAGCTTAAATTTTATATGGCGAGTTTCAAGGTCCATTGGAACAAATTTCAGTGCGACCCTAATCAATTGGCAAAAACTTGTAAAATAAGGACACCCTTTCCCACGAAAATTTAACATGGTCAAGATCTTATATTAAATAATTGTACAAACGGGGGGGGGGGGCACTTGGCTTTCCCTGCACCCCACTTCCGCGGTCCCTGATTTGAAGTACAAGAGCCATGTAGAACCTATATGACATAGCGTTTACTGATAAGCTTTTTTCAACGTGAGTACACATTTTTGAATCGGAGGCCCAATTTTGAAAAATTCTATTTCTTAATACGCTCTTTCCAACGATGTTTTTATGCCATCGTTTGTGGTTGACGGTATAAATCGGTTCACACCTATTTTTTGCGAGGTGGGGGAAAGGGATTCTCCTTGGTCTTTTAGTTCGGAGCCACTCTCGTTTTACTTTGGACTATGGGTCAATCTCCAGAAATTGAGAATATTAAAGTGACATTTTTTGTTAGTTTTTGTTCCCCCCTCCCCCCCGCACCACCTAATAATATTTAGTTAATATGTAGTAAAGAATATTCAACAAGCTTGCGAAGCATGAGCATCAAAATTTAAGAACGGAGCTAAATTCTAGCCCCCCCCCCAAAAAAAGTGTGTTTTCCTCGCTTGGATGCTTGGAAACGTTGAGTTAAGTCAGTTGGGAATTTAACAGTTTTTGTCGCTCCAGAGAAAACTCTTCACTACGTCCCTAAATGTGCTTTGCAATGAATACAAAAATGCCTCAGATATCGAAAAGATACGACAGCTATGCAACTGCGTCTCTCGGAGTCCGAATACTAATGAAATTTCTCTCTCCCCACAAGCATACTCGCTAAGATGGCCTTTATTTTAGCACAACCCGATTTTTGTTTTTTGCGACACCTTCCAGAATTTTTCTGTAAGTATCACGTACTCGTAAAAACAACGTGTGCCAAGTTTAAGGGTCATCGGACAATTTTAACTCGAGGAGTATCCCCTCGATTGGAAAACAAATTTTAAAAATCAATGTTAATTCTCATCAGAGCTTCAATCCAATTCATGTACGAGTTACCTTCTACCGATTTTGTTCAAACTTGCCAGAATTTTTTTTTTCAATACATGGAAATGATCTAAGGAGGATGCCAACCACAAGCGCCGACTTACGGAAAATACTGGGGGGGGCAGAATCAGTCGAAGCGTGTTTTTTTCTTTGATTATTTTACTGAGACGCGTCTGATATTTCGGTATTATCAATTTTATTCTTTTCGTTTTCTCTTTTTTTTTTTTTTTTTAAATTTTTTGTTAAAATTAAACATTGACGGTAACATATGTTGTACTTTTTCTATTTTTGAGTTGAAAATATAGGGGGGGGGGCGTCGTCCCTTCAAAGTTTTCATGGGGAGGAGGCAAAGCCCCCCAAAAAGTGCCAAGTCGGCGCCTATGATATACCAACAGAAAAAATAGTTTTTCCTTGCACCAAGAGTAAATAAGGACCACCCCAATGTATACAGTGTTAAGTAGGATATCCTTTACCGTTCTGCTCTAATTAGTTCTTGATAATAATAATTATTTTCTCGCTCTCATAATCACTAACATTTCTTGTGATGTGACACCCTGGGTTGCTGGATCAATGGGGCCACAAATTTCGGTCTCTTTCTTCGGAAACCACAAACGGCAAGTTGCACGTAAATTAGCACGCGTTAAACCACCGCGAGAGCTCGGGCCACTAGCATTTTTCACGACTTGATTATTCGATCTCATTATTAGATGAACTATAATCCCGAACGTGGATGTGGTTTTCCATCTTCCAAAATGAGGCAATGGTCTTGAGTCGTGTTCGTTTTTAGATTGCAGAGAGTACGAAAAGCCGAATACGGAATCATACAGGGAACAAGGATACCTTTGCGACATATAGACAACAACCTTTTCCGAGCCCATAGCCTGAGAGTGTAGCTCCGTGGCTCGATAATAAAATAAATAAGTAAAAAAGTTTATTAGGGAAAAAAGTACAAGGTTATTTACCTTTGTGGAAACAAAACGACAACTGAACTACTAGGTGACCGAACTGAATTATTTACCGGCGTATATCGATAACTTGTTTTTTCTGCATTTGTACAACTCGAAGGCGGAAGGTTAACTGAGAGAAAAAAGAGAATCGGAAGAATCTTGGCATTAATTCAAGGTATACTGGATGTCCGGTCTGTAACATTGACTAGATCCGATCATCTAGGTCGATTTAAATTTTCCATTAATGTCCCGTCGATTTACAATACAGTCTATCACAGTAAACCGGAATATACGAGTACATACAAACCGAACATCTATTGAGTTCAGGACCTAGGGAGTAAGGTGAGAGCCAAGTGGTGTTCATTAGAAAGGTTATAATATGTACATACTTGAGGTGGTATGTAATGTCAACATTGACTACCATCAGCTGATTTGAATAATTTGGGAGCTAAGATGCTGCGTGCAGTGAACATTATTTTGGAAGCATATAATTATTAGAAAGCCTAAATGAGAGGTATGAATTTATTTTCACATAAGGTGCCCGCACTATCAGTTGCTCATATCTAATAATGTGATGGAAGTTTTGTCCTATTTCCATTTAATTAATCAAACGTAAAGGGCACAAGCTTAATACATACTTCTGTAAGTCCAGTAGTTACGGACATTTTCTCTGAAAATCCCAATTTCTTCGTTATTAGGTATTCTTTCGATCAGTCTTTCGGCCAAGCTTACATACTCTTGTCTTTTCATTTAGTTGAGTCTTCGTCATGGCTTTCTAACA
The DNA here is from genome assembly GCA_031841125.1 of Acanthococcus lagerstroemiae. Lineage (NCBI taxonomy): Eukaryota > Metazoa > Arthropoda > Insecta > Hemiptera > Eriococcidae > Acanthococcus > Acanthococcus lagerstroemiae. Next base: position 6,054,821 of record CM063108.1, read on the forward strand.
TCATCTTATTTATGACTTGCAAAGTCGTATTTTCCCCAGATTACCTCACGTCAGTAAGAGGACCGGACCTTCCACAAAATCATTTCCATCGCAATGGTTTGAAGCATCTTTTGTTGCAAATCAATATTACACTGCGCAACACGAGTTTTGTGTCTGACTTCGTGCTTGGCTCGTAGATAGGTCATGGTCAAGACACATCCAAATCCAGAATATAAATCAATTTGATATAAGGTTTTACAGTCCCTAACCTTCCCCAAGACGAAGGAAGCCATCGTGGGGAAGTAAGGCGGTAAACCTCCGAGAGGTAAGTAACCGTTCCAGAGTTCGCGGTTAAAAGTTCAAAATTTTCAACTTCCGGCAAAATAACAAAACTAAAAAACGACACCTAGATATGATCTATAGGTATGATCTATTCGTACCATCCTGCCAAATTTGAAGCCAGACACAGACAGAAAGTTTGAATTTGTTGTGCTATGTTATTAATTATTTGAATTTCAAGTCGTTTATTTGGATCATGGAAGACGAGGCGAATGACAAATATTATACGAATGTATTAAAATGTAGCGAACGAAATAAATCAGTGCTTTCCAAAAGAATGTTACAAATGCAGTAGCTAAGTACTTTCATTATAAAAAATCTTCACGCGGAGAAACCAGTTTCGAATGATCGGTATGGGAAGTATTCACCATTTAGGAAAACGCTGATCTGTTTGAAAAGCTGTCTATAGGCTTATATAAATAACTCTATAATCGTCTCGGAACTCGAAGTCGTTGACCACAAGGCATTAAGATAATAGTTTAAAGTTAATTACCTATACCTAGTTTCAACTGTGATACGCACCCTGCTTTTTCTAAATATAAACTCATAGACGATTGTATTCGGGTAGGAATATAGGTCCATTTCGTCAGCCCCCCAATTTGGATTTAAGGGTTGAAACTATGTAAACGAATTGTGCCGAATTGTGCTGGCAATATTTCGAACTGTGCTGCCCCCTACATGGAAGAACCACCATGGGAGGCTGGAGAAATGCCCGCCCCCCCAAGTTGCGATTACAGGGCTGAAACTGTGTAAACGAATTGTGCTCGAATTGTGCCGAAATGTGCTGACATTATTTCGAATTGTGCTGCCCCCTAAACGAGATAAACTAACTTCTGGATAATATTAATTCATTTGTTATTACACGACCTGTCATATTTAAAATCCATAATCAGAACTGTGCATGTAGAAAAATGAAGTTTTATTTGATTTCTTTAGCCTCTGTTTAAGATTTCCAATGCGTCTCTCTTGAAACAGTAGACTTGATGTGAAGTCGAAAAAATACATGTTTTGATGAAAACTGCTTTTTTCTCTCGGACAGTATGAGAACATCTATCTCTAATATCAACGACTTTACCTGCAGTACACGCTTCTAAATTTGAAATACTTACATCATATGCACATAGCTGTAGTTCGATAGTTACATAAGGTGCATCCCCCTCGGTACTGATGCGATGCCCGAAGGGGTAGTTTCCGGTGCCGGGGGTGCGGTGTCTCAGGGGCCACTTTGGCATGCGTGCATCGCCATACATCCCACAACACCAATAGGTGCATCCTCATAGAGGTTAAAACTTTTTTCCTATATACATAAAATAAATTCTGCGTTTCTATAGTACAAATTAACGTATATTTCATTAATTCCGGGGGTGGGGCCACGAAGCGGTCAGGGGGCGGAGTCCCCTAGTACTATTAAAAAAGGTAACCGTCAGAAGATATAAAACTATAGACGTATCACATGAAGCCCAACTATATCAAAAATATTCTCGAAACTTATAACAAAAAGAATGCAACTGATAATAAACAGACAGCAACCAAAGGAACCGGCGGGCTTCAGAAAATCTTCCTCCACTATATACCACTTACACTCAACAAACCAAGTTATAGAAAAACGCACAGAATACAGAATCGACTTGAACATAGCACTAATAGACTACAACAAAGCATTTGATTTAATAAATCACAAATTTCTACTCACCTCCTTGAGGAACCAATGCGTTCCAGGGAACTACTTACACATAATCAAGGAAATGTATCTAGAATTAAAAGCGAAAATAAAGGCATTAACGAGGAAATAAGAAAACAGAAAAGGAGTTTAAAGCGTCAACTTCTAGTAATGGGGGATTTGAATAGTCAAATAGGTATCAGAGGGAAAAACGAAGAGCCAATAATAGGACCATGTAACTATGGAGTAAGAAATAAAAGGGGGCAAAGATTAGTCCATTTCTGCCTAGAAAATATGTAATTTCAAGATAATTAATACTGTCTTCAAAAAAAGAAAGGGAAGAATGTGGACATGGTTATCTCCAAATCGTGAAACGAAAATTCAGATAGGTTAGGTACATGGTGGGACCTACTGAGTTCAACAAATTCCTTGACTTTAATGTGAAACACAATTTCAAGTTCCACTCAGATCATAAACCAATAAAGAAAATCCCCTGGTGGTTCTCGCGTTCAGGCGGCAGCACAGTTCGAAATAATGTCAGCACATTTCGGCACAATTCGAGCACGAATCGTTAACCCAGTTCCCGCCCTCAAATCGCAACTTGGTCCTGAAGGCGGCATTTCTCCTGCACCTGTGGTGGTTCTGCCAGTTAGGGGGCAGCACAATTCGAAATAATGTCAGCACATTTCGGCACAATTCGAGCACAATTCGTTTACACAGTTTCAGCCCTGTAATCGCAACTTGGGGGGCGGGCATTTCTCCAGCCTCCCCCGGTGGTTCTTCCATGTAGGGGGCAGCACAATTCGAAATATTGCCAGCACAATTCGGCACAATTCGAGCACAATTCGTTAACATAGTTTCAACCCTTAAATCCAAATTGGGGGGCTGACGAAATGGACCTTAGGAATATACTTATTTGATGACTGTGTTGAAATAGACACGTATCACGGGCTGGTGTCACTATGAGCACCCCTCATATATCCAGTTGACAGATTGTGAATTGATGGTAATTGCGAAATTTGGGTTGGTAATTAATCATCGAGGCACTTCCGTACAGTTTTCTAGGTCCATTCGGGCAAGTTAGTTAAATGAAAGATGGGAAAATATCTTATAGTTTATACTATTTAATATCTGGCCATATAAAAAAATTGGTTAATGGAGAATATAGAGTTGAAGAACATCGAAGGAGGCAGAAGGGAGAGGAGGCACGAACGATTTTTCTAGGGGCGATGGGTTGTATACTGCAAATAAGTCTACTGAGATTTCAGAAACCAACGAAAATGTCGACTGCTATAAGCTGCGCCTCATTAGGTGCGAAAGTCCAGGAGCACGTACAGTAGGCTGAATTCCCAACATTTTCCACATTTTTGTAAAAATACAATTTTTTAAAACTTATCGGTACTTATTGGATGCTTTTTATTTTAATTTTCTTTGGGGGGGGGGGACCCCAAAGTTCCTTATTTAGAAGCTTTGTATTTGCACTAAGTCAGAAGATAAAAGATCGCCGGCCCTACGCTTCATAATGAAATTTAGGCTATCGACGGCTTTTCAGATCAGGAGAAAATGAAAATAGTGTCTTTGTTTGAAATTTTATGTAAGAAAGAATCATTTGAATCGAACTAAATCTATTCACAGCATGACACCACCGAAAACAGCAAAAGGTCTGCTTGATCGAAATTCATTAATAATTTGATTCGTAAGTTTTTGTAGAATACCTATCTGCAATATAATTACAACTTGTGTTGATGCAGTTGTTTGCACTGATAACAGAGCATAAGTGAGCAGTAGCGTCGGAAAATGGGGGTGCAAGGGTATATTGTACCCCCACTAAAAAATCTGAGCAGTGCAGAGTATTATTTGTACCCCCCCCCCTCTTAAAACAGGAAAACAATTAAAACCTTTTCAGCAAGTTGATAGGCGCTTTGAAAGATTTTTGGGGATTTTCCAGGTTTTTCCAACATTTTGACTTGTTATCTGAACTTTTCAAAGTGAACTTTTCGTTCTGCTCGTCTGCTCAAATTTTTAACTTTTGTAGAACCTAAAAAAATCTTCTGACGCTACTGTAAGCCGACAAGCTTTGTAAGTGTGCACGAGGCTTATCATTTTTTTCGTCCAAAAATTTATATCGCAACGTTCCACCTCGTCCTTCTCGATCCGTAATTTTCAAATTTTCTGTGAGATTTTCAGTCCACTGAATGGGGGCTAAGCTTCTCTCCATTCGCACTCCCGGAACTGAGTCAAACTGGTATGTACCTGCTCGGAATTCATCTGCATTAGCGTCAGTAACATCAGGAGCCGTATTATAAGGCCAGGTATAGATAATCAGTCAAAATAATGTGGAAACTTTAGCAAGCCGCATGAAATTGTAGAATACGACCACGATGCATCCACCATCAACTGAGGGGATGGTTGGTTACAAAATTTAATCGAGCAATGTCTCGTTAGCTAGTCATGGGGTAAAATGTCAGATTAATGATCGAGCAGATGATTTGCTTCAAAATTACGATGAAGTGAATAATGAACGATTTTGAACAGATTGTGCTGCTTCCATTTGATGGAGAATGCCTGAAATTCGTATCCTTCAATACTGACACAAAATAGACACTTAGATACTGATCAGTCTGAAGGGCTAAGATTTACGCTAGACTGTGTGTGTGCATTTTGGTGGCATAATCCTAATGTACATATCGGAGCTCAGGTATCACTCCAATAAGGGAAAGTGCCAATTATTGGTCAACTTTTTTTGACCAGCTCGTGTACTACCCCTAATCGGTTTTTCGAAATGAGACTCATGTAGTACATTGATACCATTCTTCTACTCTCAGTTAATGCACTTGAAAATCGAAAATTTTTAATATGCAATGAAAAAAAAAAAAAAAAAAAAAAAAATGTTGACTACTGCTAATTTACGAAGACACCTAAGGACCAACATTTAGTACCGCTGTGCCAATTATTGGTCAGGTAAAAATTTTATCTCAGGATTCCTGTCCCTTCATTTCAGTTCGGATATACATATAGAATACAGGAATGAAATTGATTTAAACTGAATAGATTTTCCTAAAATCGTTTTTGAAAAATGCCAATTGTTGGCTGACCAACGTCTGGCACATACTAATTTTGACCAACGTAGTATAGTCGAGTAAGTAAGAGATGTAATTTATGCCAAATATTGGTCAGTGCCAGTTGTTAGCCATTTTCAATTTCACTTATTAGTAAGGGGCGGATTTTTATGCGCTAAAAACGCAAAATATGCGCAATATGCGCATATTTCATGCGCTAAAAATCAAAAATATGCATATTTTTTCTCGAAATATGAACAAAATATGCAAAATTAATATGGGTATCGTTGCAAAGGTCTTGAAAAATTACGTCTGTTTACAGCACTTACCTCAAAATTTAAGTAAAATACTTAGAACCAGGCGCTTCGTGTTTAAAGTAGTTCCGCGAAAGCAAGTGTAGAGCGCTAGTGAAGCTATCAAAAACTAAAAAATTGTCACTATCCAGGAGTCAAAATTGAAAAATTTTCGTAATCCAGAAGTCAAAAAAGTTGAAAATTGAAAAATTTTGCAAATATGCGGTAAAAATGAAAAAAAAACTCGAAATTATGAGGAAATTTGTGAAAATATGTGCTAAAAATGGTCGTTTTATGAAAAAATATGATTTTATTGGCAAAATATGCAAAATATGCAAAACCAAGTTGGGCTTATTCGCTTCGAAATGACGTGAAACAGATAAATACCTGGAATATATCGATTCTACTTCAACACAGAAAAACATATAATTTCATAGAAATTCGCCCCTTACTTATTAGTATTTCTTATTAAAATAAATGACCCGGTATGTACAAGGATGTATAAATTGACAAAAACCCCAAAAATTTGATTTTAACTGAAGTTATCGCAAATTGGGAACGAATTTTTCAATCACCCTTCTCACCTCCTGCAAATCACCAGCTCGAACTGAAATTCTCAAAACACACCAAAAATACGTTTTTTTGACCTCTAATAAACATATACCCATTACATTAACCAGAAAATGTGTTATGTACTTATCATTTCGATTTTTTGAAAAATCTTTTTTCAAACTTTGAAAAAACTACCACTTTCTTATCACATCATAAATTTCAAAATCACAGACACGGAGTTGAAATCACGTTTTCACAGTCACAATGGTGTAGAATTATAGCTTTGAGTCTACAGAAAAAATTTCCGTGAAAAAAAAGTGTTCTTAGCACTCCTACCGGATGTTATTGAATTTGTAATGTAGCGGCCAACATTAGGTACCTGACCTATAATGTGACATATTCCCTTATCGGGTTCGGAGGTTTCTTGAATATATACTGCATCCCTGCATATACATCAGAAACAACAACAACCCTCTTCTTAGATTATGAGCTTCAAACGAGCCTACTAGTGCTACAGACTTCAAAAATTTCAAAACGGATGTGAAATAATCAGAAGTCATAAGGGAGCCTCCACGAGTCGTTGTGAGCTTTAAACAAATCTAGAAGAGTTGAAGACGAGAGTCTTAAACGAAAGGACAAATGGACGGTCTGCCGCCTCTAATAAAAAGACCAAGGCCTTATTTTTCTTGAGCGTAGAATATGCATTTTACTCCAAGTATTTTCCGCCACCCTAAAAAAGGGGTGGCCTCCCCTGGAAAAGTACTCAGCATGTAGGTGTGTTCATAAAGAAGTTTTCAATAAACCTAAGTGAGTCTTTAACAGTTCTACAGAGTCTGGAGGAATCTGAGAAAGATCTTAATCAAGTCTGGAAGAGCTCGAAAGTATCTTTGATTGGTCTGGAAGAGTCATCAAGGAGTCTTAAACGAGTCTTGAACAGCCTTAACGACTATTAAAAAAGTTTGGACGAGCCTTTTAAAGAGCATCTACTTGATTAAAACACGGATGGAAGAATTTTTATTAGTTATAACTTAGTTTTGAAGAGTGTTACTAAAGTCTGGATCGAAGAGTAAATATGCCTAAGCAAGTTCTGCAGTCAGTAACTTAGCTCAAGCGAGTTCAATAGGTAGTGACTTAGCCTTACGGGTCATAATAAGGTCTGGAAGAGTAAACATGCTGCAGTCAAGGACTCAGCCTTAAAAGATCTTATGCCAGGTCTGGACGAGTCTTGAATGAGCGTCTTAGTTTCGAGTGGTCTTAGAGTCTTACACGAGTATTAGAAAGTTATATGCGTTCTAGAAGTATGACTTCGTTTCGAAGAGCTACAGTGAAGCTTAGAAGAGTTATGAAGAGTCATACACGAGTTTTAAACAGCTTTAGCTAGTCTTGAATTCATAAGTTGAGAAAAACCTTGAAGTAGGAGAGTCTAAAAGATTCTTAAATGAGCGTTGAAGAGTGAAGAGTCTCAGTTAGTCTTAAGAATTGCTCCCACCTCCTCATCGAGGAAAAAAAATGTGATGGTATTGTAAAGAAATTCGCCCCGTCCAGAATTCAGCGAGCTGAAAAAATTCAACTCTTACACTGACAATGGAAGACATCATTCAAAACCCCGTCAAGGTTTTCCTTTCTATCCACCGATGCAAGTTCCACTGAGAAGACGAAAAGATGATCTGCGGGGAGGGGGAATTAAGGAATATAACTCGAAGTCATTTTGAATTACCTGTTCCAGGATTTCTCGCTGGATTCGCACACGTTGAGTATTAACAACGTAACAATATCATGGAAAAACGCGTTTTTTATTCATTAATTTATTTTTGGTACGTTTCTTGGTGATGCAAGAACTATAAGTCCACGGATTTGCTGACAGCAACCCTCTCCCGCAACGGCCATGACTAAGGGGACAATTGTCGTCCGGAAGTGTATATTTTTTGCAAATAAGCGTAAATAGAAGCGGAATATTCAAACATAATAGCCTATTTCATCTCAGTTTCACAAAATCATCTTTGTTACGCTTTTTTATCTTTAATTTTTTCTCTGCCTCTAAGCAAAAATTTACAGCGAAAAAAAAAGAAAAAAAAATTTTAAATGCTTCAATATTATATTCTAATATTTTTCCCCCCATTTTTCATTTTTTGTGTAATGTGGCGCTGTATGCGCCGAGTGCTCAGACTTTGTAGTTCATTGCACTATTTCTCGGGTTGCTGTTAGGGATCAGCTTAATAGCCTCACTTCTACCAAAGTGAGAATTTTACTGAGCTCTATCCCTTTCACTTCACTGTGTGCTTGATACTCTAGTCCCAGTGCTTCGTGTCTTGTCCCGGCTATTGCTGGGCATTGACATATGATATTACGGATCGAGATTTCTTCTTCTCCACAGTACTACAGGAGAAGCTTTTCACCACTCCTATTTTGTAACCACATGTGTTTCGTGGCCCCATAACCAGGTAGTAGTCCGACCATGAGCCTTGCATGTTTCCTGTCAAGCCCTAGTAGGAACTTGGCATACTTGGGCGGGGTGTCCCCTATCAGTGTTTTGCTGAGTTTCATGCCACTGGCCAATTGCCAGTGCATTTCCGTCTGCTTACTTATCCAATAGTCCAGGAGAATTAGCTAAAAAAGAGGTGTTTGATGGAATTAATTGCAGTACAGCTGAAACTTGGTACGATTGTTTAGTACCCTCTTCGGAAGAGCCCGTGATTTCCCTCCTCCCCCGGTGTGAGCATCACCCCTCAGAGTCCAAAAAGTGCCCCCGGAAACAGTTTTTGGCTTGTATCTAGCTTAAAATTGAGTTATAAGTAAAAATATTCCTCACCAAAATTAAAGAGCGTAAGATTCTCTACAAAAATGATATCTATGTTTTTTTTTCGTGAATCCCATACCAACCAAGATAATTGGCGTTCAAGATCACACGAGCATATAAATATGGAGTAACCTACAACGTACGTGATATACGAACGCTGAAATAATCGCGAAAACACATGACTGGATGCATAGAATGTTACATGATATAATTTCAATTTATTTTCTTTATTATTATAACATATAAGAATTCATTTTCATCCGAATCTACATGTGTATACAATTTTTTGCGTTTAAACAACCTCCTCAACAAACGCGTGGCTACAAGAGATACCCACTGTACGGCAACCACAAGCTCGTAATTCCGATGCGGAAAACTTTAAATTCGTGTAAACCCACTCGATACCCTTGGAAAATCGATCCTCGTTAGCCCTGTCTGAACCCGGTATGCCCCCCTCCTCAGCTAATCAGAGCGCTTCATTCGAGGGGAGCCATTAGGTGAGCCAATCACAGCGCTTCATTTACGAATAGCCCTCTCACTACCCGAGCTATACACCGGCGTTGAGACACCCGTGCTATACCCTTTATATATGCCCTTTGTAGACCCGTCGTATAGCCCCTCTGTATGCCTCTAAGTATCCACTTTGTAAACTGTCGTATAGCCCCTCTGTATACCCTTTATGTATGCCCTTTGTAGTTTTGTAGACTCGTCATATAGCCCTCTGTTTCCCCTTGCACGGGTTCCCTTTGTAGACCCACCGTATAGCCCTTCCATATCCCCTTCATGAATCCCCTCCGTATACCCGGGTACATCCCCTCTTGTAATTCAGATACATATGAGAAGAGATGATGGGCTCTCAGCCAGTTTAAGAAAGTTTGAACATCCCTTCTATCATGCTGCACTCGTGATTCCCTCAACTCTTTATGGTGAGTACTTGTTTCTGGTTGACAGTTTGTGAACTTTTCCAAACCTTGGCAAAGATGAAGCATATGACAGGGGCGCTAAGAACCCACTGCTGCAAAACGCTAGAGGTAACACCACGTCAATGAGTCAGTCCGCCTGCACTCTTCATAATTCGTATGAGTGTTTGTTCGATTCGCGTTTGGACGCTAAAGAGTCGCTCTTTAGCGGCCTAATGAAATCCGGCGCGCTGATCGTGTATTTGGACGAAAAGATGGGGACAAAAATGTTCTGCAAAAAAACTCAAGTTGGGCTCATCTGAAAGGAAATGATAAGGGCTGACACTTTAGTTCTCTTCTATACTGAAAATGCTAGAGCTTATTTCACCTGTACATGTTTTTGTGGTAAAAATACCCTGACCATCTTTTCGTCCACTACACTAGCGCACCTACAGAGTGTCCAAACGCTAATAGTCATGTCACTCCATATCTATTTTCTGTCTTCAATCCGATTTCTAAAACAAGCTGGTCCATCTAGTATAGGGATTTAAAATTACAGCGTTTAACGCTTCTCGCATGTTAGAATGACGAGTTCGGCGTTTGTATACCTACCGCGTACCTTGTAGGTTACTCAATATTTACATGCTTGTGTGATCTTGAACGCCAATTATCTTGGTTGGTATGGGATTCACGAAAAAAACATAGATATCATTTTTGTAGAAAATTTTACGCTCTTTAATTTTGATAAGGAGTATTTGTACCTATCACTCAATTTTAAGCTAGATACAAGCCAAAGACTGTTTCCGGGGGCACTTTTTGGACTCTGAGGGGTGATGCTCACACCGGGGGGATTACGGGGGTTTTCCGAAGAGGGTACTAAACAATCTTACCAAGTTTCAGCTGTGCTGCAATTAATTCCATCAAAAATGCTAATTCCCCTGGACTACAAGCCTTTACTTCGCATTTTATGACGCTGTATGCTACAGGAAGACACGGCCTGGGTGTTGCCAGTTCCTTTTTTATAACCTCCTTCGCTAGCTTGTCAGCGATCATGTTCCCTTTTATGCCGCAGTGTCCCGGTGTCCATGGTATGATGCCACGGTTCTCCTGAGCAAGGGTGTATAATTTGTTAACGCACTCCGCCACCACCAGGGATGTAGTGTGGTGTGACGATAGTGCCTTAATAGCCGATTGACTGTCTGTACAGATATAGATCTGCTTATTCTAATACTTGGAAGATGGAAATCTTCAAAAGAAAGTGAGCTTACCCAATGGAAACATAATTCTAAGGTCTCAAACACTGGTACAAACCTAATTTGGAAATTACCCGACAAAAATCTTCCGGAGCGACCTATTCATCCTATCCTCGTTGCCCTCTCCCTCCCGCACACAATTCTAATTTTTTTCTAAAAAGCTTTTACACTTTTTTGTAATTTTTCCACTCCACATATCATAAAAGTTCTGTGCATCTGTTGGAGGTTTACGAGTACTCCAGGACGGGCGCCACAGTAACCAATTTCACCAAACAGAATAGACTAGAACTGGGAATTTGAGCGTTCATATTTCAGTTGATCACCTTCACTGGCATAGGAAAGCCATAGTCTTGAGGAGAAGGGTTAGTAGTCGCTGCAGCACATATTGCGTTATTTTATTGCTGTAATTAATACGTTTAAATACATTCTGAAATGATGTTTTTGAAAGCATTGGGGGTGGGGGTCTAACTCAAAACTCCCAACTTCCTCGTTCCTGTGCCGGTGATCACCTTGTATTTAAATTCGAAATAATTTGTTTGTGCATTATTTTTAGTAACAACAGTCATGATAATGATTGCAGTTAAAACATGTTCATTACGTCGAGTAAGTTGGAGGATTATAAAAATAATGCCTGATAGAGCTGGTGTACCCACAACGATTTGAAATAGCGAGTTATACTACTCTGAGTATCAAGACATTGCACACGATGGCATTGAAAAAATGTAATCGTGCGCCATGTGATGCACTTTTCAGCTCATTTCGTGTAACATTTAGCAATTGTAGAAGGTTACGATCAGATTGATGATCACAACCTCATTAGAGATTCACGTTAAAAAAAAAAAACAACTTTAGATCTAATTAATTCGCAATTAGAAAGGTACTACGATAGTACGTATTAGTTGTCGCTGGAATATACACCTATGAAAAATGTTAGTAAAGCGAGTTCAAATAGAACTGGATTTACACATTTTGCATCTTAGTGACGCTTTTAATTCATTCACGTACTGAGTGACGAGAGTGCCGACTACTGAGGGGAGAAAATTACTGATGTTATAGTTCTGAGAAAGATGACGTGGAACCAAGGACAGAAATAGATACCACTGAGACATCAAGATAGCAGTAGATTTCATCATCAACAAAAAATTACTTTTACAGCA